>LR991081.1:42351542-43717167 GCA_905163515.2 Lymantria monacha | reverse complement strand
AAGCTACTATACCGCGCTTGTCAGACGTGTTGGTATAGGGTTTGTTTCGAGTTTTTCTTCTCTTGCGTAGATGTTATATGCGTTTTATATCCCTTAGTCGTCTCTTTTGATCACCCACGGTTAAGATAGGTGGTGAATTGTATCCTTACTCCGTCCCCACACGGCGAGTAGATATAAATCTCTGTAATTACTATGAGTTGATGAACATGAGACACCTTAATCTCCCCGTGACCATGAACGCTGTAAATTGTTCGAGACGTCAGGAAATTAAAAATCAAATACAAACGCTATAGAATCCGTAAAAATAGCTTTATTTCAAACTAGCCGACCCGGCACACTTCGTTCCGTCTAACAGTCAATGAATGAGCAGATTTCTATTAATTCAAAATTATTAAGTTATTTTTAGGGTTCCGTACCTCGAAACGAAAAAAAACGGAACGCTTATAGGATTAGGACTTTGTTGTCCGTCCGTCCGTCCGTCTGTCTGTCAAGACCCTTTTTCTCAGGAACGCGTGGAGGTATCAAGCTGAAATTTATATCAAATACTCAAAATTCTACTGTCCCTTGGAGCTGTAATAAAATCAAACTTTTATGTCAACGCAATCAAAAGAAACAGCAATTTAAGCCGCATATTTCGAAACTCGCAACTACTTGCAAGGGAATCACAACCTACAGGGTACTTACCGTGAGCTCAGAATCTTGATATTTGGTACGAAGCAACGTCTTATAGCACAGATAAAGGAAAAATTGTGAAAACCGTAAATTTTTAATTGCATTATATATAAAAAATATTTTTAATATTTTTAAACTCACTACCCCTTTCCTCCTGAACGTGAAGAGGTAATAAATTAATGTCCATATCAAATACTCAAGTATATAATACCTTTCAGCTGTAAGAAAATCAAACTTCTACCATATGTCAACGCAATCAAAAGAAATAGCAATTTAAGGCGCATATTTTCAAACCCGCAACTACTTGCAAGGGAATCAAAACCTAAAGGGTACTTCCAGTCGATCTAGAATCTTGAAATTTGGCATGAAGCAATGTTTTATAGCACATATAAAGGACAAATTCATATAACCTTAAATTTTTAGTTACATCACATATTTTTTTTTAGTTTTACGAAACCTTTCGTGCGCGAGTACAACACGCACTCGGTCGATTTTTTATTATGATAATAAATAATATACAAATTTAAAAACTCAAGTATTTTAAAGGCGTGTCAGCAAGACGAAGAAGCACCTTGTGATATACGATATTTTCCTTCTTGCGCGTTGAAAATTATTTAATTTTTGATATCTGAGTTTTGCTCGACGATTTCGCATTTTCAACCAAGCCGTTTCACGGGCTGCCTCACTTTGGTCTTATGATTGAGAAGCATGAAGTTGGGCCATACTAACGCAGCACTCTCACGTATCGTTCTTCTTCAGTGGTTTCATTCGCGATATTTAGACTCTTAATTGCATTACGGCTTTGTAAGGAAAAATTATTATATTTTCTTAGTAAAACTTTGTTAATAATAAGTTCTACACAAAAAGATTTATTATAATAAATATACTCATAAAAACTCGTAGGCGCAACTCGCACTCACAAACACATTGACCGGTCAACTTAAATTTCAACGTTTTGCGTTATTTTTAAACCATAGACAATATTACGTTACCTGTCAGTTTGCGTTTTGTTACACCATCAAGAAATGAACGTTTAGAATTGATGTTTTTAACGATTTTTTGTTTATTAATATCATATTTTAATATCCTATATCCTATTCCCGACGAAGACAAACTCAAAAACATAAAAATCATAAAAATTGGTCCAGCCGTTCTCGAGTTATAAGTGTTGTAACTAACACAACTTTCTTTTATATATATAAGATGTGTAATACTCGCGTAAACACCAGTCAATCATTATATCATCTCAGCTCAGGCGCGGCTCAAGCACATGTAGCACCCAGGTGCAATCAATAACCTGGCGCCCTCTTGTACCAAAGTGGGTGAACAAAATGGAATAGGTTGATGGTTACAAGCGGCTCTCGGCGCCCCCTAACACCCGGCGCCCAGATGCACCGCACCCTCTGCACTGTAGGTAAAGCCGGCCCTGTCTCAGCTCATATAGGGTGGAAGTAGACCGCTCCCGAAAACAAAGACAGGTAACCCTACTAGTCCTACTTGTAATGATAGGCTAGAAAAAAATCGATTCATATAAAAAAAAAAAAAATTAACCACGTGAGGTCGTTGAACTCTTGCACATATGATCGTGAGTTTTGAATAGATTGAGTCTTTTCTCATCTGAGTAAAGTTACGTATTTTTATGGAATTATCGTTACATGGCACAAGGAATGTGAAAAAAACTTATAATTCGTTGTGAAAAAAAAAATTTCATCCGAATCGATTTTTTTCTAGCCTATCATTACAAGTAGGACTAGTAGGGTCACCTGTCTTTGTTTTCGGGAGCAGTCCACTTCCACCCTGTATATGTCCCACTGCTGGGCTCGAGCCTCCTACATTACTATTATATTCCTATACTAGGAGGGAAATTGACCTAATACATCACGCTGGTCAGACGTATTGGTATAGGGTTTTATTTCGAGTTTTCTTCTCTTGCATAGATGTTATATACATTTTTATTCCGTCTTTTATGATTACCCAAGGATAAGATAGGAGTGGTGAATTCTAATTGTAATATATAAAAAAAAATGCCTGAGTATTTTGTACATCACCATAAGCAAGTCGCAAATCAGATTCAAAACGAGAAAATGTTTCAATTTTTAATCGGTAAGTGACAAAACTTGTTTTACATTGAATTTGAAAGCGATTGTAATTTTGATTTGGTATAAGGTATTTGCAGCATACAATTCTAGTATCCGTAATTTTTTTGGTTCATTTTTGCCTATTTAGGCGCCAAAATCATATTAGAGTAATATATGGAAAGAATATACTCGTTTTTCACTGTTCAAGCAAATATATATATAGCAATACTTGACTATCACTATATACATATATCTGTATCTCTTGATTTTATCGTTATTTATTAATCCGTATTATGACAATCAATTGATAACTGATTTACGCACTTATGTGTATACAATCTACATATATAAATTGTAACTAAGTTAAACGTAGTAAAGATATTAAAAGATTTTTTTTAACCAAGTTAAACATAGGTACATTAGGTACTATTTATAATCCGGTCAATTTAGTATTGATACATTTTTGTAGATAATTTTATGATCTACGATTTTTGTTTGAAGTATTTTATGATAAAACTTACCATTTTGCTGAAAATCGCGAAAAACTCATTTTTTAACCTTTGACCTTGAATATTATTTTTTTCCATACAGGGGAAAGATTCAAATTTTATTTTTAATCATATTTTAAACAATCTTACTGATTTTCAGCTTGTTGGGAATTTATGTAGCTGTATTCTTATTTTTTGGTCTAATTTGACCGGACTATTACACAGTATTACGGTATTAAAAATGAAAGATTATTTCGTGATCAATACAAGTTACAAGATACAAGTTACTAAAATATACATGTAAATATTCAGCAGGGGGTAGGACCACGCTGTTTTTTGTCTACAGCCGCGGGCCGGTCCGTCCAGGGTAGTACCACACTCTAGCAGCAGATCGACGTCTGAATAATACCAAGATGCTATTGCGCTTCGTTCGATGAGCGAGAGAGCCGGAAGCCCAACTGAGCGGGTGTGTGCCCTTGGTATTGCAAAGGTCCATGGGCGGCAGTAACACTTACCATCAGGTGTGCTGTTTGTTCGTTTGCAATAATCCATCCATCCATCATAAGCAATAAAAAATAACTGTATTTACATACATGTGTATTTGTGTATGACAAGTAATTATGATAAATATCGCACGTAAAAAAACTACGAGACAGTTACTGATGAAACACAATTTATATTTATTGTACTTATTTATTGTACTTATTTATTGTACTTGCCTATTTTGTACAATATTACGCTATTTACCATATAACATTATGACTTTCAATTGCCTCTATACTCGTATGTTATTTCTGTAGTACATTTAACAATTATAGTACAATAATTCTCTAGTACAATTAAATAATCGAGAAAAATAACTTACGCCCATATTTATAAGCACCGATTCTTGTAATTTGATTGAGTTGTTCTATTTCTATGTAAGTATATATGTTTATGAGTTATTCTATTTGACATAGTCTACTAATAACATCGATAATTATGCGCTTTTAATAATATGATTTTTAAATGTGATTTAAATAAAGTAGTGTTTTTTCAAACGGTTATTTACCAGGCACAATTAGATCTCACAGCTGACAAAAAAAAAACTTAATCGTTCCTAAATACATGTAGTAATCCTTGCTAATATTATAAATGTGAAAGTAACTCTGTCTGTCTGTCGCTCTTTCACGCCATAACTACTGAACCGATCTGAACGAAATTTGGTACACGGATAGTCTAGAACCTGAAAGGACATAGGCTACTTTTTAATGCAAAAAAGGGTTGTAAAGGGGGATCAAAAGTTATAAGGAAGTATCATTATTTTATAGCCAGAAGCTTGAAACTTATTTTTAGGCTGTCGATTAGATATAAATAAATATGATATTAAGATTTTGTAAAAAAATACCCTTAAAGGGGTAAAATAAAAATAGGGGATGAAAGTTTATATGGAAATTGGTTATTTTAGAAGTTAGATTGACGAAACATGTTTATTTTTGGCTTTTGATTAGGTATAAATAAAAATGGGATAAGGTTGACCGGCTACTGTCAGTAGTTCTACGAGGTACCTACCATGCCTCCCAGCTCAGACGTATAGTTGGCTAAATACAAAAATATTGTCTCCTGCGACCAGCTTTTTGTTATAATTTTTATGATATCTCATCTTATATTTTAATTATATATAAATAAGTTAGCTATAAATTTTGTTTTGTTATTTTCTCATTTTTCCAATTTTCTTATCCCAGTAAAATCACTTATGTTTATGTTTTCTTTGCAAGCAATTCCTAGATTAACATATAGGATATTTTGCGATAATAGTTCAACTTTAGGAAAGTAACCTTTTATGCGGGCGAAGCCGCGGGCAGAAACTAGTATGATATGTATTTCAAAAAATCGATTGACTTGGTGTTTTAATTTTGTCTAAAGAGGTTAGGCTTGTATAATTTGCTCTAGTTTGCACTTATATGCATAGTGTTGCAAGTGTGTCTTGCAAGATCGTTAATCTCATTTTTTTACATAATGCATATAATTTAATTAAAACTAATATGTAAAATATTAAAAATACTTTTCTATTGTAGTATTTACTTGCAGCCATAAAGATAATGACTATGTCAGCAACTGAAAGACTTTGTATTTAAAAACTATTTAAAAAAAAAGAGTGTGCGCTTAAGACCGCACGGCAGAAGTGAAAACTTCATTGGCCAAATCCCAATTAATTTATATATGTATAATAAATAATATTATGTAGTATTATTAGGGATCGTGTTCGTAAATTGAATAAGAAACAAGTCAGAAATTAAAGTTAATATTTATTAAATTCTATATAAATCAATTTATTTATTTTCGTTATCGTATTCTACAAATGATACAATCGGTTTGTGATAAAATAAAGTAAGAAAATATGACAATGTAAAAGTTCACAGAAAATAAAAGTTAGGTTAACTTTTAATTATATTACACATACATACATCTTATATATATATATATATATATATATATATATATATATATATATATATATATATATATATATATATATATATATATATATATATATGTATATATATATATAAGAGATTTCCACCTATGTATTGCCTCATCACGATATCTCTGGAACCATAAGGCCTACGAACCTTAAATTTGGTAGGAATATTTCTTTTGCCGAGTAGAGGTCAGCTAAGAACGGATTTTACGAAATTATATCCTTAAGGGGGAGTAAATCAGGGCAAAGTTTGTATGGGACAACGTGATTCCTTGGTCCAATCTATTTCAAATTTTGCATAAACATTCTTTAACAGAATTGATGAAAGACGTGATTCATATTTTATTGAGATTTATCTCCTAAGTGGGTTAAAAAGGGGTGGAAAGTTATTTTAGGGGTGATTTGCTTTAAAGTTGATATCAATACTCCTTAGTGATTTTGATTTAAAAGACATTTTATTTTGACACATATTTGAAAACTCAATTCGATTATATTAAAAATACCGGCCAAGAGCAATTCGGAGTCACGCACGAAGGGTTCCGTAACATTATCTATAAATGGTAAAATAATCATGTTTGTTGTATGGGGCACCTCTTAAATTCTCTATTTGTTTTATTTTAATTTAATTATTAATTTCTAAAGTGAATATATTACTAAATATTCTGAGAATATTTCAAACGTCTACCTATTTTTGTTATCAATATCGAGCAAAAACGAGCAAAAAGATTACCTTTGTTGTGTGGGAAATATGTGTAAATATTTATTTTATTGTTTTTTAGTAGGTATTTGTCGTTGTAGCGGCAAAAGAAATTCATCATCTGTGAAAAGTTCTACCGTCCAACTATCATGGTTCATGAGAGTAACCTGACAGACAGGCGAAGCAACGGACGACAGCGGAGTCTTAATAATAGGGTCCTGATTTACCTTTTGCGTATGGAACTCTAAAAAGGTTAATGTCACATAAACGTTTGGTACAATGCAAATACTTTTTAAAATTGAAATGTCTTGAATATCAGTGCACTATATTAGTGCGGTGTTTATAGGTTTCTAAGCTTTAGAGAGGTCATGTACTTTTAGGACAAGGCCTCATATGAACGTAGACTTTGAAATTTGAAATGATTGGACGGTAATTTTCTAAGCAGAATATTTTAATTCCAAGCCGTGGTAATACCTTCCTTTTATATCTACTAAAACTTTTTATTTTACCCTATAATTATTAATGCGAATGTGAAAGGATGTAGGTACCGGGGGAGACCGAGACGAACCTACCTAGACCAGATCGGTCATGTACTATGTATGTAGGGACATGGCGTGATGGTATGTATGTATAATGATTAGGAAAGGAGTATAAGATCATCTGCTATATATTCGTTCGCTGTTTAGCCAGTTTTTAATCAACATGTTTGCAAAAATCGAGACAGAAAGGACGAGTTATAATCTATATATGTATATATATAAGAGATTTCCACCTATGTATTGACTCATCACGATATCTCTAATACCATAAAAACTTTAAATTTGGTAGGAATACTCCTTTCGCTGAGTAAGGGTCAGCTAAGAACGAATTTTACGAAATTTCACCCGCAAGGGGATTCCCGGGGTGTAAAAATCACATTTATTAAATATATCGCCTACAAACTTGAATTTCGGTAGGCATATTTTTGTTATTATACACAGGTTAACTAAGAACGGCTTTTTGAAAATTCCACCCCTAAAGCGGATTGCGTATGTGTTAATCCAAAAAAAATTCATTTTTCAATACTGCCCCTACAGACTTGGAATTTAGTGTGGACTTTCTTTCTGCCCAATAAAAGTCAGATAAAATAGGATTTTAAGAAATTCCTTCTCCGAGAGGAATTCTATGCAGAGAAAGTAGACGTAACCGAAGCGAAGCGAGGGCGGGTCGCTAGTTTATATATACGCATATAATATAAACATCAGGTGACTTACCTATACGAGCGAATCCCTTTATATAATATCAATAACAATAATTATGATAATAATAAATAATGTGTAACGGTTATTATATATATATTTTTTTTCAATATATATTATTTTTCAATATTACCAAACTGCTAAATACACACACTGACCTCACAATGTAAAACAGATAGTTGTTAAAATAATAATAACTATCATTATGTATCAATTATAACTATTAATTTAATAAAGACAATTTAGACGTAAGAATTGATCATACGAAATACAGCGATACAACTGCGAAGAGCAGCTGACTGTATCTTTCTCGCTCGGGTAGGTACACTCGGCGGTCTCGAGTTCACCCGATCGAGCGTTTCACCTCAGAGCATGACGGCCTTACCTACCCACAAAAAAATCTGTATGCGGTGCGCCTAAAGAAGTTTTCACTTCAAAAAGCAGTGGTAATATTTTGTATTTTTAACTCATCATTTTAAACTTGCTTGATTATTTTTTTATTTCTATCTTAATATGGGCAGCTCAGATTAATAAGAAGTCTCCACGCTCTGCGACTAGATAAACTACAGCAAACACTCTGCAAATATACCGCACTGCCTAAAAACAATAGCTCCATAAATGCGGCAAATGTATATTCTAATATGTATAAGATATTTTGCAAAGACGCTAGTGTGCGTGAAAAATTGTGTTGCCAGTTGCTTAACTGTACCTACCCGATTAATATTTTTTTTGTATGAGCTCTTTATTTTTAATAGTTTATTCAAAAATTATAAATATAGTTTATGTATGGTAATAGATTGTATATATTAAAGGACACGATAGTTAATGGATCTGACATATGACAAACATATGAACCATTAAAACTATTATAAAAGAGACTAACTATTAACTACATAATACGCCTCAATTAAATTAGTATATACTCTCCAGACATATACACTGTCCACTACGCCACCCAGTCGTCATTAATAATATTAAGACATTTGAGTAATATTACAAAGACCAACATTAAATAATAAAGAACTCATTCATCATTCTCCTACTTTTATCCCAATTGTTTGAGGTCGATATAATATTTACTCCTTTTTCGTAGTACATATTGTAAAAGTTATTGGCAATAGTTTTATGACCGGCCGCCTGCCAGACATCAACCCTCCTTGGGAATGTAATTGTTGACCAAATGGCAACAGATAGTGTTGGCCCAGGTCGTTATAAGGCTCTTAGTCGTATTTTACGACATCCACGAGTAAAGTAAGGGTTGATAGTATTCGTAGCCGCTACCACACAGCATTAAACAACAAATAATAATAAAGAACTAATATTACAAAATGTAATATAAGAGGAGATTGTATAAGTTATCTATCTATATCTATAAAAGAGGATGTTTGTAAATATGACATCATTAAACTTAGAAACTATTTGACCGATCATTATGAAAATTGGTATGTAAATGTATGTTTTCACGGAGTAGGTTTATATGCTATCCCCACTGATGTAACTCACCATCTAGCGGCCCTGCGATACAAACCAACGGGCTAAGTTTGCTAGTGTAATATAAGAGAAAGAAAAATCGTAATAAAATTAACACCTATGGATCCGCCCCCTTTGGCGTACATTGAAGCCTCCATCTGTCGGCTAGCCCTCACCGGCCATCAGCCGATAACCCTTATATCCGCATACCTGTCTCCTGACAAGGACACTCTTCTAGTCGAGAGCGATCTCAAGGCCTTGCTTGACTTGGGTGACGCCGTCATCATTGGCGGTGATCTTAACGCCAAGAGCACCTCATGGAACTGTCTCAGTTCCAACAAGAGGGGCAGGGCTTTAGAGACCTACGCCGATCGATTGGGATATGACGTCATAGCGCCATTAGAGCCGACGCACTTCCCACACAACATCCTACACAGACCGGATATACTCGATATTGTTCTTCTCAAGAATATAAGCCTACGCTTATGTTCAATCGAAGTACAACACGAGTTAGACTCAGATCACCGTCCGGTGACTCTAGAGCTCGCCTCCCGCTCCCCCGACCCTTCAGGTCAAAACAACACCATGACAAGGATGACCACCAACTGGGCTCGATTGCAGAAAGGACTGCAATCAACATCCTCGCCCCACCTTGATCAAATTCCAAAGGACATTAGGTCCAAGGAAGACACCTCTCAGGCAATCGATTCCTTAACGAGTCACGTGCAGTCAATTATCGACGACTGCTCACGGCGGGTACCAAATACGAGCGATCGTAGATGGCACCTGCCGGACGACGTCCGTGACCTGTTAAGACGCAAGAACGCCGCTACCCGCGCTTATGACCGATACCCTACGGAGGACAACCGCATTCGTCTGCGGTCCCTACAAAGGGAGGTCAAAAAAGCCATACAAGACATGAGACAGAGCAAATGGGACGCCATGGTTGAGGAGCTAAAGCCCTCTCACCAAGCCTTCTGGCAGCTTTCCCGCTCACTCAAAAAGGACATAGTGTCCACTCTCCCTCCTCTCAACCGACCAAACCAGCCACAGGCATTCATGGACGATGAAAAGTCCGAATGCCTGGCCGACTGTCTGGAACTTCAGTGCACGCCAAGTACACTATACCCCGACGACACAATTCATCACCGTACCATAAATAGTGAAGTGGAACGTCGTACCACTATCTCTCGCTCCTCTGAATACGACAACCCAGACGTACCTATTCCAGCAGTGACCAATGACGAGGTCAAATCTCTGGTCAAGGGTCTACACGCCAAGAAAGCCCCCGGTTCGGACGGTATCTCCAATAAAGTCATTAAGTTATTCCCTGCTCACCTCATTACCATTCTGTGCTGTATCTTCAATGCAGCACTGAACAATAACATCTTTCCCTCGCAATGGAAAGAGGCCGTGGTAATCGGAATCCACAAACCCGGCAAGCGACGTACCGAACCCAGTAGCTACCGCCCGATAAGTCTACTAAAAGGATTAGGCAAGCTTTATGAGCGCATAGTCCTTAGCAGACTTAGATCATTCGCCGAGGATAACAACCTCATTCCAGACACGCAATTCGGCTTCCGTGCGAGGCACAGTTGCGTACAACAGGTCCACAGATTGGTGGAATACACAAGTGGTCAGTTCATGATGAACAGATACACCGGTGTATTATTCCTAGACGTAGCGAAAGCATTCGATAAAGTGTGGCACGAGGGCCTCATTCACAAGCTTTATCGTCTAAAGATCCCAGATTATTTAATTTTAATTATACACGACTACTTGAGTCACCGCAGCTTTCGCTACAGGGTGGAAGGTACGCTGTCTACCTCCCACCCCATCAAGGCCGGCGTCCCTCAGGGATCGGTCCTCTCCCCATTCTTATTTACGCTATATGCTAGCGATATGCCCCAGTTTAACAGAGTCCAAAAAGCGCTTTACGCTGATGACACCGCACTCTACTGTGCAGGCAGGACCCCGACAGCAGTAGTTAAAACTCTCCAAACAGCGGTTACCGCCCTAGCCAATTGGTTCAGGAAATGGAGAATCGAAATCAATCCAGAAAAGAGTCAGGCGGTCATGTTCACTCGCAGAACTGCCCGTTCCTACTCTATAGACAACATCCCACCCCTCCAGCTATTTAGCAAACCTGTCTCCTGGAGCAGGCAAGCTAAATACTTGGGTGTGACCCTTGATGACCGACTTAGCTTCGCTCCCCACACAAAGATTGTACGCGATCGTGCAGCCTTTGTGATGGGACGCCTCCACAGCCTACTCCATGCTAGGTCGAAACTACCCTTGAACAGCAAGGTCCGATTATACACCGCTTGCATACGGCCGATCATGACCTATGCAAGCGTAGTGTTCGCGCACACCAAGGCACACAGGATCCATAGGTTACAGACCTTACAGAATAGGTTCATGCGCCGAGCTACGGGAGCACCGTGGTTCATTCGTAACGTCGATCTTCACATCGACCTCGAACTGCCGACCATCAGGCAGTTTATGAAGCGGTGCTCCCAGAGCTACTTTGACTCTGCCACGACACACCCCAACCAACTAGTGGTCGGGGCGGCTTCCTACACCCCATCGCGCATCTCCAAAGTCCGACGTCCACGTCACGTCCTCAACGACGATGACGACGTTATTACGCTCGCCCAGACCAAAGCCTACGCCGCGCGCGAGGCCATCGCGCACAAAAATCCGCGTTTCCGTCCTCGACGTCGAGGTACGAAAACACGGCGAGCAAAAATCACCGACCCCAAGATGGACACGTCCACGTCCACCTTACCCCCAGCGACGCCCCGAGCCGAGGCCCGTTCCCCGCAGGGGGAGCCCTCGGGCGAAGTCGCCTAATTCATGTCTATCGGGTTGAGAGCCTTCGGGCTCGCCCGCAGTCCGGTTAAGCTGTAAAAGCCCCTTCGGCTAACAGCTCGCAGTTGGTATGTTTTAGTGGGTATTCAGTGTCCCCTTCAGGGCCTGTGAGTCCCACACACCCCGCCCGGGGCGGGTATGCGACAAATGCATTTTTAACCACTGCGTTACCAAAAAAAAAAAAAAAAAAAAAAATTAACAAACGCATCTGAACAGCGTGGTATAACAGGTCAATTTCTCTCCCATTGTGATGGAGGTTCGAGCCCGAGCCCCGTTCGTGGGACGTATTTAAGTGCCGTGATAAGGATTATGAAGAGATAATATTAGTAATATCACATATAATAAATACGTGGTCTCATTTACGGATAACTGTTTTGTATACGTGGAAACACTGAATGTCATAGTTAATATTTTATAATCTATAGTCTATAAAATATAGCTTGATCTCTGTGACGGTTCTCACTAGTCCCGCACGCTTACGATGCATCGACAAAAATACGGACGTATTTTTGTCGATATAATTCCTTATTTTTTAAAGTTATTTTAAAGCAATTGAAAAACAATGCATGAAAATCTTATTGAACTCCAATCAAATGGATGGATAAATCGATTATAAATTTAAAACAATTTATGAAAACCTTATTGAATTTAAATTAATGGATTTTATTTAATTTAAACTAAAGCTGTTAATTAATTCTTTTTATTATTCGAAAGGAATACATCCAAGTTAATCGTCACTATTATCATCATCGCTGGAGCATTCTTGTAGGTTGATGATGAGTTCTTGGTCACAGATTATTACATAAATAATTATGTTTATTTTATAAAAGAAATTATCTTTTTAATATAATAGAAATGGTCTTATTAATATTATAACTGATGTCTGAATACTAAACTTAACACAATTTACTTATTTTATAGAGTAACCATGTGGTTTATATAGGTAATGTATTGGTTTTACTTGTTTTATAAATAATTAATAAGAATGTTATCGATTTACGTTTATCGATTGCCCCATCTCTATCTTATTCTCAGTTCAGTATGATCTTGTACTTGCGTAAGCACCATACTTTTATAAAATGGTTACTAAGTATTTCAAAACATATGAGGTACTAATTTTGGTGAAAATATTGATATTTTTATATTCATAATTCAGTTGAGATATAACTGGCACCTAAAGAATGAAAATATAGGCGATATAATCAATTGTGGCGGGACCACGCTGTTGACAGTTTTCTGTCTACAGCCGCGGGCCGGTCCGTCCGGGGTAGTACCACACTCTTGCAGAAGATCGACGTCTGAGTAGTGCCAATGTGCTATTGCGCTTCGTTCGGTGAGCGAGAGAGCCGGCAGCCCAACTGGGTGGGCTTGGAGATTTTAATGGTAGGCAGCGCCCCAAGCTATACCCTATGTATTGCAAAGGTTCATGGGCGGCAGTGACACTTACCATCAGATGAGCTGCTTGCTCGTTTGCCACCATAAGCAATAAAAAAAATGCAAATTAAAATTGTAATAATGACGCGTATTCATAATTACTTCATCGGTTTTGTCGCTATCTGTCACAAATATCAAGCTATATTTTAAGGACTATAGTGTTATTTTACGTGGTATGAATACGATGCTTATAGATGGTAGATGGTGTGGTGCAGGCTTTCTTATTTCTTGTTGTACAATTTTTACATAGTTTCACTACGCAAATTGGCATTTTGCTTCGGTTTATGACAAAGTTTAATACAACACTTAGCACACCTATCTCACACGTTGCTTCGTATCGTCACGAGATCCTAATTTCGGCGTAGTTTTAGTTGCCGCACTTTATAAATACACTTACGGCACTTATGTACTCGGAGCGCGTGGAGCCATATCTATAATCTAAGATTGGAAGTGTGTTAAAATGTCTTTTTGGGTTGAATATATTCTTAAGAAACCATACAACGTACTGCAACTAATAGGAGTGCGACAAAAATTATATGAATACTTTACATGTTCCAAATACGGCAACATTCGGCACCTGGTCGGAAACCGATTATAGCTACAAGATATTCAGTTAAATATTTACGCGTATATACAGGGTGGAAGGGGACCGCTCCCGAAAACAAAGACAGGTAACCCTACTAATCCTACTTGTAATGATAGGCTAAAAAAAATCGATTCGGATGAAAAAAAATATTTCTTACCATCGCATTTTAATTTTTTTTTTCACCACGCGAGGTCGTTGAACTCTTGAACATATGATCGTGAGTTTTGAATAGATTGCATCTTTTCTCATCTGAGTAAAGTTACGTATTTTATGGAATTATGGCACTGTCCTAATACGATGGAATGTGAAAAAAACTTAAAATACATTGTGAAAATTTTTTTATATTTCTGCCGAATCGATTTTTTTTCCTAGCTTGTCATTACAAGTAGGACTAGTAGGGTTGCCTGACTTTGTTTTCGGGTGCGGTCCCCTTCCACCCTGTATATACATAGGTATGTCCGTAAATATTTTTTTGACGTATTAATAATGTCTTATAAATAAATGAACGCCGGCTGCACGTCACAACGTCAACTGTTTTGTCAACTGTTTATAGAAAGAAGTGAAAAGTTAATACAGTTTACATTGTTTATGTTTTCTTATGACGTTATCACGTAAAGTAATCGTCCATACATCGACTTTACAGACAACCACCTGCTTTATAGTTTTTTTTTAAAACATTAAATTTGTGGACCATTTTTTTTAATTCGAATAGCATCCTTCTTTGACAAGCTCAGTAGAACACCTTGTAGGCTGCAAGTTGTATTAAAGTAGCTACTAGAATTATATACAGCTTACTTCAGAATCAAAGTTACAATTGTGCTACATTTCATTAAACTCTATGTTATAGTTTTCTGCGTAATGTAACATATTAATATACAGAACCAATTTGGTTCAAGATATTTTGTATAGATTATGATATCGGTACAACCGTGTTGGCACGATATTAACGCGTGCATTTGCTACCTAGCTGCTAAAAATGGCGTAATAGCAAGCTGAACTGGTAAATTGCAGACAAGTTTGTAAGATAAAAACTTATTATAAGATAATTAATAATCTATCAGACGCAACAATGTTTTTTTTTAATCTGGCCACATTCCAATCGTCGACGACATAGGCTTCTCCTTAAATTATTTTATTGAATTGACTTAGTGTTATGTGAATAGGAAACATTTAACTCAACGGTAGTTATTTAATTAGTAATGGGATATAATTTTACATCATTACAGAATAGCACCAGTATAATTATTAGTGCATTAGAACAATTACTACAACTGCATAGAATACGTAATAATAGTTAAATATAATCTATAAATTAGCTGATGCAAATTACACTCAGACCCAGAACAATAATTTCTATAATCCTTACTTCCTTACTAATATTATAAATGCGAAAGTAACTCTGTCTGTCTGTCTGTCGCTCTTTCACGCCAAAACTACTGAATTGATCTAAATGAAATTTGGTACATAGAAGGTCTAGAGCCTGATAAAGAACATAGGCTACTTTTTAACGCAAAAAAGGGTTGTAAAGGGGGATGAAAAGTTGTAAAGAAGTATCGTCATTTTTAAAGCCCGAAGCTTGAAACTTATTTTTAGGCTATTGATTAGATATAAATAAATAGGACATTAATATGTTGGAAAAATTTACCCTTAAGGGGTAAAATAAAAATAGGAGATGAAAGACTTTAGGAAAGTAACCTTTTACGCAGGCGAAGCCGCGGGCAGAAGCTAGTCTATAATATATAGATCTGTTGTTCTGAATCTGAGTGTAATTTTTGTCTGTTAATTGTAATTGGAGGGTTTTATTCCTCTAAAATATAAGAATTACTTCCTTAGCGCTGGGTGTTTAAAGGTTGTGTTTAAGGCACGGAGCAAATACAAAGAGGAGACGGCCTAAGTAACTGTGCACTGTGATTCTCAAGTAGGCCGTGACGTCATCACGTTAACATCAATAGTAGGCGTGGCCTATTAGTCTTCTGTCGTCGCTGACGGTGTTCGTACGGTGCATAAAATTATATTTTTGGTGTATTTTTATGTTATTACGAAGAAAACCATGAAGTGTTGTGTTTTATCATATAAAAACTACTCCAATAAACGTACAGATGCTATGGAAAGAATCACATTCCATTTGTAAGTATTTTTATTCATAATTTATCAAAATAATTTCTAGAAAGTTCTTTTGACGGTATCATGTTCAGAAATAATTTTACTCAACGCTAGATGGCACCACTTTTCGTAATAGGACCCAGAACAATAAAAGCACATACAGTTCAAACTATTAAGATTATTGTAATAACTAATAACCATGAGTATTAAAATTTATACCCAAAGCCGTTTACCTCAACAAAAATATGAGTTTTATATGTAGTTAATAATTATTTTGTAAGCAATACGCCAGCTGTCGTTAACTATGAAGAACTATAAAAGTGTCAAAAATCCAGGGTCGTAATTAGAATATAATTATAACATTCGGATTTTTCATCAAAGAAAAATATTTTTTACACTACTTTAAATGAACCTATTATAATTAAACTGTAAATTTTGTATGTTTTAGAGTACCGTTCAATGACGATGTTAGAAGCAATGGATTTCAAAAATTAATAGAAAAACTGGACTCCTACGAAATATACAAAGATTTGTTCTTCTCATTTTAACAATGAAGATTTAAAGGACTGTATTGCAGCCAATAGAAACCACTTCGAACAAGCTTTTTATATTTTAAATTGTTTTATATTTATGTATTAAACTAACACTGTAAAAGTCATAAATATTTTTTGCAATAGAAAAAGGTTTTTCTTTGTTACAGTATTTAGGGCAAGACTAGGTATAGCTCAGGAAATATATGATACCAAAGAGTATTTCATTTTTATTATTGGAACCAATGTCACCCTTTCTCCTTTGTGTCATTTATTAATGTCATTTATTAATAATGTAATTGCACTCGATGCAATTTCTTGATAAGATTAACGAGGTTGAGCACGTCACAAAAATATTCAAAATGGTGGTGGCGTCGAAGACCGGGTCTTCAAGTTACCTTTGGCATGGCTAAGTTTTAGATGGCCCGTGCGTCAATCAAACGGTTGCTACCAGGGGGGGCTGGTCTGCTCGCTTGAAATACTCATATACATGTCTTGGTCATTGACACCATTGTTGCATTATCAATTGTATGAAGCCTTATTTTAATAGAGTGGTTTGATTCTTTTTTTATATGGAAAAGACAAAAAGGAAGGAAATAATACCGTGTAACTAACATATTTACTAAAAGTCCAACTACTTTCATTCGACAATTTGTTAGAAACCCAAACAAATAATTGTATTATTTGGTCGTATGAAAAGGACACAAATATGAAGAAAAAAAAGGTTTCTAAACTTCTGAGTTTATCAGAATGACAGTAAAGAAAAGATGGATTTTTCATAAAATTATTAACAATGCTGACAAGCCTTATAAAGAAATTTGTGGTTAAAAACAGTAGTCATACACCTATTCGCTATGCAGAATTATTTGATTATAAACATTTGTATTTGAATAGAGCAAACAGCTAATAAGATTTGTTTGTATCTTCGAAATAAAAAAAAATTAGCACTCCTTGATATAGGTAAATTCTGAGTACGTCCCTGTTATACTATACACTTACTGACATCTAATGCAAGATAGCTCAACTGCATACAATATACGAAATTAGTAGTTGTGCTAATAGCCGGCAGATGGACATAAAGGAGTAAGTGAGACAAGTACTATTACTTGTTTCACTTTCTTCATTAGCAGCGACCCCCTCACCCCCTGTAAATGACACGCATTGTTTCATAGAAAATATTCATTACAACAGCTCCTCTTTGTATTTGCTCCGTGGTTTAAGGTTATTAGGATTCAATAAACATCTCAATGTTATTACGCAAATAATCTTAACATACATATATATTAATATACATAATGTTATCATTCTCCTACTCTTATCCCAAATACTTGGGGTCGATACAATATGTACTCTTTTTTCATAGTACATAGGTATTGTAAAAGTTATTAGCAATAGTTTTATGACCAGCCGCCTGCCCGACGTCAACCCTCCTTGGGAATGTAATTGTTGACTAAACAGCATCAGATGGAGTTGGCTTAGGTCGTTATAAGGCTCTTAGTCGCCCTTTACGACATCCACGAGCTAAGTAAGGTAAAAAAAGTAAGTAAGGGTTGGTAGTATTCGAAGTCGCTACCACACAGCTACATTGATATACATAATGTATATTGCAATAATTTATTCCAAGAAATCTAAACCTTATATGAACTTCTAGAGAGTCAGACATTTGGCGGGACGACGCGGCGACGCCAGGAAGAATATTGTTGTCTATTGAACAGTTCACCTAAATGTCCTGAATAAACACCGACTCCATATCCGAACAGTGGCAATATGCATTCATTTTCTCCTTACTGGTGCAGAGCTTGTTGGAACATTGTTGCTTCAGCAATTAGGTACCTGTGTATGCTCGCGAATTAATGCCGTACTGCCTCTACTAAGTTTACAGCACGTCTTCGTAACCTAAGCAAAGCAGTCTGGCGAACTCGCTAAATCATTAATGGCAACTCCTCGCTACTGGCTATCGTTAAAATGATAGCTAGCAGTATCAAAAACTAGAGTATGAAAGGAGAGGTTTTGGAAATGATCAACCAAAATTATATGTGGCAGTGTAGAATATACATCGGTGTGATAAAAATAACGTGAAGCTGAAACATTCACTAAAAACCATATTTTAATCTTTTCTATTTGGTTAAAATAGATAATTACCTTTTTTTTAATAGCGTTCACGATATTTCGCCTTTTCGCCTATACCTCAAAAAGAAAATCGATTCGGATGAAACAAATTTTTTTGTTTAACAACGAATTTAATTTTTTTTTCACATTCCATTGTATTATGACAGTGCCATGTAGCGATAATTGCATAAATAATACGTAACTTTACTCAGATGAGAAAAGACGCAATCTATTCAACACTCACGATCATGTATTCAAGAGTACAACGACCACGCGTAGTGAAAAAAAAAATTTTTCACCCGTATCGATTTTTTTTCTAGCCTATCATTACAAGTAGGACTAGTAGGGTCACCAGTCTTTCGGGTACCGGTGGCCCGCTCGCATGGCGAAGAAGAGATGCTTGCAGGGTGGGTCAATGGGGTTGCGCGCCGCCTCTTCCGTCACCCCGGACCGATTTGGCGGGGTGCGACGTCCATATACCACCGCAAAAAAAAAAAAAAAAAAAAAAAAAAAAGGGTCACCAGTCTTTGTTTTCGGGAGCCGTCCACTTCCACCCTATATATATAATACAGGTTGGAAAAAGTCATGTTTTTTTAATAAATTATCGGTCAATATTGTGGCTGTCATAGATAAACCACTATTAACTTTTATTTATCAATGAGAATTTATAACAGTGTGTCTGTTAACTCTTCACGCGAAGAGTATGTAGAATGGCATTAGATACAAATTCCATGTCGTTCTACTAATCCCGTCATTGTAACTCCTGGTACGTAGGATTTACAATCCGTCTACCACTCTAGTCTCTATACATGATACTGAGGTTTAAACCGTCAGGTAGTCTCGGGAAACGCTTTTAATTGTCTTGAGACTCCAAAAACATTTGTTTAGAACATTTGAACGAGAGGAATTGCCAGTAATTAATTTTACTTCTCTCCTATGTAATGAGAAAAACAAAAAGCGTAACACAACACCACGGATACGGGCAAGCTTAACGGGGTCTATATGTTAATGTTAAGATTGTTTGCTATGGTAGAATGTCAGAAACGCTTGACTCGTCACAAGATCATATAGTATATTACTCTACAAGTGACTCGTAAACTATCATAAGATCGCGCTAGTTACCGTAAAGATAGCATCCCAGTTGTTCCTCTACTACCTTTTTTTTTTTTTTTTTTGCGGTGGGCTATGGACGTCGCACCCCGCCAAATCGGTCCGGGGTGACGGAAGAGGCGGCGTGCAACCCCATTGACCCACCCTGCAAGCACCTCTTCTTCGCCGTGCGAGCGGGCCACCGGTACCCGATCTTTGTCTTCGGTGGCCCTTCCTCTACTACCTAACCGTTTAAAGGTCAAATTTAAGTTAAGAGAAATAAGCTCGTCAATAGGCTGTTGCCAAAATTTCTTGAAAATTAGATCTCAAGGTCATCAAATAATCGTTTTAAAGTACACTATGTAGACTAAATATTAACATCTGTGTAGAGACGGAGTTTACCGTGTGGTGACAGAGTAAGAATACAATTCACCACCCCCTATCTTACCCGTGGGTGATCATACGAAACGACTAAGGGATATAAAACGCATATAACAGCTATGTGAGAGAAGGAAACCTCGAAACAAAATCCTATACCAACACATCTGACCAGCGTGGTATAGTAGGTCAATTACCCTCCCATTATGGAGGAGGCTCGAGCCCAACAGTGGGACCTATATGAGCTGAGATTATGATGAGATGAGAGACGGAGTAAGAATTCACAGTCGATGTCGTAATAATGACTAAGGAATGTGCATATGCAGAATAAGACATCTATGCAAGATAAGGAAAGCTTGACATAACTCCTAATCCCAACCCATTTGATCAGTGCAGTTGTGGAAGGTCGTTTTCCTTCCATTGAGAAAGTAGACTCAAGCCCAATAATTATACATATATATGCTGAATTAAACAAAAAGAATTATTAATAAAATACTAAAGATACACATGCGTAAACATACACGCATAAGCGCGTGCCACTATTATACGAAGCGTTGCCTTCGCCTGTTTAATGCGTGTGTTGTTAGAACTTTACCAATGACCTGAACGTATCGTAAATAGTAGTTAGTCAGATTCGTCTCTATAGTATAATTTGGTATATAAACATTAATTATACATTAGTAACCAAAATATTTAATTAAAGAGGTATTTTAGATAAAAGAATAATTATTATAGTTAAATTTAGTATCTAGTAATATACACTATGTAGATTTTTATGGGACTTTACTACTTTTTATGAAAAGAGCATGAAAGTAAAATTAGTGCGGTCGAAATGCGATCTCTACGGAAAATCTGTGGAGTTAGGCTGACCGATCGCATTCGCAACGACGACGTAAGAGAGCGAGTAGGTAAGAGAGTGAATAGGCATGAAAGAGAGTATTGTTGTAATTATGCGAAAGGGAATGCTCCGATGGTTCGGACATGTGGAAAGAATGCCAAACGAACGTCTGGTTAAGAAGATATACAATGCGAAAGTGGAAAGATGTAGGTACCAGGGGAGACCGAGACTCACCTACCTAGACCAGATTGGTCACGTACTGAAGGAAGGTGGAGTCAAGAGTCTCCGAAACCGGCGAGCGTGTATGAAGAGAATTATGAATGTAGAGGAAGCGAGTGAAGTATGCAAGGATAGAGTTCTCTGGCAATCTGTTCTCTCTGCCTACCCTGCAAGGGATATGGCTTGATGATATGTATGTATGTATGTATTTAGTTCTTGTTTTGGCACGCATTAAACAGACTTTTACCTTTTTTTACCACGGTCTATGGTCTGGCCATAGCTGTGTTTACAAAAAGGGAAATGAGGTTCCGACAATCCGTCGAATCGCTTATCGTGAACTATGTAAGGAGACAAGAAACTCCTCAACAGATTACTTGCAGCGCCGAGCAACTCGTTGAGTCTTAAACACCGCAATAATATATGTCAAAGCTGTTCTAGCTTTTATGCCGAATGACGAGATATCCTACCTTCCAGCAAATAGGGTACTGTAAAAATGCTAAGTAGGTACTTACGCATTATACAGCTTTTTGAACCGTGATTCTAGATGTTCAAGCATACTATTCATCACTCGGACAAGCACCTTTCCCGTCTAATTTTGATAATTTAGAAGGCATTTAGTTAATTATTAATATATCGAAAATTCTTCAATAACGTGAAAATTACAACTTTCACTTGGCGTTATCTTATAACAATAAATACATCAATTATCCACGTGACCAAAACTGCGGTTTTTATATTATATATACTCTGTATTTAATGGTTAAATCTACTCTGTATTTAATGCACGCGGTCTTAGCTGTTAGTACTAATAAAATTTCTACCTTAAAAAGACATCCCTTGAATATATTTATAAAATAGATTTTTGGATTTATAAATGATTGAAAACACGTTACATGTTTGTATCAATACTTGTCTTTAATAGAATAATTACTTTAAAAAGTTATTTATTCTCTCTGCGTTTATTTATTCTCGTGCTATATTTATATCCTATTAATATTATAAACCTGAAAGTTTCTAATAATGTATGGATGTGTGGATGTGAACATGATTGTTGTTCTTTCACGCAAAAACTACAGAATGGATTTTGATGAAATTTTATAGTAATATAGCTTACACATCAGATTTTTTTTTTTTGTGTGTCTTAGTTGTTAGCCTCAGATGGCTATGACAACATTACCCGGGCTGTGGGTGAGCGCTGAGGGCTCTCAACCCGTAACTTACACATCAGAATAACACATAGTCTTAAACCTCACCACGTATCACCCAGTGGGAAGGGGGATTAAATTATTCTAAAGAAAAGATCGCGTGATTAATGGATGTCCCCTTACATTTGTTGGTATAAGGTTTTAGTTGAGTTTTCCTTCTCTTCCAGAGATGTTATATTCATTTTTTATCCCTTAGTCATCTTTTATGATCTCCCACAGGTACAGGGGGTGGTGAATTGTATTCTTACTCCATTACCACGCGGAATTAGAGTACTAATTAGAGTACTATTTAGTTAATCTAAATATTTGTCGCTTTCAATATTTAATGTAGATTTCAATATTTGGGCAAATATCACAATAGGATGGGAAGGCCGTATTGCCAGCCTAAGCAATGACCTTTCAACATCGAATGCGAGACTGAGGCCTGGGAAAGATGTGTCCTTCCTTTATCAAAAATCGCGCGGGCAAAGCCGCGGGCGGAAGCTAGTACATCATACATAATATATAATGTAGTAACTACTAACTCTAGATATATCAGGTAGTAGTTTACAGGTTCCTTAATAAATAGACATTGTTTAAGCCTAAAGAACTTATAAAGACAAATCTATCTACTTTTAACATGACGGGAATAATTGAGGCTTTCTTTCTATTTTTATAAAGACACCTTGCACTAACTAGCAAGACACTATACACTAATTATTATTTGAGCTATTATTTGAGCTAATATCCGGTTCAATCATCTGAAAGCGACTTCGTGACAATATTAGTTTAAAGTAAATTACAAGGGCAAATTACATTTACATATCAATTCAAGCTCAATAGGATATAAGTGAGTAACAGAAATAAACTTCTTTTCTACCTATGTAACTTGAAAATAAATAATCAGTGTAAGGTAACGGAATATAGAAATAATAAATCGCTACTCATTCTTAGCTTAAAGATTACAAACAAGTAAAGCAGTAGATGATATATATGTATATACTTTCCGTGTGGTGACAGAGTGAGAATACTATTCACCACCCAATATCTTACCCGTGGGTGATCGTACGAGACGACTAAGGGATATAAAACGCATATAACATCTATGCGAGAGAAGGAAAACTCGAAACAAAAACCTATACCAACACGTCTGACCAGCGCGGTATAGTAGGTTAATTTCCCTCCCATTACGGAGGAGGCCCGAGCCCAACAGTGAGATATTTATGGACTGTGATGATGATGAAAGTACTAGATGATTTTTTTTTTCCCCGCAAGGTGGACCATGTATGTGGTCGCGCCCCGACAAAACGTCCGGGGCGACAGAAAAGGCGGCACGCAACCCTATGGACCCACCCTGCAAACTCCTCTCTTCGCCGTGCGATCGGGCCACCGCGCACTGGTACCCGATCTTTGACTTCGGTGGCGAAGTACTAGATGACCTAGTAAACGTAAGTAGATCTCATCACTACAAAAGAACAAAAAGGTGAAATACAACCACCGATATCGTTTTATCACCGTACCACTTGTCACTGTAGCAGGGTTCATCCATTTCACCTGGAAACGATACGGTTGTCAACGGTACGTTTTCAGCAATCATTTCTCCCACGTGCAAGATCTGGAATGAACTACCAGCTGCTGTGTTTCTCGACCGCTATAACATGTCATTTTTAAACGAAGTTTAAGAAGAGCATTTTTTTTCACGATAGCCACCGGACTTATTATGCCCTGGTATTGCAAAGAACCATAAGCGGCATTATCACTTACCATCAGATGTGCTTCATACTCGTTTGACACCACTGGCAATAAATAAAAATTACATCATCATCATTATCATCACAGCCCAGAAATGTCCCACTGTTTGGTTCAGGCCTCCTCCGTAATGGGAGGGCAATTAACCTACTACACCGCGCTGGTCACACGTGTTGGTATAGGGTTTTATTTCGAGTTTTCCTTCTCTCGCATAGATGTTATTACGTTTTATATCCCCTAGTCGTCTCGTACGATCACCCACGGGTAAGATATGGGGTGATGAATATTATTCTTACTCCGTCACCACACGAAAAAATAAAAATAAAAATTACAACTTTGTGCTAATCGGGATTTCACGGTATAATATTTATTAAACTTATTAAATTTTGCTCCCTATCATGAAAAGTACCCATACAATGAAAAGAAATAAACTGAGAATTAGCAGAAGAAGAACAATCATGTTAGACATAACAGTGATAATCCCTATAAACGTTGTCTATCTATCTGTCTGAGCAAACACAAGTTCCGCTTAATAATGTTCGTGTCAATGTGCGTCACATAACGTATATATTATGTCGGTATCAGTTTAAAAATTAAGGGTCATTAACATTATATAAACCTTTTATCGAGCGGTTGATAATAATCTGTTTGTAAAAGAATCAGGATTTTATTGGTATAAAGCTGACCGATCCAGAGATCACGCGTATTAATCGTGGTTAGTGCGTTTAGCTGTGAAAATTTACATGCTGTATCTGCCGTCGCCAACCTGTCTTATGTATATTATGCTGTATTCAGACATGTTTATATTATCATAATGCGCTATCCGTTATTATATTATTTATTAACGTTTACCCGCGAATTCGTGTTCGTAAAAATCATGTGTTTGCTTTTATTTTGCTTATGGTGGTAAACGAACTAATAATACACTTGATGGTAAGTGTTATTTAACGCCCATGGTCCTTTCTAATATACTGATATTACACACTACTGGTACATTTAGGCCGCTGCAAAAAACATCCTAAATCTACTTAAAAGGTTGAGTTGTCAATTCTCTCGCTCACCGAACGAAAAGCAGTAACACATTGCCACTCAGACGTCGATTTTCTGTGAGAATGTGGGGCTACTTCGGCCGGACAGGCTCTGCGAAATTGTGGGACTACTTTGGCTGGACAGGTGGTGAGGCTGTCGACAGAAAACGAATATTTTTTTTTTTTTATTGGTTCTGTTCGTCCATTCGGACAGGCAAAGGGATCAAAGCCCATACAGCCAAGTCTTATTTAATTATTTTTCATACATTGTTCATCATTTCTTCATATTATGCAGCCTTAATAGTCATTGTCTGTCAGTAAGTCAAGTCGTTACCATTAATCGGGTGCTGATAACCTAATCAATGATTTTCTTTGGGAATTTTGGACAAATATGAAAATACACGTAAACCACTATTATACCATATTCACTACACTTCAGCACTTTAACTGTACCTACCATATTGCATAAAATACCAGCAAAATTATTCAATATAACACCACAAAACACTAAAGAAATGAATATAATACAAGAGCGTGACATGACATTTCCACATTCGCGCCAAAACTCCAGAAAACGAATAGTGTCAACAGTGTGGCGGCCCTAACACTATTAAATTTCCCTTGAATGTAATTTTAATTTAATATTTCTTCTCAGCAGGGTATCCCAACTAGTGGGTTTACGAATGAACATGGACAAGACGAAAGTCATGTCAAATGCCCATGTCATTCCTGTACCGGTCCTAGTTGGCAATGCGATTCTCGAAATCGTCGATCATTATGTTTACCTTGGACAAACAGTCCAGTTAGGTAGATCCAATTTCGAGAAAGAGGTCAGCCGACGAATCCAACTCGGTTGGGCAGCGTTCGGGAAACTTAAGAAGATCTTCTCATCCAACATACCTCAGTGTTTGAAAACACAGGTCTATAACCAGTGTGTGTTACCAGTGATGACTTACGGCACGGAAACGTGGTCCCTAAATGTAGGCCTCATAACCAGGCTCAAAGTCGCTCAGCGTGCTATGGAGCGGGCTATGCTCGGGATTTCTCTGCGAGATAGAATCCGAAATACGGAAATCCGCAGACGAACGGGTGTAACCGACATAGCACGAAGAATTAGCATGCTGAAGTGGCAATGGGCAGGCCACATCGCTCGAAGAACCGACAACCGCTGGGGAAGAAAGGTTCTAGAGTGGCGACCACGTACCGGACGACGCAGTGTGGGACGCCCCCCCACTAGGTGGACAGACGACCTAGTGAAGGTTGCTGGGCGTCGTTGGATACAGGCGGCACAGGACCGCACTCTGTGGCGTAAAATGAGGGAGGCCTACGTTCAGCAGTGGACGGCAATAGGCTGAAATGATGATGATGATGATGATGATGATTTCTTCTTAGTGAATTTCCAACCTCACAAAGTAAGACGCTGTTCTCATAGTTATTTGCGTTAATTTTTGAATCAATAAGAAATCAATTGAAAGTATCAGTGTAATATTCAATCCCCTATTTTATACCTCCTAAGAGTGAAAATTAACAACTCCTAGAAACACGTGTTTATTTATTTTTACTGATGTCTTACACGTTATTACACGTGTTTATTTATTTATTTAAACGTTCTCTTTTATTTTTTTTTTGGATTTCATTTAAAAGTGGAAATGGATAAAGTTTATTGTTGTTCAATAAAATTTGGCATTGCGTTTTGCCCTTGAAATTCGTTTATTGTTTATTAATGAATTTCGTTAAAAGTTATAAAAAACAAACATTATCAAAGTATTATTCTTATGGTTTCAAAAAAATGTGCCGAATGAAATTAAATCATAAATTTTAGGCCTCGGTGAATTTAGACTCCACTGATGGCGTAGAGGTTAAGATACCGACCTATCATACCATGAATTTTAATGTCATAGATGACGACACTTTGTACGATCCCCAATTTGTTGTTGAGCCTGGGTGTAATTTGTGTCCATTAACTATATGTTTGAAAAGTTCCCCGCAATACTAGTATTATTTCCACACTGCGGGGCGTGAACTTAATAAAAAAATATATATATTAGGGCCCATGTCCCTGGTAACCGGACAAGATCATCAAGCTACAAAATAAAATAAACAAAATGCGATGAAATATTGTAAAATTATCTTTAAGGTCCATTATCATTTTAATCATTTCCAATATCCAAATAATGTAATCTTTAAACGATATGATTAGCAAGTTTATGGTAAGTACCTACGCCGGACCAAAGAGTAACGTCCATATAATTATCAGCACAGACAAATCTTCAAGTCTGTGCAACATAATTCTTAATGATCATAATACACAAATTATTTAAATGTGATAAAGCTATCATATTAGTAAAATAAAATAGATAAAAGAAAACTACAAAGTACCTACTTGTAGACCGATTTTAAAGACTATGAATTCCGCTGATAGCACAACAAATTCTCGAGACAGATGTAATATTCATTATATGCAACCCTAGTACAAATCACCCCAGAATCATTATTTCAGCTTATCGCCGTTCACTGCTAGACGTAGATAGGCTGAAAGCGCATTACCAACTAGAGCCGGTACAGGCATCACATGGGCATTTGACATAACTTTCGTCTTGTCCCTGTTCATTCGTAAAGCCGTAAGCCGTTTTGTTGGGATACCCTGCTGAGATCGTTGAGCATGTTACCAGAATACTATTGTTGTATTGATTCAAACTTCTAATTTAACTAATTTAGTACTGTTTAGGTAGGTTTTTCACAAGCAACTGAAGAACGACAAGCCGGCGAGCGGTTGCAACATTACTGTCAAACTTCTGAAGCTACTTCTAGTATAAACATTCTAGTTAGATGCATATCATTCATAGATTCGATACTTGAGGTCGTCCTTTCCGAGTAATCAACAAGAAAGGGCTTTTGAACAATTAATATCAGCATTACATTAAGCTTTATATATCATCTTTGTTGTTAGACACAATATATTTGACGCCGATTTAACGTTATTTTTTTAACTGCTTTATTTATATTTATACTAAGACCTATTTTTATATTAATACTAACTAACCCAAAAGAAATTGTTCTGTATAAATCTAAAAAAAAGAAAATAAAATAATTAGAATTCCTTGAAATCTATCGCAGCACCACCATAGGATCCAATTGTTAATCTAAGGCTTAGATAGAATCGTGTATGGCTTAGATTATATGTCATACACGAGTCCACCTAATTACACACAAAATATTTCATCTAAATTTGTCCAGCTATATAGGAGATATTCAGTTACATATACCTACTCATCAATGTATAGGAGACTGTGTAAGAGACGGTAAGTTCAATATTTTGGAATCCAATACAGTGTTAAAACGTGCATACATTCAGAAAAAAATGCATAAAGATATCCAGATATCTTTATGCATTTTTTTCTAGTAGTAGTAGTAGTAGAGCCAGCTCTACAATAGCTAAACCTATAATGTAAATATATTGTGTAGTCGTATCTCTGGGTATAAAACACGTTCTTTTATTATATATTTGAATTAAATTACATCCAGCACGCATATTCAGCGTGCACATTGATAGCTGTACAGTGACTTATGATAGCCAGAACAAGAATGTCTTGTCTAAATTATAAAACCTCTAGGCACATAAATATAACAGAAGTGACACCAGTAATAAAATGAAAGATAACATTACTAATACTTACACATCACGGATCTATGATAATTGAAAACGTTATCAGTCAGTGAGTTCACAGTTTGCAAATTAAAACTGTTCACGAGGAACAAAGAATATTTTTATATAGTTTTAATAATAGATAGTTTACTGGTATAGCGCGTGCTTTAAATTAAATACTTTTTGTGTTTTAGCGGGGCGTGACGTACCATAGCCCGCCGCCAAAAAAAAATAATATTAATTTAATCGATGTTTTTTTTAAATAAGTAAATCGATCAATTGACCTTTACATGTAAATTAACATTATTTTATAATTAATTACCACTAAAAAAGTTTATTAAAATTAGTAAAGAGGAAAGATTTTGATAAATTAGATATTATTTGTTGTCCGTGACTTCGTTTATGTGCAATTATACATAACAATATTTGTAAAGTTTGCAGAAGATGTTTTTGTGTTCTTTCTAAATCCAAACATACTAAAAGTTATCATGAAACTAATTCTCATAGTTACAATTAATAAAAAAAGTGTGTGTGTTAGCTGCGACGCACGACTGGAGTTTACTCCTTAATTACGATTATCAAAACAGGCGCAAAAAAAAGCTCATTTGACTAAACATGATATATATATATATATTTTTATTTACATTATTATTATATTAAAACTGTTCAGTGAAGTATTATTGCACGTCAGAAAGTGAAAGGTGCGCAGAATAGGTTGCGCACCAAAAACGCAACGAGGTCATTCGATCACTAGATTTTACTCCTCAAATTTTTCTCATACCGGGCGCCTTATATGAAAATCGATTCTTAAGGAGTAAACTCCAATAAACGTCACTATATTTTTGTGAATTTTTACGAAAGAAAACTAGATTAATTTCCTAATTTTATTATTTGTGAACATTTTATTTTTTTATCCAAAATACTCACTACTTTTATATACTTTGTAATATCAGTTATTTGCCAGTGAATTTGCCATCACAATCAACCCAGCTGTTTTGGATTACGTTCACAATTTTAAATATTAACATAAAATGAATATGTGTAAAATTGTCAGCAAAAGTACCTTCAAAACCAATCCGTTTCTGAAAAGTGTTTTCAAAATGATGTGAACTTATTTTATTGTTCGCATGTACTCCTTGAAATATCACCTATTTATACAAACAGACAGACAAAAAAATTAAATCGTATTTATTTCAAATTTTCCGTGTGGTGACGGAGTAAGAATACAATTCACTACCCTCTATCTTACCCGTGGGTGAACGTAAGAGACGACTAAGGGATATAAAATGCATATAACACCTATGCAAGAGAAGGAAAACTCGAAACAAAACCCCCAACCAACACGTCTGAGCAGCGTGGTATAGTAGGTCAATTTCCCTCCCATTATGGAGGAGGCTCGAGCCCAACAGTGGGACATTTATGAGCTGAGATGATGATGATGATGATTTATTTCAAGTGCCGTATATACTTTCATATGCAATATAATATCTTTGCCGAAACGTTGTGAAATTAGAACTGTCAAAATAACCTCGTCATGATTTTGACGAATTTTTTTATGAAACTGCAAAAATTATATAAACCAAGTTATCGCATAAAACAATGTTATTAATTAAATACAATCACTTATCGATAAAAAAAATGCCTACTGAAATAGTTTATTGTAAATTTTGAAGACAAAACAATAATTGAAGAGCAGGGTCCCGTTACGTAATCGATGTATTTTTTATAAAGTTGTTAAAAAATATAAGTAGGCAGTCTTACACTCAAATCTGGTCGTTTACAAACAATAATCTAATCTATACGAATCATAAACATGCTGACTCGATTCAAGTTTTGGATTAGAAATTATAGGTAGCGGCTACGAATACTACCAACCCTTACTTTGCTCGTGGATGTCGTAAAAGACGACTAAGAGCTTTATAACGACTTGGACCAACTCCATCTAATGCCGTATGGTCGACAATTACATTCCCAAGGAGGGTTAACGTCTGGCAGGTGGCTGGTCATAAAACTATTGCCAATAACTTTTACAATATATACTATGAAAGAAGAGTACATATTATATCGACCCCAAATAATTGGGATAATGATGGTGTATAATAATAGGGTTCATTATTTATAATGTTAAAAAATTCGGCAATACATAAGAATGTATTTTTAGTACGCTTAGCTACTAGCCAGCTACAGCTAAACACAAGCTCAGTATATCTACTACAGTTGTTAAAAAAATTATAATGACACGAGAATAGTTACTATATATTTTTTTTCTACATATTATACCTTATACATATTAAATTAATTAGTGACTAACAGTGACACATTAATAGTTCGATTTTTATTATATTTTTGGCGTTTACTCCTTAAGAATCGATTTTCATATAAGGCGCCCGGTATGAGAAAAATTTGAGGAGTAAAATCTAGTGATCGAATGACCTAGTTACGTTTTTGGTGCGCAACCTATTCTGCGCACCTTTCACTTTCTGACGTGAGATAATACTTCATTGAACAGTTTTAAGTAAATAAATATATATATATATATATATATATATATATATATATATATATATATATATATATATATATATATATATATTATTATTTACTTAAAACTGTATATATATATTATTTTGAGTCAAATGAGCTTTTTTTGCGCCTGTTTTGATAATCGTAGGTACTTAAGGAGTAAACTCCAGTCGTGCGTCGGAGCTGACACACATTTTTTTTTTATTCATATTTATAAATGGTGAACTAATATGTAGATATATATTCCATTCTTTTACGTTTGTGTAATAAAATTCATTTAAAATAAATAACAGGTTATTGAATTCATATACCATAAACACCCATTCTCTTCCTTTTAAGCAATACAATGCATCTAAAAGATATAATAGATTGTTGAATTTACACAAATATCTCTGCATTGCACGTGATAGCGTTTTATCAATATTAAACTGATTACATATAAAGTTTAATTAAAAGAGTGTATTTAATTTAGATAGGGGCCATCCATTAATCACGTGAGAATTGAAAGAGGGGAGGGGGGGGGGGGGCAGTTGTTTTTACAAAAACCACGAAATATCACAAGGAGCAGGGGAGGGGGGCTGTAGTAAGATATCACGTTTATTTATATTTTCATCACCGTAAAGCGGCGTGTAATGTGACTTTGACTTGCCGTTGCCAAGCAACGAACGAAGTCCTCATGCGCCACCGACGACCGTCCGGCTCGGCACGTCAGTCGCCAGTTATTCCGTTGTTTTGGCGCCGAATACATATTTTTAAACCGTTACCTCGTACGTTTTTCATTATAACAGTTCATAGTCTTAAACCTACGTATCACGAAAGCAGAGGATGGGTTAAAAAATACTAAAAATAAAGATCACGTGATTAATTGACGGCCCCACACACAAGTCACGTCGTAAGCAACAACTTTTCGTGCCAAGTACCTATCGCAGATTTGATAACTACTAAAACAATTCCCTTTCATTTAAGGCCAAGCTTGAAGAGGAAACAAATAGTTATTTAAATTCCAAATAATAGCATTATACCTATCTAAGACATCATTTACTTATATTATTTACTATTATTTTTATTTTTAATTAATTATAATTTATTGGTGGTAGAACCACGCTATTGACAGTTTTCTGTCTACAGACGCAGGCCGGTCCGTCCGGGGTAGTACCACACTCTCGCAGAAGATCGACGTCTGAGTAATGGCAATGTGCTATTACGCTTCGTTCGGTGAGCGTGAGAGCCGGAAGCCCAATTGGGTGGGTTTGGGAATTGTAATGGTAGGCAATGACCTATCTATACCCCTGGTATTACAAAGGTCCATGGGCGGCAGTGACACCTACCATCAGGTGTGCTGGTTGCTCGTTTGCCACCATAAGCAATAAAAAAAATATTATCATAGTAAGTAGAATTATGGAGCAATTAGAATAAATGAAACCGTTAATAGACGTATCAATCAATAAATGACCGAGTTTAACATGCTTAATTATATATCAAATAATAAAATAAATTGTATGTTTGCAAGAATGGTCGTATTGGAGTTCAATATTTCGCCCTCTAAACTGGAGTAATTTAGTTATTTTCTCAGCAAAAAATGGCTAGTTAAAAGACCTTTAAAGTACTTCTTTGGGCAATTGTGATATTATATATTCTGCTGATTCTTCATTACTTGATGTTAGTTTCAGCTCAACGACTCCAACACTTGTTGACTGTGTGCGACAAACATTTAACAATAATTCGCAGTCATGCGAGTATTCCGAGTCACTACAGTGACTTTTTAGAGACATTCACTGATTGCGATGTCCACGCTATCCTGATATCCGAGAGCTGGCTTAAACCTCTTCAACAATAATTCAGAGCAATCGATCCATGCACAGTGTAAATAATAATTACGTTATATATAAAAAAAACATGAAATATTCATTCTTTTACTGTCTATGTTGACAAAGGATAAGTAGGAAAGTGGTAACTGTCACTATGGACTTTAGTAATATGACTGCTACAGCTAAGCCAGCAGCAACCGTTTATGTTTAACCAATCCAATCCCATTGGATTACAGAATTTTTTTTTTTTTCATTTACAGAAAAGATTCACGAATATTTAAAAGATTTGATGAAAATTCACGGCGATTGCTAACCTGCTTGTCACGCGTGGTGATTACACCGCTATTCCATCATTTGTGGGGTCATTCTTCCGTCAAGAGTAGACGGCGAAAGATTGGATGATGATAAATGATTGTTTCATAAGCGCATAATCTGTAACAATCGTAGTTAATTTCATTTATAGTTAAATATACGTTTTTAAAGTCAAAATCGTAATCCGTAAGTAAATCCTTGTTTATATTTTGTGAACAAACAATTACAAAATAAATATAATACTTACAAAGAATTGTACTGCATAAGAAACCAGTTTAGAGAAACGATTGAATGCAATCCTTTTTTTACTGTTATATAACATTAACGTTAACACTTTTTTACTACACCTTTAATGAGGATTTATGAATACAATTTGTAATCATTATCATCTCAGTTCAGATATGTCCCACTGCTGGCCTCTATCCTCTTCCACTATAGGACGTAAATAGTGGACAACGCTAGCCAGACGAGTTGGTATAGAATTTTATTTCAAGATTTCCTTCTCTTTTTTAATTAGAGACAAATCTTACCACACACAACACTGTAATGCCTGTAAGTCAGGATCCACAATGGTCTCCGTAAAAGATACCGAGTTTAGACCCTCAAGAAGTCCCGCGAAATGTTTTTAATTATCTTGGGACTCACAACAAATTTAATTAAAGAAGAAAAGCAATAGGAGTTGAGAAAATTCTACTTCCCTCTTATGCAAAGCGGGAGACACGAAGTTAAAATAGGCTAATAGATAAGAGAATGCACTGATACATGATGCACAGCAGTACAACGGATATGACATTGCTTAGGGGGCATATATGAGCCATAACATTGATTACAATATTAGGTATGGCAGAAACGTATGAACGCACAGAAATTTTCTCGAGTTGTTACAAGGTACATATAGTATATCACCCCAAACGTGACTTGCAGACTGTCTAACATAAGATAGCGCTCGTTACGCCAGAGACTACAACTGCCAGAGGGCGTACTGGAGCTGTATGTTTGAACTCGCAGTTAGACGTGGAACATTGACAAAATTGTGAAATTACTAGTTTAAAATGGAATGATTTGCCTCTAATTACTTTCTTATGCAAACATCTATATGTTGTCAGCTCCATATGTATCCCTTAATCGTCTTTACGACACACATGTACTAGACATGGTGTAGACCGTCGTGAATTATATTCTTACTCTGTCACCACACAGAAAGTCCACATACAACTTTCTTTCAAGACAATTCTCGTAATAAGCCGATTAAATCACATTCGATGAAACTAGATACCCAGTTACAATAAAATAAAGTGGTGACGAAGTAAGACAACAATTCACCACCACCTATTTTACTCGTGGGTCATCGTACGAGACGACTAAGAGATATAAAATGCATATAACATCTATGCAAGAAAAGGAAATCTTGAAACGAAACCCTATACCAACACGTCTGACCAGCATGGTGTAGTAGGTTTCCCCCTCCGTTTGGAGGAGGCTGGAGCACAACAGTGGGACGTGTATGAGCTGAGATGATGAATAAAATAAAAGAAATAGGGTAATAAGTAGAATACACAATTTAATAAAATGTATTGATAAGGTAAAGACTTAGAATAGGAGTATATACATATATTATACATATAAGGCATTCTCTTTACAGATTCCCAGCATTGTTTTTATTTACTCTTCGTATTATTATTATTAGCCATTGACATAGTTTCTGAAGTTATTTTCTGTTGGCTTTTTATTGATATAGATGATATGTATATAAGATACAGACAATACATTTCTGTAAGGCTAATAATGTTATTATATTGTTTAAGGGAAATTAATAACTATTTACACAAGAAACCAACACGCCTTATTATAAACACTTAAGATAAATTATCGTTTCATTAACGTTTGACGTCATGACATTCATTTCGATTGATAACATTTGCTTGCCGGTGATTTTTAATGTGTTTTCTTACTTATTAACAGGTCAAATGGATAAAAAATAAAATGATGCAAAAAAACAAACGGTAAGAAAAGTTTGATGACTCAACTTTATATCAATCTTAAGCGTATCTAGATACGCTTAGTATCTGATTCCAAGAAGTAGATTTAGTACTAATTCTTATTACACCAAAATAATAAGAGCAGTAGATTTAGTACCAATTATTATGTTATCTTATAACATAAGAATTGGTACTAAATCTACTGCTCTTATTATTTTATAGTCACATGCCTGCATCCCCGAAAGGGTAGATAGAGGGGGAGATAGATTCGTATTTGGCCATATTTTTAAGCGCTAATTAATACAGGCTGAGCCTATAACCACTTATTAGGTGTAATTTCAGGCGTTGAACTTGCTATTTAGAATTTCTAGGCGACAAACGGAAGGAAAACTTTCTGCTCTATTTAGAACTGGCACCTTTTTTTTTTTTGGTAGGCTATGGCCCGGACGCACGTCGCCCACTCCGTCCGGGGCGACGGAAGGGCAGCGCGTAGCCCCATAACACACCGTATTCCCTCCCCATCGCCATTGGGCCGGCCACTGGTACCGCTTCCTTGCCATCCGTGGCCAGGCCGGCGGAAGAACTGGCACCTTACGATTCGTTTGACTTGTTGCTATACTTAAAGCATAATTAAAACAATGTGGCAGTCTCTTGTATTGTTAGACTCCATTAATAGTATCGATTTGCTGGTATTGTTCATTTTTATTTTAAAACAAACAATTTACTGGGTTTAAGTAAACATTTGATTACTTATCGCCTAGCAATAAGTAGTGATGCAATCATCGATGGTGAAGTGTAGTAGCCTTATTGTTATCATCACCAGATTGTTCTTGACGATTGCATATTTCTTTTATATTGTGGAAAATTTATTTACGCATTCTCTTGCTATTGAGGCGGGTGCTCTTTCTCCAGAAATGGTATTTACATCACTGTTGTAAAATTATATTCTCAAACTTTTTTGTGTAATATACAAATGACGGTAACGATGCGAGGTATTACATCCAATTTATATGAAATAAAATGTTATACTATTCTTATGTAACTTTAATGACGACAAGGCGTTGTGCTGAAGACAGCTTAGCCATCCGGTTTGATGCCTCAGCTGAGTACAGGCTCCTGTCACAGCTGACATTATAAAAGATGTGCAGATCCTTGAGTGAGTTAAGATGGGATAATTTTACGTGTATAGTTTTACTATAAATGCTTAGGGGCACTTCATTAATTACGTAAGAATTGCCACGTCGAAGTGTGGTAAAAATACCTTGGGGAAGAGGGGTAAATCCATACTAACCTAATATTTTACAAATCGATATTCATTATTAGTAATCTATTTATATTTGGGATGCTGAGTAATTTTCTTGATTCCATGTTGATTCTTCCAGTGTATTAATTTTACTTTAATCAATTGGAAATTAAAAATGATTATTTTATTTTCAAGCAACAATAACGTTCAATGATTAGATTTTTTTTAATAGCGGTAATGACGGCATATTCTTTCATTCAAACTAATATTTATGTTACAACTTTAAAAGCCCGCATAGTACACATGTTCAAAAAGAGGGCGGCTTTAACCCCAAAATCTCTTTTAAAATGTGCTATGCAGTACAATTCATCCTCTTACTGGTGGAAAAAATGGCTGGAAGGTGGTGCCAATAAATGTGCCAGATGAAGTTCCGTCTAACAGTGCACCTGATGCGTTACTAATTGTTTCCTATTGGACAACATGGCTTAGTAATTCATTTAGTCCAAACGACGATTGATTATCTGAATTGATTTAGCTTTTACTATGAAATTATTTTTGTTTAAGACAAATTTAAAACTAATCGGTCATTATTTTAAAAGTGTTAATCGTTTAAAGAGTGTTTAACTGATTTATATTTGTCACATTAAGATTATTTAAAAACTTACTTTTGATTATGATAATCATATTCCAAAAACTAGATAGTTATCTAATAATATATATTTAATAATCTATATCTTTCCGTGTGGTAACGGAGTAAGAATACAATTCACCACTCCCTATCTTACCCGTGGATAATTGTAAGAGACGACTTAGGGATATAAATCGCATATAACATCTATGCAAGAGAAGGAAAACTCGAATCAAAAGCATATACAAACACGTCTAACCAGCGTGGTATAGTAGGTCAATTTCCCTACCATTATGGAGGAGACTTGGGCCCAACAGTGGGTAAATATTAGCTGAGATGATGACGGTGATGATATCTGATAATAATGATTAAGTATAACCTAAATTATCTGCTAAGAATAAAAGCCTTTCATTTACGTCAAACTGCTAGTTTTGATGTAACTTAAATCCATTTCTAACAACGTTTTATTATTCAGAGAAACGCGATTGAGTCTTGCGTAAGAAGAAGGAGAAGTTCGAAAAATCTTATGTATCATATCTTCGATAATCAAAAATCGTCAAATACACCCTTACATAATTATTGAATGGCCCTTTATATCTAACGGTAAACATTAGAATACTCGTATAAATACATGAGCTATTTTTCTTACCATATCTTTCTCAATATTACTATGTAATTACACATATTATGATATCCACTGGTATTACGCGTTTTCTATAAATTATTAAATATTTAACATAACTTAAGGTACACATTGATATTATATCAAAAACAATATATGTTTCTACATACTCGTATAAGCTATTTAAAGAATACAATTCATATTTTACAATCGATTACATTTGTAATCATATTTATGTTTCTTAATGTAATTATCTTTTTAATATTATAGGTCAATGTGTTAATATCTAAATGGTGTTTAGACAAAAAAAACTGTAATAAAAAATGATACGTTAGATGTATAATAACTTAGTCTTCCCCTGACCATGAATACTGAAAAATACCTATTTGAAACATTGAGATATTGTCAAAAATGTGTTGAAATATGTAAAATAGTTTTGTTGTATGTACGGTAAAACTTTCATAAACGTGAGAAACCATTTGTATTATGTATTGGAGATGTTACGTCCAACAACTAAGAGTTATTATTAATAATTGTAGCAGCTAATAATTTTCTAAAGATTACTAAAACCAGTACGTATATATATATCTATATATATATATATATATATATATATATATATATATATATATATATATATATATATATATATATATATATATATATATAGATTAAATATAGGCCATGAATAATTACAAAGATTTAAAATATCTATATCTAATAATATCTATACATATAATAGCGGACATGTGGAAAGAATGCCGAACGAACGTCTGGTTAAGAAGATATACAATGCGAAAGTGGAAGGATGTAGGTACCGAGGGAGACCGAGACTAACCTACCTAGACCAGATCGGTCATGTACTAAAGGAAGGTGGAGTCAAGAGTCTCCGAAACCGGCGAGCGTGTATGAAGAGAATTATGAATGTTGAGGAAGCGAGTGAAGTATGCAGAGATAGAGTTCTCTGGCACTCTGTTCTCTCTGCCTACCCTGCAAGGGATATGGCGTGATGATATGTATGTATGTATGTACATATAATAAAAATATAACGGATCGCTGTCTGTACATGGAAGATATATATATATCTCATATATGAGAAAAAATCTTACTGGGACCTTTATCAACACTAATAGAACCCAAAACAATGATTTTTAAAATTTTTGTCTGTTTATCTGTTTGTCTGTGTGTTTGTGCACGCTAATCTCAGAAACGGCTTATCCGATTTAGACGCGGTTTCCGCTAATATATTGTGGTAAGCTTCACTTAATATTTAGGCTTTATTTCATGTCCATTAAATTATAAATAAAAGTTATGGCAATTTAAACAATATTCGGAGAAAAAAATCTTTATCGATTCTTTTCAAATTACGTACAAATATTCTTCAGTAAAAATAAATAAACACGTATTTCAGCATTTGTTGATTTTCACCCTCTGGGGGTGTAAATTACGCCTGTAAAGCGGGTTGGACGACTCATTAAATCATTAGCACCAAGCCGATATTATTGAAGCTGGCAACTTGAAATGTTGACAGTGGTTTCTTTATATGACGTAGAGATTTACTAAGAAAGGATTTTACGAAATTATAGCCCTAAGGGGGTGGAGCAGAGTGCCAAAGTTTGTATGGGGAGAAAAAAATCTTTATTGATTCTTTTCAAATTACGAGTCGAATCAAATATTCTTGGGTAATATCCGGCATTTGTCAATTTTCACCCTCTGGTTGTGTAAATTAGGCCTGTGAAACGGGTTGATCGACTCATTACCGCCAAGCCGAAACTATTAAAGCTAGAAACATAAAATTTTGAAGCACGTTTTTATTTATGACATAGAGATTCAATATGAAAGGATTTTATGAATTCCGCCCCTAAGGGGTTGTAACAAAGCGGCAAAGTGTGTATGGGGAGAAAATTCCTTTATCGATTCTTTTCAAATTACGTACCTACAAATATTCTTCGGTAAAAATATATAAACACGTGTTTCTCTCTTCCTCTCCATCAACCTTGCACCAGTGCCGGCGTGAGAGCTCACATAATACACATAGTAGATGCCAATATGTTCTTGCCTAATGGTTTAAGATACAGGTTAAGTTTAGTTTCAAAAATGTTCACTTTACAACTCAAATAATAAATCATATCTAACGAGGTCGCAACTCTGCTGGTGAAACAAAACAGTCAAATAAAGGGTGGCAATAATTATATTTTTATCCCATGGTCATACCGTAAATAATATATTAATGGCAATATAATTTGTAGAATGAATAGAACTTTGAACCACCTTTTTCTTTAGTGACCGGCTGTGGTATATAGACACACACGCGCCGTACACGTACATCTACGTTGTGCGGGCGGGCCACCGTAACCGGGTATCATCTCGAGTCGAAGCCCTCATGCAGTGAACCTCAATACAGGTACTTACGCTTGCGCCGCCCAAAGCACCGACGGTAGAGCGTGTCAACCTAGAGTATTTTCTCTCGGACCCACCCTATTGCCTAATTCCGTTAGACAACTAACTCGCAGAAGGCGCGCCGGCCGCATCCCAGTTTCTGACGCTGTTGATTATCGTCCTAGCGACAAACCTTCAACACCTTACATTGCTTTTTCTATTTAACTCTGTCAGAGATGACTTCTTCCTGGACGAAGTCGCGGGCGAAAGCTAGTATATATATATATATATATATATATATATATATATATATATATATATATATATACACTAGTCACAAAAATTAAGGGATATAAAAAAAATTCCAAATTTTTGGGTTATTTTCAACGAGCTGTAACTCCGAGGAAAATGGTCGTACAAAAAAAATAAAAAAAGTAAATTGTAGCTCCAAGTGTCTAGTTTTGAGATATGACTATAAAAAAATTTTGTCATGTCCAGGTCCGGAGAAATCCTAAGAAAACTACCAAAAAAAAATTTTCAAATTTATTCTCGTCTAAAAAAAGGTCCACGGGCTTCAAAAAAATTTTTTTGATTGTTTCGTTCAAAAACTCTTTTAGAGAATTTAATACTCTTTAATTTGACGTATTCAAAACGCCTGTACAACGATTTGTCGCGTAAGTATCGTCAATCAAAGCAAAAAAGATCTTTTTAACTTTGATAATCAATATCTCTTGAAATAATGACTGATTTTTTTTTTTCAAAGTTCTTAAACAGTTAATCTTTTTGATCAAAAAAATAAAGATTTTAGAGAGAAAAAAATTTTTCCATTGAAAAAATTAATAAAAATCACAAAATTGCTCATAATGGTGATTTTTGCAAAAACAAAGAATTTGAAGCTTCGGGGCACAATGAAAAAAAAATCGCAGCGCTTTGAATTTTTGAGGGATTTTAGGGGACACTTTAAGGTTAAAAAATTACCGACGATATCTTTCGTTCATCCATTTTATCTAAAGTTATACCAAGTTATCCAAATATCCTTAATTATGCGAATTTTTGTCTTTTTTCCAGTCCGAGTTTTCAATTCAAAATTTTTTTTTTTCTGAAAGATGTTTACATTTTCTTATAGAAAATATTGTGCAATTTTCAAAACCTTCCTTCAATTTTCTATACAATCATTATTTCCGGAGTTATTGATTATCAAAGTTAAAAAGATCTTTTTTGCTTTGATTGACGATAACTCCGCGGCAAATCATTGTACAGGCTTTTTGAATACGTCAAATTAAAGAGTATTAAATTTTCTAAAAGAACTTTTGAACGAAACACTCAAAAGAATTTTTTTGAAGCCCGTGGACCTTTTAGACGAAAAAAAAATTTGAAAAATTTTTTTTTGGTTGTTTTCTTAGAATTTCTCCAGACCTGGACATGATAAAAAAAAATTATAGTCATATCTGAAAACTAGACACTTAGAGCTACAATTCGCTTTTTTTATTTTTTCTGTACAACTATTTTCCTCGGAGTTACAGCTCGTTGAAAATCACCCAAAAATTTGGATTTTTTTTTATATCCTTTAATTTTTGTGACTAGTATATATAGAACAGTTAATAAAGTTCAGCTATCTTTATCATCTGTTGTTGCACCTCATGGTTTATCAACAATTATCTTAACTATAGAATATATATAATAAAATAAAATAATATTATAAAGCGGAAGAGTTTGTTTGTTTGTTTGTTTGTTTAAACGCGCTAATCTCAGGAACTACTGGTCCGATTTGAAAAATTCTTTTTTTGTTGGATAGTCCATTTATAGAGGAAGGCTTTAGGCTATATAACATTACGCTGCGACCAATAGGAGCAGAGCAACAATGATGAATGTGTAAAAATCGGGTTTATGTTTCCTTTTGAGAGCTTCCGCTGCGTAAACGGTTAAAGTTGCGCAAAAATTATGTACTACATAATTGTTCCCCTTTCAAAGTTCTAAATAAGAGTCCGCAACAGCATATGTCTATCTTTTAAGATTGGCTCACTATAGCCTTTTTTATGCTAATCAAATTTGTTTTAAAATAATGTGATATTTTCGAAGGTGTTTTTATAAACATAATATTAATCCTTATCCAAATAAATAAGTTATTCATCACAAGTATTTAATTTAAAACAAAATTGCCCCTTACATTATTTGATTTCAATGAATATCTTAGGAAATATCGCAGTTTAAAAATAACATCGCAGCAAAATAATGATCAAGTACTGGGCGCGCATTTACGATAAAAATACTGGATCTTATATTAAAAAAAAATTCAAACTAATGTTATTTCAAAGTACTTCTGCACACACTACATTTTTAGTTTTGTTTTCTTCTCATGACCTTCCGTCGGCTTTACACATCCTAAATAATAATAATAAGTATAGGAAGTATTAGTGCCTGCCCTCATGTATGGCAGTGAAAGTTAGATTTGGCGGGGAAGACATGAAAATAGAATAAATGCTGTAGAGCTGACAGCTCTTCGTAAGCTGTGTGTGATGTAAGTATGAAAGATAAAATTAGGTATAATGTTATAAAAGAGCGCTGGTATGCTGAGATGGGTTGGACACGAAGTGGAAGAAATAATGAGTGGGCAGAGGTTGACGAAGCAAACATATAAAGCAATCGTGAATGGGACGAATACAAGTGGAAGACCTTTTCTGGACCAAATTGGCGATTTGTTCACGAGAGGTCATCATCATCATCATTCTCCTACTCTTATCCCAATTACTTGGGGTCGATACAATAAGTACTCTTCATTCATAGTACATATTATAAAAGTTATTGGCAATAGTTTTATGACCGGCCGCCTGCCAGACGTCAACCCTAATTGGGAATGTAATTGTTGACCAAACGGCATCAGATGGAGTTGGCCCAAGTCGTTATAAGGCTCTTAGTCGTCTTTTACGACATCCACAAGCAAAGTGAGGATTGGTAGTATTCATAGCCGCTACCACACAGCGATTTCATACACATTAAAAGTATGTGTAATCATAAATAGGCGTAAGTGTATGTATGTATGTATAATATACATACATTGTATATATCTATAGAAAGTATAGATAAGACCCAATACTTTTACTTGCATTACTTTATATGCTACTACATTGCATTATATGGATTACGTCAAACTTGAATCACTTTTAAATACTTATTTCGTGTAACTACAAATACACACAAAAAAAAAAGAAACACATACATGCACGCACACTACATCACAAACACACGCACACCACACACACACATATACACATACACACACGCACACACACACACAAACACACACACACACACACACAAACACACGCACACCACACACACACACACAAATAAACGCACAACACACACATACACACGCACACACACACACACACAACGTGTGAGCGCGCTCACTAACACGTTAATTCTCACTCATTCATTTATTATAGATTTCTTTATCATTAGTCTTTATTACGTAAGATATATAATATATTCATTATTTATAATGTATGTTACTGTAAAATAATTTGATGTTCAAGATTTATGTATTTCGGGAAGGAACTGTCTCTTGAAACACGGGTATTACCTAATTCAAGAGGCAAAGACATCTATGTCAACTGTCATATGTATTTAGTTTTCAATAAAGATTATTATTATTATTATTTTACTTAAGGTTAAATGTTCTACTCTTACTAATAAAAGGGTCATGTAGGTACCTAAAACAGCTTTAACGTATGTATTATTTAAAAATATTTCCACCTTTTACGTAAACGAATTCGCGAGTTGAAGTTAACGTTAGCCCAAAGTAACCATTCCACGCGGACGAAGTCGCGGGCAGAAGCTAGTAGAATATATATATACATCAACAATATTGTAAGTCAGGAGTGCTTTATTTTGCAATAAATTTTGGTCAACAAACGTCAAGCAAAACCAACCAGCGCCTTTCAAATTGCCTACAAGTTATATTTCGAAGATCGTCTTCTAAGTAGACTTTTACGTTTTGATTCTACTGGAAGCTAAAGATTTTTGATCAGGTATGTGCCGAAGGAAAATACTGCGGGATATCTCAATTGCTATACATATTTTCTTTTAAACTCGTAGCTTCACCATTGTGTCAATGTTCCACACCTGCCCATGAGTATGAACAATCAGCACATCACATTCTCTGGGAGTACGATCTCTGGCGAAACGAGCGTGACCTTATGTGAAACAGTTTGTAAATCACCTGTGGAGTAGTATAGGTACTATACGGACCTTGTGGCAATTCGAGAAAATTGCCGTGCGTTCATGCGTTTCTACCATACCTACTTTAGCAATCAATATTAAGGCTCACATATAGGCCTCGTACAGCTCTTCCGTATCCGTGGTGCCGTAGTGCTGCGCTTATCTTATCCCTTTCATTTATTGGCTGACTAGTCAATTTTGTTTTCCTGTCTCCCGCTTTGCCTAGGAGAGAAGTGGAATCGTTCTTTCCAACTCCTCCTCTTTAACCTTTTCTAATTAAACTTGTTGCGGCACCCAAGACAATTAAAGTTATATCCCGGGCCTGCCTGAGGATCAAACCTTGGTGTCATTTATGGTGACCATTGTGGATCCTGGCTTACAGGAGTTACAATGTTGGGAATGTGTGGTGGGATAAGTCCTAAAAAATACATATTACATTGAAATTCGAATTTTCCCTATATGTGCCACAAGGTAAAATCTAGAACTATACTTGGTAAATGACTATTGACCAATCACCAATAATTAAAAACTAAATGTTAAAGTTTTTGTCATGCGATGGTAAAAAGTAATTTGTTAATAATATTTCATATATTAAAAATATGAAGCTGATAATAAAACTTTAGCACCTTAATTCAGATTCCCAATAAAAGTGAAAGTGGAAGGATGTAGGTACCGGGAGAGGCCGAGACTAACTTACCTAGACCAGATTGGTCACGTACTGAAGGAAGGTGGAGTCAAGAGTCTCCAAAACTGGCGAGCGTGTATGAAGAGAATTATGAATGTTGAGGTACCGAGTGAAGTATGCAAGGATAGAGTTCTCTTGCACTCTTTTCTCCCTGCCTACCATGCAAGGAATATGGCGTGATGATATGTATGTAAAAGTACAACAAATCCATTGTTTGATCAAAATTAAAAACTATTTTATAAGCACCTATTCAATTACCAGAGGCTAATAGCGTCACAATCGCTTCATTTTCTTGGATAATTATAAGTTACATTGTGTTTTACACACCAATTGTTATGCCTACTATATACAAGAGGCCTTTTACGATTTTAATAATTTAGATATATCGTTTAGTACCTTTAGTCAAACTAAATAGCGACAGAGAAGTGCATTGTAATAGTATATGGGGTTGCACGCCCGTCTCTTACATCACCATAGACAGGGTGTTGCAGGACTACGGACATAAAACAAAATGCCTATAACATTATATTATATCGCAAAAATAAAAACATGCCTATGATGGTATCAGGCTGGCGCGGTTACCGTACGGAGGAAATGCTCGCCTTTCTTTACTGGGTAGTGTCAGCGACGCAAACACTAGATGGCTACCTTTCATCTTTACGGGACGTCACTAGCTGTGAATTCACTTAAAAATTTTGTGTGAAACTGCCTAACGGTCGTTAGAGCGATGACTAGTAGCATCAAAGACCTCCATCGTTATGTTCTGTAAGGCAGTGGTTTTACAGAAGGGTACAACGGAGCATATCATAGAAACAGCAACCATAAAAAAAAACAAATTTAATTTATAACTTTGCAATTTATATAAACTTGAGATGAAATTCTGTATAAGTAAATTTTATAATTTTAACTCGGTAATAAATTTTGGGTAGAATCGGGGTCTGTACAGTGAGATATTGCAACAGGCTTTCTTTCAAGCCTCTTTAAAGGGGAATGATATGATAATCACCGAGCATGATATTAACCGTATCTGAAACTGATATCATCATTACCCTGCTCTTATCCCAATTACTTGGGGTCGACGCAATATGTTCTTTTCTTCCACACAATCCTATTCGAAGTCACCCATATCATGCTTCACGCTATCCATCCATCTTTTCTTGGGTCTTCCCTTACAACATTATTTTCGTCCTGGCAGACTTCTTGCCGGTCCTTCCATCTGCAGCCTTGACTAAGGCAGCCTTAAGTGATCAATAAGTATGCGCAGTTCTATTGCAATTTATTTCACGAACCAAAGGTGTGCATAGAAAATCACCCGTCATTTCATAGATGAGATTCGAAAAGTATTTAAAGAACAGCCATTTTTATGGAAATGCAGTATAGAAACATGGATGGATGGAAGATGCGCAGAAGAAAGATTGAATAGGATAATTATAAATAGGACAAGATATAGAAGAATAAAGATAATCCGTATCCAGGCTGTTTTTCTCTGAAACTCGTTGCCTCTTGACATTAAAAGGCCGCTAATCGTGACACATTCAAAGCCAAGGTCAAACGATTATTTTTAGACTCTCAGGTGGAGTCAACTCATCTGTGACAGTTCTCATCTATAGTTTATATTATTTATATATACGTATGTATATATGTATATTATATGTAGTTATATATGGATTTATTTGCATATACATAGGTTTATGTATTGGTTTAAATATTTATTATATTGAAGTGATACTTCTTTATCGGCGTTGGAAATAAATTTACCGTCACATTTTTCGGTTAAGCGTTACATTTTTACGTTACGCGCCATCTTTTTTTGAAGGGAAAGTTTTTGCGCGCATGAGGGTAAAATTTTTACGCGACACGAGAGAGAGAGAGAGCGAGAGAGAGAGAGAGATATAGAGAGAGAGAGAGAGAGAGAGAGAGAGTACACGCTATTGGTTGATGTATGTAAAATAGATTAAAAAATATAGTTTGCTAAAGTTTCACTTCTGATATGTGTACTTTGTACACACGCATAATTTTTTATATACATTTAATAGCTTAGTTTCTTTTTAGTATCTTTTATATTACTCTCTATTTTAAATTGCACCTACCTCGCATTATTTTTGCTCTACCCTAGGTCGACTGATAGAATATACCTATGGCATTAAGTCCGCCTTGTACCAATTTAGTGCAAAAGTTATGAATAAATAAATAATGCTAAGTCCTTAAATATCTTATCAAATGATCGCAACTATAAATGGAATTCATGACTAATGAAATATTTGTCTTTTATTGATGTTTACTTCCATAGTTTATTGGCAAATTCCGATTATAATTTTTTTTCATAGATTGATTTTATGAAACAGGATTAATGTCAAAATGTAAGTTCACATTCACAAAGGTTTTCGAGCTCTCAGTTCTCTCTATATGCAGACCCAAGGCCTCAATAGTATCCACAGGTGTTATCACAGCGATACCGTAGATATGAATGATATTAAAAACCCGTCCCCCAAAATTATATATAACAAAACTATTAAATAAAAATAATCCTTGGGAAATAAAATATGGTAGACAGGTGTAAATAAATGGTATTACAATTTTATCTCACAAGTATCCAAAGATAACCATGATAAAAGAAAATATATAGAAAGGTTTTATTAACTACAAAATAATCTCTTTTTTATTTTAACACCGAAGAATATTTGATTTGGCTTTAACATTTCTCCACCTTGTCTCGATTACACCGGTTTTATTCGGTTGTCGTACATTACGTGTATTTGCAATCAGTTAACAACGTGCTAATTTATTAAATCCCATGTCAAACTATGCGGCCTAAAGTAATGATATAGTTATCACGTAGACAGCTCTTAAGTGCGTGAATCAATTTAAGATGTACCTATGTATAGAGTATGTATGATTTAATATTAATTATCATACATTAAATTTTGATTTTGTTTTCTTCTATTCAGCTTGACTGACTCTTCGAATTACCAGTATTAGAACGTCATTGCTAAGTTTGGGCTTCCTGTTTATATTCTTCGATCGCATAGTGCCTTTTGGTTTACGGTCATGTTATTATTAGTATTTGCAAGACGGTCTGTAAACGAAAAAAGTATCATGGAGCTAATAATAAAAATTAATTTTCTTTTGTTACATGATTGCAAGGTATGACTAGATTGTTATCTATCCACTATCCACACAGCTTAACTCCCAGAATAATCAATTTATTGGTAAATATAGTATTTACAAGTCAAAATCTACACAAAATATCATCTAACGCATCCATAAATAATTTCATTTTTCGTGATAATTTGTTATAAATAATATAATATAAATTAAATTGTAATAAAATATTAAAGAATTAATTCATCCCCATAAATACACAGAAGTCAATAAGGATCGTTAAAATGAGAATTGTATTATTAAATTTTTATAGCTATATTAACCTAGGGACAAAATCCTCTATACGATAGAAAGCCTTTTCAACAAGCCATGACTTTAACTTAAACATCGTCAAGCTAGATGCATCGGTTATATATTCTGGCAGTTGATTATATAAAGTGTGTCCCATCACGTATGTCAATTTGTCAGATTTGGCAATTCTGCGAGGTATCTCAGCAAGTTTCTTATTACCGCGTGTGTTGTAGCCATTAGAGTTGTCTCCGCTAGTCTTGAATAAGTCAAGATTTCGTCTTATGAATACAACAATTAAAGAAATTACGATTGAGGGTAAAGTGAGTATCCGCAGTGATCTAAAATAGGGTTTTAGCGAGGTCTCCTGTGTCACTTTCGTAATCGTTCTCACGGCTCGCTTCTGCATACGAAACACTCGCTCCCTATCGGCGGAGTGCCCCCATACGTCTGCACCATACTGTAGCAGTGACTGTATAGTCCCAAAATAACAGGTGCTGACCACGTCTGCCGACACCACCCTCGACAGCCTTGAAATAGCGTAGCACGCACTTCCTAGCTTTCGTCATCGTCATCGTCACAGCCCATATATGTCCCACTGTTGAGCTCGGGCCTCCTCCATGATGGGAGGGAAATTATCCTACTATACCACGCTGGTCAGACGTGTTTTGTTTCGAGTTTTCCTTCTCTCGCATAGATGTTATATGCGTTTCATATCCCTTAGTCGTCTCTTACGATCACCCACGGGTAAGATAGGGGGTGGTGAATTGTATTCTTACTCCGTCACCACACGGATAGCTTCCTAGCTTTACACAGAGTTTATCTATGTGCGTTTCCCAAGTAAGTCCACGGTCTATATTAAATCCTAAAAAGTTGCTTGATGTTTCTTGTTGTATAACTGTCTTCCCTATTGATACAGTCAGAAAAATGGATAAAATGGGTTTTTGTTAGGTTTAGAACTAGCCCATTTCCCTCAAACCATTACGCCAACCGGCGAGATGTACGGTTCAACTGCACCTCTAACAGATCTAGCGTCTATTCACTCAGGATGACAGCTACATCATCCGCATACATAAAGACTTCACCTTCCCTTATATGTTGGGGTAAGTCATTAAGCAGCAGAGAAAACAGAATATTGGAAACCGAGGATCCTTGCGCTACGCCAATTGTAGTTTACAGGGCTTCAGATCTAGTCGCACCTCCATCACCAACTAGGTACCTGTGACCTATTGCGCAAGAGATCTGTAAAGAGTGATAGTCCACGACCTCCGATACCGTAGTGTTGATGTTTGGCCGATAGAACAGCGTGATCGGCAACATCGAACTCTTTCGATAGGTGGCAGCACAGCACAGCAACTTGCTGTTTCCGTTCACAAGCCTCCGTTATTCGACGGATAACTTGTCGAACCAGGAAAGTGGTGGAACGGCCACTGCGATAAGCATATTGGCGTTCTGATATTGCTGCATTGATTACGAGGAACTCGGTCAAGCGACGACTCAACCCGTTCTCAAAAATTTTCGCAACTGCAGGATTTATAGATACAGGTCGATATCCATCTATACTTTCACGCATTCATCACATGGAAAATATGTAAAACTATTTTATTTTTACAAGATTTTCATACAAATTGATACAATTTGCACACAATGAAATTAACTTATAATTGGACACTAAAACGATATACAAAGAAATGTCCAAATCGTGACTTCTGTAGCGGACAATTAATTTACATTTCTCACGGAAAATAACTCGCTTGCCTATAGAATATGTAGAATGAGTATCACGCGTAACAATCGTGTTTTCAGCGTAGTGATGCTACAAAGTTGATCTATAATTTTGTTATCAGTCAGCACAGTTAGTACTATAAAGATTTATTAACATTTATTTAATACCAGCTTTTATCACTAGTAAAATGAGTAGGTATAGGGTCTAATGTTTTTATTTTACTATGTTACATACATACATATCATCACGCCATATCCCTTGCAGGGTAGGCAGAGAGAACAGAGTGCCAGAGAAATCTATCTCTGCATACTTCACTCGCTTCCTCAACATTCATAATTTTCTTCATACACGCTCGCCGGTTTCGGAGACTCTTGACTCCACCTTCCTTCAGTACCTGACCGATCCGGTCTAGGTAGGTTAGTCTCGGTCTCCCTCGGTCCCTACATCCTTCCACTTTCGCATTGTATATCTTCTTAATAGGGGTGTGCGAATATCGTTCGAATCGAATCGAATCGAATATTAATATTCGATTCGAAATTCGAATCGAATAATTCGAATTTTCGAATTATTCGAAATTCGACGAATAATTCGAAAAAAAATCGAATAATTCGAAAAATTTCGAATAATTCGAAAAAAATAAATATCCCCGATTGTCACTTATGGCGAGAAGATATTTAGGAATACCTTGTACTTCTGCTGAAAGTGAAAGATTATTTTCCACTGCTGGTGATATTGTATCTGATAAACGAACTTCATTATCACCAGATTCAGTATCTTATTTATTATTTTTAAACAAAAATTTGTAGCAAATGTTCATACTCATTGTTCTATTCATGTAGTTATATTTCATGGTTTAAATAAAATATTTATTAATTATTAATGTCATATTTGAATATCGAACATAACAAACTCCGAATTTAAAATACAATAAAAATTTGCGAATAATATTATAATTCGGAAAAATTCGAAATTATTCGAATAATTTGAAATTTTTCGAATAATTCGAAATTATTCGAATAATTCGAAATTTTTCGAATTATTCGAAATTTTTCGAATTATTCGGGAACTTTCGAATAATTCGAAATTTCGAATTATTTGATTCGAGTTTCGAATCGAATATTAATATTCGATTCGGAACGAATAATTCGTAAGTTCGAATTATTCGCACACCCCTACTTCTTAACCAAACGTTCGTTCGGCATTCTTTCCACATGTCCGAACCATCGGAGCATTCCCTTTCGCATCTTTACACCAATACTCTCTTTCATACCTACTCGCTCTCTTACGTCGTCGTTACGAATGCGGTCGGTCAGCGTAACTCCACAGATTTTCCAAAGAGATCGCATTTCGACCGCATTAATTTTACTTTCATACTCTTTTCTGCATACCCAACTCTCGCTTCCATACAGTAATGTTGGGACAAGCCCTGCGTTATGTATTGCTACACGTGCCTTCTGGCTGAGGTGGTTGCTGCCGAGAAGTTGCCCCAACGCTCCGTTCACTCTATTTCCCGCATTCACTCTTCGCTCTATATCAGTGGTAGTGTTGCCCAAATGCAAGAACAAGACGAGACTTAGCCAGTCTTGGTCTTGGTCTTGCGCCAATACACTGGTCTTGGTCTTGGTCTTGCGCTCCCAGTCTTGTTCTTGGTCTTGGTCTTGCAGCAAGAGTCTTGCAAGTCTTGCAATTACCTATTAGTTTATTACTATTTATTAAAGTTTACTTTAAATCTTAGAAAAACGTATTAGAATTGAAACATTGTGAGCTTGAATTAACATAGCCATAGTAAAGATCAAGCAGATTAATAAATAACTGAGGATTTGATAAGAAATTCGAAAAATCAACTGACCTATATGTCGTTTTCCATGGAAGTAACTGTTTCTTAATAAACATTTATGATTTATAAGCTTACATTTGCTAAAACATGTAAAAAACAAATTAATTACAATAACTTGACTGTATTTTAAAGAACAATATCTGTCTAGAAAGAGATTGAACCCTCAACTTATATGAAATTTAATAAAAGAGTTTTACGATTTATCATTTATTTCAATAAAAAATAAAATACAACACAAATCAAACATAACAGTACACAACAGCTTTATCATTAGGTTATGTTACTTTATATCAATTCTTTTGACCAAGAATTAATACAAAGTAACCATCTGGCTGACTCATCACTTAACCTATTTCTATGTTTTCTAATTACTAATGATGCTTTAGAAAATAATCTCTCAGCAGGTACTGAAGTTGCAGGTATTGAGAGAAAATCACAGGCCATCTTCGATAAAGTCGGATACTCTGTCTCATGCGCCCTCCACCAATCTAAAATGTCTTCCGAGCTGACAGTTCTTGGTTTTCTCAGGTACTCCTCCAACTCGTCTATCACTAAGCCTTGAAGACAAGATCCAGATGACGTCGAGGGACATTCATAGAGTTTATCAAAGTCTATTACGTCTTCATCTTCATCATATACTTTATTTTCTTTTTTTGGTAATTCCAGAGATTTGTTCAGTGAGTGTAGACTTTTATATTCTTCATAAAGTTCATTGAACTTGCGCAGACTTTCTGTTTTAAGTTGCTTCCCCCACATTGTCAGGTCAAAAGTCTGAGCCTTATGCCTTGGGTCTAAAATTAAAGAAGTACAATAAATCCAGTTGCTCTTCTTATAATGTTTAAGCATTTTGTCTCGAGCTGCTTGGAAAGCTAGAATGAGCCTTTCATCCACTTCAGATCGATTAGGTTTCTCATCTAACTGTTTTACCATGGATTCAATTTTATCTAGCAAGAGATTGAATGATACAATGACTAGCGGTAATGTAACATATTTGTCTCCACCAAGTTTTGTACTTAAAAGTTTAAAGTTTATTAGAAATTTATGTAATTTTTCGAGTACCTGCCATTCACTAGCTGTGATTTGAAAATCATTCAATTCGGTGACAGAACTGCACAATATGTTAATGCCCGCTCTCACTTTTAAACCAAATCCAATCATATCATGTGTGGAATTCCATCTCGTTGGACAGTCAAGAATGGCATTTAGATTTGATGGCACGCCAGCTGCTTCACAAGCAGACTGAAACTTCTTCTTCACTATCTCACTTCTTTTTATTTTACTGGAAATACTGCGTAACTTTGTTACAGATGTACGCGAGTCAGCAATATTTGGTGCATATTCTTCATCTTCCTCATCCTCAGTTTCGTCTGCATAGTCTTCATACTGCTGATCTTGCGCGTTAGTGTCAGACTCATAGTGTAATGCTAAGGTCTTTAATAAATCTTGTACACCAAGGTTTAAAATGTGAGCAAAGCACCGGAAATATTGATTGTCTGAATCAAAGTGTGGCGGCAGCTGTTTGCCCAGTTCATACATAAATTTGGTATTTGCAGTTGCGTTGTCGACCGTGATACCTTGTATTTTATCAATTATGTCATATTCCAATAAACACTCATGGAAAATCGTTGCAATATCTTCCCCAGTATGTCGACCGCGTGATGGTATAAAATCAAGAACTACAGATCGATACTTCCATTCGTTGTCTATATAATGCATAGTAACCCCGTAGTAACTCCTACCAGCAATTGACGTCCACCCATCAATAGTAAACGACATTTTAGATGATAATTGTTGAAGTCGTTCCTTGAGATTCAATTGGAGCTCTTCAAATCGCTCTTTGACTTTCCTTCTAAGTGTAGACCTTTTAGGAAACACCATATTAGGGCAAATACGTCGAAAATATACTTGTGTAGCTTCGTCATCGAAAAATGAGAAGGGAAGATATTTTTTCACCACCCAATCAACTGTAGCTGTCGTGATGTTGTCACTGCTGTTTTCCGACTGAAATAAAACAATAAATCTTGTGTTATTATTTAAAACATACTAGGTTTGAGCGTTTAGGAGGAGGAGGTTTGTTGTTGTTAAATCGAGAAAATCGTTAAATTGACATTTGTTATATTACCAAAATAAAGTACTTAGTTGTTACTGGCCGATTATGAAAACAAATGAAAATATGGGTGTTTATAAAAAATATTTAAGACGATAATTACATACTTAATATGTCGCACCCCTAGATGAAAACACCACCGTTCGACCATCGGGGCCCTGCTACGCCTGAGGCAGACGGCCGCGGAGGCTGTCGCCGGCAAAGGAGTGTTGTTGGCGGTGTCGTTGGACATCGCCAACGCCTTCAATAGTCTGCCATTCAGCTGCATCAGGGAGGCGCTCCGGTTCCATGGAGTGCCCCTGTACCTCAGGCGGCTGGTGGCAGACTATTTGGAGGGGCGCAGTGTTCTCTACGCGAGCCCCGCAGGGGACATTGTGCGGACGCCCATGTCGTGCGGTGTTCCGCAGGGGTCGGTTCTGGGGCCGACTCTGTGGGACATCGGGTACGACTGGGCGTTGAGAGGGAGTCTCCCCCCCGGGCTGAGCGTTATTTGCTATGCTGACGACACGCTCGTCACAGCCCGGGGCAGGACATTCGAAGAGGCGGCGAGCCTGGCCACTCTCGGCACCGAGGAGATGGTCAGGCGAATCGAGGCGCTGGGGCTCAGGGTGGCCCTAAACAAGACGGAGGCCCTACTATTCCATGGGCCCCGTGTGAGGCTGCCCATCGGCGCCTCGTTAGTCGTCAACTCCATCCACATCAGTATCCAGGCCCATATGAGGTACTTGGGTCTGGTGCTCGACGGGCGATGGTGGTTCCGGGAGCATTTTCGCCAAATTGCTCCCCGGCTGGTCGGCGCGGCGTCCGCCCTTTCTCGACTCATGCCGAATGTGGGCGGACCCAGTTTCGAGGGCCGACGGCTGTATGCGGGGGTGATCCGCTCAATGGCCATGTACGGCGCACCCGTGTGGGCGAGGGCTCTGAACGCCCAGCTCAGGGCGGTGCTGTGGAGGCCACAGCGAGCCATGGCGGTCAGAGCCATTCGCGGGTACCGCACGGTGTCGACAGAGGCGGCGTGCCTATTGGCCGGGACACCCCCGTGGGACCTAGAGGCGGAGATAGATGCTCTCCGACCTCTACCGGCGGGTTACCTCAGTGCGCGACGAAGGTGGCTCCCCATCGTTGAGCGAGATAGCCACCTGGCGCGAGGACGCCCGCCGAGACGTTATCGCCCGTTGGGTTACGCGGCTGGAGAGGCCAAGACACGGTGTCGTTACCGTCGAGGCCCTCCGGCCCGTACTGATGGAATGGATGGAGCGGCGGCACGGAGTCCTCTCCTTTCGGCTGGTGCAGGTATTGTCAGGGCACGGGTGTTTCGGTCTGTACCTGCACACGGTCGCGTATAGGGAGTGGACTCCGGCCTGCCACCATTGCAGCAGTGACGAGGACACGGCGAGACACACACTGGAGGTGTGTCCGAGTTGGGACGGGCAGCGCCGTGACCTCGTCGCTGTAATCGGTGCCGACCTGACGCTGCCGGCTGTCGCGAGGGCGATGGTCGACAGCGTCAGGAACTGGGACGCGGTCGCCGCCTTCTGCGAGGCTGTTATCTCGCAGAAGGAGACGGCGGAACGAGTCCGGGAGGATTCCCGTGACCCGGGCCGCCGTCAGCGGCCGGGGCGGCGCAGGCGCGAATACCTGCGCCTGATGCCGCCCTAACCGAGGCTTCGGGTGATCGGACCGGGGAATTGTCCGGTCACCCGACGTGAGGCCACCGCGTGAGGACGACGCCTCGACGGCGAAAGCTGTCGGGGCGTCGACAGGAGAGGAGCCCGAGAGGGCATACCGCTGAGCGGGCCACCGAAGACAAAAATCGGGTACCGGTGGCCCGCTTGCACGGCGAAGAAGAGGTGCTTGCAGGGTGGGTCAATGGGGTTGCGCGCCGCCTCTTCCGTCACCCCGGACCGACTTGGCGGGGGGCGACGTCCATGGCCCACGGCAAAAAAAAAAAAAAAAAAAAAAAAGATGAAAACACCACTAACTCAAAAATACTTACGTAAGTTAATGGCGTTTTTGAAAGTATCGCATGAATAGCTACGCGGAGTTAAAATTCCCGTAGCGACAACTTCGACCATTGTTAAAAAAATATTCTTACCTGTCCACTTCTTCCAGCGGTTACTAAAAAGCTTGTGATAGCTCCACTTAATTTTGGTTTAAGAAAGAAATATTTGTGATTCCTTTTTGTGGAAAGATATTAGATGTTTCCTTAAGCCTGAAGTGTTTCTGTTTTTGGAACGAAGTTCCTTATCGCGCGTTGTGAAAGGGGGCTAGACGGAAAAAATTCTTACGAAAAGTTGTCACGACACTTTTTGCTATAGTAAGCTATTGTAAGCTGTGCGGCGTCGCTCGTCGGCTCTCTTATAGAAAGCAAGCCAGATATTTTCATTTCTATTTCGCATTGAACAGTGTGGTGTCGCGACGATTTTTTTTATAGATAGAGTGATTCAAGAGGAAGGTTTATATGTATAATATATGCATAATGTACTAGAGAAACACTGATAATTTTAGAGGTTTCTAATGTGATGTCGTAAATAAACACATTATTTTGCGCTTACATTGCAAACGCTGGCTGAACCCTACGAAATAGATCAAAATAAAGTACTACAGTATTATACAGTTTAAAAAGGCCTACAAAAAAGTCCGCGATGGTATATATCTATCTCTTAAGGATAACATACTATATCCATTTTAATACTTTAAAAAATGTTCTATTATAAAACGATAATTGAAAAGCTATTTACACAAATACTGTATTAATCCTTATCATTTTAAATACATTAGTTGGCTTGAGCATTTCATGAAGATATTTTTTTTCCTTCAGACCATGCAAATTAAATCAATACCTTAAGAGATATAGCAAAATCAAAATAATGCGCAACGAAATTATTTTCGCCCGTGACCGGGCCGCGTGGCCGGCTCGCGTTCGAGCTCGGGGCCGAAAAGTTTTGGTAGTCTAGTGGAATTGTATATCCTATTATTAATATTATAAACGTGAAAGTTTGTAATAATGTATGGATTTGAACATGTTTGTTGCTCTTTCACGTAAAAACTACTGAATGGATTTTGATGAAATTTATAGTAATATAGCTTGCACATCAGAATAACACATAGGCTATAATTTATAAAGATATTTTGCAAATTGGCTAAAATATAACGATAAAAATCGCTTAAGGCAGAAAAAAATTATATAATTAAAATAGAACTTCGTTCCATCCGGGTGTCCCTTGACACCTCCGGTTTTTTTTCATTTTTATTTCAATCTTTTTATGTTGGCACAATTTACACAAGGCAGTTTGGGATGCATGAATTATTTCGAAAAACTCCTCAAATTTGCTTTTGGGTCTTTTAGATCTGTGACTCAAACTCTCGTTACTCGGACTAGAATAATTTGAATCTTCGTCACTCATATTAAATTGTACACGTGATACGTTTTTAGAAAACAACAAGAATTAGTAAAAACAATTATTAAGTTAGACTCGAAGCACAGCTTAATTGGAAATGACTGCAATTAAAATAATTCCTTTATTTATAGTACGTTTCCTTGCGTGCCGGCTCTATTAAAAGGATGCCGCCGCAAATCAAACGATGCCGCGTGCGGCGTACAAACACAGATTATTACCTACTTGTACAGACGCGACGCGTGAATAAAATATATGTAAAGAATTAGTGCCAATCACTATTCTTTACATATAAGTGAATGTTTTGGCGTACATCTATACTTATCTATACTAATATTATAAAGCTGAAGAGTTTGTTTGTATGTTTGATGACAGAAGTTTTAAAATAAATAAATAAATCCTGAACGTCACTATACCTCCAAAGTTACTATTCCTCGTGGACGAAGTCGCGGGCACTGCTAGTAAATACTTACTCTCATCATCTCTCTCAGAGATATTCGGGCTGGTAAGCAATACAAAACTCTTATCGCAGGCTTTTTATTTTATTAGTAGGTAAGTACCTACGCTTTTTATATTATTTCATTAGTTTTGTAGAATTTTTTTACACGTTTCAAGTATATTTAAAAGTGGCTACAATATTTATCAAACGGGTGATATTTGAACACTTTTTTGCTATTTTTTCTTGTAAAAACTTAAGAAATATAATGACTAAATGTACAATAATAGTACCTAAGTAATTAGTTTAAAACCATATAATCAATATTATAATATATACTTACTAGAATAAATTATTATGACATCTACCTATCCTTAACATTTTTTCCTATCATAATACTACTTGCGTGATCAGTATAATGTATTCATTTTCATTCTAAGCACTCTGAAACTTATTTATTCTTTGGAACACCTGTAGGTACTCTTAAAATTCGAAATTATTTTGCATGAGTATACCTACGCCCTGTGGCGGCAATCAAATAGTGTCAAATGTTGTGATTTCGGCGCGGCGGCAACGATTGTTGTATATGATTTCAAAAGAAGCCGCCGGCGCGTGTATCATAACCATGTACTTCCGAAAAGCGGCAAATTTCTTTGAGAAGTAAGTACAAAACCTTTGATGCCGCATTATCAAAGTGCTGATGGTTAAAACATAACTATGCATGCACTCAGTTTGATTTTAATGGATATTTTTTTATTCGCTATGTAGGTATGTTTATGGTATTAGTCGTAATGCGCATAGGTCCAGTTTTTCATATTCTTTGATACAGTTTTTTGCGTCTCATAGAATTCCTAAGCGTACCTATACACCGAACTGTTACACCTAACTACCCCGTGAAATAGCGCTAAGTCCTAGCTGCAAGACGCAAGAGTCTTGCAGGCTTAGTCTTGTTCTTGCTCAAGTCTTGCACGGTCAGTCTTGGTCTTGGTCTTGCTAAAAATACGCGGTCTTGTTCTTGGTCTTGGTCTTGCAAAAACGCAAGAACAAGACCAAGACTGCAAGACCAAGACTGAATTTGGGCAACACTAACCATAGTACACGCCGTTATAGAAATAGTGGTAAGACCACTCTGTTGATAGTTTTCTGTCTACAGCCGCGGGCCGGTCCGTCCGGGGTAGTACCACACTCTCGCAGAAGATCAACGTCTGAGTAATGGCAATGTGCTATTGCGCTTCGTTCGGTGAGCGAGACAGCTGTAAGCCCAACTGGGTGGGTTTGGGGATTGTAATGGTAGGTAGCGGCGTAACCTTTAGTTATAGCAAAGGTCCATGGGCAGCAGTGACACTTACCATCAGGTGTGCTGCTTGCTTGTTTGCCACCATAAACAATAAAAAATGAAAATATGATGGTAACTAAATAATAACGATTAGTTTGTTTCAAATAAACTTGTATGAACAGTTGTGATTATAAAATGTATAGTACAATGTTAACCTTGCAAAAATAATAAAATAAGCGATAAATTCTAGATATACTTTACAGTACTAGTCAGTAGTACTTTAACACAATACCAGAATACAAAGTATCATCATAGACTAATCGTTAAAATAATGAAGATTATGATCGAAAAGTGCTTGTAAAGACTGAAAGCAAATTAACTTTGTATGGCAAGATTAGTACCAAGAAGTTTTAACCACCCATCATCATTCTCCTGCTCTTATCCCAATTACTTGGGGTCGATACAATATTATGTACTCTTCTTTCATAGTACATACATATTGTAAAAGTAATTGGCAATAATTTTATGACCGGCCGCCTGCCAGACGTCAACCCTCCTTGGGAATGTAACTGTTGACCAAACGTCATCAGATGGAGTACACTATAGGCTTTACCCACGATAATATTACATTTAAAGGCACTTATCCGCTTGAAGCCAACGGTTCTCAGTGCCTTTTACGATGATGACCTTAATTTCAACCACTTAAGTTTTTAGTGTTCATTTTTTTTGTGATGTGTACTACTTAAAATTAAGTTTAAGAAGTACAATATTGTCATGTGGTGTGAATGAAGAAGTAGCGACAAAGATCAAAAAGAGTATGCTGAGGTGGTTTGGACATTTAGAAAGAATGAGTGACGAGAGGTTGACGAAGCAAATATATAAAGCAAACGTAAATGGGACGAATAGAAGGGGAAGACCACGTCATACTTTTCTGCACCAAGTTGGAGATGTGTTGACGAGAGGTCTTATTAAGAGTATGCGTAATCGTAGAGCATGCATGAAAACAATTATGAGTGTGAATGAAGCGATGGAAGTATGCCAGGATCGTGGTTTGTGCCAATCCGTAGTCTCTGCCTACCCCTCTGGGAAACAGGCGTGAGGCTATGTATGTATGTATGTATGTAATATTGTCACGGTAAGTACTTTCTGTATTGCTGATATAGTGAGGTAATTAATACCGCTCAGGGACAAACACAACCAATAAAACAAAAAGAACAAAGAAGTAAATAAGAGTATAAATTCCATAAATGAATCTAAATGGATACATATAATTTGTATGCACGGTGCCGCAGGTCAATCCCCTTTAAGATTTGTTTATAATATATTCAATGCATTTGTGATGTCATCCCATATTTGCGTTTTCTTTGTTTGTTTTATTCCAAAATGATAGTAAAATATTATTAATCTTATGTGAAATAGTTTTTATTAAACTATTTTGTAACAATTCAAATATTATTATGATACTAACAGAAATAAAACAAAAAACAAACAATGTTAAATTTAGGTCAATATTGAAGAGAGATGACGCATAAAATATGTTTTTAACAAAATATATCTATTTTATGAATTAAAATTATGATAGATAATTATCGTTCTCTCGGAGAAAATGATGCTCAAAATTGATAACAAATACGGACAATAAATCCTTCTTATAACCTTCTTTTGAAATTCGTTCTTCGCTTCTATATCACGATGAGATATAAGGAAAAATATACTTTGCAACTAAAATAGCTACACTATAATTGACTGTGAAGCGTTCATAAAATAAATAGTGACCATTGGAATCAGTTTTCTTACAAAGTCGTTTAATTTTCCTATATCTAAGAAATAAAATCTCCACTATTTGGATATCGATTTTTGTCACAAGGATTTTTAGAGATTATTATTTTTTTTATGGCTTATGGTGGCAAATGTGCAAGCAACACTTCTGATTTATATTTAGTGTGTAGTTGTAATACCAGCGGTACAACTAGGGCGCTGCCTACCAACCAAAACTCAACCAAGTTGGCCTTCCGGCTCGCTCGCTCGCCGAACGAAGCACAACCACATGAGTAAATAAATGTACAGAGACCAAGCTTCAAGCTTCTAAGGAGCGAGCAAAATTGTTACCTATTCTAATAGGGTTGGCACATGAGGATGATGACAAAACGTTTGTCAGTTTTTTATGTATGGATATTTTTTACAAATTGCTTACTCTAAATAGTTTTTTTTTTGTAATTTTTGATTTTTAATAATTTGTTATATCTTTTAATCCAATGATAAATTCTAAATCTAATATTTTGTTTTTTAAATAATCAATGGGAAAGCACTTGCATGGCATATCAAATTTACAATCTTGTATACGTTTTAGTACACCAATATTAACAATATTTATTTCTAGATCGAAATATTCTCGAAATTTCTTCTCAAGCAATTCAACAAATGCGATGAAGTTGTCAGGAGGTATTATTAAAAAAAACCCGACTGCGTAAAAAGTCACCAAAACTACGTACATAATAAAAAAACTGAAAAGAAAAAAACACGCACTTAGATGTCCGGTGGTCTAGAATTCCATAATATATTATTGAATAAATACTATTGCAGAAAATGAAATATATTTTAATAATAGAACATGACAACTTAAAATATATTTCATTTTCTGCAATAGTATTTATTCAATAATATATTATGGAATTCTAGACCACCGGACGTCTAAGTGCTTGTTTTTTTCTTTTCAGTTTTTTTATTATGTACGTAGTTTTGGTGACTTTTTACGCAGTCGGTTTTTTTAATTTTTTAATTTTTTTTTTTATTTTATACTTTTTAGTTATAAATACCTAAGTAGCTATAGTTATCTTATTTATTAATAAGTAGGTAATTACCTAACTATATATAGTTTTTCGATTGAAGTTGAGTACTAAATCGTTAGAAATTGGAGATGGGCGACCGCGTCAGACATTAGATACTTTAGGTAGGACTACCTATGGTATATTGGACAATATACCTACTAGATACTTCAGTATATCTCCATCCACATCCAGTTATATGAATTTTTCGTCTTTTCATCGTAAATTTCTACTGTCTAAAAAACCTATATGTGAGAAAGTTTGTTACGAAACTTTAAATCGATATAGATCCTAAACGGCCAATCAAATCGAAAAATGTTGAGATAAAACTACAAATGATTTTTAAATACCTATTTAACGATACCCCACTCGATATAGTGTGTTGACTTTAATTTTTTTTTTTCTCAATATGGCGTCCGGTAGTCGCCATATTGAATTTTCAATAACGTCATATCTTTAGTGACACTCGCCGGATTAAGAGGAATCGATTGACGTGCGAATCATAAAAATCGGCCCAGGCGTTTAGTATATATAGTGCTTCAAAGGAACATACAAACATACATACATACATAGACTGTTAAACACAATACCACTCCTTTGCAGTCGGGTAAAAACTCAATTGTATACTGCTTTCGTTAAAGTCTTTGTAATGGCTGAAAAAAGAGTTTTTCCTCATATTTATAGGGTGTTCAGATCTATTAACATACAATGGCATTTTCTCACATTTGTGTTGTTCGAGGCATTTTCTATACAAACAGCCCGATACATAGACTAAACCATTTTTTCCGGTAAACCAAATCGATAATATAATCATTTTCTAATTAATTCAAATTTCAAATTTAAGCAAACACGCACGACGTAATGCATAGGGAGAGGTGAGTGAGCCCTTTGTTTGAGCACTGGCCGAACCAGCCTAAACAGGTTTCGTTCCGTACGTGACGAGCCGCCAGTGCTCACGCACACACGCGCATCATACTTGTAGTGATGTACCTACCGTGGCGCGGTTGTATGAAGGTTTGTCTCTGTACGTTTATTTACTCATACGGCACAACAGCACATTACTTCTTGCCAGATGTCGATTTTCTACAATAGTGTAGTACCTACTATCCCGAAGGTACCGGCCCACGGCTGAAGATAAAAATCTATCAACAATGTAGCCTTACCACTATTCAACTCGTTATTAAAGTTTTTCTCTTTTTGCTAATTTGTTTTTAATATTTAATCTTTCTTTCTTGTAATTTGAAATTGAAATCCTTATAATTAAATAATTTAAAATAATTGTTTAACCTTTTTTATATATCACATCACCTTGTTTTTTGTCTTAAAATTGGCTAAGGATATGAAGTTCACTACTAATTCTAGAATATTAATTAATTTTATATTCATCTTTTAATATGATATGACGCATACTTGTATGTAGAAAATAGAGTATAGGTGTATGTACGTGTTATAAAAATAACATTCTTTTAATAGAAGTTCTAGTAAATTAATAAGGCAATTTTGTAAACAAGTTTGGAGAAGTATAGTATTGAATAAAATCAATCATTCCACACGAAAAGTACGAAACTATATGAAGAATTAAATCTTTCAGTTTGTTTCACTTTTGCGGGTATAATCTAAGGCACACGTTAACCCACACGTGCGCATAAAATTTTCCACATTGTATACAGTAAGTATTAACCCACAAATGTATATGACATCCACACAAACTACATACTAGCTGTACCAGTAGCTTCGCTTGCGAGAATTACTTGCAAATATATTATTAGAACACGTACGTTCAGTTTTCAAGAAATTTTCTATTTTATTTAGCTAAACGATAAAATAATTTTATAATGAAAATTATTAAATTTTAACAATATCCATTTTATGTCAGCTACCTTTTGCCCACGACTTCTGCCCGCGTAGAAGTTGAAAATAGTTCTAATAAGATTTTTAATAGATTTTTTATGTTATTAATTTTGGTATAACATATAAATTGTTATCCCTTTACAATTAAATACTTTTACAACTGGCCGTGGCAGAAGCAGTTTTTTCTCATGTCTACTCTCGCTACCTTAATAGTTTGACCTTGAGCTTTGTTTATGGTTGGTGGTATTTATGGTGTTAGGGGAATTCTAGGAATAAACACTGACTGCTAGAGAGCAATCGGTCAGTATGGTTGCTTTTCCATCGAGGACAAAGATCGGGTATCGGGGGCCCGCTCGCTCGCGCAGTGAAGAGAGGTGCTGGCAGGGTGGGTCTATGGAGGCGTGCTCCACCTCTTCCGTCGCTTCAGACCGATTTGGCGGAGAGTCCATAGCCCACTGCAAAAAAAAATAAAAGTACGTTTGCTTTCTCAATAAAAAGCGATTGAGTTTTGAAACATGTGTCAAAATAAAATGTAATTTAAATCAAAAGCACTAAAGACTATAGATATCAATTTCCAAGCAAATCACCCACAAAATAACTTTCTATGCCTTTCTAACTCCGTTGAATGTAAATGAATAAATTTCAATAATATGAGAAATACGTCTTCTATCAATTCTGTTAAATAATGTTTAGGCAAAATTGGACATTGATTAGACCATAAAATTACTTTGTCCCATACAAACATTCTCTCTCTTTTTCATCCCTTTATGGGTAAAATTTCAGCAAATCCTTTCTTATCGAATGCTTACGTCATACAAGAAGCACATCATCATCATCATAGTCATCTCGGCTCACATAATAATATGTCCCACTGCTGGCCTTGAATCTCCTCTATAACGGGAGGAAAATCGACCTACTGTTCGGACGTATTGGTATAGGGTTTAGTTTCGAGTTTTACTCCTCTTGCATAGATATTATATGTGTTTTATATCCCTTAGTCATCTCTTACGATCACCCACGGCTAAGATCGGGGGTGGTGAATTATATACAAGAAACACACCGTCCAAAATTTAGGTCTCAACAATCAACGCCATCCGTCAGTCATTCGGGACAAAACATTATATATGTATAAAAGAAGATAATTTTATTTGAATTTATTATCACAGCGATGGTTTTGTCAACAGCGATCATACAGGACGCTTACTGGGTGATGTCCCGCTTTTATTACATTTTGCCTGAATTTTTGATCATTTACGCTACGTTAATATGTATAATACAATCTGTATATTCATAAAAAGGCCTTTTGACGATATAAGGGTTTTTAATCCTAACATTATTTACCGAGATTAACGCATTAAAACAAATCAAGAAATGAATTTATTATAGTGAAAAATATTCATAGAATATGCGACTATGTGTACGAAATCACTTATTGTCATATCTACATAGTGGATATAATTAATTGTGCACTGAACAAGTAAAATATTAGACATACATCAATCTAATACGGGTTTTTTTCTGACTCTTAAATAACTAACAGTATATCTATAAATCTCTAAGTAACATTTAAACGTATAAATTGCTATAATGAGAACAGAATTTTCATCGAATGGTTGGGATTTACAAAGCTATTTAGCAGCGACTACGAATACTACCAACTCTTACTTTGCTCGTGGATGTCGTAAAAGACGACTAAGAGCCTTATAACGACCTGGGCCAACTCCATTTGATGCCGATTGGTCAATAATTACATTCCCAAAGAAGGTTGACATCTGGCAGGCCGGTCATAAAACTATTAATATAGCCAATAACTTTTACAATTTGTACTATGAAAGAAGAGTACATATTGTATCGACCCCAAGTAATTGAGATAAGAGTAGGAAAATGATGATCAGTTTCGTACTTTTCCTGTGGAATGATTGATTTTGTTTAATACTTCTCCAAACCTGTTGTAAGGTAAACCTCAGCTAATCTCAGCTGCCCTACTACCGTTTATGCTGTTTACATACCTCATAGAGGTGGTTGGATTAGAGATAAAATATTTTTGTAACTCACCCGTAACTTCCTTCTGCGGGATTATGATTCCGTTAATTAAGGAGCATTCTCACATCAGTACAAGAAAATGAAAACTTAAAATAGTACCTACACTCGGCTAACAGCGTGGTAATGATTTTGACATTATATAGGAGTATCTAAATCTATCTAAATCTCATTAGAACATTAAAATAGGCAGATGCGTCGCCATTTGAGACTACTGCAACAGTTTCTGCTGGCTTTAATAATTTTCTTTTTTCTAATTAAATATTTTGGACACTAAAATTAATTCAAACTTTAGTTATATTACTAACTAATAGTATAATATTTGGCGAGGTAAGATTTTATAATATTACTCAATGTCCGGTTCGAATACCAATGTCAGTATTAATGATAATGTTCGAATTATGTATATAATTATTTACAACTGTTGGATCTTAGGGGTTAAATTTGCAGGCCACCGAAGACGAAGATCGGGTACCGGTGGCCCGCTCGCACGCCGAAGAGAGGTGCTTGCGTCTTCTGGTGTCATGGATCATTTTTTAGAACTTCAATCATGTTTTGTCCCTAAACTCCAATTTAAAAGGCACTTAAATTGAAAAATTTCAATACAGATTACTGAAATTTTAATTAAATAACTGTAAAAGATAAAACATACTAACTAAAGAAGATCATAGGAGATACTAGAGATATTTTATAAAATATCCTCAGGAAATATGACCTTACTGAGTAATGCAGAGTGTCATTCAGTCACCGATGTTAAGGAATCGGTACCAGTGGTTAGGTCAAATAATAATGGGGAGGTAATATAGGTTATGGCACCGAACGCCGAGCTTCCGTCGCCCCAGATAGTTTAGGTGCAGTGGCAGAAAATGACCTGTTAAAAAAGACATGCCATTCAATGAGTAAACATTAAAGAAATATGTATCCTACTTCAGTTTCGACAACCACAACTAAAGGTGTCATCTTAGACACAATCAGTTCATTTGCAATATGTACACCTACATAGATGGAAGGAATAATACGAATTTCAATTTTCTATGCCAAACCATTTGGTTAAGATAGTGTAGCACGACAATTTCTCTCTCATTGTAGATGACATTTTTGTTCTAAAATGAGCCCTTATTTTAACTGAAAAAAAGAAGAAGTCGATTAGCCGGTAAATATATGAGTAACTTTTTTATTGCTTTTAGTAGTAAATGAGCAAGGAGACTACCTGGTAGTAAGTAGTAACTGCCGATTATAAAACTATTGCCAATAACTTTTGCGATATATACGAAGAATACATACACATGATATTGCATCGACCCCAAGTAATTAGGATAAGAGTAGAAAAAATATGATTCATCATCATCATCATTCTCCTACTCTTATCCCAATTACTTGGGGTCGATTCAATATGTACTCTTCTTTCATAATCATCTCAGCTCATGTTTCCCACCATGGAGCCCGAGCCATTGAGATTCCCTGATGGAAGGGAAATTGACCTACTATTGACCACGCTGGTCAGACGTGTTTTGGTATATAGTTTTGTTTCGAGCTTTCCTTCTCTTGCATAGATGTTATATTATGCGTTTTATATCCCTTAGTCGTGTCGTACGAGCACTCACGGGTAAGATATGGGGTGGTGAATTGTATTCTTACTCCGTCACCACACGGAAAGTATCTTTCATAGTAAAATTGTAAAAGTTATTGCCAATAGTTTTATGACCGGCTGCCGGCCAGACGCTAACCCTCTTTGGGAATGAAAAAAAAGCTATGATTCCTCATACAAATATGAAATAGACATATTTAACATCATCAACCCTTTTTTAGGCCCCTGATGAGTTATCTCGTCTGAAATTGAAACTCCATAGAAAAACTATATCATACACTGCGGTTGGTATTTCATATGCCAATGGAAAAAAAACTCTGACATGCAGATTTCTTTACTATATTTTTCTTCAATGTTAAAGCAAGTGATAATTAATTTAACACGCACTTAACTAGAAAAATCAGACATGTGTGTCGTGGTTCGACATGCGGCGGTGTTTGTTCTCGAAACTATTGTATCTAGCAATCCATTGATCTTCTCAAGCTTATTCTTCTTTCAATTTTGGTCACTGGCCTCCACTACAAGGAGAGAATACGTCCGCTCACCCCATTTAAGCATAGGCTTGGTCCTTCTCGAGCTTTTCCATAGCTTCCATTCGTGTAACAACTGATCCATAGAAGGTGGCAACTACGTCCTAGTATCGACCTGCACTATTTACGATAAATTCAAATAAACATACATATATATTATTTTGATTTTGTCGCAAAAATCCTTAATTCGCTGATTTCAAATGTAGATGCAATAGGCGCGGTTTTATTAACTGATGCCAAGTAATATATGATAATGAAACACGTATGAAAATCGCTTTACTTTATTAAAAGGTAACTTATATACAGAGAGGAGGTGGACCGCTCCCGAAAACAAAGACAGGGGACCTTACTAGTCCTACTTGTAAGGATAGGCTAGAAAAAATCGATTAGGGTGAAAAAAAAAATCTTTTTCACCACGCCTGGTCGTTGAACTCTTGAACATATGATCGTGAGTTTTGAATAGATTGCGTCTTTTCTCATCTGAGTAAAGTGACATATTTTTTATGGAATTATCGTTACATGGCACTGTCCTAATACGATGGAATGTGAAAAATCTTAAAATTTGTGGTAAAATAATAATTTATTTTTCCTCCGAATCGATTTTTTTCTAGCCTATCATTACAAGTAGGACTAGTAGGGTCACCTGTCTTTGTTTTCGGGAGCGGTCCACTTCCACCCTGTATATACATTTTGAAGAACATTCCTTATTTTTCAGGCTGTATTCACAATGGAAATAAAAGCAAGGTCACAGCTTCCCTGCACATGTACCCGTACCCGGGTTGATGCAAGATATTTTTTTTGTTTTGTATCCTTTTCTTGCAATAGTGTTATCGGTCCGCCTCTTTCGTAACTTACTTAGTACGTATGTCACTTAGTATGAAATTCAATCAAAATTGAGCTTATTTATTTCATCATGATCTTAGCTCATAATATGTCCCACTGCTGGGCTTGAGCCTTCTACATAATGGGAGGAAAATTAACCTACTATACCACGCTGGTCAGACGTGTTGGTATAAGATTTTGTTACGAGTTTTCCTTCTCTTGCATAGATGTTATGTTCCTTTTGTATTCCTTAGTCGTCTCTTACGATCACCCACGGGTATGATAGGGGGCGGTGGGAAGGGAAATTGACCTACTATTGACCACGCTGGTCAGACGTGTTTTGGTATATAGTTTTGTTTCGAGCTTTCCTTCTCTTGCATAGATGTTATATGCGTTTTATATCCCTTAGTCGTGTCGTACGATCACTCACGGGTAAGATATGGGGTGGTGAATTGCATTCTTACTCCGTCACCACACGGATAGATTATAGATACTTATTTATTTGCCTCTGTGAAAATAATCTCAAATTTAAGCAGTAAATTTGTATATAAAATACCCATGTGTTTTTTTTTTCTTTTCCTCAACCGCTTCGCCTATTTTTATGATTCTTTTCTGTACGTTATGAGGTTACTTTATGTTATGAGGTTACTTGTATATTTCTTAACTATATTTAGAATATATAGATGTTGTGTGGTAGCGGCTACGAATACTGCCAACCCTTACTTACTCGTGGATGTCGTAAAAGACGACTAAGAGCTTTATATCAACCTGGGTCAACTCCACCTGATGCCATTTAACAATTACATTCCCAAGCAGGGTAGAGGTAAGGAAGGTTATAAAACTATAACTAACTTTTACAAATTATGTACGAGAAGGTACATTTGGTATCGACACCAAGCAATTAGGATAAGAGCAGGAAAATGATGATTTAGAATATATAGATGACAATGACAAAGATCTTTTTTTTTTATTTATTGTATAAACTCTTTTCAGCATATTTTATTGCTATTTCTCTTATAAAAATAAAACAATAGGTTTTCAGCGTCCTACTATTTTTTTTTAATTTAATTATAACTCTTTTCTTGCTTAATTCCTAACAATTCTCTTTTTTTGTGATAAATTTTAAACTAACGCAGATCAGATCAGATATCACTGTGGTAAGAACATAAAGATAATCTCTAAAAGTAAGAATGTCAACTTTCGTCTTTACAAGGTTAGATCAATTATTATATATTGTATTTCTTTGTACGCCAACTTAGTACTTACTGTGTGCCAGCATGTTACACCACGCTGTTACAAAGTTCAGGCAGTCATCTGTCAAAATGCGATTTACGTATACAAGGTATAAATATGTAGGTCACTCACCATTGAGTTGTTCCAAAAACCTTATATTGTATTTAATCGACCACGCATACTTGATATTTATCATATGTATAACTTTGATGCTTTAAATAATTTCAATAAACAAGCTTTAAATAATTTCGACAAATAAACAGCTTTAAATAATTTCAACAAATAAACAACTAGCTTTAAATAATTTCAACACATAAACAACTAGCTTTAAATAATTTTAACAAATAAACAACTAACCTAAACTAACTCAAAGCAAAGACGTTTGATCACTAGTTTTGGGTTAGTATATGGGTTACAGCCCGTTACTAGGAGTTGTGGAATTTGCCAGATGACTAAACCCATAACAATAAAGACTTATGAAGCTATATTAAAGATATTATTTATTTAGATTATTATTATAAATTTATTTCTTTTTAATTTGGGGGTCATAGTCCGGAGCGTGCACGTCGCGTCCCCTGCCAGTTTAGTCAGACGTCAATCCGGTTCATATGCGTACCGCACTGCGGGTTAGGGCATCCACCGGAGGCGACGCGTACCGACCCGCCCCCGTCGGTACGAAAATCGACAGATGCGGCGATGGGGGCCGCCACCCATCACGCCTTGCCCAGTCAGGCGAGTCGAGGAGAGCAGAGTGCCGGATGGGCACGTGGAATGTAAGACGCCTGCGATCTTCCTGGTGACGGGATGGCCCTGTGGTCTGGTGTACCACAGAGCGATCGAGCCAGCATGGGGTTAGGAGTGCTGTTGTCCTCTCGCTTGGCCTCAGGTCTGAAGGATTACGGAATGTATGATCCCAGACTTCTTTGGGTCCGTATAAAACTAGGTGTCACCAAGGTATTCATGGTTGTAGCATATGCTCCTGTAGGATCCTTGATGGCATCAGACCTGGAGAAGTTTTGAGATAATTTTAGGGAAGGTCTGGATATGGCAGACACCAGTGAACGCGTGATTGTATGCGGAGATTTGAACGGATGGGTCAAGCCTCCCGACTATGAGGACGTACTTGGTCCATTTGGTGATAAGAGAGTGAACGACGCAGATAGGGTCATTGCAGATGTATGCATGGAGAGAAACCTTATTGTGTCAAATACATTTTTCCGACATAAGGACATCCATATGTATACATGGAGAAGGAATGAACAGAAAATTATAATAGATTTAATTTTGGTAGACAGTCGCCTCCGAAGCAAAATATTGGACGCAAGAGCCTACCGGGGCCCCACAGTCGATACGGACTACTATCTCGTTATTGCGAGATTTAGTGGTCTGTTCAGAAAGTGGAGGCACTGGCGAGAGCGTGTCCACTTCGGAGAGCTTGAAAGAATAAAGGTTGAAAGGTTGCAAGAAGAGTGTGTAAGACAAAAGTATGCAGAGGGTGTCCGAGAACGGCTGACGATGACAAGCCAGCCGAAATCGGACATAGAAGAATGCTGGAGAATACTGAAAGAGAGTGTGGTAGATACAGCGAAAGAAGTATGTGGAAACTCAAATAAGCATAGAAAAACAAATGGTGATGCTTGGTGGAATGCGGAAGTGGCAGCTTCCGTAGAGCAAAAGAAGAAAGCGTGGCTGGATTATGTCTCTTCTTTGAATCTGAATGACAGTATGACTGAACAGAAGAAAGAAATATATCGGCAATGTAAGAATGACACCAAGGCCTTAGTGAAAGAGAAACGTGATAGAGCAAGTATGAGTGCAGAAGATAGGCGGACTAAAAACTTCGAGGGTAACACCAAACTCTTTTGGAGGGAGGTGAAGAAGTCTCGGGGTGGTTGGTCAGCCTAGGATCCTCGGTGGCATCAGACCTAGAGAAGTTTTGGGACAATGTTAGGAAAGTTCTGGATATGGCAGAAACCAGTGAACGCGTGATTGTAAGCGGAGATTTGAACGGATGGGTGGGGACCAAGCGTCCCGACTATGAGGACGTACTTGGTCCATTTGGTGATAAGAGAGTGAACGACGCAGGTAGGCTCATAGCGGATGTATGCATGGAGAGAAACCTTATTGTGTCAAACACATTTTTCCAACATAAGGACATCCATATGTATACATGGAGAAGGAATGAACAGAAAAGTATAATAGATTTAATTTTGGTAGACAGTCGCCTCCGAAGCAAAATATTGGACGCAAGAGCCTACAGGGGCCCCACAGTCGATACGGACCACTATCTCGTTATTGCGAGATTTAGTGGTCTGTTCAGAAAGTGGAGGCACTGGTGAGAGCGTGTCCACTTAGGAGGGATTGAAAGAATAAAGGTTGAAAGGTTGCAAGAAGAGTGTGTAAGAGAAAAGTATGCAGAGGGTGTCCGAGAACGGCTGACGATGGCAAGCCAGCCGCAATCGGACATTGAAGAATGCTGGAGAGTATTGAAAGAGAGTATGGTAGATACAGCCAAAGAAGTATGTGGAAGTACAAAGAAGCATAGAAAAACAAATGGTGATGCATGGTGGGATGCGGAAGTGGCAGCTTCCGTAGAGCAAAAGAAGAAAGCGTGGCTGGACTATGTCTCTTCTTTGAATCTGAATGACAGTATGACTGAACAGAAGAAAGAAATATATCGGCAATGTAAGAATGACACCAAGGCCTTAGTGAAAGAGAAACGTGATAGAGCAAGTATGAGTGCAGAAGATAGGCGGACTAAAAACTTCGAGGGTAACACCAAACTCTTTTGGAGGGAGGTGAAGAAGTCTCGGGGTGGTTGGTCAGCCTTCAGAATGATATAATAAGGTCTAACGCTGGAGATATTCTTACACAAACACAAGACGTGTTAAGCTGATGGAGTGAATATTTTGGCGATATGTATGCGGATACTCGGGTTGGCGCCGGTGTTGCATGTGGTCTAGTAGATCAACATTCAGCACCGGCGTCCTCCGATGGCATCAATATGGATGAAGTTGAATGGGCGATAAGAAGTTTGAAAAATGATAAGGCAGCGGTATTGATATGTTGTCTGCCGAGATGATCAAGCTTGGCGGCTCCTTTGTCTGGGAAGCGTTCCTGTTACTCCTCAATTTATGTTGGACCTCGGGAATGGTTCCCAGGGACTAGAATAGCGCAGTCATCGTACCTTTGTTTAAAAACAAGGGTTCACGTTATGATTGCGCAAATTACAGAGCCATAAGCTTGACCAGTTTGGCAGCAAAAGTGTATGCTAAAATTATTGAAAGGAGAATAAGGATGGTGTCCGATGGTTTACTGTGTGAGGCACAAGGAGGTTTCAGGAGTGGAAGGGGATGCATGGATCAAGTGTTCTCTCTGCGCAACATTGTGGAGAAGCATCTGGCTCTAGGTGAGAGGGTTTTCTGCAGTTTTGTGGATCTGGAGAGAGCATTTGACACGGTTGTACGAAAGGAACTTTGGGACATTTTACCGCAGTATGGTATTAACGGTAAACTGCTGCAGGCTGTGCAGTTCAGTTACAGGGGCTGTAGAGCCTGTGTGCTTGACGTCAATATCGGCGTTAAGCAGGGGTGCGTTCTATCAGCCAGGCTGTTTATCATATATCTGGATAAATGTCTCCAAAGGTTGAACGATATGAATGTGGGAGTCCAGATGGGCGACTCAGTGGTCAGTGTTCTGCTCTATGCAGATGATGCAGTCCTGCTGGCGCAGCCATCGACTGACCTGCAGACCCTAGTCGACACAATGACAGAAGATTGTAAGAAAAGGGGTTTACGCGTGAATGTGAGCAAAACCAAAATAATGGTCTTTGAAAGAGATGAAGCCAGAACAGATGTAAGAGTAACAATAGGTAATGATGTACTAGAACAAGTTGATGAATTTGTATATCTTTGATGTGGATTTAGCCGAGATGGAAGGTACACCACTGATATAGAGCGAAGAGTGAATGCGAGAAATAGAGTGAACGGAGCGTTGAGGCAACTTCTCGGTAGCCACTACCTCAGCCAGAAGGCATGTGTAGCAATCCATAACGCAGTGCTTGTCCCAACATTACTATATGGAAGCGAGAGTTAGGTATGCAGAAAAGAGCATGAAAGTAAAATTAATGCGGTCGAAATGCGATCTCTACGAAAAAACTGTGGAGTTAAGCTGGCCGACCGCATTCGCAACGACGACGTAAGAGAGCGAGTAGGTATGAAAGAGAGTATTGATTGGTGTAAAGATGTGAAAGGGAATGCTCCGATGGTTCGAACATGTGGAAAGAATGCCGAACGAACGTCTGGTTGAGAAGATATACAATGCGAAAGTGGAAGGATGTAGGTACCGAAGAAGACCAAGACTCACCTACCTAGACCAGATTGGTCACGTACTGAAGGAAGGTGGAGTCAAGAGTCGCCGAAACCGGCGAGCGTGTATGAAGTGAATCATGAATGTTGAGGAAGCGAGTGAAGTATGCAAGGATAGAGTTCTCTGGCACTCTGTTCTCTCTGCCTACCCTGCAAGGGATATGGCGTGATGATATGTAGTATGTATGTATGTATTTCTTTTTAAATTTATGCGTTGCCATTTTTAGATCGACTTGAATTGCAAATAAAACTTATCAGACAGAAAACTTCTTTAAAACGCAATAAAATATAGGGTCTTTCTTTTAAGAAGGTAAGTGTAGGCACGTATTAATATGAGAACTTTTAATATTTTATACTTAGATCCTAAGATTAATGCCTTATTCTCCTCCTATTACCTCCTACTATTATATAACTATTATTAATTATATTATTAACTATTATTATTATCATTCTGTGTACTCTATCAGCTCTTTCACTGGGGGTGCTCTGAGGAACTGTTTGACTTGGTACTACCGTCACCATTTTACCACCGTACCACTCGACACCGTAGCAGGGTTCATTCATTTCACCTGGAAACGATACGGTCCTCGACTGTACGTTTTCAGCGATCATTTCTCCCACGTACATGCAAGATCTGGAATGAACTACCTGCTGCTGTGTTTCCCGAGCGCTATGACATGTCCTTCTTCAAACGAGGTTTAAGAAGAGCTCTTTCTTCACGGTAGGCAGCGGCCTGGCTGTACCGCTGGTGTTGCTGGGTCCATGTGCAACAGCATTACTTACCATCAGGTGTGCTGTTTGCTCGTTTGTCACCGTAGACAATAAAAAAAAAATAGCGGGATGATCATTTAGAGGTACTGTTATCTACAAATTCTATTCTTGAAGACAGCTTTATAATATTATTAGACAGGATTATAATATTATTAGACAATATTGAGGACAAAGCTTAACTTTGAATGACATGGGTGATGGCTTAACAATATTATTTGGTGATGGGATATATAGTAATAGTATAGTGCATCATTACACTTGCTTTACTTAAGTGTCGTAAGAGTATCTTAGTCTTTTACAGTACATAAGTAGACGTCGCACTAACGCGTCCATCCAGCTTGTTTTGCTAAGTAAGGTTCTCTCCTATCGTTGAGGAATCTCTACCTAACGACGACAGATACCTAACGATTAACATTTTATTAATATAGAAATTATAATTCAAAACAGACCCTCGAATATTATCATTAAAGAGTCTGCCTTGAATAAATTGATAGCTATTGGTAGGTATCTAATGATTGCGGCCACCGAAGACAAAGATCGGGTACCGGTGGCCCGCTCGCACGGCGAAGAAAGGAGCTTTGCAGGGTGGGTCTATGGGGTCGCGCGCCGCCTCTTCCGTCGCCCTGGACTGATTTGGTGGGACGTGACCACGTCCATAGTCAACCGCAAGGAAAGGTATCTAATGATTGAACTTTTTATTGTAAAGGAAAATATTTAATCTACACAGGGTCTCTAGTAGGTACTGACTATGGTGGACGGTAATTAGTAAACTTTTAAATTTCGATATTTGTGATGTTCATATCATAATCATCATTATCATTTCGACAACCATTGCTAGACATATGCTTTCTCCATAGGATGCCACAAATAGCGATCCTACCTGGCGCGCACATCCAACGACATCTTTGCAACTTTCTTTAGTTTACAGTTGGGAGTTCGTTCATAGCTGCGTCAAAAGATACCTAACGGCCACTCCATGTTTTTCTTAACCATCGCTTCCCGTTTCGTTGAACAATTCGACTTGCTCATAGCCACTTTAAAATCCTAATTGATGGCAAAGATGTTCGGGAAATCTGAAGGCTTCTGAAGGCCACCCAACACAAAGATCGGGTACCGGTTGCCCGCTCGCACGGCGAAGAGAGGCGCTTTGCAGAGTGGGTCTATGAAAAGGGTCGGTTTCTGAAAGAGATACGTAACTTTTTAATATTTACTAAATATTAGTTTAAAAATAAAGATGTATAATTTCTTTGTATTTTTCATTTACAATGCCAAAGAAAAAGTATCCGTAAACAAAACTATCCGATATTCCGAATTAATTTGACATCTGTAATTGTATCCGTACCAGCTATAATCCAGATCTGAAACTTCATATCCGTTTAATCGCGAATTCTTAGTGTTAGTCGTTATACGCATTTGCCTAAGAATTGCTGTGTTTTGGATCCCATATAGGAGGGAAAGGACGAGCATAACCCACATCATAGCATGCTGAGCGATTTAGGACGAATTTTTTAAACAATTTAGAAGTGGCCCTTTCTCGGTCTTGATCGACTAAGATAGTTGACAATAATAAGATAATCGTGATAACCACCACATGGTAAGAAAATGTAACGTTATTTTAAAATGGTGCACTGAATGAATAATTTTCATTTTAACCTGATATCATTGACTGCTTTAATACAACCCGCATTGAGAAATTAGTTTTTGTGTCGGAAAGACTTTACAAATGTTTATTTGTAGATAAAGGACACAAATTAAAACTACAACAATAATTAATAGATCTCGCATATATTTGTTCTTTGTAAGAATTGTATCTATCCGTGTGGTGACGGAGTAAGAATACAATTCAGCACCCCATTTCTTACCCGTGGGTGATCGTAAGAGACGACTAAGGGATATAAAACGCATATAACATCTATGCGAGAGAAGGAAAACCTGAAAGAAAATCCTATACTAACACTATACGCTGTTCAAACGACCAGCGTATAGTAGGTTAATTTCCGTCCCATTACTAAGGAGGCCCGAGCCCAACAGTGGGACATATATGGGCTGTGGTGATCAAGAATTGAATCCATGATTGTTAAAATAATAGGTATGTTTTTATAACACTACGCTATATGTCCAGCAGGTTTTACAAGGGTTCTTTTTTGCTTCACGCACACTTGCTGCCTTATTTGTCATTAAATACCCGTTATTTTATAAGTACTTAAGGACTTTGCACAAAACATGAGTCAGTGCATGTTCGCATTTTGTTTTTACTATATTTGTAGCAATGTTGTAATTGTCGTCACTTAACATAATAATCATATATAATATGTCGTATTTGGAAGAATACAATGTAATATTTGCTGTTATATCTATATTAAACAACTCAATATAAATATCTTTCTATTTTATCAAGATATTACATTTTAACTTATCACAGTTTGCAATGCTGTACCTACTTATTCATCGTCAAAGTTTAATTATTATTTTTTATATCTATTTATTTAGATCGCTGATTGTTCAATTTATCTATATGGTTTCCAATTTTCAATGTTAATTTTCTTGATTATATATTAATTCTTATTTTAAATTTAATGTGTATTTATACAGGTAGATAAATTTATGGCTTAAAGGACCTCGTTGCAACTTGGTCCCCTCTGTAGTTGCGGATGGGCTAAGTGTGGGATGATGCTCCCTTCTGGCACAGGCCTTAAGTGCTTGAAGTGATGACAGATTAATAACATATGATTACACGCCGGTAAATATATTTTATTGCATTTTAGTACTATTGTATATAGAATTAAGAGCGATGGAATTGGTACTTGTGAGCACAATAGCATGTAGCAGTTGGCTCCCACCACGGCGCACGCGCGTGGAGATGCGCGCACATATATTCACAAGCGCTTCGCCCGACCAGCAGTCAATCCTTAGATCGCTTGCTATATAGCGGTCGATTTGGTTGAGCATTACGATACATTTACATACTTCAGGCTCGTTCGCGCGTTACGACGTCTTCATATACATCGGGGAATAGCGTGAAGGTATTGTAAATAATATAACATTTATACATAAGAAAATACTTTAAAATATTATTATAACTTACAAAAATCAGAGTGCGTTCGGTGTGCGGTTTATTTATTGTGGCGGGTGGAACGTCAGCCGCCGTTCTCGTGCTGAGTGTGGAAACTCCCGTCGACCTTAGCACGTGCCGGCGGAGTGCACGCTCTCCACCACCACATTCCGGCTTCAATGCGAATTGCATCAACTCCGCCCAAAATATTCTATAGTTGACACCAAATGCGCTCGCGATATAACTTTGCTTTGCGAACTTTAATAAAATAGCGAAATTATTTAAATGGCAAGACCACTAAAACACTAAAATTAATTTTTATCATGAAACAACTATTATAGTTAAACTTATCTACAGAGAAAATATTTCGGTATTACGTGGTGTGTATAGTTAAAGATTTCGATAACTTTCAATTACAAAAGAGAAAACTGGATATCGAGAACTGACAGAACAACCTATGACTGTCCACTTCATTAACGAGCAAAAAAATAAGTTTAATTCTTTACACTGACTTACAAATAATATTATATACTGTATTTCGGTGCTTTGATTTTATTTTATTTAATAACTCTACAATATTATTGATAAAATACCATTAATAAGTTTTTATAGGCTACCAAATTAACTAAAATGTATTTAGTGGTTATTTCAAAATTAAGAAATAAAACACTTCTATATCACAAAGAATTTCAAATAGGATGAAAGGACTAAAATAACAACGACATTTTTACGATCACAGAACAAAGCCTCATATTCATTGTTACGTGCCTTGCCTTTCAGTTTAACTTTGTAGAATTATAAAGATATATTAATAAAAATTAATTCATAGAATAAAAAAAACGTTATACTCAATATCCGATCGATACAATAATTTTTGCATTTTAAAAAAGTTTTCTGTCATATTTTATTACTTAACTATTACTTAATTTATTTCTAAGTGTAATTACAGAATAACTACCTATATACATACAAAAAAATATCCTATTCTTATAACTGCCTCCGATATAGTTATTAATATTTTTATACAATACAACTAAAAAATATTAATTACATTGGTATATAACAATACTAATTTTAAAAAAGAACCTGTATAAAGTTAAAAAAAAAAAATGCAACTACGTAATTGCAATCATATGTTAGTAGGTATGCGAAGTTAATTGTCAATTCAAGAACGTTACGGTAATGTTTTATTATTAAATTAAATTAAAGAAACTTCCGTTTTAATTATAACTAGCAATGAATTCAATCCCCCCTCTATTGCACACAGTGATAGCCTAGTAGTGAGACCTAGGACTGCTATTACTGATGCATTGACTTCAAACCCTATTTTGACAGCCAAATTTAAATCCGAGACAGTCGTTTAAAAATATATGTACGCACTTATTCGGTAAATGTTTACATGACGTACTTCGGTGTACGCTTAAAGCACACATGATCACAGAATATACTTGATTTCACATTCTCATCATGTCACAATGTCGCACCATCAAAGAAAATATAAATTCACCTATGCCTACGCAATTATCCCTGTAGTAGGTAATATATCGCGCAGTATAAGCTAGCCCTTGAAACTTGCCGTTATGGTCGAAATACACTCGGAGATTAATAATTAACGGCACATACATAATTTACTAATAGGTGTGCCGTATGGTAGCGGCTACGAATACTAGCAACCCTTACTTTGCTCGTGGATGTCGTAAAAGACGACTATAAGCCTTATAACGACCTGGGCCAACTCCATCTGATGCCATTTGATCAACAATTACATTCCCATGGGGGGTTGACGTCTGGCAGGCGGCCGGTCATAAAACTATTGCCAATAACTTTTACAATATGTACTATGAAAGAAGAGTACATATTGTATCGACCTCAAATAATTGGGATAAGAGTAGGAGAATGATTATGACATAATTACTAATAGGTCTCAGATTTCATATTAATAAATTAAACATTTTACAGTTTCAAGAAATGATCCTAACAAAGAATAATTAAAATACAATGACCAATATAAAATCAAAATAAAAATGAATTACACTTATCCCATGGCAACGCAAAGGCACCCAGTGTATTTACGTAAACAGAACTTTTTTAAACCTTTCACCAAATCTTTAATTGCATGTATTTATGTTAATATATAATACAAATTATGTTAATATATAATACAAAATAAAGTAAGAAAAATCGGTCACTTTAAAAGTTAAATATGCAATCGTTTATAAACATAAACGATTGCATATTGAACTTTTTAAGTGATCGATTTTTCTTAAAATCACACGATCCAAATTACTGAAATTTAGCATTTAATATGCTTGAAAAATTATGACACAAGTGGGATTTGAACCCACTATTGGAAATCCGTCCCAATCGTGCTGCCACTTACACCACCGTGAACTATTGTAGGACATTCAATTCTCGCATCGTATTATATTTACGTCTTTAAGGAGACGTGTGACATCTACCCGACATTGTTTACAGATTGTATAGGCTTAATAAATAATAAAATAGTAATCACACGATTTCTGTTCAATCATTATAACATACCTAAGCCGAGTTGTAACACACCCCACAATCAGCATGTAGGGTAGATATAGATAGGATAGTGTGAGCCTGATGCCTTTTATAGACCAATGTGCCGAATTCCGTACTAACAATAAAACCTCACTGAAGGCAAAACTGAATAACGTTTTACGTCCCGTCGGGTATTTAACGGGTCAAAAAAAATCACGTAACAAGAATATACAAGTTTAGAATATAAAACCGCCACCGTGATAAAATTTGCTTTAAAAAATATACATCTTGCATTGATTGATGCTATGTCATTTCAATGTTATTTATCAAAAGATTATTAGAAAAACATCATAGTCAAAAATGTTAATAGTAATATTTTTACAGACCATAAATATATTTTTTGTATAATGACTGAGTATGAATACAAATTGTCAGCCTCTATCTTGCCCGTACTTGTGGCAAACACGCCTGAGAGATAATATACACATAAGAGGAAAACTCAAAATAAAACCCTATACCGCCTTGTCTGACCAGCAAGGTATAGTAGGTCAATTGCCCTCCTCTAGTAGAGAAGGGTCGTGTCATTTCGAGCCACTCATGCGTATTGCGCTACCAGTATCATCATTCTCCTACTCTTATCCCAATTACTTGGGGTCGATACAATATGTACTCTTTTTTCATAGTACATATTGTAAAAGTTATTGGCAATAGTTTTATGATCGGCCGCCTGCCAGACGTCAACCCTCCTTGGGAATGTAATCGTTGACCAAACGGCATCAGATGGAGCTGGCCCAGGTCGTTATAAAGCGCTATTGCGCTACCAGTATATATACCCGTTAATTAATAATATGTAATGCAAATATTATTTTCAAGACCATTACGATCTAATAATGTCTATAGGCGAGTAATCCAATCAATTACCTTCATTGTTTTGATAGACTGACGACAAAAACTTGTATCTAATGACTGTGTGGTCCTCAGTTCTATTTTCATTAAGTAAATGTATTATTATAATCTGCTATCGGGTAATTCTCAGTAGAATTCTATAGAATTTAATACCATTGCAGAGACTCAATATGTAAAATGTGATTACCCTTTCTTTTTTTTGTTGCGTTGGATTATGCACGTGGTCTCGCCACGCCAAATCGGTCCGGGGTGACGGAAAAGGCGGCGCGTGACCTCATAGACTCACACTGCAACCTTCCTCTCTTCGCCGGGCGAGCGGGCCACCGGTACACGATCTTTGTCTTCGGTGACCCGCCCAGTGGTTTACCCCGGGGCGTCGTAAAATGTGATTACTCTTCGGCTCTTTAAAGATAAAGACGTATATTTATAAATAATCATCCTACAAGTACCTTATCAGATTAGATAGAATGTGTCACAATATCTTCAATTAGTAATAGTGTATTGTCGTAAGTTCATTGTAGATCCTATTGTTTAATAATTCAAATAAATGCTACCTGTTTAGGTAGCATATAATAAATGTTATTCTGAATTGTTAAATACTGAAGTTCTAAAACATTGTAATAATTCTGTTTACTGTTAATTAATCGTTAGGTTTCCAACAATGAAACATACATGTATTTCGATTAGTTTACTAAAAATATTGTAACCTAAATAAACTCTTACATTACATAGCTTATCATATTGCAATACAAATTTTATTATAATGCATAAATACATACCGGTTAAGCATTGCCAAGTTTTGTAACTTCGGCTACCGTATATTTATACAAACCACAAATATAAGTCTGGGTGTTTTGTCTGTTTATATTTTTATAAACGTAAAACATATTCCTACCACCGCCTTAAAAATATTCCCTAATACAGAGTTGTCTTCTTTAAAAGTAAAATATTGTGTAATAAACTAGTACTTTTAAGATAATATACAAAAATTAATACTAGTTCACGTTTTACATATCGTCATCATCATTTATACAAATAATTCATAAATAAATAATTTCTTCTCAAAATAGTTTGGAATACGGTTTCTGGTAGAGGGATCATCTGTAAATTGTAAATCTCCATAGCATGGGTTGACCATATTTTCAATATTTTATAGAACTATCATAATTACAGTTGTTTTTTATAAATATACCAGGTATATCGGTAATAGTTTAACAAGCAAATAGGTAGACCGAGCGCGCGCTCGAACCCGAGATTCCTCTAAGTTTAATCGTCCTCCGACAAAGCAATCGGTTTTGAGTTCGTACATAGATTTCAATTAGATCAGATTTACATTAGAATCAATTTTATAATAATAAAAAAGTATAAGATTATTATTATTGATTAACCTACAACTTAACTTTTTAGAATTTTTTTTAAACTATTATAAATCAGCATGTAGTTAATGGCGTTATGACGTTAGCCTTTTTTTTTTGTAGGCTATGGCCCGGACACGCGTCGCCCGCTCCGGTCGGGGTGAATGACGTTAGCCTTAACTTTTTTACGTATTATTATTTTGGTAAATAACTAAACGAACTATTCTTTTCACAATACATTATTAACTTCTTTATTATTATCTACAATTACCAATACTATTAGGCTTATAGGTTAATACATTAACTAATTAGGTAATCAATTTGCTTATTAGACAATCGATTTAAATGTTATTATCAATATGCTTGGCTGAAATTGAAATATGCATAGGTGGTTATTAGTATTAACAAACAGCTAGTTTTATTAGGAAACATTTATTATTATACATATAATATTTATTATGCAGTCTTTGTACGTTATAAGATTTATATGTTTTTAATTGCAAAACTTTTTGGTAATCTCAGTTGCACGTATTAAACTTGCAAAAAGTGGTTGACGCATGGTGTCGAATTTGCAATTATTAAAAATTTACATATCTTTACATAATAACGCTACTGTAAATGTTTGTGACTAAACTCCTTATAAACGGCTGGATAAATAACTAAGATAATTTGTGTTTGAGTAGTTACCTAGATTGTTGTATTAAATATTAAATCGGACAATTAGCATTACGATCTACTCTTAGAAGATTTTATTGATTTTTCTACAACTCTCGACGGTTCATATATTAATCCATAAAAATATAAGTTTGATTATAATCATTAGAAATCCCAATCCAACATGCCTATAATCATATAATATAAGAAGGCACTTATAATGCAAATCTTCGACAATGCCTACAAGGATAAGCCTTGTCACCTATTCTCATTTAAATTGAAATGTGGCGCTTATTATTGTGCATTTCATTATTAATATTATTATTAGTATTGATCATTATTGATATACGAGTACATATTTCTAAAAATGGTTTTCATATTTTGATATGTATGAAGTAAAGTTTCGAATTAAAATCTACTTCGTTTAAAAAAGTTTCATTACCAAGTGTCTGTAGGAGAGTATTTGTTGTCTTATAAAATCATCCAGCACAACTTTACATTTTTCACGGAATTCTAATCAAAGTATATCACAGTAGGTATATAGAGTTAAGTTTTTTTTTGATGAATTAAGAATAAACGTTACGCAAATCTATCAAATTGACGCCTCATAAGTAAAAAGGACGTTTAACGACTTTGAATATCAACGATAGATTACAAACATGCTGCGCAAAAGCAAATCAAGGTAGTTAATATATAGAATTGATAAATATTTTTCTATCAATAATGTCTAGGACATTAGTAAGGGCTACTGCGTTTAAAATAATGCTATCAAGTAAGTAAATTAAAACAAAAAGATCACGGTTATTATAAACAAAACTATGAATTTATAATAAGTTGCGTTGTTTTTATGTTGCGTCATGAAATTGCGTTAAGTTTTTAATAACGTAATGATTCTTAGTAATATCTCTACACCATTCAATAAACACTTGGTAGTAGGTCGGGTACGTATTACTCATTGTTGATGCGTATTTGATTATGTTTATCAAGTAAAATATTGATATACTATAAGCTACCGGTTGGCTTAACATAATAAATAGAGAAACTACATTATGTACATATACCTAGGTACTTAGGGGTCGTTCATAAATTACGTAAGGGATTTTGAAGAATGATTTGGCTCTCTCCACGACTACCGTAAGACATAATAAGATTGCATTTACATCCCTGCTCTCTGCCAATTAATAAGAATTTTTGTAAGAAACGGCTCTATTGATCAAATATAATTCCGTTTATTCTGAAAATATCTTTTATTATCAATCAATCTTCTTACTACAGGTATCATTAACTCACTGCATTGGCAATAATCTTATCAATCCAACACAATTTGGACCAAAATTAGCAATTTGCAATTTAATAACTGATGTAATGTCAGGTTCAATAAAACGCCTTACATAATTTATGAATGGCCCCTTAAGTATCTCTTGCCGAATTTACAATTAGGTCTCTAATATTATTCTATAGGGCAACAACGTACGTGGAACGCGTCTCTACCTTCCCTCTAAGGTGGTTGAGGGGAGCGATAACTACTCTAATAGTTAGCTGGAGATCAGGTACCCGCTTGTGGGATCTGGTCCACTCATAAGCTTTTACATTGTATTCGAATATTACATTATATCGTGATACGTAGGACAACACAGCTAATTCTTGCTAAACACATTGTATATTTATTTTATTAAAAAGTCAGTAAAGAAATAATAATAATAGACACCGCTTAGTTGCTTGCCTAAACATCTCAGTAGCGGTCACGTTCCGATCCCGTGGTAGTTTTTGGAATTCATTTAAAATGATTAAATTGTTTATACATAAATAAATGAATTTTAAATCTCAGAACTGCTCCTTTAGTACATAAAAGTAATGTTGCATGTGAATATTTTTAGTAGTTCTGTTATCACAAGAGTGCAAACGCGTCGTTGCTCCCATGACCTAAAAACAGATGTGATCATTGCGTAAACTGGCACAAAATTAATAACAGACCTTCGATATTGATTATTATCATCAAATTGACTGCGATAATAATTCTGTTAACATAGTTGCGATGTCTTCACTATAAATGATTAGGCTTATCAGTCGCACCTAATGTAAGTACACAATTAGTGTATTGGAAACTTTTATCTATAAACTCTTTTATCACATAGTCACATGGGAATATAGTCTAAAGTCACATACGCTTAATATTTCGAAACGAATGTTAAACAACATACTAAGCAAATTGGGTAGTCATATCACTAAATCCAAACTAATACAGATGTGTAGTGAAAAAATAGAATCTTCCACGTGATACAGATTGTTCGAATCTTGCTCGAAAAACCAAAAACTAACAAAACGTTAATGTACACATGGTTTTATAAACCTAGAAAAGTCATTTTATCATTACCTGCATGCTTTAATGAGTGAAATAATCAGGTTGAAATTGGCAGCAGGGCATTTGTAGCAGTAGCATATAAACCTCGTACAGGACATTTACAAAGCTGTAACCTCGTAAGTTATAAGCCCCGCAAGCAGATCGAGTGCATTTGAAATCAATGTTGTAGAACACCAAAGATCTTAGTACATTGAGAATGTTCAACACTAAAGTGCATCGCTTTAAGAAAATTACCAAAAACCAATGCTTTGGAATATTCTGTATCCACGTGTCCTCATCTCTGATAACTTAGAAACTGTTCATTTCTGCTGGATAGAGGCACTAAAGATAAAGGGCCTTAAAATCAAATAAAAAAAAAAGACTCAACATATGTCTTGTATTTTCGATAACGTCATCAAAATAAGACAACATAAAGATCCTCAATAAGAAGTATCCGTATGCCTGCAGTGATATAATTTAAATGTTACTCATGAAATAACAACAGGCTGGATGTGGTGGATACGGGTCACAGACGTAACGTGTAATAGGCACATCCCTTTAAGACAAAATAACATCCGGGATGTAGATTAGGGTAGTCTAGCTCTAATAGTTAATATATATAGCAGCCATTAGACCCTTTTTTTTTGGTGGACTATGGATGCGTCTCGTCCCGCCAGATCGGTCCGGGGTAACGGAAAGGCGGCGCGTGACCCCATAGACCCACCGTAAAAATCCTCTCTCTTCGCCGTGCGAGCGGGCCAGCGGGACCCGATTTTTAAGCCATTAGACCCCTGTTCTGTCTAGAGACCAACAAATAACAAATATTGGTATGACCACACTGTTAACAATTTTCTATCACACACAGTCGTGGGCTGGTCCGTCCGTGGTAGTACCACACTCTCGCAGGAGATCGACGTCTGAGCAATGATAATATGCTGTTGCGCTTCGTTCGGTGAGCGAGAGAGCCGGCAGCCCAACGGGTTGAGTTTGGGTTGGTATTGCAAAGATCCATGGGCGGCAATAACACTTACCATCAGGCGTGCTGCTTGGTCGTTTACCATCATAAGCAATAAAAATATCCAAACAAAGTACACTTTAAAGAAAAGCACACGATACATTGAACAGCTGATATTACACTGGTGGATAAAATACCAATTTAGTAGAAATTCGAGTAAGTTTCAAAGTTGCCATAGCCGAAAAAATCAAACATACTAAAACACCTAAACGATCATATAATGAAGTTTGCCCTTGATTTTTCTACGGCAAAATCCACGTCTGGGTAAACTGCCTTCTGCGTAGCGCGATCTAAAAAGATCTGAAGGATGTCCAATTAAACACAGACCTTTTGTTTGACGGCGGGCTATAGTGTGGTCACATCCCGTTATTTTGGTGCGACAGAAGAAATGGGGCGCGACCCCATAGAAATTAAACACAGACGAAGAATAAAGTCGTGCTAAATGGAGGACAAGGATAAAGAATGTTGACCTTAAATAATGGAACAAGGTCTAGTCGAAGAAGAAAAAGAATATTAAAAGTGTTCGAAGTCATCACAATTATGTTACCTACACCTTTCTAAACAATAACTTATTATTGAATAGTTCAATGAACTTCTTGCATGCACACGGCTCAAAATAAGTAATTTGCAAATTTAACATCCAATTCACTTGGCACCTGTGTAGTTTCTTTTCATTGTATTATCTAAACCAAATTATTAATGGAATATTAGATTGTAAATATTGCTGAGTTAGGTACTTATATGCCTATATACACGATTGAGTAAACAATCTGAAAATTATATGCCTTCAAATAAATAATAATAAAATCTAACATAATAGGCAACATTATTTTTATTAGAGGAAAATAAATGTCCAAAATCAAATACCTATTCGATAATGTTAATCATAAATAATATTGAGTTTGCTTAATTGCGTAAACATAATTATCGATTAGTAGACCAAAACAACTAAAATATTTACACAAAAAGTTAACATACCTACCTACCTACCAATTGTTTTAATTGCAAATTGTTTTGCCCAGCATGATGGAAAATATTCCACAAAAATATGACGTAAATTTTTATCAATTGTTTGTAAGACAAGTGTATAAACATAACAGGTATTATGCAATTGATTAACGAACCGTATCATTGGCAAGTGTGACCTAGTATCTCGATAAGTCAAGGCCAGGTCGTGATATTACGTCTCGTAATTCGGGTTGTAGAGTAGACACTAAACGAAAATAATGAATTTATTTTACCTACTTATAGTCAATAAAAATTCTTCACATAATTTATGTCTATTTTATAATTTTAGATTTGACGAGCGTTTATTCCAACGCGTAATCTTATCGTACCTATACTTTATATGTATCTGCTGCGATCTGTTTCGATTCTGTGATATCCTTCGCCCATCCATAATTAACTAATCATCCGGCAATTACTTATATAATCTCTAAAATAATACATAATAGGTATATAATATAGAAATAATCTCAGATAACAATAAATAAAACAAAGTTTTATCATGCGCAAAACAAAAGTTGTCCCGTGAACGATGGACTTTGATTTTAAGGCTGAATGAATTCTAGCTAACAGCCACGAATATCATAGATATTTATTTATGAACGCACAAAAGAACTATTATAAAATAAAATATAATTAAACTTAAAAGTGTGAAATTATTTACATAATATAAAAGGATATTTCTGTTATTATTTTATCAAGGAACATTAATTTAATATTATAAATAAATTTCTCGGTAATAATTATGACAATTATACATACAACAGTAATTCTAAATTATTCTAGATATTAATAAATATGTAGTAGGCAGCTATCGAGTTCCTTTTATTTTTTTACTGTTCTTTACTTAAATTAATAGACTAGTACCGGATTTAGCACAGAAATATATTTCTGTGGGATTTACTTAGTAATAATATCGGTGTAGGTACTTTGCAGACTGGCTTGTTCATAATACAACGACTTAGGTACGCGGCATAAATTAATATATTTTAATTTTAAAAATGTTGTCTAAAAGCGGCACTGTGTTGTCGGCATACGAATTTAAATTATATCTCTTTTAATATACATGGAATTCATAATATAACTATTTACATGGTATTGTGTATCATAGACAAATCTTATTTTTCCCAACAAAGCAACAGTTTACCTTCGGAGAATGTAATGCTATTAATAAACGACGCGTATTTATTCGCAGTAAAGTGTACAATCACGCCTTCAAAAACAAACACAAAGGTGTTTGAACCGACCGCGCTGAAAATAATTATATCAATGACCGAAATATTCTTTATGATCAGCCCGTTATCTTACTTTAAAATAAACAAAAAGTTCTTTGCACCAGAGACATCTAACCTACGACATTAAAGATTTGGTCTAACAATACCTCTTAGTCGTCTTTTACGACACCACCAGAAAGTATACGAAAGGGAATGCTCCGATGGTTCGGACATGTGGAAAGAATGCCGAACGAACGTCTGGTTAAGAAGATATACAATGCAAAAGTGGAAGGATGTAGGTACCGGGGGAGAAAGAGACTCACCTACCTAGACCAGATTGGTCACGTAATGAAGGAAGGTGGAGTCAAGAGTCTCCTAAACCGGCGAGCGTGTATGAAGAGAATTATGAATGTTGAGGAAGCGACTGAAGTATGCAAGAATAGGCTTCTCTGGCACTTTGTTCTCTCTGCCTACCCTGCAAGGGATATGGCGTGATGATATGTATGTATGTACCAGAAAATATACTTTTAAAGTAGCTTCTTGGTCCAGACCTCACTGACGTGGCTTCTATAGTGTCAACTCACTGAATGTGAGAGTATTAATTATCTTACTATGCCGACTACGCAATCGATTAATAAAAATATTCAACTACAGTTATAAAAAAGTATGAAATAAAACTATTTTATTATTTACAGATTTTATCGCGATATGTATTTGACTTTTAATTTCCCGAGTACAGCGTCCATGTTCACGGACGTGTCACACCTTCAACAAATCGTTCTTGCAGATATTTTAACTACCCGCTACAGTATTAGTTATTTTTCGACCCACATATTGATATAAATTCATTGGCAGTATAAAAATAAAATGAGTTTATCTAAAAATTATATTGTTGGGTTTTTTGTTTAAATCCATTGAAAAGTTTGAAAATCATTAAGGTGAAAGAAAAAAAACACAAGAAGTTCTTGTTATTATAGGCGTAGAGGAAATTTAAAGGCGCGATGCTCGACAAAGACAATTGAGAGCAGTATTTACAACGCAACCGTAGCATGATGGGTTATAACTTGTTATAAGTTGTTATGGTGCCCAGATATCATGTCAAATGGCGCTAGTTAAGTTCGCAACAGCCCACTAACACAAAAAAAAACAAATGTAAACAAAGCAGGGATCTAGTTACCTACTTTACTATTGTTTAGTATTCGATACTACTAGCAAAACGAGGTACATAAACAAACGATTACGAAACCATTGTAGTTTCCTTTGTACGATTGTTCTTTCTCATTCATACATTTCCATAGAGGTGGAAATGCTATGACACTAAATTTATTTCATGCTGCTTCTCTAAGCTTTAATTTTTGTACCATCATGCATTTTCGATGTACCTTACATCAAATGCTCATGTGAAAAAGATATTTATAGACCAGTAGTCATCGTCCAAAGCAGGAGAAGGCCAAAGAGTCTAAAGGTCATTTAGAATATTAGCGTTGTAATTATATGTACAAAGACAAAAAAAAAGTAACAGAATTTTATAATCGGATTAACGCACATATACTTATTCTAGCATTATTTAATTTGTTCAAACGAAGAATACAAAAATTTAAATAATAAAAAATATTTTTGATATTAATAGTGATAGCACACATATTGAACATAATAATTCTGTATGCCGTCACAAAAGAACAAGCATGAAGACATTGATAAGAAACAATCAACCTTTAGATACAATAGTGAACAACAGTCAAAAGTCACGCTTGGACTCGTGATCCATTATATATATTAATAGGGCATATCAACAACAAAGAACGCATATTTATTATCTCGTTTTCCTCAACAAAAACGTAATTAATACGCATAATTGAGACTGTGTCATCTTTATCGAGAATGTGATAGGTGCAAGTCATTAACCTACATATGTTTTATACATATATATATATATAAATATAATGGTCAATACACTTTATATAACAACACTAATTTTGACGTAAATATTATCTAAATGTGAATGCTAGGATAGGATTAGTAACAGTATTTCTATCTCATTCATCGTGTAGTGACGTCATAGTGAAGTTAAAATCTAACGTATCGCCTTTATATTTTGATAATAGTTTACCCATTTGAAGTTCATAAAACCAACAGCGTTCGATAACCAAAGAGAAATAAGAGAAATTGGACTTATCCAACAGTGCGTATCCATAGTGTGGATGGATGGACCTTACATAATTGTATAAACAACAGAATTATAATTGAAGTATATTCTTATATTTTTATAACCACCATCATCATCAGTAGCCCGTATGTGCCTCACTGGTGAACTCAGGTCTACTCTGGGGCGACGGAAGAGACGGCGCGAGACCCCATATATGGCATAGACCCACCCTCCAATATGCCTCTCTTCGCCGTGCAAGCGGGCCACCGGAATCCGATCTTTGTCTTCGGTGGCAAGTGAAATACGGCCTGGAGATAACTTATGCCTCGTATTACCATAACTATTTTGATATAGGCGTATACCATTAGACGTAAAATGACTACAAATTGACACTGTCAATATTTTTTGCCACGTCATGTTTTGATCGTACTTCGCCAATAATATTTAAAGTTAACTATGAAATTGTAATAACAGCTTCATTATCTACTCTATCAAATATCACAATATTACAATTACATTACATTAACCAAACAAAATCCACTTGTGGTGGTACCGAGTGTGATAATATTATTATGAACGGGCTTGGCAGGTGATTTAACTATTGTAATTTGTATCTATTATAAATTGATCAAGAGAGTGTTACTCATTCTCTTGGAGGCAACTTTTATAAAGGGTGAATAACTGAATTAAATGTTTTTTTTTCATCCCGGTAGCACAAAGATATTACGATAATACTACGAAATTTACTTTTAAACAGAACAAAATTCTTACCTAGGAATATAAATGGTGAGAAAATGTTTTTTTTTTTACTTTAAATGCGTTGCCATTTCTATGGCTATTTTCACTATTATTTATAAGATACATTTGACCATCCATATTTGAGAATTTACTAATAATGATCAAGTTTAAAAGTTCTGTGATGCGTGGTAGCGGCTACGAATACTACCAACCCTTACTTTGCTCGTGGATGTCGTAAAAGTCGACTAAGAGCCTTATAACGACCTAGGCCAACTCCATCTGATACCGTTTGGTCAACAATTACATTCGCAACGAGGGTTGACGTCTGGCAGGCAGTCGGTCATAAAACTATTGCCAATAACTTTTACAATATGTACTATGAAATAAGATTACGATTAAGATACATATTGTATCGACCCCAAGTAATTGGGATAATAGTAGGAGAATGATGATGGTCAACTTTAAAAGTTCGAATGTACTTTGTCAGATACTTTTAAAATATCATTGATAAAAAATCAATAACATTCGCTCTATACACATTTTGAATACAATCACTAGTTTATTTATGTATTTTACCTTCATAATGTCATATAACACGGTTAAAATTAAAATGTGAAATGCGAGAGAGCAATCACTTGCACAATAAACGCATTTCAAATTTGTTATATGTAGAAACCTGTACAAGCCTGTTACTGCACACTTGCCTCAAGGACCTTGGCGATTGTAAATTCACCAACGATAATTAGTGACCACTAGATAGTTTGGTTTTCAAAGTAGCTTATCATAATATATAAAAGAATATTCCTTAAAATTTAACTATCTGTACAAAGTTAGAAGAATTTATAATATTATTTATAAAATATGTAACTAAGTGGTCACACAACATTTTAACACAACTTGACAAAGCGAGATATTTTTTTTTATTTCAAAACATACTAAGTACTTTAGTACTTTTAACAAAGTATTAACTTTAATACGCCTTTTAATAGTGCTATCCAGTTTAAGTAGTGTTAATTTCGTTGATTATGACACTTACCAGATTATTTTGTAAGGTAAATTGTACTGAAACATCGATTGTCAAGGTTTCATTCTCTCTTTCACTATAAAAAGCAAATCCGCTGCACAACTTGATCATCAACATTGCAATTTATCTATTGCATAAAAGCATTGTTTTCATTTGCCAATGTCTAAATAAAGCTAATCCGCTGATAATGTCATACAAAATTATAGATTTTACAGTTTATTAACCTAGTTAATTAATTATTAATAGTCTCCGAAACCGGCGAGCGTGTATGAAGAGAATTATGAATGTTGAGGAAGCGAGTGAAGTATGCAAGGATAGAGTTGTCTGGCACTCTGTTCTCTCTGCCTACCGTGCAAGGGATATGGCGTGATGATATGCATGTATGTACTTAATTAATTATGTATGGTATTAAAGAGGATTTAATTTCGCTTTTATGGTGGTACCGGGTGGCGATGGAGTAATATTATAATTCACTAACTATATAACTCTTTCTTGCCCGTATATGTCGCCAAACGTCTGATCAGCATGGTATAGATAATAGGTAAATATTCGGCCGTTTTAAAGGAGATTTAAGTCCAGCTTGGGTTCATATATTAGTTCAAATCATCTCAGCTCAGATGATGAGGAGTTATTATCACCATGGACAGTGAAGTCCCAGCATTTTTATATATTCCACATCTTAATCTATTCATTATTTGACCTATAAAAAAATTTGACGAAGACGAAGCAGCAATGACCAAGATAATCTCATTATAGAATTTAGGTAAAACAAAAACCTATTAGGTAGCTTGTTTGATATTTTTTTATAATATAGAATTTTGAAATGCGCTGTGTGGTAGCGACTACAAATACTACCAACCTTTACTTTGCTCGTGGATAAAAGGCGACTAAGAGCCTTTAATAACGACCTGGGCCAACTCCATCTGATGCCGTTTCGTCAACAATTACATTCCCAAGGAGAGTTGGCGTTTGGCAGGCGTCCGGTCATAAAACTAGCCTACTAGCCAATAACTTTTACAATATGTACTATGAAAGAAAAGTACATATTGTATCGACCCCAAGTAATTGGGACAAGAGTAGGAGAATGATGATGATGATAGAATTTTGAAATAATAATTATTAAACATTTGATAGTTGCTGCTAGACTGCTTATAAGTAATTTGCAGATGTCCTTTAACTAATTTGTATTTACACAACGAACCGTAAAAACCACCAAAGACAAAGATCAGGTACCGGTGGCCCGCTCGCACGGCCAAGAGAGGAGTTGCACGGTGGGTCTATAGATAGGGTCACGCGGCGCTTCTTCCGTCACCCCGGTCCGATTTGGCGGGGCGAGACGCATCCATAGTCCACCGCATAAAAAAAAAGGCACCAATGTAAAAGTAAATAAATAACTTATTGTAATTAACACTTATAATAATTTATGTATAAATAATAAAAACGTTTACCGTAAATAAACATATAAATACAAAGGAAACTGTTGCCTTCACAATACTGAAGGCATTTAGGAAACGCAGTAATCGGAAATGATCTTGAAAACTTGTTTTGTCTTGCCTCGTCCCAATTCATTATTATATTAACAAATGAGTAATTTGCCAAATCAAGTTTTACTACGGACTGATATAATATTAATGCACACTAAATAAAATGCTGTGGTGACTTAAATAAGGAACTAATTATAAATATAACTGATAGGTAATAAGATAGTATTTTTTGTGAACATTTAACGTTATGTAACTAAATAAAAAGGTATGGATTATATATTTATATATTTCTCCCGTTTCATTAATGAAATTTTCGAAAATAAAAATATAACGTTATAATATTTGTATAATGTCAAAATAGCAACTTTTTACTAAGGGGCCGTCCATTAATCACGTGAGGTTTGAAATTGTTTGACAAAAATCACGAAGTCCTAAACCTTCATAGTCTTAAACCTCACGACGTATCACCAGGGGGAAGGGGGAGGGGTTACAAAATGCTAAAAAAAAGATCACGTGATTAATGGACGTCCCCTAATACATCCATAGGATTTTTTTAATTCATCATCATCATCATCACAGCCTATATATGTCCCACTGTTGGGCTCGGGCCGCCTTCGTAATGGGAGGGAAGTTAACTTACTATACCGCACTGGTCAGACGTGTTGGTATAGGGTTTCGAGTTTTCCTTCTTTTACGTAGATGTTATATGCATTTTATATCCACTATCGTCTCTTACGATCACCCACGGGTAAGATAGGGTGGTGAATTGTATTGTTAATCCGTCACCACACGGATTTTTTTTATTAAAAAATATTTTAGTCTTTTGTAAATCTGCAAAAACCACACATGGTTTTATAGTGATAAACGCGAGTCTAATATAGACAGTCACTCCAGCTTTGCATGCTGCAGTAGCACGACAAAGTCATATTGTTTATTGGCGCCTGTCACGCTTCATTTAGCTCTACGTGCTAGCTCTGTTAATAGAATTTACAAGTCGATTCTATTAGTTTTAACATTATATTATATATTTATTTCAAACATGACTTGAAAATTATTTTACAATGTAATTATTAATACAGCGTCATCTTATGCAATTAATAGAATTGTTATCTACGTGTACTTTTAAAATAGCCACTTAAGAACCGATAGAATAATTAGAAATTTCATAAACAATAATTATTGAGATTTGATTAAAAATGCTTAGCAGGATATGCATTTTGAAATTAAGTACTACAAAACAACAGACGTTCTTGTCAGATTTCATTATAAAACTGATACAGGCAATTTCACATCCTTGAAAAACTGACTCGTGGCAGATACTTTTGCATACGGAATGACTATTAATTTAATAATGACCAACATAATAAGACTACTATGGAATCAATTATAACTTCAGTTTGCTTCTATCTGACGTGTGACACTTAATAGTTTCCTTTACGGATTGCTTCATTAAGATTTTACAAATAAATTAATATTAAAAAATAAAGACAGTCAAAAACCATTACGTTATCCAATCTAAGGGCTAGGATATGTCATGAAAACAATATACTGTAGAAATATATCGAAACCTAAAGCAATTGATCAAATTCTGTTGTATATCATGCTCTTCTTTTTTTCTTAAGTGATGTTAAGTTGACCTCTTATATGTATAATAGGATGAAGGCAGGTAAATTATAATGATGACCCGTCTTTATTAAAATAATTAATAAAACTTGCCATGTATCTGATTATTAAGTTATCTAAATGGTGAACAAAAGGCCTCCTAAAAGTTAATTATAACTTATAGAAATTTAAAAAATTATCATCTCATCTCAGCCCATAAGTATAAGTTTTCAATACTGTCCTAATATTTTCTGTAATAGTGCGTATTTATTACTAACCAACCTTTTAAGTATTTAATATACGTAACTTAAAAAAAAAAAAAAAACAACACGAACTATTATATTTATACATAATCGTCGCGGACTTTCACAAACATATAATTAACAGATATAATCTTTGAACTAAATTTGCACGAAGATGTAGATTTAAAAAAATTGTCCTGTTTAGTAATTGAACAATACATGAAAAGAAGATATTTAAACCGCTACGCCATTTATGCAGTCAAATCAATTCTTTGTCTCAAGACTTCCTGTTGAGATTATAGGTCACGAGTCTCTTTCACAATAAGAAAACAATTACATATTTAAAAAGTCAGACGGTTTGACATAGATAGGGATTTATACCGATGTTCATATATCTGCTTACATCACTTAATTGAGTTTTTTTTTACACAAATAGGCAAGGAGTTGATGGCGAATTATATTCTTACATAGTCACTACACGGATATAAATCAATTGCATAATATTCAATTTTTAGCATAAAAAAGTCGTTATTACAGCAAAACCATATAGATAGAACGTTTTATGCTACAGGTTTTATATTTTAATTCTCAAGACTTGTATAGGTATTGCGATTAAATTACCAAGTTTTTAAAGTATTACGTAATTTTTGGCTAAATATCCTCTCTTTAAATTCACGTTATATTATGGACTAACGATAATTACTTATTTTGCTCTTTTTTTGTTTCAGATATACGTTTTTGTAAGCTGCAAAGATGTCTGATAATTCACACGCGAAAATAGAAGGTATGTACTTGTATTTTAGTAATTTAATTAAACAAATACATTAATCGGACATTATCTAAAAGAGTACACTTAGATTATTATCTACTATTCACAAAATATACATTATTCTTTTATACATAAAATGACTTGAAATATATTCAACTCTACACGAAATTTTAACGCTGCGATATTAGTCCAAATATGAGTTTTAATTAGACTCGTATCATAGTAGCCTATGTTATAATAGCCGTCTACCTGTTTCGTATGAACTAGTTTCTTGACGGGATGATCCAATTCGTATCATTTCACTCGACCTATGACCTGGAATGGAAATCGGAACTGCATAGTACATCGTGTGTAATAAACAATGTACCTACTGAACATGCTGTAAAGTATCTATAGTTCATCTAATCTAAGAAGTGCATTTTGACGTTTACCATTTTTTAATACACAATAACTTGGTCAAACGTATACACATGATTGCAAACAATAAATCGGAAATTTTAAAGAACTATTAAGTTATTTACATAATTAACGTTGCGGTTAACTTTCTTGTACAATAATCTAATGTTGAAACTCGTAAAACTAATTTAAAATACAAATAACATGGTAAATAGTAATTGTTATTGACGATCTTACAATGTCACGTCATCACATTCTATACAGTAGTGCTTGACAACTTCCAATTCACGAATATCGAAATAATCGGTAAAAATATTAGGATGATATAATTAATCGAATAGAGATTTTGACGGAGATGTACATTTCGACAATTTTATTGATAAGGAAATAATTATTAATGTTCGCGACGATGATAATTCAAGTAATAGTAGTGATTCTGAATAAATAGCTATTTTCAAATCCAGTTTTTATTTTTACTTAACCTAATCTTACTAAATATAATGAATAGATTTTATACTGAAATAATTAAATTTGTTTAGTATTAATTTAGCACTTAATTTATTAATCACCTTTTTGAAAAATAAAAAATAAACCGATTATTAATTAAAAAGAATCAATATCGATTTCTCACTAAAATCGGATATGTTCGATAGCGATTATTTGTTTCACATACCTAGATACCTTACTCCGACAGCTGTCAAAGTGCACTTCTTAGATTAGATAGACTGTAAACTATATTACCATTTTTATTTTGTAATATATAATCTTCTTTCCCACGGTGACCAACGTAGGTGGCTAAGACTCAATTATGTTCCATTTTTGAAGACCCATTTTTCCTGAACAAGTTTGTTAATATGGGTACTTTCCTCAAGGTAAACCAAAAAATGCGACCTGTTTAGGGGAGAGTGGTCTCTAAAAGTGCTATGCTTTATCATAAGGCCAGGGAAGACGATTAGGTCAACGTCACGTAGTCGAGCTGAATTCATTCATCAACAAGGTTACTTTAACTTTCTCTTTACGAAAACTAATTTCAATCGATATTGATTATGTGAAAACTTGGCAAGAGGATCTTGCATGGTCACCACGGGGAGAAGGAAGTAAAAATGATCACGTAAAATGGGTAAGGTTTCCTCATCACTGCCACGTGACAATAAAAATAATAAATAAGCCAAAATTAATGGACCATGGTTATCTGTATTTATTACCTATTCTATTAACGTGCTGACAAAATAAGAATACCTACTATATATCACCAATAGTTCATTACCCGCCTGGGTGTCGTAAAGCACAATTAAAAGACGTATCCATCATCACAGTCCATAAATGTCCCACTGTTGGGCTCGGGCCTCCTCCGTCATGGGAGGGAAATTAACCTACTATACCGCGCTGGTCAGACGTGTTGGTATAGAGTTTTGTTTCGAGTTTGCCTTCTCTTGCATAGATGTTATACGCGTTTTATATCCCTTAGTCGTATCGTACGATCTCCCACGGGTAAGAGGGGTGGTGAATAGTATTCTTACTCCGTCACCACACGGAGAATTCGCAACAATAAAAAGATAACTCGAAATAAATAATATCACGACCTGTTTGGTCAGCGTTGTATATATGTTTTTTTTTTCAATTTAGAGGCGGTTCGCACTCAACAATGTGACATAAAATAACTGAAAACTGAATAATATTAAGAGTTTTTCGTTTGCAATTATAACGTATTATAGATATTACGTAAGGGCATAACTATTGTTCCTATTAGTGGTTAATAATAACCATTACCATAGCAAATAGAACAATAATTTATTTTTTAATAGTTAATGCTTAAGCATTATCTAAAACTTCATATGTTAGCCACGTTATATTAATATTATAATATATATATATATATATTCATTAATATTATAAGTATACCTATCTAATTATAATTAAACAAGGATAGGTAGAAAAGACCTTGCTTTTTTTTGCGAATTACAAAATATCAAATTAATTATTTATATTTTATATAATTATGTAGTATTGTCCATATAGTGGTGTGAGAACTCAATTTGTCATCATGATTTCCTTTGACGTGCGTATCATAAGAAATAACTAAGATATGTAACCAAATAAAATCACTATTGATGTAGTAAAATCGTAAGTCAATCCGTCTAATCAAAACACTAGAAAGCAAATTCCACTCATATTTTGGGACAGACTTTTGTCCAGCAGTGTACGTGGGGTGAAGAAGAAAATAAATATACTACAACTCCATTAAATAACGCTGATAAATTAAAATTTATGTTCATATAATTATCGATTGAAATAATAAACACAAACTAGGTATATTACATAGAATGCATAAACAATCCATCCAGTTACTATTTATATAAAATGGCCTATATTCCAACGGATATTTGTTTATTGTGATGTTATTAATTGAAAAAGAGGCTACATGCGATAATGGCTGGATAGCCACCAATATTTAGTATGTATATATTATGTTTAATATATACATACTAAATGTATGTATATATTAAACATAATATATACATACTAATGTATATATTGTTAGCTGTTCTGTCTATATATATTTTTAAATAAAATTATTATGTAAGACCAAGGCAAAGGTTTTAATTCGCTTCACTTTAGACAATTAAAAGCGTTATAATTTTGAATAGAACATAAATAAATGTATTTTTTTTTCAGATTGATATTGTAATATATAAAATAGTTTAACATTTGTCATCAATCGTCCAGACATTGATTTCACTGTTTGTCAAATGCTTGTCACATCGAACTAAATTATTGTGAAACTGCAAATTAGATTCCCGGCCGATGCATATCTCTTTTATCTAAATTGAGTTATTGGCGAAAACTTGTGAACGCCATTTATATAAAAAAAAAAACTGCAAATTAACTTCAAAATTATGTATTAAATGTAATAACGTGGATTTAAATTATTTTATTTTCTTTTGCATAATTGCAACTTCATTCTTTGTATCATTCAAAATTGACGTTTAGATTTTATAGTAATTATTATTATCAGTTTGATAAAAGTTATAACATGTGCATGTGCTATGAAATGCCATACCGGCCAGTCCCCAATATAGATCATCGACCCGGTTCGAACTTTTACTTTAAGTAACAAGATATTTAACGATGAAGATGTAATAACATAAAGAAATATTTTTTTAATTAACAGATAACCCGAAGATATTATCGGGACCGGTTCTAGTCAACTCTCCAAATGCTGTATTATCAAAAACACTGTTGGGGAGGTACCACGACCTTCCCCTGCCAGCGGACAAAATTCTGGCAACATATATTTGGATCGATGGAACTGACGAGCATTTACGATGCAAAGATCGTACATTGAACTTCATACCGAAAGCACCTAAAGGTTAGTATGTCTAACAACATATCATCTAATTGAATTATTGTTTTTATTTTCATTTTTCCTTAAAAAAATATTAGATATACATACATACATATCATCACGCCATATCCCTTGCAGGGTAGGCAGAGAGAACAGAGTGCCAGAGAACTCTATCTCTGCATACTTCACTCGCTTCCTCAACATTCATAATTCTCTTCATACACGCTCGCCGGTTTCGGAGACTCTTGACTCCACCTTCCTTCAGTACATGACCGATCTGGTCTAGGTAGGTTAGTCTCGGTCTCCCTCGGTACCTACATCCTTCCACTTTCGCATTGTATATCTTCTTAACCAGACGTTCGTTCAGCATTCTTTCCACATGTCCGAACCATCGGAGCATTCCCTTTCGCATCTTTACACCAATACTCTCTTTCATATAGAGATATTCTTTATATATTCTTTCATATATCTATTAGATATATACAATTCAAAACATTATTGTTGCCATACTATGATGTTTTACATAAAAAATATACACAGTTTTTATATGGATCTAGGTAGACAAACAACAATTGACTTTGTGTTAACGTCAGAATATGAATTGTAAATTCGATCAGCGCTCGCGACGAATTCAGTTAATAGATTCATACGCGTGACTTTATGAAACATAATACATATATGGAAGCAAGTCCGTTTTAATTACATCCTCATTAACTATGGTAATTAACACAGTTTAGGTAAATTGTTCAGCCTTCAGTGAGATGGATTGTTATGTAAATATAAAGCTATTGAACAAAATACGTGTCATGTATTATACATATCCACGGCTATTTGCATAATTCTCCATTTCGTATGGTTAGACTTTGATAATAACGAAATAATTAAGCATATTAACTGATCTTCCTAGATAAACTTACGCTGATATTGGAGGAAAGAAATAGGATTGCTAGGGAACGTATAAGAAGATATTTTAAGCAAACTTATGTAGATCTTTATAAGTCGCCCTACTATTGTCCAATGGATTTAGAACGAGTCTACGAAGTACAATGCATCACATCATTAACAGAGAATAAGAACAGTTTTAATGAAAACTTGAAAGGTTTCAAACCAATAATGGATATCAGCAGTCGTAGAAGTGTTAGAATAGAATTCATTTGGTATACCTAGATCATTTGAAAGTAGTTATGCATAGTGATATATTATTAAGAGATACTAGTTTAGTTTTTATAATATATGCATTGACATTTTAGGTTGATGTGGATTGTAATAAATATGTACATTTTTAGTAGGCACATATCATTTAGTCATATTTTTATTTTCAGATCTACCTATTTGGAACTTTGATGGTAGCTCTACTGGACAGGCAGAGGGCCATAATTCTGATACATTTTTGTATCCTCGAGCTATTTACAATGACCCTTTTAGACGTGGCAACCATATTCTTGTTATGTGCGACACATACATGTACAATATGGAACCAACAGGTATGTACATATATAAATATTATTAACTACCATACATATATGTTTTAGACAATCGGTATATATTTAATTTAATAAGTTAATGGATCCACTAATAACAATATTGTATCTGATTACCTGAGTATTCGATCCGTTATGATGAACATAAAATTAAATCTGTAAATAACTGCGACTATTGCGTAAAGACGATATGGCATGGGATTTTCTATCAAGTTTTCTTTCTCTTACATAAATATTATCAACTGTACCTAGTTGTACTGCTCTTTTCTCTTACATAGAACATCTACTTTAGTTGTACACTTACGGTTAGAAAGGAAGGAAAGTTTTCATGATGTGTTTCATTTCATCAGCGCGTCCTTTCCTTCCCATAGATCCCTGCATTGAAGATTTGAATGTACGCATATATTAATATCGGTTTAATACATTTTGTTAACGGTAATTGTTCTTCTTACCATTCTCAACAAACAAACTAATTTTTTTTTATGTTCCAATATTTGATATGGAACTTATCTAGAATAGGAGGCAAATTTACTAGCTATAATAAACCGTTCCCAAGGTTATCTAAAGGTAGAGTTTTATTTCGGATTTTCATGCAGAGACGATCTGCTACGTATAATATTAGTATTTTATGACACTTTTTATATTAGTTATATAATACATAAGTTTAATATTGTTTAAATGATAACATTTAAACAATAACTCACAAAGAGATTCCACTATAGCTTAAATATGAAATTTATTGATATTAAAACTTTTTAAATTTATTTTATACAGAAAGCAACCACCGTCTTAAATGTCTTCAAGCTTACGAGAAATGCAAAGATGAGGAACCATGGTTCGGCATTGAACAAGAGTATATTCTACTGGACTCTGATTTGAGACCGTTCGGATGGCCTCCAGGCGGTTTTCCACCACCACAGGGCCCTTACTACTGTGGCGTTGGAGCCAACAAAGTATTTGCCAGAGATCTTATTGAAGCTCACTACAGGTAAATTCTTCTATAATACAATTTAGCTAAATTTACTTGTCATAATATTTTGTTAAACAAATACCTGAATAGGTCCTCGTCAGCTTAGGGAACGTACCCATACTTATGACTTGTTTAGGGGACGAGAGGGTCTTCAAAGAAATCACGCTGGAACAAACTTAGTTCGTGGCCGTATACATTTGTGATCACCAAGGGGGAACGAGTTTAAAATTGTAGAAGTGGGTCACAGTACATGTCACCTCCACATTGAAAATGAATTTCTTTTACAATAATTTTTAATCAGACTAATTATAAATGAATTGTGAAGTATATTAGTGTAGGACCACGCTGTTGGCAGTTTTCTGTCTGGAGCCAGGTGCGTCTCGGGTAGTACCATACTCTCGCAGAAGAGCGACGTCTGAGCAATGGCAATGTGCTATTGCGCTTCATTTGGTGAGCGAGAGAGCCGGAAGCCCAACTCGGTGGGTTTGAGTTATGTATTGGTAGGCAGCGGCCTAGCTATACTCCTGGTATTGAAAAGGTCCATGGGCGGTAGTAACACTTAACTACAATCGGGTGAGCAATAGCAATAAAAAAATGTTTTTTTTAATCACAAACATCAAGCTGTTAATTATTCTTACCATATCCTGATCATTTGAGGTAATATATTTCCCATTGCCGGGCTTGAGTATCCAATCTCTCTCTTTCTCTCTCGCATTTCATGTCGAGTGTTTTTTCTCTTGCATAGATGTTATAGGTATGCATATTATATCCGTTAGTCGTCTTTTACGATATCCACGGGTGAATTGTATTCATCCTCTGTCACCATAAAGAAGAAGTACCCTGATAGTGTATATATATAAGAAGTATGTAGCGTAAATAAAATTTTACTTCAATGATTGCTCACAGATGTTGCCTATATGCTGGTGTACCAATCTCTGGTACTAATGCTGAAGTGATGCCTTCTCAATGGGAGTTCCAAGTGGGACCTTCTGTTGGTGTGAGTGCTGGTGATGATCTCTGGGTTGCTCGCTATATCCTGCACAGGCTCGCCGAAGAATATGGAGTGATCGTAACCTTCGATCCTAAACCAGTGCAGGATTGGAATGGATCTGGTGCGCACACCAACTTTTCTACTAAAAAAATGAGAGAAGAAAACGGTATTATGTAAGTACCTATATATATTTAAATGCCGATATATTTTGCCATGATAAAGATAATTAAAGATAATTCTCACAATTCATAATAAATTATTATGTCATTTGTGATAATAAAATTAGATTATTATAAACGACGTAGGCAATTCAACTATGTACATTAGTTATATCATATAATTTCATTTATATATCTTTAATAACAATCAAACACAAACCTACATTATGAAATTACATTGTTACCGCGTTATAATAATAACTTCTTCTTCTTCTTTTATGTAATGGCAATCAGCTACTTATAGGAGCCATGGTCGCCAGTGTCGAGTTATAATTATCTTCACGTTCTTAATCTCTTCAGGTTAGTCATTGTCTGTCAGTCAGTGGAATTGTCGCCAACAACAGTGCTATGGCGACACTGTTAATTGTATGTTGTAGGAATTTTGATGGATACCGAAAACGTTGTAAAGCACTTTTATATGATATTCACTACATCCCAGTAGTTCCGTCGCATCACATTACATAAAATGTCATCAAAATTATCTAATATAACACGTTAAAACACTAAGATATCGAATATAACACAAGAGCACTACATGACGTTTTAGATTTCCGCCAGAAGTCTAGAATAATAACACTTAGAAACCTATTCCACGCACAATATTTGACGCCACTAGGTAAATTGGTGTCAGAAATGTCACCCTACGCCGGCTCGTTCCGTAGTGTGCAAGGTCATTGTGTTCCATTTTATAGTAGTGTGTGTACTCGTGTAATCGCTTGCACACATGTTATAGTAGTGTGCGTGCATACTTGTGTGATCGCTTGCACACTAACAGGATTTTAAGCTTCACTTTTTTAAACATTTAAAGTACCGAACTATTCTTATGTTTGTTTTTATTCTAAGCCATAGATGTTACGGAAAATTTAATCTACTAGTTTATTAATTCAAACTCATCGCAGTAATGTATCTAGTTAAAACCACACTGTATTATCAATTTATGAAGAACGAATATCTCTAATACTTACACTAATATAAATAACGTAAAGAGCTATATTTAGAGCAAGAGATTGAGTCACACTAATGTTGTAATTACCATAGTTTGTGTGCGTGATTCTATATTTGTAAGTTCTATATTTATTAGGCATTCAGATCGGCATAGTAAGACGCATCTGAAATTCATAGCTTCTTCTTGATTCTATTTTACCTTTAAACTTTACTTAAATTAACCTGTCAAAGTGAATTAGGAATTCAGATCGGCATAATAAAACCCATCTGAAATTCATAGATTTTTCTTGATTCTATTTTACCTTTACATTTTACTTAACTTAACCTGTCAAAGTGAATTAGGCATTCAGATTGGGATAATAAAACCCATCTGAAATTCATAGATTCTTCTTGATTCTACCTTTAAACTTTATTTAAATTAAGCTGTCAAAGTGAATAGCATGTATTGAATAGCGTATTGATTATGCCAATAATTATAAACAAGTCCTGATTAGATTTGTAAACAGTAGAGGAAATAAATAAACTTGACACGCACGATAAATGAACGACTTGTATTATTACTACTTTTAAATATGTACTTCAGAAGGCAAAGGTGACTTCGTCATCGCTGCGTCTGATCTCTATTCGATTCCGATCACGTCGACATAGGCATACTATCGATCTATGATATTTGAACACATTCATTTGCGCATTACCTATAATGTGTGTAAGTACCACGCTGGTGGTTATTTATGCCAATGGATGGACAGTCTTCAGCCAATGACGGTGATATACGATCAGGAGGCATTAATATTAATCAAATGTTATTATCGTTTTAGTGAAATCGAGAAAGCGATTGACAAGTTATCCAAAGTACACATGAAGCATATCAAGGTTTACGATCCTCGTGGAGGGAAGGACAATGAAAGAAGGCTGACAGGTCTTCATGAAACAGCCAGTATTAACGATTTCAGCGCCGGTAAGAATTGTTTAAATTAGTTCAGAAAATATTTGGATTTGCAATATTTGATAGAATAGAATATTATAGCATATTTTTTATACCAAGAGTGTCCAATAGGTACTCTATATAATTCGTCATATAATTCCTAAGTAATAAAACGCATTCATTTAATATTTAGCCCAAAGTTGACTTGCTTGAGCCTACCAATTGAAAGTAATCGTTACGCATTCGTAATATATACCTATAATATAATTCATAAATATAAAATGAAATTAAAAAAGAAAATGTGAACAGTTATCGTAGTTTTCTAATCTTATTATTTTTTGCAATAAACCTGCATCAATGATTTATAATCTCAATCTGAATCATTTTTACTAATCTAAATTCTAAGTAACATCTAATGCAATATAAATGAAGCACAAAATTGATGTAGATTAGATTTTTTTAAATTTTAAATACAATAATTCGATTTACCGCAAATGCTGACGGCTAAGAATGCTACCAGCCCTTACTTTGCTCGTGGATGTCACAAAAGACGACTCTATGTCGACCTAGGCAAGACTACCTAATGCTCTCTGGTGAAAAATTATTTTCCCAAGAAGGGTTGATGTCAGGGTGGTGGCCGTTAATAAAACTATTACGAAAACATGCAATACGTTTGATGGAAAAAGAATACAGCTACCCCAAGTAATTGTAATAAGAGCAGGGTGATGTTACATACATATATATCATCACGCCATATCCCTTGCAGGGTAGGCAGAGAGAACAGAGTGCCAGAGAACTCTATCTTTGCATACTTCACTAGCTTCTTCAACATTCATAATTCTGTTCATACACGCTCGCCGGTTTCGGCGACTCTTGACTCCACCTTCTTTCAGCACGTGACCAATCTGGTCTAGGTAGGTGAGTCTCGGTCTCCCCCGGTACCTACATCCTTCCACTTTCGCATTGTATATCTTCTTAACCAGACGTTCGTTTGGCATTCTTTCCACATGTCCGAACCATCGGAGCATTCCCTTTCGCATCTTTACACCAATACTCTCTTTCATACCTACTCGCTCTCTTACGTCGTCGTTGCGAATGCGGTCGGTCAGCCCAACTCCACAGATTTTCCGTAGAGATCGCATTTCGACCGCATTAATTTTGCTTTCACGCTCTTTTCTGCATACCCAACTCTCGCTTCCATATAGTAATGTTGGGACAAGTACAGCGTTATGTATTGCTACACGTGCCTTCTGGCTGAGGTGGTGGCTACCGAGAAGTTGTCCCAACGCTCCGTTCACTCTATTGCCCGCATTCACTCTTCGCTCTATATCAGTGGTGTACATCCCATCTCGGCTAAAACCACATCCAAGATATACAAATTCATCCACTTGCTCTAGTACATCATTACCTATTGTTACTCTTACATCTGTTCTGGCTTCATCTCTTTCAAAGACCATTATTTGTAATTTGACCATTTTTTTTATTACCAGGGTGATGTTAATTTATTTAAATTTGCTATCGCAGAAAATATATTATTATTATAACTAAGGGCCCTTTTGCCTTTTGAAATGTTGAATTAATAATACAATAAATTCAGTTAAATAGGTACATGTGTATATTGATCTCACAATTGGAATCGTTGCCCAATATTTTGCGACAGATTAATAAAAATGCCCGTCGCATTTTAATTAATCTGTTATTAATTAATAAATATTTGTGACGTCATTGTAGAGGGTCGAGGCTCTTTAAATTCTAATTTGTAATTTTACGCACAGGTGTCGCTAGCCGCACAAGTAGTATCCGAATACCACGCAACGTGGCAGAAGATAAGAAGGGATATTTGGAAGATCGTCGGCCGGCCTCCAACTGCGACCCATACGCTGTTATCGACGCTCTGATGCGTACTTGCATACTCAATGAATAACAGCGGCGCCTGGCGACCACCTTTGCACCACGTGTCAGTTAACTCGCATCCCAATCCGTCTAGAAATATGTGCCTAATTGCTACTACTGACATCGATAATAACAAAACTGTACCTGCACCAAAAGTGCTTTATTTACCTAGCTCCGTGTAGCGTAAGCACATAGCATCACAAATTTTATATAGAACTTTAAATATCATTATTAGTAGCGTCAAAGACCTAAATGGTTCTTGAATGGCGTATATTTAAACGATTCTGACTGATGAAACAGACACGTGATAGAGGTAGTGAGTATCAAAGGACCACATAAGATATTAATTATTATAATATTAAAAAGTACCTAGATAAATATTTCAACGAATATTATGTGATATTTAAAAATGTTATTTTGATGTTAAATAGTTTAATTATATACCAATAACCACATATCATTATTTTTAACATATTCATTTAAAGCATAAATGAAAATTAGTTTTAGTAAAATAACACTAAATGAAGAACAATTCATTAAAACTAAGTACTAATAACAGATAATAATATAATAACTGATTTATATATTTTTTCATGTTCTATAAATATGTAGCTAATAATGAATAATTGCAGGCGCATTTTATAGTTCGCGCACATTTATGTACGATAATATATATGAACACCATAATATATGTACACTTGTATAGAGCACAAAATATTAACTATATTCCTAATAATACTTTAATGTTAAAAAAAATATTTATGGTGTTATATCTTTTAGGTGTTTAATATGTTTTGCATGCATTGAAAATTGGTATGAATGATATGCATAAGAAAGTTGTTATCAAATATTATGAAATATAAACGATTTGTTGTATTAATTACTATTTGGGTTTAATTCTCTCCTTTGATTAAGTTATTTCCAAACAACTTTTATCAATTTTTTGTAATGAGGCGTCCCTACTACTTATGAGCACGAGCCTCTTAGATGAAATTCCATTACGGAAGTGAACAAGTGTTTTTCAATCCATCGCTAATACAGACATGATTGTCAACCGTTCTGGTCCTGATTAATAAATCTTTACACCGTATTTTTTACAGAACAGTTTTATATTTTATAAGAATTAGTAACAAGTTAATTTTCCGTGCATTGATAGTTTCCTTATTTAATAAAGAAAATACTGTATTATAAAAACTACATTGACATTTTTGGCAATAGTATTTCTTATGAATAGCTATTATTTACGCTTGTAGATGATATCGGAACTATAGATGTCGTCTATAATTTTATGATTGTGCTGTGGTAGCGGCTACGAATACTACCAAGCCTTGCTTTGCTCGTGGATGTCGTAAAAAAGGACTAAGAGCTTTATATCGACCTGGGCCAACTTCACCTGAAGCCGTCTGCTCATAATTACATTCATAAGGAGTGTTGGCGTCGGGCAGGCGGCCGGTCATAAAACTACTGTCAATAACATTTGCAATATGTACGATCGAAGAGGAGTACATATTGCGTTAACCCCAAGTAATTGGGATAATGAATTTTATATTATAATACATAATACTCATTTAGAAGTCTAACTAAATTTATAAATAAGCAGGTATATATAGGTGCAGTACAATATTTTGTAACTTTTTTTTATTTAATACGACCTGGTTTGTATAACAAGAAGTACTACACTTCTTGTTATACAAACATTAACATATTCGACAATATTTCTAGAATAATTCATCACCGGCCAATATATTGTTTCTTTTTACTCATCATCTCAGCTCATATATATCCAACTGTTGGCCTCGAGCCTCCGCCCTATCATCATTTTTCTGCTTTTATCCCAATTACTTGGGGTCGATGCAATATGTACTCTGCTACCATCGTATATATTGTAAAGTTACTGGCAATAGTTTTATGACCGGCCGCCTGCCTGACGTGATCCTTGGGAATGCAATTGTTGACCTGACGGCATAAGGTGGAGTTGGCCCAGGTCAATAAAGCTCTTAGTTGTCTTTTCATTCGTCACCGCTACCACATAGGAATCGAGCCTCCGCCATAATGAGGAAAATTTACCTACTATACTATCCTGGCCAGACGAGTTATAAGACATGATTTTAAGTTGCTCTTCTCTTGCATAGACGTTATTCATCATATCCCTTAGTCGACTCTCACGACACGCATAGACAAGACCAGGCACGCCCTAAGTGATGAATTGTATTCTTACTTCGTCACCACACGGAAATCTTATACGCTAGTACTTATGTAACCAGTGCAAACTCACCTTATAATTTACGTATATACTTACTACTACCCAAACTTCAACTGGTATACCCGCTTTACAGATTTCCCTTTCTTCATAGTCATCATCACTTAACACTGCCTTTCTAGTTAGAAAGAAAACTAGTGCAATCTCTTTTACTAAGGCGATGATCTAATGGCATCATAATATTAAAAGTAAAAAAATATCCTAATCTTACAATGAATATTGTATACAAAATATCAACCACATATCATGAGATGGGTTATTGATTCATTCAGTTAACATCGACCTAGAATAGAAAGAACACGCCGCCACATGATGCAAATTATGTTAAATAGTACTAGGTGACACCTAAACATGATAATGTTGTAAATTACTCTGATTGCATTACCTAGAAGGTACACTAGGTGGAAAGTTGTAAGTTGATAATAATTTTGTCGTATAGTTTCTTCATCTCAGCCCACATATGTCCCACTGTTGGTCTCGGGCCTCCTCTATAATAGGAGGGAAATTAACCTACTATACGGTGCTGGTCAAACATGTTGGTATAGGGTTTTATTTCGAGTCTTCCTTCTCTTGCACACGATGTCATATGCATATTATATCCCTTAATCGTATTTTACGATAGCCATAGGTAAGAGGGGGGTGGTGAACTGTATTCTTACTCCTTCACCACGCGGACGAATATATAGTAGATAGAATTACAATGCGAAAGTGGAAGGATGTAGGTACCGGGAGAGACCGAGACTAACCTACCTAGACCAGATTGGCCACGTACTGAAGGAAGGTGGAGTCAAGAGTCTCCGAAACCGGTGAGCGTGTATGAAGAGAATTATGAATGTTGCGAAAGCGAGTGAAGTATGCAAGGATAGAGTTCTCTGGCACTCTGTTCTCTCTGCTTACCCTGCAAGGGATATGGCGTGATGATATGTATGTGTATGTTTCTTAAGTTTATCAAACGAAAACTCATATTATTTATTTATTTATTGATAACATATAATTTCTAGAACGACAATCAGATAAGTAGTATTGATTTTTAGTATATGATTTTTTTTAGAACTAATTTATAATCAACATAATAACAAAATTTAAATGATGGACACTCATCGTTGATTGTATGATCTAAACGACACGGTAACAAATAAAATGAATCAAGTACTAGGACATATGTACTGAATTACAATCTACTAGAAAATCATAAAGTAAATTGTATACGAATAACACATGACACCCAACATTATATCAATGATTATGTAATATATACTATTTCTCTAAATACATCGAAAAAACACCAATTATTAAATGTACTACATGTATATTATGAGAAATGGTTACACAAAAATGTTAATAAAAATCCTCCAGTCGGAGCCTCGTTCCAAATGTCTTCATTATACGCGGGCAATGCTCAATCATAACCTTACCTGCGTATACCCTGCCCGTATATAATATTACCCGGATGACACACGTTCACTCAATTCATTGATATATCTTAATAATGTTAATCCCATTAAATACAACACGTAAACTATTATATTGATTATCATAATCATTCTAATAAACATTTATTGAAGTGAATAAATTTAGCGCGTACGCTTAATTAGTAATAATGACTATAAAGCAACTTATATTTTTAATATTAACCTCTGAATAGTATATCCACCATATGCAACGTTAAACTTCCTTGACCAACATCATAGCTTATCATTTTAATCCCATCGAATACAACAAACTAATTATATTATAGTGATTATAATTATAATCGTACGACAACTAAACATTTATTAAAGTGAATACTAATAGTTCGCTTAATATATTTAAATTCTTGCTTTATTTTTGAAAAATATAATCCCCAGATGCAACGAAACTATCGCTTATATTATCTATATAGCTTAACAGTTATAATTCAGTTGAATATTACACGTAATACATTACATATAATGATTATTTATTATATTCGTACAACAATTAAACATTTATTATAGTGAATAGCTATAATGCTGAAACAATGAGACAATCTACGTTACTACAATGCGATTCAATTTATTGATTTCAGTTTATGAATCAGTATAGACAATTCGAAATATGAAAATTACTACAAAATTTATTACTATTAAGTTGTAAACGATTTTCTGGTATATATACCAACCATTTTAATATGTGGTTACTATTTCTATTAAATATAATTACCCACGTATCCAGACACTGAAACGATTAAAACATACACGATTAGCAATCTTACGTCATGGCCGCGAATTAGGTACAGTTACAAAAAATATATATATGTATATGTATGTATATATATATATATATACAATATATATATATACACAATATATATATATATATATATATATATATATATATATATATATATATATATATATATATATATATATATATATATATATATATATATCCATAAATCTAAACATATCAAATCTTTAATTGTGGCCATACTTATTTTACATAGTTTAGATACTCTATGGAGTGGAGTAATCTAATCTGTTTTTATTTGTTTAATTAAATCAGTACAGACACAGTTTATATATATTTTATACGATGTAGTAATATTGGTCGTATATGACTGTGGTAGAATTTTATTTCACTCTCTTTAATGTCGCCGTCATATAGGATACTGTAGACGTATAAACGTACGTACATGAATCCACGAAGTATTATGATAGCCATGACTAGTATTAGTAGTACAATTGATAACAAAATACTTTATAGTAAAAACAGACATGAATATTAGGCGCCGCGTATCTATATACTAAAATTAATAACTAAGAATTTTATTTCAAGATTTAAAATATCACATCAATATTATTAATACAGTTGGTGATATTAAAAGCGAGGGGTTTGCTATCGTTTGACTGTTTATCGCAATGATATTCAAATATATTTGTTAGTACAATAAATTCTGAAATCTAAATAAATAATAGTTTTGAATTTTATCTATATACTACGCCTCAACCAATTTTGAAGTCGGTTCGTATTGATATGACATGGTTATTTTCATAATTGGTGTTGATAAACGGTCGATAATGCTCATTTGTGCTTACTCAATTAGGCTCAAAGTTTTATATGGTCAATTTATTATACAACGTATCATAGTTATTTCACCATCAACATTCATATGTATATGGTTCTTATACTAAATAAAGTACATATCTAATATGATTGCGCAAAATATATGGATTCCCTTTCTCTTAATTCCATTTCATCTCAGAAATTATATTATTTTGAATAAACAGAAAGAAAACACGATCTATGTGTAATAATTTGACTAACATAATTTCAACTGGGATTATTTTTTGTTATTTCAGTTGTAATAAAAAACATGCAGTGTAATTTTGTATATATTCTGCTGAAGCAATTAATCCAAATGAATATAAAAGAAACGATATATTCATTGCGAATAGCATACTTGATTACTATACGGACATAATAATATTCCTTCACATAAAGATGTTTATGTGCGAACATAATAAAGTACTAATAAAATAATAACTTACTAGACATATGTACACGAGTTGTAACAAGTTCAATACAGTTAGCCGACTGTTTTAAAATTGAGACAAACTTTATTAAGATCCTGTCGCACAAGTTTCAACTTTATTAGTAACAAAGTTAAAACGCGTTTAGTTCATAGCCTTTTTTTTAGACTTTTAAAATAGTAATACATAAATATCATAAACAACTAAAGGTGACAGAATAAATAAGAAAACAGTAAATAATTCTAATAAAAAGAAAAGTTATAACGAGGAACCAGAGGACCTAGAAATGGAAGCTATTATCAAGCTTGTACCCATCGTAACAGTTGATTAAATATAATTCTAAATTATATCGTTGAAATCAAACAATTACACATTATTACAACTGACACAGATCATAATTCTATAAAGCTCAAAACAAAATAAAAAAACAACAAACTTGAATGTATATACTGTAAACTCTTATTTATTTTAATAATATATTAATTCTTATGTAGCCATTTATATCTCTTCAAGAGACGAGGCTACGATTCTACTAAATATTTTATATATATATATATATGTATACTGTCACTATACAAATAATAATACATAATTATATATAATTTTTCCAATGTTATAATCAAAACGTACTAATTTGTTAGCACTGCAAACATCGGATGCCAATATGGATGTATGAATTAAACATGTAAAATTACTTTAGAAGATAACGCGCAAAGAAAATTTGTATCAACACCGATGTGTTCATAGAAGTTTTAATAACAATTAATAATATAAACGGGTAAAACATTACTTAAAATTACTGTCACACGCCACCAACATAATAATTTCTAAATTACAAATTATTAATAAAAGTTCAAAGTTTATATAAACACATAGTCTCGTAGCCACTATGATGATAAACAACGGTATATAATGATTACCAAATTCACATATCCAAGTATATGTAGAATGTGGATGTGCACGATACCAAGGGTTACGTAGAAGAAAGCCCTGTAGGGACACTATTCCTCCATTTCTGAATCGCCCTCCTCGGAGCCAGACTCCTCGGAGGCGCTCTCTTCGGAGAAATAGTACAGTAATTGCTAGTTTTCTATACAAACTGACATCGGTACATAGTCGGTGCCACGAGCTGCGTAGCTTACGCAATTGTTGATCACGACGCATGCTAGTTTCTTGATAACGGAATATGGCGCGGGATGATGTAGCAGGTTATTCAGCAATATTAGTCCACCCTCATTCTGAATTAAGTGGCAATATTTATCAGCTGTAAACAAATGAAATAGTAGAATATCATCATAATAACCATCATCCTACCATTATTCCTATTTTTAAACAGTAGTCGTTTATAGAAGTAAGTACTTCTCAGTCAAGTGACTGCGACGCCGCAAACCACTGCAGCCCCACCTAAATTCATGATCATCATCGCGCTCTTGTCGAAATTACTTAGGAGTTGACGCTATACATATATCGTACATATTGCAAAAGTTATTAGCAATAGTTTTATGACTGATCGCTTGCCCGACATCAACCCTCCTTGGGAATGTATATATTGACCAAACAGCAACAGGTAGAGTTGTTCAATAAAAAGCTCTTGTCGTCTTGTACAACATTCACTAGCAATGTAAGCATTGATAGTATTATTAGCCGCTACCACACAGCACTCAATAGGTTTGAGTTGTGACTTAAATATAAGGACTAACTACTAAATGCAACCGCTACTCAAAAATATTAACTAATACAAATATTTTGAAAACAAGCTTCGGTTAAAATACACAGCATCCCAATTACTTGAGATCGCTTCACGCTATTAATCTAACTTTTCTTGTGTCTTCCAATGTTCACTATAATATCTGCATATGTAAGAGAGGGAAATCTCGAAATAAAATCCTATACTAATCCGTTCCACCAGCGTGATATTTTTTTATAAGAGACCTGCATTAAGGATGTAATCCTTGTATTGCAGGGGACTTTACAAACATAATTAACGCAGGCAAATTACATCCAGACTCAAAACAATACTTTGTGGATTGAACCTGCGTAGAAATTCAACCCACGGCACTGGCACGAAAGGTCGGTATCTTAACCACTACGCCATCTGTGCAGATACAGCAAGTCATATTTTCCTCCTATTGCGAAGGAGGCTCGAGACCAGCAGTGGGACATGTGTGTTGAAATAATGATGTATCATGTGTTTGAATATTAGCCACCGAATTTCTAGGTACACCTTAAAAGAAATACATGTACAAACACAAAGAGATAAAAAGCAACTTTATACTATAGATAAGTAAATCGATACTAACGGTAAACGTTGGTTAGATTGGCAAGCGCCCAGACAGCCCAATGTTGACATTGTGGTGTATGATGTGCGTTAAGCAAATTGAGTATAGGATCGAAAGAACGATAGTTGATGTTTCTTTGAGTGTTTATATCCCAACGGTCGACTGCTTCAGCCACACGTTGAAGTACCACGTCACGTGGCGGGTCGTCCACCACCCAAGCTTCAGGACCATCTGATGCCATGTGAGCCAGGACACCAGCTGCATTGTAGCTAACCTGCAATTGAAACAAAACAGTGATTTCGACAGACTTTTAATATCCATATAGCTAATAATAGTATCCATAGCTTTGAATAGTATTCGGACTCGTTGGTTCCGAAGTATCGATAGTATATGCGTGTTGAAGTAAGCAAACTAACACATAAACATTTATATTCAATATTAGTGACAAAATCGTGAAATATCATTGCTTTAAAACGATAAGAAAATAAGATATGAAGCAATCTGTTAAGTGTGAAGTTTTCTTTCTGTGAGCATGCAACTGCCAACATGCACCGCACAAAATAAAAGCTGTTATCAAAAAAAAATATACATATATATACCACGGATGCATGAGAAACATGTCTCGTATTAATCAATTACAAAAGCCCTGTGCGTGCTTCAATCATCTCCAACATATCCAAGTCACGGTTATTTTAAATATTGTTAATGGGACGGTATTTTAAAAGGTTCTTAATAAAACGTTACATAATATAAAATCGCAACAAATGTAAAACTCATTTTATGCATCTACTAATAATATTAATAAGGCAATTTTATTAATTTTTAATGATTGCTTTAGGTATATTTATAAGTTTTAATTTTCTAAGTAGGTAGATATACTTAGTATTCTAAGTATACTTTTGTTTGTAGAGGATGCATTTTCAATTTTTATATAAGCGCAGGGATTTTAATATAACCCTTTTCAATAATTAAAGTACATTACTCGGCGATATATATTGCACATAGCCACATGGAAAGAGACAATCGAACGAATTGATACCGCATGAAGAAAATTCTGGTATACAATAGGAGCTGTTAAAACAATTATGTTATATGAATGTTTATTATTATATAAAATACACCTACACTGAAAGCTTATTTTCTAAATTGTTTTGGTATTTATAACTCTATATAGAGTTGTAAATACCACAATTTAGAAAATATGTATTATATATGTATTATATATGGTTCGGACATGTGGAAAGAATGCCGAACGAACGCCTGGTTAAGAAGATATACAATGCGAAAGTGGAAGGATGTAGGTACCGAGGGAGACCGAGACTAACCTACCTAGACCAGATCGGTCATGTACTGAAGGAAGGTGGAGTCAAGAGTCTCCGAAACCGGCGAGCGTGTATGAAGAGAATTATGAATGTTGAGGAAGCGAGTGAAGTATGCAGAGATAGAGTTCTCTGGCACTCTGTTCTCTCTGCCTACCCTGCAAGGGATATGGCGTGATGATATGTATGTATGTATGTATTATATATACATATATTTGACTGATGGCAACTTCACTCTCTCGAACTTCCATAACGACTGACAAACGTCACAAAGGTAACGCTATAACGGTATAGAGATAACGCTCTACGAATAATTTAAGTGTTTACAAGAACATTCAAGCAATCCAAGTTTAAACTTAAAAATAAAGTACTCTTCCAACTCGTGCCATTTTCATCCCCCTAGTACAACTAATTAGATACGTAGATGTTTTTACATTTGCTAAATACTTAAACATATAAAAAAAAGATATGTGTTATCTTTTTTATTATTGTTTGCATCAGAACCAACGACAAAATAATACCGACAAGTTCTGTTTCTAGAAATGGGATATGTATTACTGTCCATCGAAACGTATTGTTTGCTTTCTCTTAATACAGGAGTAAGTGTTGTCATACAAAAAATTAAAGGTATTGAAAATCATTTTTTTTTGTTCTTCTTAGTCCATATATGTCCCACTATCACGAACGGACTTCTTTGATAGGAGGTAACTTAGACGACTACAGCACGTTGGTCAGATGGGTTAACATAAGGTTTTATTTCCGGTTTTTTTTCTCTTGCTGTGATGAGATCCTTCTCTGGTAGTCATGTGCTCAGTCGATTGTATCCTTACTTCGTTATTTTAACTCGAGGTAACTTATATTGCGAATATGCGTACATCAAATCATAAAATTATGAATTGAAAAGGCAGTTTGTATAGGTGATTATTGCATGATTTAAAACATGAACAGGATGCGAAAAAACTCTTTTAGATAAAATATATCTTTGCATCCTTTTCCACATTTTGAAACCTTCAATTTTTATCTATATATAATATGATCCAATTTTTTCTATACAATCAATCGGATGGCTACCATGTCCTTTTGGCGTTCTATAAAAAAGAAATGGAGAGAACATTTATACTAATTAATAGGTACTTTTTTATTAACAAATAAATCCCCGAATCGACTACAGATGCAGGCAGGGTGATGCAAATACCAACCTCTCGTGTCGCGTAGCATAAATTCGTCTCGCACGCAGTAAAATTCTTTTGTGAAACACAAATAGTTGTTTCTAGTCTGGGTGTAATTACTTAGTCTGGGTGCAATGTAACCATGTGATGGATACCATGTTTTATTAACTCACTTTCTTGTATTCTGTCTAAGTGGATTTTTTTTTATTGATTTTAGACTAACTTCCCAATGAGCTAGATACTTTAAATTTGGATCATAGTTCAGAAATGAAATTATAGAAAAATAAAATGATGATTTCATACATACATACATACATATCATCACGCCATATCCCTTGCAGGGTAGGCAGAGAGAACAGAGTGCCAGAGAACTCTATCTCTGCATACTTCACTGGCTTCCTCAACATTCATAATTCTCTTCATACACGCTCGCCGGTTTCGGAGACTCTTGACTCCACCTTCCTTCAGTACATGACCGATCTGGTCTAGGTAGGTTAGTCTCGGTCTCCCTCGGTACCTACATCCTTCCACTTTCGCATTGTATATCTTCTTAACCAGGCGTTCGTTCGGCATTCTTTCCACATGGCCGAACCATCGGAGCATTCCCTTTCGCATCTTTACACCAATACTCTCTTTCATACCTACTCGCTCTCTTACGTCGTCGTTACGAATGCGGTCGGTCAGACTAACTCCACAAATTTTCCGCAGAGATCGCATTTCGACCGCATTAATTTTACTATCATACTCTTTTCTGCATACCCAACTCTCGCTTCCATACAGTAATGTTGGGACAAGCACTGCGTTATGTATTGCTACACGTGCCTTCTGGCTGAGGTGGTGGCTGCCGAGAAGTTGCCCCAACGCTCCGTTCACTCTATTTCCCGCATTCACTCTTCGCTCTATATCAGTGGTGTACCTTCCATCTCGGCTAAATCCACATCCAAGATATACAAATTCATCCACTTGCTCTAGTACATCATTATCTATTGTTACTCTTACATCTGTTCTGGTTTTATCTCTTTCAAAGACCATTATTTTGGTTTTGCTCACATTCACGCGTAGACCCCTTTTCTTACAATCTTCTGTCATTGTGTCGACTAGGGTCTGCAGGTCAGTCGCTGACTGTGCCAGCAGGACTGCATCATCTGCATAAAGCAGAGCAGTGACCACTGAGTCGCCCATCTGGACTCCCACATTCATATCGTTCAACCTTTGGAGACATTTATCCAGATATATGATAAACAGCCTGGCTGACAGAACGCACCCCTGCTTAACGCCGATATTGACGTCAAACCAAGGCGACATTCCATCATCCAGCCGCACACAGGCTCTACAGCCCATGTAACTGGACTGCACAGCCTGTAGCAGTTTACCGCTAATACCATACTCCGGTAAAATGTCCCAAAGTTCCTTTCGTACAACCATGTCAAATGCTCTCTCCAGATCCACAAAACTGCAGAAAACCCTCTGACCTAGAGCCAGATGCTTCTCCAGAATGTTGCGCAGAGAGAACACTTGATCCATGCATCCCCTTCCACTCCTGAAACCTCCTTGTGTCTCACACAGTAAACCATCGGACACCATCCTCATTCTCCTTTCAATAATTTTTCCATACACTTTTGCTGCCAAACTGGTTAATCCTATGGCTCTGTAATTTGCGCAGTCATAACGTGAACCATTGTTTTTAAACAAAGGCACGATGACTGCGCTATTCCAGTCCCTGGGAACCATTCTCGAGCTCCAACATAAATTGAGGAGCAACAGGAACGCCTCCCAGACACAAGAGCCACCAAGCTTGATCATCTCGGCAGACACCATATCAATGCCCACTGCCTTACCTTTTTTCAAACTTCTTATCGCCCATTCAACTTCATCCATACTGATGCCATCGGAGGACGCCGTTGTCGAATGTTGATCTACTAAACCACATCAAACACCGGCGCCAACCGTAGCATCCGCATACATATCGCCAAAATATTCACTCCATCGGCTTAACACGTCTTGTGTTTGTGTAAGAATGTCTCCACCTTTAGACCTTATTTTATTCATTCTGAAGGCTGACCAACCACCCCGAGACTTCTTCACCTCCCTCCAAAAGAGTTTGGTGTTACCCTCGAAGTTTTTAGTCAGCCTATCTTCTGCACTCATACTTGCTCTATCACGTTTCTCTTTCACTAAGGCCTTGGTGTCATTCTTACATTGCCGATATATTTCTTTCTTCTGTTCAGTCATACTGTCATTCAGATTCAAAGAAGAGACATAGTCCAGCCACGCTTTCTTCTTTTGCTCTACGGAAGCTGCCACTTCCGCATCCCACCATGCATCACCATTTGTTTTCCTATGCTTCTTTGAACTTCCACATACTTCTTTCGCTATATGTATCTACCATACTCTCTTTCAATACTCTCCAGCATTCTTCAATGTCCGATTGCGGCTGGCTTGCCATCGTCAGCCGTTCTCGGACACCCTCTGCATACTTTTCTCTTACACACTCTTCTTGCAACCTTTCAACCTTTATTCTTTCAAGCCCTCCGAAGTGGGCACGCTCTCGCCAGTGCCTCCACTTTCTGAACAGACCACTAAATCTCGCAATAACGAGATAGTGGTCCGTGTCGACTGTGGCCCCTGTAGGCTCTTGCGTCCAATATTTTGCTTCGGAGGCGACTGTCTACCAAAATTAAATCTATTATGCTTTTCTGTTCATTCCTTCTCCATGTATACATATAGATGTCCTTATCCCTATGATTTCATTATTCACTATTATTATAATTGTGTATTTTACAGGTTCAAGAAAAATATTTCAAATTGCAACATACATTTTCAATCACAATCAAAGTTTAAATCAATAAAAATAACCCGCTAATGTGCTAACATGATATACGACGTCAAACGGGAGTTCAGCTTTTTATACAGAGTGGAGATGACGATGAATTTTAATTTAGTGTATCTGACTTGCCCAGGCTGTATAGAAAATTTGAATATAATATGTCGTATAGTTTAGCCACAGCACATTACTTTGTATTATTAATATTTGCCACACTTTGTATTAAAAATTAAAATGATTAGGCTACCACTAAGAGATCAAAGAACTCCCGCGCCGCATCGGTATAAACTAATATGAAGGTAGGTACCTACATAGCGCTAGTTTACCACTTAAAATCTTCGCCAAACGGAATACAAATTAATACATATTATACCATATTCCAGAGCCATAACATCCATATAAACTGTGTTATCAGACTTAGATAAGAAAATTAACAGTACCTAACGCATGCGGCGTAATGAAAGGATACCTACTCGGTCGGAACACAGGTTAATGAACTAATATTTACAAACGGTGTTCTATTTTGTTTCCATATGTATAATAAAAAGTTTGCTTGAAAATATTCTTTTTTAATTTCCATGTGAGGACTTTTTAGATAGTTTAATAATTTTCTGACATTTATTAATGAAGTCGCGCACATGTATGTGGCAATGGAGAAACCATAGTGTATTTTGCATGCTACATTTAATTAAGTTGGTTTTTAAACATTTTCACCATTTACCTTAACGATAAATTAAATTAAATAATTATTGTAGATAATTTTTTCACTTTTAGTCTTCAATAAATAAGAAAACTGGTAAAATAAAAAGAAACGCCTTCCATAGTGCAGCTGACATTACGCGCTCAACAAAGTCCGATTGACTTTGTCGAGCAAAAGAGCAAATGAAAAAATGCAAAAACTAGCTGTCAATGTTACAGCCATTCTAGTGTATTTTAAATTACTCAGTTTAATTACCTGATAATACATAAAAAAGTAATATTTAAATTGCTGCTAATTGAAAATTAAAATAGCAGATTGTAATAAATGAAGTTGATTGAAAATATATTTTTCAAGACTCGCGACTGAGGTATCACAAGAACGTGCTTTAGATGAGTACGATCATATATAGGTATAAAACTTATAAAGTTATGCACTGCGTAAGGGGATTTTTAAACTGTGAATTTTTTTATCACTCTAAAATATCTTCCTTATTACTGCATCAACTTTAATATTTGCTGCATTATGACAAAAATATAACTAAATGTTTTATTTAATGTATTGATTAAATATATCAGTTGATACTTTCACGTATAATACCTTTGATACGCTTGATATAGGAAAGGTATATACATGGTGTTGCTAGATTACTAGTTGTTATTTATTTGTACGTGAACTAAATCAGAACGTAGCAAAATATTCACACGAATCTTCTAGTTATTGCATCATTACCGTGCAACTAGACTGTTGTCTTTCTATCTAATCCAATCTTTATTTATAATAGCAAAACTATTGGCCCAACTTCAAAAGATTGTATTAATAAGAAAATAACCAAATCTTTATTTGTTCAAAACAGGCACAGGAACTATCCAATCCTAGAATATGATTAATAAAGATTTATTAGCAGGCGTAGTATATACCAATGATCAAATATGACAACACGTATGCCACCATATTTTAAGCTGCATACATGGTCTTCGAAAATACTTAACTAAATTCGAAGTCTATGTATGAAATAGAAAACAAAATGAAAGAAACATGTACTAATCTCAACAACTTCAAAATAAATAATAATCGTTTAGGAAGAAATGCAGTGAGAGAAAGACTTCTTTCAAATATTTACCTCAATACAGTCGCTCCAGGGATCATCATCAACCTCATCAACCGGCGCATAAAAAAAAGAGAAAATCTTATTAAAGCTGTTGAAAATTGATATAATAAATAGATATAGTTTAATACATCATAATCAACATCATCATCAATCTCATCAACATCTTCATCAACCGGCGCATAAAAAACTTAGATAGTCTTATTAAAACTGAAGTAAATTGATATGAACAAATGTATATAAGTATATATCAAGACATATATTATATACATTAGGAATGTTATGGCGCTTCGTAACAAAAACTATCGGAGGTCTGTAATAAAAATATATCCGAAACCGTATCTGAAACCGTGAATAGTCAGTATCTGTAGTACGTTACGTTAAATCTTCTTTCAACCAGCCGTAAACGTAATATCGTATAATAATACAACAATCATCACATTTAGTATTTCCCTTTTATAATATCCTAAAACTTCAATATCAACAACCAAAACTTACCGAAACTTTCGGATAATCCAAAATAATTTTATATCCATAACCGTATCCGAAATGGAATTCTTCGGAGACTTTATATCCGAAACTTCATACCCGCAACATCCCTAATGTACATCTTATTAAATTATTCTGATTTTCCATGATTCTATCATTATCAAAGTGTACTTCGTCCGTGATATTATTTCGGATGCTTGTAATATTCATATCACACACATATAAAAAAATCTAAATTAAAACCAAAAATATGAAATCTAGACTAGACTAGACATACTAAAACTATTCATAAAGCAGTGCCCAAATCTTGGTGGTGTATTGAAATTGCTTGAGAATAGAGCTACTCGTAAAAGCTGCTGTCCACCAAGAACAGAGATAAAAAGACCATTAAACAGGTCAAGCAGATTGTTACTAGCAAAATACCTGGTCTCCATCAGTAACAGTAAAAAAATTAAAAAAAAGAATACGATTTAATACATACTGTTCTAGTAAAACAGAATAAAAACCAACAGAACAACTTTGTCCCGATAATAAATGACAAAAAATAGTAGTAGATGATGATCTTCAAAAATAGCTATTCACTCTTGATTTACATACAAACATATCATCACGCCATACCCCTTGTAGGGTAGGTAGAGAGAACAGGGACACCCTGTCCTTGCATACTTCACTCGCTTCCTCAACATTCATAATTCTCTTCATACACGCTCGCCGGTTTCGGAGACTCTTAACTCCACCTTCCTTCAGTACATGACCGATCTGGTCTAGGTAGGTTAGTCTTGGTCAGTCTAGGTTAGTCTCTCTTGATTTAAAGACAATTAAATTGTATATTACTCAAAATATTCAATTCGAACAGGATCCACAGCATGTAAGGCTTTACATTCAATTAGTTAAATGTGCCAAGGCAATGGATTTCCACGGAGGGACTGCCAAATCAAATCTTAATCATGAATCAATTTCTAAGCTATACTTCAAAGTATATCTTCGAAACTTGAGAAATAAATTTTAACAATGTTAGTATTAGTAGATAAACAGAATATATTCAAATAAGAAACGACGAGATTTTTTTTAAAATGTGATTCTTTTTACAAAATTCTCGTCTCAAACCTAAAAATATCCTGAATGTGAACAAGGTCGGGCAAGTTAATATATTGCAAACATCAATAGGATGTAGCCAAGCAGACAGCATACGTCAGAGCCATTGTCATTTCTATAGAAAATTAACAATTCAAATTCTCGCATGCAATTAAATGAAAAACCATTTAATGATTTCAAATGGTTTTATTCATAAACGGCGAATAAAGTTATCAAAGATCGTCCTAGACCTCGACCTTCACACGTCACTTGCTTCCTGTACTCGCTTACTTGGCAACCAAATGATAAACTGATTACATATCGTCGTTCGTTACAAAACAATATCACTATTGTATCGTACAATAGAATGATATTAGTATCAAAATATAGCATTTTGCGGAGGGATTCCAAAACGGGATGCACTCCACTGTTTCAATCAAATTATATCTCATTGCATAATATACAATATATTATTACATAATTCGTTATTTGGCATCAGTCTTTTTACAGTTGGTACGGTCATACCAGTCGCAAACCGTTCAAAGCAACGGAAGCGCGGCGTGAGGCACCATAACCATATTATTCCACTATCCTCATTCACGGTGAACGTCGAAACCGATTCCTTAACCAAGTTGTCCAGCTTGGTGTGTTATTTTTTCAGTTACCTACCATCATCAATAGTACCGGGCATGGTACTACCGCGGTATACCTTACTGCGAATGGCGGATTGAAACCTCGATTAGGGAATTTGCATCATTTTATCGAGTGTTCAAAAAGATAGTGCAGCCTATTTCTTGTGCGACGTAATGGCATATATAAATCTATTATCCTATCGATGTCCAGTGCTAGATCAAAACCTGTCAATAAGGCAAATACTATAATCGCCATACATAATAGACAAGTTGGCGATCGTAGCTGTGCTTATAAAATCCCCAGAACAGTGCTATTGCCGATTCTTGTAATATTTCCTCTGGCGAGTTTTACAGCGTCCACGATAAAAACTTGATTGAAAAGACATTATATTCTTATACCGCCACTACAAACAGTTATTATTATTACACCTATTCATGTGGTTATAGCATTTCTATATATTATTTCTTTCTTGTGTTTACAAGATTTAATGGGTGATTTTTGAAAACCATTTTGATGACTATATTAAAATTAAAGTTTTAAATAAAAATAAGGCGTAAAGCTTACAGTTATATCGGGCTATCTGATAGTAATTCTTAATTTACTTTTAAATATATATCAAGTAAAAATGTCATTCAGTAAATAAATGTCGCTACTTATTGGCTTAACGCTTATTAGGCAATAAACGTTAGGATTTTAATAAAAAAAAAAATATAAATCAGCAAATTCCTACAAGTTTTACTGGTACTAAAGGATTGTAGTGTTTAAGGTATGTTAGCAGATAACATCACCGCAAAGGAAAATTCAAAATAAGACCCTATGCTATAAACCGTCTGGCCAGCGTGATGTAATAGATTAATTTTCCTCATCTGAGGTGGCCTGGTCTCATCTGGGAGATCTGTATGGACTGAAGACGAAGAATAAGAAAATTATATCTACGATACTTTGAGGATTTATGAATATTCATTCTATTTTCGTTTCCAATTTTGCTGGAAAGAATTGAAAGAAACTGTACAGTATTATGATAAACTTAAGCATAACTTAAGTTTATCAGGATAACATGTATAACGCTGTAATTTGTATTGAATAAGTTTTAAAAATTTAAAGTTTACCAAAATATGACGAACTATTTGAAATTATTCGCCACAATTTCTATAACGATAGGACACTTAAGATGCGTTATCAATCATTTATAGATCTAGGTAACCGTTAACTTTGTCATAACAAATTCGTATGAAATGGATACATGTGTTACATTAAAATACTTGCCAACATATTTTCTAAATAATTCTGAAATACTTGAAGCAAACGTTTTATGTTTTTATATTAAGTCCTTACATATGCAATTAGCGTTTTGTCGTACTGACCACTTTGATCTGAAATATCTCCTCTTTGGTTAAGAATTCTAAATTCAAATTTATAAATTCATTTAGCTGGTACATTGAGTTTTGAAAATAGTAATTCATTTGTTTTTCCTCATTTTTTTTTCTTTGGCGTCGCTTATTACCGCACAATGGAAAACATGAAATATCGCTATATTTACGAGTACAAGTGCTACCGTGGTACCAGTGCTGCAGAAATAGCTCGAAGGATAAATGATGTGTACAGCACTGGTGTCGCAAAAGAAAACACTGTACGTTTTTGGATTTAACGTTTTTGTTCTGGAAATTTCGACCTTCAGAACCAACCCCGTGGACGGCCGGAGACCAAAGTGGAAAATGAAGAATTAAAGGCTATTGTGCAAGCGGATCCATCACAAAGCACTTCAGAGATAGCTGCAGGCTTCGGGGTAAGTGACAAAACTGTATTAATCCACTTGAAGCAAATCGGGAAAATAAAAAAAACTTGAACGATGGGTAACTCATGAATTGAGTGAATCGAACTTGCAAACACGCGTCGATTGCTGTGTTACTTTGCTCAAACGACACACACAATCCCGACTAGAAAAAAAGTATGGTTCAACCAGATCATGTATCTGGACCCGATCAGGATAGAATGAGGCATGCCGGATCCGGCAAACCCGATCAGGACCAGGTCTGGTCCTGATCAGGATAGCCTGATGTGAAATAACATCAAGTATGGTAAGGCATACCGGATCAGGACCAGATCAGGACCAAATAAGGATAGCCTGATATGAAATATCATTAAGTATGGTAAGGCATACCGGATCAGGACCAGATCAGGACCAAATAAGGATAGCCTGATGTGAAATATCATTAAGTATGGTAAGGCATACCGGATCAGGACCGGATCAGGACTAAATAAGGATAGCCTGATGTGAAATATCATTAAGTATGGTAAGGCATACCGGATCAGGACCAGGTCAGGACCAAATAAGGATAGCCTGATGTGTAATATCAACAAGTATGGTAAGGCATACCGGATCAGGACCCGATCAGGACAGAATGAGGCATGCCGGATCCGGCAAACCCTATCAGGACCAGGTCTGGTCCTGATCAGGATAGCCTGATGTGAAATAACATCAACTATGGTAAGGCATACCGGATCAGGACCAGATCAGGACCAAATAAGGATAGCCTGATGTGAAATATCATCAAGTATATAGTAAGGCTTCTAGTATATCAGAACCAGAAACAGTTTTCGTAACACAAAAAAAATATCAATCAAAATTCAAAAAAGTGACATGATTGTCATATTTATGCCACGGCGAAATTGTATTTGCATCAGAGGAGATTAATCTGAAATCTTTAATTAATCATATGTATTTAATAATAATAATAATGTTTAATTAATAATATAAAAATAATTTATATTTAAAGTAAAAAACAAAAATAAATAATATATTTATATATAAATGTACCTAACATTTGAAAACATAGATAGATAGAAATATTATATTGTAACAACCATTCTAACATTTAATGTTTTGGGTCATAATAAATAGATGGCGTTAGTAAAATGACGTCATTATTTGAATCGCGGTGTTAAGATTCTCCGAAGCGTGACATGGCCTAATATTAAATTAGTTGTTATCGAATCAGATTAAAACAGATCGATCAGGTCATGAATGAGAAATTCAGGCGACAGTTGCAGTCGTTAGCATCTGGTGGTTGCGCCATAAGCGGAACGGCTCACTGGGACTCTCTATGATAAGAATATAGCACTGCATTCGGTGCCTACGTCATATATTAATTTATATTTTTACGTATTAAACATGTTCTTTAAGATATTCATGTTTTTTAAAAGGACCGGACTGGGCATACTCGTTTTGGATCAGGCAAGATATATAACGCAGATGATTGATTTGGTTCCGATCAGTAAAATTTCATCCGGACCCGATCAGGAACGCCTGATCTGGACCCGATCAGGAACGCCTGATCTGGACCCGATCAGGAATGCCTGATCTGGACCCGATAAGGTTTGCTTGATCGGGTCCAGATATATCTTCTGCGTTACATACCTTATCTGGTCCAGATCGGGCATGCCCGGTCCGGTCCTGCTAAGGAAGACGAAAAAATTTCTAGTCGGGATAATGAAGGGATTTTAAATCTAACCATTACTTGTGTTAAATGTGGATATTGTACGATAATCGGAAGCGCTCGTCGCAATGGCTGAACTCTGGAGACCCAGCCAAATCCTACCTTAAACGAAAATTGACTCAGATTAAGTTACTTGTGAGTGTTTGGTGGACTAACGCTGGTGTCATTCACTACAGCTTTTTAAAATCTGGTCAAACGATTACGGCAGATATCTATTGTCAGCAACTGCAAACCATAAAGGAAGAACTAGCTGCTATACAACCGAGATTGGTAATTGGCTCTAGGCCACTGCTGCTTCACGACAACGCAAGACCACACACTGCACAACAAACAACCACTAAGTTATATGAGCTACAATTGGAATATCTGCGACATCCACCGTACTCCCCGGATCTTGCTCCAACAGATTACCATTTTTCCGGTATTTGAACAACTTCTTAAAAGGAAAAAAAAATAAACTCCGATGCGGCAGTCCAAACCGCCTTCAAAGAGTTTATTGATTCTCGCCACCATGGTTGTTTTTAGTAAAGGGATTAATGAACTACATATGAGATGGCAAAAGTGCATAGATAACAACGGTGCATACTTTGATTAATTAAATATATTTTGCAAAAAAAAATAACTTTATATTCCTGCCGTACAAAACGCCAATTTCATATGTAAGGACCTAATATTAACGAAGGGAATCATAGATAGACGTGAATGTGAAGGTTGCTGTGAAAAAAATATCTTAATGGGAAAACATACTCATGCTGATAGTCGTGTTTGTAGGTATATATATTTAGTACATAATTTATTTTATATTTTGTATGTATTACTACGCATTAGACAATGTTTACCTAAATAACTACTTTAAACAGAAGATTTTGTGTGTAGGAACGCGTTAATATCAAGAGCTACCAGTTGATTCCCAAAATATCTTATTGTATCTCATAGTTTAGTCTTCAAAAATACCGCGCTCCTTCACGGGGTCGGGGAAGGCGGTCTTCATAAATACTATGCTTTTTCACGGCGACGGGGGAAAAGATAGGTATTCGTCACGTCAAGCCCAATCGACTATTTTTTTTATTTTCTATTCTCAAATTATTATTTTAAACCGTTAATGACTCTACTGAAAAATAGAAGGGCAGGAGAAATTGGGTTACGTAATATGGGTACGTATCCTAATGTACTTATCGAGAAACATTTATAATCTTATAATAGATAAACACTGTAACAAATAAGAGCGAAACAATGTATTTAAATGTTAGCAAAACAAGGAAAATATTAATCCCTAATCTCTCTCCTAGTCCCTAACCTTGCAGGGATCCACGGGTGGCAGTTACTACTTACCTATACGTAAACTGTCTCTTCTTCTGCAAACAATGGCAAGAAAAATAAGGGTTTCTTTGCAACCGCCATTATCACGATAACTGTTGATCTAACAGAAATTTTCAGTGACGTATTATGAATATGTTTAATATTGATATTAGTTTTCAAATAGTAGCATTTCATTTACAAAAATTATATAATTTCTATTGGTTTTGGTGATCTCCCCAGTAAGGTTAGATCTCCATAAGGTTAGATTGTGTATTAGTGAGACTATAACTATGCCTCATAGAAAGCATTAAAATCATCACCAACATGCAAAACATACGTAAAATTAGAATAGATTGGGAGTGAGGAAAGTCTAAACAAATAGCCTGCATAGCATATCTATATATTAATAATTATGTTAATAATACAAGTAGGTTGAAACTGATCCGGAAATTAACAAAATGAGTAAAAATGTTCCTTAATTTCTCATAATAGTTTCAATTGTAACATATAGCGCCAATTCTTGGATAAAGAATTCGAATAAATTATGTGTATCTGGAATTTGTGTATGTGTTTCGTTATTGGTTTGTGAAAAGATTGTTAATAATATGACAAGGCGAACCAATTCTTTTGGTTACAGATCCTAAAGCGATATGAACTTTTTCTGGTCTATCTTGTTAGAATTTTTCATAGAACTCAACATGACCTTTTGCCTTTTTTTCTAAGGCTTTTTATAGGTTTTGCGCATTAACTCCGGACTTAAACTATTGCTCTTCTAAATGTTACTCAAAATCAAGGGTTTTAATATAAAATAAAAAACTTTGATACATTAATTTTTACGGTCGTGAGAGTGCCATATCCATACGGACAGACATCCGGACGTCCTCGAATAAATCAAGTGTTTTCTTACTTAAACAAATTACTTAATCGCTTTTTAAAAATATCAAATACGTTTAAACGAATGTTTTTCTCGACATATGTATGATAATATTATACTATAAGAGTATGAGAAAAATAGTCATTTTTAGTTTTGAATAGTCCTTGATTTTCATATATCGGGAGTAGAGCATCACCTCATCAACGCTTCGCTTATGAGGCGTGCAATACACTTCACAAGCACATGTTTTTATAATATTATCAGTCAAAAAACCTAAATTTGCATATAATTCCTGTTATATTTAAAGATTTTCAATTATTTTATAAATTTTGATCTGACTTTACTCTCTTATCCTCTCATGTCATTCCAGATTGGCTGTTATGTTCACTTGTACGAGGGGAGGTAACTAAGTTCGCGGAAACGGGGTGTTGGCGGGGAGTTGTTATTATTTCTTTTACCTGCACTAATTGCGGGTCTACTTATGAGTATAAATACCAAATTTTATAAAAATTGGGTCATTATTCATTGAGTTATCATCGGTCAAACAAGTCAATCCGGAAGAAAACTACAAAAATGGAGAAAATCGAGTTTTATGCTGTCATCAAGTTCCTTACCAAGCAAGAAAAACCTTCTCAAATCATTTCATAATAGATGTCTTCTGTTTACGGAGACTCTTGGCCTGGTAAAACCATGATTTACAAGTGGCACAACCTCTTTAAACACGGCAGAAACTCACTAGAAGACGACCCCAGGGCAGGGCGGCCTATTGAAGCGACCACTGCAGAAAACGTCGATAAACTTGAAAAATTAATATTGGCAGATGCACTTTTGAAGAAGAAACAACTCGCAGAAATTCTTGTAATATCAGATACAAACATTTTAAATATGCTACACAACAATCTTGGAATGTCAAAGGTGTGCGCAAGGTGGGTACCGAGAATGCTCACGCCACATCAGAAGCAGCGACGAGTTGCGTGTTGTCGAGAGTTTTTGGAGCTCTGTGCTGAGGACAAAAAAGCCATTTTGGGCCGTATTGTGACTGGGGATAAAACTTGGGTTCACCATTATAAGCCTGAGTCATAGCAGGTGTCCATGCAGTGGTACAAAAAGGGTACACCACCTCCCAAGAAATTTAAGGTGTCCCAATCGGCTGGAAAGCTCATGACGACGATTTTTTGGGATACAGAAGAAATTTTGCTAAAAGATTATAAGGAAAAGGGTGTCAATATAACTGGAGAGTACTACGCTGCACTACTAGAACGCTTGCGAGATGCTGTGAAGGTGAAGAAGCGAGGGCAAATTGACCAAAACGGTGCTGCTTTTACACGACAATGCACCCGTGCACAAGGCGCAACTTGCGATGGCTGCCATACAAAAAGTGGGCTTCCAAATGTTGGAACATCCTCCCTAAAGTCCAAACTTAGACTTATTTATTCCCAAAAAAAAAAAGATATCCATGGGAAGAAATTTTCGTCTGATGATGATGAAGAACGCAATTTCAGCCTATTTTGACGACAAAGAGAAATCATTTAATTATGGTATAAATAAATTAATCGAACGATCTGAGAAATGTATTAGGGTTAAGGGAGAATATATTGAGAAAGAAAAATTAACTTGATTTTTACTTTGTTTTTTTTAGTCCCCATTCCGGGAATTATTTACCTCCCCTCGTATATTGCTCAATAACAAGTTCCAATTATCTTAATAGGAGCATAATATACAGTTTGTTGGGAATAGGTGAAGAATACTTAATACTGAAGAGGTCACTTGGAGAAGAATATAATTTTTAATATTATATTTGTATTTTTAAACAGCATAACAAAATATTTATTATATTTTGTTATGCTGTTTATGCGCGTGTTGTGTGCATGTGTGCGGACGTGCTTGCGCATATGTGGGTGTGCGTTTGCGTGTTTCGTAAAAAATTTGATTCAACTCATAGCATAACATACTGTTCGAGATTCGCATTATACCTAATATTAGAGATATAATTAAAGGCATTTATTGAATAGATATATATATATATATATATATATATATATATATATATATATATATATATATATTAAACAATGCAAGACACAACCAAAGTAGATATTAAAGTCAGCAATGCCGATAAACCTCGTGGACATTACAACGATACTTCGTAAAGATTATCATGAAATGCAAATGGTCCAAAGGTAAATGAATGCAACAAACCGAAGCGACAGATACGTGTAAAGAATGCTCAATTCACCACCAAGTGGAATTAACATAAGACTATTAAGAATTAACATAGGATTAGCAAGAGATAATAAAATTATAAAAATTAACTTTCTGCATATATTCACCTCAATGCCGTCACTCTTGGAGTCCAGGAGCTCATTAAATACGTTAATGAACAACTTGTTCATAAGCTGTGGTCGCAATGCAGGCACCTCAGCAACGTTGCCCAACAGGCCCATCATGTTGCGCAACAATTCTTCTTTATCAGGAAAAGTCTGTAACCAAAATAAAAATACCTTTCTATTCTTGTTAAGGCGTCTTCTCACTTTAGGCGCCTCGACAATAGGCTCTCTTCGGGATTTTTTTTTCGAGGTTTTTACTAAAAAAATATGGGATAAAAAGTGGATCCTAAGTAATAAAACACATCTCTCAAGTACATGATTTTTTTTTTAACCATTATTATAAACAGTAGCATCGAAAAACTCTTGTAGAAATGTTATGTTCGTGACTTGTTGATGGTATCTCCGAGACGGGTCATCTGAAACAAAAAATAAAATAGTTTTAGATTCAGTAAATGAGTGGCTATAGCGCACATCATCAGATTTTTGATATTCGCGAAAATAACAAAATGGCGCATGTTTTTCGAAAAAGTGAAAAAGAACCGTTTTGTATTGCAGTTTTTTGTAAAAAAACTTAAAATATAAATTTCTAAAATCTGATGATATGCGCTATAGCCATAACTATGAAGAATATGTCATTCAAATTTCATGACAATCGGTCGGATAGTTGCCGAAATTTCATCAACAATGCACCAAAAAACCTTGTTTTGAGATAAACGCGTTTGGTTACAGAAAAATCATAAAAAACCTTACCTCGGGTTAATCAGCGATGCCTGCTCCATACCTCAGGACCTTCCGATTCTTCGTAAAAGTTGTGCTCGTCCAAAATAGCTTCCCTTCGTCTCAACCTAGTCTCTTTTGAAGCGTTAGAGCTGCGGCGGTTCCCTACGCGTACGCGATCACTGCCGCGTTTCGCGGCGTATTGAGCGGCGATAGGGCCAAGTCAAAAAATTTAAAACAGGTTGTAGCCCTTCGTTAGAAATGCATGCCGTTGTTTGGCAAGCAATTTCCACGGTATTCTTCCCGTAAAAACGTGTTTCGGTGCCATTGCCCAGACACAGCTGTTGAAACACTCGTTGTTATTTTGGGTATTTCCTCCGAGGCATCACTCCAGTAACTCGTCCCTCGTCAGATCTTCATAAATCGGTTTCGAAACCTCTTGAACATCCTCAACTAGAGCAGGAGGATGTTTAAAAGTTTCTATCTGATTGTTTTTCATCGCTTTCTTATACTTGCACCATGAGTCACCTAACGGTCGCCCAAAAAAGTAGTTAGCCTCGTCCGATCTTTGTGAAATTTCGATATAACATTTTTGAAGATACGTACTTACAAAATTAAAAAAAAAATAAAAAAAGATTCTTTTTAATTTTCAAAGTGAGAAGACACCTTAATAAAGCAAAAGAATAGTGGTTGAATATAGTATTCATATTTGTCTCAATTGTCACATTTTGCTTGTTTCATACACATCGTGGCAAATAGTACTGAATCGATTTCAAATATTAAAGTAAATCTATCTCTTAAAATTCCGAATAAAATGGCACTCTTTTATGATTTTCTTGTTATATAAGAATACTTTTTTATGAATTCTGTTGTATAAGACTTTGTGACAAAAATTATAATTGCATAATGAAATAACATTATAACACTGTGTGTTTTGTCATTCCATTCGCTTAACTACAGTTCTAAGCATTTTATTAACTGAGTTGTTCGAATTATAAATTAAAATGCACATGTAGACATGTGCTACGCTATGTGTGTATACTAGCTATGTGTGTATACTAGCTATACGCGTGGCTTCGCTCGCGAAATACAGAATATGTGAATATTTTTTTTGCCTTAGGAATAGTATTTTCACCTGGTCTTATCTATGTCTCCAAGTGTGTGTGCGAATTCTCAATACTATCGTTCGAGTAGATATGACGTGAACAACAACCAAATAAACTTACATTACCATTTATAATCTTATACACAACGGTAAAAATAATACGAGATTAAGGAAATTAACTACTAAAGTTACCTTAAGACAGGCAAGGAAATAATCCATGCCGCGAGATTCCAGGAACCTTTGGCAATTTTGAGGGGTTTCATCGGTGACGTTCCACATGGTGGACCAAGCCACCTCCAAGACGTCATCACACACGCGCCGTTCCAAACGATCAGATATGAGGTTTAACATTTTCTGAAACAATAACTAAAATTTAGATTAAACCATTATAATATTTATTTAAACCTACAACGAGATTGAAATAGAATTGCCACCACCCATACAAATATATGAGCAATGGAATTGGGCATATTTTTGAAGTCGGGAAAAACTAAAACTTAATATCTGCTAAATACGACGGTTGATTGATACAAAAGTAATTATAATAATTGTTTATTTTCAAATTGCAAAAATAAATATTTATTTGTTTATAAATATAATAATAATAATAAAAATAATGCACATCCCCACAACAGATATCTGTAAAAAATGTAATAGTGCCTCTGAAACTATTCAACATATAACAGGCGCGTGTAAATCTATAGTACAAACGGACTACAAACATAGACATGACCAAATAGTCAACATTATTCACCAAAATCTAGCCATAAAATACGATTTGATATCCGCCCCATCCGTACCCTATAAATATACACCTGATGCAGTTTTAGAAAACAATAAACATAAAATGTATTGTGACCGCGCTATTCTCACCGACCGAACTACACACCACAATAGACCAGATATAACAATACTTGATAAAATTAACAAATATAGATATAGCAATACCAAACACACACAACTGACAGAATACAATTCAGAAAAGATGTCTAAATAACTAGATCTCAAAATTGAAATGACCAGAATGTGGCAGTTAAGTAAAGTGACTATAGCCTCTATAGTTCTTTCAACTACTGAGGTTATACCCAAACAATTACACCAATCTATAAAAACTCTAAATTTACCTCCATATATATCTTTTTTAAATGGGACTAATCCCACCACACATTCCCACCACTGTAACTCCTGTAAGTCAGGATCCACAATGGTCTCCATATAAGACACCGAGGTTTGACCCTCGGGAAGTCCCGGGAAACGCTTTTAACTGTCTTGGAACCCGCAACAAATTTAATTAGAAAAGAAAAACAGGAGGAGTTGAAAAAATTTCACTTCCCTCCTATGCAAAGCGGGAGACATGAAGCAAAAATTGGCTAATAGGCCAATAGATAAGAGGATGTACTGATACGTGAAGCGCAGCAGTACAGCACCACGGATATGGCAACGCTTATGGGGCCTATATGTGAGCCTTAACATTGATTTCAACAGTAGGTATGGCAGAAGCGCCTGTACGCACGGAAATTTTCTAGAGTTGATACAAGGTCTGTATAATATACTACCCCAGACGTGATTTTCAGACTGTCTAACATGACCTCCATATATATATATATAAACCTACAAAAAGCTGCCATATTGAATACTTGCAGGATAGTACGGTAAGTTTTTACAGACAGACAATCAATCAAGCACACATTCCGTGATGCCTACGTAATTATCCTTCAGCACACAAACACAATTTTAGAACTCATTAACATCTGCTTCTTACGTAAACATTTGGCTTTGGCCCGTGTTTATCTGATATATCCGGCAGTAGCCGAGATACTAAAAGTATAAAAATATAATAATAATAATATTTATTAAAGTGACCAAGACTCAAATGATTAGTAAGACGTAAGTCTTACTAATTAACGTCTAATTTTATTTTTATTACTATCATAGGTGTAAACCTATGATAGTACTAAAAATAAAATTACAAACGTCACATCACAAGACATAGGCATGTCACCACCACAACATCCCGTGAGATGGCGCAGCAGCGGCCCATGTATACAATCCAGTCTGCTCGATATCATATTCAGGATACTGTTAGCGCTGCCACGCACCCTGCGCACCAGGGATGCACACCGCTTACGCATTGTTGAATAGAAACAATCAACATGCGCGTCTGCGAACATCCCTGATGCACTATAGTAGCGAGGCAGCCCCACCAGTACCCTGAACGAATTATTATTTTCATTGCAGTTGTGCCACAATAGTTTCACGCTGAAATACCACATTAATTTTGGTCTTTACTACATTCACCCAAATATACAATCACACGGGACAATATAGAATACAAAGATCTTAACTACAAATACACACACACAAACACGCACACAGCATACATAAATATACACACATATAATATTTATTTTTTCTTATTTTATCTTTCTTTTAACTTATTATTGTAAGTCAATTAAATCTCGTATGTAATTGAGAATTTTGTTACGTGTATTTCTCAATGTGATCCAGGTGGGGCCTGGTAATCTGTATGACAGGGCAACCTAGTTCAGATACCAGTCTCCCACAAAGGATGGTTCTATTTAATTTGTAACATTGTTAATGAGATACCTTTGTGGAAGAAAACAATAAAAAACTATTATTATTATTATATTGAACGCGGAGTGCACTAGAGGATCCTTGCGCATATGTGTAAAATGTTGTACAGTAGGCACGAAACAAAGTTATCTTCACATTCAGCGTACAGTGAGCAAACCTGCGAGCGAGCATATTTGCTCGAACCGACAATGCCCTCCGCTCTCGTTCGATATCCTCATCGTCCTTGAGGCTAGGGGTCAATATGTGACCTAGATATTTGAATTTAAACGTTCTCTGTAACGACGTGCCGTTCAGGTATACAGTTGGTACAAGACTGGGATATTTACTCCCAGCCCCAAAGACCATAAGTTTGCTTTTAACACTATTATATGTCAATTCGTGTAATTCAGCATATTGTTCACAACGTGCTATTAGCTTCCGCAGACCACAGATCGACGCACTCAGCAGCACCATGTCATCTGCGTAACTGATGTTATTTACGTTCACTCCATCAATGTGACAACTAACTTTCGTGCTGCTGAGTTCACCGATCAGATCATTGACATAGAGATTAAAGAGGGTTGGGGAAGTCAGACCCCCCTGTCTTACCCCACACTCCAACTTATACGAACACGACAGTGCTCCTGCCCATCGTACGTTGTTGACCTGGTTTCCATACCAATATTTTAAGATGTTTACCACTTCCGGTGGTGCCTGAGCATTTTCTAGATTTTTCCATAGTAGATCATAGTAAACCAGGTCAAATGCTTTGGATAAATTAAGAAAGCAACTATAGACAGGCGTCCTACGTTTCGTATAATATGTAATAGCATGCTTAACGCACAACACAGCTGTTTCCGTAGACAGACCAGGTCGGCAACCAAATTGGTTATCGTGAGGTATTATGAACTTACCTAGTTGTGCATTAAGCATGCCATCGAATACCTTAGATATTACAGTAGCAAGCGAGATAGGCCTGTAGTTACAATATACCACAGGCTACATAAAAAAAACTATAAGCTACGTTTGAACTGGCCGTTGTTTCGAAAATAAATAAAATCCAAGTACACTGCGATATTGCAAGTACGTATATAGACTCTAGTAGTGATAGGCCACACAGTTGACAGTTTTCTGTCAACAGCTGCGGGCCGGTCTGTCCGGGGTAGTACCACCCTCTCTCAGCAAATCGACAACTGAGCAGTGGCAATATACTATTGCGCTTCGTTCTGAGCAAGAGAATTGGAAGCCTAATTTTCTGGGTGGTTTCGCGTTGGTAGGCAACGGCCTAACTGTACCCCTGGTATTGCAGAGGTCCATGAGCGATAACTCTTACCATCAAGTGTGTTACTTGCTCGTTTGCCACCATAAGCGATTAAAAACTCCTATTTCGTGTAGAGTAATAGGCTAAGATTACGGTTATCCACAAGCCATCAAATTTGCATATTTCCCTATCTTCGTTCATATCCATCACAATTGTTTTTTCGTTCGACAGTTATATGTAATCCACGCCAGCACGTCACCAATTCGATTCAAAAACGTATAAGGTTACTTGCTTCGTCAATCTTTACTCTAGCTACGTGTCCAAATCAACACAGCATAGCCTTTTTAATCTGTTTCATTACTTTTCATTCACTCTACAGCACTCCTTTAATCCTACTCATAGTATTATCTTCCATATTTACACTACACATCCTTTGAGAAGAGCTCTCATCTCTAGATCATTTAATCTAGTTTCATTTCCTCACTGCCTACTCTAGTTTTTACTGCTATACATAAGGATCAATGCTAGTACTCGTTTATGTACTTCTAGACGCGGCTTTTTTGATACATTCCTGTTATTTAAAACATTCATTACCTCATTCACTCTATTAGCAGCGTTGCTCTTTCAAAACTTTCAACATCATCACTGTGATTGTAATATGGTTTTGACCTGCCTTTTCATTTGGGATATTGAAATTGCATTACTGTTGACTTTTCTCGAGAATTTGTACTCAGTTAACACATTATATTGTGCACAAGTAAGATCATAATTATACAGCTAAGTTTCAAATAAAATACATGTATCCTTTATACAACTTCCTCATTATTACAAACTTGAGTTTCTAAAAGAAGTTTTATTCTATAATGTCAATCATCAGTTAAATAAAAGGACAGAGAAAAAAACTATGGCAACGAACCGCCCGGACATGTGCAAAAAATTCAAAACGATCCAACCCAGCGTAGCCGTCGAGAGCTTTGATGCCAAAGCCATAAGAAATCATCTACGTCTATTGCATTGATTAATCAACGAAAAAAGTTATTAATCAACGAAAAAAAGTTATTAAACCAATGGCACTTACAGCAACTACAACCAAATTTATTATTGAAATATGATAACGCCTTATAATTTGTCTCGACACCATCATTAATGAATGGCTAGAAGGTTTCTACTCATGACTTTCTACATCAAAAAACTAATGGAGGCTACCATGATGAAATTAATACAGATTTTTTTTCCCTTAACATTATGTAAGAAGAGGCCCTGAAACATCTATTATAATATGGATAACAAATCGGAGGTAAGTTAATAAGACACCTGACCAATCTCAAAATGCAACTGACATCATAGCATGGCTTCCTAAACGTAGAAGCAAACATCATTATTTATTATAATTAAGAGAGAATGGAATTAATATTGTCTTTTAAAATGAAACGAATGAAATAAAATCCGATACTCACTAATGAAATAGCTTTAGAACGTGGGAACAGAATTATACGGTTATCACTTTCTCATTATGCAGACGATGCAGATGAGATGATTGAGTTGACGTGGGTTCAAATTACGAGATAAGCTGCTAGACGTAATAGAAAACTTTAACACGACAAAAACTCTAAAAATGTAGGACATAATCATAACATATATGACGAGTATTACACATTTGAAATAAAACTATTTTTAAGAATTCTATCGTAATTTCCGAACGTTGTTTTATTTAAACTCTAAAAATATATATATAGTGACTAAAAGAGATTATTGTTCATTTGAAAATATTAATATTGTTTTTCATTTCTATATTCATTTCATTCAAGTAAATTAAGTACCTATACATTTTTTTCGCTTTACTAAAAGATTTTAATTTTTTTTTTATACTTAGTAGACAAATGGATATATCACGTCACTATTATATAAAAACAGCCATCGACGAAGGCTCTTCTTTTTTTTTGTAGGCTATGTTCTGGCGGCCCCATAACCCACTGTATTCCCTACCCATCGCTATTGGACCGGTCACTGGTACCGAATCATGACGTCTGCGGCATCGTCGAATGCGAATGCGTCGAATTTATTTAAATTGTTGAAATATAATACTAATATGCTCACGCGATACTAATATGTTTATATAATACTAATATGCTCATTCGAAATTAGTTGAAAAAGCAAATTAACATTTTCAAATGAACAATAATAATAAAAGTAATTAAATTAAAAATATAAATAAACAATCGCTTAAAAAAATAAATAAAATAATGTAAAGATACAAACAATGTAATAATTAAGAAATTAAAAAGCGACTGCAAGATAAAAGTTCAAAAGAATCACTCATGTATAACATCTGAAATTAATAGATGTACTTTATGTTCGTGGAGGCATTACATTTACTTGAACAAATTTATACGGAGAAATATGACACAAAAACATAATTTTTCACGACCACAAAGAACCCAAGAGGGGATTATGAGTTTGATTGGTATGTACCTATGAGTGTGGGTATGTATGTGGGTTTGTATGCATTCATGTCTGTTAATCTTTTCCCGCATAACTTATAAACTACTCATCTTAATTTGATTAATCGGATATTGTTAGATCGTCTTAGTCATCCACTGATCATAGGTCAATTCCTACTAAATTCAATATAAGATATAAAGTCCTGAATTAACAATTAAAAAAATTTAAACAGTGCCATATGGGACTTTAAGCAGTACCAGAGGGCTTAAATAGCACATTTTGAATCTCGCGGCTTTGCTTGCGTTTGCTCGATATTTGCGTATAATTATATGAGCCGAACAAGTATTATAAACTTATTTTCAAATTGATAATTTACAATTTATTACTTTGGCAATCCTTCACAAAAACTTATAAAATAAAACCCTAAAATAATGTAAATAAAAATAAGTTCAAAAACTAAGTACTAATAGCACGAAAATAACTCTCTTTAAAAATTTTGAAATATGAAAATATTCGTCATAGTGATCTTCACAGCGTAGCCGTGATCATATCACATGCCACTTAATGTTAAGTATCGCTTATTGTTGTATTCTTATAAGAATATAAAATGTATTTTTGTGTATACAATCATTAGGATACAAAGAGATGAACAGGTTTTGGTTATTGAACTTATTTATTGTAATAATTTTTCGAAATAAGATGATTCGCTCAGAACACAAAATAATAATATAAATAAAATTATAGAGTGGTGAAAACAATCATCATCACCATCTCAGCTCATAATATGTCCCACTGTTGGGCTTAAGCCTTAACCGTTATGGAAGGGAAATTGACCTATTATACCACGCTGGTCAAACGTGTTGGTATAGGGTTTTGTTTCGAGTTTTCCTTCTCTTGCATAGATGTTATATACCTTTTGTATCCCTTAGTGGTCTCTTACGATCACCAACGAATAAGATAGGGGGTGGTGATTTGTATTTTTACTCCGTCACCACACGGATAAAACAATGCATATTAATAATGCTTTAACGTGTTTGCAAAATTACATAAATATTTATATAATTATAATGTCATTTTTACATAGGCATTCCTATTCAGTTGATATCGTAAATATGGATTAAGGAAAACTAGAAATAAAATCCTATGCCAACCGGTCTAGTCATCATAGTGTAACAACACTTAATTGAATAAAGAAGGATAGATGATAATCTCAAAATATAAAAGACAAAATTATAGTTCTATAGTGCCCAGTCCACAAAATGTATTTAATGAGATATGGTTCACTTAAATATAAGAATAGCATAAGTGTATTTGAATATATTGATATTCAAATAGCAAAAAAAAACATCGCACAGATCACACGTATTAAAAGTAAAAAAAAAAATCCTATTCCATTTCAACCTTCTTAAACAATATTTTAGAAAATCGATCGATTAAGCCTTCGTAAATGACGATCTTTATATCAAGTTCAGCAGCCTTTAAAGAATCAGGCATGCTTTTTGAAGAAGATTTCTGATAGTCAGCACGTTCTTGAAGTTTGTCTATGTAAACCTACAGTGCAGTGCTCAAGTTGCCTCCTTCTTTCTACATCTGTTGTTCAAGAATTATGTCCAGTACATATGTTTACCTAATTAGTAGAATAGGTTTGAAAAACATTGATTAATTGCTCTGTTTAGACGAAATCAATTATGACCTGAGTTTCAACTCTACACGACCAGGACAAAAATCACTTTAAACGTCTTCACTCTTCTCTTTTCTTTGTTGTCAAAAACAAGCGTATACGTCTATCATTCATAGCTACTACACATACATACTTTACTTTATGATGGTTTATTCTAGTTCCGTGTTAAATTTCACAACTTCGTCGGTATGTTATTTACACATTTAACATTTCTTCGAAATGAAAAATCTCAAGTGAACGTAACCTGATCTATACGAATGTTTTTACAGATGCGAGAGGCACTAACTTTAAACGAAAACTTCCAGGTATTTAGCTTGCATTCTTCAAGATAAGCATGGTCCTGAGCATCTGGCGTATGCCCACCTGTGTAGCAGCGTTAGTTTAGTTATTTAAATAGCCACACCTCGTATAGTCCTTCCCAAGTTAGTAGTAATTAGCCAAATTATAATAATTCAACGTGCATAGAGACTTTAAAAATGATGCTAAAATCTTTTTAGTAGTAAGAATATAAGTAAAGGTGCTAGAAAAGAAAACTAAAATAAAAGCCCATGTCCTCCCTTTCTGCTCAGTATTGGATACAATCAGTATGGTGTCAATTTCAATGAGAACGTTTTCGACCTCAAGATTACATATCCTTATAGAATGGAATAAAGATTTATACCTGACAAATATCTGAAAAAGAAATAATGATATTATTAATTACTTACGCCGATTGCACCGTGATTGCCTAGGAATCTCTTTTGTCTACCATCTACTTGACAGGCCAGCGAGTTTAATAAGTAGATAGCGATACGCTGCACGAACCCCTCTTGATTCACGTCGGCCACCCCGTTTAAAAGTATCTGAACGACACGCTCATATTCGAACAACTGAAAATTTAAATACAAGAACAACCATTATAGAACGGTATAGCACAAAAACGAAAATTTTAACTGAATATAAGTATAAAGATAGCGGTGCTATCTTTTATACAACTAGTGTTGGCTGGATATTTTATATATATGTATAAAAATGGTTATTCGAAAAAGAATCGGTGACATCACTATGATCTAACCGCTATAAATCGGTAGGGCAATGCGTTGAAGCTTTTTATTTTATTTTATCAGGATGTGGTCTGTACTGTCCTGCCCATTCACCGCAGGGCGACGGAGAAGCGACGTGCGGTCACATAAAAAAAGTATTTGTGTTCCTTCACCATCCCAATTGGACCGACCACTGGTACCAAGTCCTTGAAATCTGTGGCCGGCTTGACGGGTTATCCTTTCGGATATCCTCATTATCGACGCCCCCGTATTAAACCGTGTTGCCGGGGCGTTAGCCTCTCTGTGGGTGCGGTCCATAAGACATCGATGCTGCACATCTTTTTACTGCATTTTAGTCTCATTTTCACCTTAACTTTAAAACTTGTAAAAATGAAACTTTAAACTTAATTTTAATTTAACACTAACAAAGCGTGAGAATTTAAGCATCTTCATCATTCCTTGTGTTCTTCGCTCTGTATAAAATCCTAAGTACCTATCATACCAAATTAGGGTCAGTAAAATAAAATTACCTCGCCTTTCTTTAGGAAGAATATAAAGAAAAATGTAGTTAAATAACAACTATACTTACGACATCTGTTGGTATCTTGAATTGGCACAAAGTGAGACACCCATTTCGCATCATGGTGTCGTCTCCTAAATGAGCCTCCATGCCGTCGAGAAGCGCAGAGATGATGCGGCGCTTCATCTTAGTGCCAATACGATCCTTTTCCTTTCCTTTTACTATGTAGAACAATGTGGCACTAAAAATATGCAATATTTCATTTACATATCCCCATTTACCTACTATACATTATAAAATAAACTATGATTTTAATTGACAACTTAATTAGGCCATGTCAAGTTTTTTGTCGATATTGGACCAATTTGAATGTCTAATTTACGACCTTGCAAACAAATAAAAAATTTTGCCGTGAACGCAAACATCGTTGGTGAAAACGAATATTATACTGTTTTTTGTGTCTAGCGTTATTTGTGAAAATACCTCAAAGTTACAAAATCGCCCATACTTCTTGCATGATTAAACAACAAATTTATAAAATAAGCGACATTTGTCTAAAGGTTTAACATATATATAATAAAATTAATAATCTTAGCCATAATAACCTCCCAGAAATCTGAATATGCTTTTCAGATATATGCTGATCCATAGCTTCGAGAACGATATAGAGGGCTTTAGCCACGTATGCATTATTTTCATAGCGGAATAGGTAGTACAGATCATTGAGGACCCTTGTCAACATAGCTGGTCTTTCCATGTAAGCCATAGCTGCTGTCAAGATTTGCTCCTCATTCGCATCTCCAGATATCTGTAAATATAAATGTAGTATTATTTAATCAAAAAACAATAACTTCGGAATTCATCATTTATAGGTGTACTATAGCCCGTTTATTATTGAGCGTGTAAAACTTTACAGCTGAGGGAGATGAGAGATTAAACGACCATTCACTTTGTATTAGATTACTTGACTCCATACAATGGTCAACGATTTGGTGTTGGTGGATAACAATGTAACACATAAATTTAATGAAGTCCGCTAACTTGGCTATTTCGGTTTTGTCGTATCTATTGAAGGGTTTCCTCAAAGGACCTGTCAAATATCATACCTAAAGACACTTAGACACAAATACAAAACTAAAGTCTAAAACAAGATAAGTACTGAATTTACAGCTAACAAGATGTAAACTAAAGTCAATCAAAACACTTTCGAATAAAAAGTACAATACCCGCTATTATGTACCAGCTGGGTGGTCAACAATGCATTATGCATTGTTGATGACCACCATTGAGAAAGAGTCGAGAATTTTTTTCATAGATAAAATAATATGCAATGTGATATCTGCTCCTATAAGTAGGGTTGCCAATCGTACTATAATATATATATATATATATATAGTATTGTACTATATTTCGGGTCTGCGTACTTAATACTGTTAGAGAAATATAATATAGTACGCAAAAATACTATATTTTGAACACGGAACGAAATCAAATATTATTTTTCAGTTATGAATTCGAAATGGTGACAAGATAGTAACAAAAGTAGTATCACATTAATATTATTAAATTTAAACAAATAATAAATTTAAATTTTCCCAAAAAAATAGTATATTTTTTAGAAGTGTTCTATATTTATATAGGTTATTTTAAAAAATACTGTATTTCGTTAAAAAAATGTTGGCAACCCTACACTTGTAAGGGCTGTTGTAAAATTTTGCATGAGTAAACTTTTCTGACAATTGTTTTATTTTTTATTGATCATAGTCAGACCAATATCTTTTTAAAATTAAATAAATAAATAATCTGATTATATTATACGTTGATTACTAAAATAAAAACTTATTATACATGCAACTTTTTTTTTATAGCATTGTGATTATTTCTGGTAGTAGAATTAACTTATTACTACCTTGTTTTTTTTATAACTCTCTGGTATCCCTTCATTATAATAAAGACCAAATGATTTCGTTACAGAGCAGCTTTTAGCCTAGTGATTCTAGTTTTGTAAGTAAATAATACTTCAAAGTATATAGGTCGATCAATAACTCCGCTGCTGTTATAATTACAGATATAGATATATCATGTTATATTGCCAGCAATTACTATTGTCCACTCCGTGGCGACCGAACTACTCGAGCGATCTAGAAGTTCAAGAGTGCAACGTCTGAACATTTAAACGTACCCGGATATGCTTCTTAGCCATTTCCAGTTCCAAGGGATCAAATTTCGATAAATTTCCCAAACAGTATACATACTTTTGAAGTCGAACGTAATGAAAATATTCTTCACAATATCATCATTCTCCTACTCTTATCCCAATTACTTGGGGTCGATACCATATGTACTCTTCTTTTGCAGTAAAAAGTTATTGGCAATAGTTTTAGGACCGGCCGCCTGCCAGATGTCAACCCTCCTTGGGAATGTAATTGTTGACCAAACGGCATCAGATGGAGTTGGCCTAGGTCGTTATAAGGATCTTAGTCGTCTTTTACGACATCCACGAGCAAAGTAAGGGTTGGTAGTATTCGTAGACGCTACCACACAGCTATTCACACAGATATTCTTCACAATATAATACAGCGAAATGTAGGTTGACATATAAATAAACAAGGTTGTGTCATCATTTAATACAATTCTAACTGCAAAAGTTTGAAGTACCTAATAAGCCCATACAATGTGTAAACATTGTCGGGTAGATGGCACACGTCTCCTTAAAAGACGTAAATATGATACAAAGCGAGATTTGAATGTCCTACAATAGTTTACGGTGGTGTAAGTGGTAGCACGATTGGGCCGGACTCCCAATAGGTGTGGGTTCGAATCCCACTTGTGACATCATTTTTCGATTCGTAATTGGGTTTTTATAAATAATAAAGTATAATAGTTATGTGACCGTTTAGGTAAGCAATGTAGGAGTATGAATAACTGAAAACTGTTCTTCGACCAGATTCTTCGATCATGTTTGGTTTATGAACTTGAAGATCATACGGGGCGACAAAATGACGACGTGGAAGACATTATCTATACTAATCCTCTTCGCCTATTAAATGGGCTACCAGAACCGTTTTCTTGACTTTGTTGGACATAGATATACCAAAATTGAAGACCTAATTGGATAGGTGACTAGATATTTTTAAATGAGGTCTTGTTTTTTTAAGCAACATACGTCGATATACATTTTTGGCAAATTATCACACAATAGAGCTGATAAAATAACCATATTCAAACACCGTTGTTATGACAGTGATGTTATAAAATAAAAGTTATTATCCAAAACACATTCAAAAGTAAATATGTACATTAATTCTATTCATAGTGAAATAAATTTTATTGTATTGTTATGCAATCCGATCTAAGTATATACGATGTACGTGTTGTAGTACATTTCTTTAGAAACACCTACAAGGTTTTATATTACTTATCTTTAAATGTATCTTAAGCTACTAGTTGTTAGTTGATGCAAGTTTTTATTCTCTATGTTGGCGAAACTAAAAAACTTTTTTTATCATATAATTTCATCCTCCTTATGCCTATCCTGTAAGTTCGCGACAGAACATAGTTCTAGAAATTAGCAGAATCTATTGAAACATGGTATGGTTACCAGAACTACGAAGGGAGGGCGAGGGCACTATAATCCTGCGGAATAAAACTCGCTCTTCTACCGGAAGGGCGATCATCAGTTATGACGGCACACTGTCCCGTACAAGGCAATATTTATCGTTCATTCTCTTATTAGACTATTAGGAGGGATTATTAAAGAAGTATCAAACAATTATATTAAGAATTACTAAGTATTCACGTTAGGGATATAGGGATAAACGTCAGTTTATCCAGGTTAACAAAGCGTAAATCGTTAATTTGTGTGGGGATTTTAGTGCTGCTAATTCTTTTATTTACAACACAATGTAAATTCTTTGTTAAATCACAATTTATGGAAAGAAATGAATATCGTCTAATAGTTTCAATGGAGGCTGGTGGGCCCTTATGGCCATGGGGCCCTGGGCTGCAGCGCAAAAGCCCTTAAGTAGATCAACAATCTATCAACCTGGACACCATCTGTCAATCAGGTGTAATGAAATCCAATTGAAAAACTACTTCATTGGTCATGGGAGAATTCAACACAAAACTGAAATATCCAGTAGCAGTAGTAGTAGTAGTGTAGTATATAATATATACTACAATGTCCTTTGTATCAGTTCATCAGTTGTTATATTATAACAACTGATAAAAAGGACATGAAGTACATTCATTTTGTTAAGTTGCAATTCCATAACAAGGCATACTTTTCTAAAGGACAAAACTCTCTTGCTTTAAAAATGGGCTAACATAGAATTTGAGAACAAAATCTACAATATGCATCAAAAAATAAGTATGACCAAGGTGATAATACAACAAACTATGTTGATGTTGCAATAACTCAATCCATAAACAAACTACTGTCTATACTAAGATTTAAAACCACAGCGTTCAGAGGGTGTTTCAAATATGCTGCCAACAAGTGTTTCATTCTGCCATTAGGCCAAAATAAGACGAGCAAATTTCCTTTTAAATGGTGCTTTATAAATATATTCATAAAAAGTAGCAAGAAACCTGATATAGTTGTTTATAAATTATGGCTGCACAGGTGGGTTTATGGTCGGGTACCCAATGATTCAGCAAATACTTCATATATCATGAGCCATATGCAGAATCATCAACTACATTGGTACTATTGGCAAATACTAATAATATCAAATACTTATTATGTTATCTATGTGGTGACGGAATAAGAATACAATTCACCATGTCTTACTCGTCGGTAATCATAAGAGACGACTAAGGGATATAAAACGCATATAACATCTATGAAGAGAAGGAAAACTCGAAAAAAACCCTACATCATCAAGTCTGACTCGCGCAGTGTAGTAGGTCATTCCGGAGGAGGCTCCAGTCCAACAGTGGGGCATATATGAGCTGAGATGATGAGATAACTTATTATATATGTAACTGCTCTCAAATTAATATATTGTTTTTGGTTATCTTTTTTTTTATAACCCATATTTCATTTAACTAATACTGTATCTAAATTTAAATTAAACCAATTAAAACTAGTTTTCTTTATTTCAAATATATAGCCAATATAAAGACTGATGCAGAATGTAACAGGATAATCAAATCAAGTAGTTCCAATATTGAAAACCTAGCCTGTAGAATATCGAAAAGCTATCTCGTCTTGCAACTTTGAGATTATGAAAACTGTTTTTTTTTATATGTATCAACAATTACCCTGCCTGGTATTTCTATCTGTTACCCAATTGAGAGAAAATATTTAATTACACTTAGACACAACACTATATCTACTCATAATTGTGTATACTTACCCACATTGTCGTAATAATGAGTACTGGTCTAGCAGTGACTCAAATCTAAACAATGAAGGTAGGTAGGTTATTTCTTGATGTACTCAGTTATTTATGATTGTTGTTGTTGTTTTGGCTATGCAGAAAGTTAATGCAATCTGAACAAACCTTAGTGGTTTTTGTAAGCAAACAAATGATAAATGTTTTGTAAAATTTATAACAGTAATAAAAAAGAAAAATATTGTGTCAACCCGAATCAGAACTGCAATACTCCATAAATTCTATGGGATTATATCTTATAGAGACAAAAATCATATTGATAGACTTTGGCAAGGATAGTAAGCTTCATACTGTCCGTTCAATGAAGTAGCTATAATTTAAGCTTTACTTTGACATCCAATAAATAAAAATACCTAAATTTACATTTATTGATGAAACAATGAACTCCTTAAAGTCTATTAGAACATATACCTATAAATTTTCACTACTCTTATGGGAAAGAAACTTAAATAACACATTATTATAATTAAAAAAGTAATTATAATAATAAAAGTATAAACTTACAACTTTAGCAGGTATATCATGTCTCTTGCACGCTCCATGATGAGTGCCATACAGTCCCAGGAACTCTAATGGTCTGTTAACACGAGTAGCAAGACCAGGAATATCACATCTGACTTGTATTTCTGTCCTGTCACTTGATTCCATTGGTACAGTAGCAGCTCCAGTCCCAGCTAAGTTTGTTCCAGATATATCTAACGATTCTAATGCTGGTAAGCTCAAAATGAGTTTAGACAATACTTCATTTGGATTAAAGTATTTGCCATGTCTTTCATTTGATTGTGATATATCTAAATGTACGAGGTGGTGCAAACTTACAATCCAGTCAATTACATCTTTAGACCAGTGTACACTATGAAGAATTAATACTTTTAAATTGTCCATACCATGTGCCCATATAGAGGCAGCCGATGTGCATTCCGAGAGGTCTAAATGTGTTAAGTTATTTAAGGGCTTCAACAATAGCAATGGGAATATAGCCAGACCTCTTCTTTGGATAATCAGCCTCCTTAAATTAGGAGCATTGATAATATAGCCTCGTTGTCTGTACAAAGCCTCATCTTGTGACAACACATAAGTCACGGGTCCAAATTTTAATGAGAGTAAATTTTCACTGTTATTATTTATTGTTTCTAATGATGCTTGCGATAAATATTCGCACTGCACTAACTCTACCTCATATGGCTTATGTTCCATTAAACATCGCAAGCCTTCATCAGTGATTCGAGAATTTCGAAGTTTAACAGTGTTTAAACGAGTACGAAGTTTATCACGAAAAACATTTGCAATGTTATCATTGACGCGAAATTTCTTTTGGTAGGACCGTAGAAATGTCTCGCAAATCTCAACAGGTAAAATAACGTCTTCATTCAGCCATCGCCATCGACTGGTAGGGTCAAGATGAGTTATTAAATTTAGATTAGATACTATAAATTCCATGCACAGATCGAATAGACTATCAGGAAGGCTATCCTCCAACGAAAACATTTCTTGTCGGCTCGACATGATTAATAATCACTAGATCTAGTTGTTCAAGATGTTGAAGGTTCATATAACATTTCGAGGACTTCACAAGATCATTGATTTCATAAGACTTAAAAATTAATAATAACGTCCATTTTTAAGTTATTCACTTTCCATTCTTAACACACAAGATAAATAAAGGCAAGATACCGATAGAATAATACTTCACCATCAGAATTTTCGCACAACGCAACAAGAAATCAATCAATATCAATTCACAATTTTTTTAATACCACAGAGTATAAATGTGCTAGATGATATTGATCGAGTCGAAGAGATAGATTCCTTGTTTTGAGTACCTACGTAGGTAGACAGGATGTGAGCCCCAGGATAATACCTACAAAATATCTAGGTAGATCTAGGTACCTATATGTACAAGTAAACGATGTCATTGTGTAATATACTCTCTACTACTCAGCAATAAATCAATACTTAGTACACTTAACATAGACAATTTCTGTTCAATTTATTTTTCTATTTAGAAAAGGGAACAAATTATTATTTAACATTTATTACACAGTCGATATTTTATTTTTCATTAAACATTCTTTTATTGATGTAAATCGTTGCCAATCATACAAATCGTCATATTTTGGTCAATCCATTACTGTTTTATAGATTCTAAATCTTTTGACAAAATCTAAAAACACATTTTTATGTCATGTGGTGATCAATTGTAGAGGCCTATGTCCAACCACGTAGCGGCGGGCGAAATGTTGAAAGATGAAATGGGACTAGATACAGCACAAATAACGACTGTAAGTTACAGCAACTTCATTCTATGAGTCCATAGTAGCGGATCCGCTAACGGTGAGACGGGATTCTAAATATCTCTGGCTGAGATTTACCTACCAATAAAATCGACCTTTGACCTTTCTAAGATAGAATATTTGGGGACTTGGAGTTGTAACAGGGTTATGGAGCCGGAGGCAGAATTGAGTAGGTATATAATACAAAGGGGCATTCTAAGATTATCGGTATTGAAAAATAAGGACATTGTAGGATTATCAGAATTGTAAATAAGGAGATATGTGATAATCTTCCGACTTGAATACCTGTTTTTCTAGCAGGCGGCAGATTCACTGTCCCAAATCGCCAAAAAGTTTATTATCAGTCTCTTCTAGACAACGTGGACACTGGACAGCTATCCAGAAGAGACTTACGGGCGTTAAATTTGAACGTGGCTGCAAGGTTAATACATAGCGGTATTCGTAGTCCGCGTGGTTACAGGCACAGACTACTAAGATATACTACGTGTGACAGGTTAACCCTTTAATTTGTAATTGCACGCCTCATAAGCGAAGCGTTGAGGTCTTGCTCTACTCTCGACTTATGAAAATCAAGCACTTTTCAAACCTAAAAATGATTGTATTTTTCTCACATTGCACTTATAGGAGAATATTATTATACACATGTCACGAAAAAACATTCGTCTAAACGTATTTGATATTTTTAAAAAGCAATTATTTTGTTTAAAGTAAGAAAAAAGTTGATTAATAAAAATATTCGAGGCCGTCCGGATGTTATCGTAAAGTATCTGGCATTCTGTCGACCGTAAAAATGAATGTATCGAAGTTTTTCTTTTATGTTGAAAATACTCAACGTCCGAAAAACTAAAATTCTATAGCCACATTTTACCAATAATATATTATTTTTCGTAATATCGTATTTATACAAATCGGAACGCATCTAAAAAAAATAGAAGTTTCAAATACGGTCTGTCATTTAATAGTTGTGGCTAAAATGGCGCCAATATCAGAAGCAACGAGCGTACACAAGGTAAGAATAATTGATAATTCAGGTTTTTTGCATGATTTGTGATAAACGATGTTTCTCAATGAAGTTACTAATATTTATGCTATACAGAGTGGAGATGTCAATACGACAATAAATGAAAACACCGTCAATACTAGTGTATAGGAGTATTTTGAAACTATCAAAAAAGTGCTCCATGGAAATTTAAAAAACATTTTTTCGAACAAACTTTTTATCATAAATATTGAAACAAAATAGAACACGTTTGTAAATATTAGTTCACTAACCTGTAGACAACGTGCAAGCGGCGAGCGACGTCGTGTCATATTTTACGACTTCGGAACGTAGTTAAATAAAATACCTACACCTAAGGTTTTGGGCGGTATTCATACTCACTTGATTATTTTATTAAATTTATAATCACGATAACTTTAATAATTCACTTGGTCCTTAAACTTTTAAATTTTCGATATGTGCGCCATGGACCCGATCGCACAAATTATATCGTCTTAAAATATTATTCCGAACTCTTGTTAACAGGTCGCCATTGACGGCGATGTATTTTAACTTGTCGAAAGATCGTACAATTCTATTTTTTAAGTCCTCCACATTATCAACGTCTGTTAAATAAACATCATCTTTCACATAACCCCACAAGAAAAAGTCCAATGGTGTGAGATCTGGTGACCGCGCTGGCCACCGTGTTGGCCCATACCGACCAATCCACTGATGTCCGAAAATTCCAGACAAACACTCTCTGGCAGCAACCACGGAATGTGCAGGCGCACCGTCTAGTTGGTACCACATCTGTCTACGCACGTCTAGAAAAAGGTCATCCATATACTCAGTAACAGGCCTGTTAATTAATTCTAGAAACTTTGCCGCATTTAAATTTCCATCAATAAAAATTGGTCCAATTATAGTAGCCCTGTGTATACCAGCCCACACATTGACGGCAAACCTGTATTGGTGCGAACTCTCTCGTGTTAGATGTGGATTTTGGTGACTCCAGTACCGGAGATTTTGGCGGTTCCATAATCCGTTCCTTGTAAATGTACTTTCATCACTCCACATTACATTGTATAAGAAATCGGGGTTTTCGAAATTTTTTCGTAACATCCAATGGCAGAAGGCTTCTCTGGCCGGCATGTCTCTTGGTAACAACGCCTGTACTTTCTTGTATTTAAAAGGCCTCTGTTTATCGCGTTTTAAAACTTTGTAAATAGTTTTATGGTTTACACGAAAATGACGAGCCGCTCTACGCAGACTAGATGTTGGGTGGCGAGCAAAATAATTTAAAATTTGTTCATCTAGGGTGGCTCTTACACGCGAAGGAGCACTATCCATATGAGTGAGTAAGGATTGATTATCCCGTAACCTCTGGACAGCTTGTACAGTAGTCCGGCCATTGGTAGGACAAACACGTGTGTTTCCATACCTCTCTCGGTAGGTACGTATGGTTAAAGCTGCATTGCCGTGACATTCTCCATAAATTAAAATCATATCTGTATACTCCGAAGCTGTGTAATTATAACGAGGCATTGTAAATGAGAAAAATTACTATTCTAACACAAAGTAAGCGTCTAATTTAGCACAATTCACTTAAAAAATTACAGTTACCTACTCAGATAGTACATGTTCACTAGAAAAAAAACTTCCTATGTCGCACAACACACTTTTAAACGTCATAAACAAAAGTAGTTGACTAGGTAGGCAGAAGTCACAATTTGCAAATCATCAATACCGCATGCGACGCGACGTTCACGTCACAGGATCACGATGCCACACTGACCTACAGACCTATTAGGTATAATACTTTTGAACAATAAAGCGAAACAAAAAAAAAATGTCCCTTTCGCACATTTAGTTGACCTTGATGAAACCGGGATCTTCTTTCATTATGCCGCATTAGGTAGTTTCAAATTTCTTATTTAAGTCTGATGACACGGTTTATGTGGATCTTGAGACTCAGGAATAAGGTATAATATGCATTGATTTGTATTGCGTTTGGCGAAGACTTGAAGTGGTAACATGGCGATATGTAGGTACTACCTTCATATTAATTGATACCAATGCAGCCCGGGAGGTCATTGATCTCGTAGTGATAGGCATATAATTTTAATTTTTTATACAGAGTGGGGTAAATGTTAATAATACAAAGTAATGTGCTGTAGCTAAACTATACGACATATTATATTCAAAGTTTGTATACCGGCTGGGCAAGTCATCAGATACACTAAATTAAAATTATTGTCGTATGGTCGTCTCCACCTTGTATATATAACATAAAATTTTAGTTGATGGTTCAGTAAATAATGAGTAAAAACAATGTAAGTACGCATGTTGAGTATTCTTAACATTGCGAGATATAGAACAAAGAACAGAAACTTTGTTATGTTAAGTATACTCAACAGTGCGAGAGTTTTGATAAAATAGTTGATATTATTTATGTTGTGGATATTTGACATTGCGCTTTATTGGATGTTTTTTTATTACAAGTTTTTATATCAATTGTCTATATTTTTCACATTTTGCTTGGTGTTGGAATGGTAATTGCACGTTTTTTTTTGCTTGCTTCAGACTGCATTAAAATGGGAACGGCTAAAAAAAATAATGGCACTAATACCGCCCGAAAGGGCAGCCTCTTCTAGTAGTAGTAGCGCTTCCGAAGATGAAGTTATTATACAATCTTTTAGCAGGCCTCGTCATCGATTTGACTCTAGCAGCTCTACGGTTACTTCAGAACCAAAATCCATACAATCATCACTCGAAAATTTAAAATTACTTGAAAGTTCAGATAGTGATATAGCTACACATGACGCTAACAGGGCTGTTTTATCAGATGAAGATGTTGTCCTTTAACACCCATAATGTCAGAAATATTTCCTGTGAACAAGTCATCATATCAACTGCCTACACTTCACTCTATATCAGCAATATTATCACCTTCAACTCCTATTATAGCGCAGCACACTCGATCTAAGCGAAAAGCTAAAAATCCAGCAGTTGAGCCATCCCACGTTACAAAGAAAGTGAAAAGATACCTCAGGAAACCTTTGGCTTTTAAGTAGAAATCAGCTAAATTTAAATATCCCGCTATTGTGGACGCAGTACAATTTAGCTCACCATTCGATGTACATAACAAGTCTCCATTGGATTATTTTCATTTTTTTTTCTCAGAAGATATTTATACTATTATTACTGACAATACAAATCTTTACTCAGTACAAAACAGTCAGACGGCCATGTGTGCTAATGTAACTACGGACGACATTCGTGACTTTATTTCAATAACGATTATAATGGGTGTTATTCCTACGCCCTCATATAGGGACTATTGGTCGAAGGAGTTGAGATTTCCGCCAATAGCCGAAGTCATGCTTTTAAAGAAATATGAAAAATTAAGAAAATTTCTACATTTTGCGGACAATAGCGAAATTAATGATGACAGGTATTTTAAGGTTCGACCATTGATGGAAAAATACGACAAAACTGTCTGAAACTAGACGAAGAGGGTCGTTTTAGTGTGGACGAAATGATGGTTCCATACAAAGGAACAAGAGCGGGAAGCTGTCGTCAATACATGCCCAAGAAACCTAAGAAATGGGGTTTTAAAATATTTGTTCGTGCGGGTGTGTCTGGCCTTGTGTATGATTTTTTACCATATGGAGGAGAAGATACATTTAGAAACCATTTTTTAATGAGTATGAGGATAGTCTGGGACTCGGAGCCAAAGTGGTGTTGGCTCTCTGCAAGACAATTAAAAATAAGCCATCTGTAGTTTACTTTGATAACTTTTTTACGTTATTAGAATTAATTCATTTACTACGCGACAGTTATGGTATTTTTAGTTTGGGCACAATAAAAAGCAATAGATTAAGAGGTTGTCAAAATAATTTTCCAACTGATAAAGCGCTATCCAAAAAAGGCAGAGGCACTATTAAACAAATGGTCTGTAACGAAAACCGATTAGCCGTTGTCAAGTGGTATGACAATAAAGCAGTTACACTAGCCAGCTCATTTATTGATTCATACCCTATGGAGAAAATCAAACGTTATTGCAAATATACTAAAACAAAAAAGATGTTGATTGTCCTGCAATAGTCAGACAGTATAATATACATATGGGAGGTGTTGACCTCGCCGATATGTTAGTCTCATTATTAGGTATGCGTCCGATATATCAAAACGAATCTGAAATCGGATTTCAGTCAGAAATCGTATCGTATCGATATTCAACACTATACAAACTGATTTTAGAAAACGTATTTCGGCAAAAACTAAATCAACGCGACATATCAAAACAAAACGACGAAAACGCAAACTAATAATAAATCTAATCATCGCGCAATCGTTTTCTATTGCTAGTTTTGCAAACCAAACCAATATTTGAAAACTTACTACCTAACTCTTTCACTCCGCTAAGCAATCGCTTAGTTAGAATGAGAGAAAGCGAATTTCATTAAAATTCGCCTCCTTTCATTCTAACTAAGCGATCGTTTAGTGCAGTGAAAGAGATGAAGCGAATTGTCATCAGTTTTGGATTTTGGCGGTTTCTATGAAACTAAGAATGGCAGATTGAAACGAAACAGAATTACAAGAGACAGGGAATAAGATCTATATTAGAATGCAACTACTTCCATGATAATATTACACAATACTTAATGATAGTAGCTTAAGTTTTATGTTCGTTAAATAGAATTTTGAATTATTGGAGAGTTTTTGCACACTTGACCTTGGTGACACGTGCTGTGTGCGCGTAATGTTATTTTTGTGATCTCGTGAACTATATAATTAGATAGGTATTTTATGATTCAATACTATACTAACGTATGTTAGTATCATACATACGATTTGATGATAAATAAGAAATAACTATTTAATGTAAAAAGGTAAGATTTTCGCTTCGTAATCGGGATTAATAAAAAAAAAAACCATACAAAAAAATGTAAATTATATAATATAATCATGAAATCATTGTATACATATGACGATTTTTAAATACGCAAGAAAGTTTTGTATCATATCCAAAACAAAACATTTTTGCTGGTCTAGTACTCTAGTTAAGCCTAGATAAAGCATGGAGGAAAATCGTACACCTAAATCCAATCAACAAAGAAATTACTTATAGAAAAATATTTTGAATGCGTTCGTTCGATTGCGTTTTTCGTTTGCTACGCTAAAATAACTAGAACCATCGAATATCGATCGAAACTAAGGTAAACCCGCTCCGTCAACCGCTCTGGAAATCGATTTCAGAAATCGGTTTTTAAAATCGATTTCAATATCAGAAATGGAATTTGTATCGGTTTGCGTAAAAATCTGAAAACGCCCATCTCTACTCATTATACAGATCTAATTTTAAGACTAAACGGTGGTACATGGCTATATTTTCACAATGTCTTGATATTTGCGTCAATAACGCATGGTTATTGTTTTGGAGAGATTTAGGAGGAAACAAAAAAACATTACCACTGAAAAACTTTAGGATCCAGATTTATAAAGAACTGTTAAAGAGAGAAAGAGTAAGTCACACTGAACCTGTAAAAACCTCTGCTTTGAAAATTAAAACCCCAGTTGCACCTAGGCCTCCTGAATCAGTCCGATACGACAACATTGGCCATTTTCCCATTTTTACATCCTATGGTAGGTGCAAATATTTCAAAAATGGATTTGCGAACATAGAATGTACTAAATTTAATTTAAGATTGTGTCTAGTTGCTAAGAGAAACTGTTTTCATGATTATCATGTCCTTAAATAAATATTTTCTTTTTTATTCTGACTTTATTTCTATTCCCATTATCATCATCCACTGGATAATGTTGAGAATACTTAACATAAATGATTATATGTAAGTTTTGCACTGTTGAGTAATGTTGAGTATTTTTAACATATGTTATTTACATAAGTATATAAATATTTTTTTATATATATATTTTTATATTCATATAGACTAAGTTTTATCTAAATAAAATAAAATAATTAGCAAAATGCATTTTTTTTTACCTTGCTCATTAAAGGGTTAAGAATATGCTAAAGGTGAAAATTTGACTTCTACAACACATAATTTTTTCCGATGGTCATAGTTTACGAATGCAATGTGTACTACCTTTTACCACGGCAGTCATAGAAATTAGCCGAGGGATAACTAGAAGAACAGGCAGCAGTACTTTCTTGGAAAACTTATAACACCAACTTGAGATCTTAAATCTGTAAAGTGCAGTAAAATGTTCAAAACGTTAGGAAATCAAAAATTAAATATAAATGCGACAACTTTCATAATTAGTATTATTTCAAATGTGTAATACTCGCGTTTTTTATTGCTTAGGGTATCAAACGAGTTGACCCGGACGTAATGGACGACGTATAGGTATCCAGACCATAGCCTGCCAAAAAAAGGGTGGCAAACGAACAAGCAGCACACCTAATGGCAAGTGTTACTGTCACTAATGGACCCAGCTAGGCCGCAGCCTACCAGCCAAAACTCGCTCAGAAATTTCGGCTTCTTGGCTTCTCACTCATGACAAAGCGCAACACATTGCCTGTATACAAAAAATACCAACAAAGTGGCCCTACCACTACGAACACAAGTCCACATCAGAAACACGTATACTTTAGATATCATTATACCAACAGAGATCGCCAGCCCGCTTGGTAAAATAGTGGTTATGGTACTATCGCTCCATCTGGGTAGGTCTAAGTCCAACAATTGATGACTATCAACATCAGTAAGATGATGGTGATTCGTCAGGTTACAGTTTGTTCGGTTAGGTAGGATTTTAGGTACCAACTTCGAATTACTCTGAGGACTTTGAGCAAGCCATTCCACAAATCGTCCACAAGCTCATGAAAATTGACGAAGAAACAAACATCACAGAAACCCAAGGCTATGAACTGCGAGCAGATTTTATTTCGGGGGCTGATCCATAGCCTAGATTAATGAGGAGAGTGGTGTAGTGACTAATACCTTTTTTTTTGCGGTGGACTAAGCTGTGGTCACACCTAGCCAAATCGGTCTGGGGTGGGGCGACGGAAGAGCCGGTGCGTGAACCCGTAAACCCAACCTGCAAAGCGCCTCCCTTCGCATTGCGAGCGGGCCACCGGTACCCGATCTTTGTCTTCGGTGGCGTAATGACTGATACCTAGCATCTATTTAATTATTTTTAGCTGTTAGCATATTATTTACATTATTATTGTATCTCCATTTATGCACGGGATCTTCCGTAGGGAAGATACCCGGTCCTTTGGTAGGCTTACATGGGGATATGGATCCAACACGCAGAGGCCTTTAGAGAAATTTAATCTAAATATTGGGATGGGACACCTACCGATGACATTCCACGTCTGCACATAACATACGTGGAATGCCAGCACTAAGTGTAAAACTATTGTGTGATGATGGTATCTAATATATGAATATGAGAGTGGGTGCTTAGTGGACTGGTTCATCTTATATCTATGAAATTATAAACTGTCGTCTGCCTTCAAACCCATGTTAAGAGATGAACGGTGGCAGAAGGTGACTCGCCAACTCACTGAATGGGCCCCCTAAATAGTCGCCACTGACACACTAGTCATACGGGCAACAGAGGGCAACATTGGTGTAAGTGGCTAGGGGTGTCGAGCGGTGCGGCGCCGGTTTCACCATTGAGTCTGCGATAAACAGACCCTTGGTTTCCCCGTAATTATGCCCTTGAAAATGATACTTCCACCCCCGAGCATATAGCTCTGGCGACCCCTCTCTGACCAGCTGTTTAAGGCAAGCCAGAGCTGAGAGTCCTTCGGGCACTCTTCGGTTTCCATTCTAGCCAGCCAATGAAGGCCAGCTGGAGACGAGTCCCTGGTCGACTCTCTGGAGTATTCAGGACCGCAGTGTCGCCACTCACATTCAGCTCGCCACAAGCTGCCCTGCGGTTTATTGGCTTTCCTGTAAATCTTGTGATACATTTTTTTTTATATCAAAAGAACTTAAGGAGCCATATAATGTTCCTCCGAGTTTTGCGTTAGCCTCATGGTGAGGTAACGACTGGCCCGGAGGTATACACTCATTATTATTATTATTATGCTTCCTCTACATAAAGGCGTTTAACATAATTTTTTTTTTATTGCATTTTTTTTCTATATTTAAAACTTTCTTTATTTTGCTTCTTGAAATCGATTATTATTGACAGGTATCCGCGAGCTCCGACAAGATACCGTCGGCATACTTGTAAAATGCAACAATACTAAAACTACGCCGAAATCATCGTACCCGAGCTATTCTCACGCGATTTTACAAATGTTACAAAATATTAGGGCGTCCTCCGGAGGCCACGCGTACCGACCCGCCCCCGGCGGTACAAACATCGGCAGATGCGACAATGGGGGCCGCCATCCATCACGCCTTGCCCAGTCAGGCGAGTCGAGGAGAGCAGAATTCCGGGTGGGCACTTGGAATGTAAGAGGTTGTGTGGAAGGTAAGTTGCACGATCTGATAACCGTCATGGCGGACAAACAGCTAGACGTGTTCTGTGTAACAGAGACCAAGGGAAGGGGCAGCGACGCCTGCGATCTTCCTGGTGGTGGGATGACTCTGTGGTCTGGTGTAACACAGAGCGATCGAGCCAGCATGGGGGTAGGAGTGCTGTTGTCCTCTCGCTTGGCCTCAGGTGTGAAGGATTACGGAATGTATGATCCCAGACTTATTTGGGTCCGCATAAAACTAGGTGTCACCAAGGTATTCATGGTTGTAGCATATGCTCCCGTGGGATCCTCGGTGGCATCAGACCTAGAGAAGTTTTGGGATAATGTTAGTGAAGTTCTGGATATGGCAGAAACCAGTGAACGCGTGATTGTATGCGGAGATTTGAACGGATGGATGGAGACCAAGCGTCCCGACTATGAGGACGTACTTGGTACATTTGGTGATAAGAGAGTGAACGACGCAGGTAGGCTCATAGCGGATGTTTGCATGGAAAGAAACTTTATTGTGTCAAACACATTTTTCCAACATAAGGACATCCATTTGTATACATGGAGAAGAAATGAACAGAAAAGTATAATGGATTTAATTTTGGTAGACAGTCGCCTCCGAAGCAAAATATTGGACGCAAGAGCCTACAGGGGCCCCACAGTCGATACGGACCACTATCTCGCTATTGCGAGATTTAGTGTTCTGTTCAGAAAGTGGAGGCACTGGCGAGAGCGTGTCCACTTCGGAGGGCTTGAAAGAATAAAGATTGAAAGTTTGCAAGAAGAGTGTGTAAGAAAAAAGTATGCAGAGGATGTCCGAGAACGGCTGACGATGGCAAACCAGCCGCAATCGGACATTGAGGAATGCTGGAGAGTATTGAAAGAGAGTAGATACAGCGAAACAAGTATGTGGAAGTTCAAAGAAGCATAGAAAAATAAATGGTGATGCATGGTGTGATGCGGAAGTGGCAGCTTCCGTAGAGCAAAAGAAGGAAGCACGGCTGCACTATGTCTCTTCTTTGAATCTGAATGACAGTATGACTGAACAGAAGAAAGAAATATATCGGCAATGTAAGAATGACACCAAGGCCTCAGTGAAAGCGAAACGTGATAGAGCAAATATGAGTGCAGAAGATAGGCTGACTAAAAACTTCGAGGGTAACACCAAACTCTTTTGGAGGGAGGTGAAGAGATCTCAGGGTGGTTGGTCAGCCTTCAGAATGAATAAAATAAGGTCTAAAGGTGGAGACATTCTTACACAAACACAAGACGTGTTAATCCGATGGAGTGAATATTGTGGCGATATGTATGCGGATACTCGAGTTGGCGCCGGTGTCGCATGTGGTTTAGTAGATCAACATTCGGCACCAGCGTCCTCCGATGGCATCAGTATGGATGAAGTTGAATTGGCGATAAGAAGTTTGAAAAATGGTAAGGCAGCGGGCATTGATATGGTGTCTGCCGAGATGATCAAGCTTGGTGGCTCCTGTGTCCGGGAGGCGTTCCTGTTGCTCCTCAATTAATGTTGGAGCTCGGAAATGGTTCCCGGGGACTGGAATAGCGCAGTCATCGTGCCTTTGTTTAAAAACATGGGTTCACGTTATGACTGCGCAAATTACAGAGCCATAAGCTTGACCAGTTTGGCAGCAAAAGCGTACGGTAAAATTATTGAAAGGAGAATGAGGATGGTGTCCGATGGATTACTGTGTGAGACACAAGGAGGTTTCAGGAGTGGAAGGGGATGCATGGATCAAGTGTTCTCTCTGCGCAACATTGTGGAGAAGCATCTGACCTAGAGTCAGAGGGTTTTCTGCATTTTTGTGGATCTGGAGAGAGCATTTGACACGGTTGTACGAAAGGAACTTTGGGACATTTTACCAGAGTATGGTATTAACGGTAAACTGCTGCAGGCTGTGCAGTCCAGTTACATGGGCTGTAGAGCCTGTGTGCGGCTGGATGATGAAATGTCGCCTTGGTTTGACGTCAATATCGGCGTTAAGCAGGGGTGCGTTCTGTCAGCCAGACTGTTTATCATATATTTGGATAAATGTCTCCAAATGTTGAACGATATGAATGTAGGAGTCCAGATGGGCGACTCAGTGGTCACTGCTCTGCTCTATGCAGATGATGCAATCCTGCTGGCACAGTCAGCGACTGACCTGCAGACCCTAGTCGACACAATGACAGAAAATTGTAAGAAAAGGGGTCTACGCGTGAATGTGAGCAAAACCAAAATAATGGTCTTTGAAAGAGATGAAGCCAGAGCAAATGTAAGAGTAACAATAGGTAATGATGTACTAGAGCAAGTGGATGAATTTGTATATCTTGGATGTGGATTTAGCCAAGATGTAAGGTACACCACTGATATAAAGCGAAGTGTCAATACGGGCAATAGAGTGAACGGAGCGTTGGGGCAACTTCTCGGTAGCCACCACCTCAGCCTGAAGGCACGTGTAGCAATACATAATGCAGTGCTTGTCCCAACATTACTGTATGGAAGCGAGAGTTGGGTATGCAGAAAAGAGTATGAAAGTAAAATTAATGCGGTCGAAATGCGATGTCTACGGAAAATCTGTGGAGTTAGGCTGATCGATCGCATTCGTAACGACGACGTAAGAGAGCGAGTAGGTATGAAAGAGAGTATTGGTGTAAAGATGCGAAAGGGAATGCTCCGATGGTTCGGACATGTGGAAAGAATGCCGAACGAACGTCTGGTTAAGAAGATATACAATGCGAAAGGTGGAATGATGTGGGTACCGGGGGAGACTGAGACTCACCTACCTAGACCAGATCGGTCATGTACTGAAGGAAGGTGGAGTCAAGAGTCTCCGAAACCGGCAAGCGTGTATGAAGAGAATTATGAATGTTGAGGAAGCGAGTGAAGTATGCAAGGATAGAGTTCTCTGGCACTCTGTTCTCTCTGCCTACTCTGCAAAGGACATGGCGTGATGGTATGTATGTACAAAATATTAAAAGCGCCATTCAGTGTTGCTGTGTATTAAAAAAAAACTTCCTGTGAAGGACTTTACATATTATATGTTATCACATACTATTATCGTACTTTTATTATATTTTATTATAATAATCTCGGCTCATATACGTCCCACTGTTGGGCTCGAGTTTCCTCCTCAATGGGAGGGGAATTTACCTACTAGACAATACTGTTCAGACGGGTTGGTATAGGGTTTGAATTTCCTATTCTTATATTATATATTGTATTTATATATCTTATATAATATTCTCTTTAGCTTTTTCCCGCGACTTCGTCCACGCAAAAGTCATATCTGACAGAGGTCAATAAAAAAAGCAAAAGCTTTCAAGGTGTTGAAGGTTTGTCGCTAAGGCGATGCTCAACAGCATCAAAAACTGGGATGTAGTCGCCGCCGATTTCTGCAAGTTAGTTGTCTCGCGGAATTAATCAACAGGGCGGGTCCGAGAGAAAATCTTCTACGGTGACACGCTCTACCGCCCCGGTGCCATGGGCGACGCAGGCGTGAGTACTTGTAGTGAGGTTCACTGGATGAGGCGACGCCTCGCTAGCGAAAGCTGCCAGGGCTTTGACTCGAGATGATACCCGAAAGAGTAACCCGCTGAACGTACCACCGCTAATACACCGATTGCGGTGATCCGCCCGAACGGAATAGAGGTTCGCGTACGGCACGTTATGGGATCACACCACACGTCCCCTCGTACGGATTGAATGGGTGTGTCTATAGTCTTCACCATAGCCGGTTGCTAAGGCAAAAGTTGTTCGAGGTTCTATTCATTTTACAAATTATATTGCCTATAATATCCTATTTACCGTATGGCGATGGGGTAAGAATATAATTATCACCACCCCTTATTTAACCGTTTTGTATTTGGTCTCACCAGCAGAATGTGCTGCGGCCTCCTCCTGGGAAACGTATAACACTTTACTGGTATGCTAACCCGCCTGCCAAGCGTAGCGATTGTTGCAATCGTCTTATCCGTGGGGTAGGCTTACGTGTAATAATGAACAGAATATGTTCTGTTTCTGTTGATTAAATAAAATTAACATAGGTACTTATGTCAGTGTAGTCTCAAGTATTATGATGAATGAGCTGCTCACTCTCCTTGTGAGACCCTTAGCCGATTTTTACGACTCCCACGGGTAAGCAAGGGGTGACAACAATTGAATTCTTTTCCCATCATTACACTGAGAATATTTCATATTACTAGTTCTTTATTATTTAAGTAATACTGTAAATATTTTTATCTTATTAATGACAACTGGGTGGCCTAGTTGACAGTGTATCTACCTGTTACCCGTATTATCACAACCTGGATTTTCGCACAAATAGAAAATCATCTACTATCATGTCCTTCAATATATACAATCTTTTACCATTTATATTGTATAACCATATTATTGTTTTAAACATTATCATAAGACATGTAAATAAACAAATAAACTTGTAAAAATTAAGAACCCATACTCATACCATTTTCTTAAAAAAAAAAACATTAATCGGGTACAGTTAAGCAGCTGGCAACACAAAGTTTCACGTATACTAGCATTATTGCAAATTTTCTTATACTCTAGAGCAGGGGTCGGCAACCTTTTACGTCGGAAGAGCCAAACATTTGAATTTATAAAGGTTTAAAGTTTTTAAAGAGCTACAATTTTTTTTTGCCTACAATTTTTTTTTGCCTACAATAATTTGTGCCTAATCCTCATTAATTAATATAGAACCATTTTTAAATGTTTTCTTTATAAAATATTTTTTTTTGCGTATAGAACTAAAGAGCCGCAACTTCACATCCAAAGAGCCGCATGTGGCTCGCGTGCCGCAGGTTGCCGACCCCTGCCCTAGAGTAAAAAATTAGCGTATTTACGGAGCTATTGTATTAGATAGAGCAGTATTCCTATAGTCGAGCGCCCGAGTACATTTCAGCAATCTAAGTTTCTAAATCTGTAATTTTTATTTTGTATAACTATGTTGTTACCACAAGAGTAGAAAAAGTATTAGTTAAGAGATTTAACCACCATTGTTTGCGCTCGAAAGATGCCAAAATAGAGGGTGAAGGCATTATGGAAACACTGTATCTCAACATTGGCATAATAACGACAGTGCGCGTTTGCCACCCTATGACATTCAGTTCTATAACTCATATTTTATCACCTTTGAGATTAAGTAATTCCTACTTGAAGGCACACAATCAAGTACGTACTAACCTACTCGAAGTAGTACCTCGCCATCCAGACATTAGATAACGTAATCAAAAACATTGCCTTAGTCTAAAAGGATTTCCTTAAAAACTATTATATGTATAATATAATTTTACTAGAGCTTAGTTTAATAATAAGCAAAATTCACGTATTACCACTTAATATAAAGCTAGCGTATTTACTGAGCTATTGTATTAGGTTGAACAGTATATCTATAGTCTGAGCGTGCCAGGACGTTCCAGCAATCTAAGCTTTTAAATCTGTAATCGCCCTTACATGCCAATTACATACATACATATATATCATCACGCCATATCCCTTGCAGGCTAGGCAGAGAGAACAGAGTGCCAGAGAACTCTATCCTTGCATACTTCACTCGCTTCCTCAACATTCATAATTCTCTTCATACACGCTCGCCGGTTTCGGGGACTCTTGACTCCACCTTCCTTCGGTACGTGACCAATCTGGTCTAGGTAGGTTAGTCTCGGTCTCCCCCGGTACCTACATCCTTCCACTTTCGCATTATGTATCTTCTTGACCATACGTTCGTTCGGCATTCTTTGCACATGTCCGAACCGTCGGAGCATTCCCTTTCGCATCTTTACATCAATACTCTCTTTCATACCTATTCGCTCTCATACGTCGCGCGTTGTCGTTACGAACGCGATCGGTCAGCCTAACTCCACAGATTTTCCGTAGAGATCGCATTTATATATGCCAATTGAAGTTGATTTTTTGTGAATTATTCAACCCAAGGGAAATACAGGCCAGGCTGCCGTACTCAACATTTCCTAATGATCGTACAGATATATAATACCATTGAAAAGTTCCTTCTTTTGAAAATGGTAGGTACCAGCTTCAGCATCAAGTTATGAGGAAAATGAAATTAATGTATTATAGTTGGAAGTACAATTTAAGCTGTGTGATAGCGGTTACGAATACTACCGATCCTTACTTTGCTCGTGGACAGGGGCGGCTTTACCTATAGTGCAGAGGGTGCGGTGCACCCGGGTGCCGGGTGTTAGGGGGCGCCGAGAGCCACTCGGGACACGTAGAGCCTCACTGTAACGCTGCACACCGTACGCAGCCAGCGCCTAACCATCTATAAACGTAGTGGGTGCGTTATTTGACAGGTTTGGATAGGTTGCTTCGTCGCCATGCTCACTGTAACTTCATAATCTGATCGCGTTTACCTGTTGTGTCAAAACAACGTACTCCTTTTGTACCCCTTTTGTGTCAAAACAACGAGACTAAGCATGCGACAACGCATTCCAGCGAAGTTCGGAGTTTAGTCGAACGTATTGTAACTATATATCGCATTGTATATCTTCTTAACGCCTGGTTAAGAAGATATACAATGCGAAAGTGGAAGGATGTAGGTACCGAGGGAGACCGAGACTAACCTACCTAGACCAGATCGGTCATGTACTGAAGGAAGGCGGAGTCAAGAGTCTCCGAAACCGGCGAGCGTGTATGAAGAGAATTATGAATGTTGAGGAAGCGAGTGAAGTATGCAAAGATAGAGTTCTCTGGCATTCTGTTCTCTCTGCCTACCCTGCAAAGGGATATGGCGTGATGATATGTATGTATGTATGTATGTATTGTAACTATTAACTTATTCCATTTTTGTTCTCCATTTTGATACAAGAGAGCGCCAGGTTATAGATTGCACCCGGGCGCTACATGTGCTACAGCCGCCCCTACTCGTGGATGTGATAAAAGGCTACTTTATATCAACTTGAGCCAACACCACCTGATGCCGATTGGTTAACAATTACATTCCCAAGAAGGATTGCCGTCAGGCAGGCGACTGGTCATAAAACTATTGTCAAGAATTTTTACAATATATAAGAAGAAGAGTACGTATTACGTCGACCCCAAGTAGAGCAGTAGAGTGATGAGTTGGAAGTATAATTAGTGTTCTAATTCTCTCTTGTGGAGACGATTTTAGGTGTCAGTCCTTCAGACCCTAGCATCAAGTTATGGTGAGAAAACGTTTAATTAATTTTTAAAGTCGATGCAATTAACTGTTGAAGAGTACCTATTCTTCTGCGTTTTTAACTTCAGCATCACGTTATAGTGAACATAAATTAAGGTATAGTAGGTATTAAAATTATACATATCATTAAAGCTTCAAGTCATTGTCATTAACCATTGAAGAGGTCGCTTCTGTAGAGATGGTCCTGGCCGGGCCTCCAGAATGTCATTTATAGATAACTAGCTTCTGCCCGCGGCTTCACTCGCGTAAAAGGTTACTTTCCTAAAGTTTTTACATCCCCTATTTTTATTTTACCCCTTAAGGGTAATTTTTGTATTAAATTAAATTCTAATGTCATATTTATTTATATTTAAACAATAGCCTAAAAATAAGTTTCAAGCTTCTGGCTTTAAAAATGACGATACTTCCTTACATTTTTTCATCCCGTTTTCAACTTTTTTTTTGCATTAAAAAGTAGCTTATGTCCTTTATCAGGCTCTAGACTATCTGTGTACGAAATTTAATTTAGATCGGTTCTGTAGTTTTGGCGTGAAAGAGCGACAGACACACAGTTACTTTCGCATTTATAATAATAGTAAGGACAATCCTTACTATTATTTCGATAAGTATGACAAGATTTAGAATTGATTTGAAAATTTTGACTAACAACTTACTACATAATTATCAACAGAGCAAATTAAAAGATTTTAAAAAGATTTCTTCGTTGTTCCTGTGACAATAAAAAATATTTTTAAACTAAAGTCTGGCTTAAAATATAAACAATTCTCTTACGTGAAAAGTCAACCATAAAAAAGGTATTATCATAGCGTACATATATACTATTGATAGCTTACAATTAATACGTAATAAATTCTAGTAATTATTACCATAGCCATTGTAAAATAAAGAAATCGCTACAGTTACAAAAATAAACTACTTTATATAATATTAAAATAGATATCATCATTACTTATTGCCTTTTATGTAATGTTAATTGATATTATTAAAAAAAAATTAACAAAACTTATATTCACTCTTCTAAGAATAAGAAGTCCATCCGTGTGGTGACGGAGTAAGAATACTATTCACCACCCCATATCATTCCCGTGGGTGATCGTACGAGACGACTAAGGGATATAAAACGCATATAACATCTATGCGAGAGAAGGAAAACTCGAAACAAAACCCTATACCAACACGTCTGACCAGCGCAGTATAGTAGGTTAATTTCCCTCCCATTATGGAGGAGGCCCGAGCCCAACAGTGGGACATGTATGGGCTGTGATGATGATGAAGAATAAGAAGTATTTGCATGCGTCTTCTAATTATAAAAAATATCAGATATTTATAATTATTTTAATGCGTACATGACCTTTTCATTCATTCGTTTCTCTAAATCTCCGCACAAACAAAATTGGACCTTTTTCTTTTAGACCAGTGTTCACGCTGGGCGGAGAGGTTTGGATATCAGCTACGACTGAGCGTTGAGAGGGAGTCTACCCCCGGGCCGGGCTTAATTTGCTATGCTGACGATACGCTCGTCGCAGCCCGAGGCAGGACATTGGAAGCGGCGATGAGCCTAGCCACTCTCGGTGCCGTGGAGGCGCTGGGACTAAGGGCTCTAGATACAACGGCGGCTCTCTCGTTTTATTTTCCCTGCATAGGGCCACCCGTCGGTGCCTCGATAGTCACAACTACGTTCCCATCGGTATCCAGGCCCATATGAAGTATTTGGGCCTGATACTCGGGCATGGGCAATTTTGGGACCATTTACGCAAACTTGCTCTCCGGCTGGTCGTCACGGCGTCCGCCCTCTCACGGTTTATGCCGAATGTGGGCGGACCCAGTATTGAAAGTCGACGGTTATACGAGGGAGCAATCCGCCCAATAACTTCGTACGGCGCACCCGTATGGACGAGGTCTCTGACCGTCCGACTCAGGGCTCTCTTGTAGCGACTACAGAGAGCCATAGCGGTCAGTGCCATTCGCGGATACCGTATGGTGGCTACTGAGGCAGCGTGCGCATGGGCCGGTACACCCCCGTGGACTTGGATGCGGAGATGCTCGCCGATTTAAATCGGTGGGTGTCTGCAATACGTGACGTAGGCAGCGTCGTTTCACCTAGTGAACTGGCCGCCTGGCGCGAAGACGGCCGCCGGGACGTCCTTGCACGTTAGGTAATGTGACTAGAGACGTCTCGATTATATACCGTTGTACATACCGTTAAAGCCCTCCGGCCCGTATTGGTGTATTGGGTCGAGCGGCGGCACGGAGTCGTTTCTTTCATTGGGCATTGCTATGACAAGTACCTGTACACAGTCGCAAGGAGCTGACTCCATCCTGCCAACAGTGCGGCAGTGACGAGGACACCCAATTTTTTTTTTTTTTTTTTGGTGGACTATGGATGCGTCTCGCCCCGCCGAATCGGCCCGGGGTGACGAAAAGGCGGCGCGTGACCCCATAGACCCACCGTAAAACTCCTCTCTCTTCGCCGTGCGAGCGGACCACCGGTTCTCGATTTTTGACTTCGGTGGCCCGCCCGGTGGTTTACCCTCGCGGGTTCCTCTCGTCGACGCCCCGAAGATTGTCGGAGCGAGGTTTGTATGACCTGGGCTCAGCAGCTCCGTGGCCTCGTCACACCATCGGTGCCAACCTCTCGCTGCCGTCCGTCGTGAAAGCGATAGTCGACAGCGAGAGGAACTGGGACGCGGTCGCCGTTTTCTGTGAGACCGTCATCTCACAGAAGGAAGCGGCAGAGCGAGTCCGGGAGGATCTCCTTCATGAGGTCGCCGCTGGTGTCTGGGGTGGCGTAGGCGGGAGTACCCGCGCCTCATGCCGCCCTAGCCAAGGCAGCGGGTAACCGGATCGGGGATTAATTTGGTCGCGCCGAAGCGAGGCCACCGTGTGAGGACGACGCCCTGACATCGAGAGTTATTGGTCAAGACGACGGCGTTGTCTAGAGGATACCTGTGAGGGTAGACCGCCGGGTGGGCCACCAAAGTATAAGACCGAGTTTTGGTAACCCACCCGCACGGCGTCGAGGGGTACGTTGTTGGGCGGGTCTATGGGTGCGCTCGCCGCATTTTCCGTCGTGCCGGGCATGGTTAGCGGGGTGTGACCACACCGTAGCCCACCGCCAAATATATATTTATATATATAATTCTTTTAGCTGTATGTAGTGTAGTGATGTTATCGCTGGTGCCTTACTAAAATGCAGAATCACCTATACTCTAATTTAAAACAAGAGCAGTACAACACTATAAATCAACTAATTTGGTGATACGTCTATTCATATAGCTCATATATGGCGGCCCCTTCTGACTTAGAGAACGTGAAACGATATAGATATATGTATGTATTATTAAAGAAGGACTGACTAACAATTAAATAAATTAAAATAGTTAGCACTTTTATTAGTATTTGTTAAATGATATTTTTGAATTATACTAAAAATATCTAAATCCTATGAAATAATAGTAATCTATTACATTATGTTATTGTAGGTACAGATCATTTGGAAGTTGACAAGCTAGAATACACAATTCAAATTATATTATACAATTCAATATATTACACAATTTAAAAGTTATTGATAGGTATGTACTTTCAGTACCTATTATAAGTTCTCTTTGGTATTTATTTAATTGTTTAATTTTCTATTCATCAAAAATATTGATCCGAAATGATTTTATTTGTTTATGAAAATGCAACCTAAATGTTAACAATTATTTTTATTTAAATTAACAAAATAATTTTAAAAATTTACAAACAAAGTTCTCACAATCAAACAGACCGATACCTAACTAAAATAATCACACTGGTTTACCAGGTTTCGCTTATCACTAACAGAATATAGTTAATTAAAAGCAAAGTCGCAGCTATGTACATTAACATTACTCTGCATTGTTACCATATAGTTAGCCTTATGCTAGGGCCGCACCTGCGTGTATTGTCACGAAGCTTCGTGCAATGAGACGATACACGCAGATGTGACCGGTCATTATCGGCTATCGTCGCGAACATTCGGGCTTTGTGTGAGTTATCGCTTGGGTGGCGATAAGTCAAAGGTTTTAGCGCGCTAATATATCGCGCTCTGTGGTCATACCAGCGTTTTTAATATCGGCGGAAATTTTCGATGTGTATAAACGCGTTCGAGAATCTCCAGTTAATCAATAAATATGGAGTGGAGTGATGAAATGGTGTTGGAATTTTTACACCATTATGAAGCGGAACCCATCAAGGGATCAAAAAAATCATTATGTAATTATTAGTATAATATAGCTGTAATAGTAAAATTATTCGTTATCCATAGTTAAACGCATGAAAATGATTTCGACCATCTTTAATTATTGCACGATACTTCATGTAAAATACCGAAGTCGCTAATGTGACCACAGTTTTATCGCGATAACTTTCTTGTGTACAAAACGTACGAAGCTTCGCCACACATTACTTCGAGACGATACACGCAGGTGTGGCCCTAGCATTAGCCTTACACATTATAGACGCTTCTCAATTCAAAATCTCAGTAGCTGTAATGAAATGTTACCAATGAAAAATTTTACCAACCCAATGCTTAAGTAATATCAGGAATTTTGAAAGCGTTTGTAAATAGGTAAGGCGAATATCTATTTTACTGACTAAGAATAACGAAGAGCATATTACCTATGTTGTAATCTAAATGTGTTTTGACAATCCGAACTAATATTATATTAAATTTCTGTACTTCAGTATTAATAGTTTTTGATTAATCATTTTAAGTAATTAGTAGATATGATAGGTACCGACCGATCAAAACAAACAGTTCTGTAAAAAAAGTAAACAAAAGTATCATGCAAACCTGTTATCTACTTATAAATTATAATCAGCCAATTGGTTTTGGTTTATGTATTTCTCAAAATAAATTTTACATGTAGCATGCCCCCGTGCAATAATACGACAAGTAGGTATAATTATTTAGTTTTTCTATCTTATTACTCTCTCTTTTGACGAACTAAGTATTCAATTTATCACCAACCCTTGTTTTGTCTGCAAGGATTATTAAAGACGAGTACAGGACTGTGACAATCTAGTACTACGGGTTTGGCTACCATCCTCTTAAACAAGTTAAAAAACGATTATAAAAGACGAGTACAAAACTGTGGCAGTCTGGTACTACGAGTTTACTACCATCCTCTTATTGTTCAAGAGATTAAAAAAATGATTATAAAAGACGAGTACAGGACTGTGGCAGTCTAGTTCTACGGGTTTGCTACCATCCTCTTATTGTTCAAGAGATTAAAAAAAATGATTATAAAAGACGAGTACAGGACTGTGGCAGTCTAGTTCTATGGGTTTGCTACCATCCTCTAATTGTTCAAGAGATTAAAAAAATGATTATAAAAGACGAGTACAGGACTGTGGCAGTCTAGTTCTACGGGTTTGCTACCATCCTCTTATTGTTCAAGACATTAAAAAAATGATTATAAAAGACGAGTACAGGACTGTGGCAGTCTAGTTCTACGGGTTTGCTACCATCCTCTTATTGTTCAAGAGATTAAAAAAATGATTATAAAAGACGAGTACAGGACTGTGGCAGTCTAGTTCTACGGGTTTGCTACCATCCTCTTATTGTTCAAGAGATTAAAAAAATGATTATAAAAGACGAGTACAGGACTGTGGCAGTCTAGTTCTACGGGTTTGCTACCATCCTCTTATTGTTCAAGAGATTAAAAAAATGATTATAAAAGACGAGTACAGGACTGTGGCAGTCTAGTTCTACGGGTTTGCTACCATCCTCTTATTGTTCAAGAGATTAAAAAAATGATTATAAAAGACGAGTACAGGACTGTGGCAGTCTAGTTCTATGGGTTTGCTACCATCCTCTTATTGTTCAAGAGATTAAAAAAAATGATTATAAAAGACGAGTACAGGACTGTGGCAGTTTAGTTCTACGGGTTTGCTACCATCCTCTTATTGTTCAAGACATTAAAAAAATGATTATAAAAGACGAGTACAGGACTATGGCAGTCTAGTTCTACGGGTTTGCTACCATCCTCTTATTGTTTAAGAGATTAAAAAAAGGATAATACAAGACGAGTACAAGACTGTGGCAGTCTAGTACTACGAGTTTGCTACCATCCTCTTAAACAAGTTAAAAAAAGGATTATAAAAGACGAGTACAGGACTGTGGCAATCTAGTTCTACGGGTTTGCTATCATCCTCTTATTGTTTAAGAGATTAAAAAAGGATTATAAAAGATGAGTACAGGGCTGTGGCAGTCTAGATTTACAGGTTTGCTACCATCCTCTTAAACATGTTAAAAAAAGGATTATAAAAGACGAGTACAGGACTGTGGCAGTCTGGTACTACGGGTTTGCTACCATCCTCTTAAACAAGTTAAAAAAAGGATTATAAAAGACTAGTACATGACTGTGGCAGTCTAGTTCTACGCGTTTGCTACCATCCTCTTAAACAAGTTAAAATTTGTAAAAAGAGGGACTACTGCTATAGGTTAGCGGACTCTTTACAGAACATTCTGTAACTAACCCAAGCGGTGCCGTTTAGTTTCAGCCGGTTAAGTTAAATTAACCGGCTGAAACTAAATTGGACCGCTTAACGCACGCCATCTAAATACGCATGCAGTTTACGTATAATTGCTACCTACCAGTTGCAATACTTAGGTAGGTACATATCTGATTTGATAATATCTTTTTTAATAGCTTTTCCATACATACATACAAAAGATTTTTAATATAAGTCACACATAATTTATGAAATTTAGATATATAATTATAAATACTACAAACGTGTATATATATCTTGCATATATCTACTTAAAATATTATTGTCTATATAAATCATTGCATAATTTGCACTACGTACCACTAGCTACGTGGTGTAGCTAAAAATATTTAATATGACAAGGTTTTAAATGTTAATTTATTATTTATCTCCTTCTAACTACATAAATGACATTGTTATATTGTATCAGTTATTATAAAATATCATTACCTAATTGTAAATTATAATAAGGTATTTGTTATCACTTATTAATGATTATTTTTAGGTATACTTATTAACTATCTAGTTGTGTAATGGAGGTGTACCTACTACGTAACTCGTTAAATCTTTGATGTTACACTTCTTCTGGCGCGTTAGGGAAAAGTGATGAGAGTAATTTTTTACGATGCGCGCACACCGTCACGAAATACCGACACCCTGAAGTTAGCTATAGTGTTGATGATATATAAATGATGATTTTAGTTTTTTAACTAGATAATGTGTTATAATAAAACTTGCAATGTATTAAATACTTTTTTTCTGTTGTTAGTGTCGTTTTTTTCCTATAAACGTAGAATAAGGCGAAAGATAAAATGTTTGATAAGATTTTTATCTTGATACGCCAAATAAGTATAACTTCTAACGCGTGTACATAAGTACACACACACTTTTTCACTTTTCTTTAGTAATCAAATTATTTAGGTAAAACAAAAATTCACTAAGCTATAACATATTTTAACCCATAATTATTTATTGAAAGTAAAGTTGTCAATAATCAGTTACATCCGTAGGAGTACTTCGCACCGTTAGTAGAAAATTTATTATATATCGACGCTAGAAAGCATAAATGTAATAACCCACAATATTAAAATTGACACATACACAAGACTACATACACTATACTACTACCCTTTTTTCCCGTAAAATATTTATTACTTTCGTATTTGTGAAACTAGAGATAGTTGGTAACATATATTTTTATAATCCTTACTAATATTACCTATAAATGCGAAAGTAACTCTGTCTGTCTGTCGCTCTTTCACGCCAAAACTACTGAACCGATCTAAATTAAATTTGGTACACAGATAGTCTAAAGCATGATAAAGGACATAGGCTACTTTATAAAGCAAAAAAGGGTTGTAAAAGGCGATGAAAAGTTGTAAGGAAGTATCGTCATTTTTAAAACCAGAAGCTTGAAACTTATTTTTAGGCAGGAGGCTTATTTTTAGGCTATAAATAAACATGAAATTAACATTTTGTAAGAAAATTACCCTCAAAAGGGTAAAATAAAAATAGGGGATGAAAAACTTTAGGAAAGTAACCTTTTAGCGGGCGAAGCCGCGGGCAGAAGCTAGTAATCATAAATATTCTCACCATTACGATTAATTGTTACATATTCAAATGAATATATAAACTCAAATATATATATATTTCGTGTGGTGACGATGTAATATATATTTTCCGACGTAATATATATATATATATATATATATATATATATATATATATATATATATATATATATTTTCTGTGTGGTGAAGGAGTAAGAATACAATTCACCAACCCCTATCTTACCCGTTGGTGATCGTAAAAGACGACTGAGGGATATAAAAATGCATATAACATCTATGCAAGAGAAGGAAAACTCGAAACAAAACCCTATACCAACACATCTGACCAGCGTGGTATAGTAGTTCAATTTCCCTACCATTATGGAAGAACCTCGAACCCAACAGTGGGACATATATGAGCCGAGATAATGATGATGATGATAGATATATTGAGAAAAAAACATCGTTGAGAAATGATAAGTGTATATGTCTATAGATAAACTACATCACCTTTATTTTAATCAATTGAGTGCAACAAAATAGCATTATATTTGACTTGAATATGCCTACAACGGATTAACCACGGTAAATGCGATTAGGTACCGTGCAACACAGTTACATAATAAATTTCTACGCTATTGATAAATTTTTTGATACGAAATGTGGGACAAGCTAAAAATAAATAATTTCTCCCGCTGAACATGCTACGGTCACTCGACTCTATTCGTTATCACCAGTAATGTATTTTAGTTCTATAGATGCTCCTTGGGTCAATTTTATACTTAAAATGTTAAACTTTTACTAATAACGGTGCTAACCCTTGACTTAGGTAACCTTCATTAAAACTAGGCAATCTTGGCAAGTGCGTAACATTATATATGTGTATTATTTTATATATATATCTACTTACAAAGAAATAATTTAAACAAATTTATTGAGATACTTCCAAAGCTTATTGCTAAATATCAAACACAATTCACCTATCGCCTAGGATTAAAAATGTATGTTGTAGTTTTTAACAGAATTTAAAATAAAAAAAGCAATGGTTTTTTTTTAATTTTTAATTATTTCAATGCTCTAAGAAATATAAAAAAAATATTCTTCAATAATTCATAAATATTTTTAATTCTATGTACCTTAAATATTTTTTGTTTTAAAATGTCTGTTTTCCAATACTAAGTTATTGCATGGGAGCATGAATGTTATTGGTGATTAAAAATTATGCTATTATAATTGTAGTAGGTATCTAATACATCCCAAACCTACTTAGAAAATTGCAAAAAAGAACAGAACAATCTCGTTCTTTTAAAGCGGCGTCTTATTCTACTTACTTAAAAACATACATATTACGCGTTCTCTTCAAGATTGCCGTTACCTCCCGTCCCACATCCCTACCTCGTGCCGCAAACATTGCCAGCTCAGTACCGATAGCAACGCTATTGTTTATATATATTTTCATATTAAAGGAAAAATTGTTGATTTGCATTTTAATTTAATAAGTAATAGTTCCACTTGCAACTTTGCACGCGTGATATGTTAATATAAGTATCCTTTGTCCTTTTCTGTACTGTTGAAACATCTAATAATGATTATAACTTGTAATAAATTTCGTTATAATGGGTAGAGTTAACTAATAACACACGAATAACAAACAAACTCACATTTGCATTTACAATATTAGTAACGATAAGCATAGTAATTTATTTTATCAACTTGACAAGCATTTCTGTGTAACAAAATTAATCAACAATCATTTCATTGTTTTGTCATCGATGTCCATAGTTGTGACGACGTAACGGTCGCCGACGGCAATCATGAAGTGAACCCGTAGTATGTGATGATGCAAATTTTGGTTTATTGATAAGTTAGCATAAGTGTGTAGGAAACTATCGTACCGCTATGCCTAAAGCAAACGCAGTAATTTTGAAATTACAATTAAATATAAGTAATTTTCTGATCTCAACCGATGCGAAATTAAATCTTTCCAGTTTTATTTCCAATATTTAATAAAGAGTTATACTCCACTTTTGGTTATTTACATATACAGTATCATAGGTTATAACAGTAGATGGGTAAAATATTTATTTATATACATGAGAAATATTTTGAGTAGGTAAGTATTACTTAAAACTATTCAAAATTGCGTATGAAACTCTACTTACAAGTGGATTAACCCATAATTCAGAGTAGTCACGGTAATATCTCACATAAAATAAAGTCTATACAAATTTACGTAAGCAACACATTGAAAATTTTCAATTAGTTTGTTTCATACACAAGAAATATATATCTATCTGTTCAATTAATATTATTATTACGTAATATTATATTTTTAAGAAACATTCATTCGGACATATATAATATACTAATAAACCATTTAGTAGGAACCACGAAAACATTGCTCGCGAGTGTTGTAAAAACTAATGGTTCCATACTGATCTGCGCCAATTTCACCTACTTTGTATGGTAACGAGTAACGTTTCGAATTAGGGTTGACGTCTGGAAGTTTTACAAACTTAACGAAAACATTATAGGTACAACATAATTGACTTTTCTAACTCTAAAACATATATAATGTTTTAGAGTTTTTAAACAAATGAGCCTACCCAAATATAGTCTGTTGCAGAAATATGTTGATAACAAATCTAGTACCTATATTAATTGTATTAATTATGTATTCTTTTATTAAACTTATATTTAATATTACATGACAGTAATTTTTACATATTATTATCACTTTAAGTATATTAAAATTACATTAATTGAAAAACCTTTTGTAAAACCAGTGTACATTATTTTATTTTGTCAACAGTAGATTATCCAGCGTCAATGCTAAGAGTTTTAGATACAAATTACTTTCTACAAAATAATATATATATATATATATATGTTTGATATTGCTGTGGTAGTATACATGATCCTTACATTGCACATTTTAGTCAACGTATACATTTTTATACAATGTTTTATCAATGAACAAATTTAACAATACAAATAATACTTTCTACACACTAAAGACAAATTACACACTTATTCACCATATCCGAGATAGGATCATTAGATAATTTAGTGTTAAAATAATATCTTATACAAGATCCTATCTACATCGCATAATGAATGTAAAGATGGCTCTTATCTAAATCCAAATATTAGCACATTTGACCAAGTCAATAGACACTCTGCCCTAGTTTAGATTATTGGCAGCATTATAAATCATAAGACGAAGCTATCAGACAATGTCATCGGCGTGCGCAGCGCCCTCTTCTAATGCTCACTGTGGCGAAGTGTTCAAGTCGCGAAGACGTAATTGATCAGCTAACGGATGCGATTCTTCACGCTTTCGTTCATCGGGCCATTTTACTACAACATTAGTATTAGCAGGAGGGAGCGTTACAGGTGGCTCGACGACAACAGGCAGTCCACCTTCACGTTCCGGCAGCATGTGCCCGAAAAGAGCGCCGACACGCCGGTACATCAACTGTGGTATTTGTGGCTCAATTGTTTCGGGGCTTGAGTTTTCAGGCATAAGCTGTATCTCATCACCTAAATGTGCCAACACGATGACCGGCAAGTTGTCGGAAGAAGGCACGATATCATTCAAAGCTCTCATAAGAACGGGCGTGGCGGTTTGCGGTGCCACGCAAGTTGATGTTCCACTCACCCTGGCGTTCTGGCTTTCTAGCACTGTAGTCAGCTCGTATAAGCGATCTTCGCACAGCACAGGATTATCTGTAAAATAATATCTATATATGTAGATATGTGTAAGTTATGTATACAGTATTATTGCGATTGTATCCTTAAACGTGTATTTTTGGAATTTTTAGGTCGGGTATTTAACAGTTTTATTTGATTTTTACACTATACTTAAATTTGAAATTGCCTGAATGTTTTATTTGAAATTTATCCTGTCATAAGAAATTAAAATCGTAAGGTCACTACGATCTTATTCTATCCTATAAATATCCAAATGAAACAAACGTTGGGGATACACATTGGATACAGGCACGAATACACGCACAAATAAGCTAGGGGTGCTATTGTGTTCTATCCTATGAATAGATGATGTTAATATTAAATAATCGTTGAGGATACACGTTTGACACACACACAAGGATACACGCACAGATTACCTAGGGATTGACTGACTCCTAGCCGAGGCAGCGAGTGACTGGACCGGGGAATAGTCCGTCACCCGCAGAGAGGCTGACTGCGTGAGGGCGAAGCCCCGGCAGTTAGCTGGGGCGTCGACGTGGGATGATACCCGAAAGGGTAACCGGCTGGGCTGGCCACGGATGGAAAGGAAGCGGTACTAGTGGCCGGCCCAATAGCGATGGGGAGGGAATACGGTGGATTACGGGGCCACGCGCTGCCCGTTCCGTCGCCCCGGACGGAACGGGCTGCGTGTGTACGGACCATTGCATACCCAAAAAAAAAGGGATTGACTTACTATTTTTAGCTAAAACAGTGGTCTTAGCTAACAATAACATCCCAAACGAAGGTGTTTCCCCAATTTAGTAGATAGCTATTGTAAAACATAGCTAAAATGTTTCTATTTCATTGTCTATGACCTTTTTTTACCTATGCTTATAAAAACAAGATATGATGCGCCGAATCAGAATACATACATTAGAATATGTATCCATCCATCCATCCATCAGCCCGTAAACGTCCACTGTTGGACATAGGCCTCCCCACGAGAATGCCATCTATAACGGTCCTGTGCCACCTGCATCCAACGGTTTCCTGCGACCTTGATGAGGTCATCAGTCCACCGAGTGGGGGGTCGTCCTACGCTGCGACGTCCGATTCGTGGTCGCCACTCGAGAACCTTTTTTCCCCAACGGTTGTCGGTTCGTCGAGCGATGTGGCCTGCCCATTGCCACTTCAACGTGCTAATTCTTCGGGCTATGTCGGTTACACCCGTTCTTCTACGGATTTCCGTATTTCGGATTTTATCACGTAGAGAAATACCGAGCATAGCCCATAGCACGCTGAGCGACTTTGAGCCTTTTTATGAGGCCGACATTTAGAGACCACGTTTCAGTGCCGTAAGTCATCGCTGGTAACACACACTGGTTATAAACCTTTGTTTTCAGACACTGCGGAATATTAGACGAGAAGATCCTCCTAAGTTTCCCGAACGCTGCCCAGCCGAGTTGGATTCGTCGGCTGACCTCTTTCTCGAAATTGGATTTACCTAATTGGACTGTTTGTCCTAGGTAAACATAGTGATCGACAACTTCGAGAATCGCATTCCCAACCAGGACCGGTACAGAAATGACATGGGCATTAGACATGATTTTCGTCTTGTCCATGTTCATTTTCAGCCCTACTAGTTGAGAGACCTTGCTCAGGTCATTGAGCATGGTGCCAAGGTCCTCCAGGGATTCTGTCATGACTACGATATCATCTGCGAATCGAAGATGAGTGATGTATTCGCCATTGATGTTGATGCCGAGTCCGGTCCAGTCTAAGAGCTTGAAGACATCTTCCAGCGCAGTGGTGAACAGTTTCGGAGAGATAACGTCTCCCTGTCTCACGCCTTTCTGCAGCTGGATCGGTTTCATACTCTTATCCTGGATGTGGACTGACATAGTAGCGTCTTTATACAAACACTTCAGCACTTCGATATATCGATAGTCAATTTGGCACCTCTGAAGGGACTGCAGCACTGCCCAAGTTTCGACAGAATCAAAGGCTTTCTCATAGTCCACAAACGCTAGACACAGAGGCCGATTATACTCCTCGGTCTTCTGTATAATCTGGCGAAGCGTGTGGATGTGGTCTATGGTACTATAACCTTTTCGGAAACCGGCTTGATCGGGCGGCTGGAAGTCGTCTAGCTTGCGCCGGAGTCGGTTCGTAATGACTCTTGAAAACAATTTGTACACGTGGCTCAGGAGTGAGATGGGTCTGTAATTCTTTAAGAGCGTTTTATTGCCCTTCTTGAAAAACAGCACCACCACACTCCTGGTCCACGACTCTGGAACGTCACCCCCGAGAATGACAGAATTAAACAGCTTCTGTAGGGCTTTTAAAACTGGCTTGCTGCCTGCCCTCAGGAGCTCTGTGGTAATTCCGTCATCTCCCGGTGCTTTTCCGTTCTTTAATTGTTTTAGAGCCATTCTGATCTCGTACAAGCTGACGTCCGGGATTTCTTAGGTATAGTGCCGAGTTAGCTTGGATCTGGGGTCTTGGACCAAGCTGACAACAGGATTCAGGAATGATTTGTACAACTGCCCATAGAACCTTTCGACCTCTCCCAAGATCTCACTCTGGGATGAAATGATAGTACCGTTATCGGTCTTCAGCTTAGTCATTTGGCTCTGCCCGATAGACAAATCTCGTGCGAATACTTTGGAGCCTCGATTTCGCTCTATCGCCTCTTCAATATGCAGTGTATTGAATCGGCTAATATCGCGTCGCATAGATTTAGAGATTTGTCTATTAAGCTGCCTGAGTTCGGACCAATCGGCTGAAGACTGTACCGTCATTTCCTTTCTCCTCTCCATGAGTTGAAGAGTCTGGTCAGAAAGCTTTTTTGTTCTAATAGCGCGACGGGCCTTAAAGAATTTTGACCCGACCGCGTGGACAGTTTCCACGAACCTGTTGTTCATATCGTACGAAGATTCGCACTCTTCCAGGCATTGGAAGCGATTATGTAATTCGAGTTGAAAGCTATCGGGGTTCTGGTATTGGACAGGTGTAGGTCGGAGTGTAGACTTCATCAAGCGGGACCGCTCGACTTTCGTACGAAGATTCAATGTGCCTCGAACCATCCGGTGATCACTCCCAGTTTTAATCCTGCTGATCACAGAGACATCATTGAATATTTGTCGTTTGTCCGTCAAGATGAAGTCTATCTCATTTTTAGTGGATCCATCAGGGCTAATCCAGGTCCACTTCCTTTGTGGCCGTTTCTTGAAGAAGGAATTCATCATGAAGAGGCCTTCCTTCTCCAAAAAGTCGGCCAGTTTTTGGCCCCTTTGGTTTCTCTGTCCAAATCCATATTGCCCCACTCTCAACTCATCGTCTGTCCTTTTGCCTAGTTTTGCGTTGAAGTCTCCCATAACTACCGTGAAGTGGGTTTTGGACGTGTAGATGGCTTTCGAGATATCCTCGTATAAGGCCTCCACTACGACGTCGGAGTATGTCGAAGTCGGTGCGTAAACCTGTATGACCTTCAACGAATACCGTTTGGTAATTCTGAGTATAAGGTACGCTACCCTTGTTGACACACCTTCGATCCTCTCCACGTTCTCTACGAGAGACTTACGAACGATAAACCCTACACCGCCTTGGGATGGGTGATCTCCCTCCCGGTAGAAGAGCAAATTTCCAGACCGGAGGATTATCGTGCCCTCCCCCTCTCTTCGCACTTCTGATAATCCTACAATGTCCCATCGGATTTTGCTCAATTCCTCTTCCAGATCGATGACCCTCTCGTCGGTCCTAAGCGTCCGAACGTTGTGTGTTACCAGGGCCAAGGGTCGATTTTTTTAGCACTAGCACCCCCTGCCCCGCCACCAACAGGCCCGCTACCAAAATGAGCCCGTGGAACAGCGGAACTGTGCATCCATATTTATTTTGGGGGGGGTAATAATGCCATAATCGCCACGCTTGGTGAGCGGATTGGCGATCGCGGTAGATGTTATTAAGTTTCCCGGGAGATAGCCGCTGCCCAATCTCCCAGTGAGACCCTTAGCCGATTTTTACGACTCCCACGGGCAAGTAAGGGGTGACGACCTTTGTATTCTATTCCCGTCGCCACACGGGGAGTATGTATATGAGTAGAATATGTATATGATGAATATAAAACAGAATATACTAACATATAAGATATGTATCTATATTCGCATAGGACAGGAGGATGATGATGCGGATATTTAAGTTCTGCGTATTTGCTTATAAAGAAAAACCATCATGCTCCTTATAATAATACGAATACATATTCCTTTAAATAGTATTATGAGTCCTCTTTATTCTCGCCACTTTTTAAATAATTTATCTTTGAAAGGAAAATATGTGTATTCAAATATAATTTGCTTCAAGTGAGAAAAAAGCGTTTTCATCTTATTATCTGACAAATATTATAATGACAAAACAAAATCGCAACGCGCAACGCTACATTAAAGCACACAGATGTAGTAAGAATTATTCGCTTTGCATTTGGTTAACAGCTGACTTATGAATTCTAAGTTGTAAGTTTAAGGTATACATACATAGCTATGTTATTGTAGATATATAGAAATTTAAAAAAATAATATTGTAAATTCATAGTAAGCAAAAGTTTGATCAATTAAAAAATTGATACGTACCTTGAAGATATATCTTCAATAAGCTTGGAACTCCATTAATAGTGCAGCGAGATTTCGAAACGAGGTCGTAATTAACAGTCCTAATATGATTATAAGACAAGTCTGCTTTACACAACGAAGGCAATCCATGGAAATCTTTGTCAAGTATTGTAAGGTTGTTATGATGCGCGATCAATTCTTCAAGTGATGGTAAAAATGTCTAGAAAGATAATAATTGCCGAAATCAGATTAATTTATCAGTAAAATAGATCGCACAGCTATTTTAATTCTATTGTAACTATCTCATATTTACGCAGCGCTTAAGAAATAAATATGTATATATTGTACCTATATAGTACGAGTATGTGTATAATATACAAATCAAAAAGTCTTTCAAACAAACCTTTGATGTTTCTTCTAGAGTCATGATGTGGTTATACGAGACATCTATTAATTTTAAATCCTCTAATCCGATGAGGTCGTCTGGTGATATTTGTTGAAGAAGATTGTTGCTTAAATTAAGACGTAAAAGACCATGTAAGCCCATTAGCGCACCACCTAAGCTTAAAATTCGGTTATGGTCCAGTCTCAATTCAAGCACGCGAGTTTCCACATTGACTAGATTCTGTAAATTTATAGAGGTGTGGGTAATTGTTAACAACTTTGCAGTCATAAATATAATAAAGAACAATTCTTAATATTGATGTCGAATAAGCGTCTTTCTGCGAATGACATTTTTTAAACAGAATATCAAAGGTTTTATAAATAGAGTGTAAATAAATTACGTGAAGCTTAATAAGAATAAAAATGAAGTGAAACGATATCAATTGAAATCCGTGGAAAAGATGAATATATTGTATTGACCACTAGATGGTCACTACATGAATTAAGAAATTCACAAGAATAAGTTATGACATTTATTTAGATTTATATATTATTTGAAGAAGAAGAGAAGAATTGAATGGGTAAGATAAGAAATGAGCATATAAGAGGAAGTTTGAAAGTGGTGCCAGTGACGGAAAAGTTGAAAAGTGAACGCCTGAGTTGGTATGGACATGGGATGAGACGGGATGAAAGTAATGTTGGGAGAAAAGTTTTAAGTATGAATGTTGAAGGCTTTAGAGATAAGGGAAGACCGAAGAAAAGATAGATGGATTGCGTGAAGCATGATAGGAATAGAAAAGGAGTGAACGCAGAGGCATCGGATAGGATTGAGTGGAAGAAAAGAACATACTGCGTCGACCCCAATTAATTGGGATAAGAGCAGGGTAATGATGATATTATTTGAAGAACAACTTGCTGGTTAATTAATCTACAAAGATGGCACGTCCTACATAAAATTTCACTTAAGTAACAAGTAATGATAAAGCGCTATCAGTAAAGCATTCTTAAGTAATTATGATCATCATCTTCATCTCAGTTCATATTTATTCCACTGCTAGAGGCGAGTCTCCTCCACAATAGAAGAGAAATTAAGCTACTACACCGCTAAGCTACTACGCTTGTCAGACAGATTGATGTAGTATTTGAATTTAAAATTTCTTTCTCATGCTATATACATTGTATGCGGTAGATATTGTATGCGTATTATATCTTTTAATCGTCTTTCACGACATGTCATAATTTTCCAAATTGGGTGTGAATTATATTCATACTCGGTCATCACAAGGTAAAGTTAAGTAGCACATATTAATAAAACAAATTGTATTAGGATAACCTACCTCCATGTTACCTGTAACCTGACTTATTCGGTTATGAGAAAGATCAATCACAGATAACCTTTTTAGACCTTTGATTTCTTGTAGTGAAAACTCGGTCAATAAATTATGTGTCAAATTTAAATATCTTAAGGATTTTAAGCTTCTTAGAGAACCATTTAGTGATTTTATTTGATTATAAGATAAATCCAATTCACTTAGTTTCTCTGCTTCCGTAAAATCATCCTCCAACAGCTAAGATAAAAAAAAATGTTATTAAAGACACCAAAACATCCGCAATATATTTTAAATTTATATCAAATCTAAAAGAATCTGATGCCGCCTCAGCCGAGGTCTCGGGTGACTGGAACAGGGAATAGTCCGTCACCCGCAGAGAGGTTGACCGCATGGAGCATCACCCTGGCTGCAGGTCGGGGCAGCGACGGGGATGGTACCAGAAAGAGTAACCTGCCGGGCTGGCCACGGATATCAAGGATTCAGTACAAGCGGCCGGCCCAATGGCGAGAGGGAGGGAACGCGGTAGGTTATGTGGCTGCGCTACGCCCTTCCATCGCCTCGGATAGAATGGACGTGTGTCCAGGCCTACCAAAAAACAAAGAAATCGTAAATAATAATTAAATAGTTACTGACACTTTCTATTTTGTTGAATGATAGACCTATTCTCATTAATCTGCGTGACTTTTGTAAAGATCCATCTAATGATTTTATATTATTTCCGTAGAAGTACAATGATTCTAATGACGGCATTTGTTTCAAGTCCTTTGGCATAGTTTGTAATTCATTATGCGCAGCATGAATTAGTGTAATTTTCTTTGCTTTCTGAGGAAAAAAAAATAAACAAAATAGCATATAAAATAACAGCTATAAAGAAATACAATTTCACTGAGTCTACACTTATCATCATTTTTCATCATCTCAGCTCATATATATCCCACTGTTGGGCTCGAGCCTCCTCCGTAATCGGAGAGAAATTGACCTTATACACCACGCTGAACAAATGTGTTGGTACATGGTTTTGTTTCGAGTTTTCATTCTCTCGCATAGATGTTATATGCATTTTATATTCTTTGTCGCCTCTTACGGTCACCCACGGTTAAGATAGGGGGTGGTGAATTGTATTCTTACTCCGTCACCACACGGAAAACTGTAGACTGTAGATTACCTCATTGGTACCAGTGGCATTATTATGTGATTGTCAATCAAGTCGTCTAATGCTCGAACAATTTATTTAACTCTTGCCAGAAAAATTAACCTTTGCAAGCAAGTCTCTAAAACTATATCCCAATAAAGGCCCATTCTCTTTAACATGGGACTAAAAGTTACACGTAAATAAAAGATATAACACGTTATATTACATTTTTCACGGCTCTTCATCGACATAGGTTCAATATAATCATCATTCTCCTACTCTGATCCCAATTACTTGAGGTCGATATAATATGTACTCTTATTTCATAGTACATATTGTAAAAGTTATTGGCAATAGTTTTATGACCGGCCCCCAGCCAGACATCAACCCTCCTTAGGAATGTAATTGTTGACCAAATGGCATCAGATGGTGTTGCCCCAGGTCGTTATAAGGCTTTTAGTCGTCTTTTACGACATCCGCGAGCAAAGTAAGGGTTGGTAGTATTCGTAGCCGCTACCACACGGCCAGGATCGACATAATATCTCACATATTTCTTTAAAAATTAAGTCTTCATTATTTCATCTCATCATCATCTCCATAATGAGAGAGAAAATGACCTACTATACCACGCCGGTCGAGCGTGTTGGTATAGAGTTTTGTTTCGAGTTTTCCATCTCTCGCATAGATGTTATATGCGGTTTATATTCCTTAGTCGTCTCTTACGATCACCCACGGGTAAAACAGGGGGTGGTAAATTGTATTCTTAGTCCGTCACCACACGGAAAAGCATTATTTAATGAACATAAATATTATGAATATAACTTACCACAGGTAACTCATTATCAATAGATTTCAAATTATTAGCGTTTATAAAAATCCATTCTAAGTCGTCTAGATCTTTCAAAGCACCGTTCAACGTGCTTAGCTTATTGATTCCAAGATGTACATGTTTCAATGCTTTGGGTACAGCATCTCTCTCTATTTTTGATATTTGATTATCAGCAACCAGTAAATGTTCTAATTCTTGAATATCCTTTGCCACGAAAAAATAGTTTTATTAGATATCCGTAGACCTATACACGTACAAATAAACGGTAACAACAAACTTATAAATATATACATACATATTATATACTCTCTCATTTGTTGGGAACTATCGCGAGCATATAGAACTATTTATATCCATAGATAAAAATATCAATGAGAACATAAATAATATTGTGTAGCTTCAAATAATTAATATAAAGATTCTTACTCTAAAATCTTCCTCAGTGAGCTTGGAAATTTTGTTTCTGCAAAGATCGAGTGTTTTCACGTGGGGCAGATGTTGAAGAACGCTCTTCGGTAGCTCTGTGAGTGAATTATCCGCCAAACTGAAGTAATCCACCAAATCCAATTTGGTGAAAACACTTTCTTTCAATTCGCTGCAAAATTAATAAAAGTTAATATTTTATTAGAATATCGTGGATATTAGGGAAAGATTTTATATATTATTATTATATTATATTACCAGTACCCCGAGACCATATCAGGTTTTACCACAGCAGCAAAACAATAAACAACAAAATTTTATAAATTTACTTAAACGAATACTTAAAATAAGGAATTCTTTCAGTTTGGCGCAAAAAATATCCCACACACACAATTACAAGAATGGTTATAGCAGCCGTTCTATTTTCTCATTAAAAACAAGATCCTTGTCCGCCATGGCAGCCTAAATATTCATAATGATACTGCACACATTAAAGCATTTTAATTAGTGTGTCAAATTTAGTAATCACTTTCTATAACATCTACTTTACTGTGCAATGACGGAGTAAGAATGCAATTTATCACCCCCTTTCTTACCCGTGGGTGTCCTAAAAGACAACTAAAGCAAGATAATCTATATAAGAGAAGGAAAACTTGAAATATTACCATACATCAATCCAGATCTGTCCAGCAAACATGCTGTTTTCGGACTCCAATTTATTATATGAATAAATTGGAGTGTGTGATGATGTGAGTGAATGATCGGGGTCTGGCAGTGGGACGTAAATGAGTTGAAAATGTGATGATGATGAGGAAATCGACTAGATTAGGATATTTTACTGTCTCTAGAGCTTACACCCAGCTAAATTCTAAGTAATACAAGCAGATATCATTACTACAATAAAATGAAACGATAAACTGATTATACCAAATCGTATAATCAGGGTAGATAAATAGGTCCACTATTATTACCTAGGAGACTTATTGACAACACTGAAAGAACTTATGTACTGATAAAAAGAAGATAAAACTCACGTTAATAAAGCATAGGTAATATTTTTTCCTATTATTACTACTCACCTCAGTTAGTTATCCATATGGCATAATCATCATCATCATTCTCCTGCTCTTATCACAATTACTTAGGGTCGACGCAACATGTGCTCTTCATCCATCGTACATATTGCAAAAGTTATTGGCATTAGATTTATGACCGGCCGCTTGCCTGACATCCTCTCCTTGGGAATGTAATTACTGACCAGACGGCATCGGATGTAATTGGCCCAGGTTGATACAAAATCTTATTTGTTTTTTACGACATCCACAAGTAAAGTAAGGGTTGATATTATTCGTAGCCGCTACCACACAGCAACTCATTTATATAAGTTCTATAATAGAAATTTATTAGAGACTTTAGCTGTGTGGTAGTGACCCTTGCTGTGTGGTAGCGAATACTAGCAACTTTACTACTACCGCCAATAACTTATATACAGATTGCGTCGACCCCAAATAATTGGGATAAGAGCTGGAGAATGATGATTAGACTACTACTTTAAAATATTAACATTAGACCTACTATTTTAAAAACGTATGTTTTTATATTACGTATGTTTTTATATTACGTATGTTTTTATATTATTTATTTACTGACATTTTTTCATTAACACCAACATCTTTTTACCCGACTGCGCGACGCAAAGGAGTGGTATTATTTTTAACAGTCTATGTATGTATGTATGTTTGTATGTTCCTTTGAAGCACTATATAGACCAAACACCTGGGCCGATTTTTATGATTCACACGTCAATCGATTCCTCTTAGTCTGGCGAGTGTCACTAAGGATTAGGGTGTCCGTTATTTCCCAAATTGGGTTTTGTTCTGCAAACGCCCGTCAAATTCTTAGGTTATGACCTAAAAAAAAATATCAGACCCAAATCAGCCCTTAATATTTACATTAACCCGTGCCTAAATCATAATACATTTCCCATTTAAATAACATGGGATTTTCGCACTTTTTGCAGTTAATTTTTTTTCCACTGAAACAAATATAGCTAAAAACACTCAAACAGCTATTTCTTGTAGGAAATTTAACGCTCTACAAAAAAGATCTGAATGCTTTTTTCGATAAAATTTAACGTTTAAAAGTTATTCAACAATAAACTTGTATTCATATTTTAATTCATCGTTTTTTTGAATTTTCACCATAATTTTTATTTATATCAAACTAAATGCATACAGATAGATAATATAATAAATAAATACAAGATTTAGATCTAAATTAAAGTATATTATTGCTTTTAAATAATAGTATCAAAATATAATTAGTCTTTTTTAATGTTTTACAATTTTTGTGTCAAACATTTTTTTAGTAGCAGTAGGATATTTGGCTCTGTATTCACTTAAAACTTGAATCAAATATTGTTTTTGATCTTCCTGAGTAGTTAATCTATTCATATAATCTCGTGTTAGTTGGACAGCTCTTTCGGCTACATCGTTTACTACTTGCAGATTATTAACAATTGCCAGACCTTTCAAATAATTATCATTTCTAATCCACGTATCTGCATTAGTTTCCAAAAAATCTTTACTGATGTCGAATCTGTCGATAAATTTTAACGATTTCGAATTAATAAAAAAATCAATATTCTTTTTTTTTCTAAATTTTTAACCTCACCATCTGTATTAATAATATATTAATACAGATGGTGAGGTTAAAAATTCAGAATTTGTTTCATTCAAACGGTATACCGTTTGAATGAATCAAATTCTGAATCTTCACAAATTTTTAACGCTATAACCATTTTATTTTTAATGCTAGCTGATACGTTTGGACTGCAAACCAAAAAGGCACATAGATAATATCTATGTGCCTTTTTGGTTTGCGGTACCTCGTGCAGCACTATCTCCAAATTTGGATTTACAATTTTTAAAAGTTGTTTATCAATACAGAATAATTGATAAAAAAATATCGGAAGCTGTTTTACATAAATTTAAAAATAAGTGTTTTTTAAATGATATTTAAATTCTGAAATAGCTGCTCTTGCATTTTTTGATCCAAACGTATCAGCTAGCATTAAAAATAAAATGGTTATAGCGTTGAAAATTTGTGAAGATTCAGAATTTGATTCATTCAAACGGTATATTATTAATACAGATGGTGAGGTTAAAAATTTAGAAAAGAAGAGTATAGATTTTTTTATTAATTCGAAATCGTTAAAATTTTTCGACAGATTTGATATTAGTAAAGATTTTTTGGAAACTAATGCAGATACGTGGATTAGAAATGATAATTATTTGAAAGGTCTGGCAATTGTTAATAATCTGCAAGTAGTAAACGATGTAGCCGAAAGAGCTGTCCAACTAACACAAGATTATATAAATAGATTAACTACTCAGGCAGATCAAAAACTATATTTGATTCAAGTTGTAAGTGAATACAGAGCCAAATATCCTACTGCAACTAAAAAAAATAGACACAAAAATTGTAAAAATTAAAAAAAGACTATAAATATTTTGATACAATTTGAAAGCAATAATATTCAATTTCAATTTAAAAGCAATAATATACTTTATTTTAGATCTAAATATTGTATTTATTTATTTTATTATCTATCTGTATGCATTTAGTTTGATATAAATAAAAATTATGGTGAAAATTAAAAAAAACGATGAATTAAAATATGAATACAAGTTTATTGTTGAATAACTTTTAAGCGGTAAATTTTATCGAAAAAAGCATTCAGATCTTTTTTGTAGAGCGTTAAATTTCCTACAAGAAATAACTGTTTGAGTATTTTTAGCTACATTAGTTTCAGTGGAAAAAAAATTAACTGCAAAAAGTGCGAAAATGCCATGTTATTTAAATGGGAAATTTATTATGATTTAGGCACGGGTTAATGTAAATATTAAGGGCTGATTTGGGTCTGATATTTTTTTTTAGGTCATAACCTAAAAATTTGACGGGCGTTTGCAGAAAAAAAACCAATTTGGGAAATAACGGACACCCTACTAAGGATATGACGTTAGTGAAAATTCAATATGGCGAATACTGGACGCCATATTGTGAAAATGAAAAAAAATAAAGTCAACAAACTATATCGAGTGGGCTATCGTTGAATAGGTATTTAAAAATCATTATTAGATTTCTCTCAACATTTTTCGATTTGTCTGACCGTTTAGGATCTATATCGATTTAAAGTTTCGTAACAACCTTTCTCACATATAGATTTTTTAGACAGTAGAAATTTACTATGAAAAGATGAAAAATTCATATAACTGGATGTGGGACATATACTAAAGTATCTAGTAGGTATATTGTCCAATATACCATAGGTAGTTACCTAAAGTATCTATTATCTGACGCGGTCGCCCATCTCCAACTTCAAACGATTTAGTACTCAACTTCAGTCGAAAAACTATATATAGTTAGGTACTTATTAATAAACTAGCTTCTGCCCGCGACTTCGTCTGCGTAGAATAGTTACTTTGGGCTAACGTTAACTTCAACTCGCGATTCGTTTACGTAAAATGTGGAAATATTTTAAAATAATTTGGAAAATCCAAAAGTGCACGCCTCATAATTTTTATATTATTTATTTATCATTTACTATTAGTCAATGCCAGAAATAAAAATAAAATTAAAGAAAAAAGCCTTTTTTAAAAACAAGCTTTTATTATTTGCTAATAAAATAAAATAAAAAGTTAAAAATAAATTAACTCTAATAAGACATATAACACTTTATAAGTGCATTGTAACCTTTAACGATAATTAAGCTTCTTCGTCTACTACAAAATAATTTCATATCGTACATAATTATATATTTTTAACACTAAAACTTTACATACATACATACATACATATCATCACGCCATATCCCTTGCAGGGTAGGCAGAGAGAACCGAGTGCCAGAGAACTCTATCTCTGCATACTTCACTCGCTTCCTCAACATTCATAATTCTCTTCATACACGCTCGCCGGTTTCGGAGACTCTTGACTCCACCTTCCTTCAGTACATGACCGATCTGGTCTAGGTAGGTTAGTCTCGGTCTCCCTCGGTACCTACATCCTTCCACTTTCGCATTGTATATCTTCTTAACCAGGCGTTCGTTCGGCATTCTTTCCACATGTCCGAACCATCGGAGCATTCCCTTTCGCATCTTTACACCAATACTCTCTTTCATACCTACTCGCTCTCTTACGTCGTCGTTACGAATGCGGTCGGTCAGCCTAACTCCACAGATTTTCCGCAGGGATCGCATTTCGACCGCATTAATTTTACTATCATACTCTTTTCTGCATACCCAACTCTCGCTTCCATACAGTAATGTTGGGACAAGCACTGCGTTATGTATTGCTACACGTGCCTTCTGGCTGAGGTGGTGGCTGCCGAGAAGTTGCCCCAACGCTCCGTTCACTCTATTAAAACTTTACACCATAATTATTAAATCTTCCCGTTTCTATCACAGTCCCAATTTTATAAATAAAAGCGTGTTACATTTTGATGGTATGATTAAGAACATTTAGCACCTTCTTTTTCTTATGGCCAGCTTCTAGGTCCAACATCAGACCCTGGTTACCATATAGTATCAAAGTACTCGTTAAGATGAATCAAACGAGTCCAAACTCGATGGAGTTGCGTCGTTTAATTACGGAGTTCCTATGGCCCACTTCCAGATCGATCGTCAGACCCTAGTTACCATATAGTATCAAAGTAACCGACAAGAGAATCTTCGGAAAAAGTAGCGTTGAACAGACTGTATAATTTCGTTTCAAATAAAGGTATACTCAAACAAGAACAATTTGGTTTTCGAAAAAACAGCAATACCTCATTAGCATGTTTTAATCTAATTAAGCAAATTACTGAAGCTATCAATGAACGAATACCAGTAACTGCTGTATTTCTCGATATGAGCAAAGCCTTCGATTTCGTAAACTACTTCTGTTTAAATTAGAAACTACTTCTGTTTAAATTAGAAAAGTACGGTATTCGAGGAGTGGCTAATGATTGGATAAGGAGCTATTTAAAGGATCGTTATCAGTGTGTTGAAATATTCAAAATACAAAATAACATAAAAGTTATAAGTAGGTCGGATTTCAAAATCAACAGATTTGGCGTTCCACAGGGCAGTGTGCTGGGTCCATTTTTGTTCTTGATGTATATCAACGACCTTCCAAATATAACTCACCATAAAACTATTTTATTTGCGGATGACACTACACTAATTGTTAAATGTGAAAATAAAACAACATTTGAAAATGATATAAACTTAACTATTCATAAGACGATCAACTGGTTAACTAATAATAATTTAAAAGTCAATGTAAGCAAAACTCACATTATACAATTTCAAAACTATAAAAGGCAACCATTTGACTTAAATATCAATTACAACAACAATCAAGTAGAGGTAGTAAGCGAGACAAAATTTTTGGGATTAGCGCTTGATAAACACTGTAACTGGAAGGATCACGTTGAATACGTTTGCAATAAACTCGACCGTTTTGTTTTTGCTCTCCATCGGTTGCGACAAACTGTCTCATCGGAAGCCGCTCTAACTGCATACCATGGATACGTTTCTTCTGTGCTCTCATATGGTATAGTGCTATGGGGAAACCCAGTAGAGATTGAAAAAGTTTTCCGTATTCAAAAGAAGTGTGTAAGAGCGATCTGTGGATCCTGGTTCACTGACAGCTGTAAACCATTGTTTAGAAAATTAAATATCCTGCCTCTGGTTTGCATGTATATTAAGGAACTTTGTGTTTTTGTAAAACTATTTCCACAATATTTTCAATTACATTCGGAAGTTATAACTAGAAACTCCAGGAATAAATATAAACTTCATCGGCCTAGGTGCCGACTACATATTTATGAGAATAATGTCTACGTAAAGGCCATAGACATATATAACAAACTACCAAATACATTTAAGGAATTACCTTCAGCTTTATTTAAACGAAAATTAAAATTGTGGCTAATAGAAAAAAGTTTTTATTCCTTAAATGAATATATGACACATACGGAAATAATGAACTAATGAATAATTTCTATAATTGAATAATGTTAAAAAAAAAACAAACCAATCAATGACACTGACAGATTTTTATTATTGACCGTTCAAAATATTTTTACCCTGACATGTATTATAATAATTATTTCAATTTATTTAATTTCGTTTCTATTTATTATTATATTTTTTTTGACATTAATTGATTAACCCGTAGACATTTAAATTTAGAATCAACTTAGTTATAAGGTTAATATTTACACACCATTGTTATGGTAGAGTGTAACGGCACTGTACAATTTTATTGACCACCAACATGTAACCACACTTCTAGTAAATAAATGAATTTGAATTTGAAGACAAATCAAACGAGCCTAAACTCGATAAGGTTGCGTCGTATAATTATGGAGTTTCTATGGCTAGCTTCCAGGTCTATGATCAGACCCTGGTTTCCATATAGTATTAAAGTACTCGCCAAGACGAATCAAATAAGCCCAATTTCGATGGGGTTGCGTCGTTTAATTACGGAGTTTCTTTGGCCCGCTTCCAGGTCCATCGTCAGACCCTAGTTACCACATAATCTCAAAGTACTCGACAAGACAAATCAAACGAGTCTAAACTTGATGAGGTTGCGTCGTTTAATTACGGAGTTCCTATGGATAGCTTCCAGGTCCATGTTCAGACCCTGGTTTCCATATAGTATCAAAGTACTCGCCAAGACGAAGCAAATAAGCCCAATTTCGATGGAGTTGCGTCGTTTAATCACGGAGTTCCTATGGCCAGCTTCCAGGTCCATCGTCAGACCCCTGTTAGCATATAGTATCAAAGTACTCGTCAAGACGAATCAAACGAGCCCAAACTCGATGAGGTTGCGTCGTTTAATTACGGAGTTTCTTTGGCCCGCTTCTAGGTCCATCATCAGACCCTGGATACCATATAGTATTAAAGTAATCATCAAGACAAATCAAATGAGCCCAAACTCGAAAGGATTGCATCGTTTAATTACGGAGTTCCTATGGCCAGCTTCCAGGTTCACCATCAGATCAGCTCTATGTCACAATAAAATTGCATTGTCATCCGATTTATATATGCATGCTAAATTTCAGCTCAATCGGAAACCAGGAAGAGGATCAAATTTAACTTGCAAGATTTGATTATAGACAACGGGACAGGTGAAACTAAATATAAGCTTGCAATGAAAGAAAAGAAATACTTTGGAAATTTCGTGCCATTCTCGACGTAGAGCTAAACATAGCTGTATAGGCTGAATGGGATTTATTTCCTTTGCCTGTCCGAATGGACGAACAAAAAAAATGTAAACGAACCCAATTTTCATAAGGCATACATACACTAAAGACTAAGCAGTTTTTCCATCAAAATTCCCACAAGATACCATTAATAGTGTAGCCATTGCACTGTTAATGGTGACAATTTGACTTAGACAACGACTGACTTGAAAGACTAAAAACGTGAAAATATTTATAACTTGACACTGGCACCAATAGCTCGTATATGTAGCTGATTGCCAATACATAAGAAGAAGAAGAAGACTAAGCAGTTTAGTTTTTTATTAATTGCAATTAAACGACAATGAATTACCAAGCCATTTTCGAAAGGAAACAGCGCGTTGCGATTATGAAGCTTTTAATAAAAGACAAACTTCGATACATTCGTTTTTACAGTCGTAATCCTGCCAGATACAAAATATTTTCTCCGAAGTCTTCGAATATTTTTTTTAATCAACTATTATCTTACTTAATTAAAATAATTGCCTTTTAAAAATATCAAATACGTTTAAACGAATGTTTTTTCTTGACATATGTGTTATAATATTATCCTATAAGTGCAATGTGAGAAAATTACAATCATTTTTATGTTTGAAAAGTGCTTGATTTTCATATGTCGAGAGTAGAGCAAGACCTCAACGCTTCGCTTATGAGGCGTGCAATAATACATACGTTAAAGCTGTTTTAGGTACCTACATACATGACGCTTTTATTAGTAAGAGTAGAACATTAAACCTTAAGTAAATGTATTGGGTCTTAAGTCTTATCTATACTATTTCCGATTACGCATACATTTAATATGTATGAGTTGTATGATCTCTTGTGAACAAATCTCCAATTTGGTCCAGAAAAGTATGACGTAGTCTTCCGCTTGTATTCGTTCCATTCATCCATTGAAAATTAGATTTGCTGTCGAATAATGATATTGAAAATTTAGATTTGCTGTCGAATAATGGATCCCGGCTGTTCAGTTGTCATGTTCTATTATTAAAATACATTTTATTTTCTGCAATAGTATTTATTTAATAATATGTTATAGAATTCTAGACCACCGGACATCTAGGTGCTTGTTTTTTCTTTTCAGTTTTTTTATAGTTTAGTTCACTTTTTATGCAGTAGGGTTTTTTTTTAGATTTGGAAATAAGCTATACAAGCTTATTTTTAGCGATTACGTGTGAATTTATTTCTCTACTTTCCTTTTTTTTCTTATCTCTTTGGCTCTTTCTATTTCTAGTTTCATTTACACTATTTTTAAAGTAGGTCAAATTGATGACTTTGTAATGATAGCGCCTTATTAAAAAAAATCCCCTGGGCATTTTGACACAATATGCAAGCACCTAACTAGCACATCACTGTTATTTAATACTGATTACAGATTAGCATCTTCTTTGCATTACAGTACAATAAATGATATTTAAATCATTAATTTATATCAATATCTAGTAATTCTTATTCATACTTAATCATCCTTTCCCTACTTATGACTTGGTACTACTACTATGGTTGAGCTAGTGTTAGTGAAACACTGGCTCAACTGACAGATTCCTCTTATTATAATGACTTCTAATGTTTACGCGAGTATTACACATTTGAAATAAAACTACTTTTACGGATTCTATCGCGTTTGTATTTGATTTTTAATTTCCCGTCATTTCGAATACTTTATAGTGATAATGGTCACGGGAGGACTGTCCTCCCGTGACCATGATAGAATCTGTAAAAGTAGTTTTATTCCTCTTATTATTTTGGTATATCTTTTTTGTCGTAGTTTAGTTGCATATTATAACAGTGTATCTTTAAATTTTGTCTTCAATCATAATTTGCCCTAATCTTTTATACTTGAGAACGTTTAAATTGAAACATTTGATGAAAACAAAAGTTATCAATATCAATTTATTGCATATTTATTACTTAAGAAAAAAAAAACAATATAAACAATACTTAAGAACATAATTTGTTACTGCTGAGTACCTATGATAAACAATATAATAATTTATAGGCTATGACTTAACCGGGTTCTTATTATGCTTTATTATTCCTGCAAAAATAAAGGTTATCATATGACAAAGTAAGACAAAGTAATACAATGCAGTAACCCTTCCTTTGTGTGTAGGTGTTATAATATCTGGCAAAGGGATGAAGCAGACAACGTAACTAACAGATAAAGAAAACTATAAATAAAACACTGTGTCGACTTGTAAGACCAACTTAGTATCGTAGATCATTTTCCTCCCTGTTCTAGAATAAGCGCGCCCCCTTTCGATAAGGATTGTGAAAGAGGAAAAATAAAAGAGAAGTCGGTACAAGCCATCTTCTCTCTTTAGATACAGAGAAGGATATCCTAATACACTGCTAGGATTTTGAATATTAAAAGTTTGATTGAATTGTATTGCAGTTAGAATACTAAAAAAAAACAATATTTGCAATGTTGAACTTTCTGCAGTATATAGTTTATTTACCAAACAACAACTATTGTAGTTGAAACATCACAACATGACAATAAAAAAAAATCAATAATTATTTACAATACTAGTATATTGCCTTGATTAAGTCGAGTGCAATCAACTGGGAATAAAAATAATTACCAAGACTTGTAATATATAAGTACATAGCTTTTTATCTTGCATGATGAATACAATACTGTGATTAATTATATCAAACATTGTTTACCTATAGATAATTTGTTCCATCTTAAACTAAAATGGAATTTAGTGTAAATATTTATGGTATAATATAGTTGAAAATAAAGTTCTTACGATGAATCTGGCTTTAGAATGACTAGGGAATACGTTGTGAGTGTGTATCATAATGGAGTAAGGGTATATATAATACGTAGACGCAGATTCTCTCTTTAGATTGTATCTCATAAATAGTGAATTATTCGGCTTCCTTTCATATAGAGTTTAGAGATTGTTGTGTGTTAGCGGCTACGAATACTACCAACCGTTACTTTGTTCGTGGATGTTGTAAAAGATGACTAAGAGTCTTATAACGACCTTGGCCAACTCCATGTGAGGCCGTTTGGTCAACAATTACATTCCCTGGTGGTCAACAATTACAACCCTCCTTGGGTTGACGTCTGGCAAGCGGCCGGTCATAAAACTATTGCCAATAACTTATACAATATGTACTATGAAAGAAGAATACATATCGTATCGACCCCAAGTAATTGGGATAAGAGAAGGAGAATGGTGGATGATGATTTCATATAGAGTTCATAATAATAGTAATATTGACTGACCTACTGTCTTTGGACAGGTGATAGTTAGATATTTATAGTTGTTGTAAGCTGCTGAAATCTTACAGCGCGCAGCGTCCGAAAAAGAACGTAGAAACAAATTGTTTTTTTACTCGTTCATTATAATTATACTATCTGTATCAGATAGCAATTTATTTCAAAAAAATTGCCAATAACTTGTGTATTGTGTATTAAGATTATATAAGGCGTTTCTGTTATTTAGTGAAGTACCTAACGTAAATAATAATAATACCGTTAAACTTTATTCTTGTCATATGTAATTTGACAAAATTGTAGTAAATCCTAAAATTAAAACAGTAATTCTTTGAGCTATTATGATTATAGAACTTGAGACTCCAGACCCAGGCATTGGTACGCCATAGTGCACGTCAGTGGCGTAAGTTTAGTAAACACTAATGCGAAGAGGTCAACGCTCTGGGGTTATCAATACAGGGGCGGCGCCAAACGGTCGCATGGTCAGCCGGCGCGGCCGATGTGCGCCGACATCGGCTCAACCACCCTGTCAAGCACAACATCGATTAAGTTGGTCTTGCAGGCTTCTGTTTAATAAATAATGAATTTCCTTAGTTCTTTTTATTTTAAATGTCCGTGTTTAAAACAAATAAGGTAATTATATCGGGTATATAGATAGTATGTGTGTTGGTATAATGATATGGCACATAATTTATGCATGAATGTGATAGGGTACATATTAGATATGTATAATCTAAAATATTTTATAAATACATAAAATTCTTTAATAATGGCTGGTTCAGTGGGGCAATTTCAATTTAAGTAGTACAATAGTTGTGTTATAGATTTATTAATATACATAATAACTTTTTATTAATTTACATAATGAAATGATAAATGAAGGAAAAAAACATATTTATTTGATGCCCTACCTAATTGGGGTTTCCTCTATTTTATGACGATACTTGATTGATATATACTGATATAACGGATGAATAGAATTAAAAAATAGTATAAAGAAGGTTCACTAATGGTCTTCCGTTTTATTAATAGGCCTACATTATTACCTCACCACATTATTTTATGGTCTAGCCACACCACTCCCTAACATCTGGTGCGACAGAAGGATGGCGTGGGGACCAATCATCCGCGGCGTCTCCGCGCAAATTGAGCGGACCCCCGGCACCAATTAGGGGCGGAAGGGAGTTACTCAAATTAAAAATCTTGCTAAATATTGACGAGAAGGTAAATCTCACAAATTCTTACCACGAGAGGAGAAATCAAAAATGCTCAAGAACGCTTTACGTAATTAATGGACACCCCGTTACTTACTGCCTACATACTGCCCTAAATTTAAATGACGGTAACATTCCAACAAAAGTATGAGGATAATATAAATATATTACTTGATTTAATATTGAATTTATAATATCATATCTTTATCTCCTAGTACTTAACCAGAGTTATAATATAGCACGATACTTTCTCACAATTCACTATCCTTTAAGATTTTACGTAATACGTACTGAAAATTTTCCATCGAATTATCGTTGTGGCCGATGCATTAATGAAACCAGGTGCTTATATATAGGTACACCCAGACACACACATATATATTATTATTTGGAGTCGATACAATATGTACTCTTTTTTCATAGTACATATTGTAAAAGTTATTGGCAGTAGTTTTATGACCCGCCGCGTGCCAGACGTCAACCCTCCTTGGGAATATAATTGTTGTAGGAGGGAGAGGATCTTCAAAAAAAAGCATGCTGGAACAAAATTAGTTCTTGGCTGCTAACTACAATTGAATACTGGGAGAGGTAGGGGTTAAAAATTAAAAAAATAGGTCTGGTTGTATGGGTACGTACGGTAATCTGAAAATATATATTTCCTTTAAATCTGAACGTCTATTATCCCAATTAAATAGGCAGTTACTGTGGGGTTTATACAGAAGACAATTTAAACATGAGTATTTTCCTTCCCGTAATATATATTCCTTGTATTTCACTGTTTTTTTTAACATATGAGCTAGAATAGTAGCCGATAAAACTATCGTAAATTAAAAAAAATACTAAAGGTCTTCCGAAAGCAAAAAACTGTTCTTTTAATTCGACACTCTCTAAAGCTATAGAAATTAAATGTTGAAGTTTTCGGCAGAGCAATCTCGCCCAATATATACAATATACATACAGTTTGTATCCTCTAGATCTATTCAATGCAATCATGCCAATGAACATATATCATACCGAATAGTCTTTGTCTCGTCATCATTACCCTGGTCTTATCTCAATCACTTGGGGTCAACGCTATATGGTCTCTTCTTTCACACAATTCTATCAGATGTCATCTCTGCGTTCACTCCCTTTGTATCCATATCATGCATCTCGCAATCCATCCATCTTCCCTTATTCCTAAAGTATTCAACATTCAAACTTTTCTCACAATATTACTTTCATCCCGTCATGTGGCATGGAAATGTGATGAACATTTCCATGCCACGTCAGGCATTCACTCTTCAACTTTGCCGTCACTGGCGTCACTTTTAAACGTCAGGCCTTAATAAAGCCTGCCGTATGGGGTTAAAGATTTTCTAATTTTAAAGGTTCTTGCGAGTCACATATGGTACCCCCGCAGTATGGATGAAATGGTTGGATGAAATGGCAATTTCATCCATACCACGTCATTGTTGTGCTTCACCGCACGATCCAGGACACCATTACTTTGGATAAGCGAACCCTAATATTGAAAGTTCGAGCATACTGTTATAGGTACACCATCTAGAGATATGGGTGTAAAATGGGAGAGACCGCCAAAATCATAGAACATGCACTCTGTATTTGTTCTGTTGATTTTCAAGCGAACGTTCTCCAATATTCAGCGCCACTTTTCCAGTATGATCTGGATCTCAACTCCATCATCACCGACGATGACCATATCGTCAACGAGTAACGTGCACCAGGGTGCCGCTTCCTCCGATGTTAAGGTATAGGCTTTGCTTATCATTTGTTAATAATTAAAGATATCACTAAAGCGCCTCACATATCACATTATTTAAACAGCTACCATAATACGGCTCTCACTGTTAATACAAGATAGGCCACGGTGGCTCAGGCGATCTACTGCTCTGTGCATAGTATATTACTACATAAGTTGAACGAGTTGTTATCTAATAAATTACTTAATAGCGGAGAGACATGTAGCTATCTGTTTTATCTCTCCTTTTCTTATTCTTTTATTAAAAATAAAGGATTAAATACGTACAAAGAGTCCGTACCTACTCGTCGAGTCGAACGATGCATAATTGACGTACTCGCGAAGGTCAAAGGGTAATTAAATTACAAAAGGAGACCAGCATATATACAATTAAACGAAGCGCTAGGTTAGCCTGGAACAAAGCGTACGAGATTGTAAGTAGGTACATAATTTAAGAACGTCATAACATAAGCTAAGGAAATCAATAGCCGTATTTAATAATTTCAATATGTCTAATCAACAAATATTATAAAATATCTTCTTATCATATCACAACGTCCGTATTTGAAGTTATAAATTTAATAAACGAATATATATATATATATATATATTGTCAGCCAGTTATTTTCATCATAGTGTATGTAGTAATAAAATTATTATCCTAGATTGGAGTTCTCTTACTATCTTTGTGGTGACAGGTTAAGAATTTAAGGTGTAATCACTCCATACTTTGCCACGGAAGTCGTAAAAAGTGGTTGATAGATCACCGTAACTATGGATAGCGGTAATTTCCTGGATAACTTATTACATTATCTACGATTGCTAATCAGCCTGCCAAGTGTGGCAATTATAGAATAATAAATTGTCCTTGAGGACGCTTATGTCCAATGGTGAGCGTGTATGGGCTGACGTATAAGACGATTTGTAATTTAGGGTAGTTTAACTTACCGTGGCGGCATGCCTATTGGCCGGGACACCCCCGTGGGACCTGGAGGCGGAGATGCTCTCCGACCTCTACCGGCGGGTTACCTCAATGCGCGAAGAGGGTGGCTCCCCATCGTTCAACGAGATAGCCACCTGGCGCGAGGACGCCCGCCGAGAAGTCATCGCCCGTTGGGCTACGCGGCTGGAGAGGCCTAGACACGGTGTTCTTACCGTTGAGGCCCTCCGGCCCGTACTGATGGAGTGGATGGAGCGGCGGCACGGGGTCCTCTCTTTCCGGTTGGTGCAGGTCTTGTCAGGGCATGGTTGCTTCGGCAAGTACCTGCACACGGTCGTGCGGAGGGAGTGGACTCCGTCCTGCCACCATTGCAGTAGCGACGAGGACACGGCGCAACATACGCTCGAGGTATGTTCGGGTTGGGACGGGCAGCGCCGTGACCTCGTCGCTGTCATCGGTGCCGACCTGACGCTGCCGGCTGTTGCGCGAGCGATGGTCGACAGCGTCAGGAATTGGGACGCGGTCGCCGCCTTCTGCGAGGCTGTCATCTCGCAGAAGGAGGCGGCGGAACGGGCCCGGGAGGATTCCCGTGACCCGGGCCGCCGCCCGCGGCCGGGGCAGCGCAGGCGCGAGTACCTGTGCCTGATGCCGCCCTGACCGAGGCTTCGGGTGATCGGACCGGGGAATTGTCCGGTCACCCGACGTGAGGCCACCGCGTGAGGACGACGCCTCAATGGCGAAAGCTGTCGGGGCGTCGACAGGAGAGGAGCCCGAGAGGGCATACCGCCGAGCGGGCCACTGAAGACAAAGATCGGGTACCGGTGACCCGCTCGCACGGCGAAGAAGAGGGGCTTGCTGGGTGGGTTGATGGGGTTGCGCGCCGCCTCTACCGTCACCCCGGACCGATTTGGCGAGATGCGACGTCCATAGCCCACCGCAAAAAAAAAAAAAAGGGTAGTCTAACTTCAGCAGGACGTTAAATTTTTCGCAGAGCATTTATCGTTTGACCTCCGTAAGGCAAAGGGATTATTAAAAGGGTAATTCTCTATATCAAGATATTTTATGCTTGGCGCTGATTTGTAGAATAGACGGAACTTGCAACTTTAACATATATTTATTTATTCATCGCAGTATGAGTCATGAATACTGGCTGTACGTGGCTTCTCTTGTAAATAACCATAATGTTTAATTGAAAAAATGTGAATAACCGTAAAAAATATAAATTCTAATATAAAAAAGTGTGTGTGTACTTATGTACACGCGTTAGAAGTTATACTTCTTTAGCGTAACAAGATAAAAATCTTTTAAAAATTTTCATCTTTCGCCTTATTCTACGTTTGTAGAAAAAAACGACACTAACAATAGAAAAAAGGTATTTAATACATTGAAAGCTTTATTATAATGCATTATCTAGTTAAATAAAATTTATTTAAATATCACAAATATCTAAAGTGTTGACTATACTATACCTTCGGGGTGTCGGTTTTTTGTGACGGTGTGCGCGCGCATCGTAAAAATTTGCTCTCATAATTTTCCCTAACGCGCTAAAAGAAGTATAAATTCAATAAAACAAACTATAAAAATGATAGCTAAAATTAGTGAAACAGTTGAATCTCTCTGATCTTCACAGAGCAATACATGTCTTCCAAACTGCAGCAGAAATGTAGAAGTAAAATGGGATAAAATTTAATAAAAATTAAATTAAAATTGAATATGAAGTGAAAGAGAAAAATAAACTTTTTAATTTGTATTTATAAAAAAATTTGAGACTAAATAGTAAAAGTCTGAGCATATTTTTTTAGGTGCATCGATACGAGGGAAAATGAAAATATTTAACTTTTATATCTATATTCGTTTATGTTATATCGCAATCATTGTAGGAAATGAAACTTTTTTATAACGCTCTAGATACGGGGTAAATTCGGCATCTATTACATAACTGTAATAAGAATAACGTAAAATATATAAAAAAAACTTGTAAATTAGAATAACATCAAATGTAAGTTTTATTTGCCTACCTTTTATCTGGCTGAATTTGTTACACGTGGGATATTCAATAAAAGTATATATTTTTCTGTTGTAATGCTGAATATACTAAAATATATCCTGAATATAAATGCTGATGAGTGTTACCTCGACCCAAGTGCAGATCCACTCAATAAACTTGACCGACTTCTCAATAATTGCATTCGATTTGTTTCAACCTCAGTAAATTTGACCATGTACCTTACGATCCCAACTAAAGTGGTTCTACATTAGACAATGTTTTTGCTTGGATCCTCTGACAGGAGCCGATACTTAATTCAACTAAAAGGATATTACATATGCGGATTTGCATTTACTTGTTCAAACCATTATAGGCATCTATGCTTCTCTAATATTTTACTCTTATTCTGATATCACAACTCAAATCGTATGGTCCAGGCCGGTATTAACAGGTCAGAATCGCTAGTTTTCGTGATTTATGAAGCTGTTCTACCTATACCGGACAAACTTCGAGTATGTGCAAAGTTACAGCTCGAGATCAGCTTGCGTAGATAATATTCGCCGAAGCAAAGAAGTTTCGATCACCACCAGCAAGGACAACATGCAACTGAATTATTACCAAGTAACCCGATACCGAAATACCGTTCCCCGGATTTGGACGCAACTAACAAGTCCACCTTATTAGTGGACAATGCGAGTAAACCCTGGAGAATATTCTGGGTGCCTGTAACATTGCGCACCCCAACAAGGTAGCTCCGAACGGTCAGACACTCGCTTATCAAACGGGGCGTTCAATAATCACGCCAAGACTGTGACTTAGTCGGCGCCGTATGAGAATGCAGTCTTTACTATCACTACTTAGTCTCTGGTCTTTACATATTGGTAGCGCATCAATTCACTTTTATTTGATGAAGTAACCGAAAAGTAACCTCTGTATTAAAAGAAAAATGCATAGAAACTCTTTTAAAGAATTGAAGCAGGTAGGTAGTAAAAATATTCCGAATTTATGATTTTTTAATATTACTTAAAGAACCTTAGTCTTAAAAGTAATTAGCTGGTATGGATTTATACGAGTATTGTATATATGTAGTTGTGTGAGTTGTATGTATACGAGTGAAAGGTGATAAATGATAAGGTAATTTTTGTGTAATTAGATATTTATCAAATCTTAAACTTATAGCTAATTAATCGCTGCAAATTTGTTGTAAAGGTTTTGACAGTAATTCTACATACACTATACGTGTGTGCGACATGCATACATTGGCAACGATAAGCTTGTGGGTAGGTACTAATTTCATCTCGCACGGCGAAGAGAGGTTTTTGTATGGTGGGTCTATGGGGTTGCGCGCCGACTCTTCCGTCGCCCCGAATCGATTTGGCGGGGCATGACCACCTCCATAGTTCACCGCAAAAAAAAGGTACAAGTTTCATATAGTAGTTTTTTTTTCCTAAACTACAGGGCTACTCGGATATATAGATATAAAAATATGCAGATGTGCTGTTTATCACTCCTTACATTAAAAGCTATCATGTTATGTGCTTTAAAAAGAAGCCAAGCCGACAGTAAAATGTTTTAGCAATAAAAACTGAAAATTTGAAATCTATACAATATGTCACCATACCACATTCGCAAAGAAATATTATAAAATACGATAAAAGAAGCAGGCGACAATTTTTTTTGTTGCTCATGGTGACAAATGAGCAAGCAGCACACCTGATGGTAAGTGTCACTGCTGCCTATGAACCTTTGCTATACCAAGGGTATAGCTAGGTCTCTGCTTACCATTACAAACCCAAGCCCACCCAGTTGGGCTGCCAGCTTTCTCGCTTCTTGAACAAAGCACGATAGCACATTGCCGTTACTCAGACGTCGATCTTCTGCGAGAGTGTGGTACTACCCAGACGGACTGGTCTGTGGCTGTAGACAGAGAACTGTAAACAGCGTGGTCCGACCACTGATAACTATGTACGAAATAGACTTCAAAGTGAACTATTAAGCTACTCGTGAATTCAAGCAAAGAACGAAAACAAATCAGATACCGATTAGATTGTTATTAATGAGAAGCAAATCTTGAAAATACACCATATGTCTGTTTCACTAAGGCATTAGAAATAGCCTCATTTCTTTCACTTGGAAAAGGCTCGTACAATCATCCTCATCATTTCAGCCTATCGCCGTCTACTGCTGGACGTAAGCCTCCCTCATGCTTCGCCACAGAGTGCGGTCCTGTGCCGCTTGCCTCCAAAGATGGCCAGCAACTTTCACCAGATCGTTTGTTCACCTAGTGCGGGGTCCGATACGTGTTCGCCACTCTTCTCGCCGCTCGACGTACCGACAACCCCTATGTTGTCGGTTCGTCGAGCGATGTGGTCTACCCATTGCTACTTAAGCGTGCCAATTTTTTGTGCTATGTCGCTTACTCCCGTTCTTCTGCAAATTTCTGTATTACGGATACTATCGCGCAGAGAAATTCCGAGCATAGCCCGCTCCATAGCACGCTGAGCGATTTTCAACTTGCTTATCAGGTCTACATTTAGGGACCACGTTTCCGTGCCGTAAGTCAATACTGGTAACACACACTGGTCGTAGAGTTATTTTTTCTGACACTGAGGTATGTTGGACGAGAAGATCCTCTTAAGTTTCCCGAACGCTGCCCAACCGAGTTGGATTCGTCAGCTGACGTCTTTCTAGAAATTGAATCTACCTAACTGGACTCTTTGTCCAAAGTAAATATCACATTGCCAACTAGGACCGGTACAGGGTCTTTCGCCTTTCGTCTTGTCCATTATCATTCTAAAACCCACTAATTAGGATGCCTTGCTGAGATCGTTGAGCATGATGCCAAGGTCCTCCCTGAATTCTGCCATAATAACGATATCGTCTGCAAATCGAAGGTGAGTGATCGCCGTTGATGCTAATGCCGAGCCCGGTCCAGTCTAAGAGCTTGAAGACATCTTCCATTGCAGGGGTGAACAGTTTTGGAAAGATGACGTCTCCCTTTCTCACGCCTTTCTGCAACTGGATCGGTTTCGTACTCTTATCACGGATACGGAGTGACATTGTAGTGTTCCTATACAAACATTTCAGCACTTCAATATAACGATGATCGATTTGGCATCGTATACATCTTTTATGCTACATACTCGTACAATATTAGTTGAGAATATAAGCTCAGAATAAATAGCAGAGATAAATATCTTTTTTATTTTCAATCCTGAAAACGAATTTGTTTTAGTCTGAAGAAGTTTTTTTAATATAATTAATCACTACTGCACTACTATACACAGCATTATCATATCGCAATTGGCCGTTACCATTCCCCACCTATAAGAAGTGGCATTTGTAATTTTGTAATAAATATAGCAGTTTCCTAGATTATGTTACCCTCCACCGTCCCAGCAAGAGTCGTGCAATAGATCTTCAACGTACGTTACGTGACAAGATATGAAAAGATGTATATATAATTCTAGTATACATTTTCCACATTATATGAATGATTAAAATACCTTAGGAATCACAATTTAGCATTACGATAGTTATTCTGTTATAATATTAAAATATTTTATTTAAAAAGCAGACTTTTATATCAAACATAAAAATATCTGTTGCCGTAATCAACACACTGAAGCCATTCAGACATGACCTTTGATCAATCAATGAATCATCCACGGTGAAGTGCAATTCATATCAATATTCATATTATATATAGGTACATAGCTGTATAGGTTACAGTTAGTTGATAGCCCTAACTGTCAACAAGAATAAATTCTATTTTTTGTAGACCTATTTAAACTACATTGTACCAAGAAGACATCATTTTTATTAATTCACATCTTAATTAGTATATATTTTTTAAGTATTATTTATTAATATGCCGCCATACTCATATTAACTCATATACGCCCTACTGTTCGCTCTATCAGTACTCTTCCACAACGGCATAAAAATTGACCTAATGTACCATGCTGGGCGGACGGGTTGTTACAATTTATTATTGTTTTCTTTTAAATGACTTTATTTAAATATATGCTTTAATTAAATTAAAAAAATGCTAATGAATGATACCGTGCCGATTATAATACTGACTGTGCGCCTTTTGCACGCCTCATAAGCGAAGCGTTGAGGTCTTGCTCTACTCTCGACATATGAAAATCAAGCACTTTTCAAACGTAAAAATGATTGTATTTTTCTCACATTGCACTTATAGGATACATATGTCAAGAAAAAATATTCGTCTAAACGTATTTGATATTTTTAAAAAGCAATTATTTTGTTTAAGGTAAGAAAAAAGTTAATTAAAAAAAAATATTCGAGGGTGTCCGGATGTTACCGTAAAGTATCTGGCATTCTCACGACCGTAAAAATGAATGTATCGAAGTTTTTCTTTTATTAAAAGCTTTATAATCACAACGCGCTATTTCCTTTCGAAAATGGCTTGGTAATTCCTAGTCGCTTAAATGCAATTAATAAAAAACTAAACTGCTTAGTCATAAGTGTATGCATACTTTATGAAAACTGGGTTCGTTTACATTTTTGTTCGTCCATTCGGACAGACAAAGGAAATAAATCCCATTCAGCCTATACAGCTATGTTTAGCTCTACGTCGAGAATGGTACCAAATTTCAAAAGTATTTTTTTTTCTTTCATTTCGAGTATGTACAAGCTTTTATTTAGTTTCACCTGTCCCGTTGTCTGTAATCAAATCTTGCAAGTTAAATTTGATCCACTTCCCGGTTGCCGATTGAGCTGAAATTTTGCATACATGTATAAATTAGATGACAATGCAATATTATTGTGACATAGAGCTGACCTGATGATCGACCTGGAAGCTGGCCAAAGGAACTCCGCAATTAAACGACGCAACCCCATCGAAATTGGGCTTATTTGATTCGTCTTGACGAGTACTTTGATACTATATAGAAACCTGGGTCTGATCATGGACCTGAAAGCTATCCATAGGAACTTCGTAATTAAGCGACGCAACCCCATCGAGTTTGGGCTCGTTTGATTCGTCTTGACGAGTACTTTAAGACTATATAATAACCAGGTTCTGACGATGGACCTGGAACCTGGCCATAAGAACTCCGTAATTAAGCAAAGCAACCCCATCGAGTTTGGGCTCGCTTGATTCGTATTGAGGATTACTTTAATACTATATGGAAACCAGAAAATTTAAACAACTTTAACTTTAATCAGACATATAACACTTTATAAGTTCATTATAACCTTTAACGATATTTTGATTAAGCTTCAACAACAAAATAATCCCATATCGTACATAATTATATATTTTTAACACTAAAACTTTACGCCATAATTATTAAATCTGCCCGTTTTTATCAGTTGGATCTACAATATATTCTGAACGTGTCTAAATGATGATGTAAAATAAATTGTACTTATTTTTTTATTTAAATCATCATTCTCCTACTCTTATACCAATTATAAGGGGTCGATACAATATGTACTCTTCTTTCATAGTACATATTGTAAAAGTTATTGCCAATAGTTTTATGACCGGTCGCCTGCCAGACATCAACCCTCCTTGGGAATGTAATTGTTGACCAAACGGCATCAGATGGAGTTGGCCCCGATCGTTATAAGGCTCTTAGTCGTTTCGTAGTTCGTCTTTTACGACATCCACGAGCAAAGTAAGGGTTGGTAGTATTCGTAGCCGCTACCAGACAGCTTTTTTTTTTAAATTAATGTAAAATTTTATGAGCATATAATAAGACTTCAAATTTGTTTGCCTCACAAGTTTGCGAATGGAATGAAATAGAGACACGGCTTAAGTTCAGGCGTTCTTCTGTTAATAGCACTCAATGGTGAGAAATCAAGTTTTTGTCCATTATAATATCGATCCTATCGAGTTAGCCTATAAACCCTATTATCAATTTTAATTATCGACAATTTTATTAGGGGGCATAGTCCGGAGCGTGCTCGTCGCGTCCCCTGCCAGTCTAGTTAGATTGCTAATCTAGCTCGAAAAATGCGTACCGCAGTGCGGGTTACGGCATCCCCCGAAGGCGACGCGTACCGACCCGCCCCCCGTCGGTATGAACATCCTGCCGATGTTCGTACCGTATGCGTATGCGGCGATGGGGGCCGCCCATCATTGTAATGGAACCTAGCAAGGGCATCTATATATACTTTCATAAGCACACGTTCTTAAATTTGAATTGTTAGAAGCAGATATTCAATTGTCACCAGATGACATCTTGTAATATAAGTTTTAAACTAGTTAATGAATACATGGTTTATCTGACATTAATATCAATATTGTTTATTCCAGGTTCCATACTGTCAAAAAGCACCTTTGAGAATTTATATATATACATATATATATATATATATTTATTTATTGCTTATGGTGGCAAACGAGCAAGCCACACACCTGATGGTAAGTGTTACTACCGCCAATGGACCTTTGCAATACCAAAAGGCCGCTGCCTACCAATAAAATCCGCAAACCCACCCAGTTGGGCTTCCGGCTCTCTCGCTCACCGAACGAAGCGCAATAGCACATTGCCATTACTCAGACGTCGATCTTTTGCGAGAGCTGCTACCCCGACCAGACCGAGGCTGTAGACAGAAAACTGTCAACAGCGTGGTCGTACCACTATTAAAATATATACTTACATTTATTTAAGTCATGTATGTGACTTAAATAGAAAATAAGAAATGAAAATGCTTGATATGAGAATTGAATGAAAGACGACAAAAATTAAACTACGTATCTTATTTTTACTTGTTGAGTTGATATAAAAATTAGAAATTGTTAATATGATATCGTCTTGTAATAGAATTTGAATCTTAAACAGACGGCAGAGGCTGTTAGATTAATTGGATCTAGGAGATACCAACAAACAAAGGCAAATACCTAAATAAACAAGTTCCCTTCTCTTTCCTTATTTCTAATAACAAATAAAATTAAAATAATATAATTAAAAGCTGCTAATCAATACAGTGCATCTTATGAATTATGGATACTTACAGATGTTCCTAAAGAGCGTAGTGATTTATTTACTCAAAATATTTATCTAATTTATAGTTAAAAAACAAAACAAATATAGTGTTCGCAATCCGCGTGTATCATCTATTAAAAGGAAAACCTTATCACAATTACAATGAATACGTTTTCGTCAATTCTTCATCTAAGAAAGCAAGTGCCGGAAGAGCCGGAAGCCCAACTTGGTGGGTTTGGGGTTTCTATTGGTAGGTAGCGATCCTAAAGGTCCATGGGCGGCAGTAACACTTACCATCAGGTGTACTACTTGCTCGTTTGCCACCAAAGGCAATAAAAAAGTGCTTATCAATACTCTACTTGATCGGAAAAGAAAAATAGTAATTAGTCAGTTAGAAGTTCTCAGTTAAAATACGCATTATGTGAACTTTCAGGAGAAAGTAACGGTTTTGTCTGGAGTATGAAGCGAAAGATTATATAATTCTATTGCTATCTTTTTTGAGAACTCATAAGTGTATTTAATGAAAAATTTGGAAAGAAAGCTAGGGGAGTTAGGTTCTGACCTTTCGCGGCATAAACCTCGTCAATGGTAAACCGTGAAACTAATTGGAAACTGTTGTGTGTAATGGATTGAGTTTTATTTAAGATTGATACCTATAATTTCTACGGTTTCCATCGCGTTTGTATTTGATTTTTAATTTCCCGATATTTCAAACACTTCATAGCATTCATGTTTACAAAAGGATCACGCATGACATGACATTCATTTCTCGCTCGTAAACAAGTTTTTATAAATAACATAGCATACTAAATGCTAAATCACAGTAATTTGGACAGATAATCTTAATAATTTCTACTTATTATTTACGAGTGTATTTATTTAAAAATAAATTAAGATTTCTGAACAAAAGATTTTTCAAGACTGCTTATTCATGTTGACATACAAAGAATATAACTGTAGTTAACATCATGCTATTATAATTCACCACAAGTCACTTTTGAAAAAAATGATGAAGGTTATCTTTATAGGTGTGGGCATACGCATTCTGTTAATTTTTTTATTTGTATATGGCAAAAAAGCTAAGCAAATTTGCAATATCAGATAATCTTGTGTTAGGAAAATAGGCTTTTCTCAAACATGCTTGGAAATTTGAACATTATTTTGACAACCTTCTTCGAAATAAATCAAAATTGCTGTACTGAGCGAGCAGCGGCCGGCAAAAAATGTATGAAAATCTATATCTGTCGTGTTTTAGCGGCCAAATAAATATATATGTAAATTCATATTTGTCGTGTATTTTAAAGATGGAACGAATTGTTACTTCAAAATATTGCAACTAAATAGGCAACTTATCAGAGTTTAATTTAAATTTCGAACTGGCTTGAAAAAGAAACCTGTTTCATAATGAAAAAATAAAACAAATGAACCCTTTAGCACGTGAAAAATGTTGTTAGTCGTCACGTATACAGTTCTACTTAGTATTACTTAGTTCTAATTTTCGCGCATTATTTGAGAAAAGCACTATACAAGCCTTGGCCGCAACTAGGAATTGATGGACTTATATATAAATGCCTCGGCTACGCCTTTTTTTTTTTTTTTTTTGATGGACTATGCATGCGTCTCGCCCCGCCAAAACGGTCCGGGGTGACGGAGAAGGCGGCGCGTGACCCCATAGACCCACCGTAAAATCCTCTCTCTTCGCCGTGCGAGCGGGCCACCGGGACCCCATTTTTAACTTCGGTGGCCCGCCCGGCGGTTCACCCTCGCGGGTTCCTCTCGTCGACGCCCCGACAGATTTCGCCGTCGGGGCGTCGCCCTCACGCGGTGGCCTCACGTCGGGTGACCGGACAATTACCCGGTCCGATCACCCGAAGCCTCGGTTAGGGCGGCATCAGACGCAGGTATTCGCGCCTGCGCCGCCCCGGCCGCTGGCGGCGGCCTGGGTCGCGGGAATCCTCCCGGACTCGTTCCGCCGCTTCCTTCTGCGAGATGACAGCTTCACAGAAGGCGGCGACCGCGTCCTAGTTCCTGACGCTGTTGACCATCGCCCTCGCGACAGCCGGCAGCGTCAGGTCGGCACCGATAACAGCGACGAGGTCACGGCGCTGCCGATCCCATCTCGGACACACCTCCAGCGTGTGTTGCGCCGTGTCCTCGTCACTCCTGCAGTGGTGGCAGGCCGGAGTCTACTCCCTATACGCAACCGTGTGCAGGTACAAACCGAAGCACCCGTGCCCCGTCAATACCTGCACCAGCCGAAAGGTGAGGACTCCGTGCAGCCGCTCCATCCACTCTATCAGTATGGGCCGGAGGGCCTCAACGGTAACAACACCGTGCCTCTGCCCCTCCAGCCGCGTAGCCCAACGGGCGATGACCTCTCGGCGGGCGTCCACGCGCCAGGTGGCTATCTCGCTCAACGATGGGGAGCCACCTGCCTCACGCGCTGTGATAACCCGCCGGTAGAGGTCGGAGAGCATCTCCGCCTCTAGGTCCCACGGGGGTGTCCCGGCCAATAGGCACGCCACCTCTGTCGATACTGTGCGGTACCCGCGAACGGCTCTGACCGCCATGGCTCTCTGTGGCCTCCACAGAACCACCCTGAGTTGGGCGTGGGCCACACGGGTGCGCCGTACATGGCCATCGAGCGGATCACCCCCGCATACAGCCGTCGGCCCTCTAAGCTGGGTCCGCCCACGTTCGGCATGAGTCGAGAAAGGGCGGACGCCGCGCCGACCAGCCGGGGAGCAATCTGTCGGAAATGCTCCCGGAACCACTATCGCCCGTCGAGCACCAGACCCAAGTACCTCATATGGGCCTGGATACTGATGTGGATGGAGTTGACGACTAATGAGGCGCCGATGGGTAGCCTCACACGGGGCCCATGGAAAAGTAGGCCCTCCGTCTTGTTTAGGGCCACCCTGAGCCCCAGCGCCTCGATTCACCTGATCATCTCCTCGGTGCCGAGAGTGGCCAGGAATGCCTCGGCTACGCCTCGGCCTACATTTACACGTTCGTCCATCAATCCCTGTTTTGCTGGCCGCTGCAGTAATATAATATTTCTCAAACATGCTTGGAAACTTGGACATTATTTTGACAACTTTCGAAATCAAAATCGAAATTGCTGTACTGGCCAAATACATGCGAGCAGCGGCCGGCAAAAATGTATAAAAATCCATATCTGTCGTGTTTTAGCGGCCAAATAAATATATATGTAAATTCATATCTATTGTGTATTTTAAAAATGGAACGATTTGTTAATTCAAAACATGGTAACCAAATAGGCAACTTATCAAAGTTTAATTTAAATTTCGAAGTGGCTTGAAAAAGAAACCTGTTTGATGATGGAAAAAAAAACAAGTGAACCCTTTTAGCACGTGACAAATTTTGTTCGTCATGTAGGTATACAGTTCTACTTAGTACTACTTAGTTTTAATTGCCGCGCATTATTTGAGAAAAGCCTTGGCCACAACTAGGAATTGATGGACTTATTTTATTTTTATTTTACACGTTCGTTCATCAATGCCTCTTTTGCTGGCAGCTTCACTAATGTACTAATTATTACTACTTATTAAGTTGGTAATGTTATAATGTGTTGGTCATGTTATAATATATGGCAATAATAATCTGTGGCACTACAATATCCCCGAATATTGGCTATTTAGCACATGTAAATGTTTCAAACCACGTCCCTTGAATTGCGAGTATCATTTTATTTACAATAAAAAATAAACAAAATATTACATTTGAATTTGGAATCCGTCATTTTTATATGATTGTTCATTGTGTTTTCACATTTTGGCGCCAAAACATTGTACAATATTTTGCGATATTAAAACGGAGTGGGGTGATAAAGAGAACCAAATCGCTGTTAGTGCATTACATAAAGTACTTGGTACTAGTAAAATATTTGTGAACCGCGCTATTAATAGGTACAATAAGACCTTCTTTGTTTGTGACAGAAAAAGATCTGGCCGTTCACGTAGTGTTTGTACGAAAAAGGTGGTCAAAGCAGTAAGGGAAATAATTCGAAGAAATCCTGTCCAAAAGCAAAAGATTTTATCTCCGGTGATGAAGATAGCACCTAAAACCATGTCCCGTATTTTAAAAGATGACTTGGGACTTGCAGCCTATAAGAGACATACTGGTCATTTCTTAACTGATAATTTAAACAAGAATAGGGTGGTAAAATCGAAACAACTACTGAAGCGGTACGCAAAAGGAGGTCACAGAAAAGTTTTGTGAACGAATGAGAAAATTTTTACAATTGAGCAACATTTTAACAAACGAAATGACAGTATTTATGCGCAAAGCTCTAAGGAAACTTCCCAATTTGCTGACATAGTACAACGTGGGCATTATCCAACTTCAGTGATGATTTGGTGGGGTATTAGCTATGAAGTGACTGAGCCATACTTTTGTGAAAAGGTATCAAAACATCGGCAAAAGTGTATCAAGATACCATTCTTGAGAAGGTAGTGAAACCCCTTAACAACACTATGTTCAATAACCAAGCATGCTCCTTCCAGCAAGACTCGACGCCAGGTCATAAAGCTCGGTCTTGGTAGTATTGGTTAGAAATGAACGTTTCGGCCTTCATCAGAGTTGAAGACTGACCGTCCTCTAGTCCCGATCTTAATCCGCTGGATTATGATTCATGGTTAGTTTTAGAGCGTACGGCTTGCATTAAACGCCATGATAATCCCTAAAACAATCTATACGATTGGCAGTGAAGAATTTTCCCATAGAAAGAGTGCGTGCTTCTATTAACAACTTGCCACAACGTTTAAAGGACTGTATTGCAGCCAATGGAGACCACTTTGAATAAGCTTTTTATATTTTAAATTGTCTTATATTTATGTATTAAACTAAACACTGTAAAAGTAATAAATGTTACTTGCAATAGAAAAATATTTTTCGTTGTTACAGTATTTATGGCATATTATATATACCTAAGAGGTAACTCAAATTGGCATAACATATTGTGAAACATCCTATTGGTGAAATTTTATAATTGTATCAATAGTGCCAGAGAATCCAAGCAAGGGTTCTTTGAAGGATCCCTCCTCCTTTCCCTAGATCCAAAGGAACACTATATAACCTTTTGTAAAATTAATAAAGATTGTCTGCTTTTTTAATTTTTTAGTTTTGGAGAATTTATAAGAATCTTATTTATACATAGACTAACGTCGTAGACGTCCAAAATATCCCCAGTTACTTCAAAGTTACTTCTATATATTTCATATAGACCTGTTTCATAAAGATCGAGTACCGGTGGCCCGCTCGCACGGCGAAGAGAGGTGCTTGCAGGGTGGGTCTATGGGGTTGCGCGCCGCCTCTTTCATCGCCCCGGACCGATTTGGCGGGGCGCGACCACGTCCATAGTCCACTCCAAAAAAACAAGGCGGCTGGTCATAAAACTATTACCAATAACTTTTACAATATGTACTATGAAAGAAGAGTACATATTGTATTGACCAGTAGGAGAATGATGATATTTCATATAGTTTCAGATTTCATATAGTTTTTAATGTATTAAATTAGACCCATATTTTGAGATAAATTTGTCTTTCCAATTAAAAATACATTCCGTTTATTTTTTTAATTATTAAAAAATCCAAGGAGGCTAAATAGATTTTTTGAATGTTTATAATATTTTACATAGGGTTAAAAAGAAACGAAAATTCTGTGTCCTGGTTTGTCTTGTTTATCGAGTTTGTTTAGCGGTAAAGGTTGCTGACTCTAAAACAACGCTGCGACATTTAGGACTAGAACAGTGACAACTACTAAGTCTATGAAGTAAGAATAGTCAATGAGTACCTAATTTACAAAGTATACTTGTGTATTAGATATAAAGTAAAATATTGTATATATTACATTCCATAGTAAATTTATTGCAAAAGACGAAAAACGTGAGATATTCCAAGAATTAAACAATAATACGATAATATAAGTATAAATTTAGTTTACAACTTGGTCAAGTGGTATGATAAAGAGTACTCACAGCAAAATAACCAGAGACCAGCGATTAACATTAGCTATTAGCTGCATTGTTTGTGTAAGTGATAACTAATTAAATATATAAATAGATGGCTACACATATGATAGTTTCTGTGAGATAATTTTAGGTAATAATAATATTATCATTCTTTCAATCTTTATATTACCAAATGGAAAACTGACGAATAATAGTAGGTTATTGCAAGTTGTTTTGTTCTTTCAACTAGTATTTATCATCATCGCAGCTCATATATGTCCCATTTTGGGTAAGAGCCTCCTTCGTAATAGGAGGGAAATTTATCTACTATTCTACGCTGATCAGATGTATTGGTATAGGGTTTTATTTCGAGTTTTCCATCTCGTACATAGATGTTATATCCATTTTATATCAATTAGTCGCCTCTTACGATCACTTACGGATAAGAATTTGAATTATATTCTTACTGGATTCTGATGTTTACGCGAGTATAACACACTTGAAATAAAACTACTTTTACGGATTCTATCGCGTTTGTATTTGATTTTTAATTTCCCGACGTTTCGAACACTACAGTGATCATGGTCACGGGAGGACTGTCTGACTGACAATCACCCCGACAGTCGGACAGTACTCCCGTGACCATCCCCGAAACGTCAGGGAATTAAAAATCAGATACAAATGCGATAGAATCCGTAAAAGCAGTTTCAATTCAAATATATTCTTACTTCGTCACCACACGGAAATAATAATAGGTATAGATATACACTACTTATTGATAAGTATTTTTTTATTACTACTATTAACTAGTTCTACTACTACTTTTAACTAGTATTATATTGTACTTATTGATTAGTTAATTATTACAAGTCTTATTATATTAGGCAAAAGGAGATCCACATAGTGACTCTATTTTTATCTGCACAACACAAGAGACAACGATGTAGAACATCGTTAGATAGGATTAGATTTTTGAAAATTTTTAAGGTTTAAACTTAATATAATATAATAGTTAGTGTTCGTAATACTAATAGGAGTTCATGAATTCGGTGCTAATAGCTAAATATCAAACTCTACATCAAACAAAACTCACATCACTAAATTTTCAAACTACAATATACATATACAGATTGCCTTGCAAAATTACTAGCCTTTAAAAAAATAATATTTAATAATTTACTACTGGTCTTTCCAAAGTGGAAGGTGATGATTATGTATCTGAATCTCAGACCACTGCGTAGCATCTTCAAACAGGACAATTTAAAAAATCATCAAATTTTAGGATAAATCCCAAACTAAATGACAAGTATTTTTTACCGTATTTTGTTATTCTACAACCTATTTCGTAATATTATTATATCGTTTACTCCGTAATAAAATACGTAATTTAAATCATAATATCGCGGAATACATACATACATACATATCATTACGCCATATCCCTTGCAGGGTAGGCAGAGAGAACAGAGTGCCAGAGAGCTCTATCCTTGCATACTTCACTCGCTTCCTCAACATTCATAATTCTCTTCATACACGCTCGCCGGTTTCGGAGACTCTTGTCTCCACCTTCCTTCAGTACCTGACCAATCTGGTCTAGGTAGTTGAGTCTCGGTCTCCTCCGGTACCTACATCCTTCCACGTTCGCATTGTATATCTTCTTAACCAGACGTTCGTTCGGCATTATTTACACAATCTCAGAAAGAAATTAAAAATACTTTAGCACTGAAATGTGCTTCAGCTATTCGCCATCCTACTTTGAGACATAGGTCTATCCAGAGAATGCCAAGTACATGGTCCTGTGCTTCTTAGATTCAAGGGCTCTTCTACTTTGTCCAAACTTTGTACATACAATTTGTAAGAGACCGTCCTACGCTGATACTTGATTGCCACTTCAGAGCCTTTCAACCCCATTGGTTGTCGGTTTTTTCAACGATCTAGCCTAAACACGGCCACATAAGTATGCTCACTCGGCCATGTTGATTACATGTATTCCTCTACGAATTTCCTTAGCGAGTGCCGAGCCTAGCACGTCCTACAAAAACAACTTGATATCGACATTTAGAGACCACGTTTTAGTTCTGTAATCATCGCTAGTAACAAATATTAGTCATAGAAATTCGTTTTCGAATACTGCGTAATTATACATGAAAATATACTCTTAAGATTCTCGAATGTGCAGACAAGTCGATGGAAACACTTTAGCAACAATATAAAATATCTCTTACAATTTATAGAGAAATACGTAAACAACAGAGTTCAGTAATTTGTTAGTTCAACATTAATGAGTAAATACAGCGAATACGACACGACCAATACGATATCATTCAATTTTACTGCTTTAGAAGCGACCTTAGATAACCCGGGCAAACTATCGAGCAACGTCTCCTAGGTGCCATCCCCACGCGATTTCGAATTCACTAATGAAAGTTGGAACTAGAAATAATAGACAAACGAATTTTTAAAACCTTACATCTTGAATATCATAAGAATTTTTCCATAAAGGATGATACTGAATATAGGCAATAGTCTAGAGCGAAATAGCAGAACACATGAAAATCTTAAAAACTTTATTAGTATTAGGGATCTTGATAGGGAATATTTATTCTAGGCATGAAAAATTAAATAATTAGAATCACTCGAAAAATCTGTGAAGATCAATTGAGTGGTCAATAAGAGTCGAGCTCATGGGTCACGGGCGACTTAATTGTTGTACTGTATGTATATATTAAAGCACCGAAAATAATGTAACTCGCCAAGAGCATATCAGCTCATGTTTGCGTTCGTTTAAGGAGAATATTATTGTTGATAATGTATAATAATACCATTTTAAAGGGAAAATTACTGAGCAGCGGCAAGAAAACACCCAACCTTAGGTGGCTATGATAATACAATATATGAATAGAAGATTTCTACGATAATTGCCTCGTGAGTATCATGTAGTACGCTGTAAAGTATGGTGGACTGAAGGGCTAATGATGGTGCCGCCCACACTCTCGATAATAGCCGATCTTCATCGGCATGCGTTCCTCTTATCAAAAACCTGTTGTTTTCTCATTTAAGTTACACATTGTTTGTCATTATTATTATGATATTATATATTATTATGATCACAATTTTAATATATTTTTACACAACAAAGAGCTTACACAAATTAAGTCAGTCAATTGCATGGATTCACGGTTGTATACGTTAGAAGAACTGCACATCAAACCGAACTTAAATCCAATGACGGTGTTAGAATACTTCGGAATCGACTTGCCTTAAATTATCGAAGTTTAATTTGAGTCTTGTAATAGATAGGCCAAGTTCTTTGATGCTGTGTTCGGAGAAATCCGGCAGCTGCGAGTAGGAGATATCCAGGCCAATCTTAGTTTCGGGACTGAACTTGTTCGTAAGGGCTCTTGCAATTTCTTCATAAGCATTGATGCGCTGACAAACGACGAGGATGGCACCGGTGCCCGCATCCTCTCGTCGACACGTGCAAGGCGAGATCTCTCTTCTCATGGCGCAATGTAAGCTGGCCCCAGCTCCGAGCTGACCGGCCAGCGCGCACAGCAACGCGGCGGCTAGCACATGCTTATGCGCAATCATCGTGTGTGCCGTTCGGGGCTGTGCGCGCTACTGGTACGTCGCACCACAGGCGCTTCGAATCTGTACGCCACAGGCGCCTGACCCACCCCGCGCAAACGCATCATCTGTCATCGCAAAGTCTGCACTCAACACTGCACTCATATATCATAGACATCACCCGTTTCGAGTGCCACGACCTGGCAATTTATTATAATTATTATACTATTTTTTTAAGACATACTGACTATAGATAATAACCGAAATAAAAATACTTATAGTTTTTTCAAAGCTTTATTATGCCCTGTCTTTTATTAACTCCATCTTATGAACAAATAATTATTATTACATACATACATACATATCATCACGCCATATCCCTTGCAGGGTAGGCAGAGAGAATTATTATTAGATATCATTTAATATCGTATCGATAGGATAGGAATATCGTATTATAGATAAAAAAAAATACAATTAATATATAATTCAAGCAAATCTATCACTAACTGGTTCTACTGATGTTATGTCGCCGGTAATAATTATACCTAGTTCTATAATTAAATATACTCGACATAATAATGTATATAATAAACAATTCGGCCAATATATTCCTCGGGCAGGATCTAAGATCCCTGTGTACAAGAATTACTTGTACCTTATCAATAGGCCAAGTTTACAGAGATAAAGATGAACTTACTTATCTCAGATATTTGGAATTACGAACCAAATATAATACTTTCATATTTTTATTGATATAATATAAGTTTCTGTACGTTAAAAAGTATTAGAAAATAATTATATAATTAGATTAAACAAACTAAAAGTTTTCTGATGCGATATAAGCATTTACCTATATGTAGTTTATTACTTGTGATCCGCACTCGCTTCAGATTATTGCTGAATTTCAAATGAATGTGTCTTGTAGTTCGTAGATAATCTCATAGACACCTACCATGTTTACAGTTTAAAAACGACCTTACGTGTTAATCGGGGTACTTTTATATTACATTTGGCACAGTAACCATAAGTATGCCACCTAAATTTGTTAAAGTAGTTACAAAGTGAAAAAGTTTTAAATTATAATGTTAAAGTTGCGAACGTCTAGTACCAAACTTCTATACACAAAATTTCTTTTTTGATATAATAGCCTGGTCATATAAGGCCTAAAACGTCCGAGGTGATCGAAGCATAACTTGCTGTATAACTAACGTGACCATTTATTCGTTGACTCAAAACGGGACATTTTAAAAATATACCCGAAATGTTTAGTTGTACTTATATTTATCAGAGGAACAAATTTGCTTTAATATAGCTAGTGAAGATTTTAAGTAAGAATGAAACCCTAGACATGCTTTTTTATATTCACCTTAATTATCAACATGGTCTTGAGAACTGAAATTTGTAACTGGGTTTTCTCGTATGTCCACTATTTGTTCCTCATAGAAAATACTCTTAACAAAACAAATTGCGAGAAGTGAAAGATCGAAAAGGCTGTCAAGCTTGGGCACTCATCCATCTTCGCGTCGACCGACGAAGCTCTCATAGACCGCTCGCGTTCGGCCTGCCAGCCCGACTTCTCAAGTTTTGCGCGTTTTCTGAAAACGGGACAATTTTACATCCCACAGCTCATTTCGGGGATACCGGGACTCGTTATTATAAAAAGGGACAGTCCTGTTCAAAATGGGGAGTCTGTCAACTAAGCGGGCAACTGAAACAAATTCTTTGAGTCCGGTGACCCTTCCAGCAAGTTGAAGTAAAGTAAGATCCTTTCGGGTACTGGCCCCCAATATGCAATAAAATGCGACGGTGATCCGCCAATATGTCTGCCTCCCAGATGTGGTGCACTATACGCTTGTCTAGCCACCTGCCGTCCTACGTAGACCAGCATCAGAGACCTATGTTTGTGTTTACGCTTTTTCAGGTTCCAGCATAAGAGCAGGTGAACCAAAACGGTCTATTGTACTATTGCCTGACGCTGCCAAATATTACTCCGATGTCTGTCGCCAGCGAAAGATCGGCAGCGATGATTGCGGCAAATTCCTACACAGGCTACCTACCTACCTCTACCATATGTCGCGCCGTGTCTTTGGTGTAATCACGATGGTGACACGCGATAGTCATTCCCCTCGTGATCCAGGACTATGATCTAGCAATACCCTAACACAAAATACCTCAGACTTAAATTTTGAAACGAAGTGCTCTACGAAATGTACAGGCAATATTACATTTTGTTCTGAAAAAGAACAAATCTAAATTTTAAGTATTAATAAAAAATAATCTTATAATTGTCGGTTTTGAAAGCGGCCAATCACATGACAATATAATATACTTACAAATAATAGGCACAACATTGATGTTGTGTAATTTACATTGCCTCAGGATTTACCTCAAATTTAGGTGTCGTTGAGAAAATGGGAATGAGTCGCGTGGATGCCTAAAAAATACTGTAATCGCTTCTTTTTTTTTTACGCAACGGCTAAAAATACTTTTCCTCACTTCCGCCCGGGCGGGGTATATGGGACTTGCAGCCCCAGAAGGGGACTGAATACCCACTAAAAAAAACAACTGCGAGCTGTTAGCCGATGTGGCTTTGACAGCTTAACCGGTCTATGGGCGAGCCTTATGGGCTCTCAACCCGAGTAATCGCTTCTGCTCTACGCCTACTATTTATTCTACAGCGTAGGTACCGGCCCAACCACCGAAGACAAATATCGGGTACCGGTGGCCCGCTCGCACGGCGAAGAGAGGTGCTTGCAGGGTGGATCTATGGGGTTGCGCGCCGCCTCTTTCGTCGCCCCGGACCGATTTGGCGGGGCGCGACCACGTCCATAGCCCACCGCAAAAAAAAAAAGATACCGGCCCAAAAATTTATTGACTCATTGTTAACATTTTGTATTATCTTCTAAACAATCAATTATCATGGAAAAACCAACTTTATCTGAATGTAATTTCCAATTTGATTAGACTATTGTGTGTTTATATATTGTTTTTTTTTTAAGAATTCATAGAGTATATTTGAAAACAATAATTAAACTTGATCTTGTTTAATTTTATATTAAAGTAACTGACCCGCGCAACTTCGTCTGCGTTTTTGCAATTCGTTATTTCAATTTTATTTTATAATTAAATTTTAATTTCATAAACTAATTAATAATAATCATAATAGCATTTAACTGGTGATCGAGTACCGCTTGTGGGATCTGGTCCAACGATAATCTTTTATTTTGTATGAGACCTTGGTGTATCTTTATATAATACATATTTTATATACCTTATATATATGGTTTGAAGATCTATTCTTACTACTGCTGTACTGTTTTTTTTTAAATCATTATAATAATGATAGACAAAGCCGTTGAGTTTCTTACCGAGTCTTTTCAGTAACGTTACGTTCCGATACGTAGTAGTTTATTGGATTAATTTGAAATGTTAAAGTTCAATATTAAGGGCCCGCACAGGGCTAAACCCTGATAATATATTAATTTGAATCTAAAATCAATCGGAGTACTGTCAATATTTTTGAAGTTATAAACTGCTGCCTCATTTACTGATGCGTCCATCTGTCGTTGTTCTGTCAATTTATTGAAAATCTTCCACAGCCTTCTATACTATTCACTCATTCCACATATTTAAAAGAATTTAAAAGAATTTAAAAGAATTACCAGGTTTTATAAATTTTCTTTTATACAGACCTGGTCCTGATAAATAAGTCCACAAAAAAAAAGAATTATCCAATTTGGTGCACTTGTTGAGACGTTATGCGCATACATACATTTTAGCTATTCATTTATATTTATATAAATTTTTGGGGTTTTATATAATTGTGCCAATAAACAGATATCTATATTTGCCGAGTATGAAAAAATCGCGGACTAAAATATTTATTATGAGCGAGAATATAGCGAAGTAATCAACATGCCGATGTTAAAAGCATAGTCTTATGCCACTATGACATTTTTTTCATCAGGCTATGGTCCCGACACATGCCGTCGGTTCCATCCTCCCATAACACAACGTATTCCCCCATCACCATTGGGCCGGCCACTGACACCGAGGCCTTGACGTCAGTGCCATGACACTATGCCTTAAAGTCGGTCTTACTGCTGATTTCTTGAATTTTGTATCTACCTAATATCTTTCAACGAGCAATTCTTATACATTTCTAAATATCAGGGTTGATATTCGATCTAGCTAGGTTTCATAGAAAATATTATTTTGTCAACGTTTTCAGACAATAAACAATATATTTAGAATATAACATTAAATTTAGCTACTCTCATCAAGATAGCTCAGTTAGCGCAGTCGAGTGAGAGCAGTCGCTTAGCTCAAATAACCTTCGATCTATCCTTGGCCATCCCATTTTATTATTTTCTCTTTGTTTCATTACTTCATGAATTATTTTTTACTATGATATAGTTTTCAAAACCAAAAAAACATCATCAATTTCCTAAAAAGGAATACCAAATTAAGCATATATATATATATATATATATATATATATATATATATATTCCAATAGTACAGCCCAAGTCAAACTCCAAGGAATATGAGAAGAATTTCCTATCGAAAGAGGTGTCAGACAAGGAGATCCTATTTCACCAAAATTGTTCTCTGCGGTTCTAGAAATGATCTTTAGAAAACTTGCTTGGGAAGAACATGGACTCAATATTAATGGTGAAAAACTTACCCACTTACGTTTTGCAGATGATATTGTCCTATTCGCAGAGAACCGGAAAGTTTGACAAATATGTTACAACATCTATCAGATGAAAGTGCCAAGGTAGGCCTGTCCATGAACACATCAAAAACAAAGGTAATGACAAATTAAAAAAAAATATATATATTATTGTAAATGGGAAAAAAGTAGACTACGTCGATGAGTACGTGTACTTGGGTCAGTTAATATCTACAAAAGATACAATGCAAAAAGAATTAGATAGAAGAGATAGAAGGATAGCAAACAGCTGGAAACGCTTCTGGTCTCTCAGCGAGGTCATGAAAGACAAAGATATGCCAATGAAAGAAAAAAGGAAAGTGTTTAACACATGTATCCTTCTATGTTTATCGTATGGTTGCCAAACATGGGCATTAACTGAAGCGCAACTTAAAAAAATCCAAATATGTCAAAATGCCATGGAAAGAAGCGTAATTGGAGTTAAAAGGCGGCAAAAGGTGAGATTAATAAAGATAAAGAACATTACCAAATTCAGAAATATGGGAACCGTCTGCAAGTGTTTAAAATGGTTATGGACAGGCCACATGTTAAGGGAAGAAAAAGAAAAGTGGGCAAGACATATCACGGAATGGTATCCGCGAGATGGCAAGAGGAGTAAGGGTAGACAAACTAGACGTTGGGAAGACGATTTAATAAAGATGGACCAGTACCAGAATGGACACGCATTGCAAAGGACAGGACGAAATGGAAAGCTCTAGAAGAGAACTTTGTCGAAAGACAAGCTGTCAAATAAAAACCGGTTACTGATACAATAGTTATAAGAGTATTATATAGTTTTTAAAACCATACCTACATGTAATTTGTTTAATATGGTTATTAAATCAAATATCGACAAGTTCGGGTTTATATGACAGATAATCTAATAAACATATTGTTAACAATCGGGCCAGTCAAGTAGTTTGTGACATATTTCGAAATTTCAGAATTTGACTGCCAACGGACTGTGTCTTTTAAGTATTAAAATTACTTAGTAACAATTAAAAATAATTATTAATATGTAATACTGGGAGAAAATACTACCTCAGTTTTTAAAATAGCCTTTTGACATTTAACGTAACGTTATTCACCTTAACCTTTACTACTTTGACTTAGTTTTACTTAACATTACGCATTTTCTAAGTATTCAATAAGCAATAGAAACGAAAATCTAACAATTTACCTTAAAAGTAATAATTATTATGAAATTAAGAATAGCTTTAATAAAATACTATGAAAATCAACTATCCCAGTCTTCATAGCCTATTGACATATTATAATATTATTTTACTTAACAGTGTGTATTTTTCTAATAAATATAATGAGGTATGCCTTAAAGGTATCAACAAAACATAGTAATAATTAAAATAAAATGAGATCTTCTTCTCCACAAAAAAAGTCAAAAAGCTACAATATAGTGCAAAAATAAAACTTAATTTTAGAAAGTCCATGATTCCTTAATTTTTTTATTATTTGATCCAACGAAATATTTGACACATCTCTTTCATCCAATATTTCTCTTTTTTTTAAGTACTGAAAAGCTTTTGTTTTTTTTTCGTATTCTGCTAATTTAATGGGCTCACATTTAGCATTACATATAGCATTTTTAGATTCTCTCCTTTTTTGGGTATGCCTTCCCTAGTCAATTTATTTTTAGCGTGCCGCATGATGTTTTACACTACAATATAAAATAGAAATGCTTATATACGGTAGCTACTGAGATGAAAGAGCTCTAAAGCAAAAAAACATTAGTATTATAGAAACACGTCAATCTTCTGGCGCAATACCTGACAAAGGACTGACGCTAACGGACTGACGAAAAGGACATAAATTTGAAGTTATAATCAGAACTAATGTTTTTTTTTGGTAATTTCAAATATCAACTAACTACATTTTGAAACATCATAGTTAACTATGTATAAATCAAAATAAACCTCAGATTAACAAGAAAATAGCGACTCACCAAAGGACTGACATTTTGACTGGATCAACGTGTGTATAGACGGTAAACATAACCCTAGCACTGGTACAATTATGACGGCCGTCAAATGGTGCGGTCTACAAGTAACTTCAATACTAACATTAAAATTCAAACAGTGATTTGACGTTGATTCAGTGATATTTATCGCGAATTTCAAATTTAAACAACAAACAACGGACTGACGAATGAAACTAAACACAAAGTTTCTTATTTCTTTTAAAGAAAAGTGTGAAATATTGCATTATGAAAGTTTTAGTATACATTAATGTGCACATTACAGATTGTAGTAAATTAGTAACTTCTCTTAAATCAATTATATTATTTAAGAGATAGTCACTTGAATGTTGTATTTTGGAATTGTGACATGCCAAAGGACTGATGTTTCAAGCATTTATTGTGTTTTTATTTAAACTTGTATATAAAATGAACAACTGAAATTGAGTGACCAAGTGAAGGACTTTTATAATAAGACTTTGTGTCTATTGGCTGATAACATTGAGTTACCCAATTTTTGTATATTCTTCCATATATATATATATGGAAGAATATACAAAATAAATATATAAATATTAGCTTATTGCCCTCATTCTCTATTTTATATAGTTCGCCTGTGCTAGATTTTATACTTTACCGTAAATCCTAAAAAAGATATGCTAGTCTTTAAAATATAGCTTGATCTCTGTGACAGATAGCTACAAAACTGATGAATTAATTTTGAATACGCGTCATGTTTACATTTTTATTTTGTGTCGCCTCTATTTTCATTCTTTACATGCCACTTATAACTCAACTGAATTATAAATATAAAAATATGAATATTTACACCAAAACTTGTACCTCATTTGTTTTAAAATACTTAAAAAAAAGTCCTTAAAATATAGCCTGATCTCTGTGACAGATAGCTACAAAACCGATGAAGTAATTTTGAATACGCGTCACGTTTACAATTTTATTTTGTATTTTTTTTATTGCTTATGGTGGCAAACGTGCAACTAGCACACCTGATGGTAAGCGTCACTGCCACCAACGGACCTTTGCAATGCCAAGGGTATAGCTTAGGCTACTGCCTACCAATAAATCCCCAAATCCCCCCAGTTGGGCTTCCGGCTCTCTCGCTCATCGAACGAAGCACAATAGCACATTGCTATTACTCAGACGTCGATCTTCTGCAAGAGTGTGGTACTACCCCGGACGGATCGGCCCGCTGCTGTAGACAGAAAACTTTCAACAACGTGGTCCTACCACTATAATCGCCTATATTATTATTCTTTACGTGCCAGTTATATCTCAACTGAATTATGAATATAAAAATATGAACATATACAATCAATACTTGTACCTCATATGTTTTAAAATACTTAGTAACCATTTTATAAAAATATGATGCTTACGCAAATACAAGGTCATACTGGACTGAGAATAAGATAGAGATGGGACAATCGATAAACTTAAATTGATAACATTCTTATTAATTATTTTTATAAATAATTACATTACACACACTACACATTACATACATACATTACCTATATAAACCACTTGGTTACTCTATAAAGTAAGAAAATTGTGTTAATTTCGTATTCAGACATCAGTTATAATATTAATAAGACTCATCATTCTCCTACTCTTATCCCAATTACTTGGGGTCGATACAATATGTACTTTTCTTTCATAGTACATATTGTAGAAGTTACTGGTAATAGTTTTATGACCGGCCGCCTGCCAAGCGTCAACCCTCCTTGGGAATGTAATTGTTGACCAAACGGCACGGCATCAAATGGAGTTAGCTTAGGTCGTCATAAGGCTCTTAGTCGTCTCTTACGACATCCACAAGCAAAGTAAGGGTTGGTAGTATTCGTAGCCGCTACCCCAGAGCCCGTTTTTGTTATAATATATATATATATATATATATATATATATATATATATATATATATATATATATATATATATATATATATATATATATATATATATATATATATATATATATATATATATATATATATATATATATATATATTTATTTATATATATCTATATATATATATTTAATTTGATATACCTTATAAATATAATATAAGTAGGTACTTAGTGAACTTAGGAAGATTTTTTATTCGATATAAATTCCTCTGTCATTTAACCAAAAAATATCGAGGGCGAATTAATAGTTGAATATTTTAACGTAGCTAGCATATGCAGACGATATAGGAGCACTTGTGTAAATCTGTCTATCTTTTCGGCAGTATTACATCATTTTTCAGAATTTTTGGTTTACCGTTTTAGGAATTCATATGAAGTTTAGCGAAAAATATAACAATTTTCGCCTTACAACATATTTGAAACAGGACTAATATGTGCGTACTTAGGCTGAGTGATCGTTGATTGAATCTAATGGCCAATTCATACAATAAATACTTTATATACTTTGTTAATAAGGCTAGCGGAATATCTTAATACTTAGTTGATCAATTTAGCAATAAAAAAAACTGTCTAAGGAAATATAAATTTAGATTATCTTTAGATGTGGTTAGCTAGCATAAGTTCTCACAAGGCTGGTAGGAGCTACCATTGAATTTTTTTTAATTCATATACAACTCACTTTCGAAGCTTTATTATTTATTAGTTTCTTTTTTCACAGGTAGAAATGATGGCATATTGCCTATGAAAAAATTATAAAGTAAGAAATGAGAATATATTTATAGTCCAATCGAATTGTTGATTGACCCAGGAAAAATTATAAGTAGAATTTTTCCTTCGGAATTCGTTAGGGAGGGTCACTGGGAGTCTACATTTCCGTTTTCGAATTCCCAGTAGTCTTGCATTTTCCGCCACCTTGATTTTAAGGGTGGTTTTTCAGTTTTTAAATAACTCGTTTATTTCTAATTTTACTACCTTTTTAAAGTAAATTGCCAACAATTTTTGTTCTTATCAATTTTTCTGTAGAATCGATATTTTTCGATATACGCCAGAGAATAGGTGAGGGTGAAATTTTATTATTGCATTATCACGTTTTTTTTTGCAATTTCACGCGAAAAATGGTTATTACCAAAGTTGTTTGAAATTGAATTGCCTCCAATTTCTGTACTTATCATTTTTTTCGTAGGATCGATATTTTTCAATTAACATCCGAAAGGAGGGGGTGGAATTTCTGTTTGTCGAATAACTCGTTTATTATTAATTTTACACGAAAAGTTGTCATTACCAAAGTTGTTTGAAATTAAATATCCTACAATTTTTGCAATTTTCAATTTTTTCGTAGGATCGATACTTTTCGATTAACATCCGAAAAGAGGGGGTTTTCAGCACCGGAATCGTTGCTGACATTTTCAGCAACGAAGTGAAATTTGCATGTCCTACAATAAGTCACGATGGTGTAGTGGCAGCACGATTGCTAATAGGCGCGGGTTCGAATCCCGCTTGTGACATCATTTTTCGCTTCGTAATCGGGTTTTATAAATAATTAAGCATATTAAATGCTATAAATTTCAGTAATTTAAATAACAAGGTTGTATCATCGTTTAATACAATTCTAACTGCAAAGTTTGAAGTGGTAAGTTTGTTATACAATGTGTAAACATTGTCGGGTAGATAGCATACCGTCACCTTAAGACGTAAATGTGATACGAAGCGAAATTTGCATGTCCTACAATAAGTCACGGTGGTGTAGTGGCAGCACGATTGGGCCGGAATCCCAATAGGCGCGGTTTCAAATCCCGCTTGTGACATCATTTTTCGCTTCGTAATCGGGTTTTATAAATAATTAAGCATATTAAATGCTAAAAATTTCAGTAATTTAAAGAAAAAAATTGTTGGAAATTTACTTTCGAACAATTTTGGTGATGACCACTTTTCGTGTAAAATTTTAAAAAAAGAGTTATTCAATAAACAAAAAGTCACCCTTTCTTTTCGGGTGTGAATCGAAAAATATCGATCCTACGGAAAAAAATTTGAGAACAAAAATTGTAGGAAATTTAATTCTGAACAACTTTGGTAATAACCATTTTTCGTGTAAAATTGAAAATAAACGAGTTATTTAAAAAACAAAAAACCACCCTTAAAATCAAGATGGCGGAAAATGTAAGACCACTGGGAATTCGAAAACCGAAATGTAGACTTCCAGTGACCCCTGCTAACGAATTCCGAAGGAAAAATTCTACTTATAATTTTTCCTGGGTTTGGTCCGTTTTTCGTCTAATTCGATTGGGCTATTAACATATCGACGATCAGAGCATAGACGTATAATGTTAGATGAAAGGAAATAATAAACACTGAATGCCGTTTTCTTTTATTGTGATAATATTGTATTATTTAGTCATCATTCTTCTACTCTTATCCTAATCCGTTGGGGTCGATACATTATGTACTCTTCTTTCATAGTACATATTGTAAAAGTTATTGGCAATAGTTTTATGACCGGCCGCCTGCCAGACGTCAACCCTCCTTGTTATTTTTTTAATCACAAGTCTTATAAGTATGCGGTCTAAAAGTGTCGTCAACTTAGTAGGACCCTGGTTGATAGTAAGATGCTCTAATGAAAATAAAATATATAAAATAATTTAATTGCCAAATTATCATGATTTTTAAATTATGGTGATGAATTATGATAAGTAGTTTAGAAGTTATGATCGAACAAATAAATGTGCATACATATCGAAGTCATAATCCTCCTATAGACTTCGTCGTAATCGTATATACTTATATAATTACAATAAAATTGAGATTCTGGACAGAGCTAATAGAGATTTCATCTAGAGACAAACGACCTTTGTTATTCAAAGCTTAGCTATACATTAGCGTAGTAACGCGTCACGTGTAGAGTATTGCTCACATCTCTGAACAGGCGTACTATAAAGAATTTAAGAATAAAAGTATAAACTAACTGACTGACTTTCAAAATCAGTATGCTGAAAAATGCATTCAAAAACTTTTATTATTTTTGCAGTCGATGCCAGTCAAAGAGTAGCAAAATATTGTAAGTACAACATTTTTTCGAACGTATTACATTTTTTTTTATCTATTTAAGATCCTACTTTATATTACAACGGTATAGGGGTGTGCGAATAATTCGAACTTACGAATTATTCGTTCCGAATCGAATATTAATATTCGATTCGAAACTCGAATCGAATAATTCGAAATTTCGAATTATTCGAAAGTTCCCGAATAATTCAAAAAATTTCGAATAATTCGTAAAATTTTGAATTATTCGAATAATTTCGAATTATTCGAAAAATTTCGAATTATTCGAATAATTTCGAATTTTTCCGAATTATAATATTATTCGCAAATTTTTATTGTATTTTAAATTCGGAGTTTGTTATGTTCGATATTCAAATATGACATTAATAATTAATAAATATTTTATTTAAACCATGAAATATAACTACATGAGAACAATGAGTATGAACATTTGCTACAAATTTTTGTTTAAAAATAATAAATACGATACTGAATCTGGTGATAATGAAGTTCGTTTATCAGATACAATATCACCAGCAGTGGAAAATAATCTTTCACTTTCAGCAGAAGTACAAGGTATTCCTAAATATCTTCTCGCCATAAGTAACAATCGGGGATATTTATTTTTTTCGAATTATTCGAAATTTTTCGAATTATTCGAAATTTTTCGAATTATTCAAAATTTTTCGAATTATTCGATTTTTTTCGAATTATTCGTCGAATTTCGAATAATTCAAAAATTCGAATTATTCGATTCGAATTTCGAATCGAATATTAATATTCGATTCGATTCGATTCGAACGATATTCGCACACCCCTACAACGGTAACATTTTCTTTTTTAATTCTAAGAAATGTTCTAGGCTTAATTAAAAGCATAGTTTGGCTCTTAGTTTTGTGTGTTAAAATAAATCACTTGAAGTAAATAAATAAAATAATTATTTCGTTACTTTCTTGTTCATTTTAGGTAAATTTTAGGTAGATAGGTTTTTGAAGTCGGTTTGTCTAATTTTAGCCGCCGGCCGGATACTGAATCACTATTCGGTATCCGGCCGGATAGTGAAAACATGGCTGGATAGGCCGGATAATTACCGAATATCCGTTTCATCTCTAATCCTTATTGCTAGTAGCGGAGCACGTTTACGTAGTGGTAGGACCACGCTGTTGACAGTTCTCTATCTACAGCTGCGGGCCGATCTGTCCGGGGTAGTACTACACTCTCGCAGAAGATCGACGTCTGAGTAATGACAATGTGTTGTCGATGAGCGAAAGGACCATAAGCCCAACTGGGTGGGTTTGGGGTTTTTATTGGTAGGCAGCGGCCTAGCTACACCCTTAGTATTGCAAAGGTCCATGGGCGGTAGTAATACTTACCATCAGGTGTGCTGCTTGCTCGTTTGCCACCATAAGCAATAAAAAAGGCGGACGATCCCCGGACCAACAACCTTTAGCCTTAGTTTAACTGGCTAGCATGGTGTCATGAATCAAAGCCACCACACTGACACACACGATTTTTTCTTTTACATGATTGTCTGTCGTTTGAATCTTCATCAGCAAAAAGTGCTGAGTGTTAACACGTAGTATTCACTTACACTATAAATACAATGTTTTTTCTATACTCATCATCATCATCATGATCATCACGGCCCATAAATGTCCCACTGTTGGGCTCGGCCTTCCTCCGTAAGGGGAGTGAAATTAACCTACTATACCGCGCTTGTCAGACGTGTTGGTATAGGGTTTTGTTTCGTGTTTTCCTTCTCTCCCATATACGTTATATGCATTTTATATCCCTTAGTAGTCTCGATGATCACCCACGTGTAAGATATGGGGTGGTGAATAGTATTCTTACTCTGTCACCACACGGAAAGGCTTTTTCTATGTTAGGTAGATAATATGAGCCGGGTCAAACACAGAAAGTTAAGGAATCGGCATCAGTAGTAGACCTAATGGCGATAGGGAGGGAACACGGTGTTTCGTAGAGCCTTACGCCGCCCTTCCGTTGCCCCGGACTGTGTCCAGGCCAGGGAAATGATAGATAGTATGAATGAGTTGTAACCAAATCAAACCTGCAATATATCTAAACAACATATTTTTTATTCATACCAATAAAGCATACCATATTATTGTATACATACATACATTCATACATATCATCACGCCATATCTCTTGCAGGGTAGGCAGAGAGAATAGAGTGCCAGAGAGCTCTATCCTTGCATACTTCACTCGCTTCTTCAACATTCATAATTCTCTTCATAGACGCTCGCCGGTTTCCGAGACTCTTGACTCCACCTCCTTTCAGTACGTGACCAACCTGGTCTAGGTAGGTGAGTCTCGGTCTCCCCCGGTACCTACATCCTTCCACTTTCGCATTGTATATCTTCTTAACCAGACGTTCGTTCGGCATTCTTTCCACATGTCCGAACCATCGGAGCATTCCCTTTCGCATCTTTACACCAAAACTATCTTTCATACCTACTCGCTCTCTTACGTCTTTGTTACGAATGCGGTCGGTCAGCCTAACTCCACAGATTTTCCGTAGAGATCGCATTTCGACCGCATTAATTTTGCTTTCATGCTCTTTTCTGCATACCCAACTCTCGCTTCCATATATTAATGTTGGGACAAGCACTGCGTTATGTATTGCTACACGTGCATTCTGGCTGAGGTGGTGGCTGCCGAGAAGTTGTCCTAACACTCCGTTCACTCTATTTTCCGCATTCACTCTTCGCTCTATATCAGTGGTGTACCTTCCATCTCGGCTAAAACCACATCCAAGATATACAAATTCATCCACTTTCTCTAGTACATCATTACCTATTTATACTCTTACATCTGCTCTGGCTTCATCTCTTTCAAAGACCATTATTTTGGTTTTACTCACATTCACGCGTAGACCCCTTTTCTTACAATATTCTGTCATTGTGTCGACTAGGGTCTGCAGGTCAGTCGCTGACTGTGCCAGCAGGACTGCATTATCTGCATAGAGCAGAGCAGTGACCACTGTGTCGCCCATCTGGACTCCCACATTCATATCGTTCAACCTTTGGAGACATTAATCCAGATATATGATACACAGCCTGGCTGACAGAACGCACCCCTGCTTAACGCCGATATTGACGTCAAACCAAGGCGACATTTCATCATCCAACCGCACACAGGCTCTACAGCCCATGTAACTGGACTGCACAGCCTGTAGCAGTTTACCGTCAATACCATACTCCGGTAAAATGTCCCAAAGTTCCTTTCGTACAACCGTGTCAATTGCTCTCTCCAAATCCACAAAACTGCAGAAAACCCTCTGACCTAGAGCCAGATGCTTCTCCACAATGTTGCGCAGAGAGAACACTTGATCCATGCATCCCCTTCCATTCCTCAAGCTTATGGCTCTGTAATTTGCGCAGTCATAACGTGAACCCTTGCTTTTAAACAAAAGCACGATGACTGCGCTATTCCAGTCCCTGAGAACCATTCCCGAGCTCCAACATAAATTGAGGAGCAACAGGAACGCCTCCCAGATACAGGAGCCACCAAGCTTGATCATTTCGGCAGACACCATATCAATGCCCGCAGCCTTACCATTTTTCAAACTTCTTATCGCCCATTCAACTTCCTCCATACTGATGCCATCGGAGGACGCCGGTGCTGAATGTTGATCTACTAAACCACATGCGACACCGGCGCCAGCTCGAGTATCATATACATATTGCCAAAATATTCACTCCAGCGGCTTAACACGTCTTGTGTTTGTGTAAGAATGTCTCCGCCTTTAGACTTTATTCATTCTGAAGGCTGATCAACCACCCGGAGATTTCTTCACCTCCCTCCAAAAGAGTTTGGTGTTACCCTCAAAGTTTTTAGTCAGCCTATCTTCTGCACTCATATTTGCTCTATCACGTTTCTCTTTCACTAAGGCCTTGGTGTCATTCTTACATTGCCGACATATTTCTTTCTTCTATTCAGTCATACTGTCATTCAGATTCAAAGAAGAGACATAGTCCAGCCATGCTTTCTTTTTTTGCTCTACGGAAGCTGCCACTTCCGCATCCCACCATGCATCACCATTTCTTTTTCTATGCTTCTTTGAACTTCCACCTACTTCTTTCGCTGTATCTACCATACTCTCTTTCAATATTCTCCAGCATTCTTCAATGTCTGATTGCGGCTGGCTTGCCATCGTCAGCCGTTCTCGGACACCCTCTGCATACTTTTCCTAAACCACATGCGACACCGGCGCCAACTCGAGTATCCGCATACATATCGCCAAAATATTCACTCCATCAGCTTAACACGTCTTGTGTTTGTGTAAGAATTCTCCACCTTTAGACTTTATTTTATTCGTTCTGAAGGCTGACCAACCACCCCGAGACTTCTCACTTCCCTCCAAAAGAGTTTGGTGTTAACCTCGAAGTTTTTAGTCAGCCTATCTTCTGTACTCATATTTGCTCTATCACGTTTCTCTTTCACTAAGGCCTTGGTGTCATTCTTACATTGCCGATATATTTCTTTCTTCTGTTCAGTCATACCGTCATTCAGATTCAAAGAAGAGACATAGTCCAGCCACGCTTTCTTCGGAAGCTGCCACTTCCGCATTCCACCATGCATCACCATTTGTTTTTCTATGATTCTTTGAACTTCCACATACCTCTTTCGCTGTATCTACCATACTCTCTTTCAATATTCTCCAGCATTCCTCAATGTCTGATTGCGGCTGGCTTGCCATCGTCAGCCGTTCTCGGACATCCTCTGCATACTTTTCTCTTACACACTCTTCTTGCAACCTTTCAACCTATATTTTTTCAAGGCCTCCGAAGTGGACACGCTCTGGCCAGTGCCTCCACTTTCTGAACAGACCACTAAATCTCGCAATAACGAGATAGTGGTCCGTATCGACTGTTGGGCCCCTGTAGGCTCTTGCGTCCAATATTTTGCTTCGGAGGCGACTGTCTACCAAAATTAAATCTATTAAACTTTTCTATTCGTTCCTTCTCCATGTATACATATGAGTGTCCTTATGTTGGAAAAATGTGTTTGATACAATAAGGTTTCTCTCCATGCATACATCCGCTATAAGCCTACCTGCATCGTTCTCTCTCTAATCACCAAATGAACCAAGTACGTCCTCATAGTCGGGACGCTTGGTCCCCACTCATCCGTTCAAATCTCCGCATACAATCACGCGTTCACTGATTTCTGCCATATCTTTAGTATAGTTTCAGCAATATATTACCTATTGTATAAATCTTAACTAATATTATAGGTAAATGCGAATGTAAGTTTGTTTATCACGCTTAAGCCACTAAAGCGATCTTAAAAATTCTTTCACCAATAGCAAGCTATATAAAGCGAGTAATATAGGTAACATAGGCTAGTCTTCATTACCGTATTTCCACACCAATGAGAACTAGGCTAATAAAACAGCGGATTTTTTTTTCATATAAAGCAGAAAGAGCTTTTTGGTATTATCGTGTGTTTATTTTCCCACTGAGCATCAAATTCCTCTATCCACGTGGGCCCCCGACATGAATCTGTCTTTCTTCATGTGATGACGATATTCGAGTGCATTATAACAGTACATTTCCTATGTCCGTAGAAGCCATAAAAACCGAGTGAATGATCACTAGGAGAAATACCAGCAACGATCACCTGAGAAACTTGTAATTCCAACTGCAGTCGCTAATCCATCTGTCAGCCGTAGCGATTATGTGATTGTACTTCCATGGGATGACTTAGGTCGAGCAAAGCACGTGGATAAACTGTTGGATGATGGACGGAACTGTCTTTTTGTCCTTCTTAAACCTAGTGAACTTATATTTATCAATGGGCATAGTTTTCCGTGTGGTGACGGAGTAAGAATACAATTCACCACCCCGTATCTTACCCGTGGATGATCGTAAGAGACGACTAAGAGATATAAAATGCATATAACATCTATGCTAGAGAAGAAAAACTCCAAACAAAACCCTATTCCAATACGTCTGACCAACGCGGTATAGTAGGTTAATTTCCCTTCCATTACGGAGGAGGCCCGAGCCCAACAGTGGGACATATATCTGTGGGACTGTGATGATGATGATAGTTCTAGACGCTGTATATTTACTGAGAATTGTCTGACTAATATTGCGCTTTTAAGTAAATGAGCAACACATGAAGAAATAGTAAATATTTCTCTCTGTTGAGGTGAATTTTAATTACTGTGAGCTTCAAGAATCGGTATATTTTCATTAACGTCTTTAAATAAATAATCCGTGGGAAACTATAATGTGGCCTATGCCGTAGAAAAGCACTCTGTAACGATGGTCAGCTTTGGTTCCTCGCCGTCCCTTCTGATGCTCTGCAAGATTTGAGCATAGAGCGACTGGACCATAAAAAACCCGCAAGGTAGTATTTCAATAGCTAGTATTTAACAGGTATTCAGCTAAGAGCCAGTCTCTCTCTCTCTCTCTCTTAGCTCATACATGTCCCACTATTTGGCTCAAGCCTCCTCCGTAAGAGGGGAAGTAAGGAGGGAAATTGACCTATTATACCACGCTGATCAGACGTGTTGGTATAGGGTATTGTTTCAAGTTTTTCTCCTCTTGCATAGATGTTATATGCGTTTTGTATCCCTTAGTCGTCTCGTACGATCACCCACGGGTAAGACGGGACGGGGTGGTGAATTGTATTCTTACTCCGTCACCACACGGATAAACCAGTAAAATATCGTAATAACAATAGTTTATAGCAATGACTTACAAAATAATTAATAACAGTGAAGAAATATAATTGATTGAATTATGTGATACATGGCGGAAATCCATTATTATTATAAAATGGAGGCGAGGAAGGAAAACCCACCACTTTAAACTTTTCCGTGGGAAAGTGGTGGGTTTTCCTTCCTCTCCTCCATTTTATAATAGTGAAGAAATAATTAAAATCTATTAATGAATATAAATAACCCTGGAACAACCGTTTATATAACTATATCTGTACATATAATAAATCAGTAGAAACCCCGTGTCTGTAAATTTGATAAATTTATTAAAAAATGGATCTAGGCAGTAAGAAAACACTAACAAAAGCAATCTTACCAAAATCAGGAGACAACATAAAATAGCTGGCTATCTAATAATGGACAATGGTAAATAAAAAACCGTAGAGGCCGTGGATCAAGCACTACGAGATATTCATCGTAATGAAAAGCCAATGGTGCTTTTCTTTAGGGATTTTCGGTAAATCCTTCCTGTTAAAACTCAAGAAACTAAAATTGATGAGATCAGTGTTTCACTGAAGCATTCTTGTCTGTGGCCCCAAGTAGAAAAGCTAACCCTAATCATCAACATACGAGCAGAGCCATAGCGACCACTCACATGCTCAAGAATGTGCCGTTTTAATGAAAATTGGAGATGGCAAGGAGGACCTTTGATGAAAATGGCAAAGGCTGCTGGAAATACTTGGGCACAAATTTTATTTTCAAATATGGGTGCGTAGTAAAACTGAATGTCATGCGGACGAAGTCGCGGGCATCAGCTAGTTATAAATAAACGTCTAACACTGTTAAATATAACGGAACGTAATAACCTTCAGATTCTAAGAAAAGACATATCTGCTTATTGGCAGATCATTGTATAATTTCTTTAAATACCTAACAAGCTTAATACCTGCCGGACCTCTGCCCAACACGGATGCTAACTTGTTTTTCGGAAATACCAACTATGTATATCCGAATAATTATAAATTAGGAGATAATATTGTAGATAATTAACAATAATTAATTAACAACTCTCATAACTTCGAGAACATCAAATAGGTATGTCTGATGCATTTAGAAGCTCAAGATCCCTGCTTGGCTCTTGCAGGCATTACTAAGCACTGGGCCACCGAAGTTAAAATCGAGTACCGGTGGTCCGCTCGCACGGCGAAGACAGAAGGTTTTACGGTGGGTCTATGGGGTCACGCGCCGCCTTTCCGTCACCCCGGACCGATTCAGCGGGGCGAGACGCACCCATAGCCCACCAATAAAAATAAAAAAAAATAAAAAAAAAAAAAAGGCATTACTAAGCACTGGCCTCAAAATGAAATCTCTCCATCCTCATACACCTTCTCTATAGTACAACATCATTTCAAATTTATCCGTCTATTGTGTTTGAATGCTTTTACTGGTTAGACTTGTTCACCTTTTACATCCGCGAGAAAAATTAAGTGGTGTGTTCTTAATTCGGGTATAATAAAATAGGTGTAAGTAATAATAATCTATTTAATATATTAATAATATATGTGGTAGCGGCTACGAATACTACCAATCCATACTTTGCTCGTGGATGTCGTAAAAGACGACTAAGAGCCTGGTAACGACCTGGGCCAACTCCATCTGAAGCCGTTTGGTCAACAATTACATTCCCAAGGAGGGTTAACGTCTGGCAGGCGGCCGGTCATAAAACTATTGCCAATAACTTTTACAATATGTACTATGAAAGAAGAGTACATATTGTATCGACCTCAAGTAATTGGGATAAGAGTAAGAGAATAATGATATTAATAATAATTATTTAATCATCTTTATCATTTTTCACGTAATCCATACATATTTACTGGTCACCTACAAAAACACTAATATAAAATAGAATATACATATCGCTTGCCCAGAGGAATAGTGTCACAACTCTAAAAATTACAATTTTCATTATATTTCAATTTTTGATAGTGGAAGGGTGTTAATATTATAAGTTCACCGTATCAACTCTTCATCGTCATTCTTAAGGATATTATGCTGACGTTCGTGCATTTGGAATCACTGCTGAACCGAGCTGGAAAAAAGGAAATACTTATTTAGACCCTCGTGAAAAATTTTGCTATTTTGAATTGTGACACTATTCTTTTGAGCAAGCAATATGTCAAACGGCCACCACGCTTCTTAAATATAAGATGTAATGAATAAAAAAATTAACATATGCTCTAAATTTGTATAATATTTAAATATTTAGATGCTTATAGACCTACTTTATATATTGACCTTATATATTGTAAAATATGGTCCGTGTGACCAAAACTGTCTACCAATATAAATTGAAACGCATTTATAGTGAAGCAACTGATTTGAAAAAAAAACTGGTAATGTTTGTGCGTATTAATGGTATAATAATTCAATAAAATTAATCTTATTAAATCATTTAACTATTTTATAGGTCAAAATATAATATTAATAATTTATTCATATACTTCAGAGTACAATTTTACATAATCTCTGTCTCTTGAATTAGAAAAAAAACTGTCTCAAGAGACAGTGTCTTCCCAGTTTACATTTTACACAAAACGTTTATTTTACATTAGCAGATTTAAAATATTATAGGATTAATTACGGTTTCATTTATATTAATACGAGTGTGTATGCGTGCATATGTGTGTAGGTGTGCGTGCGTGTATAAATTCGTGCGTGTGTAGGTGTGTGTGTGCGTGTGTGTGCGTGTGTGTGCGTGCGTGCACGCGCGAGGTCTGTGCGTACCTGTGTGTGTGTGTGTGTGTACGGGTATGTGTGTGTGTGCGTACATGCGTGCGTGCGTGTGTGTGTGTGCGTGTTTGTGTGTGTGCGTGTTTGTGTGTGCATGTGCTTGATGTACATGTGTGTGTAGTTGGAAGATGGTTGGTAATATAAGTAGTAATATAACTGCTAAGTTAATAATACATAAATATTATTAACTTAAGCAGTTATATTACTAATGAAATTATACATATTTTGCGGTGTATATCACTACGCACATTTAGTAACAATTAGGAGCATGGTGCTAGTGTTTAACTGTTTCAACTGCTACGAATTAATGACTTTTAGATAACCTGACAAATACCTGACTGTATAGTGACGAAGTAAGTACTTAATTTACTACTACATATATCCTTTCCTGAAAGTGACGTGAAAACTAACGGATTAAAGGTAGAACAAGTAATTCTCTTAAATGTAAACTCAAAATAAAACTATATATAAACCCATGTGATCATCAGGTCAAAAGTAGGTCAATTACATCCTACTGTGGAGAAGGCCTGTGCATAATAATGGTTTGTATATGACCTAAGCAATTAACTTGACCGTCTATATAATATGATTAATTTTAGCCATTAGCTTTGTTGATAAGTTAACATATGCAAATTTTAACCCTCTATCCCATATAGTTTTATTCAAATCAATGTTTCCCTCTTTTGGTTCATAGCATTATATTTAATTTGAAAAAGTACATTTTATCCACAAAAAAAAATGCTTGCGTGTTAAATTTTTAAACCTCTTTTACATACATCAACCAATAGCGTGTATTCTCTCTCTCTCTCTTCCTCTCTCTCTTCCTCTCTCTCTTTTCCTCTCTCTCTTTTCCTCTATCTCTTTTCCTCTCTCTCTTTTTCTCTCTCTCTCTCTCTCTCTCTCTCTCGTGCCGCGTTCGAGAAAGTCACGTTTCATCTGTAAAAATTTTACCCTCCTGCACCCAAAAAGTTTCACTTCAAAATAAATATGGCGCCTAACAGAAAAACGTTACAATATAAAATTTCTGCCATACGTCTATAAAAGATTTCACTTCAACCAAATATGGCGCGCAACGGAAAAATATGACTTAGAAAGAAAGAGGGCGGGTAACAGAAAAACGTTACAATTTAAAATTTCTCCCATACGTCGATAAAAAACGTTTCACTTCAAAAAATCATTTCTATATTCCTGATATAAAAATACCTTTTGTCTGCATTATCAAAGATAAATTTATAATACTTCTTACTAATGTTGAATTGAAGTGATGCCAAAACAGCAATTTTCGAATTTTCTTAATTTATTCGCAATTTTCTAGGATTTTGTGTATTTCTACTTCTGTTATTAGGGATAAAGAAATATAACTAATTGTTGCAAACTATATGTCTTTTATAACCCTTTTTTTGGGTGTTCTACGCTCGGCGCACTCCTCACACCACTCCGTCCGGGGCGACAGAGGGGTGTAAGCACGCACACCCGTAACCCACCCGTGACACCTCGCCTTTGTCGTTGGACCGACCAGCGGAGCAGCGTGAATCTTTTATAACCCTTTAGGAAATAAGAACGTAATACTGAATACTGTTTATGAGCTTATTTACGTACTATTTTCTCGAAACAATCTGTAAGCTTTTATATTGGTGAAAATTATAGAAAACCTATTAAATATACTTAACTTTTATTAAGGATACTGACTTTTATATGTAAAATACCGATAACGTGTTATAAGGTCATTGCCATATAACGAATTAATTTATAAATTTATAATTAAAGGTGTAATTATATATTATATCGAAATATTTATTTACATAACATGTCCTGGTTCATTTATAGGACATTAATAACTTAATTAAAAATAAAAATAAATAACTTCTACAGTCTTACACTTAACGACGTACGAAATGAGTTTATGAAACCAGTGAATATTTCTGTAGACAAAACTAAAGTATTCAGAGATTTCTATTTTAAACCTATGGTGTGTGTACCTGTAAAATATCGTAATTGTTGATTATTGGTTGCTTTCCTTTCATCATCGCAGCTCATATATGTTCCACTATTGAGCTCGAACCTCCTCCATGACGGGAGGGTAATTGACCTACTATACCACGCTGGTCAGACGTGTTGGTAAAGGGTTTAGTTTCGAGTTTCCTTCTTTTGCATAGATGTTATATGCGTTTTAAATCCCTTAGTCGTCTCTTACGATCATCCACAGGTAAGATACGGGCTGGTGAATTGTATTCTTACTCCGTCACCACACGGAGAGCTTTCCTTTATGAGAAAGAAATCATCGTAGAACAATGCCTGAAAGTTTTATATAATATTGCCAAAGATAAAATTTGTTTCTCTTATCCACACTTTATTCGCACACCATTTATTAGAACATTTATTAAAGTCTTAAAACAAAACAGTTCATTTTATTAAAATGTGGAAAGCCGAGACTAATACAATTGAAAATATAAAAATATATAAGAAAATGTATCCTGTATGTGGAATTAACTCTCCTCTTTCTTCTGTATCCAGTTCATGATCACCATCATCTCATATATATCACACAACTGGGCTCGAGCGTCGTCCACACTGGAACGAAAATAGATCCACTAGATTATACCACACTCGTAACAGATGGTTTTGGTATGGGGTCCTTCTTCAAACGAGGTTTAAGGAGAGTACTTTCTGCACGGTAGGCAACGGCCTAGCTGTGCCCCTGGTGTTGCTAAGGTCCATGTGCAGCAGTATCACCTACCATCAGGTTTGCTGCTTGCTCGTTTGCCACCACCGGCAATAAAAAGCAGGGTTTTTATATCGAGATTTTCTTGTCTTGTATAAATGTTATCTATTTATTACACACCCTAGTTGTTTTTTACGACGTCCACGGATAAGATAACGGATGGTGAACTGTATTCTTACTCCGTCATCATACAGAAATATAATCTTTTAGTCCAATGATATTCTGTTATTTTCTTCCTCTGACGTAATTAGGGTCGATTTTGGATTGCATAAATGGTACAAAATATTTTCATACTAAGAGTTTATAAATACCCGATTACGAAACGAAAAATGATGTCACTAGCGGGGTTCAAACCCGCACCTATTGGGAATCCGGCCCAACCGTGCTGCCACTTACACCATCGTGAACTATTTTACGACATGCAAATTTCGATTCATATTATATCTTACGTCTTCAAGGTGACGTATGCCCTCTATCGGACAATGTTTACTCATTGTATAGACTTAATACTTCAAACTTTACAGTTAGAATTATATTAAACGAAAATTTTAAAGTTTCCTAAAATAGTTCACGATGGTGTAAGTGGCAGCACGGTTGGGCCGGATTCCCAATAGGTGCGGGTTCGAAACCCGCTTGTGACATCATTTTTCGTTTCATAATCGGCTATTTATAAATAATTAAGCATATTAAATGCTAAAAATTTCAGTAATTTGAATACTAAGAGTTCTTCTAATTTGCATGAGATCGGGTTTTGTTTGGAACTAGTGAATCTGCTAATTGCTTTTAAAATAATCTTCTTTCTTTTACAACACCCATAGCCATAGGCAAGGTATGGGGTGGTGTGGAAACATGTCCAAATTCACTTATAATCTTTATAGTAATTATTAGTTTGCGATTTAATAGTCAACTCATCATTCTCCTACTTTTCCCAATTGCTTGAGGTCTATACAATATGTACTCTTCTTTCATAGTACATATTGCCAAAGTTATTGTAATAGATTTATGACCGGCCGCCTGCCAGACGTCAACACTCCTTGGGAATATAATTGTTGACCAAACGGCATCCGATGGAGTTGGCCCAAGTCGTTATAAGGCTCTTAGTCGTCTTTTACGACATCCACGAGCAAATTAAGGGTTGGTAGTATTCGTAGCCACAACCATACAACTTTAGCGATTTTATAGTCAACTAAATAAATAAAATACAATCGAATTTGATTTTTGATTTATGGACTATTGACCGACCTTCGCTTTTTTGGTAGTTTGAATTGTGGGTATTATAATCAAATAATTTTTCTTTAATGGAGCAACGGATAAACATTCAAACATTTCTTAAATATTCTTCTTCTTCATAACTTTAATTATATAATTCACTATATTGATCACTAATCTCCTCCACTATGTGAAGGAAATTGGTCATTTCTTCTTGTGTAAACTCGAAATTAAATCTCTTACCGTCCGAGTACGGTGATATAAAAGGTTTAAAGGGAAATAAAAAAATCATAATTTAAAAATTATAGTCAACCCTAATATAATCTATTTATAGCGAAAATTATTTAAAACATTAGTAGTATATCTATGATTCCATTAAAAACTTGTTTTCTCGACGTTCGATATTTATTTCATAAGGTTACCTACTCAAATTAGAGATTTCACGGTCACTATATTCATTTAAATAATAATATCATCATAATATAATAATATCATATATGCCTATGATGAGCCTAAGGTTGCATATCCATTAATTAATTATATTATTATATATTATTTTAAACGACAATTGCAGATGACATAATTTCCCGATTGGGTTTACCATATTCATTATGACTGTTTATGACAAAATCACCATAAACAACGTTGCTACCAAACTTAATATATTGATAAAATTCCGGTTGTATGAGATCAGAATCAATTAATTAAAAAAAACGCTGAGGCACCGAGATGTAGGAGAATTACTGCAAAGCATCTGAAAACAAACAAGGTTGGTAATATTAATTCTAGATTTTTTTAAATTCTGTTGATCTCAAAGCCTTAGTGGAATAGCCTAGGACCAACAGCATGATGCTCTTTGAAAATCGTCGCAATCAAGAGCAAATAATACGCTTAAATATTTAGCACCCATTCGAATCTTAAATCACTTCTAAAAGTTGTCTTCGAAAGTATTCACAAGTCAGCTTGCGCAGAATCCCGAAAACTGGCTTATTCGGGTGGCTGGACATCCAAATAAGCAGTTTCTGGCTGACCCAAGACCAAATTAAAAGGTAACAGACTTTATTAAATAAATAGTTTCAATTCATTCATTCATCCACATTGTAAGTCTTTCTCGCCGTAAGCCGAACAGCTTATATAACCAGACGTCGCTGACGATGGTATCTAATCAACACAGACTTTCAGCCGATCACTGCTACACTTTGAATGAGATTTGAAATAGATATAATCGAGCTAATTACAAAAATAGAATTATTTTTGTAATTAGCTCGATTATATCTTTCTCCTCTACATCTGCATATATTTTGTCTTCCATCGACTTGATTTAAAACAATTCTGTATTCATCATTGAACAAAACTTTCTTTGTATTGCACAGCGTTGTAAAGCCCTGAACGAAAGATAACCTGTTTCTATGAAGATCTACCTCAAGTTTTGAAGCTTTGGCGGTCCCGAATGCACTTAAACCAGTTTCTTAAAGTTTTCTTCATGCTATATACTCACTTACTGCCACACTTCGATCTTTCTCTAGTTCTATTCTAGCTTGGATCGCCGTTATACAGGGGTTTCTGCGGACGCAAAGCTAAACACAACGATCATGTCTGTTCATAGGACTCCGTTTTCTGCCCTGTTCTGGTCTTTTCACAAAAATATGTTTCCATATACCTTTTAATACTGAATTTATTTTGGAATCAGGTCCACAAATAATTCTAGAAATATCTTTGTAGGTTTAACATTTCTGCGTATCTCAAGTACTCTAATAATATCAGTTGACCCAAATCAAGTATAATGAAGTCCTTAATTGCCATAATTGTTCAAGAAATATGGAAAATAATTCAAATTTAAAATGTCAACAAATTTTACAAATTTTCTGATTAAAAATATGAAATAACTTGAGAGAGCACTAAATAAGTATTGTGCAACTTTAAACTAAACAGAAAACTATCATCATTCTCCTGCTCTTATCCCTATTACTTTGGGTCGACGCAATATGTACCTTTTTTCCTTTGTTATCGCTCACAAAAGGAGGCCATCGACGACCAGCACCTGTTGCTGTCAAGCATCTTCGAGATGGTAGTCTACAGCGACAGATCTCTTCAAACGACCGCCGACAGGACGTGGCGATGGAGTCCCCAAGCGGGGCATACCACCAGAGTGTGACGTGCATCGTCTACTGGCTCGCCATACTCGTAACATCCTGGGGCCCTTTCTCTTCCAATTTTGTGCATGTACTTACTGAAGAATCCGTGTCCGATACGCACCTGCACCATCCTAAAGCTTAGGCTGTCGTGCCTTCTATTCACCGCCAGATGACTTCCCTTACGCAATATGTACCCTGCTTCTATTGTACATATTACAAAAGATATCATCAATAGTTTTATAACCGGCTGCCTGCCTGAGGTCAACGCCTCTTGGGAATGTAATTGTTGATCAAACGACATCAGCTGGCGTTGGCCCAGCCTAAACCTCTTAATCGTCTTTAAGACATCCACGAACGAAGTAAAGGTTGATAGTCGCTATCACACAGTAAAAACATAAAACTATGTATATATAACAAATAATGCCAATCTATTATTTTTCCTATTTAGAACATTTTGTTCAAAATTAAAGAAATTAGTCAGTAATACGGTAAAAAAAAATATCTGGTCTATCTAGGGGTTTATTGAACACCAACTGTGCATAATTCCTATGCAGTACGGCGATGAACTTTGCATCATTGTCAATATAATAAATAATTTTTATAAAGATATATACTGTAATTGTTGCCTGTTCTTATATGAATCTTATTATATTCTATTCTATTAGAATATAAACTATTAGTAAACTGATTAATTATTAGTATAAGCTATCATTAAACCTTTTTGCCCATATTTGTGTATGAGTGTTTTGTTCTCTCTGCCTACCTTGCAAGGAATATGGCGTGATGATATAAATGTATGTATGTGGTCCCATATTTAAAAAAAGGGTAGCATCTAAAAATCAAATACATCAAACATCTTTCGATTAATTTGGAAATTTCGAATAGAAAAAAACGTTAAAAAGCGTGTTTTCTGAACGCGTCACTCGTTTATTTCGTAAAGTTTATAATTATAGGCTCACAGAACGCTAAATCAACTAAATAATTTATTTAACTAGATGACATTGTGGGAAGAGCACAACATAGTTTTAGATTAATAATATATTTATATTGTTAAAAACCGGTTACATAAGTTAATTTTATTTTATGATGATCACAAATGTCGTTCACAGTAGTTACAACATATACTAGTTTTATTCTTTTCAAATTCATCAAGCCGTTCTACGTTATTGTTTAGGAGTTACGATATCAATTTTACTGTGATCAAACGGCTCGGCTTATACATTTCCTATATAATTTACATTTCTTTTTATCTAATTCTATATGTTTTCTCTCATCATTTCATCATTCTCCTGCTCTTGTCCCAATTACTTGGGTTCGACGCAATATGTACACTCTTTATACATATTGCAAAGGTTATTGGCCAATAGTTTTATGATCAGTCGCCTGCCTGACATCAACCCTTCTTGGGAATGCAATTGCTGACAAAATGGCATCAGATAGTGTTGGCCCAGGTCAATATAAGGCTCTTAGTTGTCTTTTACGACATCCACGAGCAAAGTAAGGGTTGATAGTATTCGTAGCCGCTACCACACAGCAAATTCTATATATTTTCTCTGTGGGTATAAAATTTTATTAATGTGGTATTCTCTTTCTGGGCTTCAATGATGTGGTATGTGGTATTCTATTCGAGAAAATTACTAATTGCCCGACATTAACTGAAATTATAAAATGTACTAATGACAAATGATATGAGAATAATAATAATCTTTAAGTAATTGAAAAAAATGGCGATTCATATCTTTTTTTTTGTGTCTGTCTTTTAGCTGTTAGCCGTAGATGGCTGTCACAGCTTAACCCGAACTATGGGTGAGTGCTGAGAGCTCTCAACCCGGTAAAAAATTTAAGCGACAACGCCCGAGGGCTCCCCCTGTGGGGAACGGACCTCGGCTTGAGGCGTCGCTGATAGCAAAGTGGACGTTTGAGTTATTGACTATTACGCGTCGCATCTTAGGTCCCCGGCGGTGGGGGCGGAAGCGCGGATATTTATGTGTTATAGACGCGCGGGCCGTGTATGCTCTTTCTTGAGCGATCGTTATTGAATCGTCAGAGTCGGTCAGTACATGTCGAGGACGTCGGATCGCGCGATTCATATCATCTCTGTTATTTTCTAGATCCAAAATGCTATCTTAGTACACGTAATGGTAGTATCGTATCGTTTCGTACCTTAATCTCTCGTAATGGTACATTAACATATTACTCTAAGTAATATAATTAAAGGACACAAATAACAACCAAATTTAAAATAACTATATTGAGATAACACAAACGATAATTCTGAATAGGAATAGAATACACGACTCTTGACTCGGTAATTAGATAAGAGTACTTATAAAATTTCGGCGTCTGTATAAACGAAACAGCAGTTTCATATTAATTTTAAAATTCAATTTAATATGGCAACCGGGTAGTATTAGCTGTGTGGTAGCGGCTACGAATACTACCAACACTTACTTTGCTCGTGGATGTCGTAAAAGACAAATAAGAGACTTATGATGACGCAACTCCATCTGATGCCGTTTGGTCGGCAGTTGCATTCCCAAGAAGGGTTGACGTCTGGCGTGCGACCGGTCATGAGACTATTGCCAATGACTTTTACAATATGTATTATGAAAAAAAATTCATATTGTATCGACCCCAAGTAATAGTGATAAGAGTAGGAGAATTATGAATGATGATGATGGAAACCGGTAGTATTTAGTATTTGAATTTAAGAATTAGTTTCGAGATTACAAAAATGAAATATTACATATTAGTTGTTAATAATAACTGTTATAATAAGTAATTCTTACTAATATTATAAATGCGAAAGTAACTCTGTCTGTCTGCCTGTCTGTCGCTCTTTCACGCCAAAACTACTGAACCGATCTAAATGAAATTTGGTATACAGATAGTGTAGAGCCTGATAAAGGACATAGGCTACTTTTTAATGCAAAAACAAACGGTTGTAAAGGGGATGAAAAGTTGTAAGGAAGTATCGATATTTTTAAAGCCAGCAGCTTTAAACTGATTTTTAGGCTATTGATTGGATGTAAATAAATATGACATTAAAATTTTATAAAAAAAAATACCTTTAAGGGATAATATAAAAATAGGGGATGAAAAACTTTAGGAAACTAGTACAACATAAAATAACGTTAAGACAATTTCATATTGCTTACAATATCAAAGCAGTCAGGCGAAATTTATTCATACGACCATTAAAAGTTATATAATAACTACTTCTAAATCATCCTTTTATCACTGTATTTTTCCCTTCACAAGTCACTTTAGAGCCTTAACTACCTCTAAATAATCCTTTTATCACTTTATTTTCCCCTTCATAAATCACTTTAGTGCTTTAACTACCCCTAAATAATCCTTTTATCACTTTATTTTCCCGTTCATAAATCACTTTAGTTTCTTAACTATCTCTAAATAATCCTTTTATCACTTTATTTTCCCCTTCATAAATCACTTTAGTGCTTTAACTACCCCTAAATAATGGTTTTATCACTTTATTTTCCCGTTCATAAATCACTTTAGTTTCTTAACTACCTCTAAATAATCCTTTTATCACTTTATTTTTCCCTTCATAAATCACTTTAGTGCTTTAACTACCCCTAAATAATCCTTTTATCACTTTATTTTCCCGTCCATAAATCACTTTAGTGCTTTAACTACCCCTAAATAATCCTTTTATCACTTTATTATCCCCTTCATAAATCACTGTAGTGCTTTAACTACCCCTAAATAATCCTTTTATCACTTTATTTTCCCGTTCATAAATCACTTTAGTTTCTTAACTACCTCTAAATAATCATTTTATCACTTTATTTTCCCCTTCATAAATCACTTTAGTTTCTTAACTACCTCTAAATAATGCTTTTATCACTTTATTTTCCCGTTCATAAATCACTTTAGTGCTTTAACTACCCCTTAATAATCCTTTTATCACTTTATTTTCCCGTTCATAAATCACTTTAGTGCTTTAACTACCCCTTAATAATCCTTTTATCACTTTATTTTTCCGTTCATAAATCATTTTAGTTTCTTAACTACCTCTAAATAATCCTTATATCACTTTATTATCCCTCATAAATCACTTTAATGCCTTAACTACGTCTGAATAATCCTTTTATCACTTTTATTTTTTCCATCACGAATCAGTTTAGAGCCTTAACTACTACTAAATAATCCTTTTATCACTTTATTTTCCCGTTCATAAATCACTTTAGTTTCTTAACTACCTCTAAATAATCCTTTTATCACTTTATTTTCCCTCATAAATCACTTTAATGCCTTAACTACGTCAGAATAATCCTTTTATCACTTTTATTTTTTCCATCACGAATCAGTTTAGAGCCTTAACTACTACTAAATAATCCTTTTATCACTTTAGTGCCTTAACTACGTCTAAATAATCCTTTTATCACTTTTTATCTCCTTCATAAATTACTTTAGTGTCTTAACTACCTCTAAATAATCCTTTTATTATTTTATTTTTCACTTTACAAATCACTTTAGTGCCTTAACTATCTCTAAATAATCTTTTTATCACTTTATTTTTCACTTCATAAATCGGCGTTGGATTGCTAATCCAAATAAATTTGATAGATTATGTTCTCATTTTCGTGATTCTTAACCACTCAACAACCTAAATATAATGATATTATCAAACTAGACGATATGTCAAGATAGTTGCGGATACTGTTAATTGTTTCGAACAGCTATAGCCGACAGTTCGTACAGTCAACGACTGCGCTACTCTCAGAGACACATTTTTTTGGAATACTTATGCTCGTTTCTATCATGTGTTCTTTCAATAGTTTTAAATAAAGTAATTAAGGATTTAATAGGCACGTATATTTTATTAGAGTTACTTATGGAATTTTGTGTGGCAGGTGTTCATTAGGAGGTCATTGATATTTATAATAAATATGATTTCTATCAATCAACCTATTGACGTCCACTGTTAGACAATATACCTCTCCAGAAAGGAAATAATATAAATATATAGTCATTTCGTGTGGTGACGGAGTAAGTATACAATTCACCACCCCCCTATCCTACCCGTGGGTGATCGTAAGAGACGACTAAGGGATATAAAAAACGCATATAACATCTATGCAACAGAAGAAAAACTCGAAACTAAAGCCTATACCAACACGCCTACCATCTGCCACCAGCGTGGTGTAGTAGCTCACTTTCCCTTCTGTTATGGAGGAGGTTCAAGCCCAACAGTGGGACATATATGAGCTGTGATGATGATGATGATGAATGAATAGTCACCATCTATATCCATTTAGTATTGAAGTGAGAATACAATTCATCAGCCCTTTTCTTGTAAACGGGTGTCGTGGAAGATGACTAAGGCATATAATATACACGTAACATTTATGCATAGAAGGAAAACTCGAAATTATACATCTGACAACCGTGATATAGTAGGTCAATAGAAACAAAAAATTAAAGAAGACAATTTCCCTCCTATTATGGATTAGGCTCCAGCCCAACAGTGGGACGTATATGATCTCAGACACATCACCACTGGATTTTTTTATACTTACATAAATTAAATTCTCTATCTGATCACTGAGGACAGTTGGACAATAACTATCATCAAAAAAATATGATATGATTGTAGCATAATTACTGTAATATATACTTTTTATTATTTTGCCATAAGCAATATATGATCCGCTTTATATAATAAATTTCTTATTCTTTATTAAATTTAAAAAAAAGATTGCGGAGTGACCATTTATTGGAAATATTCGATTAATATCTCTTGAATCAACATTATTCATTGTATATTTAATATAATTATTAATATTTATCATATTTAATTTGGAATAGAAAATTCGGCGAAAAGTAGATAATAATTACAGGTAGTGAAAAACATCTACGTGGTTTATAGTTTTGCATGAACCCGTTGACGTAACCTTGTAAGTTCAACATAGGCGGAGCTTGGACAGGCTTGTCTTGTGCGCTATTTAAGAGCCGGGACGGCATCGAAGACGACACTTATCACACTATTTCATGTGAGAGAAGGTGAAATAAGGAACGCTCACCGTTTATCATGGACGCACCCTTGGTAAGTACTAATTTACATTTATAGAATAAGATTACTTCAATTTTAAGTTATTAACAAATAGTTTTTTATTTATATGTATATTTCACTTTATTGTTAGAAATACTGAACTATTAATCAATTAAGTTATTAATATAGTAACGTAATAAGATTTTAACAAAATCGAAGCTAATTGTTTAATTGTGTATTTTGCTCGTGAAATATAAATTTAGTAATGCTGCCATAATTCTAGCCGCAAAATAGCGAAATTAAACTTAAATTTATATTGCTTTGGTAATTTAAGTGCAAATTAAACTACTAACAATAAAATTATTTAATTGGAATATAGAATCTTGGAATCTAGAACTTTATATTAGAATTTTCTTCAAAATAAAATAATCGTGAAAAACAAAATATGTTAATATTTTAAAGTTTAAAATGTTTAATTTAAATCTTAGTCAATTAATCATTAAGTACATTTAGCAGTTGCGTTTAATACCCACAAAATGAAATTTCATTTATTAAATCATATATATTATAAAGAAACCTGATTAAATAAAAATGCAAGTGGTCACCCTTACTTTCCGGTAAAAACTAGACGACAATATTAGTAGCCCAAGCCTGCATAACTTAAATACGACCGCCAATCGGTCTACCAAACGAGATGATTGTGGCAATTCCCCATTGTGGAGACACTTATGTTATGTCCAATAATAAGTCGATATATCTGTCATCGACAAATTAAAAGATAATATAACTATAACTTACCCTTAAGAGGTCTGACGATGTGCTGTGATAAAATAATAAAAGTGCTCTCCGCCAGTAAACTCGTTCTAAAAACCGAAATTTTACTCGATGTTGAATTTTCTGAAACCGTCTTATTCATATACAAAGAAGATATATGTTTATACTTACTTATTATACTTAAAAACCTTTTTTATTGATTATTATTTTATACATAATTTTATTTACAATATTAAAGCTTCATATAATCATTTATATAATCGTTTTCAAGTATCTATAGAACACATTAATATTATGATAGATACACTTTATTTAAAATTTATTACTATACAGATTAACAATATTGTATACTCACGGAGATGTTTACGAGTGATTAGCATATGGAATGATCATTTACATTAGGATTTTAAAAGAACGTTATGCTCTTATGACCTTTAGTATTATTAAGATTTCTAATATTTAATACTTCTATACAGTTCTAAGTGGACCCTGATAATTTATTTGACCGCACAGTGTAGGTGTGATCAAAGTTACATCATAGCGGTATTTGTAAATTAATTAAATAAATATAACATCAGAACTATTAATAACTGATGCATTATTAATAAATATGTGATATCCGGATGTGAAGGTTGTCTTTTAAGTAACTAGACAACAGTGAAAATTGAGTGCATTTCTTAAAAATATACAATTAAATTTTAATTCAGTACAAATAAGTTTCTCTGAATTTAGATTGTGGTTAATATTGTATGTGTTTCACGTGTGGTGAAGGAGTAAGAATACAATTCATATCTTACCCGTGGGTGATCGTACGAGACGACTAAGGGATATAAAACGCATTAATATCTGTGTGAGAGTAGGAAAACTCGAAACAAAACCTTATACCAACACGTCTGACCAGCGTGGTATAGTAGGTCAATTACCCTCCCATTATGGAGGAGGCTCGAGCCCAACAGTGGGACATATATGAGCTCAGATGATGATGATTTTGTGCAATAATTTTCGAGAAAATTGCTAATTTTATCTAACAATGTATGTATGTGGTTTGTTATAAATCTAATAATGTTTTAAAGTTTGTTTTTAGAGAAAAATTAAACTTGAGTTAAGGGAAAAAAGGCTTTGCTATGTCCCTCAGGTTACCAAACTTAAGAATTGGTAATTATCCCTTACTACAGCTTAGCTGCTTGCTCGTCTAGCATGATAATCTATTCAAATTACTGAAATTTAGCATTTAATATGCTTAATTATTTATAAAACCCGATTACGGGTTTTATAAATGATAATCTATCTTTTATATAACACAACATACAAATTCTTAATCATATTTCATTTTTAAACATTACTATGCTTACAATATATACATTACTACTATTAACTTTAAAATTGATGGATGGAAGGATGTAGGTAGCGGGGGAGACTGAGACTAACCTACCTTGATCAGATTGGTCACGTACTAAAGGGAGGTGGAGTCAAGAATCTCCGAAACCGACGAGCGTGTATGAAGAGAATTATGAATGTTGAGGAAGCGAGTGAAGTATGCAAGGACAGAGTTCTCTGACACTCTGTTCTCTCTGCTTACCCTGCAAGGGATATGGCGTGATGTATATATGTATGTATATGTAACTTTAAAATTTGTTTAGGCTAACGTGCTACTGGTCTACCTACATCACACTCGCGCCATTACGATACATTTTTTAATGTATCAAAATTATAATAAATTCAAGATACTTGTTGTAACCTAAGTAGTATTATTCATTATTATTCAGTACTAGCTTCTGCCCGCGACTTCGTCCGCGTGGATCGGTTACTTTGGGCTAACGTTAACTTCAACTCACGAATTCGTTTACGTAAAAGGTGGAAATATTTTTAAATAATACATACGTTAAAGCTGTTTTAGGTACCTACATGACCCTTTTATTAGTAAGAGTAGAACATTTAACCTTAAGTAAAATAATAATAATAATAATAATCTTTATTGAAAACTAAATACATATGACAGTTGACATAGATGTCTTTGCCTCTTGAATTAGGTTTCAAGAGACAGTTCCTTCCCGAAATACATAAATCTTGAACATCAAATTATTTTACAGTAACATACATTATAAATAATGAATATATATATCTTACGTAATAAAGACTAATGATAAAGAAATCTATAATACATGAATGAGTGAGAATTAACGTGTTAGCGAGCGCGCTCACACGTTGTGTGTGTGTGTGTGTGGTGTGCGTGTGTTTGTGTGTGTGTGCGTGTGTGTATGTGTGTATGTGTGTGTGTGTGTGGTGTGCGTGTGTTTGTGATGTAGTGTGCGTGCATGTATGTGTTTCTTTTTTTTTTGTGTGTATTTGTAGTTACGTGAAATAAGTATTTAAAAGTGATTCAAGTTTGACGTAATCCATATAATGCAATGTAGTACCATATAAAGTAATGCAAGTAAAAGTATTGGGTCTTATCTATACTTTCTATAGATATATACAATGTATGTATATTATACATACATACATACACTTACGCCTATTTACGATTACACATACTTTTAATGTGTATGAAATCCCTGTGTGGTAGCGGCTATGAATACTACCAATCCTCACTTTGCTTGTGGATGTCGTAAAAGACGACTAAGAGCCTTATAACGACTTGGGCCAACTTCATCTGATGCCGTTTGGTCAACAATTACATTCCCAATTAGGGTTGACGTCTGGCATGCGGCCGGTCATAAAACTATTGCCAATAACTTTTATAATATGTACTATGAATGAAGAGTACTTATTGTATCGACCCCAAGTAATTGGGATAAGAGTAGGAGAATGATGATGATGATGACCTCTCGTGAACAAATCGCCAATTTGGTCCAGAAAAGGTCTTCTTCTTGTATTCGTCCCATTCACGATTGCTTTATATGTTTGCTTCGTCAACCTCTGCCCACTCATTATTTCTGCCACTTCATGTCCAACCCACCTCAGCATACCAGCGCTCTTTTATAACATTATACCTAATTTTATCTTTCATACTTACATCACACACAGCTTACGAAGAGCTGTCAGCTCTACAGCATTTATTCTATTTTCATGTCTTCCCCGCCAAATCTAACTTTCACTGCCATACATGAGGGCAGGCACTAATACTTCCTATACTTATTATTATTATTTAGGATGTGTAAAGCCGACGGAAGGTCATGAGAAGAAAACAAAACTAAAAATGTAGTGTGTGCAGAAGTACTTTGAAATAACATTAGTTTGAGTTTTTTTTTAATATAAGATTATAAGATCCAGTATTTTTATCGTAAATGCGCGCCCAGTACTTGATCATTATTTTGCTGCGATGTTATTTTTAAACTGCGATATTTCCTAAGATATTCATTGAAATCAAATAATGTAAAGAGCAATTTTGTTTTAAATTAAATACTTGTGATGAATAACTCATTTATTTGGATAAGGATTAATATTATGTTTATAAAAACACCTTCGAAAATATCACATTATTTTAAAACAAATTTGATTAGCATAAAAAAGGTTACAGTGAGCCAATCTTAAAAGATAGACATGCTGTCGCGGACTTTTATTTAGAACTTTGAAAGGGGAACAATTATGTAGTACATCATTTTTGTGCAACTTTAACCGTTTACGCAGCGGAAGCTCTCAAAAGGAAACATAAACCCGATTTTTACACATTCATCATTGTTGCTCTGCTCCTATTGGTCGCAGCGTAATGTTATATAGCCTAAAGCCTTCCTCTATAAATGGACTATCCAACAAAAAAAGAATTTTTCAAATCGTACCAGTAGTTCCTGAGATTAGCGCGTTTAAACAAACAAACAAACAAACAAACAAACTCTTCCGCTTTATAATATTAGTATAGATATGCAAAGTTTACTTTTGAATTTAAAAAGGTGCTTCGCAATCATCATGCCAATTATATTAATTAATTGATTATTTAAAAACATAATTAATGAGTCATCTGTGGAGTTAGGCTGACCGATCGCATTCGTAACGACGACGTTAGAGTGCGAGTAGGTATGAAAGAGAGTATTGGTGTAAAGATGCGTATGGGAATGCTCCGATGGTTCGGACATGTGGAAAGAATGCCGAACGAACGTCTGGTTAAGAAGATATACAATGCGAAAGTGGAAGGATGTAGGTACCGGGGGAGACCGAGACTAACCTACCTAGACCAGGTTGGTCACGTACTGAAAGCAGGTGGAGTCAAGAGTCTCGGAAACCGGCGAGCGTGTATGAAGAGAATTATGAATGTTGAGGAAGCGAGTGAAGTATGCAAGGATAGAGTTCTCTGGCACTTTGTTCTCTCTGCCTACCCTGCAAGGGATATGGCGTGATGATATGTATATGTATGTATGTATGTAATTAATCAGTGGTAAATTTATCAGTTGTTGATATATAATTATGAATTGTGGGATGAGAAAAATTATGAGGATAGAATATAATCACCAAGCAGAGTGCTGCTACCGATTCTCAGTTCTCTCGAGTTTATTATTTTCACAGTAAAAGTGACACATTTCTTAATCAGTCAACCTAATTATGAGAAAGAAGTTTGAAGATAAAAGCGAGCAATTTAATTAGTTTGTTAAAGCCTCATTTTTTGCAATTATAATAATTTATTTAGCAAAATCAGTACTTTAATAATACTTGTTGACCAGTTCAATTGATCGAATAAGGCATTTCAGCTTGGGCAAAAATACTTACATATGTATGTGCGTCCTAATTAACGTCTGCATGTCCGGCTATTCTTCTCTACGTTTTTCTGTTCTCGTATTTTTTTGTGATTGGGTTCGATATTTAATGTAAATAAGTTTTTTTTTTTTTAAATCAGGTTGTTTAAATTTTCGATGGATAAGGCATATAATAGAGGAAAATGTAAAAGAAATCATATTACTAATATCTTTTTTTTTATATCACAATACCTTTAGGTTTTTTAATATCCAAAGTTTTGCGTTCCCGAGAAAAGGGGTCTTAACAGACAGACGGACGGACAGACAACAAAGTGATCCTATAAGGGTTCCGTTTTTTTCCTTTTGAGGTACGGAACCCTAAAAATAATATAAATATTAATAAATAGATAGAATACTTTTAAACTAAAAGAGGATCAATCATTTGCACTTGTTTTCCTACATTACACATTATGAGTATGGCGGTATGCCTGACTAACCATACGCTAACATCATTAATCCGAATTATATGACATAAATCATACAAATATTCGAAATATGGGCGTAATACTCAGTTCATAAATAAAACATCTATCAAATGTTAATACTGAACTATATTTATATAGTTCGAAGCGGGTGCGAACCAAAAGCAAGCACGTATAAGTACAACAGAAACATGCCGTGATTGTAATTTGATTTTCTCAAACATGCTTGGAAATTTGAGCATTATTTTGACAACCTTCTTCGAGATAAATCGAAATTGCCAAATACATGCGAGTAGCGGGCAGCAAATGTATGAAAATCCATATCTGTCGTGTTTTAGTGGCCAAATAAATATAGGTGCATGTAAATTCATATCTATCGTGTATTTTAAAAACGTAATCTAATCTATCGTGTATTTGTTACTTTAAAATATAGCCAACTATTTTTCTCTATCAGAGACTATTTAAATTTTGAACTAGCTTGAATAAGAAACCTGTTTGATAATGAAATAAAAACAAACGGACCCTTTATCACGTGAAAAATGTTGTTCGCTGTTCGTCATGTATACAGTTCTACTTAGTACTGCTTAGTTTTAATTTCCTCGCATTATTTGAGAAAAGTACTATACAAGCCTTGGCCAAAACTAGGTATTGATGAACTTACGTATGTGTGACTCGGCTATGCCTCGGCCCACATTTACACGTTCGTCCATCAATGCAGTAATGTAATGGAGCTATCTTTGATTTATAAAGATATAGGTTATAAGTACAGATATTTTTAAAGTTATTATAAGTATTAATTATATTATAAGTATTTTGACAGTGGAAGGGCCAGACCAGGGCGTGAGACCTGGAAGCCCAACTTACTAGATAGGTTTGGGGTTTTCATTAGAAGGCAGCGGACTAATTATACTCTAATATTGCAAAGGTCCATGGGCGGTAGTAACACTTCGCCATCAAGTGCGCTGCTTGCTTCTTTGCCACCAAGAGTAGTAAAATATATATATAAATTATCTATAGGTCTCATCGTTATTCATCCTAACGAAAAACTAAAGTGAAGATGTACAGTTATTGTCTATAATCTGTCAGGGTTTGTAAATTAAGTATGGTAAAAATTCGGACGACGCAGCGTAGGACGATCCCCCTCTCGTTGGACTGATGACATTATCAAGATCGCAGGAAACCGTTGGATGCAGGTGGCACAGGACCGCTACAAATGGCATTCTCGTGGGGAGGCCTACGTCCAACAGTGGACATTTACAGGCTGATGGATGGATGGAAAATTCTTATATTTAATAACTAAAACTGCAGATTCATTTGTATATGTACTTATGTTCTCATATGTAACTTTTCATATGTATGAGTAAGAAAAACGGTGAAAGAATTAGGTTACTTTAGTTATTATATAATAACATCATTTATTGAACAAGCTACAAACCATTTAAGAAATAAAAATTAATGTCAATAAAATATTTCATCATCATCACAGCCCATATATGTCCCACTGTTGGGCTCCGGCCTCCTGCGTAATGGGATGGAAATTAACCTACTATACCACGCTGGTCAGACGTGTTGGTATAGGTTTTTATTTCGAGCTTTCCTTCTCTTGCATGTTTTATGCGCTTTATCCCTTAGTCGTCTCTTACGATCACCTATGGGTAAGATATGGTGGTGCTATGGTGGTGGTGGTGGTGAATTGTATTCTTACTCCGTCACCACACGAATAATAAATAATAAAACATTTACAGAGATTGAAAACCTTGTAATATATATTTATCAAATATGCGACCGGTAATTCTTTTGAAAATGATGAGAGAGAGACTAATCAAAAAGACTAATAATGATGTTTTGCAGTAATAGGATCAGGATGTAGACTTTAAACTTGAAAACTTTCAAGGTTCGCATGACTTACCATTTGGTTTCATCATTACATCAGGAACATTTGGTCAAACTTTGAAGTCTTCCTTACTGTGTCTTGTTGTTACCCATCAAAAGGTAGGACGAAGTGACTTGTTTGCATGTAACATGATAGATTAACTAGTATGCCACCTGTGAAAACAGAAAGCAATGTCTCATCTGTAAAACAACTTCTCGCAATAGCACTAGTATGGCAGCAGAAACATTCAATGTAATTATTCTAAACTTGCCGTTCATCTTCAAATTGCATATATAGAAATCTGGTGGGATAACTTGTAGAGTCCGTTTAGAGTCAAAATATGTATAGCCTTGCTATCTAGCGAAGGAGATGAAAAATCGGGTGGGATATCAATTTTAAAGTTGTTGTTGTCAAGATTAATATCTTGACATTTAATTGAGCGTTATCTACCTAACTAAAGGTCACTCTTATCATTTATAGTGGTAGGACTACGCTTTGGACAGCTCTCTGTCGGCAGCCGCGAGCCGGTCCGTCCGGGGTGGTACCACACTCTCGCAGAAGATCGACGTCTGAGTAATAGCAATGTGCTATTGCGCTTCGTTCGGTGAGCGAGAGCGCTGGAAGCCCAACTGTGGGTGGGTTTAGGGTTTGTATTGGTAGGCAGCCTAGCTATACCTAAGGCCTAGCTATGGGTATAGCAAAGGTCTATGGGCAGCAGTGACACTTACCATCAGGTGTGCTGCTTACTCGTTTGCCACCATATGCATTAAAAAATATAACTGTAATAAATAACTTTAAGCTTAAATATCTTTAAGCTTTAAGTATTAAACTTGTATATATGTTCGCTTAATAAATAAAAGGCTTATCACATAAATTTCACAAAAGTTTGTCAAATAAGTTACTCTGTTAGCAAATATGATGGGAACTCTAAATCGTGTCTGTCTGTTAATATAATATATTTCTTCATTCTGCAGAAACGCAATTTAATAAAAGATTAGTAATAAACACAATATAATAAAAGAGTTCATGTTATTCAACTATAATAAAAGCTTTTTATATCAATTGGCTCAATTAAAAGCTGTAAAAATAAGCTCTCCATAAATTGCTCTGACATTGTGTTGAATTAAAAATAAAAAAGAGTTGTTATTAATTGGATTTATCAGCCGTCGTAGACAATATTCGCGGCTTGTAGCTAAACACTGGTTTCATATCGCACATTTATGTTTCAAGAGATTTAAGTGATTAATGCTCATTTTCACCAATCCCCCAAATTTTAGGCAACGTGTGTAGCGACAAATGTAACACATAATATTGATTTCATTTGTTACGTTAGGTTTTGTTTAGAATTTAAGGGTCGCTGATAAGGGAATCAACATCTTATATGTTGCCATAACATGGGTTAAGAGGAGCCTTATCCCTTAGCCTATAGAACTCAATATATACTATGATACAATTGTATGTATTTGTAGAGTGAGATTAAATAAGTTATCCACTTGAGTAGAGCTGCGCGTCATAACCAATGTTTCAACGAAACCGAATTCCACACCAACATAGAGCACATTCCATGAATCAGGTTTTTAGTTTGCTATATAACAAGTAAATTAACAAAATAAGATTATACATAGGGCTGTCATATTATGACACGTTACGTTTTAAAAATCTACGAGTACAACACGTTAGAGCTGCAGTTTCTCCTTTTGCTGATAATAATTTTAAGCTATGATTAACGTGTGATAGAAAATATATAAACTATTCCATAAAACAATAGAATCTTTACAAAACCAAAGCAAGTGCAAGTGTATTAAAGATCATTTAAGTTGAATTATGATGATTTTAAGAATTTTACATACATACATATCATCACGCCATATCCCTTGCAGGGTAGGCAGAGAGAACAGAGTGCCAGAGAACTCTATCTCTGCATACTTCACTCGCTTCCTCAACATTCATAATTCTCTTCATACACGCTCGCCGGTTTCGGAGACTCTTGACTCCACCTTCCTTCAGTACATGACCGATCTGGTCTAGGTAGGTTAGTCTCGGTCTCCCTCGGTACCTACATCCTTCCACTTTCGCATTGTATATCTTCTTAACCAGGCGTTCGTTCGGCATTCTTTCCACATGTCCGAACCATCGGAGCATTCCCTTTCGCATCTTTACACCAATACTCTCTTTCATACCTACTCGCTCTCTTACGTCGTCGTTACGAATGCGGTCGGTCAGCCTAACTCCACAGATTTTCCGCAGAGATCGCATTTCGACCGCATTAATTTTACTATCATACTCTTTTCTGCATACCCAACTCTCGCTTCCATACAGTAATGTTGGGACAAGCACTGCGTTATGTATTGCTACACGTGCCTTCTGGCTGAGGTGGTGGCTGCCGAGAAGTTGCCCCAACGCTCCGTTCACTCTATTTCCCGCATTCACTCTTCGCTCTATATCAGTGGTGTACCTTCCATCTCGGCTAAATCCACATCCAAGATATACAAATTCATCCACTTGCTCTAGTACATCATTACCTATTGTTACTCTTACATCTGTTCTGGTTTTATCTCTTTCAGAGACCATTATTTTGGTTTTGCTCACATTCACGCGTAGACCCCTTTTCTTACAATCTTCTGTCATTGTGTCGACTAGGGTCTGCAGGTCAATCGCTGACTGTGCCAGCAGGACTGCATCATCTGCATAAAGCAGAGCAGTGACCACTGAGTCGCCCATCTGGACTCCCACATTCATATCGTTCAACCTTTGGAGACATTTATCCAGATATATGATAAACAGCCTGGCTGACAGAACGCACCCCTGCTTAACGCCGATATTGACGTCAAACCAAGGCGACATTCCATCATCCAGCCGCACACAGGCTCTACAGCCCATGTAACTGGACTGCACAGCCTGTAGCAGTTTACCACTAATACCATACTCCGGTAAAATGTCCCAAAGTTCCTTTCGTACAACCGTGTCAAATGCTCTCTCCAGATCCACAAAACTGCAGAAAACCCTCTGACCTAGAGCCAGATGCTTCTCCACAATGTTGCGCAGAGAGAACACTTGATCCATGCATCCCCTTCCACTCCTGAAACCTCCTTGTGTCTCACACAGTAAACCATCGGACACCATCCTCATTCTCCTTTCAATAATTTTTCCATACACTTTTGCTGCCAAACTGGTCAAGCTTATGGCTCTGTAATTTGCGCAGTCATAACGTGAACCCTTGTTTTTAAACAAAGGCACGATGACTGCGCTATTCCAGTCCCTGGGAACCATTCCCGAGCTCCAACATAAATTGAGGAGCAACAGGAACGCCTCCCAGACACAAGAGCCACCAAGCTTGATCATCTCGGCAGACACCATATCAATGCCCGCTGCCTTACCATTTTTCAAACTTCTTATCGCCCATTCAACTTCATCCATACTGATGCCATCGGAGGACGCCGTTGTCGAATGTTGATCTACTAAACCACATCCAACACCGGCGCCAACCGTAGCATCCGCATACATATCGCCAAAATATTCACTCCATCGGCTTAACACGTCTTGTGTTTGTGTAAGAATGTCTCCACCTTTAGACCTTATTTTATTCATTCTGAAGGCTGACCAACCACCCCGAGACTTCTTCACCTCCCTCCAAAAGAGTTTGGTGTTACCCTCGAAGTTTTTAGTCAGCCTATCTTCTGCACTCATACTTGCTCTATCACGTTTCTCTTTCACTAAGGCCTTGGTGTCATTCTTACATTGCCGATATATTTCTTTCTTCTGTTCAGTCATACTGTCATTCAGATTCAAAGAAGAGACATAGTCCAGCCACGCTTTCTTCTTTTGCTCTACGGAAGCTGCCACTTCCGCATCCCACCATGCATCACCATTTGTTTTTCTATGCTTCTTTGAACTTCCACATACTTCTTTCGCTGTATCTACCATACTCTCTTTCAATACTCTCCAGCATTCTTCAATGTCCGATTGCGGCTGGCTTGCCATCGTCAGCCGTTCTCGGACACCCTCTGCATACTTTTCTCTTACACACTCTTCTTGCAACCTTTCAACCTTTATTCTTTCAAGCCCTCCGAAGTGGACACGCTCTCGCCAGTGCCTCCACTTTCTGAACAGACCACTAAATCTCGCAATAACGAGATAGTGGTCCGTGTCGACTGTGGGGCCCCTGTAGGCTCTTGCGTCCAATATTTTGCTTCGGAGGCGACTGTCTACCAAAATTAAATCTATTATGCTTTTCTGTTCATTCCTTCTCCATGTATACATATGGATGTCCTTATGTTGGAAAAATGTGTTTGACACAATAAGGTTTCTCTCCATGCATACATCCGCTATGAGCCTACCTGCGTCGTTCACTCTCTTATCACCAAATGGACCAAGTACGTCCTCATAGTCGGGACGCTTGGTCCCCACCCATCCGTTCAAATCTCCGCATACAATCACGCGTTCACTGGTTTCTGCCATATCCAGAACTTCCCTAACATTGTCCCAAAACTTCTCTAGGTCTGATGCCACCGAGGATCCTACGGGAGCATATGCTACAACCATGAATACCTTGGTGACACCTAGTTTTATACGGACCCAGAGAAGTCTGGGATCATACATTCCGTAATCCTTCACACCTGAGGCCAAGCGAGAGGACAACAGCACTCCTACCCCCATGCTGGCTCGATCGCTCTGTGGTACACCAGACCACAGAGCCATCCCGCCACCAGGAAGATCGCAGGCGTCGCTGCCCCTTCGCTTGGTCTCTGTTACACAGAGCACGTCTAGCTGTTTATCCGCCATGACGGATATCAGCTCGTGCAACTTACCTTCCACACAACCTCTTACATTCCACGTGCCCACCCGGCACTCCGTTCTCCTCGACTCGCCTAACTGGGCAAGGCGTGATGGGTGGCGGCCCCCATCGCCGCAACTGCCGATGTTCGTACCGACGGGGGCGGGTCGGTACGCGTCGCCTCCGGGGGACGCCCTAACCCGCATTGCGGTACGCATTTCGAGAGAAATTTAAATGAAGAATTTTAAATGCAAAATAATCTTGCTTTTATTTAAACTTAAGATTCTTTACATACTATCAATAATATTTTATGACTAGTAAACCGTCCAATTACTCTAAAGTACCATTTATAGACAAATATAGAAAACATTTATTGGTCAAGCAGCAAGCGGGTCTGCATGAACGGTAGTATTAAATTTTAAAATTCCAATAAGAAAGTCAAAGGGAAACGTTTTAATAATCAAAGCAGCAAAATGTTGCTGAAAAGGCAAGTTGGAGTTGAGTCATGTTTTCATAATAAAATAACAAAATATTACTTTTCAGTACTACTTGTTTAAGTAAATTAATTGAGAAAAAACCGGCTATTACTCCTATTTCCTTAAATTTGTGGATCCATTTGCATGCAGCCCAATTTATGATAAGCTACAAAGTATGTGATAAGGCAGTGCGCGGCACCATAACTTACCGTATTCCTTACCCGCTGTTAGGCTGATTACTATCACCGATTCCTTGTCACCCGTGGCAAGATGCAGCCCTAATAATACGTTGTAATAATTAAATGTAAAATAACTAGTTTCGATTCTGATGGTCGTCCAGTAAATATTATAATTCTATTTTGCAATCATATATTTGTGATACATGCACAAGTTTTATGTTAATACGGTACGATGAACCGGATATCCAAATATTTTATATAACAACGACAGTAATAGGCCTCAATACCTGTGCCACGTTTACTAACTAGGTGCTTTGCAATCGTGCAAAATTTCACGAGAAACATAGATGATACCATCAGTAAAATATCATATATAGAACGTAAATTTTTCAATCATTACACTTTCAATATCACATAAAAACATAAATAAATAGTGGTTTATATATTATCAACGTCATCTCGCTCATATACGTCCCTGCTAAGCTCAAGCCAGCTCCAAAATAGGAGGGAATTTGGTTTAGTATACCACGTTGGTTGGACGTGTCTTGTGTATAGGGTTTTATGCTGAGTTTTCCTTCTCTTGCAGAGATATTAAGACCAAGAAGATGTAGTATATTCTTACTACGTCGCTACATAGAAAACAATTCTATATGTCAATCTACACATTGCCGTCGGTCCACCTGATAGGGTGAGGAGCATCTAACACTGCATCGTCTGAAACGCGGTTGCTACTCCAAAGCCATTCTTCCTCTTAAGTTATCGGTTCGTCGAGTTATGTAGCTAGTCCATTGCCACTTCAGCATGCTAATTCTTCGTTCCACGTCGCTTATACCCTTTTTTCTGCAGATTTCCGTATTACGGATTATATCTCGCAGAGAAAATAAAAGACAAAAAACAACGAAGAGTCTCTGCGAGATACTTTTAATACGCCGATAATATTTCAACATTCGTAGTTTATAAATTTTAATTAATTTAAATAAGATTTTAGTGTTCCCGATTTCTGGTACTAGAAAACCCATGAATGATATTCAAATATGTCATTAGACAAACGAGGCATCGCTTCCATTTAGGGCCGTCCCACTTCGCTTGTGTGTTCTATCGAACGACAGTTTAAGTTGTTTTTCTATCTCTCAGGAACAGTATATTTTTGCTGAATCAAAATACATCCTTATATGTTTATAACCCTACGAGCTTTTCTATAGGTACTCCATCCGTATATGGAGTACAGTTGCTTGATGTTTTTTTAGCGCTAGGTAATAGGTAATTATAATTATACACTTTATTAACTACTTAAACATCTAAACAGTTGATATAAGTAGCATTGACAAATAGAGTCCTCTTTAATTAAAAATAGGAATAAAATTTAATAACTAATTGATACTAAATTATGAAGTTCGGGTTGAGAGCCCTGAGCGCTCACCCATAGTCCACGTAAAGCTGTCAAAGCCATCTGCGGCTAACAGCTAAACACAGACAAAACAAAAAAAATAGTTGAATGTATAAACATAAGCTTTAATGTTATGTATTGCAACTATAAAAATTTACATTGCCATGATTAGTATTGGCATTACCATTATTGTATATATTTTGCTGCTATTGAAAGATACAGCCGAAAAAAATATAAAAATCTCTTAAACTTAAATTAGCCTATTTAAAAAAATACCATAATTCAGTTTAAATATCAACAGAATGAATAACATCTTGATGATGAATGATTAACATCTTTCCGTGTGGTGACGGAGTAAGAATACTATTCACCACCCCATATCTTACCCGTGGGTGATCGTTCGAGACGACTAAGCGATATAAAACGCTTATAACGTCTATGCGAGAGAAGGACAATTCGAAACAAAACCCTATACCAACACGTGTGACCAGCGCGGTATAGTAGGTTAATTACCCTCCTATTACGTAGGAGGCCCGAGCCCAACAATGGGACATTTATGGGATGTGATAATGATGATGAATAACGTCTATAGACAAGACTATTCCGTCGGAATAGTTAATAGAGAATTTCATATATATGGGCAGTCGCGAATACAATTAATCCTTCAGAAATAAGTATACTAATAAAACTAAAGAATAAATTAAATTAGATGTTTAATAAACCTTAGAATAAATAATGATTTTTAAATACCTATTTAACGATACCCCACTCGATATAGTTTGTTGACTTTAATTTTTTTAATTTTGACAATATGGCGTCCAGTAGTCGCCATATTGAATTTTCAATAACGTCATATCTTTAGTGACACTCACCGGATTAAGAGGAATCGATTGACGTGCGAATCATAAAAATCGGCCCAGGCGTTTGGTATATATAGTGCTTCAAAGGAACATACAAACATACATACATACATACATAGACTGTTAAACACAATACCACTCCTTTGCAGTCGGGTAATTAATATAGTATCCTATCTTTCATATATCTACATATTTAAATCGCAGATTTTTTTTCTTTTAATAATTCTAACATCTCCACCAATTATTTTTATAAATATCATCGACATACAGATTATATCACATTACTGTTTTATTGCAAATTTATACTAAATATAGACGGATTGCACATTCTAAACTTGCTTATATTAAATATATTTAAGCTATGTTAAATGAATTTTCCGTGTGGTGATGGAGTAAAAATACAATTCACCACCCACTATCTTACCCGTGGGTGATCGTACGAGACGACTAAGCGATATAAAACGCTTATAACATCTATGCGAGAAAAGGAAACCTCGAAACAAAACCCTATACCAACACGTCTGACCAGCATGGTATAGTAGGTCAAATATCCTCCCATTATGGAGGAGGCTCGAGCCCAACAGTGGGATATATATGAGCTGAGGTGATGATGATGATGTTAAATGAAATATCTAAAAAAATATTTTCTTTTAATCCTAAAATATTAAATATTCTGTTATATATACATTTTCTAAGTTTTCCTTCAGGTGGCTTAATATACCTATGTTATAAATATATTCCTAATATATATATATATATATATATATATATATATATATATATATATATATATATATATATATATATATATATATATATATATATATATATATATATATATATATATATATATATATATATATATATATATATATATATATATATATATATATATATATATATATATATATATATATATATATATATATATATATATTCTTATAATTCACCACTCTTGCCTATGATTGTCGTAAAAGACGACTAAGATACAAATCCTTACTAATATTATCAATGCGAAAGTAACTCAGTCTGTCTGTCTGTCGCTCTTTCACGCCAAAACTACTAAACCGATCTAAACAAAATTTGGTACACAGATAGTCTAGAGCCAGATAAAGGACATGGCTACTTTTTAATGCAGTAAAAGGGTTGTAAAAGGGGATGATAAGTTGTAAGGAAGTATCGTCTTTTTTAAAGCCAGGAGATTGAATCTTATTTTTATGCTTATTGATTAGATATAAATAAATATGACATTAAAACTTTGTAAAAAAATTCCGCCGCCTCCTTCTGCGAGATGACAGCCTCGCAGAAAGCGGCGACCGCGTCCCAATTCCTGACGCTGTCGACCATCGCTCGCGCAACAGCCGGCAGCGTCAGGTCGGCACCGATGACAGCGACGAGGTCACGGTGCTGCCCGTCCCAGCCCGAACATACCTCGAGCGTATGTTGCGCCGTGTCCTCGTCGCTACTGCAATGGTGGCAGGACGGAGTCCACTCCCTCCGCACGACCGTGTGCAGGTACTTGCCGAATGCCTGACGTCAACCTTAGGAATGTAATGGTGGACCAAACATCATTAGGTGAACTTGACCAACGTCGATATGAAAGCTCTTAGTCATCTTTTACGACATCCACGAGCAAAGTAAGGGTTAGTATTATTCGTAGATATTACGTGCTTGTCGGGGATAGAATGTCAATAAATGATCTCTCCGGCATCCCGTAAAAGTGCGGCAGGGACCGCTGTTGGTTAAAACCACTAAAGTGGGTATTCCGGCCGCCAACATCTAATGGCCAGCGAGTCTCACACACCCCCTCGTCTGTCACCGGCGGGGGATAGTGCGTAAAAGCATTTCCACAGCGTTAACAAAAAAAAAAGAAGATATTACATACATATTACATCTCTTACTCCTCTTTTAAGACACCCACAGGCAAGACGATGATAAATTGTATTCTTACTTCGTAAACACACGGGCAATTAATGCAAATATTTTAATAAAGTGCACATATGTACCGCCTCGATAATTGAACCTAAGAACTTTATATCAAAACATCTAAATGAGTCAAGTTAGGTACAAATAACTGCTTGCATGATGAATATTTTGAATAGTTGAAATGCGTTGTTGTGTAATATTGTAACGTGAACCCGAGATGTGGCAGCGTGGTCATCTCGCCTTGGTTCAAGTTCATCGCACTCGCCTCAATGACCCAAAGGCGAGGTGCAAGATTACGTAAACGAATCACTAGTGCGCCTTCACCTCCAACACTCTCCATTACCAGAAACGTACTAACGTTTAAGGGTCAATTCACACTAAAGGTGCAATAGCTCCACACAATGGAAAACCCGTTATAGTAAAATTATATAAGTAAAATTTGAAATTACAATACAATTAATAATAATAGAAATTTAGTCTATAGTTGTCCATTATTGAGTTTTAATTTGCCCACGAAAGAAGATAATGTGATAATGGCTACGTTTAGCAGGTTTTATTAGCGATCACAGTTAGTGATATGAATTGCTCCTGAGTGTGGTACTGCTTATCTGGTGCTGTTAGTAGGTAGATATGAATCTCATAAAAAAGTAAGGAATTATAAAAGTAAGAGATTATCACATTGTATATAAACTTTAGCCATACGGGCAACGGTATTTATGTAAAATATGTACGAGCATGTGAATAATTTGTAAAAAATATTCACTACAGTACAAAGAACATAAAAAAATATTTAAAAAAATTACATGAAAATATGTTCCTTACAATAGACGGGCCCGAATTAAAGTGATGGACGATACGTGTTGTTGTCTAAATGATAATTAATACTTTTGCTGCTAAACGTGGCTTCTACTTCAGTGTGAATTGTTCCTAAGTTTGTAGTTCGACGTGACCTTGCATTGTACTTTCTATTCTTCCTTTACTTAGAATATTCTTATAAATTTAAATTACAATCAACCATATAAACTATTATTTACTAAAGATAAAATTTTAACGATTATTACAATCCTCTATAAATGACTTTACCCGTATAAATTAATAAAGGATTTCGTTCTAATAAACAATTATTATGTTTATTAATTCTTAAATACGACTGCACAGATGGCGTAGTGGTTAAGATACCTACCGACCTTCCGTGCCAGTGCCGTGGGTTCGATTCCCACGCAGGACATTACTTTGTGTGATCCACAAAGTGTTGTTCTGAGTCTGGGTGTAATTTGTCTGCGTTAATTGCATGTTTGTAAAGTCCCCCGCAATACAAGGTTTATTTCCTTAGTGCAGGATGGTGTCTTTAAAAAAAAAAAAAAAAAACAATTAAACTTAATGATTCCTGATGTTTACGCGAGTACCTATTACACATTTGAAATAAAACTATTTTTTACGGATTCTATCGCGGTTGTATTTCAATTTTTAATTTACTGACGCTTCGAGCGTTCATGGCTAGAGAGCGTGCATGGAGGACAAATAAAAATCCCCATGAAATGAGATGATGATGTTTGGAATCTCCGTGTGGTGACGGAGTAAGAGTATATATACAATTCATCTACTTTATTTATTTTTTCTATGGATGTGGTAAAAGAACAGTAAAGAATAAGTATGTAAACAGAATGTATGCAAAAGTTCCGTCTAACTCGATTGAGCTCAACTGTGAGACATATAACAACTGTGAGTTGAGATGATGATGATGATGAGAAACCGGCGAGCGTGTATGAAGAGAATTATGAATGTTGAGGAAGCGAGTGAAGTATGCAGAGATAGAGTTCTCTGGCACTCTGTTCTCTCTGCCTACCCTGCAAGGGATATGGCGTGATGATATGTATGTATGTATGTAAATTACTCAATAATTCAGAGCCATACAAAATTGTGAACATAATGTAATAATGATTTAAAAGATTTTAATCATTTTATTTTAATCCACCGTTTTGTTCAAACATATGCGAAATATTATTCTATAAAAGACATTTTGAAAAGTATACTTCTGATGAGCAATATCACTTACGTGGGGATTGTGGGGCTACCATGATCGTAATTTATCATTTCTCTTACTATTTTCTTCTCCAGCCCATATTCTTATATCTAGTATAAATCTCCTCCACAGTGTTATACTATCACATGTTAGCCAGACTGGTTAGCATAAAATACTAATTTTTTATTGCAGTGCAATAAGCTAATTGATTATATCCGTCTTTCCACTATGTGTCGTAACAATTCACTGAGGTATATAAGCTTTATTTATACTACAATTCTTTAATGATTTTTAGACACCTGCTGGAAAGAAGAGAAATAGTACTCTTACTTCGACACTATAATGTTCTTTTTTGTAATTAAAACTCATTTATTGTTTCAGGTACTTCTTTTGTTGGTGGGAGTTGTGACGGCCGATATTGGTTTAGGTTACAACTACAAAATACCTAAAACTAAATACGAACCACTCTCCTCTCAATTTGGTAGCACCCCTATCCCATACAGCACTGCTTACACTAGCAACTTTGGATCTGACAGTGTGGCTAGTAGCCTAGGTTCTGGTAGTCTATACGAAGGTTTAGCAAGTAGTAATCTTGGCTTTGGAAATTACGGTTTTGGTAGATATGGGTCTAGTAACTATGGTGGCGATAATTTCGTAACCAGTACCCTTGCACCTAGTACATTAGCACCCAGCAGCGTGAGTACCGCCTTTACTGATTTTGGTTACTTCCCTTCATCTGGATCTAGTGGTTTCAGTACCGTACGACCTCTATACCAATACTCCAACAGTGGTCTTAATAGTGGTTATCAAACGCAATACTCATCATCCAGTCGATACCAGTCGGCCGATCAGGATAAATACCTTTACCGTATTCAACAACAACCTACCCAAGTGTTCAAACATTTCTACGTGCACGCTGCTCCCGAAGAACCTGAAGAACCCCAACCGCGTACTCCTATTATTTTGCCACCCGCTCAGAAACATTATAAAATTATTTTTGTGAAAGCTCCCACTGAAAGTCGGCGTACCCAAACTGTCATACCTGTCCAACCACAAAATGAAGAAAAGACCATTGTTTACGTTCTCGTTAAGAAACCCGAAGAAGAACGCGAAGTTATTGTACCTAAAATCGAACAGAAACCACCTTCCAAGCCTGAAGTTTTCTTTATTAAGTACAAGAATAAGGAAGACTCGCAGAGTGTTATCGACAACATCGTCAAGGATTACAACAATGGTGAACAAGTATCCATAGTCAACTCAGCTGCTAATGATGGAATATATAACGATGCCTCTAGTTTAGGTATAGCTTCTGCTGTCAGTGATGGATCTTACAACACTGCCTCTGGTTTTGGTGACAGTGCTTCAAGCGTGGGCTCCGATATCACTTCGGGCATATACAATATAGGATCTGGTATTAGTAGCGGAGGGTTAAGCAGCACCGCTGGTAATAGTGGAAGTCTGTTCAATACTGCTTATGATAATCTACAGTATGACACTGGATCCCAGGTTGAATCCTCCACCGCTTCTGGCTTAAACGGTTACAATGGACTTGGTTACTCCCTAGGAACTGCTAGCACTGGAGCCGATTTCAATGATATTAGCAGCACCGTTTCTCCTCTCGTTACCAGCACCATCTCTCCCATCGTCGTCAGCACCACAGCTTCCAATATTGGTTACGATGCTGCCAGCGCTATTGCTACTAGTCAGGGTATTCCCCACGAAACCTACGGTCCCCCGAAATTCCGAAACTTTTAAAATGTCAACTCTTGCCATGTTATTTCACGTTGTGTAAACATTCCAATGAAATGAAATAAATGTTATAAAAAGCGATTTATGCTAGTATTTATCTATTCTATTTGTCCTTCATTTAATTTCACAAAGCCATCCTTGACTTTTAATGCCTCTTTGACATTATATCCTTATTTAAATTTTATTATATTCTTGACATGTAGAAAGAATGCCGAACGAACGTCTGGTTAAGAAGATATATAATGCAAAAATGGAAGGATGTAGGTTGGTACTGGGGGAGACCGAGACTCACCTACCTAGACCAGATTGGTCACGTACTAAAGGAAGGTTGGAGTTAAGAGTCTCCGAAACCGGCGAGCGTGTATGAAGAGAATTATGAATGTTGAGGAAGCGAGTGAAGTATACAAGGATAGAGTTCTCTGGCACTCTGTTCTCTCTGCCTACCCTGCAAGGGATATGGCGTGATGATATGTATGTATTTATTATATTCTTTGAAATGCTTGTCTTAAACTGCTATCAATTCATTTTGATAGTAACATAACAAGCCGCTGAACATACTACTCACTGCTAGACAGGTCAAGCAATCTTCGTAGAGGTCTGTATATGCACGAGTAAGTACCTACTTGTACTTGTTACCCTATTATCATATAGACATTGTCTGCGTAGACTTCTATTTCGAAAGTGTAGTTTTCTTAAACTTACTTAATTAATGTGGGCTTTAAAAAAGTTGCTCATCATACAACAGAATCATGTATAATCACCGTAGATGAATCTAGAATTCAAATGATTCATTATGTAAATCCTACACGAATAATAAGCTGGTATTAATTGTACATTAAAATTTAATTTAACACTAAAACTGAATCCGCAGCTTTCACTGAGAAAATTCTCTATAAAGCACAGTCATTTTATAATTATTTCTTCTTACATAAAATTGAATCAAAATTGGTTTGATAAAGGCAAATTATAGATGATGTCCGCTGACCAAGAAATAACTATTATCATAAGATTTAGCTTTCACCTAAAAATGGTAATAATTAAAAAAATACATACTTGCTATAGCTGAATAGATATTTCACCGAAAAAATCAAGTCAAAGAGTAAAGTCGGTTAAGACTGTGACAAGAAGAGTCTGGAGGTGATGTACCATCACCTTCAGACTCATTTATTAAGAAATATCAAATTTAAAATTTTCAAAATAAATGGTATCCAATTCTTATTTTCTTTAGGATAATCTCTAATTTTTAATTATCCGTGTGGTGACGGCGTAAAAATACAGTTCACCACCCCCTGTATTACCCCTGGGTGATTGTAAGAGACGAGACATATTGGATATGAAACACATATAACATTTAAGCAAAAGAAGAAAAACTCGAAACAAACACTTCCAACCAGTATGGTATAATAGGTCAATTTCCCTTCCAATATAGAGGAGGCTTGAGCCCAACAGTGGGACGTATATTAGCTGGAATGAATCTCTAATTACAGTGACGTGAGTATGCACATAATAAAACAAAATTCTAAAAAGAACTTTAAATTGTGAAATATTGGACGTGCCAGTATTCGAATTAATAGGCATTCAAATACAAATTAATTTCACTCAAAATTAATTAATGAAAATAAAAGTTCGAAGCTTGAACTCTAATTTCTCGACTTCATGGCCTCTTTCTATGAGCGAAAATAGCTCTCCAGAAATTTTATTGCTTACTTATACTAGTAGAGGAAAGAGTTGAAATTTAACTATCACTAAATGCCATGATTTTATTTTATAGCTATAAGAATGTACAATGACTCTAAACTTTGTGGAGGACTGAGGCTGTAACATGAGCTAACCCTCATATGTTTATGACCTAAATAAAACCAATACATAAAATACATATTTTTTTGAATAGAATTTTCATAAAAATATTTTACTATTAAAAACAGCGTGTCTCAGCAGGTAAGTGTGTTATGGTGTCAGGATCCATTCTTACTATATCAATACACAGTCTTTTAAATTACATAACGAAAAAAAACATAACTTACAACGCCCTGGGCCGACTCTATCTGATGCCGTTTGGTCAACAATTACATACCCAAGATCGGTTAACGTCTGGCAGGCGGTCGGTCATAAAACTGTTGACAATAACTTTTACAATATGTACTAAGAAAGAAGAGTACATATTGTATCGACCCCAAGCAATTGGGATAGGAGTAGGAGAATGATAAGTCTTCTAAATTACACACAAACTATAATTATATTTTCTGATAATTTACAAACACATTTAAAATTAAAAACACGGTATAACATATCAAAATTGTAATAGACGTATACAGAAATTCTCTCTGCTGAATTTATTAGATAACATTTAAATTTTCTGGTATTTAATCAAAGCATTAAAATTCTATTGCATTAAATTTCACAAGTGAATTTGTTGTTATTCCTACGCACGTGAAATGCCAGCTGATTATTATTTAGTAACGGAACTAGTCTATTATAATCGAAATTGGCATATTATTGGCATTTTAATAGCTATTTCATTCGCATAACTCCATGGCTTTATCTTGATTTATAGCATAACGTACTTTCATTTGCGCGAACCAAAACAGAACATCGCACAACATAATGATTAATTTCGTAAAGGCGCCATGGGCCGATAGTATTTCATTCATGATGTGCATTGTTTATGAATGGAATAATTCTATTTCAGGCAGTAGCGCGTGATATTTTAATACAGAACATTACGAGAATTCGTTGATTGAGTGCTTATTCACAGATGCACTTTCGTTGAGCTCGCGCGGAATGCCGCGCAACTCCAGGCACTGGCGCCACTTTAATTCGAGCACCCATTCACGATCGGGAATGTGCCTCATCGTAATACGAATGTACAACCTATCATATAGAGCGATTTTGTATTTATTTATGTGTTTGTATATTACATATGTTTTGTTTTAACCAGGCGTTCTAATTTAATATCAAGTAGGTTATTAAACGTACATCATATCAATGATTTCATCAAATTAACAGTCATCTTACCCAAATTTACAAAAGAAAGAAGTCTCAATACCGTATACTTAAAATACAAATAAATCTGGACTGTTGCCTGCATCAAATAAGTAATAAGAAAAGAAAAGATTTTCTTCTACAATGATCCTTTCTATACTTCGAATCGGCAATCTTCTAAAAAATGCTGAATAAACGTATCTTTCTTTCGTGAGCAGGAAAGAGAATACAGAAAACTTAAATAACCCATATAGCAGTGGTAACGTAATCGCAAATTATTACTACCCTTTCTCCATAAGTAAATTCTATTACCTCTTAAAAACAACGACACTGCCTTCGTGCTACACGAGCAATATTTATCGTGTGATGATGAGTCAAGATGACGATGATAATGAGTTTACGTAATAAACCTCGATGAGTTATTCACGTAGCATTCCAATTCAGAATTACTACCTTTTCTACCTCTGTCTACACACATAAATACAATAATAGACGGCGATATCTGCATATCACTGTCACCGTATAATAACACATGTCTATTATTATTATGGAACGCCACCGACGACAAAGACCGGCTTCTGGTGGTCCACTCTCATGGCGGGGAGAGATACATTGCGGGGCGGGTTTATGGGGTCGCGCGTCGCTTCATCTGTCGCCCGGGCGGATTAAGCGGGATGTGACCAAACAATAACCAGCCGCAAAAAAGAAAAATATTATTATGGAAATGTTCATAGCGATCTACTTTATGCGACTGTCGAAGCTTACGTATACGTGTGTGTTGGAAAACTCAATTATACGAACTACACTACGCTTAACATTTTTAATTAAACCTAATTTGCTGAAAAACTTTTATATACCTACGTCTTAACCTGTGTGGTTACGGCTTAAGAATTTAATGTGTCATTACCTCTTACCTTCCTCTAGGAGTCGAAAACCTGTCTAAGGAAGATTTCAACAACAGCACTCTTATGAAAAAGTTACACGAACTGGGATCACTAATCCTCCTGCCAAAGATCGCAATTGTGCCACTATCACACTATGTGTTGTTCTGAGACAAGCTGTGATTTAAGTTTTTTTAGTTATGTGTTTGTAAAGTCGCCAGCGTTACAATGATTATTGTCTTATAAAAGGAAATAGATTAGCCCTAATAGTCCATTCAAATATAAGAGTTTACATTGTCTTTTTATGCTCATGGATAGAAGAAAGACAAAGACAATGTCTTCAGCTGATCGACACGAACGCAGGCAGCTTGCATAAACAGATCTTCAGCTTCAAACCAGAGCGACGCGACAATACTGATTTCATACACAACGTAGGGATGTTCACGCAAAAAAAAATATTAATATTTTTTTTGATATAGTATATTGTAGTGTTCTATCGATACTTTGCGATATATCGTAGAAATGTATACGTATACATTTCATCCAATATATGGGTGAAATGTATCGATTGTATAGATCGATACTAGATTATTCGATAATATCGGGTGGAAGCGATATATCGTATTCATATATCGATATTTTATGAAATATCGATATATATCGTGCACTCGTAACACAACGCATTGAAAAGGTAACAGCGCTCAGTTAATCGGGGTTCTATCTATCGGGCAGAGCCAGTGACTATGCTGCAGATCGATGGCGGAACTGTCATTTATACTAGAGTGTGATATCGGAGGAAGTTTAGAAGCTTCGGGCAGTTAGAAAAAACTTCAATGAAGTTGGATTGGTTTAAGATTCCAGAACCATCGGCTCCACCTCCTCCATCTCCAAATAATATCCATATCTTCAAGTATTCAACACCAACCATCTTCAGATATCCGTGTAATTACGAATTAAAATATAATGGGTCACCATTCTTTACTCTCGGTCTTTAAAATCGGCTGAGATATCACCAAGGGATATAGAGCTCTTATGGAAAACTCATAACATCAACTACGTATGCCAACCCACCTGTCAAGTGTGCCTATTATAGTGTCATCCCACTTACGAGGAGGCCCATGTACAAAAGGGGATGTTAATATATTGATGAAGTAAAGACTCCAGATACAAACAAGTGTAGGCGCATTAGCCGAGGCTGCGGGTTACTGGACCGGGGAATTTGACCGTCACCCGCTGAGAAGCTAACCCCGCGAGGATAGACCGGTGTCCTCCCCGATTGGGTTGCGTAAGGAGAGGGTACCCCTCAGGGGGTATTCCGTCGGGCCGGCCATTGACTTCAAGTTCACGCTGCTCCGGTGGCCGGTCCAACGACGAAAGTGAGGTTCACGGGTGGGTTAAGGGTATGCGTACTTACGCCCCTCTGTCGCCCCGGATGGAGTGGTGCGAGGAGTGCGCCGACCTTAGCCCAACTCAAAAAAAAAAGGGATCGTCGGATATTCTTGGTGAAATTACTTAATGTAACTAGTAACTGGTATTAATACAAAAATATAATGTAATATAATATATATAATGTAATATCGCATTCGTAACGACGATGTAAGAGAGCGAGTAGGTATGAAATGAGAGTATTGGTGTAAAGACGCGAAAGGGAATGCTCCGATGGTGCGGATATGTAAAAAGAATGCCAAACGTCTGGTTAAGAAGATATACAATGTGAAAGTGGAAGGATGTAGGTACCGGGGGAGACCGAGACTAACCTACCTAGACCAGATTGGTCACGTACTGAAGAAGGAAGCAGGAGTCAAGGGTCTCCGAAACTGGCGAGCGTGTATGAAGAGAATTATGAATGTTCAAGAAGCGAGTGAAGTATGCAAGGATAGAGTTCGCTGGCACTCTTTTCTCTCTGCCTACCCTGCAAGGGATATCTCGTGATGATATGTATGTATGTATTATGAATACTAATATTCCTATGGAATCACTCTGTCTATTGGTGAAAACAACATTAAAATCTGTTGCGTAGGTACATAGTTTCAAAGATCTCAGCATATAAGGGTCAGAGGCAACTTGTTTTATTTTTTATGGATTATGGTGACAAACGAGCAGACAGCACACCTGATGGTAAATGGCACAGGCGCCCATGGACTTTTGCAATACCAAGGGTATACATAGGCCGCTGCCTACCAATACAAACACAGCCCAGTTGGGCTTCTGGCTCTCTCGCTCACCGAACGAAGTGCAATAGCACATTGTCATTACTCAGACGTCGATCTTCTGCGAGAGTATGGTACTAACCCGACGCACCGGCCCGCGGCTGTAGACAGAGAACTATCCACAGCGTGGTCCCACCACTATGAAACTTGGTTAAACGGTTTTATTTTTTTATAATATTAAAGGAAGATAATAATAAATCTCTTTGTATCCGTGTGGGGACGGAGTAAGAATACCATTCACCACCCCCTATCTTACCCGTGGGTGATCGAAAGAGACGACTAAGGGATATAAAACGCATATAACATCTATATAAAAGAAGGAATACTCGAAACAAAATGCTATACCAACACCTGACCAGCGTGGTATAGTAGGTTAATTTCCCTCCCATTATGGAAGAGGCTCGAGCCCAACAGTGGCACATATATGGGATGTGATAATGATGATGATAAATAATAAATCTCTTTATATGTATAAATTTTATAAATCTGCGGAATACTTATTACGTATATAATACTATACTTATTTTAATTTTAGTAATATTGTATAATATATAGATACTTACCTATATATTATACAATATTATTGAACGTATTTCCTCTACAAAGTGTTTCTATAAAAAGTTTAGCGTCATTAAAATACCATTGATTAATTTTACCAAAGTAAAAATACGTAGGTACATAGATTTATGGAATGCTTTGCTCACTACAACACATTGCGCAGTAATCTCCCAATACATGGGCTCACTGCCAATTTTTCAAAGGTTTATACATCCTCATATAGAAGTTATACCGTGTGAACGTATGCTATTGTATACAATAACATTGATATAGTCTTTACACGTCAAAGTAAGAGAAAATGGGTAAATATTTTAGATCATATATCTGTTATTAATCGAAAGACACTCAAACCATAAACACACATCTATTATTTACAGAAAGACTATTGTGGATGAAGATAAACCAAGTGTGTAAGTTACTATATTACACATAAAGTACGTTGTATCGAGTATAATATTAATAATGTTGCCGAATATTATATATACAACTAGCTGTCCCGGCAGAGATCGTCTTGCCCGGCAAAGTTTTAATCAATATGCCGATAGTAGTGCCACCTACTGGGTCCAATTGTGTTTGGAAATCATACAGGGTCCCTGTATATATGTAGGTACATTGAAATATTCATAGAAAATTGCATCCCAATCGGTCCAGCCTGTTTGGCATGCCGACAATGGCGCCACCTACTGAGTCCAATTGCAAATCTAAACCATTCTCAAATCCACTTGAAGACACACAAAAAATTTTAAGAAAATCTATCCAACCGTTTAGGAGGAGTTCAGTGACATACACACGTACAGTAGAATTATATACATATAAAGATAATCATATACTGACAAGAAATATCGTTAGTAATTATGCAAAGAAAAGCGACAAGAGCCCTATCTCTTCTCGTTAAATGAAATATATCTATACATAAATGTATCTCAACATAGCTTAAAATAAAGTCGCTGCCGTTGTTTGCACGTTTACGGCCCGTTCACGACCTTGCCGCTGTAAGCGGCGGCTAAGCGCGGGGCAGCGAGCGGTAAAATCTAAAGTATAAAAATCTTTGAAGCACGCCACGAGACGCCGCTCATAGCGAAAACGCGCGCGGTTTTTTTTTGAGCGAATCGCTACGGCGCCGCGCGCTACGCGGTATGGTGAGCTGCGTAAACAAAAGTACAAGTGAATGAGTGCGACGCCATGAAACACAGCGTCGAGGACAGCCGTATAGGCGGGACGTACTCAGCGGCGTATATAAAAACAAAAAAAATTGTCAATTTTGTGGCGGTAATGGATACCGAGGCATTATATACTTATATGTGCTGCAGAATATAATCAAAAGTACACACTCATTCTTGTCTACTCATAAAACTTATCTGGATTTTTCTGTAATCTTCGTATAGGTCACGAAATTCACAATTTAAATACCGATACTTATTTAGTTCGTGCACTCTTTCTCTCATATTAAGAATATCTTGTTTTAAAAATGTACTGCTTTCTAATCAGAGAAGGGGTAATTTTGATAACGCCATGATTTTGAACACGTTTTGACTACGAGTACCTAAATACGTCCACCTAGGCCACCGCTACTGAAGGTATGTGTGTATCCGCCGTCATATCACCTCAACACGTCTGACGCGCGTGGTGTAGTAGTTCAATTTCCTTCCCATTTAGGAGGTGCCCAATAGTGGGACTAATATGAGCTGAGATTAATGAAATCTACTATCGCAAATTACTCCGCCTTAAAGAAATTAAAACAGCAGAAGAAGGCAATTAACGACGAAAATGACGTATTTAAAACATATTGTAATTCAAAAATTGAAAATTGAAATATAAAAAGGTACTTGATTATTTTAAAGAACCGTTTTATAAGGTGCAGTAGACAGAAAAAGATATTAATCGTCAAACAGAGGAAGAAATAAGAAAGACATTTGCATATCAACCACGTAACATTTTTAAATGTTAGCTTTATTGCATCGAAGAAAGGCCTCATGGGCGTACCCAGGTAGGGGCAGGGGGGGGCAGCTGCATAGAAGATTTTCCTGGCAAGTGTTCAATATACCCGACCGACCATCATGATCATCATATGAGCTGCCCCCTCCTATCTGAAATCCTGGGTACGCCCTTGAAAGGCCTATCAATAAAATGTTGAGAGCTGGATCTATCTGAATCCAGCAGCAAGATTCAACGGTAATAATCACTGCAGCAGTAATAGATGTCCCCAAACTGAAAGTTGCTGACTACAACTTTTAAAATAATGGCAACCTCACCTATAGATATTAAAAGCTCAACTAATGAACAGCTCTGATAACGTCAAAAGGCACAAGTTTAATAGAATTTGCCATTTATTAGAAAATTAATTAATAATAAAAAGGTGAACATTATGCATTAGTTTCATTGAAAACTTAGGAATGTAAAAATTTTGTTCCATTCCTCACACTCAGTATATCAAATACTACTACAAAATATTTATTTACAGAACATTTAGCTAAAAAAATAAATTTGGTTAAAATTACGGACTGTTCTGCCCAAACCACGCAATCTTGTGCGTACACCACGCTATGCTCTCGGCACAACTATAATGGTGGCAAAACGGTGTCAGGTGGGGCCTCCTGACGACCCTGTGAAGGTACTTGCAGAAACAAATGAACTTTTAACCAGAACAGTTTTGTTTTGTGTGTAGCCACAGTTATCAGCCGTACATGCCATGCACAATTTTGTGCAGACTATGATTGGGCATTGAGGTCTCTCAATCAAATGTGCCATCATAAGACACCGCCTATAGATTACAGACCTCTGCTTGGGACTTGTAAAAACTAAAATGGTTGCGCTCCACGTTTTAATAACTATTGTACTTTTTTGTTTTCGTTAATGACTATTTCGCTCCGCGACATCCGATCCTACGTTCAACACGGGTTGAGAGCCCTCAGCGCTCACCCACAGTCTGGGTAAAGTTGTCATAGCCATCTGAGGCTAACAACTAAGACACACAAAAAAAAAAAAAAAAAAAAATAAGACATCCGATCCTAAAGACAGGGGTGATATGACGGCGGATATACACGTGTAACGGATGCGCAAGCTGTGTAAGCTACATTTTTTTATTACTTATGGTGATAGAAGAGCAAGCAGCACATCAGGTGGTAAGTGAACCTGGCGCTCATGGGTCTTTGTATTATCAGGAGCATACCTCGATTCCCCCTTGTGAAGAAAGCGGTCTTCTTAAACCTCGTTTAAAGAGGGCGCGGGAAACACATTAGCAGTTAGTTCCTTCCAGATCCTGCACTTACGTGGGAGAAGTGATTGTTGAAAACGTATAGTTGAATTCCATAACGTTTCTAAGTAAAATAGATGTACCCTGGTACGGATTCTAGTGGTGTCGTGCGAGCGTAATGACATTCTCAGTCTCGTCAAGTATACTGTCAGCAAATTAGAATCACACAAAAAACTTGACTAGATAACACTTCCTCATCATTTTGTTACCTGCAATCTTATCACATACAAAGTTGCAGTTGTTATTTGTAACGGTATAAATCACTAAAAGTTTATACTAATATAATAAAATTCATCATAGTAATTGTGTTGGTGTTGCAAAATATCAATTTAAACCGTTTATTACACCACCTTTTTTTGGGACAATCTATGATATGGTCACACCCAGGGGGGATTCAAAAACAGCAACCGCATAATGTACACCTAGCTCTCTATCACCATGTGAGAGGATTCGGCCCACCGGTGCACGGTCCTTGTCAATGGACTCAACAGCTGACATGTAAGTTTTTTTATATATATATATATATATATATATATATATATATATATATATATATATATATATATACTCACGAGATTTAGTGGTCTGTTCAGAAAGTGGAGGCACTGGCGAGAGCGTGTCCACTTCGGAGGGCGTGAAAGAATAAAGGTTGAAAGGTTGCAAGAAGAGTGTGTAAGAGAAAAGTATGCAGAGGGTGTCCGAGAACGGCTGACGATGACAAGCCAGCCGCAATCGGACATTGAGGAATGCTGGAGAGTATTGAAAGAGAATATGGTAGATACAGCGAAAGAAGTATGTGGAAGTTCAAAGAAGCATAGAAAAACAAATGGTGATGCATGGTGGGATGCGGAAGTGGCAGCTTCCGTAGAGCAAAAGAAGAAAGCGTGGCTGGACTATGTCTCTTCTTTGAATCTGAATGACAGTATGACTGAACAGAAGAAAGAAATATATCGGCAATGTAAGAATGACACCAAGGCCTTAGTGAAAGAGAAACGTGATAGAGCAAGTATGAGTGCAGAAGATAGGCTGACTAAAAACTTCGAGGGTAACACCAAACTCTTTTGGAGGGAGGTGAGGCAGTCTCGGGGTGGTTGGTCAGCCTTCAGAATGAATAAAATAAGGTCTAAAGGTGGAGACATTCTTACACAAACACAAGACGTGTTAAGCCGATGGAGTGAATATTTTGGCGATATGTATGCGGATGCTACGGTTGGCGCCGGTGTTGGATGTGGTTTAGTAGATCAACATTCGACAACGGCGTCCTCCGATGGCATCAGTATGGATGAAGTTGAATGGGCGATAAGAAGTTTGAAAAATGGTAAGGCAGCGGGCATTGATATGGTGTCTGCCGAGATGATCAAGCTTGGTGGCTCTTGTGTCTGGGAGGCGTTCCTGTTGCTCCTCAATTTATGTTGGAGCTCGGGAATGGTTCCCAGGGACTGGCATAGCGCAGTCATCGTGCCTTTGTTTAAAAACAAGGGTTCACGTTATGACTGCGCAAATTACAGAGCCATAAGCTTGACCAGTTTGGCAGCAAAAGTGTATGGTAAAATTATTGAAAGAAGAATGAGGATGGTGTCCGATGGTTTACTGTGTGAGACACAAGGAGGTTTCAGGAGTGGAAGGGGATGCATGGATCAAGTGTTCTCTCTGCGCAACATTGTGGAGAAGCATCTGGCTCTAGGTCAGAGGGTTTTCTGCAGTTTTGTGGATCTGGAGAGAGCATTTGACACGGTTGTATGAAAGGAACTTTGGGACATTTTACCGGAGTATGGTATTAGCGGTTAACTGCTACAGGCTGTGCAGTCCAGTTACATGGGCTGTAGAGCCTGTGTGCGGCTGGATGATGGAATGTCGCCTTGGTTTGACGTCAATATCGGGGTGCGTTCTGTCAGCCAGGCTGTTTATCATATATCTGGATAAATGTCTCCAAAGGTTGAACGATATGAATGTGGGAGTCCAGATGGGCGACTCAGTGGTCACTGCTCTGCTTTATACAGATGATGCAGTCCTGCTGGCACAGTCAGCGACTCACCTGCAGACCCTAGTCGACACAATGACAGAAGATTGTAAGAAAAGGGGTCTACGCGTGAATGTGAGCAAAACCAAAATAATGGTCTTTGAAAGAGATAAAACCAGAACAGATGTAAGAGTAACAATAGGTAATGATGTACTTGAGCAAGTGGATGAATTTGTATATCTTGGATGTGGATTTAACCGAGATGGAAGGTACACCACTGATATAGAGCGAAGAGTGAATGCGGGAAATAGAGTGAACGGAGCGTTGGAGCAACTTCTCGGCAGCCACCACCTCAGCCAGAAGGCACGTGTAGCAATACATAACGCAGTGCTTGTCCCAACATTACTGTATGGAAGCGAGAGTTGGGTATGCAGAAAAGAGTATGATAGTAAAATTAATGTGGTCGAAATGCGATCTCTGCGGCAAATCTGTGGAGTTAGGCTGACCGACCGCATTCGTAACGACGACGTAAGAGAGCGAGTAGGTATGAAAGAGAGTATTGGTGTAAAGATGCGAAAGGGAATGCTCCGATGGTTCGTACATGTGGAAAGAATGCCGAACGAACGTCTGGTTTAGAAGATATACAATGTGAAAGTGGAATGATGTAGGTACTGGGGGAGACCGAGACTAACCTACCTAGACCAGATCGGTCGTGTACTGAAGGAAGGTGGAGTCAAGAGTCTCCGAAACCGGCGAGCGTGTATGAAGAGAATTATGAATGTTGTTTGCATACTTCACTCATACTACTTCTTCTTAGTATCGTAGATACAGCGTATCTACCATACTCTCTTTCAATATTCTCCAGCATTCTTCAATGTCCGATTGCGGCTGGCTTGCCATCGCCAGCCGTTCTCGGACACCCTCTGCATACTTTTCTCTTACACACTCTTCTTGCAACCTTTCAACCTTTATTCTTTCAAGCCCTCCAAAGTGGACACGCTCTCGCTAGTGCCTCCACTTTCTGAACAGACCACTAAATCTCGCGATAATGAGATAGTGATCCGTGTCGACTGTGGGGCCCCTGTAGGCTTTTGCGTCCAATATTTTGCTTCGGAGGCGACTGTCTACCACAATTAAATCTTTTAAACTTTTCTGATCATTCCTTCTCCATGTATACATATGGATGTCCTTATGTTGGAAAAATGTGTTTGACATAATAAGGTTTCTCTCCATGCATACATCCGCTATGAGCCTACCTGTGTCGTTCACTCTCTTACCACCAAATGAACCAAGTACGTCCTCATAGTCCGGACGCTTGGTCCCCACCCATCCGTTCAAATCTCCGCATACAATCACGCGTTCACTGATTTCTGCCATATCCAGAACTTCCCTAACATTATCCCAAAACTTCTCTAGGTCTGATGCCACTGTGGATCCTACGGGAGCATATGCTACAACCATGAATACCTTGGTGACACCTAGTTTTATACGGACCCAAGGAAGTCTGGGATCATACATTCCGTAATCATTCACACCGGAGGCCAAGCGAGAGGACAACAGCACTCCTACCCCTATGCTGGCTCGATCGCTCTGTGGTACACCAGACCACAGAGCCATCCCGCCACCAGGAAGATCGCAGACATCGCTGCCCCTTCGCTTGGTCTCTGTTACACAGAGCACGTCTAGCTGTTTGTCTGCCATGACGGATATCAGCTCATGCAACTTACCTTCCACACATCCTCTTACATTCCACGTGCCCACCCGGTACTCTGCTCTCCTCGACTCGCCTGACTGGGCATGGCGTGATGGGTGGCGGCCCCCATCGCCGCATCTGCCGAATTTCGTACCGACGGGGGCGGGTCAGTACACGTCGCCTCCGGGGGACGCCCTAACCCGCACTGCGGTACGCATATCGAGCCGGATTAGCAGTCTAACTAGACTGGCAGGGGACGCGACGAGCACGCTCCGGACTATGTGGTTTAAGTTTCGTAAAAGTCTTTCGTTTTCCTGGCGTACGCAATTTGCGTATAGCAATGAAACAAATGTAAGGAAGCAGGATATATTAGGAATTATTTTTGGCACCAACACCAGAACAAAACGGTGCTGCAGAACATTCTAATAGAGCTATAGTCGAAAAATCACGTTCTATGTTACAGGACGCGGGACTTCCGGCTCATTACTGGGCAGAGACTGTTAATACAGCCGTATATTTGAAAAACAGAAGTCCAAAAATTGCATTGAGGTCTAAAGCTCCTGAAGAGATGTGGACTGGTAAAAAAATGGACCTAAGTCACCTTTAAGTTTTTGGATGCAAGGCATTCACTCATGTCCCAGATGAGAATAAAACTAAATTCGATCCCAAAAGTTGCGAACTAATATAATATTCGTTGACTACTGTGAGTAATCGAAAGGAAACAGATCCTAAGATGATACATTACACAGAGCTCGTGATGTAATATTTATGGAAAATCAATTTTATGGAAAGGTAACCAATGTTGAGAAGAATGCAAATTCAATAGAAATTATTTGTCCTAAGCAGCAACATAAACCGATGTTTGAAAAACAGGTAAGTGAAGAATAAGAGAGATTATTCAGTTTCCTAACTGAACTGGAACTTAAACCTACGAAAGATTGGTTTGACTGTACGCCCGACATTATAATGACAGTTGACACTGTCGGGGGAAGAGATCAAGATCAACAAAGTAACACGACTTTTGACGGGGACTTTTGACGTGAATTTGAAAACGTCATGTGGTGCTCTTGTATTATATTCGATATATTAGTGTTTTAACGTGTTATATTAGATAATTTGATGGCATTTTATGTAATGTGATGTGCGGAAATACTGAGATGTAGTGAATATCATATAAAAGTGCTTTACAACGTTTTCATTTTCCATCAAAATTCCCACAAGATACCATTAACAGTCTAGCCATTGCACTGTTAATGGTGACAATTTGACTTAGACATTGGCTGACTTGAAAGACTAAAAACGTGAAAATATTTATAACTTGACACTGGCACCAATAGCTCGGATATGTAGCTGATTGCCAATACATAAGAAGAAGAAGAAGAAGACTTTTGACGGGAATTTGAAAACGTCATGTGGTGCTCTTGTATTATATTCAATATTTTAGTGTTTTAACGTATTATATTAGATAATTTTGTTGACATTTTATGTAATGTGATGCGCGGAACTACTGGGATGTCGTAAATATCATATAAAAGTGTTTTACAACGTTTTCATTTTCCATCAAAATTCCAACAAGATACCATCAACAGTGTGGCCATGGCACTGTTGATGGCGACAATTTGACTTAGACTATGACTAACCTGAAAGACTGAAGATATTTATAACTAGTTATTGGCGAAATCTTGTAAACGCCATTACAAAAAAAAAAAAAAAAAAACAAAGTAACGGTGATAATATCGCTACAAAAAATCCTGATTGTTTTCTACAAGAGAAAGGAGATATTCTTTAAGAGAACGGAAACCTAAACAATTTCCTGATTTTGAAACCTACAAAACTACAGCTGATGAAGATGTTCCACTCACTGTACAGGATGCACTATCAAGAGCAGATTCAGAATTGTGGAGAGCTGCAATTAAGGAGGAGCCTTACACAAAAATGAGACATGGAGTTTAGTGAAACCAGAGCATACTACCAATATTGTTGATTCTAAATGGATCTTTAGAATCAAAAGATAGGCTGGGAATAAAATTCGGTACAAAGTTCGGCTTGTAGCCCGTGGTTTCAGTCAAACGCGAGGAATAGATTACAATGAAACTTTTCTCTCGTAGTTAGGCATAGCTCATTGCGACTTTTATATACATTGGCAGCAAAATTGAGTCTTGATATCTATATCACACCACATGGACGTAAAAACTACTTTTCTGAATGGAAATTTGAACGAAGTGGTATACATGCGGCAGCCACCGAAATTTGAAAAGATGGGAAAGAAGATATGGTTAGTTTACTTCAAAAACCCTTTAGGGTCTTAAGCAAGCTCTTGTGCATGGTATAGTAAATTACATACAGAACTGGAGCAGTAGAAATTCAAACGCAGTGAAATAGAATGGAGAATTCTAAGGTAGTATCCACGCCTGCCGTACCTGGACAACGTTTCATAAAACCGGACGCTGCGCACATGCCAGATGAGAATGCCTTATAAAGAACTTATAGGATCACTTATGCTCGTAGCAATTTGCACACGTCCAGATATCGTACATTCTGTAAATTTCATGAGTCAGTTTTGTAACTGTTACACAGAGTTACGCTGGTGGCTGAGCAAAAGCGAAGGCAAAAGGCTAACCAAAGGCAAAGCGAATTTTAAGAGATCATAAAGGCACTAAGAATCTGGGTTTGATTTATTTAAGTGGCCCTTAGGATATTCAAGGCTTCACGGATGCTAATCATGCTGGTAATGTTATAGACAGGCGATCCTACTCAGTCAATGTATTTCTATTGGCTAAGGCTGCAATTTCATTTTACAGTTCGAAGGAAAGAAGTGTAACTATTTTTACAGTAGAGGCAGAATATGTCAGCTTATCAGAAGCAGCAAAGGAGGCTGTTTTTATATCACGTTTTTTGAAGGAGATGAAATCTAGGAAATACTCACCTATGGTTATGCATACGGACAGTCAATCGCCTATGGCAATAGCCACTAACCCTGTACACCATCAACAAACCAAACATATTAGATAAGATATACATGGTTGCCAATGTGTTAACGAAGGTATTACCTATAGAGATACAAATGTATTGCCGAAAGGAGATGGGTGTGATAGAATATTCCGTATAGATACCTTCTATTGTGTCCTTCTAGTGATGCATGAGAAGCCTGTGTGAATTATAAACTAGATATAGTAAGTCAGAAGGAAACGCTTGGCTTGAGGAGGAGTGAAAGAGGTCTGCAATAGTTTACTGGCTGGAAGTGAATGTAAGCTGAAGAATGAATGCGTATTAAATGTTAAGTGACATTCTATTTTGTTACATTCTAATAAAATATATGTGTAATATATTTCTCTTTTAAACATCATCATCATCTCAGCCCATATATGTCATACTGTTGGGCTCGGGCTTCCTCCATAATGGAAGGGTAAATGACCTACTATACCACGCTGGTCAGACGTGTTGTAATAAACAGTTTTATATCTCTTAGTCGTCTCGTACGATCACCCACGGGTAGATAAGGTGTGGTGAATTGTATTCTTACTCCGTCATCACACGGAATCTCTTTTCATCAAATCAAATCATTTTTTTACGCATAAGCCCATAAGGGCACTTACATATTGTCAATTTTTCACATTCTTTTAAATTAATCTACCACCGAATCGGAAAGCGGCCCCAAACTGAGAAGATCCGGCAAGAAACTCAGCGTACTCGTCTTTTTTTTTCAATTATATGTTTCTAACAATGATTGGATTTTTTTCTATATTAGCTCCAGCCTTTCGAGTAAAGATTGTTTTTTTTTTTAGGTTAAATACAATATTAAAATAAAACAATAAATATCAGAAATGGTTGGACCAGATTCCACAACCGATCAACCCGTCACCCGATCACGAGTTAACTACTAGAGCAGCCATCACGCCCCTCAACCACGTTCGAGGGAAGGGAGAGACCCGCTCGACGTAGCTGCCGCAAGCAGAAACCTTTACAGCATGCATGACCATGACCATGATCTATAAATTGCAATCAAATAGCTCAGATATATAAATAAATAACTCCTTAGGCAAAACACGCTACAATGTACAATTATGGCAATGAAAAATATACAGAATTCAGATGACAGTGAGGAGCAACGCCAAAACACTGTAAGAGTTAAAAAGATATAAAAGAATTGCTGGGAGAGGAGCTGCTCATATACAATGCTGCTCATATGCAAATATATTTATTAAAATATATAAGTAACAACACTATGAACATTTGCTATATAAGGGTACAGCTAGGTCGCAGCCTACCAATGAAAACCCCAAATACACCCAGAAAGTTGAGTTGCTGGCTCTCTCGCTCATCGAATTAAGTACAGCAGCACATTGCCACTGCTCAGACGTCAATTTTCTGCGAGTGTGAAAAAGCGTCAGCATAATTCGGCATTGTGCGCCACTGAGTCGCATTATGCTCTGTAATTGGAAAACTAACTTATAAATAAAAACTGACCATAAAGGTATTTATGCCACGCCATAAAATTCCTTAACAATAATAATTTATTGCTCTGTAAAATAGAAGTGTTTTGTCTATGATACTTTTGATGTATTATTTTACTCTGTGTACTATAAGTTGAATTCTGTGGAATTGAAAATATGTATTTCAATTTCATTTTGTAATTCACATCGTCATAATTGTAATTGATAAAAAAAGATTTTATGTGTTACCAATCGCGGTAAAACAAATAAGTCCTGTTTTATTAATTCAATACACTGAATTTTCTATGTGAAGTAATCCTCGTCAATTAAATAGTCGCTCTGATTTACAGCTGCTATCAGCTGTTTTAGTGTTGATAATTTTATTACGTTTTTCATGTGAATATATCGAACATCCGTTCGCTATTTTTAGTTAGTTAATCTTTATAAACTATCAAGGCTGTAATATTTTAAATTCATATAATGGCTACTAACGCAGTTGGTGGCACACACAACTTCAAAGTAGTTTTATTGGGTGAGGGATGCGCCGGAAAAACTTCTTTGCTATTGCGTTACATTGAAGATAAATTTAACGACAAACATCTTACAACTTTACAGGTAATTTTATATTTTACAAATTAAGTAAAATAAAGCAATGATGTTTGTAAATATACAAGTCAAGAAAATTCTACTGTTAATTATGTATTATTGTGCAACATTCATAATTTGATTAGTATGGATTCTACATTTTACGAAACAGTAATAATATATATGTTCTTGCCTATCTATTATAGGCAAATTCTAATATCTAGATAAGATAATTTATATATTTTATGTTAATATCATAATTAAATGCTTAATTTAGTTAATAAATAGGTAACAAAGTGTTAATGTTACAGGCCACATTTTTAAACAAAAGATTAAACATAAATGGTAAAAGAATTAATCTTTCCATATGGGATACAGCTGGCCAGGAAAAATTTCATGCTTTGGGCCCAATATACTACAGGAATTCCAATGGAGCTATTCTTGTTTATGATATAACTGATGAAGATTCTTTTGGAAAGGTTAATCAGCTTTTATTAAGTATTTTCTTTGACTTTTTTTTTTATTGCTTTTAGTGGCAAACGTGCATGCAGCACACCTGATGGTAAGTGTTACTGCTGCCCATGGACCTTTGCAATACCGCTGCATACCAATGAAAATCCCAACCCACCCAGAAAGTTGGGCTTTTAGCTCTCTTGCTCACTAGACGAAGCACAGTAGCACATTGCTACTGCTCAGGCGTCGATCTTCTGCGAGAGTGTGGTACCACCCCCGACAGACACAGCCGCAGCTGTCGACAGAAAATTGTCAACAGTGTGTTCCTACCACTATCTACTTTAATTGAATAAAGAGTATAAGTATATAAATTAAAAGAGTAACCTCTCACACTAAGTATTATTAATTATATTTCTTAACAAAAATCTATTTTGCATTGCATTTTTAGTTACTTTGAATCTAAAGCAAATGATTTAAAAGACCTGAAAAGGTGTTAAAATATTCCATTTGGTTTGAAAGATTATTTATGATTCTCTAACCAGTAGAACTCTACAAGTTTAACAATAATATATCAATAATGCTTGCAGCTATTACATGGTAGAATAAATATAAACTGCTATAAACTTCCACTTGCCATGTTCATGATTAATCTACTGCACTCTACTCACATTTTTTCAAAACAAACTTTGTTGAGAGCACCCTGATATTTCACCATCTTATAGCAGAAATAATTTAAACAATCATCATTCTCCTCCTCTTATCCCAATTACTTGAGGTCGATACAATATGTACTCTTCTTGCATAGTACATATTGTAAAAGTTATTGGCAATAGTTTTATGACCGGCCGCCTGCCAGACGTCAACCCTCCTTAGGAATGTAATTGTTGACCAAAGCTGGCTTCAGATGGAGTTGGCCCAGGTCGTTATAAGGCTCTTAGTCGTCTTTTACGACATCCACGAGCAAAGTAAGGGTTGGTAGTATTCGTAGCTGCTACCACACAGCAAAAATAATTTAAAAATAAAAAACTAAAAAAAAACAATGCAAATAAATCCAATAAATTTAATTTGTCGGGATCTTTTTCTATCTTACTTCTAAAACTATCCCTGCCTCATATTCATTACTTTATTACTGAAGATGTACCACAAATTACAATTTATCTGCTCACCACTCTCCAGGTCTCTTTCGATCAAACATACTTCAACTTTTATTCTCTTAATTTTACACAATTAATTGCATAATAATGAAATTAAATGATCTCTGTAATGTTTTAGGTCAAAACTTGGGTGAAAGAATTAAAGAAAATGTTGGGCACAGATATCATTTTGACTATTGCAGGAAACAAAATAGATTTAGAACATGAAAGAACTGTTCCTCTTGAAGAAGCAGAAAGGTGATTGTTCACAAATGTCAATAAATAAAAAAATTAAATTTATTCCTTTAAAAAGTACATTTCAAATTAAATTTTCAGCTATGCTAACATGGTTGGTGCTAGACACTTCTACACTTCAGCTAAACTTAATCAAGGAGTAGAAGAACTTTTCCTTGAACTAACAAAAGAAATGTTAGAAAAAAGTGAACAAAATTTACAAGCAGATACAACTCGGACATCACAAGTTTTAGTCGTAGATGATGAAGCAATACCTGTCCAGTCATCATGCTGTTCGGGCAACAGAAGTAATTGAACTTTTCTACATTATTCTTAACCTAATAATTTTTTAAAATGAAGTCCGTGTAATAAATATAAATATTATATCAATGAGTTAGTGAACAAAACAGCATAAAGAAATAATTTTCTCAAACAAATTAATGGAATCTTAATGTTATCCTCATTATTAATATTCTTATATTTTTTACAATTCATATATAACTATATTCTTTTCATACTGACTTCTGAAATGTGATATAGAATTTAAATTTAAGATAATACTAAAAAAATTAATCAAAGAGGTTCTCAACAATTTAGTGTTTTATTTTGTCTCTACCATAAAATTATATATTGCTGTTACTTTTCTTTGTTCACAAGCTCTAAAAATATAATTTAATGTGATTATTAATTACATTGCAGTGTTAAACTACTGGTAGGACTATAGTCCTACCAGTAGTTATTGTATATATACAATAAAAGCATCACCTTTTTCATTATCTTTTTAATAAATAATTACAAGCATTTAAGGATTACAATTTATTATTAAATTTTTTATTATTATTCACTGGATTAGTAATTAATAGTGTCCATATCATTCCAAGAAAATGTTTATTTCTTGTAGTACCAGTGTTTCATGTTCACATGCTAATAATAGATAATATTATTAACCATACAAGCGGTTTATAGGCAATAGCCCATCTAACTATCTATAGCGATGTTACTCGCCGTGTATCTCTTTGCCGCCTACTATAGAGCGCGCCATCAGACCTGATCCTTTGACTTTCGTGATCAGATCGGTAAGCTACCCTTTCCTCGTTGATGTTCTGGCATCAAAGTGGCGGATTATTTTTGATCCTACTACCTACGGTCTCAGGCGCTGAGGAAGTCAGTGTTGACATCTTCACCTCTGCATGGATATCTTCATCATTATCATCTTGACGTGTGCTGCCGCTACCTGCGGTCTTCTTTCTGATGCAGTCGACTATCAGCCGACAGCGGTAAATCAATACCGATGATTCCAGTGAATTCTAGCTAGGCTACGTGGACCTCGAGCGTGTGCTGCAATCTGTTAAGATGGCACTCCGTTGGTCCGCCATCACTATGGCTGCCACAGACGAACTATCTTACTGTACATATATCAAAGTATCTAGGGCTATGTATGAGCCCTAACGTTGTCTTTTATATGCTTTTATTGAGTATCGAAGTGACAGAGGTTTTCTGCATACGTGGTTTTAAAAAAAAAAACAGAATTCGTTCATAACAAATCACAGTGGCATCAAGTAATCGTCAACCATCAACAACGTGTGGTGGGTCTCCAAGACCAGACGCTGAAAAGTCAAACGGGCGATGATGTGACTAATGACGAATTAAACTACTAACCTAGTGGGGAAACTTATTGCTCATCTGTGACTTTTTGAAGTTATGAGATTATTTTTAACTCACATTTACTATTACTATGTGATTGAAAATTTGAATTTAGAACTTTTCGTTCTGAGAGGACAACTGTACCCAAATTTGAGACAACGAAAAAGAGTACCTACCTAACTATATTTACATAGTTACTTAAGCATTGGATAAAATGTATTACTATATTAAATTATAGAAATACCACTTTGTTTATGCTTTTTTTATTTCGTTATCTTAAATGACTTGTATATTCTTTACAGTGGTGTAAACTGGGCTATATCAGTCGGCAGCTCAATGTCATATTCTGATGTGATAAAAATACCTAAAGCTAATGTTGTACAATTATCAGCAAAATTTTATCTCTTTTCTCCTTTATAGTTCAGATAAGTGCTGTGCCCTCATATTGGAAACTTTTTAAACATATCTTAGGTTATACAAATATATTTATCTTACAATGATTTAAACTAAACTTGCAAAATTATGACTGTTCTACTTTATGTTATATAATGTACCATTTAATTTAGATCACTAAGGTGTCATAATTCTAGGCAAAATAACAGTTATACATTGATTATTCTAAAAACAAAAATAACATATTTTTATTTTAGGAAACGTACCCATACTAAGTGTCTTATTTAAGGAGGTTGGGTGGCAGAGGTTCTTAAAATATAGCCATAGGTATGACAAAAGTTGTATCTTGCCGCTCACTGAATGGTCACCGATGTAGAAAAGGGGGTTACAAAATTGTAGAAATACGGTCATTTAGAATGGGAACATTCCATTTTAGAATGTTTATTTTGTTTTTAATGAAGTATTAATGATAGTTATAGGTATTATACTTTGAGAGATATAGACGGTTTGAATTCGGATGATATGCTTAATTCAAAGGCGGAATGAGATTAAATGGTAGATACTATAGGTATCTAAGAAATCTAATAAATATTGGTGGCTGACATATTGGTATTATTTCTCCATGTGGTGATTAGAAGAATATAGATGAAATGGCGATCAATATCGGTAATAGAATATGATATCACTGCAATAGCGTATTGAGAATTGGATAAGACGATTGTTAAATATTGTGTTGTACCATTTATTAAATGTTATTTATGATAAGAGTTAAGATACCATACCCTATAACTGTATCATTTTAGTCAAATAAAAAATTTTAGATTTTCTATTTTCGTAATTATGAACGTAAGTAGGTATACGTAGATACGTTGTTAATATGAAACATACCCTTTAATACTACCGTTGTACTAAAAGTACTTACATTTACATGACAAATTTTACATTTAAAATCATTTATTTGATGAATTTTAATACATACATATCATCACGCCATATTCCTTGCAGGGTAGGCAGAGAGAACAGAGTGCCAGATCTCTGCATACTTCACTCGCTTCCTCAACATTTATAATTCTCTTCATACACGCTCGCCGGTTTTTTTAATGAATGAAATTTTAATGAAGCACACAAATAACATCCAGACACAAAACGAACGTTTGGGGTACAAAGAACTATCCTGTATAGAGATCGAACCCATGACATTCTGTATGGCAAGTCTCTATTTACACCATTGGCATCTGTGCACTAAATTAAATTATCAAAATTGTATTACGATTAAAACTAGTTTTGACTGCTATCACGCAAATTTGTTTTGGTTTTTACATATGTATGCTATGTAGCACTAAGCTGGTAACAGGAACTGTTTTATACTTACGAGTAAAAAGTTGCGGTCTTCACTAAATGCTTAGAATACAAATGCTCAAAATTTAAACATAGCGAATATGATTCAGTCCTAACGGATATGGTATCTTGAACTATTATTCTTTGTACATTTTGACTTGGTTGTTCAAACATGAGATAAAAGTTATCCATACTTAAAATTTGTATCTAAAGGAAACCAATAAAAATTTTCTATGTATGTAAGTTGTATTTTTTATGAATAATTTTTATTTTATGTATGGACAATCAGTCTTATAAAAATTGCTATTAATGTATAATTATAATATAGAATTTAAGTAAATGCTTTAATATTATAGATTTGTTTTATTCTCAAATTCGTTATTGCCATAGTTTTAAGTTTGCATTTCGTAATCCATTGTATCCGTGTGGTGACGGAGTAAGAATACAATTCACCACCCCCTATCTTACTCGTGGGTGATCGTAAGAGACGACTAAGGGATATAAAACGCATATAACATCTTTGCGAGAGAAGGAAAACTCGAAACAAAACCCTATACCAAGACGTCTGACCAGCGTGGTATAGTAGGTTAATTTCTCTCCCATTACAGAGGAGGCCAGAGCCCAACAGTAGGACATATATGGGCTGTGATATATGATGATAAATCCATTTTACCTTGAAATTGATCTTGTATAGATTACATTAAGTGTACATATTTATATTACATAATGACAACATTAACCTTTAAGGGGTTAGGGGTAGTCAGAGACACGAAAAATTGAGAATTTTCAGTAATTTTTTTTTGCTATTAAATCATGTTATTTTACAAAAGTAATAATATGGCACTATTATACAATGTTTTGACTTGAAGTCACTTAAATTTGAAAAAAAAAATTATAATTTCCAAAGTTATAGCTGTCTGTGTTGACCCAGTTTCAAAAAAAGGTCCTTGCGGTGACTATCATAAGTCCTTGGAGATTCATCTAAAATCAATCGGATGAAAAAAATAGTCTTATAAATAGATAATCCTGGGCCTGATCGAAGCCTTTTTTTTTTTAAAAAAAATTAACAATGGCGGACTCGGGAAATTTTTTTCTAGATTTTCGGGAAAAATCAACAGTTAATTGGTCTTAAAAAATCGAAATTTATGAAATAGAAAAAATCCTTCGATCAGGCCCGAGTTTATTATGTATTTAGAATACATACAGGCTAAGTTTCATTAAAATCTACTGAGCGGTTATCGAGTTACAGTTGTCACCAGTTCAAAAAACATAGTTTTGAGAAAAACGCATTTAAACTTTCACACTAGATTTACGTACAGAAATACGAATTATTTAATCACTTACACCGAGTCATCTATTCCTGGGCCATATAATAGTTCTTCAGCCATTGTGGAAGTGGCATTTATAAATTTAGGTACTACTACATACATCAAAGGTTTAATTTCATGGATGACAATAAAACCCAAGAAACTGGTTGCTTGCAGCTGCCGCTAGCTACCTACTCCCGAGCGTTTTGGAGTGCCCCAGCGATCTTTGTTATTTGTCGAATAACTCGAAAAGTAATTATCTGATCAACTTCAAATTTTCAGAGAATATTTTTAAGATATTACACTTAACGAAAATGCAAAAAAAAAAAAGAAATTGATTTTTTGAAAATCCTGACTACCCCTAACCCCTTAAGTACAAATGTACGATGAAAGCACTACATAGGTACAGTGCTAATAATGGTTATCGTAAAATTTAAAAGGGATTTGCCTGACCAGAATACTTTAATACAATACTATTAAGATAATTTGTCAATAACGTTGCAGGGGAATTACCCGAACATGTATAACGTATTGATTTAATACATATTGATGCCAGGCATTTCCCGCAGGCGATTACCTGTCGGAAATACAAATATACCAATTAGGATTAATCCTTACTACTATTATAAATGCGAAAGTAACTCTGTCGCTCTTTCACGCCAAAACTACTGAACCGATCTAAATGAAATTTGGTACACCGATAGTCTAGAGCCTGATAAAGGACATAGGCTACTCTTTAATGCAAAAAAGGGTTGTAAAAGGGGATGAAAAGTTGTAAGAAATTATCGTCATTTTTAAAGCCAGAAGCTTGAAACTTAATTTTAGGCTATTGATTAGATATAAATAAATGTAAAACACTAATATGTTGTAAAAATTTACCTGTAAGTGGTAAAATAAAAATAGGGGATGAAAACCTTTAGGAAAGTAACCTTTTAGACAGGCGAAACCGCGGGCAGAAGCTAGTAATTCTATAAACAATAAGATTACACGAGTTACTTAATTAAAATTTAAATGTCAATTTATAAAGAAGAATTATTTTAAATGGCTAGATAGGTGAATTTGTTAACAGAAAATACAGAGATAAGTGGTCAGTCAGGTGTTATTTTTTAATTACAAAAGACAGGAATAGAGCTAAATCTGAGTAAGCGATGTCCAGCCATTGTCAAGACTTTTGAAGGACCTACTATGGGATTAGATAGGTACATACTTATTCATTGATCATCGAAACATAACATCATGATTTTAGCTGAAGCAACTCATTTAATAACTTCAAAGCCGTCAAGAATCTGAAGATAGATACATAGCACCCTTAAAATAAGAGGAAACTGACTATACCATACCTACTTGTAATACGGGTTGGTATAAGGTTTGTGCCGAATTTTGCTTCTCTTGTGCAGCTATTATTTTATACATCATAGCCATATTGAATGGTCTTTCACGATATCCATGTGTAAGAAAGGGTGATAATTGCCTTTTTACGCCGTCATCACACGAAAAGTTGCTGCTTACATTGACAATAAACTACGAAGCAGGCTTGATAGTTAACGTTGAATGTATTGATATTTCTACGATTGCATTTTCTAAATTCTTTCTTTTCAACTTATTGTTAACATTTTAGTAGCTATCCGATGTGCAATAAAAATAAAATAGATTCAATAGATATCTCAATAATCGGCGGTCTTGTTACAATCATCATCATCATGACCTACCACTAATTTTATGACCATGCTAACGACAACGCTCCTTAGGAATGCTATTATTGACCAGTCTCAGGAGTTGGCTCAAGTCGACGTAAAGCTGTTAGTTGTCTATTACGACGTCCACGAACAATGTAAGGGTTGGTGGAAGTCGTAGCCACTACCACACAGCACAATCGTTGCATCAGTCTGCCCGTTGAAAGAATGCGTCGGACTCTTAGCATAATTAATAGTTTAATTAAAACTTGCAAGTTTAATCCAATTTGCTAATTAGTTAGTTATTTCGTATTAATAGTATTTGTTAACGGCGAATGTAAGCAAAGAACGGTAAGAAACCACTGCAAGAGAAAGTCAACTTGATATAAAAGGCCTTATGAATCAGTCTGACCAGCATAGTTCAGTTGCCTTCTTAATTACATTTTATTTGAAATTAAGAGATATAAACTTTTTATAATTCATATCAATAGGATTCTCTCAACGACCAAATGTTCTTATCTGTGACAAGTCTAGGGATAAAAAATTGATAAAATAAAACAAAATTTATCAGGTAACTTTTCTAATATGCATCACTGATGTAACAATTATTCAAATCGATGACATTAACAATAGAAAAAAAACATACATTCAAAATGTTTACTGAAACAGTACTACAGCAATAAAGTGAAATAAACTTCACAGATGGAAAGTTGTTCCTCGGAGTTCAAACAATTGCACAACTTATTAAAAAATGAATTTTATTTAGATACTCGAGGAGTCTTTGACAGATATGGGTTTATTTAAATCATCAATCCATACTATATTGCACAGAATTTGCCATATTGACAATGTTTTAAATTCGAAATTTAAATAATTAAATACATTTTACTTTAGAATTATTTAAAAAATAAAAATGGTTTCTACTACCTCCGTAACTAAAAAAAATGTTTGAATACACTAACTACTACAGTCAGTAATTTGATTTCAATTTAATTATGATGAGTGTGAATGAAACGAGAAGTATGGTAGGATGTGACTTGCCATAAGTAGCAAGTCGTAATCTTTACATGCAATAGTAAACCCATAGAGGAAGCAGACGTGAGTCTAATGTTTATCTATTTTACAACTACGTGACAACTGATGCTAACGAATTTTAAATATAATAAAAATTATACTAAAATTTAACGATTAGCTATGACTAAGCATTTAAAAACTTTAAGAATACTCAACCACAAACAATGCTTGCAATTAGTTGCACATTTATCAGACACATCTAATAAAAGGCATGGTTACTATACTTTCATGTAAACCACATAGGAAGCTAAGCGTACTTAATATCTACACCGCACATTTATCCAACATTATTAAATTATTTAAATACCATGAACAATTTTTTAAAGATACACAATTAGTTGATACAAAATATTACAAGTTTATACGCAATATCACTTTGATGGAGAATCAAAGTGACGAGTGACTTATTTAGATACCATGTTTTAACTTTTTTTAAGCTACATAATAGTTAACACAAAATATAACATATAATATGCTCCATCCATGCGACGATAGTTTAATTTAAATACCATGCATACAGATTTATATACCATGTTCAACTTTTTAAGGTACACATAGCTGACACAGAATATAATTAATTTGAGCGTAATATGCTACGAGGTGAGTTTTTAAATGCCATGAGATTTAAATACCATGTTTAACTTTTTTTAAGGCATCTAACTTGATCTAACTGACAAAATATAGCAAGTTTGTGTGTAATATGCTGAATTTACGCGACGAGTGAGTTATTTAAAAACCATGCATACAGATTTAAATACCATGTTTAACTTTTTTTAAGGTACATGTAGCTGACAACATACAATAAGTTGTATATAATAATGTGTATTATGCTGAATCCACTTGAAGCCAGTGACTTATTTCATGGTACTTAAGATCTTGATAAATAATATTGTATAGTAGTAAACTCTACATTACTTTCGTGAAGCTTTAATTGTGTAGTTAACGCCCATATAGCTTTTTAACATTGGCCCCATCTGCACAAACGTATTTCGTTATAGTCGTAGAATAGTGATGGAGGAGACGTCACTGTGCTACGAATTTCAACGATTTGTTTATAATTAATGACGGACTTTCCACTCGGCAAAATCACAATAAATCAAAATATATTTAGATTACTATTAATAAGTAGTTTAGAGCTCAAAATTACATTGCGGTGGATATTTTTTGCGCTGTAATTTCTGTAAACGTGAATAGATATTCTTAGGAACGTAACGATATTTTGCAATTTTTAATCGCCTAACTCTACATATTCGTAGTTTAAAAAAGTTTATAATATGTTCAAACGTAGTATTTTGAATATAGAGGGTATGCAAAAATACTACGCATGAACACAATTAGAGCGCCACCTGAACAAGTCATGTAGTTATGAGTACGTTCCCTTGTGAAAATATCTAAACTATGAATGTTATGGATCTGGATACGGGTTCGTATATTAGAATAACATTATACCGGTTATGGTTATGAAATTATTTCGAATTTTCCGACAGTTTCAGATAATTTCAGTTACAAATATTGAATTTTTAGGGTATTGTAAAAGGCAAATTTTAATGTAATTACAGTATTATTCCCCTTTATAGAGGCTTAGTTTTAAGCTGTAACTTGTCTCATATACCCACCGATTCATCCGAAGTTATTCGAAACTTACATCGGCTTTAGATATATGGAATCCGGAATGAATATTCCGGATGCCTGTTAGATAGTGTCGGGATTATGGAGCCCCGTAGCGTTACTAATGTAAACTATATAATAGTCATCGTGTTATTCACCCCTCTTTTCCTACACTTTCTATTATCAAATGGACAGTAAATTCGTGTTATTCTCACCTCTTTTCCTACACTTTCTATTCTCAAATTACCGTCCAGTAAAGAGGTGGTTTACCTGTTAATGCTAAATAGCACCTACGAGAGGCTATTTATCATTGGCGCCCCAGTTTCCCAAAGAGCTAAGTCCGTCACAGATTATAATTCTAATTTACATATAACCATGCATGAAGTGATGGAAAGTGACAAAGCTAGAATAATATTGGAATATAACATCGGTTTAAATTTAACTATTTATTCTACGTATATGTTAATGTATTACAAATATACTCTTCAAAATATTCACGTACAGATTTACATTACAGAAGCAAGTATCATAGTGTTTTAAGACTCCTTTTATTTATTACCAACGATTCTTTTTTCTTCCGCGATATTTGATGTAAAATATCCATAGATTTATTGTCTAAATAGATATATTTTTTTAAATTGGAACATTTTAAATTAACAAAGAACTTTCTATTTATTTGGCAGTGTATCACTAAACTAGAACAGTAGTCTGATTTAGGCGAATCTATTAAATCATTTTTAGTATGGACAAGGTGTCACTTGTCTGTTTCTATTTCTTTTACAGATTTCTTATCTGCTGATTTTTTAACGGTGACTTTCTTGGGACTTTCCGAATCGGTTATTTCAGTTATTTTAACACCTTGAGTATACGCTTCTGGTTTATCCAAAGGTGGTAGATCTAAAAGATAAGGCATCATACTTCTTGTCTTCTCTTCAGCTGATAACCATTCCATCTGAAAAGAAGTAACTGTCATTAGTTTCATGCAAATAAACTTTTTCAAAATCTATGATTGCTAAATATCAATTTAAATACGATGCCAAACAGACAGCGCATGACAGTCGAGTTGGCAATCATTGTATTTGGTGTTTTTTAATTTTTCTATAAGAGTGCTTGTGTTCCATTCTCCTGGTGATATTTCAATCGGTATTTCTAAGGGCACGTAAATGGGTTGTACCGCATTGTATTCTTAATCCATCACCAAACGCTTTAGATTTAATTTACAATTATCAAATATGTTGCCTCCTTTTCATCCCCTTTCTCAATTTACGTTTACACGTTCAAGTAATCAAACGATATTATACTTCCTTGCGGTGACAGTAAAAATACAATTCACCACCATCTTACCCGAGTGTCGTAAAAGACGACCAAGGGATTAATAATATGCATATAACATCTAGACAAGAGAAGGAAAACTTTAAATAAAATCCTATACAAACCCGTTCGTGCAGCGTGTTATAGAAGACCTTCCTATTCTAGAGGAGGATAGGGCCAGCAGTGGGACAAATACCGAGATGATAATGATGATAAAATAAATGATACCGCGTTAGTCACGAGAACAATGGTAGGGAACTTAATTCACTAAATTATGCGGGTGAGATGGTTGAGTTTATGATACCGTCGTACCCGTGGCTTTATTTCAAATTATTTTTTTCTCTTGAATTGAAATTATCTGATTTTAAGTCATTTAGTTGAAATTCACGACATTAGGAAATGTTTGGTGAATTGTATTTTAACTGTGCTACATGAAGAATGTACTCGTTTATATTAAGCTTTTAATATGTCACGCACATAATATCAACAGCCAAGCTTACTATTATATAATTTAATTTATACTAGTACATAATGGTGATAAATTAGGATAAAGTGGAGATAACCCCTGAAACTAATTTTAAAAATTTCTTCACTGATATTCAAAATTCATTATTGCTATAATCCTGTGGCAAATCGATCCCCAAAAAAAGCCATGACCGCGCATGTGACATTGTAAATATGATTATTAGACTTCCCTCATCTCACGCCAAGTGGGATCGGACTTCTGTGAACCGCAAGCAGTCACTGCTTTCAAACCCATATCCTCGTTTACACAATCCATTCATCTCTTTTTGAAATTTCCATGATTTATAAGCATATTGATAACCCTCTTTGTCACATGCCTTTCATCCCTTCTCGTTATATGACCATACAAAAACAAATCCGGCGAGCATATTAGATTATGCCTAGTATGATTATGCTAGTATTGTATATTATTAATAGCGACTAGAGTCGCAAAAGTAAATTGCCCAGAGTATACCTATTATCACAAGGTAACACATTACGGAAATAAAATTATCCTATATGTTCTATGTGTCCTATCCAAGAAATGGTCTATTCTATAAGCTAATTTTACAAATCTGTTGCAACTGTTTACACGTGATTCAGTAATAAACATCCAAACATTTTCACAAACTTTTACATTTATAATTATTAGCAGGATTTCCAATTGTTCTGTGGTTCCTTCCTATCCAATAGTTCCAACAGTTATTGGATTTATTACAAATGATCTTAAGCTCAGGCTTATTGTATCTCGTTTTGTAGGCGATAATCATTAGGAGACTTAATAGTAGAGTACGACGGGGATTACAAAAATCTTCGAGAATATTTTTTGGACATATGCGTAATTCCTCAAGATGCTTTTGCACCAATAAAACAAAGGAGAATAGAAGAGGGTGTTTTTATAAAAATTACCTTCTGACGGTGATCTCGCACAGCATCGTCGCAAATATCAATACACATTTGCTCAGTAAGTCGACCATCGTCGGACGCATACGCTGCAGCCTGCCATGCGACACCCAACTTGGAGAGTGCTCGACCGGACATACCCGCCGTACGCGCCGCAAGTGTTGAACATAATGCACCATAATCAAATTGATCAACACTCAATCGTCTATAAACATTTAAATAAAATTAATATTAAATCACCAGCAACACCACCAACCATACCAGTCATACATGAATAACAATATATAAAAATAAATATTAAATTTGATGTAATTTTATATTTATAATTTTAAATAACAACAGAAACCCATTATTAATTGTATAATGAAATATAAAATGTTTGAAACAAAGCATTATAACTATGATATGATTACCTCTTTCCTTCTGAAGCCGGTTGCAGAACAAACTTGTCAAAATATAGACGAATCAAACGTTCACGCTCCTCTAAACCAGGCAACCCAAATTCAATCATTTTATCAAGACGATCGTTAATTGCAGAATCAAATTGTTGTGGTGTATTTGATGCCAGAACTAACATAATGCGATTGCTTTGATCAGATGTTCTATAGAGGAATGCGTTAAGAGCAGCTCTCAAGTCTTCACTTATTTTTTCTGAGGAACGCTTCCTCAAAAACGCATCGGCCTCGTCAATAAATACTAGTACTCCTGGAAATTAATACAATTAAATATAATATTTAATATTTATTTAATTATTACAAGGGTTACTTCATTTGTCATACATATCTGGTGACTGGTAACTTAGCTAAGCTGTTGTAGCAACTTGTATTAAAGGTACCAGTTCATCCTTCCGAACGATGAGCAATTATAAATGGTAGCATTTGGTGAAATATAAATTAAAAATATAGAATTGAAAAGTTTGTGTACGTATGTATGTAGTATGTGTATCTCTCTGCGAGTGTGTGAGTGTTTGTGTTAGTCTTTATAATACTCGCAAAAGAAATAATATTTTACTGTAACCATCTAATTAGTGCATACCTTTCCTGCTTGTTTGTGCCCAATCAAATACTTTATGTATTGCTGCCACCGCATCTTTACCCATAGGTGCTACATCACCTCCAGTTAAAATTGCATAATCCATACCGGAATGCTTCGCTAGTTTCTGAAATTAAATCAAATTATCAATAGTTCTATGGAATAATTGAATTACATTTTATGATACATATTACTAAGAACATACCTTCGAAAATAAAGTTTTACCAGTTCCAGGAGGACCATACATAAGTAAATTTCTATAAAATCCTTTATTAATTCTTGTATTCTTTGTTGCAATTGCAATGTCTCTTAGTCTCCTTTCCAATGTTGGTGCAAGTACCACACCGGCGAGTGCATCGGATGGTTTCCTAAAACTCGTCACAGCTTTTGATACTGTGAGTATTGGATGTTTAACAGCTTCTAATAATGAAAATCTTGACGTCTCATTGACAAGAGTTGGTTTACCTAAATGGAAAATGTTCACATTTTTAATGTAATCCAGTATTTATCTGATTTGTTTAGTTAATATTTTCCTAAATATTTTCTAAGTACGATTATAAAGTGATTAAGAGGTTTAGGTTCAATATATCACCATATTTTTCTCAAAAAGTTCATCGATCCATCCATCCAGCCTATAAACATCCATATAATTGGACATAGGTCTCCCGAGAATGACACTCGGAACGGCTCCGCATCTGTATATCGAATTTCTATATTCCGACTTATATCACGTAGAGAAGCCCGAGCAGTCTTTTAATAAAGTCACCCGATGCGAGGCCACCGCGTGAGGACGACGCCTCGACGGCGAAATCTGTCGGAGCGTCGACAGGAGAGGAGCCCGAGAGGGCATACCGCCGAGCGAGCCACCGAAGACAAAGATCGGGTACCGGTAGCCCGCTCGCACGGCGAAGAAGAGATGCTTGCAGGGTGGGTCAATGAGGTTGCGCGCCGCCTCTTCCGTCACCCCAGACCGATTTGGCGGGGTGCGACGTCCATGGCCCACCGCAAAAAAAAAAAAAAAATTTTAATAAAGCGACATTTAAAGACCACGTATCAGTGACAAAAGTCATCGTTGGTAACACACACTGGTTACAAACCTTTGTTCTCAGAACATAGGACGAGAAGATTGTGTTAAGTTTCCCAAACATTGTCAGGCCCAATTGATTCGTCGGCTGACGTCTTTCTAGAAATTGGACCTACCTAATTGGACTGTTTATCTTAGGTAAACATAGTGATCGACAACTTCGAGAATCGCATCCCCAGCTAAGAACAGTACAGAAATGACGTAGGAATTAGACATGACTTTCGCCTTGTCCATGTTCATTTACAGATTTACTAGTTGAAAACCCCTGCTGAGTTCGTTGAGTAAAGTGCCTATGTCCTCCAGGAATTCTAACGTGATCAAAAAACACAAACAGTTATTACTAGCTTATTATATCTCGGAATGCATTATTGGTGACTTTATAAATATACTACAATTATCGGACACAACACATGACACATCCAAACACAGAATAAACTTTTGTGGATCATACAAACAATAAAATAGTTGACAGAAGACAGTACATCTAAATGTAAATGTAACTCTGACTGTGAGGCCTTCCAAACTACTAATGAAATGGAGGATGTAGGTACCGAGGGAGACCGAGACTAACCTACCTAGACCAGATCGGTCATGTATTGAAGGAAGGTGGAGTCAAGAGTCTCCGAAACCGGCGAACGTGTATGAAGAGAATTATGAATGTTGAGGAAGCGAGTGAAGTATGCAGAGATAGAGTTCTCTGGCACTCTGTTCTCTCTGCCTACCCTGCAAGGGATATGGAGTAATGATATGTATGTATGTAATATATGAGAATAAAAATAAGACCCAAGACAATGTTTATGTAACGGTGAACTCACCTATTCGGGCTTCAATAAATCTTGCAGTTACAGAAGTGGCACCTTTAGCTGCATAAACACCAAGAGCAAGAAGTGATAAGCCACCAGCAGCAGCTAATGTTTTGTCCCAGTCTGTCACAAGAGCATTTAGACCTGCTCCCACTACACTACCTGCTGTCCTGTAAGTTTAGTCAACATATTTACTTTAGGTTTAAATTGTTACAGTTGTAAAGAAATCGAAAAAAAAAATATTGCTAATAGTGCTAATCAAGCTTTTCAGCTTGGAACAAGCACTCAAGGAGTTATACGTGAGTAAATACACAAAATTGGGCATGGAAAGTAGTCTACTAGACTACCATGCCTGTGAGGGATTCCTGTAACAGTATTCAATAATATGAGCAACTGTATGAAGCATGGTTTTACTTACTTTATACTTTCTAATATAGTGGTCCTATTTTCAGCTGCTTTCAATCTTATTTGTTCCAAATTAATATCCCGGTTTTCTCTATCAGCTTTTGCTCTAGCCCTAGCTTCTGCCTCAATAGCCTTAAGTTTGTTCTTTTCACGAAGTTCCATTTCATGTTCAATAGTTGCTCGGCGCATAGCCTCCTGTTTTGCCACACTCTCTTCCTGCCTACATTCATAAATGTAATTTGTTATAATGACAAGTTCTTTTATCATATTAATTTTGTAAAATCATAACTTAGCTTAGTTCAGTGGTTATTATGGAAGGATAACTGTAGACTTACTTTTTCAGTATTTCTTGCTGAGAAGCCTGATTTTGGAGGAGCTGTTCTTCATACCTCTTCTTAGCTAACTGATCCTGGTATTGAGCTCGCATTTGATGTTGTTTTGTTTCTTCCTAGAAGCAAAAATAAACTTGACATCTAATTGTACAGACAAATTAATAAATAGATTAATTATACTATAATAACAGTTATTTTACAATAATAATTATGTATTATTGTAGACATGTACTTAGAGCACAATAATGGGGCAGCTAGCACATCTACAACCAGCTTCGGTAAAACACTTTTTGATGTTCATGTATGACAACACCCAACTCCATATTGCAGAATAGATAATTGCTACCCTACAAAAGCTAGGATTAGAAGCTCACCATCATACTTTTAACTTAATATATTATAAAATACATTACACACTTAAGACTACAGACAAAGGACAACTTTATAGTGAGAACAAATTTTATAACTTAGACACAGAGTACAAATTTATCATTGATTTTTGAATTATTATTGATAGTCAGAAATAAAAATCGACTTAAATCTATTCTGAAAAAAATGCAGATGTCATAGTCCTTGAATCCGGGACAATGGTAACCAATTTTGGTTGGGTTTCATTATACTACCTGGGTAGAACGAGTCATATGCATAATAGTTACAGTAATCTTAATGAACTCACCTGTAATGTTTTCCTACGCTCTTCATAATCAACTTTTTTCTGTTCTACTTTAGCATGTTCTATGGCGGCTTCATACTCCTTGATCTTTGCCATTTGTTCAGTTTGTTTTGTGCTTTCCTGCAACTTACTAAGCTCGAGTGCTTCTTTTGCATGTCCTAGTTAAATTGAAAATATGTTAATAATTATAATTAAAAAAGATAATAATGAAAAGGAAATTTATTGCTTAAATTTACTTAATGCTCTAAAATTCATCAAATCTCAAATCTTAAAAGGAATTAAATGTTCAAAAATTCTTCATTATTTTTATTTAACATGTCTCAACCTCGCTTTTTATAATATGTACCATTTCAAACATTGTTCCTGTAGGAACAGCAAAATATATTCACAAATAGGATATCAAAATATTTAATAATATTAATGATAATATGAATTCACTCACTAAAATTTGAGTCAATTGAAATGTCAATTCAAATGGCTATATATTTACAGGCAACAAATATAAAATCTTTCTTTTGCTGTAATAAGCACATAAAGTCTAAAATGTCTTGGTTTTGGTATAAGTATGTATAAGTATTTATTCTAACCGAAAATAATAAAGGAAAATGGGGTCTACATTATTTAATCATATATAATCACTAGACTCTAATCTTAAGCATTAAATAAAGTCATTTTTTATACTATTTTCTTGATATTGATTTAAATTAAATCTGATTATAAAACTAAATTGACATTTTCATTATCTGTATGCTAATATAAGAGATAATAATGATAGAGAAGGATGTGTGGCACCACTCATCAACACCATCAAAATAAAAATTGTTTCACTAAAAGAATAGTATGTTATACCAGAGCTCTCTATATCTTTTATCACAGCAGAATATCCTATTCATACAGAAATAGAGAAACAGTGGCAGAAGCAAAGTATATTACAATTTATAACATAAAATATTTATAAGAACTTGTTTATGAGTGAAATGTTTTTTTTTTTAAAGGACCACCCTGCACTAATGAAATAATCCATGTATTGCAGGAGACTTTACAAATATACAATTAACACAGACAAATTACATACAGACTCAGAACAATACTTTGTGGATCACACAAAGTATTGTCCTGCGTGGGAATTGAACCCATGGTAGAGGCACGGAAGGTCGGTATTTTAACCACTACGCCATCTGTGCAGCCAAATTGTGTGTGTGTTGTGGGACCACACAACCCACATGTCCAAATCTGTCCAAATTGTCCTACCACTTAGACAAGTGTGAGCTGTCATATGACATTTAATTTGCAGCTTATATTATTTTCTAGTCTTTATGGAAGACATGACCCATCTATCAGACAATGATTACACATTGTACCAATTTTAATACTCTAACTTTGCTGTTTGAATAGTATTAAATGATGACAGTAGCCTATTATTAAATTACTAAGATTTAGCATTTAACATTTTAGAATATTTATAAAAACTTGTATTAGAGTATTGGTGTAAAGATGAGAAAGGGAATGCTCCGATGGTTCGGACATGTGGAAAGAATGCCGAACGAATGTCTGGTTAAGAAGATATACAATGCGAAATTGGAAGGAGGTACCGGGGGAGACCGAGACTAACCTACCTAGACCAGATCGGTCATTTACTGAAGGAAGGTGGAGGCAAGAGTCCGGCGAGCGTGTATGAAGAGAATTATGAATGTTGAGGAAGCGCGTGAAGTATGCAAAGATAGAGTTCTCTGGCACTCTGTTCTCTCTGCCTACCTTGCAAGGGATATGGCGTGATGATATGTATGTATGTATAAAAACTTGTTTATGAAAGAAATATGATTGTTAAATTGAATGCCATACAACAGGTCACACTTGTCGTAGTAGTAGGACGATTGGAATGAATATCGAGAAAAGACATGGGTTAGAGTCCCATATGTGATAATAATTTTCCACTCGTAAACAAGTTTTTATAAATAACATAGCATGTTAAAAGCTCAGTCTCAGTAATTTGGATACAAAATATTCATTATACTACACTCAATCTCAGTAATTTGGATACAAAATATTCATTATACTCTATTCTCTTGAAATATAGATATAACTAAAATTAGAATACCAATTTCATTTCGTATTGTATTTACGTCTTAAGGTGACGGTGTGCTATCTACCCGACAATGTTTACACATTGTTATAGGCTTAATACTTCAAACTTTACAGTTAGAATTGTATTAAACGATGACACAACCTTGTTATTTAAATTACTGAAATTTAGCATTTTAATATGCTTCATTATTTATAAAATCCGATTACGAAATGAAAAATGATGTCGCAAGCGGGATTCGAACCCGCGCCTATTGGGATTCCGGCCCAATCGTGCTGCCACTACACTACCGCGACTAATTGTAGGACATGCAAATTTCATTTCGTATTGTATTTACGTCTTAAGGTGACGGTGTGCTATCTACCCGACAATGTTTACACATTACGATTACACGATTGGGCCGGAATCCCAATAGGCGCGGGTTCGAATCCCGCTTGCGACATCATTTTTCATTTCGTAATCGGATTTTATAAATAATTAAGCATATTAAAATGCTAAATTTCAGTAATTTAGAATATCAAATTCGCAGTGGTCGCAACACAATATCAATCCATCCACACATCTATTATATCAATGTCCTCTACTCGACATAGGCCTATCCATAAATGGGATGACACTATAATCGCTATGTTTGAGGAGTAAGGTGGTGATTGCAATTGGTGCTACAAGTTTCTCTATAAAGCTGCTCTCTGCACATTCTCCCTGTGATCCATCAGCTGAATTCAAGATAACTAATTCTTAACTGTTACTACATAGTAATGTCGTGTTAATACCAAAACTGAACTTCTTGTTATAGCTTCAGCACCATAGAGTTGCATTGAATTTGGCAATGATGAGTGGGAGATATTGGATTCAAGTGAAAGACACAAGTTGATCAGTATTCAAATCATTCTCCTACTCTTATCCCAATTACTTAGGGTCAATACAATATGTACTCTTTTTCATAGTACATATCGTAAAAGTTACTGGCAATAGTTTTATGTCTGGCCGCCTGCCAGACGTGTACTCTCCTTGGGAATGTAATTGTTGATCAAACAGTATCAGATGGAGCTGGCCCAGGTCATTATAAGGCTCTTAGTCGTCTTTTTCGACATCCACGAGCAAAGTAAGGGTTGGTAGTATTCGTAACCGCTACCACAGAGCTTCATTCATATATGATACATATTTGTGATAGTGGAAGTATTTATATACGTTTATCGTTTCTATTTCTAAAAGTAGTTATCATTTACGTCTTTGAGACTCTAATCTAATATTAGCATTAGAAACCTTACTTGGGCCACTATTGTTTTTTTTTTTAATCTATTAAAATTTACAAAGAACACAAATATAAATATATAGCACTACATAAAGGTTATAGGCTTGTGTACTCTGCTTTTAGGATTGGGATATAGAAGTATGAGCTACAATAAACTCTGCCAGGTCTAATAAATGGACATCAATGTGATCAACAGGCACATATTGAATAATTATTTTTAGGGTAAATTTGTGCTTAAAAGTGAGACTGACTGACTGTAATGATAATATGATAGCACATATTTTTTTTCATGTTAAGGTTATGTATGAATAAGTGTGGTTATATTAAACCACAAGGTTTAGAAAACATATCTAATAGTAGCTGCAGCATAAAAATAAATTTGTAGAACTGGCTAACATTTAATTGAGAACAAAAGTTTTAGGGTTATGAGCTCGCATTATGCAATACCGCACAATGTGATCGCAATATACTATACTTACTTGATCTTTCTAATTCACGAGCCGCCTGAGCAGCTCTTTCTAGCGCACTAGAATCGAAACGATATGCCTCCATTGCTTTCTTTTCGGATTTAGATAGGGTAACAGGGGCTGCAGCAGATCCCCCGGAGTCGGCTGGCGGATCATCAGATGGTGGTTGAGGAGGCTTACTGCTATAGCCGAATAACCACGACATTGTCTAGTAGTCTTTATTCATACAAAAAATACGCAAAAAATATTTTATAAACTTATCAGCAAAAGCCGCGTAAGTACATCAGACACAAAATCTCACAAAACGAGTGAATGACAGACCTAGCCGACTGCGCGAGCCGGCCAGTGTACAGTGTGACCAATGCCATTTTTAAATTTTACAATAGTATATTTTCCAAACAAATCTACCAGAAGAATATATAAAGATGATTTATAAAAATAATTATTAAGACTTTTATCATACTCTATATTTATTATATCAGTTTATTGTGGGCACTAAAAGAGAAAAGTGTTCCTATGAAGTATATAAGGTTAGACTGTGCTATATACAGGCGACGTAGATTGTACATAAGATCAGCTGTTGGAAATTGCATTGGGTTCAGTGTTGAGGTGGGCCTGCACCAAGGATCAGAGTTAAGGAGTTCACCACTGATCCTGTTGATAATGGATGCCTTAAGATCGGAAATACAGAAGTAAGTACCCTGGTGCATGCTATTCGCTGATGGCATTGTTCTCATCAGAGAAAATGAACTTGGGGTCCAGAGATCCTGATAAATTGACGTTATAAATTGAAGAATGTTGGCTTGAAAATCAGCCAACCAAACACCGAGTAGGTACATGTTCGACGATCTCTCCAATCTTACATCAATTTCTCTAGACAGAGTACTTACTTATACCAGTATGCTCGAATTTCGATACCTTGGTTCACTTATCTAAAGAAATGACGACCTGGATCGTGCGGTCAAGCACAGAATTGATGCAGAATGGATGAAATAGCAGGTCACGGGTATATTACGAGACTTTAAAGTACCCATAAAGTTTAAGAGTAAGATCTACAAAACCTTAATAAAACTTGCTGTATTATATGGGTCAGCATATTGGGCTACAAAAGAGTAAGAATACTATTCACCACCCCATTTCTTGCTCGTGGGTGCTTGAAAGACGAATAAGGGTTAAAATAATAGGCATATAATATCTAGTACAAGAGCTGAGATGATGGTGGTCATGACAAATCAATTTGTAAGATAATCTCCCTCCCATTCTGGCAGAGTATTACGCCTAACAGTGTGATGTTTATGAGCTGAATAAAAAGTTTATTCCTGGTCATAGAGATTTGCAATGCACTTGCTTGCAATGAATTTAGTGGGTTCTTACGATACTCACGGATATCAAAAAGATGATGAAAATTGTGTGATAGTGGTATTCTTACTCCAAAACCAACCACCATCTCAGTTCATATACATCGCACTACGACTACAACGATAACATAGCAGATATGTACACATATTTACCTAATTAATTTAGTATGCACCATTTCGCAGTTTTCATAGCAATTTCATATATTAGACAGATCGTAAGGACGTTAAGGGGAAGTACCCTTGGAATAACAATGTAAGTAGGTCATTTCTTATAGAAGGCGGTAAGCAGACGTGAAATGACATGTTGCCAAAGAAGAAGGGTCAGCGCTCACTTGACGGGATGTCATGGTAACGAATTTTTGTAAGACGGAAGGATTATGAATCTTATTCTCATACACAAACGTTGAAATCGTTACCAAGTAGGTTTTATTGATAGGACTCAATTACTATACTGGAATACATTAAAAAGTTGGCAATAAAACATAGAGACCAAAGGGTAATACAAGAGCTCGGATTGACATCACAATAAAGACCAAAAATTCATACGTGGAGTATAAAAAGACATCATCACAAGTTCACAACAAACTAAAAACACAGAATCTCGTCAAAAATACATATAAACCATCATAAATGTATAATATAAAAGCCACTTCAAGAAAAATTGAATTATATGGCTTCAACTTCAACATAACGACTAAAATATACAACATAAAAAAGGCACGGACAAAAGTCTGTGGACCAACAATTTATTTAATAAAAAAAAATAAAAAAGAGTGTGCGCTTAAGACCGCACGGCAGAAGTGAAAATGAAAACTTCATTGGCCCATCCCAATCAATTTATATATAGGTATATAGTAAATAATATTATGTAGTATTATTAGGGATCGTGTTCGTAGATTGAATGAGAAACAAGTCAGAAATTAAAGTTAGTATTTATTAAATTCTATATACTTAAATCAAATTATTTATTTTTGTTATCGTATTCTACAAATGATACAATTAGTTTGTGATAACTATAATAAGAAAATATGGCAAAGTAAAAGTGAACAGAAAATAAAAGTTAGGTTAACTTTTAATTATATTACACATACATTTATATATACGCATATAATATAAACATCAGCGACCTATACGATCGAATCCCCATCGATCGAATTATATAAAATAATATCAATAAATATAATTATGATTTGTGTAACGGTTACCTATTGTGTATAATGTTTTTTTTATTTATGTTATTTTTCCAAAATGTATTATTTTTCAATATTACCAAACCGCTAAATACACACACTAACCTCACAATGTAAAACAGATAGTTGTTAAAATAATAATAATTATCATTACGTATCAATTATCTCACTATATCTTTAAACGAGCAATTCTTGTATATATATATATATACAGAGTGCAGACGTCAATACGACAATAAATGAAAACACCGTCAATACTAGTGTATAGGAGTATTTTGAAACTATTAAAAAAGTCCTCGCATGTATATTTAAAAATCAATTTTTTCAAACAAACTTTTTATCATAAATATTGAAACAAAATAGAACACCGTTTGTAAATATTAGTTCACTAACCTGTGGTCGGTAAGCGGCGAGTGACCTTGTGGTATCATATGTTACAACTTCGAAACGTAGGTAAATACATTGGGCGCTATACTATTCATTCTCACTTGATTATTTTATTAAAATAGTCACGATAACTTTAATAATTCACTTGGTCGTTAAACTTAAATTTTCGATATGTGCGCCATGGACCCGAACGCACAAATTATATCGTCTTAAAATATTATTTCGAACTCTTGTTAACAGGTCGCCATTGACGGCGATGTATTTTAACTTGTCGAAAGATCGTACAATTCCTTTTTTTAAGTTCTCTACATTATCAACCTGTGTCAAATTTGCGAGAAAAATAATTTAAAATTTGTTCATCTAGGGTGACTCTTACACGCGAAGGAGCACTATCCATATGAGGCAGTAAGGATTGATTATCCCGTGACCTCTGGACAGCTTGCACAATAGTCCGGCCATTGGTAGTACAAACACGTGTGTTTCCATATCTCTTTCGGTACGTACGTATGGTTAAAGCTGCATTTCCGTGATATTCTCCATAAATTAAAATCATATCTGTATACCCGAAGCTGTGTAATTATAACGAGGCATTGTAAATGAGAAAGAAATACTATTCTAACACAAAGTAAGCGTCTAATTACGCACATTCACGTCACAGGATCACGATGGCACACTGACCTACAGACCTATTATAATAGTTTTGAACATGAGACCGAGGTCTTCTTTCATTAAGCCGCATTAGGTAGTTTTAAATTTCTCATCTAAGTCTGATGACACGGTTTATATGTATGGATCTTAAGATTTAGGAATAAGGTATAATATGCATTGATTTGTATTACGTTTGGGGAAGACTTGAACTGGTAAACATGGCGATATGTAGGTACTAGTTTCATATTGGTTTATACCGATGCGGCGCGGGAGCTCATTGATAGGCGAATAATTTTAATTTTTATACAGAGTGTGGAAATTGTTAATAATACAAAGTAATGTGCTGCGGCTAAACTATACGACATATTGTATTCAAAGTTTGTATACAGGCTGGGCAAGTCATCAGATACACTAGATTAAAATTATTGTCGTATGGTCGTCTCCACCTTGTATATATATATATATGTAATCTGAATCTCGGAAACGGCTCCAACGATTTTCTTGAAATTTAGTATACAAGGGGTTCCGGGAGCGATTAATCGATCTAGCTAGGTTTCATTTATAGAAAATATTATTTTGTCAGTATATTTCGGGAACAAAAATATAATTTTGCGTTATACTAAAACTATTAGAATATGAAGATTTTCAAATTTTGACGCTGTCATTAAGAATAGACATTTAGCTCAGTTGGGAAATCGAGTTGTCTAATCCATACAAACCGGAGCTCGGTTCGGATCCTTACTTTTCCTTATTTACTTTTTGGCCTTATTTTTTATTATTTTATTAATTATTATCTTTTGCCCGCATTTTTGTCTGCGTAGAAGTCGATAATGTTTTAATAGGATTTTTGTTTGTTTTTTACGTTATTATTTTTATTGTTATATATAGATAATTATGTATAAATGTTTGTATTCTTATATAGTATAACAATCTTATCCGTATGTGACGGAGTAAAAATACAATTCACCACCCCCTATCTTACCCGTGGGTGATCGTAAGAGACGACTAAGGGATATAAAATACATATAACATATATGCAAGAGAAGGAAAACTCAAAACTAAACCCTATACCAACACGTCTGACCAGCACGGTATAGTAGGTTAACTTTCCTCCTATTATGGAGGAGGCATGAGCCCAATAGTGGGACGTATATGGGCTGTGATGATGATGATGATGATAATAATCTTTGTTATAGTGTAGGGAAGGTTTAATAAACATAAAAATCAAATGAGATTTTGTTATATATTATGGACTCCAGGCTTTTCTTTGCAGGCCATGTTTTTAATACATCGCGCTCATTGCGACCGAGGCGACGGGAGGGTAGTGTACGGCCCCATAACGCACCGTCTTTTCCATCGAAATTAAGCCTACCACTGGTACCACTTCCTTAACATCCCCTCCCACCCGCGATTCTACACCTATTACAGTATTTCTTTGTAAACAATATCTTTTGTTTTCCTTTCGGATGCTAGAGTTACTAGGCTACTCTGTGAGCTTACTCTGAAGCATGTCACATACAACTGCCCATGGGAGAAGCAGCTTTCTCTCAAGTCTACTCCCGCTACCTTAAGAATATGACCTCGAGCTGTGTTTATGGTTATTGCGAAGCAGAATTTAATGGCAAACTGCACTCTCTGAAATTCGAAGGAGTAATTTGACGGCATTTGGAGAATCTTAGGCATAAATACAGACTCTGCTCAAGAACAACCGATCAGTATAGATGACCTGATTACATTGCAATGCAATTTTTTTTCTTGCAAACTGGTGGCATTGTATATGTTTTCAAGATGTGAGTTGGGAGACCGGGAGCCTTCAGAGTATTCAGGAACTCGACCGGTTGTCGGACTTGGGGTATAAACCCCTAACTTATTCGTAAGTTTATTTTAATATTCGACCCCTTGGAATTATTTAAAATATTTGGAAGTAAATAGTATAAAGAAATCGAAACGACCGTAGTAGCGCACATAGTTAGGTCATGTCGTCATACGACCAATCTGATCAGCATTAACATCCTGTCTCCCTATCGTATCTTACTGATTGTTCCTACTATACCTATATATAGCCTTTCCGTCTCAATTTTTACTAAAACGTTGATTAAACCCTGACTAAACAGCGAAAAAATATAGAAAATGACTATCTCTCTTTATTAATCATTATGCTGTAAAAATACCCTCGCCAGAGTAAAATTAAAATGGGTAATATATCTTATGAGCGATGGATTTCAGTTATACGATGCAATGTGTTATCATGGCTCTCCATTACAATATTCGGCTTAGAAAATTGCTGTCCAACAATTTAAAATTTCAAACTCCACGTTCGTATGACGGCTTGTCCTAAAAGTGTATGACCTCTTTATAGCTTAGAAACTTTCAAATGCCGTGTTAATACAGTATTGTGACTTTTGAGACATTCCAATTTTAAAGAGTATTTCCATTGTACCAAGCTTTTATGTGAGTTCAACCTCTTCAGGGTTCCGTACCAAAAGCGTAAAACGGCACCCTATAACTAAGACTTCGCCGTCCATCCATCCGTCCATCTGTCTATCACCAGGTTGTATCTCATGAACCATGATAGTTAGACAGCAGTCAGACAGAAATTTTCACAGATGATGTGTTTCTGTTGCCGCTATAACGTCAAATACTAAAAAATAAAATAAATATTTACCGGTACTCTCCCATACGACAAACGTGATTTTGGCTCCTTTTTGCTCGATACATTTTTTATTTTCTATTTTTGTACTTTTGCCTTTAAATTTATTTTTTCATTGTTTTAATTATATTTAAATATATCCTCCAAAACACACTAATAAGAAAATACCGAGCAAAGCTCGGTCCTCCAGATATTAACTATTAATTTAATAAAGACAATTAAGGCATAGGAATTGATCATACGAAATACAGCGATACAACTGCAAAGAGCAGCTGACTGTATCTTTCTCGCTCGGGTACACTCGGCGGTCTCGAGTTCACCCGATCGAGCGTTTCACCTCAGAGCAGGACGGATCAGCCTAACTTACTACCCACGAAAAACCTATGTGCGGTGCGCCTAAAGAAGTTTTCACTTAAACAAAAATGTTGGTATTGATATCAACTACGAACCAAATCATCCCCAAAATAACTTTCTTCCTCTTTTTAACCCAGTTAGGGGATGAATTTCAATAAAACAGCAAAATACGTATTCTAACAATTCTGTTAAAGTAAGTTTAGGTAAAATTTTAAGCAAATTGGACCATTTAATCCCTTTGTCCCAAATGAACTATTTTCACCCTCTTAGAAGAATTTCGGCATATCCTTGCTTATCGGATGCCTATACTATGTTATACAAAGAACGCACTCTAAGTTTCAGGTCTCTATGATCAGTGGTTTAGGCTGTGCATAGATTCATCAGTCAATTATTAGAATAAAGCATTTTATATTATATATAGGTAGATTATACCACGCTGATCAGACTAGTAGGAATATGCCTGTTTTCGCTTTTACCCTTCATCTGTTTGCAACACTTGGTTAACCTTTATGAAAAAGGTTGATTGAAGATATATTCAATTTTACTCCATCACCATAAGAATAGATTAATTAATAAAGAATTAATAATTAATTAATAGATTAATTAATTCTCTCTGCCTACCCTGCAAGAGATATGGCGTGATGATATGTATGTATGTACCATAAGAATAGAATTAAAATGTATTCACTTCATTTTTTTTAAACAAGAGAGCTGAATAGGTAGATATCTAATGTCTGAAAAATTTCACTTAACTCAACTCAAGAGGGAAAGTTTGAATTTCTTTATCAGGTGCATATCTCATAATCAGTAAAGAACAAGTAAAGATGTAGCGTAGATCATCTTGCAATAAAACCAGTTTCAGGCGAAGAAATTTGAGTCGCGTTTTTTTTTCTTTTTTGTTTTTTTTTTTCTTTTTTGTTTTTTTTTTGGCATCGTCCGAAGACATTTGCCATGTACAAAAATTAGGAAAGTTAAAATATATATCGAGAATTAGCGTTTAGGAATGAGAGGATCGTGGATCAGGGAGAGGAGAATATACAAAAATATCTACAGGATAGGATTATAAATAAATATTATTACATACAATGAAGGAGATTAGACAATCGTAAATAATAGGATTTAAGGAAGATAAGAGTATAGAAATATTAGTAGGTAACGGAAGTTTAAGAGTAACAAGCGTATTATAAAAAGGAACATGGTTGTATAAGACGCAGGAAAAAAACATATGATTTAAGTCTCCAAATTCGCCACAGTTGCAGTATGGATCACTTCTTATTTTCATTTTGGCTAAATGAGCTGGTACACATGTATGCCCTAAACGCATTCTGATTAGGACTGTAATAGCTCTTCTACCAAGTCGTAACTTGTTAAAAGCGCCACTACAGAACCAAGGTTTCGCTGGTATAAATCACTGTATCATTCTATAATGTGAACCCTTTGATTGGCTAGACAGTGCCCAGATCTTCTCCCAAGAATCCCTGAGATAAGCACCAGGCAATGTCAGCAGGTCCTGAGGATAAATATGATATGGAAAGATATCGCCACATTCCACAGCCTCGTTAGCTAATCTGTCAGCCCGTTCATTTCCATCTATGCCGCAATGGCTTGGTAACCATGCCAAGTTGATATGCAATCCCGCACTCAAAGAGTAAAGTTATTAAACTGAAAAAGAGTGGCAACTCCATGATAAAATATGCATGTATGGAAGGTGCTGCTACCCAGAGTTTACGCGGTGAACTAAAGTTGAAGTGATATATATACATATCTACATGTGTATGTGTAATTATATAGAATTTTCTTTTACTATGAAAGCTACCCTGAAATATAAAAAAACATATCATCTGATAACGAAGCAATAATAATATCAGCTTAACAATGAAAATTGAGATAATTTTCAGAAAGTACATCAATAACCGTAAATAGATTGATGACAATAAGTACCTACGCTAGGAACAAAAAATAATAATTCTCAGTTGTCAAACGTTTGACATACAGGACAAAATGGCAGCCGTTAAGTTTGTACAAACAATCTGTAGGCGGCGCGACGGTCAGTAAAAATAAGTAATGTTTTAAGTGTGCCCCCCCAGCCCGCACTTAAGCATAAAAGTAGCTTGTGTCTAGCTTCGTATATAAGTGGATAGTGAGTTTTAACTTTGAATGGAAATTTAGATAGAGCTTGTAGTGCGCTCTTAGAATCGCTAAAAATAATAGATCTCTCCAATTTAAAAATTAAAATATATTCTAATGCTTTTACGATTCCGAAACATTCCCCAGTGAAAACAGAGGTTTCAGAGGGGAACTTAATTTTTTATACAATATTAAATTCTTTGTGGAATATACCCACCCCTACTCTACCAGATTGACTGTGCTTCGAAGCATCGGTAAATATTTTATGCCAACCTTGCCATTTCTCGTTAACTATTGCTTTGAAATTATTATGAGCATCAACAACGTCACGATTTATGTTCAAATTAAAGTAAATTGTGGGAGTATGTATAAGACTATGAAAATTACAGTGAAAAATAGGTAAACGTTCGGAATTGAAAACTGGGGCTGAAAGATTATTAAATTTATTAAAACTGTTTACTAAACAAGGTAGTTTTTTATGATTCCAGTAAGAGGATTCAGGTATTAATGCTGTTAACTGTCGAATTTTAGGCAGAAGCTCGTTGTGTGACTGACATAAACGAAATAGGTAGCGGTCAGATAAAAACTGTCGCCTCAAGTAAAGGGGCGGGTCGCCACACTCTACTTGTAAGGCATTGAGAGGGCTGGATTTCATTGCTCCTATAATTATCCGCATAGATTTAGATTGTATTCCATCTAACCTCTTCATTGCCCATACACTACAGGGTTCTAATAGAAATGTGCCATAATCCAATACACTTCTTATTAATGCATTATAAATAATTTTTAAAGAAGAAGGGTGCGCTCCCCACCAAACTCCTGTAAGACATCTGATTAAGTTTAAATTTTTCTCACACTTAGACACGACGTATTCACAGTGAGCATGGCCAGTAAGTTTAGAGTCTAATACAACTCCTAAGAATTTTGTATGCGATTTTTAAGGTATTACACAATCGTCGTAATGAATATTTACACGTGGCTGATTACGTTGCCGACTGTACACCACGACGGTGCTTTTAGAGGCCGATAACTCTAACCCATGCCTGTCTAACCATGCTTTTAACGACTTTAGTGCCAATGATAATTCTTGTGATGCTAAATGACTACATTTGTTAATAAAGTATATTAGTAAATCGTCTGCATATTGTAATACATTCACAGAATTGCCAACGGATGCTCTCAAGTCATAGGTATAAATATTATAAAGAAGTGGGCTTAAAACAGAACCCTGAGGTAGACCTTGCCATGATATTCTTTCTAGGCCAGTAGAATCTAGAAGTATTTTTCGTCCACAAAGCATATTTTTAATGAAGGTAACTAATAACAACGGAACTTTAATTTGAATTAATTTGATACATAATATATCTATGAGAACATTATCGTATGCGGACTGAATATCTAAAAATGCAGCCACTACAGACTTATTTTGTGAGAAGGCTAAGCGATTGAGGCGCGTTTCTTCTTGATGTTACATTTTATTTTTTCGTATTTTTAATGGTGTTTAGATAGTAGATATTTTGCAAAATAATATGCCAATGTAATCAGTACCTGCATCGAGAATGCTTCTATAGTCTAGTCAACAAGTTCAAAAACGTGTTAAATAGAAAAAAAGCTCCTAAAAATATGTGCGATACCTACCTTATTCGATATACCGGCTTTTTAGACGGCGCGCCTATGCCGTAACGACATCACGGAGCCCTATTTTCAGCGCTAAAAAAATATAAATAATAGAGATAGAGTTCCGGGGGATGAGACGTTTTTATTGGAAATTTCCTCCTCTTTCAGGATCTTTTTTCAAAATTCCTAAATATCATTATTTTAGATATTATTAACGAAAAACTAAATACCTTTATTTTTTTATTTTATTTTGTTAATAACAATCGCAATTTTTTATGTGCTAATAAACCCTAAAAAAACATTTTTCTAGACGTCCGTCATTCCGAATCGAATGAGTTATCGCACATATTTTTAAGAGCTTTATTTCTATTTAACACGTTTTTGAACCTTGTTGACTAGACTACAATTTTAATACAGTTAATATTTATGTTGGAGCTCGGGAATGGTTCTCAAGGGCTGGAATAGCGCAGTCATCGTGCGTTTGTTTAAAAACAAGGGTTCACATTATGACTGCGCAAATTACAGAGCCATAAGCTTGACCAGTTTGGCAGCAAAAGTGTACGGTAAAATTATTGAAAGGAGAATGAGGATGGTGTCCGATGGTTTACTGTGTGAGGCACAAGGAGGTTTCAGGAGTGGAAGGGGATGCATGGATCAAGTGTTCTCTCTGCGCGACATTGTGGAGAAGCATCTGGCTCTAGATCAGAGGGTTTTCTGCAGTTTTGTGGATCTGGAGAGAGCATTTGACACGGTTGTACGAAAGGAACTTTGGGACATTTTACCGGAGTATGGTATTAACGGTAAACTGCTGCAAGCTGTGCAGTCCAGTTTCATTGGCTGTAGAGCTTGTGTGCGGCTGGATGATGGAATGTCGCCTTTGTTTGACGTCAATATCGGCGTTAAACCGGGGTGCGGTCTATCAGCCAGGCTGTTTATCATATATCTGGATAAATGTCTCCAAAGCTTGAACGTGGGAGATATGAATGTGGGAGTCCAGATGGCGACTCAGTGGTCAGTGCTCTGCTTTATGCAGATGATGCAGTCCTGCTGGCGTAGTCAACGGCTGACCTGTAGACTCTAGTCGACACAATGACAGAAGATTGTAAGAAAAGGGGTCTACGCGTGAATGTGAGCAAAACCAAAATAATGGTCTTCGAAAGAGATGAAGCCAGAACAGATGTAAGAGTAACAATAGGTAATGATGTACTAGAACAAGTGAATGAATTTGTATATCTTGGATGTGGATTTAGCCGAGATGGAAGGTACACCACTGATATAGAGTGAATGCAGGAAATAGAGTGAACGGAGCGTTGGGGCAACTTCTCGGTAGCCACCACCTCAGCCAGAAGGCACGTGTAGCAGTACATAACGCAGTGCTTGTCCCAACATTACTGTATGGAAGTGAGAGTTAGGTATGCAGAAAAGAGCATGAAAGTAAAATTAATGCGGTCGAAATGCTATCTCTACGGAAAATTTGTGGAGTTAGGCTGACTGATCGCATTCGTAACGACGATGTAAGAGAGCGAGTAGGTATGAAAGAGAGTATTGGTGTAAAGATGCGAAAGGGAATGCTTTGATGGTTCGGACAAGTGGAAAGAATGCCGAACGAACGTCTGGTTAAGAAGATATACCTACAATGCGAAAGTGGAAGTATGTAGGTACCGGGGTAGACTAACTTACCTAGCCCAGATTGATCACGTACTGAAGGAAGGTGGAGTCAGGAGTCTCCGAAACCGGCGAGCGTGTATGGAGTGAATTATGAATGTTGAAGAAGCGAGTGAAGTATGCAAGGATAGAGTTCTCTGGCACTCTGTCTACCCTGCAAGGGATATTGCGTAATGATATGTATGTATTAATATTTTACAATTATTCCATCAGCATCATCTCAGCTCATATATGCCCCACTGCTGGGCTCGAACCTACTCCACAATAGGAGAGAAAATGACCGCTGGTCAGACGTGTTGGTGTAGGTTAGTTAGGTAGGTTTTGTTTCGAGTTTTCCTTCTCTTGTATAAATGTCAAATGCATATTTTATCCCTTAGTCCTGTTTTACGATTATCCATGGGTAAGAGCCCGTGGGTGCGTGGTGAATTGTATTCTTATTCTTACTCCGTCACCACACGGAAAATTTTTATTATATAATTATTTCGTCAACATCGAATTTTGTAGTTTTCAAATGTTAATTAAGTATTAATGAAATACAATAAATGTTTTATTATGTATATTTATTTTATAATATTTAGTTTATTCAACTTGGAAAACACTGTAAACGTAATAAAAACACCTATTTAATTACAATATAGGCATTTACTACGACGTTATTATTGACTAAATGCTTCCAGTGCTGTATTCTTTACATTTTTCTAAAGTACTTAGTTATCATCAGTTTAATTAGGTAGTCTAGGTATATATTGAACACAATGGAAACTTAGGCCAACACTGTTATTTTTGTTGCTGTTATACCTAATATAAATTTTAATATTGGTAGTATCATTACTTGTTATAAAAATTTAAAAAAAAAAAGAATGGTAACAATAAATTGACAAATATAAACACAATGATTTAAATTACAGTTAGCTATATTTAATCATTTGAATTAATGACCACATTGATTCCACATAAATACATAGACACCTAGTACTTAATATATGTACATGTAAAGCATGTAAAAGGTAAAATACTAAAAATAAATATTATTAACAAAGTTATAAATTGAATGTATAAAATAATAAAAATATAAAAGTTAGTTACACTAACCAGTAAGTGGTAATAACCATATATGTAAGTGGGACAGATCATTTTTATAATACTGGGAAAGAACATTCACTCATTCAAGTAGACAACTATACTTAAATAAATCCTAAATACTTTATTGACTTGTTTCTACGATAATAATTATCTTATTGAAAAAAAAATGTTCCTATAAAAATTAAGAAGCTTGTATTTCAATTATAGCAAATGACAAGATGCACCTTAATAAATAATTCAAAATAATTATGATTGGAACGGGGTTCTTTTTTTAAATATTTATGGGAGCTACCTTTCTATTGAATACACTGCAAATATTTGGCACATAAAGATTAAGGTTGTATTAATAGATGCACAAATAGGATTGCTCAGTTCACTGTCACTTCGAGATCAAGAGTGTGTTACGTAATTATACATATTTTTTATAACATTTTAGAAACATCAATACAACAGCGAGCAAATAGTATGGAGTGTGTTGATTCATTGATTTTTCTTTATACAGAATCCACATGGATAGCACGTATCGGCTATTACTCTATTTAGTACCGTCCATAAACCAGGAACAATTATTTATATAGAATCGTGCATTTGTGGAATATTTGTCTCAAATATAAATGTGCTTTTAACAGATTTCGATAAAGGTTGAAATTTTTCATTTTGTGTATAATAGATTCACGAATTGAAAAATTTCAACCTTTATCAACCGTTATGTTTATGTCAATTTATATACCTATGTATTTGCCACTATATTTGTGCATGGGGTCTTAATAACTATAATTTTTTCTTCTTATTTCAAACCTTATGATTCTATTATGACCAAGTAGAAATTTACTGAAAATCTGTATAATATAAACGAGGACTGACTATTGATCTATCAGTTAATCATCACACAAAATTGCTGCCTTTGCATGTCTATATATTCTCTTTCTAACTTTCCGCAACGTCACAACCATTATAATCTAGAAATAAACCAGTTCATTTTGCATCAGTTTCCCTTACAAAAAAAAATAGAATTCTTTTCTTAAAATAAGTCAAATGATTTTTAAAGACGTGAAAAATATGTCAATGATTATATAAACCTTTATAGTAGTTTATATTGAAGCAAACTGCTGTGAACTCAAGGCATATTTACGTATGGCTAATATATACGGGCGAAATATTAATAATTAACATAGTAATTAAAAAAATAACAAAATAAGTAGTGTTAGTGCTTGTCAGACGTTTGCAAATCCAAGTAATTGAAACCATAATTTTAATTTTTTTTATCGTCGGTAACGTCCTAAGTAAGCTCCACATTCAGGGCATTTATGGTGAACATCCATGCAGCTATCTATACAGCAAGGTATAAGGCAACATCCCAAACAACATCTGAAACAAATATTAGGCATAAATTATATAATTTAAAGAAATAATATAACTAAGTCAAGTCAAACTACTTTGATATCTCATTAGCTTATCACAGTCACCTCACATAAATCATTAATAACTTCAGCCTTCAATCTAACTGTAGATATAGGATTTTTTATCTAAATAATAAACTGAATATAACTATAACGTAACGTGTATAACTTCTTAATGACAACAGCTCAATGTTTTTCAGAGGAAAATTATCCTACTATATCACGCTGGTCACATGGGTTCACATAAGGTTTTATTTCAAGTTTTCCATCTCTCGCAGTGATATTATTTAGAAGATTATTGAATTCTTACTCGTCATCATAGAAACAGGTAGGAGATAACTGGAATACATATTTTTTTAAACTGTAATTTAATAATATAACTTGTATAACTAACCCTAAAAGACATATTATAGCTCCAGATATGTAAGCAATAAGTCCCGGTTTCGTTTGAGTAGCCGTATCTATTTCACCATGGCAGCTAGGACATATCATGTGCGTCGGATGCGGCCCCACAGGCACAACCGTTGTAACTATTTGAGGTCCAGCAGCTGAAACAAAAATATTGATGTATGACAAAATATGAGAAATTTATTTCAAAAGTAGCACCTTTAATAGGGGAAGATATGAGGGAAACCATTACTTGCGTCATGTAATGCGGCAAATTGATGGACATATGATAAAAATAGCATTGAAAACTGACCATAAATGTTGTGAATAATGCTATCCAATAATAATAATGAGAGGTGGATGTTACTTAATTAACTTTTCTTAGTTATTACTGGAATGATAAATAATTAACAAACAATTTGTTGTATAAAGAAACTTTATTTTATAAAATGGAAACTTAAAATTTTTATTATAATTTACACCCATTGAAGAGCAAAGAACAGGCGAGATGATAACAGATATTTAATTTAGTTTTGAGGCGATACTTATTTAAGTATGTCAACAGAAGGCTCTATATGTAAGATTATGGTGGTTATGAGTACAATATTTATAAACATAAATTACAACCGTTATTCTTATAATAATTGATTAGTCATGTTACAGGATTTAAAATCACAAAGTTTAATATTTCATGCGAATTAGATTTCTATTTCTAAAGGCCCTAGGGGTATAAGCATAGTGAATTTGCCCTTGAAAGATATTGGCACGATATTGTGAGGATTTTTAGGTACTAATAAGATAATAAGATCCTGAAAGTTTCAGATCCCTAACCCAATTGGTATTCGGGAAAAAGCAAACTATGTAATAATCAGAAAAAATGATAATTCTCGGAAACGCGTGAATTGATTAATTTGAATTTTGGATATATTTTGGGGGCTGATAGTACCTTTTCGGAAAAAAATTAAGAGCTATTTCGGTTGATAAGAACTACAATAAAAATGACATTTTTGTTTTAATTTTGATTTTTAACTATGATACGAGTTTGGTACATTTATAAAACTATTTTTTTTGGATTCCTCATCCATTTTTCTATGGAATTATGAATTTTTAAGATTTTTAAAAAAGGTACGCCATATTACAAAAAAATAAAAACCATTTTTTATAAAAAAAATCAATTTATTTGTATGTTTTAAGCTCAAGCCTCGATGTTGTCACTTATATACATTTCTTATATTAGTTCGCCTCCTTTCATTCTAACTAAGCCATCGTTTAGTGTAGTGAAAGAGATGAAGCGAATTGTCATCAGTTTTGGATTTTAACGGTGTCTAAGAAACTATGAATGGAAGATTGAAACGAAACAGAATTACAAGGGGCAGGGAATAAGATCTTTATCAGAATGCAACTACTTCCATGATAATATTACACAATACTTAATGATAGTTTAAGTTTTGTGTTTGTAAATTAGATTTTTTTAATTATTGGAGAGTTTTAATGCACACTTGACCTTGGTGACACGCGGTGTGCGTGTAATGTTATTTTTGTGCTCTCGTGAACTATATAATAAGATAGGTATTTTATGATTCGATACTATACTAACGTATATTAGTATCATACATACGATTTGATGATAAATAAGAAATAACTATTAAATGTAAAATGGCAAGAAAAAACCATACGAATAAAAAATGTACATTATATTGTGTTTATGTGGATACGTGTAATGAGTCATATATTAAATAAAACAACCAGATATAATTTATTTTCAATTACATTATAATTATTTGACCTGGCACCACAATATAATATAATCATGAAATCGTTGTAAATATGACCATTTTTAAATACGCCAGAAAGTTTTGAATCATATCCAAAACATTTTTGCTAGTCTAGTACTCTAGTTAAGCCTAGATAAAGCATGAAGGAAAATCGTACACCTAAATCCAATCAACAAAGAAATTAAAGAAAATATTTTGAATACGAACGTTCGTTTGCGTTTTTCGTTTGCTACGCTAAAATAACTAAAACCATCGAATATCGATCGAAACTAAGTAAATCCGCTCCGCCAACCGCTCTGGAAATCGATTTCTGAAATCGGTTTTTGAAATCGATTTCAATATTAGAAATCGAATTTGTATCGGTTTGCTTAAAAATCTGAAAACGCCCATTTCTAAACAGAACATATATAAGCCACAAAACCGAGGCTTAAGCGTAAAACACATAAATAAATTGAATTTTTGTATAAAAAATGGTTTTTATTTTTTTTGTAATATGGCGTACCTTTTTTAAAAATCTTAAATATTCATAATTCCATAGAAAAATGGATGAGGAATCCAAAAAAAATAGTTTTATAAATGTACCAAACTCGTATCATAGTTAAAAATCAAAAGTAAAACAAAAATGTCATTTTTATTGTGGTTCGTATCAACCGATATAGCTCTTAATTTTTTTCCTAGAAGGTACTATCAGCCCCCAAAACATATCCAAAATTCAAATTAATCGATTCACGCGTTTTCGAGAATATTCATTTTTTCTGATTATTACATAGTTTGCTTTTTCCCGAATACCAATTGGGTTAGGGATCTGAAACCTTCAGGATCTTATTATCTTATTAGTACCTAAAAATCCTCACAGTATTGTCCCAATATCTTTCAAGGGCAAATTCACTATGCTTATACCCCTAGGGCCTTTGACTAATTATGTCCAGTCATATTGTACATCATACATTGTTGATAAGAAAATGTTATTCAAATTCGTTTGAACAAAATAATAATTAATTATAGACTTATAGTTCTTACCACCATATTACACATACACTACCGTCCAAAAGTTTGGAAGCAGCAAGGTAAAATCGAATAAAACCAAACTAAGTCATTTAAATTTAAATGTATTGATAAAAAAATAAAGAACAAACAGAAACTAACTTAAACAAAATAAAAAAATAATATACAATGGTAAATTAGATTAAATTTTAGCTTCATCAAAGTGTCCACCTTTCTCCTTTATAATCTTCTCACATATTCTGGGCATTCTATTAATCATTTTTTTTAAATAATCTTTATCTAATTTGTTCCATTCGTTCTCTAATAGCTGCCACAAATGTTCTGAGCTCGTAGGACAACGACTTTTCACCCTCCTGTCAAGTTCATCCCAAACAAGTTCAATGGGAGAAAGATCAGGGGATTGAGATGGCCATTGCATGATGTTTAAAATGTTTTCAGCTTTTTTCTTGTTTAAAAAGTTCTGGCACAATTTAGACGAATGCTTAGGATCATTATCCTGTTGAAAAATGAATCCAGAACCAATGAGACTTAGTCCACTGGGTATGGCAGAATCTTGGAGAATTTTTAAATAGCCTTCCTTGTTTAATTTTCCGGTTATCCTCACAAGATTGCCGGGTTTACTGTTGCCAAAACACCCCCAAACCATGACATTACCACCACCATGTTTGATGGTAGGCACTGTACATGCCTCTGAAGCCCTCTCTTCTTTTGACCGGCGTACAAAGACACGTCTATTGGATCCGAAAATCTGAAATTTTGATTCGTCACTCCAAAGGACATTTTCCCATTGTTCTATAGTCCAGTTTTTATGCGCTTTTGCCCATTCTAGTCTATTTTTCTTATGTCGATTTGTTAGTTTGGGTTTTTTAGCAGCAACACATCCTCTTAATCCCGCAGACAGTAAGCGTCTTTTAACAGTAGTTGTTGAAATGGGTGTTTCTCGCGTATCATTCAGAGCTGCAGTGATCTGTGGTGCAGTTAAGCGTCGATTCCGTTTAGAAAGAACTCTAATGAAGTTGTCCTCTTGATTTGTTGTGGATTTGGGCCTACCAGATCTCTTTCTATCTTCATTTTTCCCCGTTTCTTGTTTTCTAGCAAGGGTATAGTGGACACCTTTACAAGAAATTCCGAGCCTTTCTGCGATTTGACGTTCACTGTATCCTTCCTCGCGTAGAGTGCAAATAGCGCTTCGCTGTTCAAGCGTGATTTGCTTGCGTTTTGCCATTTTCAGAAGAAAAAATACGGTCAAAGTAGTAGCCGATATCTTTCGAATACAGACAATGTTAATATCACAACTTTCACGTGCCAATGCTCAAGTGCGACTGAATAAGGTCTAAAAAAGTTAAAACCAGCAAACATTATCAATAAAACTACACCATTGCATAGGATAAAGTAGCCGACGGATTAAGTCATAAAACACGTGTTTCGTCAATATTAAGGAATTCCATAAAACTTGATGAATGTAGGATAATAATCCTTTTGTGTTTGTGTAGACAGTCGTAAAAGGTTGTAAAACTTAAGATTATTGCTAATTTTTACCGCTATTAGTCGGCATTTATTTGTTTTGTTTGAAAACAGGTGTGCTTCCAAACTTTTGGACGGTAGTGTATATTATCTATCTATTTTATATTACTGCGTTGAAATATTATCGATGGTAACTTTCACAATTTTAAATATATGGTATAATTTTAAGACGACCTCATTGGTGGTTCACGTCTTTTGTCCTAAAAAACAAGCACGAAATCTAAGCGAGGAAGATGATAATAGCCTTGTTCCTAATATACCTATTGCTACTAAAAATTGTATATTAAATTAAGGATGTGTTCAATAAGATGTAATAAGATATCATCTGTTAAGAGAAATATTGTGTAACGAGATCATTGTATCTGAAATTCTTCAATAAGTGATAATAAATGTGAAACATTCATCTAGTAAGAATAAAAAGTCCATTGCATTATCACATTCTTAACTGTGGAATGTTAGGTATACTTTGTAACTGAGAGTCCGATCGCACGGGGGCGACGCCCCGGCAGCGAAAGTTATTAGGGTGTCATAAGATGGCACCAGAAAGGGTAAACATACAGGTGATAGAGAAGTGCATCTACGGTAGGTTATGGGTGGTTGCACACGGTCGTTTCGGTCGCCTCGGAGGGATCAGGCGCGATGTGAATACACTGATAGCCTGTCACCAAATAAGATATACTTTGTGAATGATGTATGACCAGAATAAAGATAGGAATTATAGAAAAACATGTATTAAACGTGCCCTTTTTAATTATGTAAAGTAAGTGGGCGATATAAAGGCACCCACTACGATAGCCGTCGATTACATATCCTAATATAGTCTCTATAGATAATAAAGAATTTGTGGTGACCTTTGAAGCTTTATTATCAATGACAGTGTGTCCAAGAGTAGATTTAAGAGTTATGTAAGTTGCCCAATCGCAGAAATAAAATCATATTGCACTTGAGAGAATGTTACACAGCAATGTTATATGGCGATTTGAGTCATACTGCAATTTGAAATTTGAGAGTAGGTATTGTGTTATTACTTATTATATACGAACTTCCTCCAATAAAAACATGAATTTCGACCAGAGTTACATTTTTATTAGAGACAATATGTGGAACGAGGAAATCCGCAGCAAGACGAGTGTCCACGAGAGTCCGAAGGATTAGAGGGCCAAATTAGCAAAATAAAACCTCCTCGCTCGCCAATCGACGATCGCTAAAGAGGAAAGATTCTTGAGTGGCAACCATAAATTGGATGAAGGTCCTCCACAAGGAAAACTGAGGAGCTGGCAAGTTGTACGAAACCATTGAATACAGACGGCACAAGACTGCTTTATAATCCATTTCAATATAGTAACTATCCACAGTGGATGTTGATGGACTCATGATAAATAATAATTTATTATAGGCACACATATTTTAATGTGATTATCATCATCAGTATCATTATATCTCAGCTGATATACGTCCCACTGCTGCGCTTTAGTCTCTTCGAAAACTGGAGGGAAATTGCCTAAACCAGACTAGTCAGATAGTATTTAATTTCTTGTCTATATTTTATATGCATACTGTATCGCTATAGTCGTCCTTTACAAATCCCACGTGTAAGAATGGGGATGTCTGTCATAAGGAAAAATGAGGATTATGATGCTACAAAAATAAAATATTAACACTAAAATATCAACGAGTGTGATGATAACTTTTAGACCGTTCTTGTATACCGACATTGAATACTGGGTCAAGGATTTTGCTCGGCGTAGGTAGGTACCTACATATGTATATATTTAATTAATAATATGACAGTCATATTAGATATTAGATGTTTAGTAAGTCACCTTTTATCTATACTATATATTGTCGTATATTTGTTTGTTCGCATACTTTTTTTAAGATATACCTAATAGGTTATTATTTATCTTTGTGGTGACTGTTTGAAAATATAGCGTGCCTCTTATTTGTTATATTTCTCATAGGTTTCGTACAAATTGTATACCGTCTGTGTGGTGACGGAGTAAGAATAAAATTCACCACCCCCTATTATACCCGTGGGTGATCGTACGAGACGACTATGGGATATAAAACGCATATAACATTTATGCAAGAGAAGGAAAACTCGAAACAAAACCCTATACCAACACGTCTGACTAGCGTGGTGTAGTAGGTCAATTTCCCTCCCATAACAGAGGAGGCTCGAGCCCAACAGTGGGACATATATGAGCTGAGATCATGATGATGATGATGTATGAGAAAGAAAATTGTAGCTCGTATTCATGTGAAACTTATAATTCGAAAGTATGTGTATTACCATCTAGGGTTGCATTGCCACTTAACATGTCGTGCAATTTTGTTGGACATATTTTTCAGAGTTAATAAAATTATAACATTTACATTAAAATTTACATAAATTATTCAAGAAACTTTAAGTGCAGGCTACATGTTACTAAGTATTATTACATACATACATACATATCATCCTATCTTTGCATACTTCACTCGCTTCCTCAACATTCATAATTCTCTTCATACACGCTCGCCGGTTTCGGAGACTCTTGACTCCACCTTCCTTCAGTACATGACCGATCTGGTCTAGGTAGGTTAGTCTCGGTCTCCCTCGGTACCTACATCCTTCCACTTTCGCATTGTTTATCTTCTTAACCAGACGTTCGTTCGGCAGCCTAACTCCACAGATTTGCCGCAGAGATCGCATTTCGACCGCATTAATTTTACTTTCATACTCTTTTCTGCATACCCAACTCTCGCTTCCATACAGTAATGTTGGGACAAGCACTGCGTTATGTATTGCTACACGTGCCTTCTGGCTGAGGTGGTGGCTGCCGAGAAGTTGCCCCAACGCTCCGTTCACTCTATTTCCCGCATTCACTCTTCGCTCTATATCAGTGGTGTACCTTCCATCTCGGCTAAATCCACATCCAAGATATACAAATTCATCTACTTGCTCTAGTACATCATTACCTATTGTTACTCTTACATCTGTTCTGGTTTCATCTCTTTCAAAGACCATTATTTTGGTTTTGCTCACATTCACGCGTAGACCCCTTTTCTTACAATCTTCTGTCATTGTGTCGACTAGGGTCTGCAGGTCAGTCGCTGACTGTGCCAGCAGGACTGCATCATCTGCATAAAGCAGAGCAGTGACCACTGTGTCGCCCATCTGGACTCCCACATTCATATCGTTCAACGTTTGGAGACATTTATCCAGATATATGATAAACAGCCTGGCTGACAGCACGCACCACTGCTTAACGCCGATATTGACGTCAAACCAAGGCGACATTCCATCATCCAGCCGCACACAGGCTCTACAGCTCATGTAACTGGACTGCACAGCCTGTAGCAGTTTACCGTTAATACCATACTCCGGTAAAATGTCCCAAAGTTCCTTTCGTACAACCGTGTCAAATGCTCTCTCCAGATCCACAAAACTGCAGAAAACCCTCTGACCTAGAGCCAGATGCTTCTCCACAATGTTGCGCAGAGAGAACACTTGATCCATGCATCCCCTTCCACTCCTGAAACCTCCTTGTGTCTCACACAGTAAACCATCGGACACCATCCTCATTCTCCTTTCAATAATTTTACCATACACTTTTGCTGCCAAACTGGTCAAGCTTATGACTCTGTAATTTGCGCAGTCATAACGTGAACCCTTGTTTTTAAACAAAGGCACGATGACTGCGCTATTCCAGTCCCCGGGAACTATTCCCGAGCTCCAACATAAATTGAGGAGCAACAGGAACGCCTCCCAGACACAAGAGCCACCAAGCTTGATCATCTCGGCAGACACCATATCAATGCCCGCTGCCTTACCATTTTTCAAACTTCTTATCGCCCATTCAACTTCATCCATACTGATGCCATCGGAGGACGCCGTTGTCGAATGTTGATCTACTAAACCACATGCAACACCGGCGCCAATCGTAGCATCCGCATACATATCGCCAAAATATTCACTCCATCGGCTTAACACGTCTTGTGTTTGTGTAAGAATGTCTCCACCTTTAGACCTTATTTTATTCATTCTGAAGTATTATTAACAGACAAAAAATTGCGATGTTTTGTAATCAAGGCATAAAAAGATGTTAACAAGGCTTATGCTGCTGTCTGAATCATAGTATCATAATATATCTAATTAATATAGGTACTACAAAATCAAAAGGTTCAAAATCTCTCAAGAGGCTATGTTTATTTTCCAAGAATCCTTCAGGTTAAATGTAGTTGCTAATGTACAAGCAAAACCAGATCAAGTTACTAGATTATACCACGAACAAGTCACGACGACACGTATCAGCCAAATCAGCGATTTTCTATTTTTGCTTTATATGAATTTTATACCAGCTACTCAGATGGGCTTCCTACTAAGAATAATGAATAAGTAGAAATTATACTTGTTTATTCAGTTTATATTAGATACCACTTTAGCCAAACAGATTAAATTAATTTGCATTCCGAGCATTACTTGTCTTATAGTGATAGTTTTCTTCTTCTCAGATTGTATAAATCCCTTTACTGTAGAAGTCCTCCTTCTTGAAAATGAGCGAAAATCACTTACTATACCACATTAAGCACTTAAATTGGCATAAGCAGAAAATACAAGTATATGTGGAATGTATTGTATATAAAAACCTTGTCCAATAATGTGAAATGTTAGTTAAAAGCTGTATCAAGACTAATTGCATAGTTTAGAATAATAATTTAAAAGAAATTCTCGATGAAACAGACAATTGTGTATTTGTCTTTAACAATTTACAAACCATATCTTCCTTGTTGAAGAAAGAAAAGTTTTCTGGTATTAATACACCTCAGAATATATCATCCTGCACTTATCTCAATTGCTTGGGATCACTGCAATGTGTCTTGCTCTACATATAGCAAAAGTCATTAGCAATAGTTTTATGACTGGCCACGGTCTGACATCCTCTCCTTGGTTTATTAATATAATTGTTCACCAGACAGCATCAGATAGAGTTGGCGCAGAATGATGTAAAGCTGTTTGTCGTCTTTTACTGATATGCACAAGCAATGTAAGAGTTAATAGTATTAATAACGGCCACCACACAGCACTAATATATTTCAGAGTTCCAAAGTAAATTCGACAAATATGGTATACAGTAGATCTACTATGGTTTACAAATAGAAATAAAAAAGAGAGATAACTTGGAAGAATGTTTGTTTTAGAATATGTTTTCTTAAAACTCACTGGTCAAATGGTCGCCCATTTCTCTACTCACAAATATATGCCCTTTGGAGGTGTAAAATAATTATAATTTCATAATACAAAAATCATAATGATCATAGAATAGTCTGCAAAATTTATGAGAATGTACAGATGTTTAACGCAGTTTCATGGAATGTAAATACTGAATAGAATATTGAAATCAATAATTTTATGAATCAGAATAACATATAGATTATAATTTATTATAATTGTCATAATAAGTATGATGGCATTATTTAGGTAAATACCCATATTATTGCCAACATATTTGATAATTTCACATTGATGATTTATTGGGTGTGGTCATTATGCAAGGACCATCATTAGCAGTCAAACTGCTATTATGACAAATTAGGGCTAGAAGTATATGGTTCAACTACAACATTCTAACCACAATCAATATCAAAATTTCATTTTATTATTTAATTTTAATAGTCTCATGTTAGTTCCTACAGAATATTCATATTACAAAAAAGAAATTAATATAGTATACAAATTACTAATACTTAATATAAGAAGCAAAAACTTGATTATGCAGATATATTGCCTGAGATAGCACCAAACAATGTAAATAAATTGACCCATATTCTAATATATTAATTGTAAAAAAATACATAATACAAAATGTACATATTGCTGAGCAATAACATATTTATAAAATTCTTTTTACATTTCATTTTATCTACACCTCCTCAATATTATATAAAGTAGGCTAAAAAGAGCAATAAACATCCATATTTACTATTTATTCAGATCCTTGACCTATGCAAAAAAAGTCAATGGCAAAGATAATCAATTATGACATGAATCTACTATTCTGAGATACTCTATGACTCTTCAAAAAGATTTAAAGAGAAAAATAGCAATATCATTAAAGATTGATTATTAATAATTTCAAAAAATGGGTAGTTTTACATTTGATATTATTAATTAAACTTAAGTACAAAAATGTATAAATATTTATATGAATGTGCAACATGTAGCAAATGATAGTTAAAGATTGAAAATCATATATGTATATAATATTGGAATGTACTCGTACTATATTTTTGGGCCCGTTTTGGAGATGTAGGGAAGTGTTCAAAAATACTATGCTTGAACAAAACTAGATCTTTCTTTATACTATGAATAAAGGGGGAGGGAGTTAAAAAATTACAATAATTAGGTCATTGTCACATAGTAAGAGTACACTCTCTATGCATTAAAAGCACATGGCACTGGACTATTCTGTGCAGCATTATTATAAAGGCCAACAGTAGGATTATATGTATGTTACATATAATTTTTTTACATTAGATAGCAGTGTATGCAGTGTAGCTTAGTTTCAAACTAAGATTATAATATATAACCAAGGATGCATGTGTTTGATAATTATTTTAAATTTTATAAATAAGTTTAATCATTATAAGCATTTTAGTAACTATGCAGTTTTGTTTGCAGCAATTTACTTGAAATAATTTGCTACAAACATAGCTGTTCTTTCAAATGTTAATAACATACATTTTAATAAGGGAAGCAACTAATTTAATTCCTGAACAGAGAAGTAAAATTCTGTTAACAAGTGTATTTTTCAGTTAGATATATGTTAAATATTTATATGAAACCATTGTTAATGAAATTGGTTTACAATATGCGAAAATTTTGTCAAATATATGCAATAAAACACTTACAAGGAGGGTATTGCGGAGTGTAAGGACTTGAAGGGCCAACACCACCAACAGCCTGCGAATAACTCGGTGGAGCAGCAGGTGGCGGCTGCGCCGTGTGAGCGTTGCTCCAACCATATGGAGGAGGATTTCTATTTTTCTCCATTGTGACCTTTTGGGAAAAATAAAAAGAAAGATAAAACCCATCGTTATGATGCAATATAATCTTGAAGTTATTTTTAGACATGACTGTACCAACCTATTTAATTATCACAAATATTTCAGGCTCAAACTTTATAACTTTTATCACCTTTCGCACTTAAGAGAAAAATCAATACTGCCAATACAAAAAGAATGAAAATGGAAGACGGCTGTACTTGTTTTTTATTTCTAATATGAGTTTTATCAACAAATCTGTATGTAGGTACAGTGTACAGCCTCCGTCATGTTATTCATCACTAGAGTTGGGTTACGATATATCGAGAAACCAATAATATCGATAAGATCAGAAACTAAAATCGATATTATTGTATGACGTTCTCTTGCATGTTTGGCGATGTTGGAAATCCAAGACATTCATTGTCATCTATTTTGTGATAAAATAAGGCACAGTGCTTTTCAGGTAAAGTACCGTAAATCGACTATACCTACGTAATCATTTTTCTAGTCTTATCCTAATTACTTGGGGTCGATACAATATGTACTTTTCTGTCATAGTACATATTATAGAAGTTATGTGCAATAGTTTTACGATCGCCTGCCAGACGTCAACCCTCCTTGAGAATGTAATTGTTGACCAAATGGCATCAGATGGAGTTGGCCCAGGTCGTTATAAGGTTCTTAGTCGTCTTTTACAACATTCACGACAAAAGTAAGGGTTGGTAGTATTCGAAGCCGCTACCACACATCTATTATACCTACTAGCGACTATAGCTATGTATAAAGCTTTAAAGATTAGTAAATACTGATGCAAAGGACGTAAGAAAACAAATCTATTTTCGTAAAATTGTTAACTGACAATCGAATTTTGTAGATCTAAATATCTTTTGGTACATGTACTGTATTACTTATCACTTATAACCTTTTAAAAACAAAACTTGTTTGGATTTATGTTTGACAACCTTTTTTATCCGTATGGTGATGGAGAAAGAATATAATTCATAATTTTCTTGCTCGCAGGACTTGTTAAAGACAACTAAGGGATATGATGTGCGTGTTCCTTCTATGTAAGAGAACGACAACTCGAAATATATACCAACTATACTATATCAACACGTCTGACCAGCGTGATATATTCGGCCAAATTCCGTCCCAATGTGGATGAGGCTCGAGCTTAGCAGTGGGGCGTATATGAGCTGAGATGATAATAATTATGCTCCACCTTGGCTCCCAATGGTTTTTTTTACTATAATTTTGTATAAATAGGTATCACTTATAGGTACCGAGGGAGACCGAGAATCATCTACCTAGACCAGATTGGTCACGTACTGAAGGAAGGTGGAGTCAAGAGTTTTCGAAACCGGCGAGCGTGTATGAAGAGAATTATGAATGTTGAGGAAGCGAGTGAAGTATGCAAGGATAGAGTTCTCTGGCACTCTTTTCTCTCTGCCTACCCTGCAAGGGATATGGCGTGTTGATATGTATGTATGTACTTATAAAGTACATATTTCTGATTTCTTAGATTATGATGAATTATCGATACTTGTTGACGATGTGGCGATTCAGAATCGACACATTGTTTGTTAAACATTACGGCGTAATTTAGAATACCTTTTTTTGGTGTCTGTCTTTTAGCTGTTAGCTGCAGATGGCTGTCACAGCTTAACCCGGACTATGGGTGAGCGCTGAGGGCTCTCAACCCGGAATTTTTAGAACACCATAATTATCTCAGCTTATATATGTCCCACAGTAGGGATCGAGCCTCCTCCACACTAGGAAGGAAAATGACCTACTATACCACGCTGGTCAGATGTTTTGGTATAGGATTTAGTTTCAAGTTTTTCCTTCTCTTACATATATCTTATATGCGTTTTATATCCCTTAGTCGTCTCCCTACGATCACCTACGAATACCATAAAATAATATAAAAATTTGGGCTGCCGATAAAATGCTTCTAGGTAGTATGAGTTAATCAATTTGCTGCGTTCTGCAATACGATGATAAAAAGCAAACATTAATACCAAGTTAAACAGCTTCTCAGACCACTCTTTGTTAAAGTATCGATAGCGGACATACAGAGACCCGAAGCCCATCTGTCGCTCCAACGATTTCAAACTGTCCGTATGATTAGAATTATCAATAATTTGAGCAGTATGTCTTTTTAGAAGAGAGTCTGCCCAGACATGTAAGCAGTACAACACGTGTGGTCAAACTTGTGCTCTATAGAGGACAATTCGCTGCTTCGGCGTGAAGTATCGCTTAGTTCTGTTCAGGACATCCAGTTGACATGCAAGATAGTCAATATTAGGGAGAGCACCGAGCTCTGTAACGCCAACATTAATAACCTTGGTCTCAAAGGAGAAATCATCCAACACTATTTTTAGGGTCTGACCATCAAGAAAGAAGGTGATACATTTAGAGAGACCATCGAAAGTACCATAAGATCATAGCTTTGTTAAAAGGCTCTGTGCCACATCCTCTATCAAACGTCTTAGTGATATCTTGACTGATGGTTAATGCCTCACACATTCCCTTCAAGGCCTCTGTTCAACGATTTGTGAGATGTGTATTTAACAGGCCAGTCAATCATAATGAAAGTTGTATTGGCGATCACTGACATCCTGATGTAATTTTCAAAGTACTGCAGAAACTGGTGGTTTATTAGTCTCTCTGTCATGTTAGAAAGTACAAGGAGGAAACAAAGGAACATACAAGGAGGTTCTCAATTCGTCTGTATTTTTTTTATGTTTGTTACCTCTTAACTTTCGACTGGGCGAAGCGATTTTAATGATTCTTTTTTTATTTGAAAGCTGGTGCTTCCCGTGTGGTTCCATTTTAATTTGATTCAGTTATGACAATGGCACTCATGAGAAAACCATATAAGTCTAAAATTAGCATTAAGTATGTGTACGACAAATGAACGAGGAACTCAAGCCCCGCTACTAATAGAACAACCTATGTGTGTCTGTAACACTAAAAAGTAAAAAAAATAAACTACGTTTAAAAAAAACCGACTTCAAAAACTGAAAAGTACAAAATAACTTAAAATACTGTCATCTGTATGTGCTATCTATAGATAGGTTTGAAGTCGGTGCCAGTGTCGGTATCTTTAGTGAATCGTGAATTTCATTACAGTAAGTAAGCTGTTTATAATTTTGTTTAAGGCTTGGCACCAATTTCAAACCTATCAATAGATAGCACATACAAATGATAGTATTTTGAGTTATTTTGTACTTTTCAGTTTTTGAAGTCGGTTTTTTTAACATAGTTTTATTTTTTTTGCATGTTCCTTTTTATTTTTCATATAAACCGGAGTGGAACTCAATGGCTACATGCGGGAGGATACTGGAGGACTTTCCATGCTTGATGTCACCTTCACAGAAAATTCATCCTCCATGTTTATTAACTCATCAACAACTTATAACTCTTCATTCATTTGCTCTGGTCTACACTTGGCAGGATCCTAAACAAGTCGCTTCTTCATGACATGGGGTTCTTGGATAATGCAGCAAAAGTCGTGTCCTAATTTACCAGGCAGCTATCAGCAGAATATGGTGAAGTCTAATATGGGATGGTGATTAATATTGAAAATCCGGGTGACTTTCATGTTGTCCATGGTGAACGGTGGCTGAAGAATCGATGCAGCGTAATGGTATTTTGAAAATATTTGACATCGTTTTCATCATTTATCCTCTGTTGAAATTAGAATCTGGTATCAAAAAACTGCAGTAGCAAAGACAGGTGGAACTGAAGAATTCTATAATTAGTAGTATTTTATAGTATGTATTATTTATTCGAAATGACATAAGAAAAATGAGTTTTTTAAATCTTTATTTTAATAGGGTCTTTTGAACACAGTTCATGTCAGACCCATCATAAACTTAAAATATATTCTAAAATCTTAAATATTTACTAAGATATATATCATTATAGATTCGCGAGACATTAACTGAGTCAGCTAGTCTGTAAATACACCCACATTTAAGCTATTTATGTTAAACTTTGTAACATTTTTTTCTCTCTGATTCGTTCCGTACACACTTCGCCAATAGATGATGCACATAATTTACGTTGCAATTGACCTCTAGCTTTCATCATTAGATATACAAAATGTTTCAGTGGTATGTATCCGGAACGAACCCTATGAACAGTAACCACTAATCTACGCCTAACCTCACGCACGACTATTAAACCACGGGTTACGAGGAGGCTCACTTTAAATACTTTTGTATCATATATCTTTAGTTTTAGATTATTGAAAAATATTTAAAAGATGATTAGACTACTAATAATAAAATACCTCATTTCTAACTATATTCGCTACCACAGTTTCGTAGTACTAATTCTGGTCATTCGAATTTTATCTCGAGCTCGTGATCTATTCGTATAACCGAGAATTACTCTACGATTATAATGTATGGCTCTGATAATCGAATATACCTACTGTATATTCGATTATTGTGAAGACAACTTGAAATTATTTTAATTACTTAAAGTATTAATTATAAAATATAATAATTACTGATCCATTGATTCTGACATTTTCAACATACTTTTCGCATGTTTAGTAAAATCTAATATTAGTATTGATATTAAAATATCGATGTTTTCAAACATCATAATTGAACATCTGTTGACATCCTTATGCGCTATATCGAATTGATGGATGAGCTCAGAATATTTTTGGGTGGTGATATTTGTTATTGTTTTCTTTAAATTAATTAGAGTAACTTTAGTGGAAATTGTAAAGTTAACGTGATCAGTTAAATGTTTACCTAAGTATAATTTCCCGAAAGTTACTATTGAGTGTGCAAGGTGAGAGAAATGTCGTCACCACGCCCGAAATCGCCTCGAACCCCAGTATTACCTAAAAAGGATGATAAGGAAGAATCATTTTGGGACAAAATTGGGACAATTGGCCGCAAAAAGCGCATAAAGGAAGGTATGTGTTTAGTTTAAAATACTATATTTGCTTCTTAATATGGATAAAGCTGATTTTGAATCTTGAGTAATCGCTCCCGTATTGCTCATAAGTACGGAATGACAGCTTCGAATTAACAGTAGGCCAAGGATATGCAGATGACGTAGGTGTATCTGAGTATAAAAATTCATATAATATTAAGTGCTTAATCTCGAAGTAACAGATTTTATCACCTGTGATCAAAATTGTTTTGGATGTAAGCATCATATATATAAAAAAAAAACTATTGCACAAAAAATATCATCCTAATTACCTGAGTGATTATGGGATCTAATCTTACAAGAAACTTAGAATAAGTTGGACTACCTTTTGGGTATTGACCTATATACTTTTTAAATTATTAATCAAAAACCAGGGTCAATCCCTGGTTTTTGATTATTATTTAAAAAGTACTTATATTTATTTAAGTAATTACTTATGTTTCTTCACTTTTCAGTGCAAGATGTCCAGGCTGAAGGTAAATACGCTATTGACTCGCCTGGCAGTCCCAATGCACCTGAGATACCACCAGAAGAGTACAGCTTACGTATGTATATAAATTAAACACTGTTAGTAAAAGTCAAATATTCTGTGCAATTTTTACAATTATTGTTGATTAATAACAACATTTACTATGTTAGAAGAATAGGAGTAGGTAATGAAAAATAAAATTATATTTTAATTCAAAATGTATCAATTAAAACATAAATTTAATTACTTTATTTCACTGCTAATATAACAATTTATTCCTACCTATTAATAGTTATATTTATTTTCCTTAAAGTCTTACTCATTAGGGTGTGACACTATTATTATGATATAGTTGTCTCAAACCAAAGATGAAGATTAATAGGTGTTAAAAATTTAATATTGTTTATTATACTTTTAACTTTACACTAATTTTTATTACAATTTATAGTAATAGCTGTAACTATTATGGAAAGTATGGAAGTTGAAGAATTTGACATTTAAATTATTATGAAGATAGAATTACAAAGATACCATTATAGAATATAAAGAGTATATTTCTCTCTAATGCAATTGTTAGCGATATGCGCATACCTGCTAGATCTTTTCATTATGTTGTATTTTTTTGATAATAACAAATATTTAAATCACAATTTAGCTTATAAATAAACAATTATGTTCTAGATGATAATGAAGAGAGAGCTATAATTGAACCAAGTTCACTTGAAGATCCAAGATTGAAAGAACTTGTGCAAGTCTTGATTGAATGGATTAATGATGAATTGGCAGTGCAGAGAATTATAGTAAAGGACATAAGTGAAGATTTGTATGATGGTCAAGTACTGCAAAAATTGCTTGAAGTGCTGACTGAGACAAAGTTAGATGTACCCGAAGTGACTCAATCTGAAGAAGGGCAGAGGCAAAAATTAGCCACAGTACTCAGAGCCGTTAATAGGGTATGAGTTTCATATACTATCTAATATATAGTCTAAGTAACTTTCTAACGCTGAAAATTATTTTGTGATCATAAATATTACTAATCTTTCAGGTGTTGTATGGAACTGCAAAGCCTGTGCCTAAATGGAGTGTGGACTCTATACACTCTAAAAATATTGTATCTATATTGCACTTATTGGTAGCATTGGCTCGCCACTTCCGAGCACCTGTTCGTTTACCTGAGAATGTCAGCGTTAATGTGGTCGTGGTTAAAAAGGACACACCAAATCAACTATCTCACAGGTAATAAAGCTATGTTACCTATATTTTGCTTAAAGGTCTAGTCTGTGTATTGTGTAATAAAATATAACTTTATTACTATTATGTGTTGATTATTATTAATATTAGGCAATAATGCACTCTTAATCTTGATATGTTGTTCCTGTGGCCTACTCACAGGTTGTCTATAGGTACGTTGTTAGGTGGTTCTACAGGATCAAAGTTAAGCTTTGCTGTGCTTCTAGCTGTGCCCAGTATAGTAATAGTATTTTTTCTTTTACAGAACTTTTGTTGAAACCATAACAACTACTTATGATGATCTTGGTATGAAATGTGAAAGGGATGCATTTGATGCTTTATTTGATCATGCACCAGATAAGCTACAAGTTGTAAAAAAGTCCCTGATTACTTTTGTCAACAAACATTTGAGCAAAGTGAATTTGGAAGTTACAGATTTAGATAAACAGTTCCATGATGGTGTATATTTATGCCTTTTAATGGGTCTGCTTGAAGGATTCTTTGTTCCTTTGTATGATTTCCATTTACTGCCTAAGGACTTTGATCAGAAAGTTCATAATGTTTCATTTGCTTTTGAGTTAATGCAAGATGTGGGCTTAGCAAAACCAAAGGCAAGACCTGAAGGTAATTTATTCAATATTCAATTACTTTACAATTAATATTTTAAAGGTCTGGTATAGAATGTAAAATATGTGATAATAAATTAAGAATACAAATGTGTCACCATCACTTTCTTTCTTAACAGTATTGTCCTAGAAAATTATGAGATGTAAGAGAATAATATTTCTAACAAAGAAGAATAACTCGAAATATGATCTTATGCTAATCGAATTGCCAACAATTTTTCCATTATTATCAAGTAGGATCATACCCAACAGTGAGAAATATTTAAGATCTGAAAACTTACAAGTATTAATGTTTAGATAGAAGATAAATAGGTATTAATTAATCTTAAGATGGTGATGAAGATTATTAATACAATATTATTTTTTCAGATATTGTTAATCTTGATCTGAAGTCCACACTACGGGTGCTGTATAATCTGTTTACAAACTACAAGAGCTTAGCATAAGAATTTCAATATTATATTATATAGGTGTGACTAACAAGACTATGTTTGTGCCTCACTTATTAATTATTTTAACAAGTAACAAATTCTGACAATGTGACATTACTTTATTACGGTGCTTACCAGAACTAGATTTAAGAAATAAATTAATTTTACTAACAGTTATGTTTTTATTTTTCTTTTACGATAAAAATCATAAGTTTAAAAAATCAAGTTATTGAAATCCCAGCAAAATTCAATAATGATACGGCGATCATTTTTTATTTTCTTTAAATTTTAAGCGCAATTTTTCGCAACAGAATGCTGTGACGAATGGGAACGTGTAACTGTATCCTTACACAAGTTCTGCAGCTTTAAAATAGTAGAAACTCACTTATAAATGCGAATGTAAGTTTGTTTGTTACGTTTTTACACCTCAACTTTTCAACCGATTATCTTGAAATTTCGCATACACTATCAAGAATACAGAACAGGCTATGGAGTAACTTTGAGATTAGGAATTTGGAGGGAAAAATCTACATCGTGAGGCCAGGCAAAACTACGTACCTATATTAATGATATACCATCTCGCATTACGTGTACACAGTACAGAAGCGTTGCTACAATTGAGTTTTATAGCTTTAGCGAATCTGAGCTAATGCTATTTTCATTAACATTCACATAATAAGCGAAATAATGTAGCACTTGCAAATTGAACTAATGTTCATGAGCAAACTGTGAATTTGTATGTATTGTTTTATTTTAGATATTTCAATGCCCTAATAATCCAGAAAGCGCTAATTAATAATAATAACTTTATTATTCCACTAGCTTCTGCCCGCGGCTTCGCCCGCATTACTTTCTTACCGCCCGGTTACTTTCCTAAAGTTTTTTATCCCCTAATTTTATTTTACCTCTTAAGGGTACATTTTTACAACATGTTAATGTCATATTTATATATATTTAATCAATAGCCTAAAAATAAGTTTCAAGCTTCTGGCTTTAAAAACGATGATAATTCCATACAAATTTTCATCCCCCTTTACAACCTTTTTTGCATTAAAAAGTAGTCTATGTCCTTTATCAGGCTCTAGACTATCAGTGTACCAAATTTCATTTAGATCGGTTCAGTAGTTTTGGCGTAAAAGAGTGACAGACCGACAGAGTTACTTTCGCATTTATAATATTAGTAAGGATTAGATAACTATTATATAACCATAACTTCTGGTTGAAAAATAAACTTAGGAACATTGACGTTCATTATCGACTTTAAAAATGCCGTACCTATATAATTGGAACTGAGTTATAAAAGTTATTGAAATATTAAGTAGTTTAGAAGTCAGGATATGAAAACTATATACTAAAACGGAAAGTAAGGGAATGTAGGTTATATAGTCATACTCATGCGTTTTGCATTTGTAACCCATCATCAGCCTATCAACACGCGTTAGATATTGGTTTCTCTAGGAGAGTGGATAATGCCATAATCACTACGTTTGGCCGGTGGGTTGGGCGATCGCAAATGGTACCTATTATAAGTTTCTCGGGAGGTTAATACTGCCAATTCTCCTGGTGATTAATTAGCTTATTTTTACCACTCACACGGGCACACAACTAAAGGTTAATGGTACATTTTAATCGCCACCATATGGCAAGTGATAAACAATGGTTATGTCATCTTTTACTGTCATCAGTATTTTTTCTTTCTCTTACATTCAGTAGGTATTTAATTATTCATTCATATTCCATATAGAACGACCCCCACGGAAAATGGTGCTTGGTGTGTTACCAGGCGCTTCACAGTCGACATCCATTTCGTTGTTAATACTAGAACTAATAGTGATAGGGATAACGATACACTCCTTTATATTATTCTCCTACTCTTATCCCAATTACTTGGGTTCGATACAATATGTACACTTTCTTTCATTGTACATATTGTAAAAGTTATTGGCAATAGTTTTATGACCGGCCGCCTGCCAGACGTCAACACTCCTTGGGAATGTAATTGTTGACCAAACGGCATCAGCTGGAGTTGGCCCAGGTCGTTATAAGGCTCTTAATCGTCTTTACGACATCCACGAGCAAAGTAAAGGTTGGTAGTATTCGTAGCCGCTACCACACAGATAATAACGATACACTCCTATAGGGTGGTAAAATAAAATTACTGGTGTGACCTGTGATCACACATCGTATGATCGTACATTGTCCTTCACCAGCTTACTTTTTAGTACGAATTATTCAGCATGTTGTATTCAAAGATTTCTATAAGTTGGGCGCCAGTGCCTAAGATGTGTTCCTCTGGATTATATTTTGATATTTTCCTTTTCCTAATATAGCTAGCAGGCTAATGCTTACATATTGGTATAAGTAGTTAGTTAAATCACCACATAAACATTGTATAATGTTAATATTTTTGTAATTAGCGCTATAGTTTATCACGGCGCATAACAGTGTGACCTAAATAGGTAGGTATGTGTTGCATCACAGATGAAAATATAAAAACCATTATAGCTTGAGTTATAAGTTTTTATTTATAATAAAAAATTGAATACAATATTATCAGTTTAATTGATGATTCACAGTATGTATGAAAATATATAAATTAATGGTTTAAAAAAACATTGATGTATTAAAGAAAAATTAGGTACATACCTACACTTGATCACAAAAATTTAACTTGATTGTTACCTATAATATTCAAGCACTTACTAATGGCGGCTCTATGAGTGGGCTATCATGTTTGCAGCAGACTTACAGGGTACCGCGCTTTTTACTTCAAACATTAAATTTGAATAAATACCTAATTGATTTGGCGCCAAATGCATGACTTGTTCAGGGCACCTAGATGACTAAGCCCAACATTGGTACTTGCACCTATTTCTCAAGCGAAGGAGTCATGAACATACGACAGAAATACTATATACCCTATGACATAGGGTACATAGGGCCTATGTGATGTGTGACAAGGTGTCGTACATGGATTGATTAAATTATGTTGTGTATCTAATTTAAATAGTATGCTTGACACCTGATTGAAGCGGTCAGCGACTGAGGATCCAGTTGGGAATGTACCTTCCTACTTTAATACATCAATGAGTGTAACATACAAGTCTTGCAGCTAACGAAATAATAATCTTTAGTGCGCAATGATCTTTGTATCTGAGCAGCCATATTTTACTAAAATTACGAACACTGTATCTTGAATTACATATAATGTATCTACCTACGCCGTAAAAAAATATCAAAAAAATGCAAAAATTTCTTTTGTAATAAATATATTAATGTTAGGCAAAATTTATTAAAACGAATTAGATATATTTCTGACTCAATCTTCCCCAGGGTGTTTTAAATCGAGGCTGTCATCTCGCGGAAGGAGGCGGCGGAACGAGTCAGGGAGGACTCCCGCGACCCGGGCCGTCGCCAGCGGCCGGGGCGGCGCAGGCGCGAATACCTGCGCCTGATGCCGCCCTAACCCAGGCCTCGGGTGATCGGACCGGGGAATTGTCCGGTCACCCGACGCGAGGCCACCGCGTGAGGGCGACGCCCCGACGGCGAAATCTGTCGGGGCGCCGACGAGAGGAACCCGCGAGGGTAAACCGCCGAGCGGACCACCGAAGACAAAGATCGGGTACCGGTGGTCCGCTCGCACGGCGAAGAGAGAGGATTTTACGGTGGGTCTATGGGGTCACGCGCCGCCTTCTCCGTCACCCCGGACCGATTCGGCGGGGCGAGACGCACCCATAGCCTACCAATAAAAAAAAAAAAAAAAAGGGTGTTTTAAATCGAATGATGTATGTTTCTGCTTATACAAATAAATTCTTTATTAAATATCCATTAGTGTTAAAATTAGACAACATTCAATTGAGTGTGTACAGCTATGTACGTTTTTTACTGGTCGAGTTCGATGATAAGCACTGGGTTTTTGACCTTAAGCAGTATATACCATACGATTTCATTCTTTTTAATGCCTATATAGCGGATGTTACGTATTGTGGTTGTAAAATAAACGGCAGACGAGTCAGAAACATTTAATATATTATGTAAACCTGTTTTATATGGTACGAATAAAAGACCAAATAGTTTAATAAATGTAAAGATGTAACATTTTATTTGGGCATTTTGAAACAAATGTTGTAGTTATCAGTTAGATAAATTAAACTTAGCTTATTATCTCTATTCGGACACTATAAACAGGCTTTTACATGACATATACTTTATATGTAAAAATTGAAAACAACATTAAAATATTTTAATCTATTCGTATCTAATCATCAGAAATTATGAACAATTGTATTCAATTATTCCTGCCCTTGTTTTATACAAACACAAAAATATAAAACACTTCCTTAAAGATATTACAAGTATAAAAAAGTACTGTCCTTCTACTTGATATTATATAAAACGGTTTAATATCGATATAAGTTAAATTTGGCATGATATATTTCAAAACAACACTAGCAATTCTATTGACAGGGACATATTGGGATTGTGACGATATTATACATGTTGATCAAAGAGCCTCAGCACACTAAAAATACATGAAGGTTTATTTTTGCATTATTTGATATCGATTGAATTTTATTAGGATTTTTACTATTTTTAAGGAACATAAAATTGCTATAACTGGTACTTAAAATATATTAATGTATGAAATTCTAATGGTTTTTACTAGTGATACTGTATTAGAGTGAGCGCATCATTGGATTACATATTGTTAAGGAAAACTAATTTAAACGTCATTATTGCATTCAGTAATTACATACCTATTTCTTATCTGTGAATGTTATAAAGTGCGAAATATGCTGTCTAAAATAGTATAATTAGAAGTACGCAGAAAAATAGTTTGTCATAGCTGCCTATAGGTACAGAAATAAAATAAATAATAGTTATAAAATATAATAATCATAACAATAGGTAAAATTGATTAGATAGAAATTATTTGCAATAACACGCGCTTCGTCACGGTCAATAATAAAACTTAATTATTAAATATTTCCTATAAATCTGTAAAAAATAACAAGAATAATATATCTACTAAACTGATATCAAATTGTTAAAATTAATAAAAGATGACCACAGGTTTATAACATTTTTTGGATAGTCTGGGATATATAAATTGTACATACATACATATCATCACGCCATATTCCTTGCAGGGTAGGCAGAGAGAACAGAGTGCCAGAGAACTCTATCTCTGCATACTTCACTCGCTTCCTCAGCATTCATAATTCTCTTCATACACGCTCGCCGGTTTCGGAGACTCTTGACTCCACCTTCCTTCAGTACATGACCGATCTGGTCTAGGTAGGTTAGTCTCGGTCTCCCTCGGTACCTACATCCTTCCACTTTCGCATTGTATATCTTCTTAACCAGGCGTTCGTTCGGCATTCTTTCCACATGTCCGAATCATCGGAGCATTCCCTTTCGCATCTTTACACCAATACTCTCTTTCATACCTACTCGCTCTCTTACGTCGTCGTTACGAATGCGGTCAGCGTAAATTGTATATAAATTGTAATTAAAAAAAAAAAAAATATATATATATATATATATAATTATTTAAATAAGTAGATATTCTAGTACCATGAATGAAATATGAGCGCCGGATTTATATAAAAATCCATTTGATTGTATTTCAGACTTGTCTATCATTAATTAAGTTTTTTTAATACCAGTCATTAACTGCAAACGCAAATGATTAATTATGGATTTGTAATAAAGACGACCACAATGATGCATTTAGTTATAAAATGGTATGTTTCGTACCACAACTATTATTAATCGATTCTAAACAACTTTTAATATGTCTACAGGTTGATTTACATTTATCAAAACCTAGAAACAATCGAATTTTCATTGCTGTTACATTTATTACAAATAATTTACATAATTTAAGATTAAAATGAGATAAGATAAAATTAATAATCATCATAATTGAATTAAATAGTTAATATTATAGAGGTAAAATTTATAGGTTAAGATAAAGTTCTTATCTCTGGAACTATTGTTTCAATTTTAAACATTCCTCCACTAATAACATACATACATTATTCCTGCGTGATAAAGGTTACACTTTATTCCAGGATAATATTTCGTTCCTTTTGAAAGGTAGAAATCATTCGTACCAAGTCGCCGGCGAAATTTATTTAGAAATAATAGAGCGAGGTTCTTTGCCTACTTTTGTGCATATTATATTTATTGCATATTATAATTTTAAAAACTAATCATAATTTTGTTATAATTATATGTAAGCATATATTTATTTGGTGTTATAATAAGTTGTGGTACTATATTACGTTATATTACGTGTAATAACGCATCACTAAAATAAAATGAGTATTTTACAAAAATAAATTATTACATATAAAATACATTCATCTTAAAATCTAGTACAACTAGAAGCATTAATTAAATAAGTACGCGTAATATTGCCGTCAATACTAGATTGTGTTCCCTGTTTCATAAAAAAAAAACAACACAGTTACATATCTAAAAAAAAAAACTGACACATTTATGAAAACACACAGTTGCGTATAAAATATGCATTAGTATAAACGCACAATATATAAAATCGATCATTTTCGGCGGCAACAGTTCGAAAACTTATTATTAAACAAAATAAACTAGTAATATACAAGTTGGAATGTTTTTTTAGAAGTTTTTTTAGTCTTGTTCGTATTATTTTTGTATATAATTGAAATTACAACAAAATTCAAAGTGTTTATTTTATAAAGAGCAAAAAAAGAGTAGGCGTGATTTTATCTTTTGAGATCAAATCAAGACACCGATTTGCTAACGAACATATTCACGACATGAAAATATAATAAACTGCTATTCACCACGTGCATACCAAAAATTATGCTACCCGATTGATTATAAAGTACGTACAGCTATACTAAAACTACCTACCTGTATACATATATCAACTACAACCATACAAAATAAGTATTCTTATTATCACTAGTATAATGTGCATCAATGTAATTACGCTTTAAGATGATATTTATAATACTCTCACCTCAATAGACAAGCCATTCAACTATTTATCAATATTCCATGACCTACTGCTGGACATAATGCGTTATAAAGAAGTAATATTTGTTGAATGACTTCCACCACTGGATAGAGTATAAAGGTGCACATATGTTTACATATTTTGTTGCTCTATATTGGCATCATGAGACTGTCCTACACATATTTAAGCTGGTCTAGTTTATCGTTAATATTGATCGACATCGATTAATAATGTATTACGTTTATTTAAAAATAAATCAATGATTGCTACTGTTAGACGTAGAAAAATCTAATGATTTTTATTGGGTGTTTACAAGGGATACGGAAAACACTTAAAGCAGTACTGTTAGAATTAGAGACGTGAATAAATATACATATATAAACCATTAGTTAAAAAATATCACTACAATAAAAAAGTTTCGATATGTAAAAGGAAAAACATGTCTTAATAATACTTGGCTAGCGGCCTTAATGCGAAGTATTTCTGCCAGGAAGGAAGGCGTAAATGGAAGATCTCATATCTTACGATACGATTGATGATTATGATGTCAATTCAATAAATATATAAATACATTGATAAAAACTGCCCTCGTCTATTTTTTTACTAGCAGTGCATTCCAAAGTTTCAGTCATGAACATTTGCTCTTAAAGTATGGTGAAAACCACGTTATATTATATCAGCCCCGAGCTTTTTGAATATGACCACGGACATTTAACGTGTACGTTAAGGAGAATGATGTTAGTACGTCGTAGTGTATTAATAGATGAAGTTAAAAAATAATTTGACAAACCAATATTATAGAACAGTTTGCACTTGTGATTTCGTTTGAATATATTTAGAAATATGATTAAAGTCAGCTAATTAGACCTTGGTAGATCAATTAAATTTCTCTAAATGTAAACTACTTCATTCGCTTTAATTTAAAATTCCTCTAATCACTTATATCTTACACATATTACAATACACCTCATAATTGTCGTTTACAGAGCTCATTATTTAACTCTTTTTATCTTTTAAAGATATACCACACATAGTACTTAGATCTCTCGTCAATTCCTTTAATCTCTTTTCATACTGGTTTTGAAACAAATGCCTTAAGAAATAATACATAAGAAATTGCCCAAGTAAAGAGAATTTATTTATTTTATTTATTATCTTCTCTCTGACTACATTAAAAATATATATCTGATGTTATCTTAACAGAAAACAATATTTAAAAACAATTCAGGCAATATATTTTTAAATATAAATAATATTCTCATAAAAATGTATTAATATTTTTATAATTGATCACGTCATTAAAATGGACTGGATTACATTTGACATCTATACCTTGCTTGCACACTGCTTTATGAATGCAATGAATGGGCTGTGAGGTTAACAAGGTGGATCACTATTTTCTCTTATCTAGAGAGATTATTTTTTGCAACAATTGTTTAAAGTAATATGGAGACTAACTTATTTAAGACTGATAGTGAAAAGGTTTGTATATGTAAAATAATTACGTAGGCACATATAAAAGCACCATGCAGAAAATACACTACGATTTTCTCTAGGCCACATGTGGTGCGTAATTTTTTGGGTTGAGCACTGAACTGCAAAAATTTTAAGACCGCTTTTATTTATAGATCCTTATAGAAAATATCAACAGGATTAAGTATAATACAAACAGTTTCGATATATTTTTAGACCGTTTTATACTGAAACAATTCAAATTAATAAGCGAGGGCAAGAAACAATAGAAAAGTATTTATTTAAAACATTACTTATTCGTATTGTGATGGATTAAGAATGAAATTTGTTATCACCTACCCCATGGGCGATGTAACATAATACATTAAAACTCCCGTTATAAACTCGTATGATTGCGTTATATTATAAGGGACCTTCTCTGCTATTTTGCAGGCAGCTTGTAAAAAAGTAAAACATTATATGGTTTGGGATAAGAACAATCCTATTATGTATGATTTACATCTAGGCAGGGCGTATTGTGTATCCAAACCAGAATGTTATAATAGTCATAGTATTAGTAAATTCTTACTAAAGTTTTTTAATTATTTGAAATGTGTGGTCATATTTTAAAAGTACTTGCTCAAAGATGCAAGATGATCGATATAAAATCTATTGTAATCGATAAAAAATTGCCAAAAGCTATACAAAATTCTTCATAATTATAAATAACCTGTCTACCAAATAAATTGTTCGTAGCAATTTGACTTTTAACATTACTCATTCAAATCAAACTCAAATTCAAAGTAAAATATGTTTAGATTATTATTAAACATTAAACCGGTTAAAATTTTCAAACGTAACCATGTTAAAATGCAACTGTCAAAAGACTAAAGTGTGATAAAAGATTTTTTTTTTCAGCTAGTTGAAACAACATAAAGAAAAGAGTTTCAAAGTATTTAATAAGTGCGGTCATTGAATATTTATCACTGTAGACTTAAACTTGGAATATCTAATACATGTAACTGTTGAGTAAAAAAATTGTATTGCCTCTTTGAGATATTAAATTCATTGATAATATATACACGTAAGAATATATAACAATTTTCTATTAGGTTCTGACAAGGGAAATATATGTATCTCAATCGTGTATTTTTTTTTTGTTACACAGGCCGAATAATTTTCTACTAGCATCGAGCATATGATTGCCACGGTTTCGGAGAAACACATTTACTTATTATTATTATTAAGCCCTTACAGGGTTATGTCAAATCAAATCGTAGCTTTGCAACGTTGAAAACTGACGTCACTTATACGACATTTAATATGCTCCACGCTAATACAAAATTTACAGTAAAAAAGGATTTTAAAATAATACATCTATGTTAATCCTATCCGGATTCATTGTCAAGTAGTCAAAGTTAAGTTTAAAACTAAGAAAAAGCTATATTTATATATATATATATATATATATATATATATATATATATATATATATATATATATATATATATATACATATATATATACATATAAATATATATAAATATATATATATATATATATATATATATATATATATATATATATATGTATGTATATATATATATAGTAATAATACTTAGACGTAACAAAGTAGAAATCACTTTAAATAAAGCAGGATAACGATATTAAAGTCTAGTTGAAAATGAAAACAAAATAGAACATTAAAATATTCGTTACGTTGGTTTCCGTGTACTGGTGGAAAGATCGAAGGAAGTAGAAGATTCGCGGCGAAGTATTAGTTTCAGTTTTTCATCTTCTTCCAAATCGTCTTCGAATGATATGTCGCGGCTGAGCTCAGTGCGACCCAGGGCCCGTGCTTTCCATACCTCTAACCTCATGACCTGCAGGCACATAAAAACAAATTATTTTCTATTAACGCACTATATATATATATATATATATATACACTGAATATATATTTTTTAGTTACGGTTAGTGCGTTTTTATTTTTATTTGTGGTTTAAGATCTAAATTTTATAAATAACAATTTTAAATAATTACAACTAACTACGTATCTTGTATTAGCACAAAGTTATTACATGCATTTTCAAGTTGACAAAATACTAATTGAAACTACAACTAACTTTTAATGATGGCAGCTGATCAATGATAGCAAGTTTGAAATTTTGCTATGATTATTAAATGATAAATTGTCACGTGGAAAATTTGCAAACAAAGAACACTAAGTACGGAAAAAGTAATACCTTTTTAGTGAATAACAACTTACTAAGCCGACATGACATATTGAATATAAAAATGTCAATACTGATTAATACTAATAATATTAGATTATAATAATTTATTTGGCACTACTGTTATTTAGGAGTTATATAGGTGAATGATGTCTTATGAATACGCGAATATTACACTTTTGAAATAAATATATTTTTTACGGGATTCATCGCATTGACAAGTACAACTTTTTTACATACATACATATCATCACGCCATATCCCCTGCAGGGTAGGCAGAGTGCCAGTGAACTTAGCAACTTTTTTTAATTTCTGATTTACAATTTTTCGATGTTTGAAATAATTTTCAGCGTATATGATAAGGATCGGACTAAGGTGTTACATATCCAACTATAGTCTGTCTAATCTAGGAAGTGCACTTTGACAGTTGTCTGAGTAAGTTGTCTAGGTATGTGAACCAAATAATCGCTATCGAAAATGTCCGATTTTACTGAGAAATCGATATTGATTCTTTATAATTAATAATCGGTTTATTTTTTATTTTTCAAATAGGTGATGAGTAAATTAAGTGCTAAATTAGTACTAAACAAATTTAATTATTTCAGCATAGAATCTATTCATTATATTTAGTAGGATTAGGTTAATTAAAAACAAACACTGGATTTGATTGTTTATTTATTAAGAATTACTACTATTACTTGAATTATCAGCGTCGCGAACATTAATAATTATTTTCTCATCAATCAAAGTGTTGAAATGTACATCTCTGTCAAAATCTTTATTCGATTAATTGTATTTTTCTAATATTTTTACCGATTATTTGGATAATCGTGAATTGGGAGTTGTCAAGCACTACTGTATAGAACGTGATGACGTGACATTGTTAGTTCGTTACTAACAAATACTATTTACCATGTTATTTCTATTTTAAATTAGTTTTACGAGTTTCAACATTAGATTATTGTACAAGAAAGTCACCCGCAATGTTAATTATGTAAATAACTTAATAGTTGTTTAAAATTTCAGATTTAGTGTTTACAATCATGTGTATACGTTTGACCGAGGTTATTGTGTATTAAAAAGTGCAAAACGTCAAAATGCACTTCTTAGATTAGATGAATTATAGATATTGTTATTACAGAAGGTGTTTCAATAAAAAAAACTCTTTCTTTAAGAAAAATCTCTTACATACATACATACATACCATCACGCCATGTCCCTTGCAGGGTAGGCAGAGAGAACAGAGTGCCAGAGAACTCTATTCTTGCATACTTCACTCGCTTCCTCAACATTCATAATTCTCTTCATACACGCTCGCCGGTTTCGGAGACTCTTGACTCCACCTTCCTTCAGTACATGACCGATCTGGTCTAGGTAGGTTAGTCTCGGTCTCCCCCGGTACCTACATCCTTTCATTTTCGCATTGTATATCTTCTTAACCAGACGTTCGTTCGGCATTCTTCCCACATGTCCGAATCATCGGAGCATTCCCTTTCGCATCTTTACACCAATACTCTCTTTCATACCTACTCGCTTTTTTACGTCGTCGTTACGAACGCGATCGATCAGCCTAACTCCACAGATTTTCCGTAGAGATCGCATTTCGACCGCATTAATTTTACTTTCATAATCTTTTCTGCATACCCAACTCTCGCTTCCATACAGTAATGTTGGGACAAGCACTGCATTATAAATTGCTACACGTGCCTTCTGGCTGAGGTGGTGGCTACTGAGAAGTTGCCCCAACGCTCCGTTCACACTATTTCCCGCATTCACTCTTCGCTCTATATCAGTGGTGTACCTTCCATCTCGGCTAAATCGATATCCAAGATATACAAATTCATCCACTTGTACATCATTACCTATTGTTACTCTTACATCTGTTCTGGCTTTATCTCTTTCAAAAACCATTATTTTGGTTTTGCTCACATTCACGAGTAGACCCCTTTTCTTACAATCTTCTGTCATTGTGTCGACTAGGGTCTGCAGGTCAGTCGCTGACGGTGCCAGCAGGACTGCATCATCTGCATATAGCAGAGCAGTGACCACTGAGTCGCCCATCTGGACTCCCACATTCATATCGTATTAAAATAAGGCCCGATTCACAAATTAGTATGGCACTCTACAAAATAAAATACTTAATAATAAAAGGCTTAAATAAATATAAGAATTTTAAATTAACAATATCTTCATACGTATTGTACGGTGCATGAAGTTAGAAAGTTCATTCTTTCCCGAAGTTAAATAAAATTCGTAATAATAAAACGGTTACATAGCATGTAAATATGCAATGCATACAAAATGTGAAATTAGAATGTTATGCAGCATGGAATAATTTGGTCTATTTCCCTCCTATTATGGAGAAGGCTCGAGCCCAGCAGTGGGATATATACGAGCTCAGATATTGATAATTAGTTAACATAATACAATTATAAGACACAAAAAGCGTGATTAACCGAAGCAATAGCAGCAACAATATGTATAACGCATGCAAGCAAAAATTACAATAATAAATAATATAAATACCAGATTACACAAGTATGTACAATTAAATTACTACATATACTATATAAAATATTGTTCAATTTGTAGTAGGTATACGCAAAAAGCTTATTTTACGAACGTATTTTAACATATGTTAAAATATAACACTGAATCACTACTAGATACTATATCACTAATAAATACTACAATACATCCAATTTTATAGCAAACAAAAAACCGTTCTAGTGTGTTCAACCGCCTGTTCCATTTATTTGAAAGATATATAACTTGTTGCTTATACTTGAGAATATATTTAGAAAAAGCAAATAAAACTCATTTTGGAATAGCGAAGCTCTCGATCTTTTAAATAATGCAATGTGGAGATGGCGTAGAATTGTACTCTTTAATTCCTTCATTACTTTTCAAGCATTAGCTATAAAGGCTGTTTGCATTCAGAATTTGTAAATGTCACATTTGGCTAATATAAACCCTTTAAAGGAGTTTTTTTTAAATTTGGTAACTGTCGTTATAAAAACCGAAGTTCATTACTGGCACTTTTGGGTATATAGAGACATGACCTGTTTACGAGACTAAAGTGGAAACGATTGCAAAAATTAGAATTTTGCCGAAATGGGTCGTGTTATTCTACTGGGACTAATATTTCTTATTAGATTCGTCCACGTAATAAGTAACTTGCCCAAAGTTGAACTATTATCCTAAGGGAACACAATACATCACCAGCATAATAGTAAGTATCAATTTTTAACCAAATCTGTTCAACGTTATTAAGTTATTACTTATTCACAATTTTTCACATTTATTATATTAATAGGACTTTGGTAAAATAAACTTCTCTTACATTTGAGTTGAGAGTATGTTATGAAAGCAAGCGTTGTTAGTATTTGAATCTCCCCTGGTATGGAATGTCAGAACATGATTGTATGTGATAACTGACGTGTGATAACGACTCTACGTAACTATAGTGCACTTAAAAGATGATTAAGCGATCATCTTTTCGTCATGTCTTAGTATTGTCAACCTATCGGCTGATCAGCATAATAAAAAGTGCATCTTTATCATCACAGTCCATAAAAGTCCCACTGTTGGGTTCGGGCCTCCTCCATAATGGGATGGCAACTAACCTACTATACCGCGCTGGTCTCACGTGTTGGTATAGGGTTTTGATTCGCGTTTTCCTTCTCTCGCATAGATGTTATATGCATTTTATATCCCTTAGTCGTCTCGTACGATCACCTACGGGTAAGAGATGGGGTGGTGAATAGTATTCTTACTCCGTCACCACACGGAGAAGTACATCTTTGTTAAGGCATATTCATGATCAATATGCGTAAAAATAAAGTAAAAAAGCTGATTTTTATTGTCATGTTACATACAATATATAAATTAAAAAACACAATAAGTGTGTAAAGATGTGACAATAAGGCTCACAGTCAGCAATTATATTGCATTACAACAACGCACATGCAGTATAAAAGGCCTAGGTACCGCGAGCGAAATACGTTTGAAGGCAATTGTCTTTAATTTATTTCTCTAAATCACCATTCGGAACGGAAAAATAAGAGTGTTGAAATCTCATAATCTTTTTCGCAAAATTAAATCCTTTTTGAATTCTTTTCTAAATATAAAAACAAACATTACTTTCTAAACATAATTCAAACATATTATTATACAAATAATCATTCGAGCGAATTCATTGCGAATCTAATTTACGAATATTGTGAAACAAAGCTAGTATATCAAGCTGCGATTACAAATTCAACTTATTACTGGGTCTAAGATTTTAATAGAGGTTTAAAAAATATATTTAATAAGCCGATCGTTCCAGTTTCTTAGAAATGGATTAGGCCTGTGAACACACTAGTCAACAGTATATTTGATTGTGATTTAGAACTTACTCGAGCCATTTCCAGGGCTCAGTGTCCGGAGTGGTGATTGGTGTTGGAAACTGTGCAGTGCCAAACATAGTGTATCAGATATTTTGAAAAATGCGTATCATTATTATACAATGATTCAATCATGCTTTACCTTTATTTCGATCGACGGCGGTATGCTTTACGATAGAAATTGATAATCAATGTAATCCAAAATTTATAAATTAATTACCTAAGCTTGGTATTAACTTCGTGCTATTAAAACAGATCAAGTCAAAACTGTTGACTATTGAACATTACAAAAGATAAAGTTATAAATGCGGATTTAATATTGATTATAAATTTCGTTTAATAAATAAGGTTAGTTGTCATTTAGTTTAATAGAATTGCTTTTTTGTGTTATGTATTTTTATAATATAAAAATTCAAATATATATTTAATTAGTGCCTAAAATTGTTAGAAGTACTTCATTAATTTGTTTAAAGTAGTATGTAAATTTATTAACGAAATCGGTTCAGTATCTAAAATAATATTAAACTACTATTCTTAACTTAGTATTATAAGATTTTATTTATATAATTATTTTAGTAGAAATAATAATAATTCATTTGAAATAATTAGGTACTGTACAGCGACTCTTAATAAATAAAGCTTTGGCGTAAAAGAATAAATTATGATGTCATTAAAAATTAAAACGTTGAGTTATAAATTAAAGAAAAAAGAAACATATTCACACACGTGTATTTCTAACGTTGTGCTTTATATGCATTAAATAATAAAATACGACGGTAAACAGCCTCTAACTGGATGTAAACCATATATAATAGAATCGAAACTGATGGTTCGTTATCCCAATGTGGTAAATACCGTATGAATCTGCACGTACTACTAAGGACAATTTTAAAATAAAAAAAAAATGATGAGTATTTATGTTTTATGATGTGTCTATGAATAGAAATGCCATAATATTTATTATTAATACTTGGGCCATTTGTAAACGTACAAGAAAGTGAAGAGAATCAGTGCTTATTTCCAAAAATACTCTTAAATAATATTCAATGGGATTGCTACTCACTGAAGGAGATAATTCAAATTAACAATTTGCGTTGATCCAAAAGGATATTGTCTCCTAACCCATCTTGCGATTTTATTAACACCAATTAGGGGCCATTCATAAATTACGTAAGGTGTTAGGGTGTTGACTGAATATTATAACTTTTTACTGTAGGCAGGGAGGGGGTAGTGAACCTGACATTAAGTATGATATTAAATTAAAAATTACTAATTTTGGTCAAAACTGTGATAGATTAATAAGATTAACGTTATTGCAGTGAGTTAATGATACTTATAGTAAGAAGATTGTAATAAAAAATATTTTCAGAATAAACAGAGTTATATTTGATCAATAGGTCCTTTTCTTACAATAGTTCTTATTAAGGGGCAGGGGGGGGGGGGGGTTAGTAGTTACAATCTTATGTTTTACGGAAGGGGGGAGGGGGGGTTTTTGAGGTGGCCAAATCATTCTTCAAAATCCCTTACGTAATTTATCAACGACCCTTTAGCAAAAGCTATATAGAAGGCCTTGCGAGTGATGGCACACCGTGCGAACCTTTACATCCATGATATTCATTAAGATTTATTAAAAAAATAATGTTAGTGAATCAAAGCGGGTGATATCATATAATCTTTTTGATTGTAGTTAATGCGTTAGAGAAGCAAAGCGTTGTCGAAACAAAAATTCTTTGATTATTGCCCGTTTATATTTAGACCTGATTTATCAGTAACTATTTATATCATAAGAGAGAGAGAGAGCTGAGTTATTTGGTATCTTACCTCAGCCTTAAGTTCGGCAACTTGTTCTTGAACTTCCCGAACTCTATCTGAATCATCCATATTGTTACGAAGCTCACCCTCTGTAGCCATGACTTCATTCTAAAAGTTCATTATAAATATAGAATATATAAACATTTATTTTAAATCTATGTAATAAATTCTCGCACGCCTGATCTAGTCTTTGGAAATCGTAAATTTAGAAAGGATTAGGCTGCGATCACATTTATCGTTTTTTTTTGTCGTGTGGTAACGGGGTAAGAATACAATTCACCAACCCTATCTTCTTTGCGGGTGTGGTAAAAGACCACTAAAGTATATAATAATAATAAGAAAAACACGAACTAAAATCTTATATCATAACGTCTGACCAGCGTGGATCAATCACGGAAGAGGCTCTAATGGGACGTGTGTGTGTTAAAATGGATTGCATTTTTGGTTCAGTCTTGAAGCTGATTAATTATTTGTTAATCGTCCAATATTTATTATTTCAACATAATGACTGTGTCAGTTAATTTTATCACTAATTTACATTCAAAATTTCAGTATAATAAATTTAATATATCGTGAAAACGTCTCAATCATATCCAATGACAAATGAATACTAGCATTATAAGTATTAAAATAATAGGCAGATTTATTTAGTTTATGTATAATATACTAGCAAACCCAGGCCGTTGCTTTGTTTGTAAAAGTCGATATACCGCAGCGTCACCTGGTAGCGAGTTACATAAACGGAGATAGCATATAACCTTCTCTGTGAAAAAATACATATACATACCAATTTTCATAATGATCGGTCTAATAGTTTCCGAGTTTAGCGATGTCATATATACAAACATTCTCTTTTGTAAATATACATAGGGTTTGGTGAAATTTTTTGTATTAATGAATGTTAATTATAGTCCTTAAAATATAGCTTGATCTCTGTGACAGATAGCGACAAAAACGATGAAGTAATTATGAATACGCGTCATTATTACAATTTTAATATGTATTTTTTTTTATTGCTTATGGTGGCAAACGAGCAAGCAGTACATCTGATGGTAAGTGTCACTGCCGCCCATGAACCTTTGCAATACCAAGGGTATAGCTTGGGCCGCCTACCAATAGAATCCCCAAGCCCACCCAGTTGGGCTTCCGGCTCTCTCGCTCACCGAACGAAGCGCAATAGCACATTGCCACTACTCACACGTCGATCTTCTGCGAGAGTGTGGTACTACCCCGGACGGACCGGCCCGCGGCTGTAGACAGAAAACTGTCAACAGCGTGGTCCGACCACAATTGATTATATCGCCTATATTTTCATTCTTTAGGTGCCAGTTATATCTAAACTGAATTATGAATATTTACACCAAAACTAGTAGTACCTCATATGTTAAAATTCTTAGTAACCATTTTATAAAAGTATGGTGCTTACGCAAGTACAAGATCATACTGAACTGAGAATAAGATAGAGATGGGGCAATCGATAAATGTCAATCGATAACATTCTTATTAATTATTTATAAAACAAGTAAAACCAATACATTACCTATATAAACCACATGGTTACTCTATAAAATAAGTAAATTGTGTTAATTTAGTATTCAGACATCAGTTATAATATTAATAAGACCATTTCTATTATATTAAAAAGATAATTTCTTTTATAAAATAAACATGATTATTCATGAAATAATCTGTGACCAAGAACTCATCATCAACCTACAGGAATGCTCCAGCGATGATGATAATAGTGACGATGAACTTGGATGTATTCCTTTCGAATAATAAAAAGAATTAATAAACAACTTTAGTTTAAATTAAATAAATACCATTAATATGAATTCAATAAGATTTTCATAAATTTGTTTTAAATTTATAATCGATACATCCATCCATTTGATTGAAGTTCAATAAGATTTTCATGCATTGTTTTTCAAGTAGCACAGTAGCAAATAACTTTAAAAAATGAGAAATTATATCGACAAAAATACGGACTGCATCGTAAGCGTGCGGGTCTAGTGAGAACTGTCACAGAGATCAAGCTATATTTTATAGACTATAATAACGTTTTAACTTACTATAATAGAGTATACTATTTCTAATTAATTAATGCTATAATGTAAAAAGAACGGCGTTCTATAATCCGTTTTACCGGGTTAATATCATCATATGACATGTATATCCTGAAATTTTTTTCAATTTCATTCCTTAAATTGAAAATTTATTACGATTTTTATGGTATTAAATATATATATATATGGAACATTGTGCAATTGTATTTACCTTCAGTTTATATTCGGAAACTTCAGTCTCCAACTCGGCGATTCTCTGGGCGTCTTCCATATTTCGGATGTTGGCTTGCATCGAATCATATTTAGCCTATGAGATGGATAAAACACTTAAATAAATATATTATTTAGAGATAGAAGTGCTTTACAAATAACATTTATTAATAACATTAAAAGAAAACTGCTCAATTTTAAGTCATGGAGGAAGAAAAATCCATACAATAGGTTGCTTCTACGAAAAGTATTTTCATTTCTCTGTTACTGATGATAATTTGGATGAAACGTTATGCACCGATATCGATAATTTAGATGTTTTAATAAGCATTAAATTCTTTATTAAATAAAGTGTGAATTATCATCAACGTCATCAAATATATAGAATTATAAAAAAGTAGTAGTGATAAAACTATTTGGAGTTCTGCCATCTAATAATTATATTCTAGTGACCGTATTAGGCATGTACCTACAGCATGGCTTTTTGAATATAAGTCAACAGCTAACTGACAAAGGGCGCGTAACACATACGATAGTAGCTAAGTAGCGATCTTACACGCGAACTTGGCGTTGTCTAATCAAGATAGCTCTCCAGAAGCTTACTCTTAGCTTAGATATAATTTGCGTCACTATAATGATATGATTTTTCGTATGGTAATGGAGAAAGAATAAAAATTGATCGCTCCTCTTCTTGCTCGTCATAAAATACGGCTGAGTAATGTGATCAAATGATGTAGATAACATGAATGCATGAGGAGAAATGAAAACCCTTTTTTTTGGCGGCGGGCTACGGTACAATCACGCCCCGCTAATCCGAAACCATAAGCAAGTCTCGACTGTCGTGGTTTAGTAGGCGATTTCCTTACTATAGTGAAGGGAGGCCCGAGCGCAATAATTTGACGACTATGCTTTGAGAAAAAGACGTTATATGACGTAATATATGGGCAATATATATACATTTGAATGGAATAGACACAAAGTATTTGACTATATCCTCTAGATAATTAAGTGTGTGTGAAAATATAAAGAGAAAGTGTTTTCCACATAATATATGTAAGCGATTGATCCTCGATAGCCGTATATCGGATAAAATGTTATTATACACTTTGGACTTAGTAAATGTTTAAATGCTATTAAAATATTCTGTATAACTGACCTTGCTTTCTAAATCAGTATATTTGTGTTGGAATTCTCTTTGACGCGCTTGTAGTACACGTTCACGTTGAAGTGCTGCGTCAAGGTTTTCTCGCAACTGACGCGCCTCCTCATCCTGACGGCGGAGTTGGTTTGTCGATACTTGCACTTGAGTCTCAAGCTCCATCACCTTTTCAAATATATATTTACCTATAGATATGATTTTTCAAAGTTGTTTGATTTTTTTATCATTATCAAATCCATGATACTGCATTAATTTTTACGTTTGTTAAGTTAATATGATGATTATTTTCTCTTCCAATGACGAATTATAACTATATATTTAAATTTTTTTATTGTCATTGAAAACATAGGGCGACTCTCACGCATTTATCCAGAATATATACGAACGTTTGTTTATAAAGGTATATAAGCATATCGTTGCTAGTTTAAAACAATAAAATTAATAAATTCTATATAAACAGTAAAGTATTCACACGGGTCACGGTTGAGAGCCCTCATCGCTCACCCATAGACCGCGTAAAGCTGTCAAAGCCAGATGGCTTTGACAGCTTTACGCGGCTAACAGCTAAAACACACACAAAAAAAAGCGCGGATCATCTAGTCAATAAATACTTTTTTCTTTATAAAAAAAAACGGTACTTGTGCTACGGGCTTGTATTTTATTTTGCTTAAGTTTCAACATTGATTAGCCCGTCAGACTCATAAACATGTCTTAATTGTTACATATATAAAAAGGTAAAAAGACCATTCGTCGTCTCTTTCACTACACCAACATTTTTGATATAAATGATTGTTTTGTTTTGTTGATTGAACGTTGATTTATATATTTATTAGACTTATCTCCCGTGCTGTGTGGTAGCGGCTTCAAATACTATCAACCCTTACTTTGCTCGTGGATGTTGTAAAAGACGACTAAGAGCCTTATAATAACCTGGGCCAACTCCATCTGATGCCGTTTGGTCAACAATTACATTCCCAAGGAGGGTTTACGTCTGGCAGGCGGCCGATCATAAATATTATTCTATTGCCAATAAACTTCTAAAATATGTAATATGAAAGAAGAGTACATATTGTATCGACCCCAAGTAATTGGAATAAGAGTAGGAGAATGATGACTAGATTTATTTTCTATCTAGCGGTGGCTCCGAGAAGTGCTTCAGTCTGTGCTCACATCGTCAAAGACGTAATTCGACGGATATGTTTAATAAAACTGAAAGCACTTTTTAAACGTCAAACAATTCATTATAACCAAAATATTTTAGTTACATTTTACGACAAATTTTAAATATAATGTGTATATAAGCTTCAATAATAGTACCTTCAGTCTTAATTCCTTAAGTTCGGTTAAGGCCTCCACTTCTCTTATCCTAGTGGTCATAAGTTCTTCCTCTAGCTTTTGCATATCGGCTGAGCGACCTTCCCAGGCTCGTAGAAGTTTCTTTGGCGTGGCCATAATGTCAGAGACCACGTTCGACTGCACCGGGGCGGCTGGAGCTTCTTGCCTGTGTTCCTACGAAAAGCATTACATGATAACGAAGAATAATCGTATGGCATGCCACTAAATATAACAATTTATTATCATCTCTTTCCTTGAACCCCGTAACGGACGAGTGTAAGTACAAAGCATATATGTAGTATCTTATTTTATTGCTTATGGTGGCAAACGAGCAAGCAACACACCTGAAGGCAAGTGTAACTAGCCAATGGACCTTTGCAATACTAAGGGCATAAGCTGGCCGTTGCCTTCCAACACACACCCCAAACCCACCCAGATAGGCTCCCGGCTCTCTCGCTCACCAAACGAAGCGCAATAGCACATTGCCATTACTCAGACGTAGATTTTCTGCAAGTGTGGAACTACCTCGGCCTGATCGACCCGCGGCTGTATACAGAAAACTGCCAACAGCATGGTCCTACCATTAAAATACTTCTTGCAACGACAAGAAACTCAAACTCTATATTACTCTGTTGCGTCTACATTATGTGTGGAGATGAAGTAAGAATACAATGGTCAGTGTCTCTAACTTACATATTGTAGCAATAAACTAACAAGTTGATGGGGATCACCAGGAAAATAATAATAGTACGGAATCCTACCTACCAATGCCAACCTATTGTGTCAGTGGGAATCGAACCCATATAACTTTGTGTGATCCAAACATTGCTGTGAGTCTCGGTGTAATTTACCGCCAATTATATGTTTGCAAAATGTTGTCTTTATGTTGAATTTGAGCGACAGCATTCTTCTTTTTTTGCAGGCTATATATACTATAACCACGCTGGTCAGATTAGTTATCATCATCATCGTCTCAGCTCATATATGTCACTATTGGGCTCGAGCCTCCTCATCTATGGGAGGGCGATTGACCTACTATACCACGCTGATCAGACGTGTTGGTATGGGGTTTTGTTTCGAGTTTCCTTTCTCTATCCAGACTAGGTATATAGGTTTCTAATTCAAATTTTTCACTCTCATGCACACATTTTGACTACATGTTGGATTACTTAGTCGTCTTTAACGACACCCACGAGTAACAAAAGGGATGGCCATGTGGCCACCTTACTACGTCACTACACGGAAGTTGTTGGCAGTGGAGGCTACTAAATGTTCTTAAGAAGATAAATCGTTAATAAATTAATCAAAGAATCTGTTCGCTCGATAGTTCGTCTGCTATACCTATATAAAAATAAAGAATCAATTTATATTTACTTGTAGATGCCTCTGCCATGCTTCAGATATCTCTGTAACTCGTTGGCGCAGATCTTTTAGTGATAGATTCGCTTCAGCTTCACGAAGTTTTACAGCGATCAGCTCATCCTGAATTTAAACAATTATATTAATTTCTTTCGTCAAGCAAATAACAAAATAAATACTTAAAACAATTTGAAATTCTCTATAATAGAATATCACTGGCCAATAAACAGATGCATACTTTATTAAGTACAATATTGGTACATCAAATAAAACGTACTTCATATTATCATCATTCTCCTACTCTTATTCCAATTGCTTGGGTCGATGCAATATGTACTCTTCTTTCATAGTAGGTACATATTGTAAAAGTTATTGGCAATAGTTTTATGACTGGCCGCCTGCCAGACGTCAACCCTCCTTGGAAAACGTACTTCATATATTATGTGTTATATCGGACCAAAGTTTTAAGTATTACTAGATCATCATCATCCCTGCTTTTATTCTAATTGCTTGAGGCCGATGCCATATGCAATCTTCTACCATCGCACATATTGCAAAGTTATGAACAGTTTTATGACCGGTCGTCTGCCTGAGGTTAATCCTCTTTGGGGATATAATTATTGTCCCAGCAGCATTAGATGGTGTTGGTATTTTAAAACACTCACGAGCGATGTAAGGTTTGGTAGTATTCGAAGCCGCTACCCCACAGCCAATTAAACATTACTAGATGACCTGTACAAATATTTCGGACTATTATTTGAGGATTTTTTACGTATATAATTGTAATCTAGCAACGATATGTATATACACATTCATAAACATATGTTTTTAAATATTTAGACACGCGAAAGAGTTAAATATATTTCATAATGACAAAGAAATATCCTTAAAATAATATATATAGATATATGTATCATATATCATCGCGCCATATCCCTTGCTGGGTAGGCAGAGAGAACAGAGTGCCAGAGAACTCTATCTTTGCATACTTTACTCGCTTCCTCAATATTCATAATTCTCTTCATACACGCTCGCCGGTTTCGGAGACTCTTGACTCCACCTTCCTTCATTACTTGACCAATTTGGTCTAGATAGGTTAGTCTCGGTCTCCCCCGGTACCTACATCCTATATATATGTATATAGATATTTATGGTGGGTGGTAGTGCCTATGATATACTAAACTTTATTTAGCTCCTGGATATCGTATAATACGACATAGCGTTATATCGACTTGAGCCAACTCCAACAGATACCATTTGGTCAATAATTATATTCACAAGGACGGTTGACGTCAGGCAGGCGGGAGGTTCTAAAACTATTGCCAATAACTTTAGCAATATGTAGGAGTATATATTGCGTCGACTCCAAGTAATTGGGATAAGAGCCGGAGAATGATGATTATGATAATAATATATAGATATTTGTACCTGTAAATGTGCTACATTGTTATCTACTCGCTGACGCCTAAGACTCTTGTTCTCGTTTTCAAGCTCTGCGATACGCGCTGTGAGTTCTCTTTCAGCCGCTTCTCGCTCAGCGGCGTGAAGCCTTGCCCGAACCAATTCCCTTTGTAAACAACGGGCCAGCTCCTCACCTTTAGGACTTACGGCTCCCTCTATGCCCTCCAAAGACGATTGCCTCGAGTTATTCTATTAACAAAATTACACACCAAATAACAAATAAATTAGTTATATAATAGTATCAGATCATTATCCAAGTTCATATCACTCAATTTAGAGCATATGAAGGATTTAGTTCACGGTAGTGAATCTGTTGTAATACTGTGGAGGTCAGAGTGACCCAATTAAGAAGTGATTTATTTTAAAGTATTATAATGCTCTATTACAATTATATTCTAACCGTTAACATGTACCCACATAGAGACAAAGGTACCTATTGCAATAACACAATCATATCACAATAAGCTCGGTTAAAATTCAATTTACCGTAATGATGAGTATGAACTTGCCTAAATGAATTTACATACAAACGAAATGTCACATTAGAATATTTTAAATTAAATATTTTATAATAACATTAATAATTATAAGTAATTATTGTACAATTATATATAATTATGTCAAAGTTAAACATATTAGTTTGTATGTAAGTCATCATACAAGTTAAGTAGCAACAATAACAAAGATAAAAGCGTTATAAAATAAATACCTCAGCGATAGTCATTTCCAATGATCTTATTTCATCCTGAGCAACAGCCAATCGCTGTTGAGCATCAACATTAGCTCGCCGCAGCGCCTGCACTTCCCGAGCAAGCGCAAACGTTTCCTCCTCACCCTCAGCTCGATCCACTTGGCCTCTCACCAGTCTCTCAGCTAACCCAGAGCTTTCTTTCTCCAGTAGTTCTACTCGTTGTTTCAACAGACGATTTTCCTGACGTAGGCACTACAATAAATACCACGAATCCAAACATGCCCTTTTCACATAACACAAGAACATTACTCCCTGATAGTTATTATGAGGCAAACGAAATTAGTTTCCTGCTTCCCAGGGATGCTCAAGACACAGATGCATCATTAACATTTCAGCCCATTACCAAAATGAAGAAGAACGATACACACTTATTACTAACACAAGAAGACTTTTATAGCAGAAAAAGTGTACAGATTTGTATAAAGCAACTTGACGCTAATAAAACGATGCTTATTTAGGTAAAAATAAAACCAAGTAGAGATTTTAATGACAAAGAAATAAGCAAAAAAAAAAACTAGTTAAAATTTATTTAATGCAATCTGAAAAATAATAAAACAAACAAACAACATAACTATAATACGGATAGCCATCACGTCAAGGCGCCTGTCTTATTTACTTTTTTTACTGTAAAAGTACCCATTCCCACTTATATATTGCACCAAGAAAACTGCAACAGGAAAAATGGCGAGACAACAATTCAACATATAAAAGTCATTACATCAATGGAGAGAAAAGATATTTTAAATTTTTTCTTACCCTTAATACCGCTATATCGCTTTGTTCCTTAGTTTTGATCACAGTATATTCCTTCTCTAGCTTTTTCATCTTTTTCGGATTCACTTTTATCGAATATGCAAGGTTCATAAAGGCATCTTGATCTGCTTCAGCTTTTGCTGGTAGTTCTTTTTGTATGTACTGCAAATAAATTTTATATTGTTACAAAAACTGAATCATGCTTTAGCCTATTCACGTCACCACAATTGACACCTAGGTGAGTCGGCTATCTTAAGCTGGGTCGGATCTACCATATGGCTTTTAAGGCTTCAGGCTCCGTGGATTCAAGGGTCCCCCATCTAAGTCAAGTCAAAGTCCAAAATAGACAATAATAATTTAAAGAATTTGCCAAAGGAAAGTGGAGAAAGGTTGTTTTATAATTTGTCAAATTCGTAAATAGTTAATACTTCTGGCTTATGCCCAGGGCCCTCTAAACTCACGGTCCGGCCCTGATCTATAGATTTTCTGCTGGTAACCTCAGCCGGTTTTTACGACTTCCACAGGTAACTAAGTGGCAGTGATACATTGTATTTTTATAAATACAAAAGAAAATACATTAATACATAAATAGTAAGGATATGGGCTTACCTTTAGAATGCTTTCCATATCAAGTGAGAGCAGATCATTCTTGCCTACAGTCAGTAATGCGAGTGCTACTTTAAAAACTATTTCAATTCCTTCTGAGAGAAATACGTCCATTATTCGGCAAGCGAGTGGCAAGGATAAAGTTGTAGTGAAAAGTGTTAGAAACCAACTACTTGCGTATAGTGATGTATTGAAACTCTAAAAAGAAAAGAAAGTATAAGTAGCGTATAAAAGTCATATTTCATACCCCTATTGGTTTTATAAGTAAGTATAAATATTCAATTGATTGAATTAGGCGATACATGGCGGAAATCCATTATTATTATAAAATGGAGGAGAGGAAGGAAAACCCACCACTTTCTCACGGTTAATCAATATACCGTACACCTCAAGAAAGGAAGGAATACGGGATAGGATCAAGGTGGAATAGGATATAAGGAAATCTTACTCCTGTGATGAGCACCGCCTCCAGAACTTCTACTTGCAATTTTCCGCAGACCTTCGAATAAAGATTCGATACGTGTTTCGCCTCTAAACGAGGCATCCTCAGGACGGTTCGGCTTCAAATGCGCGCATTTCAAACGCATACGTGTCGAATCTTTGTTCGAAGTTTTGCGGAAAATTGCAAGTAAGAAGAAAGATCTTTAAACCGAAGTAGAAGTTCTGGAGGCGGTGCTCATCACAGGAGTAAGATTTCCTTATATCCTATTCCACCTTGATCCCATCCCGTAATCCTTCCTTTCTTGAGGTGTACGGTATATTGATTAACCGTGGGAAAGTGATGGGTTTACCTTCCTCTCCTCCATTTTATAATATAAATATTCAATTTACAGATTGAGCTAAAAGGACCATGTCTGTAAGTAATCTGTAAAGAATGATCATGACATTACATTAATAACTATATTAATTATTGCTAATATTTAGAGTATTATAGGCAGTCTGATTGACTGTCCTCGTCCGGTGACGTGAATACTGAAAAAGTACACGAAACGGCGGGCGATAAAAATCAATTAACAACGTCAGACAAAAATTAATAGAAATAGTTTTAATTTGAGACATTTTATCATTGGAATATTACATATATGTAACCCACAACTGTCTCTTGTATACAAAACGCGTATTTTCAGTTAATTTCTACATATATTAAGGTATTATTTACAGATTTCTGGGTTTTTTGGGGGTTGTTGGGATTTCTGGGATTTCCTTTGTTATTTCTTTCATCTCCTAATAATTAATTTTATATACTACTAATGTTTAATCTCTTATTACTATTAGTTTCACTAATGTAACTTGTAAATGTAACTGCTAATAAATTTTCGTAACTAATTTAGGTTTCTGATCAAGTCCGAGGTAACTTAGACTAAGTTCATGATGACTTAGAACAATAAAAATATAAAATAAAAATAGCTTATCGATCTTATTAAATACTAAAAAGAAATATAAGTTTATAGGCTGTACTGTCTGCTTGAGATGGCTGGAGCACATTACATTTTTTTTAATCACTACGCTTTATTTGTCAATGTTATATATACTATTTGTAGAAAATAAACAGTTTACAAAATAATTTGTCCCCTGAAGTCGTATTAGAAATATCATAAAGCCGTCATTGCACTACAAGATTCTTATTTCGGTCTCATAAGATTTTAAGTATCATTGATCATAAAATACTATTTGTGTAAGATATTATTATATTTTTACCTGTGATTGAAAGTGTACATGCAAGTCAGGCAACAGTTCTTGAACTAAATTTTCTAATTGGAACATACAGAGACCCAGTTCTGCCATACTGGGCTTAAACATATCACGCATACGGTGTTGTTGCATTATTTTAACGAGCACCGCAAAAGCTTCCTCCTCCGGCATCTGTGGAGATTAACATAAAAGATCTAGGGTATGGCGAGACACGTAACATAGCCTATGTGAATTAGACTGAAAACCTTAGATTTTCTGAACTCCTAGATATAATATCATCAATAAAAAAAAAATGTGTACGACACCACGCCTATATTCTCCATTACTCGTAGCATATCTAAGAGATAGAACTAGATAACATTTCGCAAGAGAATATGAACTTTAAATAATACACTGTTGCTAATCGTCTGGAGTATTTCTAACATAAAATCGACTTTGCTATATTGTAGTGGAGGTTTGTGTCGAATAGTGGGTCGTAGATCGCCTGGTGAAGAAGATGACGAAATAATGAACGTTTTACACAATTAATAATAGAACAATAGCAACAGTAGGAATAGAATATGATAAGCTGGGAATCACTAACAAGATTTTTATGATGTAACTATTATTATTGATAAGTTACCTGCATTAGTAATAAGCCCACAATAAAACCTGACCCTTGGCAGTAGCCAACTTCGCGATCGTGCAACGAATAAGCCTTCATAACATTAAATAGTGATTCTTGACCAAGTCCATCTTTCTCCTTAAAAAAATCGTGTTCAGGGTATGTGCGTGCAATATCTCGACGTATCACCTTTTCACACGCTGATTTCGCCTAAAAACGAAATATATAGTATTTATTAAAAAGTTACAAGCGCTATGTAAAATAACAGTTATTGAAGCCCTTATAAGTATTTTTTAATAATGTGATCACATCAGAGTATTAAATATCTTCTAGAACTGATTTGCTCCAGATGTGATCACGGTAATTATTCTAAGAGTTGAAATAACTGAAGTACATATTATCAATCTATCTGAGTCTCATACTCAGTGAGCACTTTTATTTGAACGTACCAGTACCAGTTGTCTACATTCCTGGCCAATTGTAATCATGTTAGAATTATATAAAAAATACGAGATAAAATTTGAGTAAATATTATTCGAGTAAGAAATATCCAAAACATGGTGTACTTTTTGCAATTGTTTCTAGTAAAATACTGATGGATTTAAAATTAATATACCTTAATATATGAAGCATAAAGTTTCTTTTCTGGTGATGTGTCAACACCTGCTAAAAGTTGCCAAACAATGCCCCTGAAATGATGTGGTACGCCTTGCCGTACTAAATCTCGTACATATTGGTTGCGTCGTTTCCACTCTGTCTCCCAATTGCTTACAATTCTGCCCCACATACCCCATAAGTCTTCTTCGCCATTACTGCTTGTGCTGACTCGAGCTTCAGTTTCATGACTCGAACTTGTTGCTAGAGATATAGAAAATATCAACATTTAGAGGGACTAGAAAATACAGTAATTTTTTATTGTGTAGGTTATTGTGTGTTTCAGATTGAACAGCCTTGCCAATTTGCAAGTTTATAAGGCCATATGAAGGCACGTCAATATATTTTGGTAACCGTTTATCTCTATATTTAACATAGATAACTCATTACTTCAGTAATTTTGGCGGCGTAGATTCGCTGACACTAATAAATTGTAAGGTATATATATATATATATATATAATCACCTTGACAGTCCGAATTCTATTTCATTGTAAAGTTATAGAGTAATCGTACGCTTACTATTAGACGTATGCTAAGGACTATTAGACACTTTCAATAATATAAACGTTTTAGTTATTATATGCGTAAGCGAAACAAATTTTAAAATTTTTACTGCCATTTCGTCATTGACAGATAACATTTCATTACCAAACTAATTATAACCAAACGAACAAAAGTCAAAATTGAGTATTTTCTTATTAATAACGACTACGCCTGGTTAAGAAGATATACAATGCGAAAGTGGAAGGATGTAGGTACCGAGGGAGACCGAGATTAACCTACCTAGACCAGATCGGTCATGTACTGAAGGAAGGTGGAGTCAAGAGTCTCCGAAACCGGCGAGCGTGTATGAAGAGAATTATGAATGTTGAGGAAGCGAGTGAAGTATGCAGAGATAGAGTTCTCTGGCACTCTGTTCTCTCTGCCTACACTGCAAGGGATATGGCGTGATGATATGTATGTATGTAATAACGACTGATCTATTTATTAATAAGTGCAATTCTTTGATAATCTTTACGTAGAGAATTCTACTAAAGTATGATAATAATGTTTATCTATTGATTTGTTGCTGCGTAAAATAGTATCATGGGTTAGGAATGGTCTTTTTAACCTCTTTCCTTCCTATCCTTCTAAAGCATAATAGTTACAGATAGCAATAAATACAGACTCACGAAAAGTATATGAATAAAAAACCAAAATATATGTGTATACATAGATATTGCATTTACTTATGCCCTAAATTTAACAACAGAAATTGCAATAGGCAATCAATATACGAATTATTGAGTAAATTCACGGTTTTATTGTTGTAAATAGATAGCTAACATTAATTAAATATGTACCCCTAGCCTATCGTTATTGTAGTGGGCTGAATGTAGCAATATAAAATGCGGTAAATTAATGAAGTGACACAGTTAAGTGCGTTCTCTCATTTGGCAATTATGTCGGACATATAAGTTGCGTAAATAATACTCACAGAGTCGCAGGTTTTCAAAAATGCAGGTTATATAGAAGTCGAATATAGTTTTTGAATCAAATAAATCTATTATTTCATTCATGTTAACCAGGCACTGTGATAATAGTGTTTGGGTGTTGCTTGTCACGACCAGTTGGTTAGGTACTGATAACAGATCGTAATCTATATATACGTATCTACTTTAGTCAGTGAGGTATGAACAGCACGAATTACATGAACACATGATATGAAAAAAAAAAATTTCAATAAAAATACATATATATATGTTGGGTATTTTTTTCGTTTACATTTAAATAAAAATATTTTTTATTTTTGGTGATTAAACTCAACGGCACTTGCACAGGTATATTTAAAAAAAGAGGTCGTTATAAATTCGTTTTATTTTATTTTTCATAAAATTATCAACGTTAAAGGAATATCTAAGGTTGCAGAACGGTTTTAAATAATAATAATATGATTATGATGATCACCATCAATATCTCAGCTCATATACGTCGCACTAGTAGACTCAAGACTCCTCCACAATAGGAGGGAAATTGACCTAATGTACCACGCTGGTTGGACTAGTAAAGGGTTTTATTTAGAATTTCTCTTCTCCTACTAATAATATGGTTACAAGAAACAAATTATAGTACATAGTATATATCGCGTTATAACTAACTATGTAACAGGAATGTTCGCATTCGTGGCTGGAAAACTGTCTCCTACACAGAAAGTACCTATAAGGTTGTCATTGTTCGCATATGTAATAACCACATAGTTGATGGTTTTATTTAATAAGAATATAACATTTAAACGAATGTCTAGTACATAATTATATGGAATTCATTCTATGTTATCGTAACTGACATTGAGTCACGAAAGAGATCTGATTACCGTTGTAAACATGTACCTAGCAGTTAAAAGTATGTATAGAAATTGCATAATTAAAAAAATGGGTTTGGTACTTTTGTTTTTACAAATGTGTTTCTTAATTATATAATTATAATATATAAAATGTTATAACATTATTTAGATTTTAATATATCTCAAAGTAGTTTTTATGTTGATATGAAATATCTTCCGTAATATTGCATCAATATTCATTTTTGAAACAATGATTTATAAGTTCGAAAATTTAGTACGACTAATATTAAAATATATGAAAAATTAATTATCTCATTGAAAATATTTTGATTCTTTTTTCGGTGTATCAACATTTAAGAACGGATATTTGTTAAAGCACATACTTTTATGGATCAAATTGAAGATGTGTTGGCGAAAGGTCAAATTAAGAGTACGCGAAACCGTAAAGCATGCATGAAGACTGATGAATGTGAATGAAGCGATGGAGGTCTGTTAGGATCTTGGTTTGTGGCAATCCGTAGTCTTTGTTTCTGCCTACCCCTCTGGCAAACAGGCGTGAGGCTATGTATCTATGTACAATAAATAAACCACCGATACGTAAAAGTTAATATTCGTTATAATTCCTTTGCTGCGAAGTGATGTGTTATTTATACTATTTTTCTAGCTAGAAGAATTTTATATTAAGGAAACTAGTGTATTTTAATTTTTTCCAATATTCAGTATATACGTTATGGATCCGTGTTTGTTTTTCTTAACTCATATATCTACGTTATGTTTAGCTTTTAAAAAGTAACTTCCATTACAACTAATGGATAGTTAATATGCCGTGCTCGAGTTTTGGATTATCATAGGATTAAATTTGGAGTTTTTGTTCTGTTGCGGTTCCATTACCAGCTTAGGATAATACATGACTATGGAAGGTGTTTTAATTACATGTTGCATACGTCCATCATCATATGCATACCTAGTATATTTTGACCGTACAAAAATATATGGCAAATAATATATTATTGAGCTGCGAACTAGTTAACAATAGGAAGTTGCTGATACCCTTGTGAACATTAAAGCGTAACGAGCGATCACTTAATATCAAGTACCACGCAGCTCTAAGTGGTGTTAACGAATATAGTATACAAGAATCAGCTCTATATTCTTGACAAGTTATTAAAATATTTTAAATAAAAAATCTGATATTTTAACAAAAATGGTTACATAATATGATTCTAACATATTTTAATGGATGTATGCAATGTGATAGTTTTCTTGCTTTGTTTTTTTTTAAATAGGTATAATTAGAACATATTCATTAAAACTCTTCTCCATGTGGTGACCGAGTATGAATACTATTCACCACCCCATATCATACCCGTGGGTGATGGTACGAGACGACTAAGGGATATAAAACGCATATAACATCTATGCGAGAGAAGAAAAACTCGAAACAAAACCCTATACCAACACATCTGACCAGCGCGGTATAGTAGGTTAATTTGCCTCCCATTACGGAGGAGGCCCGAGCCCAACAGTGGAACATTTATGGGCTGTGGTGGTGATGATGATGATGATTCATTAAAAACGACTATTAATTTCGATGGGATAAGAATACAGTTGTCAGTTGTCATAGCCGCTACAAGCGGCTACGAGTACTGACAACCTTTACTCTGCTCGTGGATGTTGTAAAAGACTAAAAGCTTTATTTCCTCTCTCCAAATGGGCCAAGTCCACCTGATGCCGTTTGGTCAACAATTACTTTCCAAAGGAGAGTTGAATGGTGCAGGCGGCCGGTCATAAAACTATTTATACCTAATAACTTTTGCAACATGTACGATGGAAGGGAGATATTGCGTAGACCCCGGGTAATTGAGTTAAGAGCAGGAGAATGGTGTTGCTGAAGAATACAATAATCATCACGTCTTACTTGCCGGTGGTACTTGTAAAAATAGACTGAGACTTTCACCAAGAGATTCAGCAGTTTTTTTTCCTGAGAAACGCATGTTAGCACCTTATCACGATATCAGCCCGTCTACCGAACTTGGCGATTACGGCAACATCCACTCATACGTGGAGAGTCTGAATAATGTAGATGATGATGTATTATAACTTGGTTTTAACTGATAAGATGAAGTAATGTAGCTTATAAATTAAACCATAACCAGATGTAGCAGTTATGATATGCTATATATAGTTCTGTTCATCTTATTCTCTTTTTTTTATGAGATTTGATGTTTTGGTCAGTGTACGAGCCAAAATTGCTCACACAGCGATTTATGTGCTATAAGTACTACGACCTAATTAATATGAAGCAGTCGTAACCAATCCTCCGTAATGTGTGTAGTATTGGTATTAACATTACGAAAGGTGCGACTCAAATATCTAACTTAAAGTCAAGTCTAACAAACAGTCAAAGACTTATTTATTAATTTACATATATTTACTGCTGGATAATTCTAACATAGATTTTATAAATCATATTAAAATAAAAGAATATAAGCGGAGGGAAAGAGTGTAAATATACGTAACTTACCTGAAGCTAAAGACACTTGTGAAGTGTCAGAACTTTTTCTACTATGGACATTAGTCAGCGAGGGGCACTTGGCGTCCGCCTCGATGCGTCTATTTTCTTCCTCCAGTTTGGCTAAGAGCGCCCTGGTGGGCGTCGGTATTGCGTCACTTTCTCCCAACCGGAAATCTGTATACATTTACAATAAGTATTCATTTATCAATACAGTAAATTGCAGGCGTAACCTGCTTATTTATAATTTGATGTAAGAGATATAATTATAATCTTCTTGCAATTGTATTTTTGTAAATAAAACAACAGTTAACGAAATATATGTTCAGATCTGTGAATTAACCTAAAGTGTGCTGTCTTATTATTAAAATACTAATTATGCATTAAACGGCACATTGTCACAAATTAAATACCTTTTCATCCATTATAAATAAAGTATTATTATAAATCATTCCAATTTTTACATTATCTCAGAAGCACTTGCTGAAAGAGAACAGGTAAACGCTCGGTTACCAGGATTTGTCAACTTCAACCTTATACTGTTAAAAGAAATAGCTTGATAGCAACAGTATCCGCATTTTAATATTTGAAGACTACTTATTAAATATAAAAAATTAAAACTCTCCTTGTGTTGAATTATTTTTTTTTCATTATTATTTATTTAACGGCATAATGACTATTCGATTTGAAATTTCTTTTAGAAGATTGACTTAATGTTTTATTTTTATTAATGTCGCCAAACCTATCTTATTATAATATAAGCTTATAATTTATTTATTTATTACATATAATAACAATTAAAGATACAAATATCTGCCTCATATATAGTATATAAACCAGTATATGTTATATAGTTAACTAATTAAATAGCTGTATCGTTCACCTTGACTAATATTTCATTGCAATGAAATGGTAGTAAAGTTTCGGAATTTTAACTACTATAACTTAGTCTATTTCCGCCACCAATATCATTAAATTTTGTAACCATATACTTTTAATAAGTGACGTTAGTGATTACTTATCTTCGTTTTTTGTACGGAAATTCTTTCTACTGTTATGAGCGTAGTTCAAACGAATAATACAATACAATATAATAATAATACTGTACACCTAAGTATTTTTCAGCTTGAACTAAATTTAAAGTAGTACTGGCTGAACTATTACGTATGAAATTACCAAGCTAGTAGAGTGTTCATTTACCAAGACAAAAATTTATTAACTCAGCAGTGTCCGTTATTATATAAATACTGAAGCAGCGTCAGCCAAGTTAGTATTGTGCTAAAAAGTAGTGGTAACCATTGGTAATTTTGTGACAGCATGCAAGCTCAATATATGTACAGTGCATGTTAGTTGTTAACCCAACAAACCGTCCAAAGATGATACAGGTGATTCTGTATTACTAGCGATCGGGGTTCCGGATGTAGTGGCTGTTGCGGTGGGCGCTTCTCTCGCGTCGGCATCCACTTTCATGGTGACTCTTTGCCATATAGAGCCCTCCCCTCGCCCCTGCCTCACTGCGTGCGCCTTTCTGCACCAGACACGCGTGGTCACGCCATCAGCTCCACACACAAGGAAAGAACGTGGCTTTCCCGAATATATTCCGAGGTGGCACACATCTGTCTAGGTGTTATGTTCTCTACCTACTCTAATTGACAATCGTCTACTTGATGTTATATAAGATATAAATGCCCTCTTTTATTAAGTATAATCGGTACATTTAAAGAGACTATGAAGAATTAAGCCATAACCAGTATCATAACCTCGCGTGTGGTGATGAGTTGTACGATGTATCACCAATAATTACTTTACCAGAGAAGTAGTAAAAATCGACTAAGTGATCACTCGGAGAGTAGACAGCAATCTATTAGGGAACTTATCACGCCAACCCAACTGCCGAGAATGGTGATTATTGCATTATTATCCCCCTGGGGAGGTCTATATCTGACAGTGGACTTGGATAGATTGACCGATGAATAAAAAAAAGTAGAAGTCATAAATTTACGAATACGTTTATGAAGTAATTATATAAGAGATGTAGCTATTCCCGACGGCTAAATTATAGAAATTTTATAGTGGTTCAAGTACTGACCTCCCACGTCAAATAGCATAGGTTCGATGCCCACATAAGTATTTGTGCGATCCACAGATAGAAATTTTGAGCATGGGTGTAATTTGTATACACTAATTTAATTTCTTTTTAGATTGTAGAATCACCCGCAACACAGGGGTTTACTTTCTAATATGAAAGCTGTTTTGTCTTTAAATAAAGTAATTGGACTCAAAGGAGCTTAGTAACGAAATTACAAGCAACCCTTTCGTTTGTATAAAAGCCAGTCTCAGCTCCACCATACATGCACAACGCACAAACTGTTAATAGATGAAATATAATTAAAGGTAAAAACTTAAAGACTAGGTATAAAACACGGGATGGTAATGCACTAATTATGTACCTACAATATGTGAAACAGGCAGAACAGGTGTAACAAGTTAAAGCAAATAATTACGAATGAATGACCATCGAAGTAATTATGTTTAAAATTTAAAAGTTTTGTTTTGATGAAACCGCAACGGTAGGTGAAAGTCAGCAGTATGATCCGCACGCTCCGCGGTCATCCGCCCACTAAGCATGAAGGCCGCACTTGTTCTTCATATCATAATAGAACATACCGAGCTCGCTGCGCACTAAACGGATTCACGCGTCCGTAATACTGGACTATTACTATAACTAATTATGATTATACTATTGTAGTTTTATATATAAACGATCGAACGTTAATAATATTACAAGTAATACGAGAATTATATTATAAAAAATACGGTTTTGTATAATATATGCCCTCAAAAGGAGAGTACAAAAGTGGTTCTAAAAGATTCATAAAATTAATACAATAATTATTAAAGGTTTTAATTAAATTCTCTTAGATAACGAATTAACCCACTCAGAGGCGTTTAACGTTTCGTGGGAATTATCTACGTATTTGGCGCGCTAATATCCCATTTTAGGGAAAGAGTTATTAGTTAGTAGACAGTTTATTTATTTCTTAATCACTGTTTTGCTTGTATATATAAAATGGCATGTTAAATAAAAAAAAATGACTTACTAATAATATTTTTTTCTTTGTAGCATTCTATTTCTACAGTCCATCCGGCCGAGATTGATTATTATTATAATCGATAATTGGGTATTTTATAGTCAAAATATTAAATTAATACTACTATTTTATATTACATGCTTGCTTCATATTCTAACCCTTTCTTGCACAATGTCGATGTCGTCATATTATATGTATTGCTTTCTCTATCTAATTAACAAAATTAAAATGTTTGTAACTAGCTCAATATGAAAGTAAATAGTGTGCTATTGTCAAAAATCGGTATAATTTTATTCTATATTCTAAAATTTGGTCAACATCTCAATTGGGTATATAATTTCTAATATTGTGCCGACATATTTAAGGTTTAATTTGTCTTTAGAATTACTTTCAATATAAATGCTTGAGGTGTGTGTGTACAAATGTTTATATTCATAAATACCCTAAATAGTCAGAGATAATTCATATAACATATTTATTACTCTTATCTATCCATCGATATATCCATAAATTTATCTACTTACGCTTATGACCACATTTACACTATAAGGTACATAATTCATTGAGTCCTAGAAATAGAAAACAATTATATTGGGCTCTATACTGAGTGCTGTTTCACACTTTTTCTTCTTACTTTTTCTTTCTTTACAGAAAATTTGAAAATGCTTTGATTGACTTACGGTTCGAACAAGGTAGGAACACGGTATATTATATATTCAGCATTTACGCCACAAGATTGTGATAAACGAATATTGATCAAACTACAATCAAATGAATTGTAAGTTATTATAAGGAAGGAACGTAGTGGTAAATATTCACAAAATTGGCGAGTCTCAACGTTGTAGGTCCCTAGCCATTCCTTAATTTGTGAATGATTGTGGTCTGTACTCGTGCATATATTACACAACAACCGTTAGAGAGCTAAATAACATGCACTACAGGATGTGAACGTTGTAGGTTCTGCTGTGATAGAACAATGTCAGAAAGGACGAAAAATTACACCACTATTTACTGTAAAATACTGAGATATTAAAAAAATAAGAAGGGTGTAGTTTCAAAACCCTCTATAATGATTTTTGATACATTTTTGTACCAAAGGAAAGATTTTTAAATTTTATTTGCAAGTCTATGCTTATTAATGTATCTCACTAAAATTTATAATAAATTCAATCTAAAAAAATATGTTAGTTGTGAACGGAAGAGTGCCAGAGAACTCTATCCTTACATACTTCACTCGCTTCCTAAACATTCATAATTCTCTTCATACACGCTCGCCAGTTTCGGAGACTCTTGACTCCACCTTCCTTCAGTACGTGACCAATCTGGTCTAGGTAGGTTAGTCTCAGTCGCCTCCGGTACCCACATCCTTCCACTTTCGCATTGTGTATCTTAATCTTCTTATTCTTATTGACGTTATTACACATTATGATTAAATTTTATATAAATGTGCAAATCCTACCCGTGGGTGATCGTACGCTACTAAGGGATATAAAACGCATATAACATTTATGGGAGAGAAGGAAACCTCGAATACAAAACCCTATACCAACACGTCTGACCAGCGTGGTATAGTAGGTCAATACCCTCTCATTATGGAAGAGGCTCGAGCCTAACAGTGGGACATATATGAGCTGAGATAAATTTGAAGACTGACAGAAATATATCTAGAGGTCTTTTATCATAAATATTGTTTGTAGAGAAGTGTAAAGCACCGAATTACTCTGTATATAATACTATCTGCATTACTCTTTATTTAGCTGATGGAAAACATATCAGTCAGTTCAAATCAGTTTTATAAATTGGAATTAGCACAATTTACTTTTATTGAAAAATTACAGAGGAAAATAATAAAATATTTAAGTAAATTATGCTAATTATAATGATATACAGGGTGTCCCAAAATTCAACGATAAGCTGGCACCAGCAGGTGGACCTACATATGACTACTCGAGAACAGAAAAGAAAAAAATTCTACCTTGATTTTTTTTTTCATTACGACAAAAAAACCAAAATCTTTAAAAATGGACATCCTTTATTATATTATTAAGTGCTATTGCTACAGTTTTACAAGTAATTCTGTGATTTTTTTTTGTATTGGCAAGGTAAGTAGCACTACTATCGATCACAACCATTAAAAATTCCAGAATATCTATAGTTTTTACACAAAAATCAATCAAAACTATGTTTTTTTCATAAATTATGTAAGATTTTGACTTTCAGCTCACTTTCACTTATCATAGTGAAAAAAAAAAGTATGGACACTACTGTGGCAAATAGTATTAAAAATTGGCGCAACTAACTACAATTCTAAAATGGTATAACATTCAAGGCAAACTAGCCACAAAAATATACTTAGGTGTACTATTTCAAAATAACAACCATATTTCGAAAATTGTTAGTGTTGATAGTAATCACTTTTACTAAGTAGCCAAAATGTTTTTGTAGCAAGTTCCCAGAATTTGAATGAGACATGTGCGTAGTCCGTAGATCCACAGTCTGAATTTTTTTATGGCGAAGCTCGTCCAAGGTTGCAATCGGTTTTGTGCAGACTCTGTCCTTTAGACAACCCCAATAGAAAAAGTCCAGGGGATTTAGATCGGGTGAACGGGGTGGCCACAAGATAGGACCAAGTCGCCCGATCCAACGCCCTGGGTACTCTTGGTCTAAGTACTCTCGCACAGGACGGGCATAGTGAGCTGGGCAACCATCGTTTTGAAACCACATGGTTTGCAAATCACTTAAGGGCACATCTTCTAATAATCCTGGCAACTCATTTTGTAAGAAGTTTAAATAACTATTGCCATCTATGTTTCCTTGTAACTCAAAGGGCCCTATCACTTTGCCATTTATTATGCCAGTCCATAGGTTAACCTTAAATTGGTATTGAGATTGTCTTCTCTCACCAGGTGCAGATTTTCATTGTTCCAGCTATGAAGATTGTGAAGATTTAAATATCCATCTTTCTTGCAGGTTGTTTCATCACGACGACGTGACGTTTTAAAATTCTATGTGCAGTACTTTTTGGGATTCCCGTTGCTGCTTGTACAGCACGTACAGAGGTAGTTGAATCGTTTTCTATTTCATTGAGAACTTCTTCATCGTGTTCCGATCTAGGTTTTCCAGCGTTTCGCCTGTCAGATGGTATACAACCCTCCGAAAAAGCTTGATACACGTTAATAAATACGCGATAATCCGGATACCTTTGAAGATTAGGGTACCTTGCTCGATATAATCTGCTAGCAGCGTTGGCATTGCATCGGCATTCTCCATAAATTAGGTGCATATTAGCGTATTCTAACGCTGTGTATGGTAGCGGCATGATGAATGCTAAACACTTGAAAATAAGGCAAAACTTCTTTAAAAAAAACACAAAATCACAGTCTAAAATAATGCCAAGTCAGGTCAATTTCCAGGTCACTTAATTCAATCCAAAAGTCGTCAGTACCAGAGCCACTTTAATTAAAACAGAACGGTGTGCAGTAAACAAAGAAGTAGAGCATACTGACTTGCTGTGCTGCTGAGGACATTAATTACTTCTCCACCTGCATTAATGTTACTAAACAATTAGCATCTATCTATCTCCCTCTAACGTATAATCTCTCTATCTCTGTCCAACTTATTTTATGGACTTATGGACTACGCACATGTCTCATTAAAATTCTGAGAACTTGCTACAAAAACATTTTGGCTACATAGTAAAAGTGATTACTATCAACACTAACAATTTTCGAAATATGGTTGTTATTTTGAAATAGTACACCTAAGTATATTTTTGTGGCTAATTTGTCTAGAATGTTATACCATTTTAGAATTGTAGTTAGATGCGCCAATTTTTAATACTATTTGCCACAGTAGCGTCCATACTTTTTTTTTTCACTATGATGAGTGAAAGTGAGCTGAAAGTCAAAATCTTACATAATTTATGAAAAAAACATAGTTTTGATTGATTTTTGTGTAAAAACTATAGATATTCTGGAATTTTTAATGGTTGTGATCGATAGTAGTGCTACTTACCTTGCCAATACAAAAAAAAATCACAGAATTACTTGTAAAACTGTAGCAATAGCACTTAATAATATAATAAAGGATGTCCATTTTTAAAGATTTTGGTTTTTTTGTCGTAATGAAAAAAAAAATCAAGGTAGAATTTTTTTCTTTTCTGTTCTCGAGTAGTCATATGTAGGTCCACCTGCTGGTGCCAGCTTATCGTTGAATTTTGGGACACCCTGTATATGTGAATAGATTCGGAGTATTTAATGTTGGATAATACAAGTAGGTACATACATTAATGGATAATACAAGTAGGTACAGTCAACAGTTAGTTTGAATTAAAATATTGACGAAAATATTTCAAATTCATCTAGTCAAAAGACCCAAAGCAGATAATTGTTTACAATTATCTGCTCCCGCTTTATAATAAAAATCCATATTGGTTTTAAACGTATAGGTATGCGTAGAGCCGTCTGATCGGTAAGGAATATGTAGGTCAATTTCCCTGTATGTCTGTAGCGATGTGAAGTAAGTATATGATTCGAATCCCAGACAATGCAACGATGTAGTAGTGCTCGCTGTTTTACACAAGACGCTACATCTAATTAGGATATGGTAAACAATAATAATAATAATAATATGAATCTTATAATAATATGAATTTTAATAAAAATATTAAACAGGATGAAAGGAAACAATAAGCTTAATAAAAAAAAATAAACAAATCAAATCATATATCATATTAACTAATATAGCAAGGGCAAATGATGATAATGTGAGTACAGTTAGCATGAATTTAATTAAATATTTAAGTAATAAGTTTGACTAGAGAGATATCTATATCTGATGTTTCTATATATGATATCGCTAAATTCAGAAACTATGTGACCGATCATTATTATGTATATGTATTTTTTCAGGGATTTATATGCTATTCTAATTGATGTAACTCGCCACCAGGCGGTGCTGCTATATATCAACTTATAAATATATATATATATATATACTATATATATATATACAATTTTCTATAAAATATCTCTATTCACCTAAACTATTATCAAACATAGTTTAACCGCCCAAAGCGTCCTTGGCGTGGACGTTTTACGCTGAATCGTTTGATAAGTATCACGAGAACCTTTTATTCTCAATGGTTGTCCCTTCGTTGATCGATGTGCTGCCTGCTTATTGTCATTTCAACGCACTAACCTTTGGAACTATGTATGTCATGTGTTAAATCTTCTTAGAGATATCCAACAAATAATCTTTCCCATATTGAACTGTGCGATTTGAGCTTTAAAATTGAATGAGAATCTTTAAAAACCACACATCCGTATCTTAAAATTATGCCCGGTAATAAATACTATCACAGATTTAAACCAGAACCGGAAGTGCTGTTTTTTGACGAAAAAAAATCCTCAGTAGAAATTTGAAGTAAAGTATTCTAATAAAAACTCGTTATAGGAAGACTTATTAGGAAACTGAAATCATGTGTTTTTATGAGACTGAAACAGCACCGTCACAGTTTGATATCCTCGATACTTTGACATTCTTTAACGTTTGAGAAAAAAAACTGATTTCCTACAAAGGAATGTTGGGACCTCTTTGAGTTAGTTTAGCATTGTGATTTTGGTTTTAAGGACTGAATAAAATACTACGATGATTATATGTATATTTAACTTTCAATCTTTCGACAAATAGCACACTGAGAAGAAATGACTAAGTTGATGACAACATCACCAATCTACGAGTCAGTATCTGACGTCATTATGTATCACTAACTTCATCAAATACTTAAAAATATGTTATGGTGATCGTTACTTGGGTATAGGTACAAAATGACAACGTTAAGACAAACGATGATCGTTTCTGGAGTTCTTTTAAAAAACATTTAAAAATCGTATGTGCGCCGCTTCTCTGTCGCCCCGGACGGATTAGCGGGGCGTGACGTGCAGTAAGCCCGCCGCCAAAAAAAAAAGAATAACAATGTTAACTATTGTCATTCTATGCATAATACCAGATATATGCACTTCATTGGGAAATGTATTTTTTTTTAAATGTTTTTAAAAATAATACTAACAACTAGTGCGCTCTACAAGCTGCTGTATGCGTATATCGTATATCCTCTAGAGGGCTTGCATAGTAATAAGAGAAAATGCATATTTAGGCTATTTGCTATTAGTAAACATACGATATTACAATAAAAAAAACTTATTGAACATTAGCAGTGATTACTTGTAAATATTGCAACAAAAATAATATAAAATCACGTTGCTTTTTTTTTTTAAAAAAGAAAGCAAAGTTGTAACCGAGAAAATACATTTGGTATTGAGGTTTCAAGACAAATAATTCAAAAATAATAAGCGTTTACGTGTGTACAATTATTTATAGAGCAAATCGTTCATCTGGTAAAATAATAAATGTCGTTGGATATTAGGTTTCAATAATTAAATACTATAATTTTCTATTGGAAAAAAAAAGAGAATATAAATATATATATACCTTCAATATTTCTATGTATGTGTGGTGCAGGCGTCTCGGTTGATACTGGCTCGAACATTAACTGAAAAAAAAAATTACTAACTTCATATCCGTAAAGGATAATTTAAAAAAGGTTACATATACTTATTTCTTTGACGTAATGCTTTGTTCTCGTATTGTTAAGATACGATCGGTAATCATCATTGTTCAGATTTATATTATAGTATCGATCGCTAGCTTAGATAGGCATAGGTATAGATGCACATATTGAACATTTTCAATACACGTTCTTTATATGATATAGAATGAACAATATTATAATAAAAATATGTTCAAGAAATAATAAAAATTAATCATATTTGTATAAGATTTTTTCGTTGACTTAAGTTTGCCGGTATAAAAACTATAATAATATTCTTTCTTCCGATTGCAAACGCGTTATGGTTATAAGCAACGTGTGAGAATCCCGTTTCAAAAAGGACAATGCTATGAGATCATAATAAGATATATAAAGATTTATTTGTCATCTGATTATAATAAATAACGTGTTTGTGTGTATTTGAATCCTAATCACCTTATACTTATACATTAAAAGTGTTTATATAGATTAGGGTTCATAACCTAAAAAAGCTATCAGCGAGCGAAAAATTATTACCATACATAGGACTTACGGAGTGTGGCTATACCATAGCCTGCCACAAAAAAATAAAGAAAAAGAAATAGGACCAGCCGTATCTATAGGATAGCCGTGCCAACTAACTTTAGATTTTCGTTAGTCGGTTCAAATCTCACATGTGGTAATCATTTTTCAATCACATTATTTAAATGCCTGTATACAGGGTGGAAGAGGACCGCTCTCGAAAACAGAAACAGGTAACCATACTAGTTCTACTTATAATGATAGTCTAGAAAAAATCGATTCGGATGGAAAAATTTTTTTTTTACCACGCGAGTTCGTTGAACTCTTGGACATATGATCGTGAGTTTTGAATAGATTGCGGCTTTTCTCATCTGAGTATAGTTACGTATTTTTTATGGAATTATCGTTATATGGCACTGTCACTAATACGATGGAATGTGAAAAAAAAAATTAAGGACAAAAATTTTTATTCATCTGAATCGATTTTTTTCTAGCCTATCATTACAAGTAGGACTAGTAGGGTCACCTGTCTTTGTTTTCGAGAGCGGTCCACTTCCATCCTGTATAATAATAAACTAGCACACCTATATTATATTCTTATTTAAAATAATCACTTCAAAAGAACAAATAATACATACATATCATCACGCCATATCCCTTGCAGGGTAGGCAGAGAGTACAGAGTGCCAGAGAACTCTATCCTTGCATACTTCACTCGCTTCCTCAACATTCATAATTAATATAAGAACAAATAATAAGAATGGTTAATACACTTAGACTGGACAGGTCAAATAAAATTAATAAACCTTCAAATATAATTTAATCCAAAAGATTTCTCAATAAAATTTACACCGTAAGACCTCATAACTGTAAATGGTACCATTTAAAATTACATAAAAAACTTGATCGAATAACATGTAACAATACATTGTGATATAGTTCCTACCTAGTCCGCACAAAAACAGTGAGAACAGCCTCCGACGGTTTGCTATCGGTGAGTCATGGCATACCTGTCGTAGCTATTAAAATTGTCAAGATTTAAGATTGAAAAGACACGCCTTAGTCGACTCAGACATTTCATTAAACACCGCCAATAGACATATTAACTTGAATTCTTATGCCTGATAAAATATAAAATTTTATGAAGCAAATTATCTAAATATTTTTTTTTAGGTATGTAGATACATCTGCATTTGTTATACGCCTACATATAATAGTTACACATAGTATAAGTTTACCTTGAAAATACGGGCCTGATTACATTATTCGACTGGTTTTATTATTTCCTTTTATAACAATATCTTTACCTTACACTAAGCGTGTTTAATTCCCACGGTTAAATTATTATAAACAGCTATTTGTCATTAAACAGATACTGAGTTAGACTTATAAGTACTTCTTGAAACAATGTTTTGTGGAGACTATTATATAGTTTCTATTATGCTATATAGGTTAGACATCAATAATATGTACCTGTACTATAAAGGAGACAGTGGAGAATATCAAGGACGACTGCACAGATGTCGTAGTGGATAAGATACCGACCTTCCGTGCCAGTGCCGTGAGTTCGATTCCTACGCAGGATAATACTTTGTGTGATTCACAAAGTATTGTTCTGAGTCTGGGTGTAATTTATCTGCGTTAATTGCATGTTTATAAAGTCCCCCGCAATACAAGGATTCTTTCCTTGGTGCGTGGTGTCTTAAAAAAAAGGAGTACTTAATGAAAACTTTATTAAGAAAAAGGCACTACGAATGGTAGGTAAAATACCTATTGCCTAGTTTGTGTTACGAAGGATGTACTTAGAATAATAACAATAAGAAAGCAATTCCACGCACAATATTTGAAGCCACTAAATTGGTGACAGAAATGTCACCCTATACCAGCCCGTTCCATACTGTGCAAGTCGCTGTGTTTCATTTTATAGTGTATACTCGTGTAATCGCTTGCACATTAACATAATTTAGGGTTCACTTTTTATGAACTTGCCTTCTATGTGTTTTTATTCTAAGGATTTAGAATTGATTGCAACAAAGACATAATAGAGGGTATAATTGCCTGAGTTGACTAGTAGATACAGCAAAACTTTGTGTACTAGGGAGATAGCCGTTAATTAGACCATAGAGTTTAAATAATAATTAGCAATCACAATGTTCAACGACAATATCCTAAAATTATAAAGCTACATTAAAGTCTCACTTACTAGGGCCATTCTAGTTTATACTCGTTCCAACCATTTATTTTACTTTTGACACATGCTTTAGGACGTAACTGTTTCATTATACGCAATTATTAACTTTGAAACGAGTGAACAGAGAAATATATAAACTGCCCAATAATATTTATATATCTTAATTATTACCCACTAAATACATAAAAAAAGTTACGTTCTATCGCATCTAGTGACTGTCACTAGATGCGATAGAACGTAACTTTTTTATAACGGAAATGAATTATCACTTAAATTTTATGAATAGAGCTATTTACGGCATATTAATGTATTTAGTGGGTAATAATTAAGATATATAAATATTATTGGGCAGTTTATATATTTCTCTGTTCACTCGTTTCAAAGTTAATAATTGCGTATAATGAAACAGTTACGTCCTAAAGCATGTGTCAAAAGTAAAATAAATGGTTGGAACGAGTATAGTTATAAACATCCATTAATACTATTGAAAAAAAAAAAAGCAAATGATATTATATTTTCTTGCAAAAACATTGATAAACGTCGAAATACCCAATTTATATCAGGTTAAATTTTAAATGATGGCCTATTTTACTACGGTCACCTATTTTGATCGATTTGTATGGTGCGTATGTATCTATGTTCGTCTGTTCACTTATAACTTTAAAACCATTAAACATAATTTGAAGAAAAAAAGAGGTTATTAGAAGCGTATTGATTGTCCGCTCTAGACGTAATAAAATTCAATTGAATTAAAAATAAAGTGCTATGTTGGATGAAATGAGAGTTTAATTATCACATATTAATTAACTGTATATACCAATAATGGTGTATAATAGTGTTAACTTAAAAAAAAAAACATCTCAACATAAATTAGCTCATATATGTCCCATTATTGGGGTCGAGCCTCCTTCACAGTAGAAGAGACATTGACCTACTATACCACGCTAGCCAGACGGGCTGGTAGGTACATGGTTTTATTAGAAGTGTTCTTTCTTTTATGATGTTAATGCATATTACATTCCTTAGTTGTCTTTTATGATATCCACAGGTAATATGCATTAACATAGGGATCATACATAGGGTCTGACTAGATAACTATCTGTTCTATGTGAATACGAATTCACCGCAACTATCTTAGTTGCGGTGAATTCGTATTTGATGCCGTCACTACACGGCAAATATTGTATAATTTAAAATATTGAGCAGTGATGTTTATAGCACAGAATGGTCGGATGCCTTTTTATTTGAATTATAGTTTACGCAGCAAAACATTTTATAGTATTATAATACAATTAAAACGCAGTAAGCGAGCTATAGGTGTTTATGAATAATTTAGTTATTGTCCTTTTTTTTGCTTCGCAATCGATTAGCTTAACGGACTGCGCTAATATTTTATAATTAATTTGCACAATTTAAAAAGTCCTATAGGATCCATCAGATTAGTCAAGTGAATCATGAAATAGTATAAAGGAAGTTGGTAACCTCTTTATAGTGTAAAGTATTATGAGACATTAATATGATTAAAAACAAATAAGTCTTTAATGATTTAGAATGCAACGCACCATGTACGCTACGAATATCATTATAATGATATCAGATACATAGCTTGAAGAAATAAATAGCAGAACATAATTATACCTACACATTACACAGATGTAGAGCTCTGATCGAAGTTAGTATTTACTTAAAACTTTAACCCTTACGCGGTCTTGTAGCGTCAATCCAATTAGGATGAAAGTTTGTATTGTTAAGCACAGCAGAGTAATCTAAAGCAAAAATTAATTATCAGTAAGAAATGAAATCCGTGTGGTGACGGAGTAAGAATACAATTCACCACCCCTTATCTTACCCGTGGGTGATCGTATGAGACGACTAAGGGATATAAAACGTATATAACATCTATGCAAGAGAAGGAAAACTCGAAACAAAACCCTATATCTACCAACACTTCTGACCAGCGCGGTATAGGAGGTTAATTTCTCTCCCATTACGGAGGAGGCCCGAGCCCATCAGTGGCACATATATGGGCTGTGATGATGAAGAAATGAATTATGGTAAAAAGATCATTCCCACTGTCAGTAGGCTACTTATTAATTATCCGAAAATAGGAGTTTTATAGAAAAGATTTATAAGTTACATATAAAATTAAAAAGGTATATTGGTAGCTGATTGAGGCATTAGCGGCGGCTAGCTAGAGACCTTTTACGGTAGCATAAACCAATTATTTTTTTATGAGTGCCTAGACGTTTCTTTCTCTGTCGACATGTTTTGCTACTACTATTAGCGCACACGCAACAACTGTCCGGCTTACTGTACCGAACACGAGTCAACGGGGCGATGTACGATATTCAATGACGGTAAACTATAATAGATATATGATATACGATACTATATTAAATGGGTGTATTAATTTTTATTACCATATTTCAACCTTAAGGATATTTGTGATAAATAACCATTCATTTTAATTAATAAAGATCGTGACACTTGATTAAAAATCTGTTTAAACATAATTGTATATTATAACCCCTTAGTCATCTTTTACGACAAGGGAGTGGTCAATTGTATTTTTACTCTGACAGCACACAGTAAATTATATATCCGTTATACCAAATTCTTTTTTATGCAGGTCTGAAAGTGATTATATGGCAATTAACATCCTAATATAAAAATGTTGGTAAGTTATATGTAAGCAAAATATGAGGTGTTACACTTTTGCCTTTGCCGTGGGCAATAAATTGTGTGAGAATATGTATAAAAAGGATGAAACTATTATTGCTATGATAAAAGGAAGGTGCAGAAAGCGCTCAGCTTATGTCGCAGAGAAAAATTAATACTAATATATGTATAAAATTTGATCTTTAAGATGCATTATAAGTATTTTAAATGACACATTCCTGTTAGAAATGAAATAAAATCCTTCCTAAACACAGCAGTATCAATAATATTATAAATTTTGAAGTATTTGCATTGCTGAATCACTATAGACTCTGATTGAAATAAAAGTCTTAAAAAAGGCAACAGCTGAAAGCAGATTTAAACATCACATAAAAGTTATTGATAGCCACCACAAATAAATCCAAATTGCTAGCTATCATTTCATCTCATACACGTCCCACTGTCGGGCTCGAGCATCCTCCACAAAAGGGCGGGAAACCGACCTACTATACCATGCTGGTCAAACGTTTTGGTACAGGGTTTTGTTTTAAGTTTTCCTTCTCTTGCATAGATGTTATATGCGTTTTATATCCCTTACTCGTCTGTTACGATCACCCACGTGTAAGATAGGGGATGGTGAATTATATTCTTCCTCCTTCACCACACGGAAATGCTATGGTAGCTACTTAAAAATGAATACATCCATCCACTAGCCTGTAAACGTCCACTGTTGGACATAGGCCTCCCCACGAGAATGCCATTTGCAACGGTCCTGTGCCACCTGCATCCAACAGTTTCCTGCGACCTTGATAATGTCATCAGATAGTCTTGATAAAAATGAGTAAATATCATAAAATACCATTTTAAATTTCATTAATTTCATTATTTAATCAGATTATAATTTATCATACATTGTTATATATAATTTTCCTTCTCTTTATAGTGATTCGGCCTGCATAATCGTGGACAATTTATGAGCGGTAGAAGAATTTATTACATTGTTAACTTTTATATGTAGTGTATTTGAAAGTGTGACGCTATAATGTTATAACTAACATCTGATATTATCACTTAAGAATAGCCATAATGACTGTATTGGATTGATATTATTGGCAATATGGTAAAGGCACAATTTTGGACCACATTCTGCTATTGAAAATTTAATCATAGCCAGCAGTTGCAAACGCTTATAATAAAATTAACTGGACAATAGATCATAGAGGTAATAAGTATTAATTCAAGAATATTAAATTAATGAATTGAGCCTAGTTGATAAGGTTTCAATGTAAGCTTTACTAAAGTATCAAAAATCTTGTTCCTATAAAAAAACACATGATATACACCTCTATTCACAGAACTCATACATATTAATAATAGGGACAAATAATGGGTAGAATGTATCATCAATTATACTAGTAAAATATATTTCGTACATTATGCAAACAAGCAAACTCAAGACTTTTCATAAGATATTTGTGAGTTATACTATCTTATAAATAACTATGAGGCCTATGAGGCTAAAGAATTTATAATACATATTTGTTAATTAGTATTTCTGTGTGGTGACGGAGTAACCCCCTATCTTACCCGTGGATGATCGTACGAGACGACTAAAGGATATAAAACGCTTTAATATCAATGTGAGAGAAGGAAAACTCGAAACAAAACTATACTAACACATCTGACCAGAGTGATATAGTAGGTCAATTACCCTCCCATTATGGAGGATGCTCGAGCCCAACAGTGGGACATGTATGATTTTTTTTTTTTTTTTTTGTGTCTGTCTTTTAGCTGTTAGCCACAGATGACTGTCACAGCTTAACCCGGACTATGGGTGAGCGCTGAGGGCTCTCAACCCGGTAAGGACATGTATGAGCTGAGATGATGATGATTTGTTTATATATATAAGTGAAAGACTGAAATGTTCAAAACCAATAGACCTTATTTAAAACACAATATCGAAGATAAATAATTTAGATATTTTAAGATAAATAGTTGTTCTATTTCTTATTAATATTGTCAGCCATATGTCATCAAGCTTATAAGAGAAGTTCACAGTTCATGTGTATACTACAGCTGTGCATGAGCTTCCCCTTACAATCAGAAATGAATTGGCGGAATATACTGACAAGATGGGCTGTAATAGATATTTATTTTAAGTTTTCTTTTTATATTTATTGTTTTTAATTTTTAACAACATCCATGATAAAGGCAAGGGTGGTGAATTGTATTTCTATATCATCACAAAGAATTCTTTTTTTAAGCTTAATTTTTTAGCTTACTATACTATTTTGATTTTTAATTCTATCGATAAAAAACAGAAAATTGTGCTAAATGTATCTTTACTAATTTACATTTGAACCTTTTAGTTGTGAGGAGTTTAATCACATTTATTATAACTTCTTATAAGGCTTTGAGTTCTGCCTAGACTATTATCACCATCACTGTCTTATTTATCAGTTTTGAAATAAAACAATTTTTACGGAATCGATTGTGTTTATTTTTAATTAGCCGATGTTCCGAACACTTTACAGTGTACATATTCATGGGTAGACTAAGGAGTCTCACGTCCAAGACATTGTTATTACAGAGATTGCACTTGGTTCTGTGAGCTAGAGAACTGGATCCCAACTTTTTGGGTAAGTTTGGATTTGAAGGACCTAGCTGTTGTATTTCCGTGTGGTGATGGAGTAAGAATACGATATATCACAACCATCTTACCCCTGGATAATCGTAAAAGACAACTAAGGGATAAAATATTCATATAACATGCAAGAGAAGGGAAACTAAAAACAAAACACTATATATGTTGATATACGTCTGACCAGCGTGGTGTAGTAGGTCATCTTCCCTCCTAGTGTGAAGGAGGCTTGAGCCCAACAGTGAGACATATATAAACAGAGATGATGATGAAATTAGCTGTACCATTGGTATTGCAAAGATCCATGAGCGGCAGTAACACTTGCCACCAGCTGTCCTGCTTGCTCATTTGCTACCATAAGCCAAAAAAATGTGTAACTGATTATTTGATTTATTAGTATCCATTTCGTATTATATGTTTAAATATTAAATAAATAGGCAAATAATGATTTTACTAAATGTTTTATCATAAGCAAATAAGGTGGTGAAAGAGTAAGAATAGAAATTAACAACAATTGTCTTACAGTGGATGTCGTAAAAGACGACTAGAGGATATAAAATGTATAAAACATCTATGCTAAAGAAGGAATACTTGACATAAAACCTTATATCAACCTGTCTGACTAGCATGGTTTTATATTTTTAATTTCTCTCCTATTGTGGAGGAAGGTCTAGCCCAGCAATGGGACATATTATGTCCCATTGCTGGGCATCAATCAATCATATATTATATGATTTTATATGATAATGATGAAATAGAAAATAAACTAAATTTTAATTCACAGAAGTTATATGTAATTAATTTTAGAACAATGAAAAGATAAAAGACGATGAAGAAAGTCTGACATTATCTTAGATTTATAAAATGTTATTAGAAAATCAAGCTGTCAATTATAGCATTAAAATTTCAAATTAATAAGAATTCCTTGACTTTACCATAGATGAATGATACATATGATAAATATATATAAAGGCAATAATGAAAATTATATCACTAAAATTCAAAATTCATTGATAAATTCAGAGCATTTATACTTTTACGCAATTTTGGATCTTGTGACAGTACTTGTTAAAGGTACATATAACAGCACTATCTAGATATATGTAAGCTTATGTCTGATTTCTGGGCACAAGCCTCGTCCATAATAGTAGAACCTAACTACACCACTCCAACATAATGAATTTACATTAGATAATATTTCTAAGTTCCTTCTTTTGTAGTGATGTGCTATAATCACATTCTTTGTCTCTTTGGTAGACGGCTGCCAGAAACGCTTTCTTTTACAATAACACATTGTACTTTTAATCTATCACTAAATATACAATAATACTGTTATTCTTTTACTTATTTCTGAAATTATGACAGTCTTTAATATAAGATCCTCTATAACAATACTGCATAACTTAAACCATAGACCAATCAAGCCTCATGGTTTTATATTAATAATAAATAATATAGGGAAATTTTCTTTCATTTCTGCACAAAATTTATATGGCAATTTTTGTTAATGTCTAATTTCTAATACATCAAAACATTTTCTATTCTAAATTGAGCACAGGATTTGATTTACTTGAATTACACATATAAATTTATTTCTGTTTCCTAAGCAGTTTAATCTTTTCTTGTGATTCACTGATAGATTAATCTGTGCAAACCAGATTATAAATCAGCAGTGCTTAGATTCGCATCATAATTTAAGTCAAAATTCAATATTTTCTTAACAAAAGAATTTCTGTTTCAACCAATAGCATCTTCAATATTGCATTGAATATATGTATGCCTAAATTAATACTTTTTTTATTTCTAATATGTAAAATTATAGTTATAAATATTTAGATTGTTGGATTTAACGTGAGATTGCATTTTAAATGAGCAATATTAATCAAGAAATAATAGCTTGATACAGGAGAAAATATGTATTGACATAATCATTATTATAAGAGTTCTGTATTAACCCTATTTTTAATTTCTATAACACTGCTACACTATTACAACACATTACCTTCAAATATATTTTTAACGACTAATTAAAAATATACTAAATATTTACAGACCGTATATCTAAAAACTCGATTTCTGTTTTTCACCTATTTATGCCATGTCTATAATTCTCCTAAATCACAATGATTTTATATCTAGATATTCATTAGTTTTAAAAAGTTTTTTAGCTCCATGGATAGCTTAGAAAGGTTAATGCACTAATTCACTTTTGTTACTTTCGCAAGAATTAAGGAACGTAGTTAAAATGGTATTGATTTCAATTCAGAGGTAGCTGATTCATTATACTTTTAAAATAGTTCTAGAATACTTACATGTTACAGGTAAATCTCCAACTGTTAAAACAAAATTAAATGTATGATTAATAAAGAGAAATATTTTGATTGTAAATTTAAGAAAATATAAATATCGGAACCGCCCAGCTGGCAAATTTTTAAATCACAGATTACTTAAACAAAATTTCAAATTTCAAATTGGATGCGTTCATAAATTTACTAGACATTTGTAGACTATATTCAAGATAACATTAAAATTAAATATTTTTAAAGTCAATAAACTTGACTAAAAATAATTTAATATATACAGCTATTTTATTTTTGACTATAGACGGTATTTATTTATGAGAAAGGAGAAAATATAGTTGCTGTTAGTGTAATTATCTCGAATGCTACTTTATATGATTCTAATGATTACTTTGACACTATTGACATTTAGATACTCATAGAGTCGGTGTTGCATGTAATGGCGGGCAATTTAAAATACGAAATAAAATTATTATTAGACTGACTTAACTTTTTGCTAACTATGACAAAATTTGAATCAGTTGACAACTTACCTGTGGAATGGAAAGTGATGTTCATACATTTTTTATGTTATTGAGATGTATTGTGACACCATTTAATTGTACAAAACGTTATAGTTATTTATTTTCTGAGAGATGCGTTCGGAACACAATGACCACATTACGGAATGGGCTGGTGTAGAGTGCCATTTCTAGCACCAATTTAGTAGCGTCAAATTTTGTGCACGGAATTTGTTTCTATGTGTTATTTAATTCTAAGGGTTTATTGTTAGTACTAATAATTTAAATAATAAAAAAAATACAATTAATAAATTAATTGTAATTGTTTTTTTAATATTTCTCTAAAATTAATAATTTTCTATTTATTGTAGTTATTAAATGTAGTAGCTAAAATTACTAATAATAGATAAGTGTTCCTACACTTATCTATTATTATTATTATGCTAGGACCGCAACTGCGTGTATAGTCCCGAAGTAATGTGTGGCGAAGCTTCGTACGTTTTGTACACTAGAAAGTTATCACGATAAAACTGTGGTCACATAAGCGACTTCGGTATTTTACACAAAGTATCGTGCATATCGTGTTGGATGACGAATTGCTTTATTATTACAGCTATAATATTCTAATAATTACATAATGATTTTTTTGGATCCCTTCATGGGTTCCGCTTCATAATGGTGTAAAAATTCTAACACCATTTCATCACTCCACTCCATATTTATTGATTAACTGGAGATCCTCGAACACGTCTAAACACGCCGAAAATTTCCGCCGAAATGAATAACGCTCACAGAGCAATATACTCAGAGAGATAACGCTAGTCTGCCCACAGAGCGCGATATATTAGCGCGCTAAAACCTTTTGACTTATAGCCACCCAAGCGAATTCAAGCGATAATGTTACACAAAGCACGAATGTTCGCGACGATAGCCAATAATGACCGGTCACATCTGCTTATATCACGGAGCAAATACAAAGAGGAGACGGCCTAAGTAACTGTGCACTGTGATTCTCAAGTAGGCCTTGACGTCATCACGTTAACATCAATAGTAGGCGTGGCCTATTAGTCTTCTGTCGTCGCTGCCGGTGTTCGCACGGTGCATAAAATTATATTTTTGGTGTATTTTTATGTTATTACGAAGAAAACCATGAAGTGTTGTGTTTTATCATGTAAAAACTACTCCGATAAACGAACAGATGCTATGGAAAGAATCACATTTCATTTGTAAGTATATTTATTCATAATTTATCAAAATAATTTCTAGAAAGTTCTTTTGACGGTATCATATTCAAAAATAATTTTACTCAACGTTAGATGGCACCACTTTACGGAATAGGACCTAGAACAATAAAAGCACATACAGTTCAAACTATTAAGATTATTGTAATAACTAATAACCATGAGTATTAAAATTTATACCCAAAGCCTTTTACCTCGACAAAAATATGAGTTTTATATGTAGTTAATAATTATTTTGTAAGCAATACGCCAGCTGTCGTTAACTATGAAGAACTATAAAAGTGTCAAAAATCCAGGGTCGTAATTAGAATATAATTATAACATTCGGATTTTTCATCAAAGAAAAATATTTTTTACACTACTTTAAATGAACCTATTATAATTAAACTGTAAATTTTGTATGTTTTAGAATACCGTCCAATGACGATGTTAAGAAGCAATGGATTTCAAAAATTAATAGAAAAAACTGGACTCCTACGAAATATACAAAGATTTGTTCTTCTCATTTTAACAATGAAGATTACGTAGTAACAAGCAAAGGCTTTAGAAAACTAAAGAAGGGAACAGTACCTTGTTTAAATCTAGATTCATGTGTTAGTTCCTTTGCAGTTTGTATTATCAGTTACTGTTATGTGTAGAGGCTGCTAACTTATTATTGAATATATTATAGAGTTAGTCCGTCACTCTCCGAGAGGCCGACCGCACGAGGAAAGACCGACGTCCTCCCCGAGGTGGGGGACTTCGGTTAAGGGGAGGGTGCTCCTCAGGGGGTATTCCGTCAGGCCGACCACTGACGTCGAGACATTCTGCTCCGGTGGTCGGCCCAACGTCGAAAGCGACATACCAGGAGTGGGTTACGGGTGTGCGTGCTTACAGACAAAACAGAGAGGCTCTGTCGCCCCGGACAGAGTGGTGCGAGGAGTGCGCCGACCATGACCTACCCGCCAAAAAAGAAAGAGGCTGCTAATTTCATATTTTTTTATTATTTATGTTGTAGCTTAGAAAGAAGTTACCGGAGCCTAGCCTAGCCTTCCCTAAAACAATCCATACGATTGGCAGTGAAGAATTTTGTCATTGAAAGAGTGCGTGCTTCTACAACTGGCCTCCACGTTTAAAGGACTGTATTGCAGCCAATGGAAACCACTTCGAACAAGCTTTTTATATTTTAAATTGTTTTATATTTATGTATTAAACTAACACTGTAAAAGTAATAAATATTTTTTGCAATAGAAAAAGGTTTTTCTTTGTTACAGTATTTAGGGCAAGACTAGGTATAGCTCAAGAAATATATGATACAAAAGAGTATTTCATTTTTATTATTAGAACCAATGTCACCCTTTCTCCTTTATTTATTAATAATGTAATTGCACTCGATGCAATTTCTTGATAAGATTAACGAGGTTGAGCACGTCACAAAAATATTCAAAATGGTGGTGGCGTCGAAGACCGGGTCTTCAAGTTACCTTTGGCATGGCTAAGTTTTAGATGGCCCGTGCGTCAATGAAACGGCTGCTACCAGGGGGGGGGGGGGCTGGTCTGCTCGCTTGAAATACTCTTTTACATATCTTGGTCATTGACACTATTGTTGCATTATCAATTGTATAAAGCCTTATTTTAATAGAGTGGTTTGATTGTTTTTTATATGGAAAAGACAAAAAGGAAGGAAATAATACCGTGTAACTAACATATTTACTAAAAGTCCAACTACTTTCATTCGACAATTTGTTAGAAACCCAAACAAATAATTGTATTATTTGGTCGTATGAAAAGGACACAAATATGAAGAAAAAAAAAAGGTTTCTAAACTTCTGAGTTTATCAGAATGACAGTAAAGAAAAGATGGATTTTTCATAAAATATTAACATTATGAACAATGCTGACAAGCCTTATAAAGAAATTTGCGGTTAAAAACAGTAGTCATTCACCTATTCGCTATGCAGAATTATTTGATTATAAACATTTGTATTTGAATAGAGCAAACAGCTACTAAGATTTGTTTGTATCTTTGAAATAAAAAAAAATTAGCACTCCTTGATATAGGTAAATTCTGAGTACGTCCCTGTTACACCATACACTTACTGACATCTAATGCAAGATAGCTCAACTGCATACAATATACGAAATTAGTAGTTGTGCTAATAGCCGGTAGATGGACATAAAGGAGGGAGTGAGACAAGTACTATTACTTGTCTCACTTTCTTCATTAGCAGCGACCCCCTCACCCCCTGTAAATGACACGCATTGTTTCATAGAAAATATTCATTATAACAGCTCCTCTTTGTATTTGCTCCGTGGCTTATATCGTCTCATTGCACGAAGCTTCGTGATGATACACTCAGGTGCGGCCCTAGCATTAGGAGTCTACATTTTATATGTACACATCTAGCTAGTATTAATTGCTCGATGGCTATCACACGGTGGTCCTTCATGCCGAAAAATCACGAACTATCAGAATTTAAGCTGTTTGGATCTATAACAAAATAATGATTAAGTCTAAAGCTAACCATAAGCTATCACAAGTCATCATGTCACCACAAGCAAGCGCCATTACATGAAGTCAACGCTTGTTAGACTGCCAATACAATTTTAAGTTAGCACGTTATAAGTTCTACTCAGTTACGATAGATGGTGCGAGAGGTATAAATATCAAGTTAATTAAGTAGGTACTATAGTATAGAATCGGACACCGTGACAGTTTTGCCAACCTTATGTAGCACCTATAGTGCGCGTACTTAAACGTGATATAATAAAATCAAAAATGAAGAAGAAGCGCACATAGCGTCACGTTACAAAGTTACTATTAAATGACTTTGTGTTTGTTATGTGAGTATACTGCTATAGTGTAAACAGGATTTCCTAAGTTAATATACTATATTGATTCAGCTGCACAACCACGGGCGGTTAGTTAATCACAGTTCTATTGGGTTGTATAATGAGAATAAGTTGCTATAAAATCTGAACATGAAATATGTCGAGTTTCGATGTTGTCTACATATCGTATGCCTTAACGTCTTTTATAAGGTCCAAGGACAAGGGACCAAGGAAAGGGGGTTGGGTAATCAATTGTATTTTTATTCCGTCATCGGTAACCACAAGGAAATTATGTGATGGTAATTATTGTTAGCACTCGTTAGCTATGGCGATGTATGTATTCATTTTTAATTTGAACGGTTACGAAGAAATGACTGCCTGTCCGTGTGGTGACGGAGTAAGAATACAATTCACCACCGTATCTTACCCGTGGGTGATCGTAAGAGACGACTAAGAGATATAAAACGCACATAACATCTATGTGATAGAAGGAAAACTCGAAACAAAACCCTATACCAACACGTCTGACCAACGTGGTATGGTAGGTTAAATTCCCTCCCATTATGGAGGAGCCCGAGCCCAACAGTGGAACATATATGGGCTGTGATGATGATGACTACTTTAAGGTATTAATAATGACATTATTATTCTTCACCGAATGGATGAAAAAATATGTTTAATTTGTTCTATAGGTTAAATAAAGGCTGGAAATAGGTCTGAAGACGTATTGTCGTAGACTAATATTTACAAATAAATCTACTACGGTAAGAAGTGGAACGATGATATAATATATTAATAGAAATAAACAAAAAAATGTTTACAACTAAAAATGTCCAAACGTCAACAAGAATTAATTATCACGCAGAACAGTTTATATATCTAATTCAATGAACTATACGAAAACATTGTAGGAATGCGTGCTAAATACCAATTTTGGGATAATTGATGTCGGGTAAACGTGTATAGCCCTAGTGAATAACAAATATATTAAGTTAATTACGAGTTTAATTATTTATAATGTCTAACTCGAATTTTCCCATGAATATTATGTTTATTAAGATTTTACATTATATTTTAATATCATTCTTAAATTATGACTAATATAATTTTTAACAAAAATAAAACGTATGAGAAATTGTGTTAATACTCTTTGTAATAATATTACCATTACATAAAATGTATAAGAATACCATGAAAATAAAATGTATAAGAACTTATTGATATTCCATGACCAATCACAACTTCTTTGCATCATAATAACTTCGGTTTGTAAAAATACGAAACGAGAAATATACGAAAGTAAAAATAAAGTTTATCATCCCTTTGTGTGCTTGCATTTCTGCTGCTCCTTATGCCCTTACATGGTCTAAACAGATGGAGCGGGGTGTGATCATGCCATAGCCTGACCCAAAAAAGGGTATAACTATAATGTAAGGCAAATTTTAAATAAAACACTCAATCCATGACCAGCGTGGTCAATTTCCTTCCTATTTTTGAACTTTGTGAAGTGCTCGTGTCGTGCACGATCTGTGCTTATTAGTGGCACAGTAAAAAAAGTGTATGTACTTTTTCTTATTTAAAACACCAATTGCGATCGTCAATTTATCTGCAACGTGGCGACTATTGTGGTATCACCACAAAGGGAGACCTATTTCCAAGACTAGACATCGATGGGAAGTGGGATAAATGCCTATATATCTATATGATTAAAATAAATCAACGAAATACCAATAAAATTGAGTCTTTACAATTTTACTTATCTATCTTTTGTGTCTATTTCTTCATCGTCATCATCTGAGCACATTTACATCCTAAGGCTGGGCACGCGCTTTCCTTATAATAGGAGGGAAAGTGACTTATTGTAGTAAACTGGTTAAACGGGCTGGTATAAGGTTTTATTTTGAAATTTTTCTTAACTCATATGCATATTACATCCCTTAGTAGTTTTTTTACACCACCCACGGGCAAGAGAAGGGGTTAGTGAATTGTATTCTTATTCCGTCACCACACGGATAACGTTTCTATTATATAGAATAATAAAAAAATGTGTACATTATTTTAATTAACTTCGTACTATGGCAATCTGTAATAATAATAAATTATCGCATCGTGTGTCTCGCAAACATAAGCTGATGTGATTCTAAGAAAAGTTCACGTTGTTTGGCTATCTTTATATTAACGAGTGGTACATTACTAACATAAAATACAAGTTTATTAGTACGACTTTCCTTATTTACTTATTATATATTGTACACCATCACAGATATTATAGACTTGTTCTATGGTGAAAATTAGTAACTTCTAAAAATAACTAAGCCATATATTTAGATATCTCAAACATTGAAATATTGTGAGTAGATAAGGAAACATATCCATACTACGTGAACCGTTTAAGGGGGAAGTGATCTTCAAAATATTAGGCTTAGTCACATTGTGGGGTGGTTTTGATTTTTGTTATGTAGTTGATTTCGCTTAGAGATTTCGATCTGTCTTTGAATATGGCGTGCAGTGTTTAGTGATTCTTAAACTCACAGTTGGTGGCACAGTTAATTAGAGTCATGTGGGGTAACTGTACGCGGCGAGTAAGTGTACGCAGTAAATATTTTGCGAAAGGTACGACTGACAACGGGTCAAAACCTGTCGCATTTATTTCGCATTTGACCACCAGGCAAGAGTAACGTGTCACACATTTACCACTCAAGCCTTCAGATATTTAAATATAAAAAAAAAATGTTTTTACACGATATTCTTATTTATTTTCGCAAAATTAAATTGCATGGTTATGGTATTGCAATTAGTTCCAGTTGATGAACAAAGTTACTGAGAACAGGAGCAACTATTTAATATTTTGTGTGAATTTGCTTATTTAATCTAAGGTAAGTAATATTGTATTTTTTTAAGGATTTTTTTTTACTTTGGCGGGTTGGGGCAAGTGAAGTGGGTAAGTGTACGCAGTATTATAATGCCTTCTACTAACCCAATCAAGCAAAACATCGTATTAAGCACTTTTTTACTGTTCAGATTGAGAATACCTCGCAAATACGTAAGGAAATGCCCGATCGGAAAGTCTGTAGATAAGAGCAAATTAATAGATACAGCCAAGAAGTTAATTGAAGAGGGAAAATCGAAACACGAACAGCGGCAGAAGTAGTCGAGATCTATGAGAGTATTTTAAGAAAATGTTTGAAACTCAGACAGCTCATATGATTAATAGGGATGAGATTGGTTATAGCAGAGTGCTCAAAAAAACTTAGCGAGGGAGTATGTACACTTGCCCATCAATGGGGGTAAGTGTCCGCATTTCCTTAGATGATCAAAAATTGCCATAAAATTAATAATTATTATTAGTTACAAAAGTATGTTTTGTTTTTAGTGCCAAAGGTTATTAAAACAGAATAAACGTTGTTTTTTCTTCAATAGTTTGAAACTTTTATTCTGGAAGCAATTTACTAAAACTTGCGTACAGTTACCCCACATGACTCTATAAGCATGCATGCAGTTTTACACAATAAACGCCGTATTAATTAATATATTACTGTATAAAAATCTTTATAAAGACGAATATGAGTCAAATTATTTTCATTTGTTTCACTTTCTGCCTGCGAAATGATGTCAAATTATATTTGTCAATACTACGTAAAGCCTTTCAGGGGAGTAGGAGGTCTGGACATATACTACGTGTGGTCACCGTGAGTAGGGAGGGGTTGTAAAATCTTTAAACATAGGTCACGTAGTATGGGCATATATATACGTTCCCAAGCAAGCTTTTTTAACTAGTATAAATTATGTAACGCTAGTTTATGCTTTTTACTCTGTATTATTATTATTATTGATTTTATTATTATTAAGTTCATATAATTATATAAATAGTTAAAATTAAATCTTGTTCTTATAAGTATATTTAGTTTTAAATAAAATATATACCTAAACTTCACTAAATAGTCACATAACTATTAATTACATCATCATAGACTAAAATCAAAATAAATATTTATTTTAATACTGTATAATGCATTAACAGAAAAGAGACAGAATATTTTATAAAATTTTATTGTTATACAATATTGTCAATATATTGTCACGAAGATTGAAGAAGTATGCAAAAAGCATGGCAAATGTAAATCTAAATTGTAAACTAAATAAAAACATATACATATTAAAGTAGAATAAAAAAAATCGATGGATGATTTCGTAACGACGATAATCGTAACGATGACGTAAGAGAGCGAGTAGGTATGAAAGAGAGTATTGGTGTAAAGATGCGAAAGGGCATGCTCCGATGGTTTGGACATGTGGAAAGAATGCCGAACGAACGTCTGGTTAACAGGATATACAATGCGAAAGTGGAAGGATGTAGGTACCGAGGGAGACCGAGACTAACCTACCTAGACCAGATCGGTCATGTACTGAAGGAAGGTGGAGTCAAGAATCTCCGAAACCGGCGAGCGTGTATGAAGAGAATTATGAATGTTGAGGAAGCGAGTGAAGTATGCAGAGATAGAGTTCTCTGGCACTCTGTTCTCTCTGCCTACCCTGCAAGGTATATGACGTGATGATATGTATGTATGTAAAAAAAATCAACTTTGAAAACAATAATTCACATCGCACCATAATTCTGGCAACTTAATAACATATTTACAGTATAGTTACGAGTAGGTACCTAGATACAGGTCTCTGTAATAAGAAGTGCCGATTCAGAAAACGTAATACTATATGCTCGTAACGAGAATTTGATAACAATGTTAAATGGGAGGTGATTTAATATAACACAATATCATTCGTAGCTATGTAAGTAATTTCTGTTAAGATTGATGTTTGATGTTATAGGAATACTAGTAGTGGAATAATGTATATAATAGGAATAGAATCTTTTAATGCATAGATACAGGGCGTGCTCATAAGCTTAATCAGTGAATGGATTTTTCATTTACCCTAAGCATAATAACAGCTTTGTGTAATGTATTATATGTGTAATAAATAGTAACATTTTAAGTTAACATCTCAGTAATACTATCCCTACTTTTAATTCACGGGATCTTCCATAGGGAAGATACCCGGTCCTTTGGGAGGCTTACATGGGGATATGGATCCAACACGCAGAGGCCTTTGGAGAAATTTAATCTAAATATTGGGATGGGACACCTACCGATGACATTCCACGTCTGCACTTAACATACGTGGAATGCCAGCAGTAAGTGTAAAACTATTGTATGATGATGGTATCTAATATATGAAATATGGGAGTGGGTGTTTAGTGGACTGGTTCATCTTAAATCTATGAATTTATAACTGTCGTCTGCCTTCAAACCCACGTTAAGAGCTGAACGGTGGCAGACGGTGACTCGCCAACTCACTGAATGGGCCCCCTAAATAGTCGCCACAGACACACAAGTCATACGGGCAACAGAGGGAAACATTGGTGTAAGTGGCTAGGGGTGTCGAGCGGTGCGGCGCCGGTTTCACCATTGAGTCTGCGATAAACAAACTCATGGTTTCCCCGTAATTATGCCCTTGAAAATGACACTTCCACCCCCGAGCATATAGCTATGGCGACCCCTCTCTGATCAGCTGTTTAAGGCAAGCCAGAGCTGAGAGTCCTTCGGGCACTCTTCGGTTTCCACTCTAGCCAGCCAAGGAAGGCCAGCTGAAGACGAGTCCCTGATCGACTCTCTGGAGTATTCAGGACCGCAGTGTCGCCACTCACATTCAGCTCGCCACAAGCTGCCCTGCGGTTTATTGGCTTTCCTGTAAATCCTGTGATACATTTTTTTTATATCAAAAGAACTTAGGGAGCCAAATAATGTTCCTCCGAGTTTTGCGTTAGCCTCATGGTGAAGTAACGACTGGCCCGGAGGTAAATATATATCCCTACTTATTATTATAAATGTAAATTTGTTTGTTACGCTTTCATGCCAAAACTACTTAACCGATTATAATGAAACTTTGTAGATATAGTCTTCGAGGTATTAGAAAGGACATAGTATAGGTAATTTTTTTTTACAGTGGGAAAAATATATTTTGGCGTGCACAGCCTCAACGGAGGCGAAGCCGCGGTCCAAAGCTAGTAATGATATAAAAATATCAATGTATGAATTCTTTTTTCGTATACCGACTGAGTAAGAATACAATTCACCAAACCCCATCTTGGCCATAGGTGTCGTAAAAGACGTCTAAGGGATAATCTACATAAAAGAGTATGTTTTTATGTATGAAACCGCTAAACTCAGAAACTATTTGATTGATCATTATGAAAATTGGTATGTAACTATGTACATATATGTATTTTTTCACGGAGGTTTATATGCCCATTGATATAGCTCGCCACTGAAGGCGCTGCGATATGTTGACTTCTACAAACAAACCAATGGGTTGAGTTTGCAAGTATGTATATAAAATCTGTGCAAGAGAAGAAAATCTCGATGTAAAACCCTATAACAACACGTTATAATAGTGGTAGGACCACGCTGTGTCCAGTTCTCTGTGTACAGCCACGGGCTGGTCCGTCCGGGGTAGTACCACACTCTCGCAGAAGAACGACGTCTGAACAATGGCAATGTGCTAAGGCGCTTCGTTCAGTGAGCGAGAGAGCCGGCAACCCAACTGTGGTGGGTTTGGGGTTTGTATTGGTAGGCAGCGGCCTAGTTATACCCTTGGTATTGTAAAGGTCCATGGGCGGCAGTAACACTTACCATCAGGTGAGCTGTCTGCTCGTTTGCCACTATGAACAATAAAAAAATGCGTTTGACCAGCATGGTATAGTGCAGGGGTCGGCATCTTTTGAGTCGGCAGAGAAAAAAAATAGAATTTATAAAGGTTTAAAGTTTTTAAAGAGGCACAATTTCTTTTTGTCAACAATAATTTGTGTCTAATCCTCATTAATCAATTCAGAACCATTTTTAAATGTTTTCTTAATAAAATATTAATTTTTTTGCGTATAGAACTATAGAGCCGCAACTTCACATTCAAAGAGCCGCATGTGGCTCGCGAGCCGCTAGTTGCCGATCCCTGGTATAGTGGGTTAATTTAGCCTCCTATGGAGGAGGCTCGAACTCAGCAGTGGGACGTATATGAGCTGAGATGATGATATTGATGACTGAATAAGAATTTACAATTAAATAGAAACTAATTCAACACCTGTTGCCAGCAGGAGTCATACAGTACGACTAAGGGATATATAAATATGCCGATAACATCACTACAACTGAAGGCGAACTTAAAATAAAAACAAGTATAAGTACAGAAATGAATTCCAATAAAGAATAATTTAATTAATAAAAACATACACTGAATAAATTAAAATCTTTTTCTATATTAGGTACTAGATATGACGTAGGCCCTACAACCGCGTCATGACAGTGCATGAATCTAATATGAGAGCACAATTTTTAGTGACACATAGTATTTTTATCTCATGCTATTTATAATTTATGACGATCAGTAACTCCGATTATTCTAAGTGAAAGAAAATGTTAAATATTTACAAGCTGAAATATAAGTAGTGTGGTAGCGGCTACGAATACTAACAACTCTTGCTTTGCTCGTGGATGTCGTAAACGACTACTAAGAGCCTTATAGCGACCTGAGCCAATTCCATCTGATGCCGTTTGGTCAACAATTACAGTCCCAAGGAGGGTTGACGTCTGGCAGGCGGCTGGTCATGAAACTATTGCCTATAACTTTTACAATATGTAGGTACTATGAAAGAAGTGTACATATTGTATCGACCCCAAATAATTGGGATAAGAATAGGAGAATGATGATTTACAAGCTGAAATGGCTTATACTGTTATTCCGTTTTGCATATAAATCAATCCGTAGCGTTTATTGTTTGCATGAATGAGTCTTGCGCATTTTTACGTCTATTCAAATGCAAATTCAAAGTCAAAATTTCCTTTAATACAAATTCAAAATGAAAATATTTTCATCGCTTTTATTCCTTCGAGTCATATCATTTTGTAATTTTATAAGTACATAACAAATAATTAATTTTATTTTAAGTATTTTAAGTTTTCTTATTGTAGCTGTAAATGTAGTGAAAATATACATTCGGGGTGATTATTGCGAAGCAGCTTGTTATATGAGTAGATAAGCAATTTCTTTCATTGCATAATAATGTAACTCATCAAAAACTTAATACAGTCGAGGACAGACTACAAGATGCCGGAAGAGCGAAAAATACGCTAGAGTACATCGTTTCCCAAGAGTGTTTCAAAATTTATTTGCGATAGAAAATTCTCGTTTCATCAAATTGGTCTTACAAAAAAATTCCTCTGAAATATATTTTTTTCAGACGAGGCCAACAAATAAATTATTATGTATAGTTCCAGTTCCGCTATTGGAAAAAGGGTAAAAAGAGAGAGTATTTGCTGTTTCAATTCGTTTGTTTTCACAATGTCAGTCAGTACCGTCAAACTGCCAACAAAGCAGAATAAAATCCTTTAAATTGAAGAGCTCCTGTATTATTAGTATGTATGCTTACCTTTTGTTTACATTTGCTTATACTAACTACAAATTCTAAGAATATAAAGTTAATTGGGAAAAAGGTTCTCCTCCTACGTGGCCTCGTCTGATACGTGGTCGCCTCTCGAGAGCCTTTCGTTTCCAACGATTGTCCCTCAGGAAATAATAATTCCTTCGTCTAATATTATAAATGCAAAAGATTCGTCAGATGTATTGATGTTTGTACTAGTTTTATGCCCCAAATATTTAAAGATGGTGAAAAAACTATTGTTTCGAACACTTAACAGTGTTCATGGTCACGGGAGTACTAATGTGTCTCACGTCCAATAAGTCATAGTTATAACAGAGATTTACATCGACCCACTACAGTATTATACAATTATTAAATTTTAACTTACATTTTGAAACATATTCATTGCCAGTATAGAAAGAAAAAAACGATTCTATAACTTTTGTTCAGTTATTATTAAACATTACATTTATAGTAATTATTATATTATGGCATATTACTAGTTTAAAGAATTAATTAAAACTATTAAACTGTCACCGTATGGGAACTCGGCCTCACTGAGAAAGATCCAGCAGGAAAATCTAGAGGGCACAATACTAAATTATTGACTTTTACTTTACCTGAAGTTCAATAAAATTATTATACTTTTAATCAAATTTATACAATAAGTGCTCACAGTGTGTTGCAGTCTTGTGGTGGTCTTCTTTGTTTTATTTTTTTGGAGCCTCGCTCCGGAGCAATTTGTGATTCTATCCTGCCTGGTGTTTGATGGATGTTCGTTTCCAAAGCACCGGGTCAAACGCTTCCGAAATACTTATTAGCCAATAAACACATTTTGTGCAAGCAACTGGACGCAGAGATGATTTGGCCGATGGCTCTCTACGTCGCTACAGTAGGTTTCGATATTTTTATTGTTTGTAATAAGGAGTCAGTTTAATAGGGAGTCGCTACAGTGCGAATGGATATTGCTCGGAACTACTAGTCGGATCTGGACGATTCATATCTGCGTCGCAGTTGTTCGGCAAATATAGTTGGCTGTTTTTCAGCGACCAGTATTAAGACACTACGGCCGAAGAGATGGCAGTACAGTGTCCTTTTCTTCCAATCACATAAGGTTTTTGAGAAGTATAATTTGAATATTTGTACAACGTCATGAAGAAAGAACCGACACAATACCGACAGGCTATATCACTCGTCGATCCGACAACAGTTAAGGAAGAAAGATTCTCGAGCACGCATGAAACAGATGACGCAGCGTAAATCGACCCACTAGGTAGGCTGACAACATTTTTAGAGTTGCAGGAAGCCGTTGGATACAAGTGGCGCTCTTTCTTCACGGTAGGCAGCGGCCTGGCTGTGCCCCAGGTGTTGCTAGGTCCATTGCAACAGTATCACTTACCATCAGGTATCGCTGCTTGCTCGTTTGCCACCATAGGTAATAAAAAATCTTCTTTTGTGTGCCTTTATGTAAATACGTATATGTACTAACATTACTGCAGCGGCCAGCAAAAGAGGTATTGATGGACGAACGTGTAAAATGTAAACATATAATGGGGGCCGAGGCGTAGCCGAAGTAGCCAATTCCTAGTTGTGCCCAAGGCTTGTATAATGCTTTTCTCAAATAATGCGTGGAAATTAAAACTAGGTAGTGTTAAGTAGAACTGTATACATGACGAACAACGAACAACATTTTTCACGTGCTACAGGGTTCATTTGTTTATTTAAATGAAACTCTGATAAGTTGCCTATATGGTTACTAGAATTTGAAGTAACAAATCGTTCCATTTTTAAAATACACGATAGATATGAATTTACACTAATTGTTTGGCCGCTAAAACACAACAGATATGGATTTTCCTACATTTTTTGCCGGCCGCTGCTCGCAAGTATTTGGTCAGTACAGCAATTTCGATTTATCTCGAAGAAGGTTGTCAAAATAATGCTCAAATTTCCAAGCATGTTTGAGAAAAAGAAATTAATGAACAGAAATGGTAAAATAGAATTATCCTTGCCGTTTTTTATAATATCACTAGCTTTCGCCCGCGACTTCGTCCGCGTGGAATGGTTACTTTGGGCTAACGTTAACTTCAACTCGCGAATTCGTTTACGTAAAAGGTGGAAATATTTTTAAATAATACATACGTTAAAGCTGTTTTAGGTACCTACATGACCCTTTTATTAGTAAGAGTAGAACATTAAACCTTAAGTAAAAGTATTGGGTCTTATCTATACATTCTATAGATATACCATATACAATGTATGTATATTATACATATATATATACATACACTTACGCCTATTTACGATTACACATACTTTTAATGTGTATGAAATCGCTGTGTGGTAGCGGCTACGAATACTACCAATCCTCACTTTACTTGTGGATGTCGTAAAAGACGACTAAGAGCCTTATAACGACTTGGGCCAACTCCATCTGATGCCGTTTGGTCAACAATTACATTCCCATGGAGGGTTGACGTCTGGCAGGCGGCCGGTAATAAAACTATTGCCAATAACTGTTATAATATGTACTATGAATGAAGAGTACTTATTGTATCGACCCCAAGTAATTGGGATAAGAGTAGGAGAATGATGATGATGATGATGACCTCTCGTGAACAAATCTCCAATTTAGTCCAGAAAAGTATGACGTGGTCTTCCCCTTGTATTCGTCCCATTCACGATTGCTTTATATGTTTGCTTCGTCAACCTCTGCCCACTCATTATTTCTTCCACTTCGTGTCCAACCCACCTCAGCATACCAGCGCTCTTTTATAACATTATACCTAATTTTATCTTTCAGACTTACATCACACACGTTACGAAGAGCTGTCAGCTCTACAGCATTTATTCTATTTTCATGTCTTCTCCGCCAAATCTAACTTTCACTGCCATACATGAGGGCAGGCACTAATACTTCCTATACTTATTATTATTATTTAGGATGTGTAAAGCCGACGGAAGGTCATGAGAAGAAAACAAAACTAAAAATGTAGTGTGTGCAGAAGTACTTTGAAATAACATTAGTTTGAGTTATTTTTTAATATAAGATTATAAGACCCAGTATTTTTATCGTAAATGCGCGCCGAGTACTTGATCATTATTTTGCTGCGATGTTATTTTTAAACTGCGATATTTCCTAAGATATTCATTGAAATCAAATAATGTAAAGAGCAATTTTGTTTTAAATTAAATACTTGTGATGAATAACTCATTTATTTGGATAAGGATTAATATTATGTTTATAAAAACACCTTCGAAAATATCATATTGTTTTAAAACAAATTTGATTAGCATAAAAAAGGTTATAGTGAGCCAATCTTAAAAGATAGACATATGCTGTCGCGGACTTTTATTTAGAACTTTGAAAGGGGAACAATTATGTAGTACATAATTTTTGCGCAACTTTAACCGTTTACGCAGCGGAAGCTCTCAAAAGGAAACAAAATCCCGATTTTTACACATTCATCATTGTTGCTCTGCTCCTATTGGTCCCAGCGTAATGTTGTATAGCCTAAAGCCTTCCTCTATAAATTGACTATCCAACAAAAAAAGAATTTTTCAAATCGAACCAGTAGTTCCTGAGATTAGCGCGTTTAAACAAACAAACAAACAAACAAACAAACAAACAAACAAACAAACTCTTCCGCTTTATAATATTAGTATAGATTAATATGGTCGATATTCATGCTTTGAAGAGTATGGTAGGCTGTCCAGGCTAAAATGAGTATCAATTGCCATGGCTAATACAATATCGTGATATCTGTCCTTTATATTTAGCGTTTACTAACTTTCGCTCGCGTGGTTTGTTGATAAAAAGATAGTCTATGTCCTTCCTCAGGCTACAGTTGCACCCTCGATATCACTCGGCGTCTTTCATTGGATTTAATGTTGTTTTCACGGATCTTTTTCTTATTAATAAAATAAAATAGCCTAAGTTATTTCTTATAACATCAGATACCTGTAAGTGAAAGTCCTGTTAATTAAAATCCATCCCGCTGTTTCGGAGATTAGCCGGAACAAACAGTTAGATGGACAGACAGATAGATGGACAGACAGATAAAAATTTTAAAAACTGATTTTTTTTATGTAAGTACGGTATATACTTTCACACGCAGTGAAAAGCCGTTAATTTAAAATGACAAACAGACACTTCAATTTAAGTATTTTTAACCGACTTCAAAAAGGAGGAGGTTCTATGTTTCATTGTATGTATTTTTTTTTTTTTATGTATGTTCAGCGATATTTTTGTCTATGGTGGGCCCATTTTTAAAATTCTTTTTTCTTTCTAAATGGTATACTCCAAAGGTGGGTCCCATTGTCACCAAGTCATGATCTGATGATGGGAAGTCATGGAAATCGAGGGCAACCCTCAAATTTTATAGGCACATATTACGTGTCTCATATATTTTCAAAATCTCTTCAAATATTTGCATCTGACAGTGATAAACTCATTTAGGTGAGCTGATGATGGAAGGTACATCTCCTTAACGGTTAGGAGTTCGAGGATAATTCTTTCAATATCATACGCACGCATAGACCTTTAGGTGTATTCTTTCACGTTAACTCCCGAGGTGGTCCCATTGTCACCAAATCATGATCTGATGATGGGAATTCTTGGAAATAAAGGGCAAACCTTAAATTTTATAGGCACATATTACATGTCTCATGTATTTTTCAAAGCTATTCAAATATTTGCATTTGGCAGTGATCATTTCATTTAGGTGAGCTGGTGATGGAAGGTACATCTCCTGAACGGTTAGGAGTTGGAGGATAATTCTTTTAATATCATACGCACGCATAGACCTTTAGCTGTATTCTTTCAAGTTAACTCCCGAGGTTGTCCCATTGTCACCAAATCATGAACTGATGATGGAAATTCCTGGAAATCGAGGGCAACCCTCAAATTTTATAGGCACATATTACGTGTCTCATATATTTTCCAAAGCTCTTCAAATATTTGCATCTGGCAGTGATAAACTCATTTAGGTAAGCTGATGATGTAAGGTACATCTCCTTAACGATTAGGAGTTGGAGGATAATTCTTTCAATATTATACACACACATAGACCTTTAGCTGTATTCTTTCAAGTTAACTCCCGAGGTGGTCCCATTGTCACCAAATCATGATCTGATGATGTGAATTCTTGGAAATAAAGGGCAACCCTTAAATTTTATAGGCACATATTACGTGTCTCATGTATTTTTCAAATCTATTCAAATATTTGCATCTGGCAGTGATAATTTCATTTAGATGAGCTGGTGATGGAAGGTACATCTCCTTAGCGCTTAGGAGTTGGAGGATAATTCTTTCAATATCATATGCACGCATAGACCTTTAACTGTATTCTTTCAAGTTAATCACGTAAGCTGATAATGTAAGGTACTACTCCATAACGATTAGGAGGATTTCATTTAGGTATTTCTTTATGTTGGCGATATATGATCTTTGTTACGAGACCCACATTTAGGGACCACATTTTCCTGTCATTAATCATCACTGTTCATAGACTTGTGCCTTCAGACACTGAGATATATTAGGTAAGATGATCAGATCCAGCCGTATTGGATAATTGTATCGTACCTATTTAGAACCGTCTTATTCTTTGGCTTACGCTTTCTCCTGGTATAGTCTTTTGATTTGAGTAGTTTATTAGACCCTAAGTCGCAAAAAGCTGTCCCTCTAGAGTCGTTACACAACTCAGTGCAATATAAAACTGATCATTGTCATCATCACCAATTTATTTTTGGCTAAATCAATGACAGCTTTGTTTAAGGCTTTGTAAAGTACCCTAGAGTTTATATACCGTAACCGCCCAACAGAGGATTAGCGGAAGCATTTTCCATTCATTATCCCGTAATCTTTCGTTGCCTGATATATGGTTGACACAGGCGCTATGGCAACTAACCCGTCACTGTCTTTCACTTTCATGCCAATAGTGTCGTCATTAAATTTTATAATAACCCAATTAGGTAACTAGCCTGTTTCAATTTGGTCACAACGAAGGGGAAGCCTACAAGTTAGGATATTATCTCTATTGCCCGCTTACCAAGCCCTTAATGACAGAGATATTGCATCCTACCATGATTCTGGAGGCTATGTCTAGTTTTAACAATTGCATCAAACCGTCACAATTATTTACATCACTTGGATGTTGGTAGTATCTCATACCTAAGTTGTTGTCTCACGTGACGTATCGATAGTACATATGGTGTTATACGCGAATTGATTGAAACAGTGAAATTTAAACCATTGGCAACGAGATACAGCATTTCGTTTCCATTTTTTCGAAATACGTTCTTTATTTTTTTATTTTGATTCCCTACTTCTACTCTTCCTCGTGCCATGTGCATGTTTTAGTCGATCAACTCATAGTGCTATATTTAATAAATAATTTAATTTATATGAACTAGTTAAAATTATTACTTAACTACGATTATTTACACTAAAAATTCAAAAATAATTAAACTTTTTATAAAAAAAATGTAAACCGACTTCAAAATAGGATCAGCCAAAAACCATACTTATTTAAAACACTAAAAACCGAAAAATAAGATCAACTATTTAATTCTTGTCTAATTCTAATTATGTATTAATTTTTATAAAATATAATTACAATGTATGCTAGAAATCCACTAACACGATTTGAAGTCGGTGCCAAGCTTAAATTAACAAAAAACAATAAGCTTAATGACACATATACACACAGAGCGAAAAATTAACAAAAATCAAATTATTAAAGGAAATAAGAATTATAAGATGTATTCAGAACACTATAACGCCACAAATTTAATACCATTTGATACAACCGTCAACGACGTCTGCTCGTATGGATCAAATCACTTAACCGCTTGCGCGTTCAGATCACTTCAGTCACAAGCGCGGCATGGTTTGAATGCGATATAGTATACCTATTTGGCTTGGCACCGACTTCAAATCGTGTTAGTGGATTTCTATACATTGTAATTATATTTTATAAAAATTAATACATAATTAGAATTAGACAAGAATTAAATAGTTGATCTTATTTTTCGGTTTTTAGTGTTTTAAATAAGTATGGTTTTTGGCTGATCCTATTTTGAAGTCGGTTTACATTTTTTTTATAAAAAGTTTAATTATGTATAGATTCCTCATAAAACATGTTTTTTTTTATTTTGAAACGCCTCAATCATACATTTTTTTAAAGTTAGCAGTTGCACCGTTGCGAATTTGGCTCAGGCATCTGGTAATTTTCTCTTCTTCTATTTTCTTCTATATACATGAAAGAAGAAACTTGGAAGTTAACTTGAAAGAATACAGCTAAAAGTCTATGCGTGCGTATGATATTGAAAGAATTATCCTCCAACTCCTAACCGTTATGGAGATATACCTTCTATCATCAGCTCACCTAAATGAGTTTATCACTGCCAGATGCAGATATTTAAAGAGCTTTTGAAAATATATGAGACACGTAATATGTGCCCATAAAATTTGAGGGTTGCCCTCGATTTCCATGACTTCCCATCATGAGATCATGACTTGGTGACAATGGGACCACCTCTGAAGTATTTTAGAAGAACCTTTAGAAAGAAAAAAGAATTTTGAAAATCGGCCCACAATTGACAAAAATATCGCTGAACATACATAAAAAAAAAATACATACAATGAAACAGAACCTCCTCCTTTTTGAAGTCGGTTAAAAATTGATTTGCACGATTTCACCCAAACAAATACTCATACATCTCCTGGGAAACTTAACAACATCTACCGCTATCGCCAATCCGTCTACCAAGCGTGGCAATTATGGCATAATTCCCCTCAAAAAACAAGTATGGATGCAAAAACAGGCACAACCATTAGTCACGGCAGTCGCAGGAAACCGATGGATGCAGGCACAGGACCGATTTGAGTGGCATGCTTGTGGGGAGGCTTATGACCAACATTGGACGTTTACGCGCAGATGGATGGATGGACGTTTTAAATCCCGAATTCTTAACCTGGAGGTAATTTTCCCCGCGGGTGTAAAACTTGTATTTCGCGAGGGTAACAATGAGCTGCTTATTGTCTCTCTGTTTGCATTCAACTTTTGACTGACGATTGTAAAGCATTCCTAAGTTATTTTATTTTAGTTATTATATATTCATTAAGTTATACTTAGCTTATAAATGTAATTTTGAGTAAAAGTATCTCAACTTTTCATGTGCAATTGTTTTTATTTTTAATAAAATCGTACTCGTATTTGTATTAACTCTATATTTGAAAATTGCATTGAAATTCAATTTCGAACTTTATATTGTATTTTTTTTTTACTTTTAACTTAAAACTATATTTATAGCTGAAATATTAAAGTAAGAGGTATGGTGTCGGGAATTTTTTTGTTAAAATAAAACGAACTAACATTTTTGTATTACATTTTATTTCTTTATCTCAATCCGTTCAAACAGGGTAAGCGTTTGTACCTTATCAATTGAACTGGTAGTTTTTTTCTCAGTTTAATAACTTCTATTGCATTTCGCTATTGAAAACCAAGTTTTATAAAGAGGAAAATACTTTATATCAATCAGAGATAACACAGCTTTCTGACAGTGAAAGAATTTTCAACATCAAACTATTATTTCAGAGATTACTCATTACATTCAAACTTACAAACCTTACCTCTTTGTAATATTTATAGTATGGAATAAGAAATTTAATATAAAACATCATCAACGTTTTTCAGTACCTAAGTTATATTTACCATTCTATTTAATATGGAGGTCCATACGAATTCTATTTGGTGTTTAAGATTAAATAGGCCATGATTTATATTAATAATACTGCTATTTGTCTACATCGTGCACATAATCTGTTCTATGACGACGAAGTCGCGAGCAAAATCAAGTTAATAAATAAAGAAAATAATACAATTTGGAAAATAAAATATTATGTGTTATTGCAACACAAAATAACAACTGTATTTACCTTAAACTTAAAACACGCACAATTATATAAAAAATTACGATTCAAGATATTATCAGAACATTTTGATACAAAAAAGACGTTTAAAGGAAATATTAATACATATGTAGCATTAGATAAAATAATTCGAAGTTTAACAATGAAATTACGTACGTACCTAAATATCGACTTATATAAATATATTTTTTGAACGTATTGCTCCTTTTTGTGTCGGAAAGCCGACGTGCGGTACTATAACTTGCCCTATAAAATCCTCATCGTCATTTGGGATGACAACTGGTACTGGTTTCTTGGCATAGAGTGCATTTCGCTGTGTAGTCACTGCATCGAATACTACCAACTCAACTTCATTGCTCGTGGGCATCGTAAAAGACGAATAAGACCTTTATATCAACTTGGGCGAAATTGATCTAATGTCATTTAGTCAACAATTACACCTCTAAGGAGTATTGACGTCAAGCAGGCGGCTGATGATAATACTATTGCCATTAGCATTTGCAGTATGTACTTTAGAGCAGTACATATTGCGTCGTTATCAGCGTGGAGATCGAGTAAGAATACAATTCACCACCCCTTATCTTACCCATGGGTGATCGTAGGAGATGACTAAGGGATATAAAGCACATATGGCCTCTGTGCGAGAGAAGGAAAATTAGAAACGAAAACCTATACCAACACGTCTGACCAGCGTGGTGTAGTGGGTCGGTTTCCTCGGTCAGTCCTCCCGTTACGAAGGAGGCTCGAGCCCAACAGTGGGACATATATGAGTTGAGATGATGATGATATTGTGTCGACCACAAGTAATTGGGATAAGAGCAGAATAAAGATGATGATGATAGTGGAACGTATTGGCCTATCTATAAAACAATCCATATAGGATTGTTAATGCTACAGAATTAAAATAACTTGCACATATCATATGATATCCGTAAGAATTATCTTAAGACTTTCACCGCGGTATATGTACGTACATCTCAAAAGAATATTACAAATAATTATAAGTATTTATCTTCTAAAGTATTAACGATTATATACGATTATATATATATATATATTATATATATATATATATATATATATATATATATATATATATATATATATATATATATATATATATATATATATATATATATGTGGAGAGTCAATATATTTAAAACAAACGGCCAAGTGCGAGCTGTACTCGCGCGCGAAGGGTTCCGAACCATTATATATAAATAAACGGCGAAAACCTCTTTTATTGTATGGGAGCCCCTTAATTATTTATTTTATTTTATTTTAATTAATTATATTTAAAGACAACATAAAACTAAATATTCTGTGAATAGTCAAAGCGTCTACCTGTCACCATTATTAATATCGAGCAAGAAACGTTAAAAAAATCAATGGGAGCCCCCCTTAAATATTTATTTTATTTTATTTTTAGTATTTGTTGTTATAGCAGCAATAGAAATACATCATCTGTGAAAATTTCAACTGTCTAGCTATCACCGTTCGTGAGATACAACCCGGTAACAGACGGACGGACGGACGGATGGACGGACAGCGAAGTCTCAGTAATAGGGTTCCGTTTTTACCTTTTGGGTACGGAACCCTAAAAAAAAAAAGAAACAACAACTTATATGGTTTCCAAAATATTTCAATCAACAATAACTTATATTGTTTTCAAAACAAGATTCCATACTTTTTAAATTTATACATAACGTGCCTACTTAAGGCACATTGTGTATCAATTTAGAAAGTATGTGGAATCTTCAATTTATTTTATTATGATTTCCGAAAACGTATCAAATTATGATAACAACATAAAAAAGAATGTTGGAAATAGTATTTTCGTCTAATGCATGGGTTAATCTTTTGAAGCAAGTGAACCTGCTTATACTAACTAGCATGCTTACTATCTACAGAACTTTTCATGGTTATCGTAGTATCATTATAGTCAAAAAAGTTTTTATGTGGTGGTTTGCTCGTGGATGTCGTAAAAGACGACTAAGAGCCTTATATACCGGGCTAACTCAATCTGATACCGTTTGGTTAACAATTACATTCCCAAGGAGGGTTAACGTCTGGCAGGCTGCCGAACATAAAACGATTGCCAATAACTTTACAATATGTACTATGAAAGAAGAGTACATACAGTATCGAAACCAAATAATTGGGATAAGAGTAGGAGAATGATGATTATAGTCAAAAATGTAACTTGTCGTACAGTAAAAGCTTTTTCTGATACATAGGGCCTCAAATTTATAATATTATATTAAAGAAATTATATATTGCAAAAAGACTGTCACAAATTATCTATTAAAATTAAATGACGCGGAAACAGATAATATGCTCGTAATCTAAAGTTCTTCCAAAATATAAGCTATCAAATAATACAAGGACTAACAACACACAATTACTCATGCATATATACTCAAACACAAACACGCGCATGCTCACGCACAAATTTTTAATTTTTTCATTATTTAAACTTAAATTAATATTTTACAAAGTGTTACATTATTTTTTATAATTGCTTATCAATCAGAAGGGCGAAATGGCAAATTTAATACAAATTACTACAGTCACCATATATGTATAAGAAACGAAATCAGAGGACCTTTATAATGACTAAATAAAATACTTTCTTTCTTTCAAATCATCATCGTCAATGTATGATGATGATGATCATCCTACTTTTATTTCAATTGCGTAGAGCCGATGTAAAATGCACTTTTTCATTATGCTTTGGAAATAATTTTATGACAGGCCGCCTGCTTGACATCAACCCTCCTTGAGAATGTACTTATTGAGCGTACAACATCAGATTGAGTTGGATCAGGTAGACGGAAAACTTTGTCATCTTTTATGATACAAACAAGCAATATGAGAGTTGGTAGTAGGTCGTAGTCGCCACCACATAAAAACAAAACACTAAAATTATTAAAAAAAAAACTAATAAATTAAAACCTGACTATTACACGTTTTAACTTGATTTGATTTGGTGAGTTAATAGTGGAATCATTTTAAAATTATTTTCAATTTAGCACATACGTATATATTCTTAATAAACATGCTAACATAAAAACGATATTATCAGATTCAAGAAAATAAATGTATTTAGTTAGTTATAAATAAATTAATTATGTTTTATTGAATTAATACGAGTATAACTCTCGGTTAAATTTGCCATACGATAAACAGTGTCAAATACAAGACAAATCTAGATCACTGCTATACTATTTCTAAGTGCCCAAGTGGCTTAAAGTCGAGACGATCAAAAAGCGGATTTAGCTCAGACGGGTCTCCTTCCGAAAATATTTTGTTTTCGTCTTTCTTTTATTTGAGATCAAATAAGCAAGCAATAACATTTTGTTACGGATATTATTTTTCCTTTAATCTTAGTACGTTTCTTTATATCAAAAATATGTTCACAAAATTTGTTAAGTGACAGTGACTTTGTGATCTTTTTGTCTTTTGTGTCTGGCATGATGCCTTTTTACGTTCGTACGTCGTTTTTTATGGGAATAAATAAATACATTATTTATTCCCATAAAAAACGAAGTTATAGAATACAATTAGCCTACTAGGGGAGTAGGTTTCATCCGTAGCATCAGAAAACAAACTTATCCGATACAGTTTCATTGAGTATTTCGGCCACATAGGTACCTACGTTTTGAAATTAATCGTTTGGCATTTATCAAGGGTTGTGATATAAGCATCTTCAAACAAGGCTTACGAATGACTTGAAGTTCAGTATTGTTGAAAGTGCTTATTGGTTGGGAGGAGATTCACGCTTGATGTGGCTGATTTTATAAGGTATGGTTAATACTCAATGTCACATTAGCTGTTTATTAGCTGTAGGTTTGCTAAAATTAATTAATTTATGCGAAGGTCCTTCCTTGAGCGAATATATTTACTTTATTATCTCTTTTTACACTGTACCGTGACGTATGAGTGATGATAATTTACCTCTTAATTTAAACAAAATGAGACCTAATAATTTCTAATGTTTACGCTAGTATCACATAGGTATTTGAAATATTTTTTTTTAAGAGTTCTATCGCGTTTGTATTTCGATTTAGTGTTGCCTGACGTTTTGAACACTTTAAAGCATCCATGGTTACAAGACTGCCATTCTCCACTTTACGAATCGTCGGGAAATTAAAATTCAAATACAAGCGCAATATAATCTATAATAATAGTTTTATTTCAAAACGATACGATTTTAGATAAGTAAAATCTAAAAAAATCTCTATGGTAATCCATCAGTTCAGGGTGGTATATTAGGTTTATTACGGTTCTAATATGGAGAAGGCTTATGTTGAATAGTGGGACGTGTATATTGACAAAAAAAAAAGATACAATTTTTATATTGAAAACGATAAATGTTTATCTCGAAAATGAGTGCTGACGCCGTGACGTGTTAAATCTATTTTCACAGCAGAATGATGTCGTATGAATTCTAAACATAACTGTTCGTCGGTTCAATCCGATTACGGGTCGAGTCACATTTTATATTAGCACAGAATAAGTTCAACATTGCTATGGTTATATAACATTGAAAATAACTTTCGTCGGTCATACCTTTCTATTTGTACGTAGGTATAAATGAACCTTTATACCTTTTGTATAATGAATAAAAATTACTTACCTACATATATCATACAAATACTTAATTCTTTTAGATTTTTAATTTATATCAAAATATAGCAGAGATGAATACTTATATTGAAAAAAAAAATGTTATAGTTTTGTGTTGATGCCTAACTAAACTAATTTCGTCAGTAAAAAAAAGCTTCATGTAGTGACGCAGTAAGAATACAATCCATTTTGCTCTTTGATGTCGTAAAAGACGTCTATATGCTTATAACATCTATGCAAGAGAAGCATAACTCGAAATAAAACCACATGCTAAACCCTCTAATCAGCGTGATATAATAGGGACGCCGTGGGAAGTATATGAGTAGATCTTTCAACTCAAAGCTATATAGTTTTCAAAATACCTGTTCGCTTGTCAATTTATATGCTATCTTAACTATGTGTGTTCGAGAATCTTTTACAAAAACTACTAAACAGTCTATATAGGAAATACGATTAGGAACGATTTATAATCGTTATATTATGTCACCTATCTCATATGAGTAGAGGATTCGATCTCGGTCGATTTTTCTAATCCCGGGATTTCGGGATTATCTACCGTTAGTCCCGGGATCCCGGGATAGTCCCGGGATTCTACTGGTAATGGAAAATGGTAACAAAAAGTCAGTAAACATATCAATATCAATTTTTGAGGACATAGAATATTTAGTTTAGAAGATGAAGCCAGAACAGATGTAAGAGTCATCAACATCATCATCATCACAGCCCATAAATGTCCCACTGTTGGGCTTGGGCCTCCTCCGTAATAGAAGGGAAATTAACCTACTATACCGCGCTGGTAAGACGTGTTGGTATAGGGTTTTGTTTCGAGTTTTCCTTCTCTCGCATAGATGTTATGCGCGTTTTATATCCCTTAGTCGTCTCGTACGATCACCCACGGGCAAGATATGGGGTGGTGAATAGTATTCTTACTCCGTCACCATACGGAAAATGGATTTTATGAATAATCCGGTCGTTAACAAAAACAAATGAAATTACTTAGTATTAATCAATTAATAATATGTGTATTCTAAGTAAAATCAGCCGTGTAATCAAGGTGGCTGTTAAAACGTTATATCAAGGTAAGTGCGTTTCGTCTCACGCACATTTTTATTGACTAATTTAAAAAATCATCAATCCCGAAAATCCCGGGATTCATTAAATTTAATCCCGAAAATTTCGGGACTAAAATATGACCGGGATCCTGGGATCGAATCCTCTACATATGAGGTTATCAAGTTTTCAGCAGTTAATTTCTTAAAATTAAAATGGTTTTTTATTTAAATCTGTTCTTATTTTCCCTATTTTTGTTACATGTAGATTATTTTTATAATATCAGCTGGATATAAAAATTTAAAAAATAGTAAGATTCGTAAATTAATTGTAGTATGTTTTAACAAGCTCCAAAATTCTTTTAGAAATATCCTTGTCTTGACACAGTTGAATATGTTTTAACAACAACTCACTTTATATCTTTAAATTGTGTACTTTTTTTAACAAGATTTTTTCATTGTTCATAAAATACTCTGCCAGCCAGGTGATTATATTATCAGTGTATATCAGCATATACATCGTTAAAATATCAAGTTGCTTATAATTGTGTATTTTGTGATACAAGTAATCGCCATGTTACTAATAAATAGTAGTTACATATGGCTTATGGGTCCAGCGTCCGCTTAATAAAAGAAGCACGCACATGTTCAATTACTTTTGTCCCATTTCGGAGTTGCTGATTGAAAATGTGCGGCGATTTTCCGAAAAAAATAAAAGTAAATATGCTTGCTTTATTATTTAATATCTGGAGGACTGAGCCTTGCTCGGTATTTTCTTATTAGTGTGTTTTGGAAGATATATTTAAACATAATTAAAATAATGAAAAAATAAATTAAAAAGGCAAGAATACAAAAATAGAAAATAAAAAATGTATCGAGCAAAAAGAAGCCAAAATCACGTTTGTCGTATGGAAGCACTCCTTAAATATTTATTTTATTTTGTTTTTTAGTATTTGACGTTATAGCGGCAACAGAAACACATCATCTGAGAAAATTTCTGTCTGACTGCTGTCTAACTATCATGGTTCATGAGATACAGCCTGGTGATAGACAGATGGACGGACGGATGGACGGCGAAGTCTTAGTTATAGGGTGCCGTTTTACGCTATTGGTACGGAATCCTGAAGAAGTTGAACTCACATAGAAGCTTAGTACAATGGAAATACTTTTTAAAATTGGAATGCCTCAAAAGTCACAATACTGTATTAACACGGCATTTGAAAGTTTCTAAGCTATAAAGAGGTCACTTTTAGGACACGGCGTCATAGGAACGTAGAGTTTGAAATTTTAAATTGTTGGACAGCAATTTTCTAAGTCAAATATTGTAATTGAGAGCCATGATAGCACATTGCTTCGTATAACTGAAATCCATCGCTCATAAGATATATTACCCATTTTAATTTTACTCTGGCGAGGGTATTCTTACCGCATAATGATTAGTAAAGAGAGATGGTCATTTTCTACCTTTTTTTCGCTGTTTAGTCAGGGTTTCAGGGTTTTTTTTAGTTCAGGTTTAGTTACGGTTTAATCAAGATATTTGTGAAAATTGAGACGGAAAGGCTGAGTTATATTAGGAACAGTCAGTAAGATACGATAGGGAGACAGGATGTTAATGCTGATCAGATTGGTCGCATGACGACCATGACCTACATGACCTACCTATGTGCGCTACTATGTCATGCGCTAATATTTTAAATAATTCGAAGGGGTCGAATATTAAAATAAATCTTTCGAATAAGTTATAAACCCCGAGTCCGACAACCGGTCGAGTTCCTGAATATTCTGAAAGCGCCCGGTCTCCCAACTCACATCTTAAAATTGAGAGCTGGCCCGCCAAAATTATACAATGCCACCAGTTTCCAGAAAAAAACATTGCATTGCAATGTAATCGGGTCAACTATACTGAACGTTTGTTGTTGAGCAGAGTCTATATTTATTCCTAGGATTCTCCAAATACCATCAAATTAATCCTTCGAATTTCAGAGAGTGCAGTTTGCCATTAAAGTCTGCTTCGCAATAACCATAAACAAAGCTCGAGGTCATATTCTTAAGGTAGCGGGAGTAGACTTGAGAGAAAGCTGCTTCTCCCATGGGCAGTTGTATGTGACATGCTTCAGAGTAAGCTCACAGAGTAGCCTGGTAACTCTAGCATCCGAGAGGAAAACAAAAGATATTGTTTACAAAGAAATACTATAATAGGTGTAGAATCGTGGGTGGGCGGTGATGTCAATGAAGCAGTACCAGTGGTCGGCTTAATTTCGATGAAAAGGCGGTGGGTTATTGGGCCGCACACTACCCTTCCGCCGCCTCGGTCGCAATGAGCGTGTTGTGTTAAAACATGGCCTGCTAAGAAAAAGCCTGGTGTCCATAATATATAACAAAATTTCATTTGATTTTTATGTTTATAAAACCTTCCCTACACTATAACAAAGATTGTTATCATCATCATCATCATCACAGCCCGTCTTACTGTTGTGCTCAGGCCTCCTCCTTAATAGGAGGGAAGTTAACCTATTATACCGTGCTGGTTAGACGTGTTGGTATAGGGTTTTGTTTTGAGTTTCCCTTCTCTTGCATAGTATTATATGCATTTTATATCCCTTAGTCTCCTTAGTCTCTTACGATCACCCATGGTTAAGATATGGGGTGGTGAATTGTATTCTTACTCCGTCACCACACGGATAAGATTGTTATACTATATAAGAATACACACATTTATACATAATTATCTATAAATAACGATATAAATAATAACGTAAAAAACAAACAAAAAGACTATTACTATTTACTTAACATTATCGATTTCTTCGCAGACAAAAACGCGGGCAAATGATAATAATTAATAAAATAATAAAAAATAATGCCAAAAGTAAATAAGAAAAAGTAAGGATCCGAACCGAGCTCCGGATTGTTTTTTTTTTTTTTTATTTTTTTTTTTATTTTCCAAACTCTAACTGTTTGGGCATACGGTTCCCCTGACATTATCAGGGACCTTAAATTAGCAGTGCTAAATAAAATTATTATTATGTACAAACTTAAAATTAGATAAAAATAATAAATAATAATAATAATAAATAATAATAACTTAATGTTACTACAAGAAGCAAAAATTTAGGTGAAGACAAGTTTTACAAATTATACTACAAGAGAGTAAATAACAATAGAGATAACAAGTTAAGAAGAGAAAAGTAACAGATTAAGGAATAGTAATTAGAAAATAGAATTGAGGAAAGCTAAAGTTAAGGAAAAATAAAGAGTTAAAGTGACATAAAAGGTAATACTAACTTAATATAGGCAACATATATTTTGCTCAATTTAAAATAATATAATAAACTATAGTCCCAAAAATATACATAGCTTACATTTTTTTTTTTCTTCTTTCTTTTTTAAGTTTGTAAGTAGTAGAGCTTATGGTAATAAAAACAAAAAAAGAAGAAGAAGTCAGTAGCAGATAGTAAAAGTAATAGAATAAAATATAGAAGTGATTGTGAGTAAATACATTGTTTACTCTGCTAATATTGATTATTAGTTACAATTGTTATTATGTTGAAATGGGAGACAAAATATAGATTCGGTAATTACTTCGTTGTTAGTAGTGCCATCTGTTAAATAGTTATATAATAAGAATATTATACAACCTGACTTAATTGATTACATTAATATAAATAATTTTGTTTATAAAATAGTAGATTAAGATATAAAAATTATTATACCCCTAAAAATATGGTAATAGAATTTACAACCAATTAGAGATGTAGAAATATGTAGAAAATGATGTATGTATAATGTTTTATAAAAATAAGTTTGGTTATATATACAGGGTGTCCCAAAATTCAACGATAAGCCGGCACCAGCAGGTGCACCTATATATGACTACTCGAGAACAAAAAAGAAAAAAATTCTACCTTGATTTTTTTTTTCATTACGACAAAAAAACCGATTTCTTTAAAAATCGTCATCTTTTATTATATTATTAAGTGCCATTGCTACAATTTTACAAGTAATTCTGTGATTTTTTTTGTATTGGCAAGGTAAGTAGCACTACTATCGATCACAATCATTAAAAATTCCAGAATATCTATAGTTTTTACACAAAAATCAACCAAAACTATGTTTTTTTCATAAATTATGTAAGATTTTGACTTTCAGCTCACTTTCACTCATCACAGTGAAAAAAAAAAGTATGGACACTACTGTGGCAAATTATATTAAAAATTGGCGCAACTAACTACAATTCTAAAATGGTATAACATTCTAGGCAAACTAGCCACAAAAATATACTTAGGTGTACTATTTCAAAATAACAACCATATTTCGAAAATTGTTAGTGTTGATAGTAATCACTTCTACTATGTAGCCAAAATGTTTTTGTTGCAAGTTCTCAGAATTTGAATGAGACATGTGCGTGGTCCATAAGATAACATAAGTTAGACAGAGATAGAGAGATTATACGTTAGAGGGAGATAGATAGATGCTAATTGTTTAGTAACATTAATGCAGGTAGAGAAGTAATTAATGTCTTCAGCAGCACAGCAAGTCAGTACGCTCTACTTCTTTGTTTACTGTACACCGTTCTGTTTTAATTAAAGTGGCTCTGGTACTAACGACTTTGGATTGAATTAAGTGACCTGGAAATTGACCTGACTTGGCATTATTTTAGACTGTGATTTTGTGTTTTTTTAAAGAAGTTTTGCCTTATTTTCAAGTGTTTAGCATTAATTATGCCGCTACCATATACAGCGTTAGAATACGCTAATATGCACCTAATTTATGGAGAATGCCGATGCAATGTCAACGCTGCTAGCAGATTATATCGAGCAAGGTACCCTTCTCTTCAAAGGTATCCGGATTATCGCGTATTTATTAACGTGCATCAAGCATTTTCGGAGGGTCGTATACCATCTGACAGGAGAAACGCTGGAAGACCTAGATCGGAACACGATGAAGAAGTTCTCAATGAAATAGAAAGCGATACAACTACCTCTGTACGTGCAATACAAGCAGCAACGGGAATTCCAAAAAGTACTGCACATAGAATTTTAAAACGTCACCAGCTTCATCCATATCATTACAGGCGCGTGCAGGCGTTATTACCGCGGGACTATCCACTGCGGGTCGCATTTTGCCGTGTAATGCTGCAAAAACACAGGGAAGATCCCCAATTCTTAGACAAAGTTTTATGGTCGGATGAAACAACCTGCAAGAAAGATGGCTATTTAAATCTTCACAATCTTCATAGCTGGAACAATGAAAATCCGCACTTGGTGAGAGAAGACAAATCCCAATATCAATTTAAGGTTAACCTATGGACGGGCATAATAAATGGAAAAGTGATAGGGCCCTTTGAGTTACAAGGAAACATAGATGGCAATAGCTATTTGAACTTCTTACAAAATGAGTTACCAGGATTATTAGAAGACGTCTTCTAATAATCAAGGGCACGTGCCCTTAAGTGATTTGCAAAACATGTGGTTTCAAAACGATGGTTGCCCAGCTCACTATGCCCGCCCTGTGCGAGAGTACTTAGACCAAGAGTACCCAGGGCGTTGGATCGGGCGACTTGGTCCTATCTTTTGGCCACCCCGTTCACCCGATCTAAATCCCCTGGACTTTTTCTATTGGGGTGGTCTAAAGGACAGAGTCTACTCAAAACCCATTGCAACCTTGGACGAGCTTCGCCAAAAAATAATTCAGGCTGTGGATCACATGAACAGAATCAGATATGCAAGAAAAATAAAACGTTCATTTTTAAGGCGATGTCGTGCCTGCATTACTGCCAATGGCAAACAATTCGAACATTTATTGTAATTTTAATAATATAGTAAATTCTAATCTCTCTATATCTATCTCTGTCTAACTTATGTTATCTTATGGACCACGCACATGTCTCATTCAAATTCTGAGAACTTGCAACAAAAACATTTTGGCTACATAGTAGAAGTGATTACTATCAACACTAACAATTTTCGAAATATGGTTGTTATTTTGAAATAGTACACCTAAGTATATTTTTGTGGCTAGTTTGCCTAGAATGTTATACCATTTTAGAATTGTAGTTAGTTGCGCCAATTTTTAATATAATTTGCCACAGTAGTGTCCATACTTTTTTTTTTCACTGTGATGAGTGAAAGTGAGCTGAAAGTCAAAATCTTACATAATTTATGAAAAAAACATAGTTTTGGTTGATTTTTGTGTAAAAACTATAGATATTCTGGAATTTTTAATGATTGTGATCGATAGTAGTGCTACTTACCTTGCCAATACAAAAAAAATCACAGAATTACTTGTAAAATTGTAGCAATGGCACTTAATAATATAATAAAAGATGACGATTTTTAAAGAAATCGGTTTTTTTGTCGTAATGAAAAAAAAAATCAAGGTAGAATTTTTTTCTTTTTTGTTCTCGAGTAGTCATATATAGGTGCACCTGCTGGTGCCGGCTTATCGTTGAATTTTGGGACACCCTGTATATATACACATATATATATATATACATATATATATATATATATATATATATATATATATATATATATATATATATATATATACACACACACACACACATACATACATATATACTCATATACATACATATATTGGGGCATAGTCCGGAGCGTGCTCGTTCGCGTCCCCGCTCCGGTTTGTTTGGATTTGACCACTTGATTTTCCAACTGAGCTAAATGTCTATTCTTAATGACAGCGTCAAAATTTGAAAACCTTCATATTCTAATAGTTTTAGTACAACGAAAAATTATACTTTTGTTGCCGAAATATACTGACAAAATAATATTTCTATAAATGAAACCTAGCTAGATCGATTAATCGCCCCCGGAACCCCTTGTATGCTAAATTTCAAGAAAATCGTTGGAGCCGTTTCCGAGATTCAGATTACATATATATATATATATATATATATATATATATATATATATATATATATACAAGAATTGCTCGTTTAAAGATATAGTGAGATTCCATTAAGGTCTGAATAAAAGTTAAAGGAACGAAGTAGAAATAGCCGAAGAGAACCTTGGAGGATACAAAGGAAGTATCAATATCATAACAAACAAAATATAAATGGTTAATAAGTTCTGTTAATTAGAAATGCCTGTATATTAAAGATAATATTTATTATTGTATGCATATTATTTTATTTTAATATAGTGGCTATAGATTAGACACATACTCATTATCAAACTATGCATATAGTCTCGTGAATCTTTATACTCTTCTAATTCTTTTCAACGGGGAAAACACCAACTAATTTAATAGAAATTAGATGTAGATTAGTAAGAACTAATCACTCAGCCTGAGATGTTGAGTATTTATAATAATTTATGATTGTTTAACCATTTACTATCCGTTTGGTGACGGAGTAAGAATACAATTCACCACCCCCTATTTTACCTGTGGGTGATCGTTACCTTCCCTCCCCTTACGGAGGAGGCCCAAGCCAACAGTGGGACATATATGGGCTGTGATGATGATGAGAACCATTTATAGAACATAATCCGATCATATTTAACTTTTTCCTAGTTAACTTAATAATAACTAATTCTACGTTACTATCTTTTGATTGGAGTCTCAAAACTATGATTATACGAAATGGTACTGTATTAGATAACCTATATAACTAATACTAGGGCAGATAGGAATGGACCAGTATCTATGTTATAAATTGAGGCAAAATATAATAACAATACTTGTCAAGCGCTACGTGCTGGGCCCGTTTTTATGACAACTGCTGAAATAGCATAAACTGTGATTGATATGTTAGGGATATTATTAAAACGAAGATTGTTACTGACGTCATGGAGAACATATGTGTTTCAATAAAATAATAGCAATAAATAAATAGACCGTACAAGCGAAGCTGCTGCTACCGCTTAGTGTCTCGCACCACCTTAATTCTCTTGTCGGATTTATCTTATTTACAAGTGAATAAACGAAAAAGTGGAACATTTTTAATAATTTTTAGTTTTTCTTTATTAATTACCTCACATTTAGGTAATTGAATTACAATTCCTGATATACATACATACATATAATCACATTATTTCCCTTGCAGAGTAGGCAGAGAGGGGTACTATCCCAGAAACCTCCACGCGGTGTACCTTGGGTGCGGGCGGCGGTCCCCAGATCCTTCTGTTGTACTGTCGTCCGTAGCGAATATCTGCGCGATTTCGCTCCTTACTCTACTACAATTGTAGTAGAGGTTATAGGACGCGAAATACTGGGACGGGCTCAGTCACTCATTCATTTGAGGGCTGGGCAGGCATATGCCACCGCCCACACATCGTAAACCTGATTCTTTGCTTGTCTTAGTTTCAGGAGTGAGGGTCTTGGCTTAACCGCCCGGACCGCGAGGAAGACAACCTCTATAAAGAGTTCGAAGTAACATTCGAACTCGGAAATCACCCAGAATCTTAAGTTCTGGCGTGCGGCGAGAAGATGCATGGCAGATGGGTTGTTCTGCTCTTAGCACGCTCCAGCCAGGGTACCGGCTGCCCCCCTGGTTGGTAAATGTAGGCTGGCCCGGGTAAAGGGATCTCTGCCCGGGTCGACGTATTGTATCTCCCATAATCGTGGGATCAATAATGGATACGCAAAAATTAAAAATAAATAACGACGGGGATCGTAGCGATCTTCACCCCAAGGCCCGGTTAAGCCGATCAAAAACTGACCTAAACGACGCCTCGTCCTCAGGACTTGAGGCGTCCGCCGAGGGCCCGGCACAAATCGTGGAGGCCCAAAAAGTGAAGCGGAAGTCGCCCAGGAAGAGCCGGGGGCAGACTTCCAGCTATAAGAGGAGGATGGAGGAGCGGCGTGCGCGGAGAGAGGCTGCCGCCGCTGAAAAGGAGGACGGTGGCAGAAATGCTGCAGAGCCGTCTACGGACGAGGGCGACAGTGACGTCGCAGAGCCGTCCGTGGATGAGGGCAGCAGATCTGCCGCTAAGATGGACGAGGGCGGTGTATCCGCAGGGCCGTCCAGAGGAGATAGCGGGTCGGACGCTAAAGCCCCCGTTAAGTCGTCGCCGCGTCCTGTGGCGACGGCTGAGAAGACCAGAGAGGAGGCCCTCCCCTCGCAGGTGCGAAAGCGCCCCCTGAACAAGGGAGGCAGCTCGGGCGTCGACTCCGAGGGGAGCGGGACCATCATGCCTCCACCGAAGGTGCCGGCTTCTCGCAGGGGGCGAGGGGCCGCAGTAGTAGGAAGAAGGTCGGCGACCCCTCGGCGTGAGGCGGCGCCTGCTGCGAGCGACGGCCCCCTGGACCTGCAGGCTGAAAATGCCCGCCTTAGTGGCGAGGTCTCAGGCCTGCGGGACCTGAACCGCCAGTTGGGGTCCGAGCTGGAGTCGGTGCGTCGGGTAAACCGCATTTTGGCCAAAGACATGGCCGACCTGCGGGCCCAGATGGTGCAGTTCCTACCGCCTGCGCCAAAGCCGTCGGCCAAGGCGCGCAAAACAGCTGCCGCGGTGAAACCCGTCCCTGCGGCGAGGAGGACGCCCCCCGCTGCGGAAGGCACGCCGCCGGCTGAAGCCGTCACGGCCACCGAGCCGACACCTGTCCCGGTAGCGAGGAGGACGACTCGCGCCACGGCGACGAAGTCGCCAAGCGTCTCGGAGCGGGCCCCGGTGGAGGCTCAACCGGAGGCACCGACCCCGCTGCCGATCCCGATGCCAACCCCGCTGCCTGCGGTGGGGGGATTGCCGGATGAGTCCCTGCGCGCGATTATCGACGCTGTGGACAAAATTGTCGATGCGCGCTTCGCCGTTCTGGAGGCAAGGCGGCCTCCAGAACCACGTGTGCGGCCGCCTCTTGCCGCAGATAAGCGGCCACATACGGCACCAGCCCCCGCCCCGCTGCCTTGTCAGGGTGGCCGCGTGGGGAGCTACGCCGCGGCTGCGGCCGGGCCTAAGCCCAAAGGCCCCGGTCCCGCTCCGAAGGGACCTGCCCTGAGGAGGAAGACGGCGCCGGCTCCTGCCAGACCGCTGAAGCCGCCCGCAACGAAACCACCGGCGACGACCAGCGAGGCTGCGACGAGGACTTCCGCGTCTGGCACGACTGCCGTACCCAAAGAGGGTTGGCAGGTGGCCGAGCGCGATAGAAGGAGTCGCGGCCAAAGAAGGAGAGCGGAGGTCTCCGCTCCCAAGGCAGGAGCTGGCGACAAGAAGAACGCGACCTCGCAAGGGGTTCAAGCCGCCAAAGACAGCCGCAGTGGTGATCACTGTGCTGCCTGAGGCGGCCGAGAAGGGCCTCAGCTACGAGGCCGTCTTGAGGAAGGCCCGGCGGGAGCTAGACGTCTCCGATATTGGAGGCGTCGAAGCCAGGACCCGCAAGGCCCGGGTGGGGCCTCGAATCCTCGAGTTCCCAGGGGCCGAGGGCGCCAAGACGGCTGACAGCGTAGCTGAGAAGCTACTGCTAGCCAACTGGTCGGCTCAGGCAGGCTCCTCGTGGGCTGGAGCTCGGCGCGGGTAACCGTGCTTGAGCACCGGCCTGCGAGGTGCTATAAGTGCATGGCGATCGGACACACTCGACCGACGACGTGCACCAATTGCTTCGATTGCGGCAGATTGTGTTTCCGCTGCGGTCAGACCGGGCACGTGGCGGCATCTTGCGCCGCCCCGCCCCACTGCCCCGCGTGTGCGGCGGGCAATAAGCCCGCCAAGCACCGCATGGGTTCTGGGGCGTGCAGACCTCCTGCTTCGGCCCCAAAGTGGCGGGGCGGCCTTTCGACCACGGCCGCTCTTGCTCCTAGCGCGGCCCGATCGCCCACTGGCGAGGCGGAGGTGATGGATACGGCCCACTAATGGCTGCAGAATCCATTCACCTCCTGCAGGCCAACACCAACCACTCCGCCGGAGCGCAGGATCTCCTCCTGCAATCCATGGCGGAGTGGTCGATTGGTGCAGCCGTAGTCGCGGAACCGTACGTCGTGCCTGATCGCCCCAATTGGGTGGTCAGCCGAAACGGAACTGCGGCAATCGTCGTCTCAACGCAGCGGCACTTCCCGTCCTTATCCCTTTTGGATAGGGGCGAAGAATTTGTCGCTGCGGAATGGGGAGGGGTCACACTCTACAGCGTTTACCTCTCCCCTAACAGGAGAATGGACGATTTCAGGGCCTCCCTCACCACCTTGGAGGCTTCGATACGGCGACTGGCACCGGGCCTCGTCCTGGTCCTGGGGGACTTCAACGCCAAATCCACGGCGTGGGGGTCCCCTATGACGGACGATCGCGGGCGGGCGGTCGTTGAGTGGGCGGCTTCACTGGGCCTCTGTGTTGTTAACAGGGGCTCAGTGAACAAGTGTGTGCGGCAGCAGGGCGGGTCGATAGTGGACTTGTCGTTCGCTAGCCCCACTGTCGTGCCACGGGTGAGGAACTGGAGTGTCCTGGAGGATGCGGAGACCCTGTCAGACCACCGGTACATCCGGATGGAGGTCTCCCCCCGGGAACCCGGTAGGGGTCACAGGGCGGACGGAGCTCCCGCGTTTCCGCGGTGGGCTGTGGGTCGTCTTGATAGGGACCTACTGGCGGAGGCGGCCATCGTTCACACGTGGCTGTCCTCACCGCCCCCAGCGGACGGAGTGGACGCTGAGGCTGTCCGCATCCGCAGTGCGTTAACGCAGATCTGCGATGCGGCCATGCCCAGGGTGCGGCTTCTACCTCCGAGGCAGGGGGTCTACTGGTGGTCCCCAAGACTGGCGGACCTTCGCGCGGCGTGTATCAGTGCCCGAAGATCCTACACCCGCAGCCGGTGGCGTCACCGCGACGCTGAGCGGGAGGGCCAGCTGTACGAGGCGTACCGCAGTGCGCGGACTGCCTTTCGGCTGGCCATCCGAGCCGCCAAGGATGCGAGTTGGCAGGAGATGTTGGACGGTCTCGACCGTGACCCCTGGGGTCGCCCGTATCGCGCGTCGCTGAACAAGCTTCGCGCGCAGGGCCCCCCCCTCACTGAGACCCTCCAGCCCGACTTCCTCTGTAGGGTGATCGAGGAGCTATTTCCACGGCAGTCGGGACACGCGCCCCCGGTCATGGCTTCGCCAGATCAAGACCGGGAGGCCGACGACGAGAGTGTTCCACCCGTGACGGAGTCGGAAGTGGGGGCGGCAGTGGCGCGGATTCGTTCCGCCACCACGGCCCCCGGCGCGGACGGAATACCAGTCCGGGTGTTGACGTCGCTCCTTGAGCACTTCGAGCCTCGCCTCAGGCAACTGTTCAACGCCTGTCTGACGTCTGGACGGTTCCCTGAGTGCTGGAAGGAGGGGCGGTTGGTTCTCCTGCCAAAGCTGGGACGGCCCCCGGATTTGCCGTCGGCCTACAGGCCCATCGTGCTTCTCAACGATGTGGGTAAGCTGCTGGAGCGTGTCCTCGCTGCCCGCATCGTCCGACACTTGGAGGAGGTGGGGCCCGATCTGTCGGACGCTCAATATGGGTTTAGGAGGAGGCGTTCGACCATCGGGGCCCTACTGCGCCTGAGGCAGACGGCCGCGGAGGCTGTCGCCGGCAAGGGAGTGCTGTTGGCGGTGTCACTGGACATCGCCAATGCATTCAATAGTCTGCCATTAAGCTGCATCAGGGAGGCGCTCCGGTTCCATGGAGTGCCCCTGTACCTCAGGCGGCTGGTGGCAGACTATTTGGAGGGGCGCAGTATCCTCTGCGCGGGTCCCGCAGGGGACATTGTGCGGACACCCATGTCGTGCGGTGTTCCACAGGGGTCGGTTCTGGGGCCGACTCTGTGGGACATCGGGTACGACTGGGCGTTGAGAGGGAGTTTCCCCCCCGGGCTGAGCTTGGTGTGCTATGCTGACGACACGCTCGTCACAGCCCGGGGCAGGACACTCGAAGAGGCGGCGAGCCTGGCCACTCTCGGCACCGAGGAGATGGTCAGGCGAATCGAGGCACTGGGGCTCAGGGTGGCCTTAAATAAGACGGAGGCCCTATTATTCCATGGGCCACGCGTAAGGCTGCCAACCGGCGCCACGTTAGTCGTCAATTCCATCCAGATCAACATCCAGGCCCATATGAAGTACCTACTTGGGTCTGGTGCTCGACAGGCGATGGTGGTTCCGGGAGCATTTCCGACAGATTGCTCCCCGGCTGGTCGGCGCGGCGTCCGCCCTTTCTCGGCTCATGCCGAATGTGGGCGGACCCAGTTTCGAGGGCCGACGGCTGTATGCGGGGGTCATCCGCTCGATGGCCATGTACGGCGCACCCGTGTGGGCGAGGGCTCTGAACGCCCAGCTCAGGGCGGTTCTGTGGAGGCCACAGAGAGCCATGGCGGTCAGAGCCATTCGCGGGTACCGCACGGTGTCGACAGAAGCGGCGTGCCTATTGGCCGGGACACCCCCGTGGGACCTAGAGGCGGAGATGCTCTCCGACCTCTACTGGCGGATTACCTCAGTGCGCGAGGAAGGTGGCTCCCCATCGTTGAGCGAGATAGCCACCTGGCGCGAGGACACCCGCCGAGACGTCATAGCCCGTTGGGTTACGCGGCTGGAGAGGCCTAGATACGGTATCGTGACCGTCGAGGTCTTCCGGCCCGTATTGATGAAATGGATGGAGCGGCGGCACGGGGTCCTCACCTTCCGACTGGTGCAGGTGTTGACGGGGCACGGGTGCTTCGGGAAATACCTGCACACGGTCGTGAACAGGGAGTGGACTCCGGGCTGCCATCATTGCAGCAGTGACGAGGACACGCAACATACGCTCGAGGAATGCTCGGGCTGGGACGGGCAGCGCCGCGACCTCGTCGCTATTATCGGTGCCGACCTGGCGCTGCCGGCTGTCGCGAGGGCGATGGTCGACAGCGTCAGGAATTGGGACGCGGTCGCCGCCTTCTGCGAGGCTGTCATCTCGCGGAAGGAGGCGGCGGAACGAGTCAGGGAGGACTCCCACGACCCGGGCCGCCGCCAGCGGCCGGGGCGGCGCAGGCGCGAATACCTGCGCCTGATGCCGCCCTAACCCAGGCCTCGGGTGATCGGACCGGGGAATTGTCCGGTCACCCGACGCGAGGCCACCGCGTGAGGGCGACGCCCCGATGGCGAAATCTGTCGGGGCGTCGACGAGAGGAACCCGCGAGGGTAAACCGCCGAGCGGACCACCGAAGACAAAGATCGGGTACCGGTGGTCCGCTCGCACGGCGAAGAGAGAGGATTTTACGGTGGGTCTATGGGGTCACGCGCCGCTTTCTCCGTCACCCCGGACCGATTTAGCGGGGCGAGACGCACCCATAGCCCACCAAAGTAAAAAAAAAAAAAAAAAAAAGGGTAGGCAGAGAGAAAAGAGTGCCGGAGAACTCTATCCTTGCATACTTCACTCGTTTCCTCAACATTCATAATTCTCTTCATACACGCTTGCCGGTTTCGGAAACTCTTGACTCCACCACCTTCCTTCATTACAATTCATGATATAATTTACTATAATACCAGCAAATCTATTTCCCAATCGTGCATAGGGATTTTCTTCAAGAGTATTCTCCATTATTGATAATGCTTTCTTGGCTTATTCTTTCGGACGCCTTTTTGACACCTTTGGGAAAGTGTAATCTAGTCGTAAATAAACACGAAGCCTACTACAACATATTCAATAATGTTACTGAGCCGTATTTCTTATTTTCGTAACCAGGAAAATAACATAGTTTTTTTTTATTTAGTATAGTGATATTTTGTTACCTATCGTGTTGGGAACACTTGCATTATATATCAAATAAGAGTTGTTAAATTGCCATAAAATCTTTGGTATAACTTATGGAATAGCTTTTACGTCATCTCATGTAGTGAGTTAATGGATTTATATGTTGTGATGGTTTGTCAAAAATATTTGTGCACAGCTGTAAAATAAAAATATACCTATTCTTAGGCTACATCCGCACAGACAGGTGGCTTGCTTAGCGACTAGAGCCTAGCGGGTCACCTAGCGAGTAGCTTAGTATAACGAACGTTCTAGCATGTTTGCGAACGGCCGCACTGCGCGCTTGACGCCTAGCTAGTCGCTTAGCGTGTAACGAGGTAAACAAACGTGTTGGTTTTTTTTTGTCACGAGGCACGAGGCATTTTAGAAGAAACAAATGGATGAAATATTAATTACATCAGTTTTTAAAAGAGAACCTCTATGGAATCCGGCTAATGAACTCCATAAAAATGCGGTTGTTCTAAAGAAACTATGGGAAGAGGTAGCAGTCGAAGTAGAAAAAGATGGCTATGAGATAGTATATTTTAAAGATGAATTTTCTGTAAGTAACAGTTTAAGAGCTATTTTTGAAAGTGACATCCCGTCAACGTGCCGACAAGCAAATGACCAAGGCACGGTGCGGCCACCCTGTATCCTAGCAAGTAGCCAGATTATAAGCCACTATGCTCTAGGCGATAAGTAAGCCACCTGTCTGTGCGGACGTAGCCTTACAGTTTACGATTTAAGATATTTCTTTCGCTGTAATAACACAATACATTATAAAAGAAATACAAATACATTTAATACTAGAAATTGCAGTAAACTACACTTATTGTATTAAACAAAGCTGAGTAAGTACAATAGAAATATTTTTTACATACATACATATCATCACGCCATATCCCTTGTAAGGTAGGCAGAGACAACAGAGTCCCAGAGAACTCTAACTTGCATACTTCACTTGCTTCCTCAACATTCATAATTCTCTCCATACACGCTTGCCGGTTTCGGAGACTCTTGACTCCACCTTCCTTCAGCACGTGACCAATCTGGTCTAGGTAGGTGAGTCTCGGTCTCCCCCGGTACCTACATCCTTCCACTTTCGCATTGTATATCTTCTTAACCAGACGTTCGTTCGACAATATAAAATTCAAATATTTTTTAATTTTACTAATTAAAATAATTATACTATTTAATTATACTATATACTAATTTATATCTTCTTTAAATATTAGTTATACTTCATCATTACAGCCCATATATGTCCCACTGTTGGGCTCAGGCCTCCTCCGCTATGGGAGGGAAACTAACCTACTATACCGCGCTGATCAGACGTCTTGGTATTGGGTTTTGTTTCGAGTTTTCCTTCTCTTGCATAGATGTTTTAAGCGTTTTATATCCCTTAGTCGTCTTTTACGATCACCCATGGGTAAGATAGGGGGTGGTGAATTGTATTCTCACTCCGTCACCACACGGAAAGTAGTTAATTATACTTAGTCTAATAATAATGAGACCCTGATGACTGATGACCCCACGGGAATTAATACATTGTCATGCGTATTTATTGTTTTATGCGTATTTATTATTTTAGAGGCCTTTGAGGAATACGAAAATCAGGCAAACCTATCTGGCTAACAAGCTATCTGCAGTCTTCCCGCAACCGTGTATATTGAAAAGTGTTCGAAACACTGGGCAAGTGAAAATCAAATACAAACGCGATAAATGATAGTTAAATATTACAAATAATTAAAAGCAATCTAAAAATCATGCTTTTGTAGATAGATATCCATACAATAACATATTTTCATAATGATGACTACATTTACTAATGTTTTTCGATAATAATTGTCATAATCTCACACCTCTAGCTTTATTTTTTAAATAATTTATTTAAATTTCTTGAAAATCATTTTCTGCTTTTTAGTTTGATAATCTAGAAAAGAGTGTTTTTTTTTCAATTAATATTTATTTTTTATATAGAAAAGCAAACATTTTCACACAGGAATTTTAATTATAGTCTGATCTAATCGAGTCTAAGTCAGATATGTCTACGGTAAAGATCTGTCTGTTATCATCATCATCATCATTCTCCTACTCTTATCCCAATTACTTGGGGTCGATACAATATGTACTCTTCTTTCATAGTACATATTGTAGAAGTTATTGGCAATAGTTACATGACCAGCTGCCTGCCAAACGTCAACCCTCCTTGGAAATATGATTGTTGACCAAACGGTATCAGATAGAGTTGGCTTAGATCGTTATAAGGCTCTTAGTCATCTTTTACGACATCCACAAGCAAAGTAAGGGTTGGTAGTATTCGAAGCCGCTACCACACAGCACAAAAATCTGTCTGTTATATTGTTCAATATTCATAAAAATATGTTTAAGTTATTTAAGTTAAGGATATTATTATCTTTACCGTCATTAATCAAGTAGTAAGTAGATTATCAGTAAAACAGAAATCTTGCTAATTGACACTCGCATATAGGCAATTACAAATCATTTTAAGAAATTAAAGAGTGAATGCAAAATTTATGCATGATAGCAGTTGTGATCCTGCTCCTCAGAGCTTTGCTAGCTTCGAGCTCGGTTCATTCAATTAGATCTCACTTTATTTATTAAAAAAAATTAGACTAAATATAGCAACTTGGTATTTTTTCACTTTAAGGGATATCATTATTTTTGGAATGTTAGTAGATATTTCATTTGAAATAAATAGATTTTTGTTTAGTTATTATTATAGTATATTAAATATTTATGTGTGGTGACGGAGTAAGAATACAATTCACCACCCCCTATCTTACCCGTGGGTGATCGTAAAAGACGACTAAGGGATATAAAACGCATATAACATCTATGCAAGAGAAGGAAAACTCGAAACTAAACCCTATACCAATACGTCTGACCAGCGTGGTATAGTAGGTTAATTTCCCTCACGTCATGGAGGAGGCCCAAGCCCAACAGTGGGACATATATGGGCTGTGATGATGATGATAATATTAAATAAATTTCACAGATTTTTCAGCTATTACACACTGTTTTTTTTCGCTCTTGCCCTTTCATTATTAGCCCTTTTACCACTTCACTTTTTTAGTCTCTATTTATATTAGAAAAAATTAAAAGGGAGTTTGAAAAGCGGTTACAATCTAAGAAATGTAGGCGTACAAATTATTCATTCCCGGCACGGAAAAAGTACGTAACAAAAAACAATTAAAATCTAAAAATACGTTGCGTTGATATTTTTCTCTTTGTATACACATAATTGCCTAGCTGGACTTACTAGGTCACCTGGAAGTAGTCAAAAATTCTAATGAGTGACTCATACAGTATTAAAAAAGTGTTTTTCGGATGTAAAAATCTCGTTGTTAGGAAAAGTTTGGATTGTAAATTATTGGGGAGATAAAAGTGACCCTTTTTTTTTCTAACTTATTTGATACACTGCCATGTTAGTCATAACATGGTATTGTGAGTGGAATGTATTGGGTGCCAAAAAAATTTTCCTATGTAGTCGTCGTAACCATCTGAAACAACACTATTATACTACTGCAAGATCTTTGACTTGAGCAAGCTGAGTAACTTAAGATTTAGATTTCTTTTTTATACTTAAAATTCTTTACTTTATATAGCAACTATATAGACCTCTTTTTTAATTGGAGACAGGCTATAGTATTGGCACACCTCACCCGATCTGTTCGGGACGCCAAAAAAGACGCCGCGCGACCCCATAGTCCACCGTACACGTACCTTCTTAACGCAATGTAGGCGAGTATGGGCGAGGGATTCGGTAAATCCCAATTCTTGTCAGCGGTGATAGCAATTATATAAATCTGAATATAAATTTGATATTTCTTGTCAATAGCCTAAATATTATGTTCACGTTGATGTATGCCCCCACCATAAATAAGGGGACAGTGCCGTAATCGTCATAGTTGTTTTGCAGATTGGCGATTTCAGTTTTATACATTCCCTAGGAGAGTGTTATTGTCAACATTTCTGGTGATTTTTCAACCGATCTTGTCATCGTGATCGTGGGAGTTGTACAACTCCGACGGACAAGTAAGAGATGTCAACAATTTACTCTCAGATGCAGAACATTAATTTGTGGATTTCACGAAATATTATCCTGCTTGGGGATCCCACTCGACACTGACCATTTTGCCACCTGTGCATTCAAATTGTATTTTTGTCTCCACATAAGAGAATACCATTGTATTACAAAGTATAAAGAGAAGTCTTACTAGTACACAAAGCCTCAAGCATTAACTTTAATAGTAAGTACGTGCATGGTTATTATTCATTGTTATCATAATACAGCCTTTCGTTATCGCCTGCTGAACGTAGTCCTCCCTTTAGAATGTCATATGGGGGCAATTATCATTTAGTGGGATGACTGTCACAAATTGTCACACTTGGTCAGCGAGTTGCTGGTCGTATTCAGGTGTTAGAGGATGATAATGCCCATTTTCCTGGTATTTTTATGACTATACAGCCTATTTTTACGAATCCCACGAGCAATGACATAGTCGATGATGACAATTATAATCTATGGAGTGTATAATTATCATTACTGTTTTTATTATAATAGTAATTATTTACATCACAATACAAGCCAAGACAAGATAAATTAATTTTTTATCAAAATATTCATAAACGAGCTGGACCGAAGCGGTATCATTTGGCCTCGTCTCAAAGTTTACTGTCAGGCCTCGGTGAGTCCAAATGGTCCCGTTCTTTCTATCTTGCTTTGCTCTCTTTACCTTGCTTTTATCATGATACCGTGGGTTCTACATTATTTATAGCACATTGATATGTATTCTTTATATTACTAACATTACAATGTAAAAATAATGTCGCCAAAACATATAATTACGCTTCGAAAAACAGTATATTAGAATTTAAAATAGAACTATTTTTACTGATTCTATCGCGTTTGTATTCATGGTCACGGAAGGATTCCCGATGCAGTAAAGTGTTCGAAATGTCGGCAAATTAAAGATCAAATACAAACGTGATAGAATCGGTAAAAAAGTTTTATTTTAAATGTGTAATACTCGCGTAAACAATATAAATCATTATGTTAGCCATTATGGACTGGAAATTGCAAGTATATTAGGACTAAGTAAATAGCAGGACTTAATTTTATGTCGACTGCATAATTTAAAGATTTTTGTAGGTTGCCTTCTTTTTTACAGTATGTAACCGATTGGGAGCTATTGATTTTTTTAACCGTCTGTATTTTTTTTTATGTCTGTTACCTCATAACTTTCGACTGGGCAAAGCGATTTTAATGATTCTTTTTTATTTGAATGCTGGTGCTTCCCGTGTGATCCCATTTCAATTTGGTCCAGTTCTGACAATAGCATCCATGAGAAAATCATATAAGTCTAAAATTAGCATTAAGTATAAGTGCGACAAATGAAAATTATGAAAAGAGAATTATGAATGTTGAGGAAGCGAGTGAAGTATGCTAAGATAGAGTTTTCTGACACTCTGTTCTCTCTGCCTACTCTGCAAGGGATATGGCGTAATGATATGTATGTATGTATGTACAAATGAACGAGTAGCTCAAGCCCCGCTACTAATAGAACAACCTATGTGAATCTGTAACACTATAAAGTAAAAATAGAAAAAAGCTACGTTTTAAAAACCGACTTCAAAAACTGAAAAGTACAAAATAACTTTAAATACTATCATTTGAATGTGCTATCTATTGATAGATTTGAAGTCAGTGCCGGTATCGCTATCTTTAGTCTAGGAATTTCATTACAGTAAGTACTTAAGCTGTTTATACTTTTTTGTTTAGGGCCTGGCACCGATTTCAAACGTATCAATACATAGCACATACAAATGAGAGTATTTTAAGTTATTTTGTTTTTTTCAGTTTTTGAAGTTGGTTTTTTTAAACGTAGTTTTCTTTAAAGCCAAATCTCTGTAGCTATTGATTTTTCTAAAAGGCTTTTACTTTATAATTCTTGATGCATATAGAGTTTTATCTGATCCCAATGTGCAACCGTATAATTGATTGTAGAACGCCTAATCTCTTAGGACAACTAAATATATTCATAAATAGCAAATGACAAAGAACGGGATAAACTTGAGCCATCTGCAAGTATAAGCAGGTATATATACAGCTCTGTATGAACAAGGGTCGTCATCTATATCTATAAAAGATAATGTTTATATATATGATATCGCTAAACTGAGAACCTATTTGACCGATCATTATGAAAATTTGGTATGTACATATATGTATTTTTTCATGGAAGAGCTTTATATGCTATTCCAAATGATGTAATTCGCCACACCAGGTAGCTCTATATCGACTTCTACAAACAAACCAACGGGCTGAATTTTCTAGTTGACGTATAAAATTGAGACAGTCATTTTTAAAATAATTAAATTGCTTATATTATGTTGTAGTATTATAGGTAAAACTTTTAGTAAGATGAGAAACATGTCGAAATTTTTTTGATGCATATGGCGGCTAACGACCATGCTGCACACTTGATGGTAAGTGTTGCTGCCGCCTATGGGCCTTTGCTTTATCAGTGGTACAGCTAGGCTACCAGTGATCCACCCCGTAAGTTACGACGAGACTGCTGGCAATATATATATATATATATATATATATATATATATATATATATATATATATATATATATATATATATATATATATATTTTAAGCTGTAGACAGAAAACTGTCAGCAGTGTGACCCTACCATTATTAGTTAAATAAGTTTTTTGCACTTTAAGCTCAGCACAGATAATTACTACTATATATTATTCAAATATCATCATCATCTCAGCTAGGCATCACTAGTAGGGAATTATAACCTACTAAACCACGCTAGTGAGACAGGTTAGTATGGGGTATTATTTCGAGCTTTTCTTTTCTTGCATAGATGTTATATGTATATTTTATCCCTTAGTCGTCTTTTACGATCACTCACGGGTAAGAAAGGGGTTGGTGAATTGTATTCTTACTCCGTCACCTCACGTAAAATTCATCAATCTATCCCTATAATATTGGTAAATAAATATGAAGGCCTTTCGATAATAAATATCAATTAATAACAGTAAATAAATAAGTAAGCCTTTCAATCATCAATCGACAGAAAACAAAGTTTATAAAACGGAAATCGTAAACATATGGACGATCTCATTACTAAGCGCGCCTCTTTTTTTTTTTTTTTTATTTTTATTGGTGGGCTATGGGTGCGTCTCGCCCCGTTGAATCGGTCCGGGGTGACGGAAAGGCGGCGCGTGACCCCATAGACCCACCGTAAAACCTTCTCTCTTCGCCGTGCGAGCGGACCACCGGTACTCGATTTTAACTTCGGTGGCCCGCCCGGCGGTTTACCCTCGCGGGTTCCTCTCGTCGACGCCCCGACAGATTTCGCTGTCGGGGCGTCACCCTCACGCGGTGGCCTCACGTCGGGTGACCGGACAATTCCCCAGTCCGATCACCCGAGGCCTCGGTTAGGGCGGCATCAGGCGCAGGTATTCGCGCCTGCGCCGCCCCGGTCGCTGACGGCGGCCCGGGGCGCGGGAATCCTCCCTTGTCCGTTCCGCCGCTTCCTTCTGCGAGATGACAGCCTCGCAGAAGGCGGCGACCGCGTCCCAGTTCCTGATGCTGTCGACCATCGCCCTCGCGACGGCCGGCAGCGTCAGGTCGGCACCGATAACAGCGACGAGGTCACGGCGATGCCGGTCAAAGCCCGGACACACCTCCAGCGTGTGTTGCGCCGTGTCCTCGTCACTGCTGCAATGGTGGCAGGCCGGAGTCCACTCCCTATACACGACCGTGTGCAGGTACGAGCCGAAGCATCCGTGCCCCGACAACACCTGCACCAGTCGAAATGAGAGGACTCCGTGCCGCCGCTCCATCCACTCCGTCAGTACGGGCCGGAGAGCCTCGACAGTGACGACACCGTGTCTAGGCCTCTCCAGCCACGTAGCCCAACGGGCGATGACGTCTCGGCGGGCGTCCTCGCGCCAGGTGGCTATCTCGCTCAGCGATGGGGAGCCACCTTCGTCGCGCAGTGAGGTCACCCGCCGGTAGAGGTCGGAGAGCATCTCCGCCTCTAGGCCCCACGGGGGTGTCCCGGCCAGCAGGCATGCCGCCTCGGTCGATACCGTGCGGTACCCGCGAATGGCTCCGACCGCCATGACTCTCTAGGGTCTCCACAGAACAGCCCTGAGCTGGGCGTTCAGAGCCCTCGCCCACACGGGTGCGCCGTACATGGCCATCGAGCGGATCACCCCCGCATACAGCCGTCGACCTTCGAAGCTGGGTCCGCCCACGTTCGGCATGAGCCGCGAAAGGGCGGACGCCGCGCCGACCAGCCGGGGAGCAATTTGGCGAAAATGCTCCCGGAACCACCATCGCCCGTCGAGCACCAGACCCAAGTACTTCATATGGGCCTGGATACTGATCTGGACGGAGTTTAATGAACAATGGCATAACGGGTTTTTTTATTTCTTTATAAAGTAAAAGCTAAAATTAAACAAAAATGTTTTATACAGATTTTTATATGAATTTTGAATTTCCCGGAATGATCCGATGGTTCGGACATGTGGAAAGAATGCCGAACGAACGTCTGGTTAAGAAGATATACAAGGCGAAAGTGGAAGGATGTAGGTACCGAGGGAGACCGAGACTAACCTACCTAGACCAGATCGGTCATGTACTGAAGGAAGGTGGAGTCAAGAGTCTCCGAAACCGGCGAGCGTGTATGAAGAGAATTATGAATGTTGAGGAAGCGAGTGAAGTATGCAGAGATAGAGTTCTCTGGCACTCTGTTCTCTCTGCCTACCCTGCAAGGGATATGGCGTGATGATATGTATGTATGTATGAATTTCCCGGCGCTACGTAACATTACATAACATAACACTTTTCAGTAATCCTTGCAAGCAGTTCGGTGCAAAATGTGCAAAGAAGCAACGAAATCCGTAAAAATGGTTTCGGATGGAATCTGTAATATTCGCGTAACATCATTAAAATCTAAATTCTAAAGATTTTGACCGATAAATGTACCTTGGAGTTACTTCAGAGTTGGTGTATACAGGGTGGAAGTGGACCGCTCCCGAAAACAAAGACTGGTGACCCTACTAGTCCTACTTGTAATGATAGGCTAGAAACAAAATCGATTCGGATGGAAAAATTTTTTTTTTTTCACAACGAATTTAAGTTTTTTTCACATTCCATCGTATTAGTACAGTGCCATATAACGATAATGCCATAAAAAATACGTAACTATACTCAGATGAGAAAAGACGCAATCTATTCAAAATTCACGATCATATGTTCAAGAGTTCAACGACCTCGCGTGGTGAAAAAAATTTTTTTTTTCATCTGAATTGGTTTTTTTTCTAGCCTATCATTACAAGTAGGACTAGTAGGGTTACTTGTCTTTATTTTCGGGAGCGGTCGCCTTCCACTCTGTATAGTGACAAAATTAAGGATTTTCTTTTGTTGGCGGCGGGCTATAGAGAGGTCACACCCCGCTAAATCCGTCCGGGCCGACAGAAAAAGCGGCGTGCGATCTCAGATTCGTCCCACATGTACCTCTCTCCACCGAACGAGCGGCCCACTGGAGCCCAGTCTTTGTCTTCGGTAGCCCGCCCGGCGGTTTACCCTCACGGGTATCCTCACGAGTCGATGGCCCGACAGCTTTCGCCATCGAGGCATCGTACTCACGCGGTGTGGCCTCGCTTCGGGCAACCAGACTAATCCCCGGACCAGTGACCCAAAGAAATTTGTCTAGCGGGAATTCATAAACAATAGTTTTTTTTCGGAGAGAACTGGAGGAGTATTGGATAACTCCAATAAACTTATTAGGTAGTATGTTGACAATAGTCATACAATAGATTTCTGTCTTTCCCGACTGTGGAACATGAGGAACACTTCTACATCTATTTCCGTTTCTGTTTGAGCTAAATAATAAATTATACTAAGCAAATAGACCTACTATAGGTACCATGCTGATTAGAAGGGTTGGAGTTTTACTTCGAATCGATTACCATCGTAACATTTCAGTTGCATCAATAATCGACAACATAGCTAGTTAAGTATCTTGATCACTAAAAATTGATTCAAACTTCTTGCTTTGGTCCACAACCAAGTCACAGAGTATTCAGTAGCGCCGCGAGTCGAATCGCGAAAAAGATGGTAAAATACCTCATTGGCTTAGCTTTATTGCTAAATAATTAATGCAACACAACGTGCTGCGAGACTTTTTTTTTGGTAGTCTATGGTCTGGTCACACGCTTTCTGTTCCGTCCGGGGTAACAGAAGGGCAGCGCGTGGCTCCATAACCCATCGTATTCCCTCCCCATGGTTATTGGGCCGGCCACCGGGACCGCTGCTGTGGTACTTAAAGAAAATTAAAATCTCTTTTTTTCATGCTTATGTTGGTAAACGAGCAAGTAGCACACCTGATGATAAGTATTACTGCCGCCCATGGGACTTTGCCTAACTAAGGGCATAGCTAGATCGTTGCCTACCAATACAAACCCCAAACCCACCCAGTTGGGCTGCCGGCTCTCTCGCTCACCGAACGAAGAACAATAGCATTTTGCCATTACTCAGGTGTTGGTCTTGTGTGGTACTATCCCGGATGGACCGGCCCGCGGATGTAGACAGAAAACTGTCAACAGCGTGGTCATACCACCTACAATCTCGAAGCTATTATATTTTTTTCTCTGTTAAGACGAAATGTTGTTTACTATTCAAGCCTAATAGCTTCATTTTCAATAACAATGAATTTGGAAAAGCAAATTGTTTCATGAACGCAATAATATAATGTAATTAATGTATAAATTAACTTTTATGGGAGCAAGAATCAAGTGATTAATAATAGACGTTGTAATTGCTACGATTTGTAGCCGTAGGTACCTAATGGCTGGATAAATGGTAATCAAGAAAATTTATTTATACATAATCTGTGCTACCTAACACTTTATACATACTTGTTATATAGTATACCTATATTTATTTATGTGTATGTACATACTGTATAAACTTGAGAGATTTGTAAAAATTACTTTTTGGAAATTAGTTAAGTGAGATGTGTGTTTTTAATTGCGGCGCATGAAACTTTTAACTTTTTGGTTATAAAATATTGTCGAGTTTATAAACATAATTATATATTAACGCGAGATGTATGGATATATCTTTAGAAGTCATTCTCTAGCCAACTACTCTTTTATCTATTAATACAATTATTTTTATAATATTTTTCTCTACATGTAATAACTTTTTCTCGTTCTTTCTTTTATAAACACAAAATATCATTTTTATTTACAATTATATCATTGTTGGATAGATATAGCAACCAAACTCAAAATTACCATTTGTGACTCGCAATTATAATGTGGAAAATGCAACTGACGGCTATTGTAAAAACAGATGTAATGCATCAATCAAACTGTGGTAGCAAATTCACTGGCTTTGTGAGTGGCTTTTTTATTTAACGGTGTTTTATATGAAGCTTTTCGTTAAGGAACGTAACCGTACCACTTGACCAACTTTATACATTTTTTTAATCCCCTCCCACCGTATGTGACCCCTCGTAATATAGAAAAAGTTCCGATTTTATTCAAGCGTAGTATTTTTGAAGATCCCCTCCCTCCCTTGAACAGGTCAAGTAGTATGGGTACGTTCTCTTATGTCAATAGGCAGATATATGAATAATCATTCACATGATACCGTTGTCAAAGTTCTTGCGACGTACCTTTTTACAACTTCAATGAATTATACCCAGAGTATGAATAATCGTTTCAGAATCACAAAAAAATATCTTGAAAGACAATTGAAACTATTTGTCTCTTTGAAATTGGACATGGTGGACCAATATATGAGCCTTTATACTATCCGTGTAGACATTATCGTCTGAACTCTTATAAAGTATTTCGTCGCTGGTGGGCTTGAGGCTCCAACACATAATAGGAGGAAAATTGACGTATTATACCACGATTGTCAGTTGGGTTGATATTATAATGTATAAATTTCTCGTGTGGTGACGGGCTAAGAACTCTATACGGCACCAAGTCTTATTTTCCTTTGAGAGACTCATACTCTCATGTGGAGCTTATAATGATAATACACTACTGGAAAAAATTAAGGGATCAAAAAAAAGATCCTTATTTTTGGGCAATTTTTAACAGGCCATAACTTCGAGAGAAATGGTCGTACATGAAATCAAAAAAAAAGGAAATTGTAGCTCCAAGTCTCTAGTTTTTGGATTGGAAGTTTAAAATTTTGTAACCTCCGCGGTTTTTGGGTAATCGTAGAAAAACCAGCAACAAAAAAAAAACTGAAAAATTTTTGTTTTTTTTTTCGGTTTATGGGCGTAGAAAAATTTTTCCAACTTAACTACTATATCTATCAGATAACTTGTTTATTCAGCTTGAATTTTATTTTTCAAAAAGTTTGATATGATCATTTCTCGCTGAGATATCGAACTTTGAATGGAAAAGGATCGTATTATCTTTAACCATCAAATATCTCAGCAACCAATGATCGCACAGAAAGTTAAAGGGTGGGGGGTTAAAGGGTGGGGGTGGGTTTGAAGAACTTGAATGAATTCTCCTTAACGACTAGCCATTGCTTTTCCGAAAAAAAAGTTTTGAGCAAAAATGTGGAAAAATCTCGGAAAAACAATTATTTTCTCATTTTTAAAAATTATAAGCTTTTCAGAGCAAAAAACGTGATCCTTTAATTTTTTCAAAATTTCGACCGTTTGAAACAAAAAACCGGCTGGCTGGATTAATTTGGTTTTTTGTAGGGTTTTTGTGGACATATTGAACTGTAAAAGGTACACTTAACATTAGTGGTTTCCTCAATATTTTCGATCTAGCGCTTGATTTTCCAAAAAACCACCAAAAGCCCTGTTTTTGTTGCATTTTCAAATTAATGTGACAAAAAGAAAAATTTTTTTTCGGTCATGCAACGGCTAGTCGTTAAGGAGAATTCATTCAAGTTCTTGAAACCCACCTTTAACTTTCTATGCGATCATTGCTTGCTGAGATATTGATGGTTAAAGACAATTAGATCCTTTTCCATTCAAAGTTCGATATCTCAGCGAGAAATGATCGTATCGATTTTTTTAAAAAGAAAATTCAAACTGAATAAACAAGTTATCTGATAGATATAGTAGTTAAGTGGAAAAAATTTTCTACGCCCGTAGACTGAAAAAAAATCAAAAAAATTTTTGACATCTTTTTTGATGCTGGTTTTCTACGATTTCTCAAAAACCACAGAGGTTACAAAATTTTAAACTTCCAATTCAAAAACTAGACACTTGGAGCTACAATTTCCTTTTTTTTTGATTTCCTGTACGACCATATCTCTCGAAGTTACTGCTTGTTGAAAATTGCCCAAAAATTTGGATTTTTTTTTGATCCCTTAATTTTTTCCAGTAGTTTACTATTTATGGTAACCTTTTTTTGTTATTGCTTATGGTGGCAAACGAGCAAGCAGCACACCCGATGGTAAGTGCCACTGCCGTATATGGACCTTTGCAATACCAAGGGTGTAGCTAGGCCGTTGCCTACCAATACAAATCCCAAACCCACCCAGTTGGGCTTCCGGCTCTCTCGCTACCGAACAAAGCGCAATAGTAGATTGCCGTTACTGAGTCGTCGATCTTCTGCAAGAGTATGGTATTATCCCAGACGGATCAGCCCACGGTTGTAGATAGGGAACTATGTACAACATGATCCTACCACTCATATAATCGTCAACCTGTTCACCAAACATAATTATTATAGCACTAAATCTCCTTAGTAACATCTAAGTCCCACAGTGGACATCGATGGGCTGATGGCTGGATGGTTGGATCTGTAAATTAACAAAAACTAAGTAAAAAAAAAATCGAACTCGTACCTATATATCTTTCTACTTTATGTATACTTAACATAAGTAATAATAAATAAAAACCCGGAACAAAGGATGATTCCTCATAAAGTAAAACTTTTTGCTTATATTGAACTAACATTTCTGTGGTTCGTAAGAAAATTTCATCGAAATGTTTCTTCGTGACGTGTTATTATTGGTTTTTCTTTCGCTAAAGTACAGACCAGAACTTTGAACAAATATTAGCTATCCGTCTATCAAATATGGCGATTACATTGATCTAATTCATCCAAGTTTTGGAGCGTTTTACCGCCTACTTGACATCAAAGTACAGCCTGTATGGGTCACAAACTCGATTTAACCGAATTAATCCCGGTTTGACTAATTACATTAAGACCCCAACTAATAGCAACTTTAAACATGGGGATTTTTAATTGTAGTCTCAAGCTTATAATAAAATGAAGATGAAGCTAAAAGTGTTATAAGATACAATAGCTAAAAGAACCACCGTCATATTTTTGATATTTTTGTCGACATTCTCTTTTAGGCCACGTTGTGCTTTGCTCGTTCATTATTATTAAATTATATCGACGTTGACATTCAAAGGTGGTAATATGGCCCCTGCAGGTGTATTGACCCCATTCGATATTCATCATCATCATCTCATCATCTCAGCCCATATATCGCTTGCCCAGAAGAATAGTGTCACAATTCTAAAAATTACAATTTTCATTATATTTAAATTTTTGATGGTGGAGGGGTGTTAATATTATAAGTTCATCAACTCTTCAACGTTTTCTTAAGGATATAATGCTAACGTTCGTGCATTTGGAATCGCTGCTGAACGAAGCTGAAAAAAGGAATTACTTATTTTGACCCTCCTGAAAAATTTTGCTTTTTTGAATTGTTTCACTATTCTTCTGCGCGCGATATGTCCCACTGTTGGGCTCGGGCCTCCTCCATAATGGAAGGGTAATTGACCTACTATACCATGCTGAACAGACGTGTTGGTATAGGGTTTTGTTTCGAGTTTTCCTTCTTTCGCATAGATGTTATATGCATTTTATATCCCTAAGTCGTCTCGTAAATCACCAACGGACAACGGACAGACACACACCAATGGACTTCGATATTAGAATGTACAAAGGGATCTTTGTGTGATTACATCAATTTAGTATGCAAAAAATCCATCAATGATTGTCAAGTTTGAATGTCATTAAAACTAGTAAAACCCCATTATCGCTAAAATTTTTATTTACTGTAATTTGAATTGCATAACAATTGAAAATAGTGAGGTTGCCTTTTATTTTTTTATACTGTATTTGTTAAACTGTTCTTCTACGTGATTTTGAGGGTAAATATGAAATAAAACATTTGATATATAATATATATATATATATATATTTGGTAAGATTCATTAAATAATCTCAATGTTTATAATATGGGCTCCTCACATTGGTTATATTATGGTCCTTTGGGGCCACATAACATGTAAGATTGATTCATCATCTTTATTGTATTTTATATTTTGTTTGTCCATGCTTAGACAAAGTGTGCTCTCTCCATCGTCGACAATGACGCAATAACATGTTTACTCTGAACGAATAAAAGAAGCAATTACAGCGGTGACGCGACAGATCGTAGGGTATAAAAAATAAAAAATAGGTTTTCTGTTCCTCGCTATATACTAAAATAGTTACTGAAGGACCCTCAAAATTTTTAAATGTGCCTCCTATAGGGAGCATATAATGACCTCTAGGAGGCCATATCATCATTTGATCTCAAGATACTAAATTTGATTACATTACTTCAGAAGAAATAAAGAAATATTATTTTTGATTATCCTGTGCGAATCTATCGATATATATATATATATATATATATATATATATATATATATATATATATATATATATATATATATATATATATGATGATTCATTAACACTTCGAACGTAATAAAGCGCTGATTCGACACAAAATTTAGGTATATGCTATAAAATCCGTGAAAGTAATTTTATTACTCACAAATAGCTATTTAAATGTTTTTGAGTTAGCAATAGTAGGATATGAGTTTTGTGGTTTATATGAGTCTAAGCATATGCTCCACTTATATAAACCTAAAATCTCTAGAGAGTACACTCAACGGACGCCGAAGCCTTTAATCTAGTTGCTTTGTCGAAGTAGATACTTCATCCGGCCCTTCATCATAAGTGCCTGACCTTTCTAATGTGTGTGGCTAATTATGATGCTTGGCAAATACAAAGTTTCATAAAAATAATTTATCCAGTTAATGTATTTTGACATTATTATTTTAAACCGACTTTTCTTGTTTTATGTACCTAACATCTTTAGTTTGAGTGTACAGATGGGCGAGTGCTGTAAGTATTGCCCTTCTAATTATTTGTTCCAAATCTGGTTGTAATATTTGTCCATTCATTGTACGCGTGGTTCCCTACGACTTAGCTTCTTTGCAGGTAATTTGGATTAGGCTTGGTAAGCAAAAAACATCGATATCAGGGAAAAATAGCTGACCAACCTGCGTTTTGTTGAAGATATAGGTGTAGGTAGTTCTTTTCTTATCCACAGCTTCAAAACTGAAGTAAATGCTTGTAGTTCTAAACACGCCTTAAGGTTAGAATATTCATAAATAGGTAAGTCTCAATTTATAACTAATTACGTAAAATCTTGGATGAGGTGAATGGGCAAGCGAAGTAATATATCGATTAGTATACTTAATTGGGACAAATAGTCTTTTTAAATATAGGCAAAAGAAAGAATTAGAGAGACAGATTAAGCACTCCCGAAAGAGTTTCAGACACAAGTTGAGCCCGTCTTTCCTATAACATACTCCGAGGGACATTCTGATGCTCGGTGTATCGCTCGTCACCCGTGCTGTCATCCGCATAGCAACGAATACTCTCTATGGAGAGCATGTCATTGATATGCAGAAAAAACAACGTCGGGGAGAGCACCGAGCCTTGTGGTACACCAGCATTAATGGTCATGGTCTCGGAGCAGGAGCCGTCGACGACTACTTTTATGCTCCGACCATCCAAAAAACTGGTGATCCAATTACAGAGTCCCTCGGGGATTCCATATGATGGTAGCTTCGATAGAAGGGCCCCGTGCCAAACCCTGTCGAACGCCTTCGCGATATCTAGGCTGAACGCTAGCGCCTCATCCTTGCCCTCCAAGACCTCTACCCAATGGTGTGTGAGGTACACAAGAAGATCACCAGCCGACCGGACATGACGAAAGCCATATTGGCAGTCACTGATCAGCTGATGATCCTCAAGGTACTGCAGAAGCTGATGGTTAATTATTTTCCCCATTATCTTGGAGAGCAAGGATGTAATCGCAATCGGCCTGTAATTCGACGGGTCCGACCAGTCTCCCTTTTTCGGGATTGGGTGGACATGGCCTATCTTCCACGAAGATGGAACCCTACAAGTATCATAGGAAAGTCAGTATAAGTGCGTGAGGACGGGGGTCAACTCGGGGGCACACGTTTTCAGGACCACTGCAGGGATGCCATCTGGCCCGCTCGACTTATGTACGTCTATTAGCCGCAGCTCCCTCCTCACCGCTCGCTGCGTAATGCGGATTTTAGGCAGAGAGCTTTCACACCGCGGGATGATAGGTGGTGTGGCAGTTCCAGCGTCCAAAGTCGAGTAAACAGGCAAATAATTGACCTAAAAGATCGGCGTCTCCTTTGCACTGTGAGCTAGACTGCCATCATTTTTGTGCAGTGGTGGGAGACTGGACTGGCAGAAGTTGCCTTGGTCAGCTTTGGCGAGCGACCAGAATGCACGACTCCCGGCGGGATAGCTCTCCAATCGCTTGCCAATTCTGGTACTCAAGTATGACCACGAGCATCAAAACTCGAGGTTAGCCAGAAAGCCATGCAGCAAAGTATGTTAACCGTGAAAAGAACAGCTGAAAGTCAAAACACCTTTCTGTATGAAATGGCAGGCCTAGATATGCCTTCATAAGAAACATGAAGAAAATACTGGCAATTTGAAATGACAATGAATTGACCAGATCTCTCATATGGACTAGTAAAAATGATCCAATAAAACCACATACTGAATTCTCATAGACGTTAAGCCGGAAAAGAGGTCATTGGGTGGATGGTATATGTAGGTCTGTCACTTTTGTTGGCAAAACATGGCAAAATAAGGCATTAGAACGGGATTTGCGGAACATAAAAAGAAAGATCTTCTTGCAGAAGTGGGACATCCGACGGCTTTAAAAAATAATCTTTTTAAAAAACAAATAAAATGACTCAAAGCCCGATTACGAAGCGAAAAATGATGTCACAAGCGGGATTCGAACCCGCACCTATTGGGATACCGGCCCAATCGTGCTGCCATGCCATGTTGTGACAACTGTGCTGTGACATGCAATTTGCATGTCCTACAATAAGGCACGGTGGTGTAGTGCCAGCTCGATTGGGCCGGAATCCCAATAGGCGCGGGTTCAAATCCCGCTTGTGACATCATTTTTTGCTTCGTAATCGGGTTTTATAAATAATTAAGCATATTAAATGCTAAATTTCAGTAATTTAAATAACGAGGTTAAGTCATCGTTTAATACAATTCTGACTGCAAAGTTTGAAGTATTAAGCCTATAACAATGTGTAAACATTGTCGGGTAGATGGCATACCGTCACTTTAAGCCATCCGTCTCCTCCAAGCCAATCTCAACCACTCCGCCGGTGCGCAGGACGTTTTCCTGCAAGCCATGGCGGAGTGGTTGATAGCAGTAGCCGTAGCCGCAGAGCCGTACGTGGTGCCCGACCGACCTAACTGGCTGGGTAGCACCGACGGCACTGTGGCAATCGTCGCCTCCACGTCGTGGCCTTCGTCGTCCCTGACCCTTAGGGATAGGGGCGTCGGGTACGTCGCGGCGGACTGGGGAGAGATTACGCTTTTCGGAGTCTATCTCTCCCCTAACAGGAGCGTGACTGATTTTGGGGCCTCCCTCACCATCTTAGGGGCCTCGTTACGGCGACTGGCACCGCGCCAAGTCTTCGTTCTGGGGGACTTCAACGCCAAGTCCATGGCGTGGGGGTCCCCCAGGACGGATGACCGAGGACGGGCGGTCGAGGAGTGGGCGGCGGCACTGGGCCTTTGTTTGTTGAACAGGGGCTCGGTGCATACGTGCGTGCGGCAGCGGGGCGGGTCGATAGTGGACTTGTCGTTCGCTAGCCCCATTGTCACCGCACGCGTGAGGAGCTGGTGCGTCGCAGAGGAGGTTGAGACCCTATCGGACCACCGGTATATCCGGATGGAGGTCTCCCGGACCCTCCCGACGCCCGGCAGGGGTCATCAGACGGACGGACGTCCCGCGTTCCCGCGATGGACTGTGGGTCGTTTGGACCGGCTTACACCCGCAGCCAGCGGTACCATCGTGATGAGTAGCGGGAGAGCCGGCTTTATGAGGGCTACCGTAATGCGCGGTCGGCCCAGGCTGTTCAGGCTGGCCGTCCGTACCGCCAAGGACGTCAGTCGGCAGGAGATGCTGGACGGTCTCGATCGAGACCCCTGGGGTCGCCCCTATCGCGCGGCGCTGAGTAAGCTCCGCGCGCGGTCCCCCCCCCCCCCCCTCACCGAGACCCTCCAGCCCGGCCTCCTCACCAGGGTCGTCGAGGACCTGTTCCCGCGACGGGCGGAGCACACGCCCCCGGTCATGGCTTCGCCAGACACTGACCGGGAGGCCGACGATGACAGTGTTCCGCCCATCACGGCAACCGAGATGGGGGTGGCGGTGGCGCGCATGCGCGGCAAATCCACTGGCCCCGGGCCCGACGGTGTTCCCAAACGCGTGCTGGCCCTGGTCCTCGATCACCTGTGTCTCCGCCTCAGGAGGCTGTTCGACGCGTGTTTAGCGTCCGGGCGGTTCCCTGGGTGCTGGAAGGAGGGGAGGCTGGTGCTCCTGCCGAAGCCGGGACGGTCTCCAGAGTTGGCCTCGGCCTACAGGCCTATCGTGCTGCTCGACGATGCGGGCAAGCTATTGGAGAGGGTGCTGGCTGCCCGCATCGAGCGGCACCTCGTTGGCACGGGGCCCGATCTGTCGGACGCCCAGTTTGGGTTCAGGAGGGGTCGTTCGACGATCGCGGCTCTGCTGCGCCTGAGGGCCGTGGCGACTGAGGCCGTCGCCGGCGGAGTAGTGCTGTTGGTGGTGTCCCTGGACATCGCCAACGCATTCAATAGTCTGCCATTTAGCTGCATCAGGGAGGCGCTCCGATACCACGGAGTGCCAGTTTACCTGAGGCGGCTAGTGGCAGACTATCTGGAGGGGCGCAGCGTCCTCTACACCAACCGAGTAGGGGACGTTGTGCGAACGCCCATGATGTGCGGTGTCCCACAGGGGTCGGTCCTTGGACCCACCCTGTGGAACATCGGCTACGACTGGGCGTTGAGAGGGAGCCTCCCATCCGGGCTGGGCGTGATCTGTTACGCCGACGATACGCTCGTCACAGCCCGCGGTGGGACGCTGGAGGAGGCGGCAGGCCTGGCGACTCTCGGCACCGAAGAGATCGTCAGGCGGATCGAGGCGCTGGGGTTGAGGGTGGCCCTGGACAAGACGGAGGCCCTCTTGTTCCATGGGCCCCGCATGGGCCTTCCCATCGGCGTTTCGATCACCGTCAATTCGGTTGACATCAGCATCCGGGCCCATATGAGGTATTTGGGCCTGGTGCTCGACGGGCATTGGTGGTTTCGGGAGCATTTCCGCAGGCTCGCTCCGCGGCTCGTCGGCGCGGCGTCCGCCCTTTCATGGCTAATGCCGAATGTGGGCGGACCGAGCGCTACGTGCCGACAGCTGTACACGGGGGTCGTCCGGTCGATGGCCCTGTACGGCGCATCGGTGTGGGCGGGGTCCCTGACCGTCCGACTCAGGGCTCTTCTGTGGCGACCACAGAGGGCCATGGCGGTCAGGGCTGTACGCGGGTACCGCACGGTGGCGACGGAGGCAGCGTGCCTGTTGGCCGTGAGTCCCCCGTGGGACCTGGAGGCGGAAATGCTCACCGATTTGTATCGGCGGGTGTCGGGGGTGCGCGCGGAGGGCGGTGTCATCTCTTTGAGGGAACTCACCGCCTGGCGCGTTGACGCCCGCCTAGATGTCATTGCCCGTTGGGCAGTCCGGCTGGAGAGGCCTCGGTTCGGTGTGCGGAACGTAGAGTCCTTCCGGCCGGTGCTGATGCAGTGGTTGGAACGGCGGCACGGGGTGCTCTCCTTCCGACTAGTGCAGGTTTGACGGGGCATGGATGCTTCGCCAAATACCTGCACAAGGTCGTCAGGAGGGAGAGTACACCGTCCTGCCACCACTGCGATTGCGACGAAGACACGGCGCAGCATACGCTCGAGGTTTGTGCCGCTTGGGCAGAGCAGCGTCGTGAACTCGTTGCAATCATCGGTGCCGACCTGACGCTGCCGACCATCGCCAGGGCGATGCTCGACAGCGTCAGGAACTGGGACGCGGTCGCAACCTTCTGCGAGGCAGTAGTCTCACAGAAGGAGGCGGCGGAGCGCGTGCGCGAGGAGCGTCTCCTCGACGGCGCGAGCCGCCGCCGGCGACTGGGGCAGCGCAGGCGCGATTACCTGCGCCTGATGCCGCCCTAGCCAAGGCCGCGGGTGACTGGATCGGGGAATTAGTCCGTCACCCGCCGAGAGGCCGACCGTGTGAGGAAAGACCGACATCCTACCCGAGGGGGGGATGTCGGTCGAGGAGAGGGTACTCCTCAGGGGTATTCCGTCGGGCCGACCACTGACGTCAAGTCACTCTGCTCCGGTGGTCGGCCCAACGACGAAGGCGACGTCACGGGTGGGTTACGGGTGTGCGCGCTTACGCCCCTCTGTCACCCCGGATGGAGTGGTGCGAGGACTGCGCCGACCGTAGCCCACCCCCCCAAAAAAAAAAAAAATACCGTCACTTTAAGACGTAAATATGATACGAAGCGAAATTTGCATGTCCTACAATAAGTCACGGTGGTGTAGTGGCAGCACGATTGGGCCGGAATCCCAATAGGTGCGGGTTCGAATCCCGCTTGTGACATCATTTTTCGCTTCGTTATCGGGTTTTATAAATAATTAAGCATATTAAATGCTAAATTTCAGTAATTTAAATTGACCCAAAGCCACTTAAAGTTGGCTGTATAAAGACTAGAATTTTAAGCAAGATTAATATTACACACGCAGATTTCTTTCTGTGATTTATTTATATGATATAGAACTGAGTATATTGACGTAATGTTTATTTGTTGATTTAAAAATAACTGTTTAATATTTCTGAATAGTAATTGATGGTACGTTTATTTTTTTTATTACTTTTATTTTTTTATTGCTTTTGACAGACGCACTGGCGACTTATTTGACGTTAAGCGGTAACCGCTCTCTATGGCCCACTTACTCGTATGCATATAAATATTATATGCAAAGGACTTTTGACGGGAATCTGAAAACGTCATGTGGTGCTCTTGTATTATATTCGATATCTTTGTGTTTTAACGTGTTATATTAGATAATTTTGATGGCATTTTATGTAATGTGATGCGACAGAAGTGCTGGGATGTAGTGAATATCATATAAAAGTGCTTTACAACGTTTTCGTTTTCCATCAAAATTCCCACAAGATACCATTAACAGTGTGGCCATAGCACTGTTGAAGGTGACAGTTTGGCTTAGACAATGACTAACTTGAAAAGACTATAAACGTAAAAATAACTATAACTTGACACTTGCACCAATAGCTCATATAAGTAGCTGATTGCCAATACACAAAGAGAAGAAGAAGAATTATATGCAAAGCCATTGTCGTTGATCAATAGAACGTCTACTATTATTCGATAGCAGTGTTCAGAAAAAGCTAGTCTATTATAAACTATTGAAATAAATATTAATCATGTGATGAAGAATGATGAATGAATGATATGATAATGATGTTGAGTTGATAAATAAGAAAACATTTCTTATTTATTAACTCAACATCATTATCATCACAGCCCATATATGTCCCACTGTTGGGCTCGGACCTCCTCCGTAATGGGAGGGAAATTAACCTACTATACCCCGCTGGTCAGATGTGTTGGTATAGGGTTTTGTTTCGAGTTTTTCTTCTATTGCATAATATATGTTATATGCGTTTTTATATCCCTTAGTCGTCTCTTACGATCACCCATGGCTAAGATAGGGAGTGGTGAATTGTATTCTTACTCCGTAACCACACGGATAATTATTTATCAACTATTAACATTGGAAGGATAAATAGCTTTATCACATTAGAAAATATTCTCATTTTATTTATAAAGTCACGAATATCGTGACAAATTATTAAACGTCGCAAAGCGTAAAGTACCCAATTTGTCTAACTCAATATAGCTACATTAAGAACAAACTGCGTATATTCCCATTACTAGGTACACGCCTCCTCATAAATGAGGCTAATTGGTCTAATATATTCAGTCCACTTATGAATTTTGCTTTAAGATTCTTGCATTAATATTGTTATAATGATGTACTCTCTCAATGACTTTAAGATATAAATAAATAAAATAACGATGATGAGAATAATAATATGCTCATAGTCAAAATGAATATTAGATACATGTCAAGAAGTTATGTCATCATTCTCCTACTCTTATCCCAATCACTTGGGGTCGATACAATATGTACTCTTCTTTCATAGTACATATTGTAAAAGTTATTGGCAATAGTTTTATGACCTGGCCGGTCAGTCGTCAACACTCCTTGGGAATGTAATTGTTGACCAAACGGCATCAGATGGAGTTGGCCCAGGTCATTATAAGGCTCTTAATCATATTTTACGATATCGACGAGCAATGTAAGGGTTGGTAGTATTTGCAGCCGTTATCACACAGCATGAAGTTTAGTATTATTATAATTTTAAAACCAAACAGATTTTGAAATTATATACAATTTTATAATTCTAAATATATTTTTGAGAATATTAATAACGATGAGGTATAAAATAATTCGTAAAATTGGAATAATAGAAACAAAGTTTAATTCGATAATGGATTTAATGCGATCATTGGATAACATAACTCATAATATCTAAATAGCATAGTTAGATTGAATAAATTGTGTGTATTTGTATTTGACTATTTGTAGTCAACACATGTTTCATAGCTTTGGATAATTCCAACTTAACTTGTCCATGGGGTCGAAGCAAAGATTAAATATTATTAATGTGCCTACGTTCAATCGTAATGGTTTTGGCTGAATTTGGTTGAAACCGTAACAGCGAACGATCACTAATCGTTGTATATAATGACTATCTATTATTATTTCCCTTAAAAGCTTTATTGTTATGCTGGGATATAAAAATTCATGTAAATTAGTATCGGATAGGTTATCGAAGGGTTAAGTTTGTATTTATTAAATATGACTGGGTAATGGATGATGGTAGAAATTAAATTTTCGCTTATATTGCGGCGAAATATATAATTGAAAGTGGTAGGACCACGCAGTTGATTGTTCTCTGTCTGCAGCCGCGGGGTAGTACCACACCCTCGCAAAAGATCGACGTATGAGTAATGACAATGTGCTATTACGCTTCATTCGGTGAGCGAGAGAGCCGGAAGCCCAATTGGGTGGGTTTGGGGTTTATATTGGTAGACAGCGGCCTAGTTATACCCTTGGTATTGCAAAGTTCCATGAGCGGCAGTGAAACTTACCATCAGGTGTGCTGCTTGCTCGTTTACCACCTTAAGCAATAAAAAAGAAGAAAAATATACGTATATTTAGAATAATTTAGTATTAAAATTAGTGAAAATCTTTAGAAATACAACTATTATTATGACTTGTTTATGAAATTGCTGCAATTTTAGGAGATAAAGTAAATTTTCTATTTTAATTAATCATAGACAAGCCTTTTGCAGATAACAAACATCTATTAACAATGAGATAAATTAATAAATAAATATATATTTTTTTGTGAAGAAATGGCGTTTTTCAGTATGCCCATTTATTATACCCATATAGATAAACTTAAAAAACAATATCGTATCTAAATTCAAAAAGTGATTTAAAACCTTTAAGATCTCATTGAGATACATGAAATAAGTTTATATGCATTTTACAGTATAATTTTGAAGAAATGACCGGTTATAGTTATTATAATAGGCAATGATCGCTTGTATTTTTATTGGTAGCCTATGAACAGACCACACTTTTGCCAATCATACGTTAGCAGACCAAGTTAGTAGAAGTCTTATACCTTTCGTATGAAATAAAATTCACCTACTATACCAAGTTTTCACCCCGACACCTGTTTTTATGTATGTAATTTTTCGCAGTATGTATATGAAGATGAACTCCTTAGCAGCTATAGAGATCTTAATGAAAGTGTTTGCACATATTGCTGTGGGTTCCTGGATATTAAGTCATAATAAGTGGTAACGTAATTTCATTTTTATTTTTGTACATAACAACGTCTGATTAGTTTGCTAGTACAATGTTGCGATCTTATTGTAGACAACTATCCGTGCGGTGACGGAGTAAGAATACAATTTCCCACCCCATATCGTACCCGTGGGTGATCTTAAGAGACGACTAAGGGATATAAAACGTATATAACATCTATGCAAGAGAAGGAAAACTCGAAACAAAACCTTATACCAACACGTCTGACTAGAGTGGTATAGTAGGTTGATTTCCCTCCCATTGCAGAGGAGGCCCGAGCCCAACAGTGGGATATATATGGGCTGTGATGATGATGATTGTAGATAGAAATGATGTGGAACCGTAACTGTAACCTAAACTATCAAATATCTGAAACAAAAATATATCCACAACCATAACAGAATCTCATATAAGAGTTTCGGATAATTTTGAATCGGATTAAGCACTGTATGAGACATATTTCGATAGGTATTCTTTCAACGAGCTGAATCCAATAATACAAACGTAAGCCTCCCCAAAGGGAATAGCACGATAATAACCGCGCTCAGAATTTCCCTTTTAAAATTACTTTAAATTGAAATAAGTGTAACCAAAACTAGCGGCAACTGTGGGATAACCCCAAAATTATTTCATATTCGTGACCACATTTGAAATCCGTATAATGTTATTCTAATATCTGTATCCAAATTTGAAACTTCATATTCCCAACATTTATAATTATTGCCATGTGGATGGTAGTGATTTTTGGTATTACCATTCGTAAAGAAGTTAGTATGAATAGTATTGTCCACTGCCTAGAAATATTTTTGATTTACTTATCAATTTGAATATACAGGGTGGAAGTGGACCGCTCCCGAAAAGAAAGACAGGTGACCTACTTGTAATGATAGTCTAGAAAAAAATCGATCCGGATGGAAAAGAAAAGAAATATTTTTCACAAGGAATTTTAAGTTTTTTTCACATTCCATCGTATTAGGACAGTACTATGTAACGATAATTCCATAAAAATACGTCACTTTACTCAGATGAGAAAAGACGCAATCTATTCAAAACTCACGATCATATGTTTAAAAGTTCAACGAACTCGCGTTGTGAAAAAAAAAATTTTTTTCATTGGAATCGATTTTTTTTCTAGCCTATCACTACAAGTAGGACTAGTAGGGACCCTTGTCTTTGTTTTCGGGAGCGGTCCATTTCCACCCTGTATATTTTACCTTTGCCTAACCTTAAGTAGAGTTAGACTATGAAGACTGTCTGCTGGAATTACATAAATACATAAATCTTATCCACTTTCTATCCTCAAACGATAAGTCAAAGACTATTCATTGTTGATTATGATCATATTTGTCTGAAATAAAATCACCCATTAACAATGCGTGCATTTATAGAATAAAATAAATTGTTGAAGTTTGTATTCTTACCCGATTTTAAAGTATGTTAATAATTTAGGATAAAAGTGAATAGCTTTTTTACTAATTGTGTAATTTCTCTCTAATTGATGTAGCAATTAGCTATTCAAATTAGATATTGTCTGTTTGCATCCTCACTAGATGATTATAATTTAGCGAAACTCTATATATCTATATCGTAATCTAATCTAATCATGAGTTCTACTAAACTGTAAATAAATAAATTCGTTTTTATAACTAGTTTTCTATATTACCTTTATCAATTTAAAGGGTTGATGGCCAATATAACATAAAATGCAATAGGTTTGTACATAATTTTTAAAAATACTGTCTATACGATTTTAGTCATCGTTGAATCGATTAAAACAATGTTACGTTTATAAAACATTACATAGATACACCTTATTAATTAATGTTTCCTGTTACCATAAACAGCGAGGTATCCGGAAACTAAACCCTACAAAGCCCTGTTAAATACGTGTGTTCAAAATATGGTTCTCATAACGGATTGAATCGCCATTACAATGCTAGTGTGTTAATGTACTCGGTTCACCGTTGCGTGTAGTATTCCAATAAGAGTAACTGCCTAATAACTTGAAAACTGTTTTTGTTTTCATATATTCTTTTTGTTTGTTATTGATTCTGATTTAAAATTTCAGAGATACAGCGTAGGTCTCCTTCACTTCAATGTACAAATTTCTTTATTTACGTGAAAATCTTTATAAATAAAAATGAATAGCTGGAATGTATGTACGTTGTACGTGCGTAACTTCTGAACGAGTGCACCAAATTCGATAATTAATTTTTTTTTGTGTTCACTATTGTTAGGGCAAGATTTGTACATACATAGGTACATACATATCATCACGCCAAATCCCTTGCAGGGTAGGCAGAAAGAACAGAGTGTCAGAGAACTCTATCTTTGCATACTTTACTCGCAAGATTTGTATAAAAGAACATTTACATGAATTAATTTCTAAAAGGAGTGAGTAAATGAGATAGAAGGCAGTGAAAGATATTCAATATATTGACAGAACATTAACAGATTGACGTATCTATTATCCTATTTATTATGTATAAACCCTGAGAAAGCACTTAAATATATATAAAACCCGATTACTTAAATATTGTCAAATTAAATATTGTCAAATTTAACGTAAATATTGTTATTTTTGAACGTAAGCACTAATGAGAAGATCCCGCAAGAGGCTCAGCAGGTTTATCTATTATTATTATTTATTTACTGACTTTTTAAAAAATATAACAACTTGTGTTGATATAAATTAGTTACAATGTGATACCCCTTGAACCACAATATAATATAAAAATCAAATACAATGTAAAAGATTATAGGTGGATCAGATCTCCCAGACAAGCGGCAACGACCCAGACCATGAGTTAACTACGATTGATATAATATTGAAAAATTGTAAAACTGCTGACGTAATTGCTGGGATCAGCTAGTATTTTATAAATAAGTTTTCAAACATAAATATTGAAAATATATTGTCTTTAACTATTTTCAAATTAGGAATTTTAATATTTCCTTTTAATATTGTGTCCTTAGATTATATGCGAGAGCTATTGTATGAATCTGAAGCCTTATATTGTGGCGTCTTAACTACGCGTTGTTATGTGAATATGGTCCTCAGACAAGAAATTTCATAGTGAGGTGGGGCCAGAGGTAGAGTTTCGCTGTCTATATAAATACTGTTTTTAATTGTGCTGAAAAATAATAGCCGTTTTTGATTTTAATATTTTACTTTAACTACTTTTATTTACAAAAATATATTAAAACAAAAACGTAGATGCCATTTTTTTATTAATAAACATGGATGCAATGATTTATTTATTTGATTTTTCTTTACATATTTGCGGGTGGCGGGGGCGGTCACCGGGTAAACACATTAATAATCATATTTGATTATATCGTAAATATATAAATTGCTAAATGTAGAGAAAATTTAGAAGTCCATTGGATCAGTTAATGGACATGGCCGCACTATGTGGACCAGTGGAGTCTCTATCGAATGAAATAAAACCACAAACAACATAATTGAAATAACCATTCATTGAATCCTTCTACATTCATTGAATCCTTCTACAGTGGTCTTGTAGTACCTTACCTTACCTCTGATATTAATAGATAGTAAGCACTGCTTACTATCTATTAATACGGTAAGGTCGCATAATTTAATGTAGAATGTAGCTATGATGTTAGAAATAATACAGCGTTTCTCCTTAATTTAAAAAGCCATTTTTTTTTTCAAATACATAGCCTGTACGACAGTAAAAAATAATCCCTGTATTGCTGGAGATTTTACAGACGGTTACACCCAGACTTAATCTTGTTAAATTTGTAAATCGCATAAAATATTGACCTAGATGGTAATCAAACCTGCGACGTTTGGTACGGTAGACACCCGTCTACCCATCTTAACCACTACTCAGTTTGTGATTAAAAAAATAATTTATCTGTCTTTAACGTAATTACTTGGGATCGGAATGTGTGAGCTGTATGGCAGCGGCTACGAATACTACCAAACCTTACTTTGCTCATGGATGTCGTAAAAGATGACTAAGAGCCTTATAACAACCTAAGCCAACTCCATCTGATGCCGTTTGGTCAACAATTACATTCCCAAGGAAGGTCTGGTAGGCGGCCGGTCTTAAAATTTTAGCCAGTAATTTTGACAATATGTACTACGAAATAAGAGTACATATTGTATCAACCCCAAGTAATTAGGATAAGAGTAGGAGAATGATGATGACTTGGCATCGGAATAATATGACTACTTAACATTCGAAATATTTTATTACTTCAAAAAGTATTCTGAACATATCACTCATAGAGACTTGACAAATTCGTTATCTAAGTGTTAAAATGGAATTTTTTTTTTTTTTTTTGCGGTGGGTTATGGACGTCGCACCCCGCCAAATCGGTCCGGGGTGACGGAAGAGGCGGCGCGCAACCCCATTGACCCACCCTGCAAGCACCTCTTCTTCGCCGTACGAGCGGGCCACCGGTACCCGATCTTTGTCTTCGGTGGCCCGCTCGGCGGTATGCCCTCTTGGGCTCCTCTCCTGTCGACGCCCCGACAGCTTTTGCCGTCGAGGCGTCGTCCTCACGCGGTGGCCTCACGTCGGGTAACCGGACAATTCCCCGGTCCGATCACCCGAAGCCTCGGTTAGGGCGGCATCAGGCCCAGGTACTTGCGCCTGCGCCGCCCCGGCCGCGGGCGGCGGCCCGGGTCACGGGAATCCACCCGGGCCCGTTCCGCCGCCTCCTTCTGCGAGATGACAGCCTCGCAGAAGGCGGCGACCGCGTCCCAATTCCTGACGCTGTCGACCATCGCTAGCGCAACAGCCGGCAGCGTCAGGTCGGCACCGATGACAGCGACGAGGTCACGGCGCTGCCCGTCCCAGCCCGAACATACCTCGAGCGTATGTTGCGCCGTGTCCTCGTCGCTACTGCAATGGTGGCAGGACGGAGTCCACTCCCTCCGCACGACCGTGTGCAGGTACTTGCCGAAGCAATCATGCCCCGACAAGACCTGCACCAACCGGAAAGAGAGGACTCCGTGCCGCCGCTCCATCCACTCCATGAGTACGGGCCGGAGGGCCTCAACGGTAATAACACCGTATCTAGGCCTCTCCAGCCGCGTAGCCCAACGGGCGATGACTTCTCGGCGGGCGTCCTCGCGCCAGGTGGCTATCTCGTTGAACGATGGGGAGCCACCTTCGTCGCGCATTGAGGTAACCCGCCGGTAGAGGTCGGAGAGCATCTCCGCCTCTAGGTCCCACGGGGGTGTCCCGGCCAATAGGCACGCCGCCTCTGTCGACACCGTGCGGTACCCGCGAATGTCTCTGATCGCCATGACTCTCTGTGGCCTCCACAGAACCGCCCTGAGTTGGGCGTTCAGAGCCCTCGCCCACACGGGTGCGCCGTACATGGCCATTGAGCGGATCACCCCCGCATACAGCCGTCGGCCCTGAAAACTGGGTCCGCCCACGTTCGGCATGAGCCGAGAAAGGGCGGACGCCGCGCCGACCAGCCGGGGAGCAATTTGACGAAAATGCTCCCGGAACCACCATCGCCCGTCGAGCACCAGACCCAAGTACCTCATATGGGCCTGGATGCTGATGTGGATGGAGTTGACGACTAACGAGGCGCCGATGGGCAGCCTCACACGGGGCCCATGGAATAAAAGGGCCTCCGTCTTGTTTAGGGCCACCCTGAGCCCCAGCACCTCGATTCGCCTGACCATCTCCTCGGTGCCGAGAGTGGCCAGGAATGCCTCGGAATGGAACTAGGAATTAGTTTTCTAAACTGTGACATAGTTGCACGATACTCTCATAACTCGTAACTCTTAATTACATCTAAAGTTTAATATCTAACTCAATTTAGAGTTGCGGTTTGTCAATCGTTAGCACCATCTCGGGTTGTTTAATTAACTAATTACAATATTGTTGATGAAATACTTAAATTAATATAACTCTATCATACCCTTGTGGTAAAATCCTAATGTAATAGATTCGTCATTATATTCTTAGGCATATTTTCGTATCTAAAAGGGGCGTGCGTTTTAATTCGAAGGCTACATAACTACTATATTGTACTTCAAATGAATTTAATTTGCCTTGCCAAAGCTAAAGGCTTGAAGTTGAACGAAAATTCAACTTGCTATTTTAATTTCTATAACTTGGTATTTTTAATTAAAAAGCAAGCATAGATCTTGACTTTTCTTAGTAGAAAGAAAACATAAAAAGAAGTAGACATTAAATAATTTGACAGTATGATTTTGCTTATGTTTGAATTAGTGGAATGTATGAGATTTAACTGCGATTAGCGCGAAGTGAAAAGTTAAAAAAATAATTTATTCACACAAAGTAAAATTTAGCTACGACTTCTGCACTAACGCAAAAATAATATTTCAATGCACATTAGATTAATGTTTTTAAATATGTAAATGAATTAGCTCTATCTTTAAATGATGTACTTACTATATGAAAGCTTTATCAATACTTTTTGATATTTATATTTCGTACCTCAGCCAAGCTCAATTAGTGCAATCCTGGTTGAATAAATTTAGAGTAATATAACATATAAATTTCTTGCATAAAGATATATTTGTATGTTACGAAGTTAACCTAAAAATGAAGATTAAAAGTAGCGAGAGAACTAAAACCCTTTTAATTGCGACATATACGCTCGCAAATTAAATAAAATAAGCCTTAGGGTACAGATCTTGTTTAAATATATAGACAATATTTTATTTGATTAATGTAAAGAAAAATAATAGATGAGAAATATTTTTTGTTGCCTTATCATCATCTCCTTGCCTCAGTTTGTTTTTTTCAGGCTCAGGTTGGTTGCGAGGAAAATCCTATCCAGATATCATAATTTCTGTGCTTATTTCTGTTCTATACTTATCATGCTTCACTAACTAGTTCTTTGTTATATAAATTTAATCAATTCAATATTATAAACGGAGGAATACATGGTATATTTATATGTGAAAAATAAGTGCTAATGTTACTATAAAAAATCAAAAAATGTTAATTTACCCTATCCGTCTTTGCTTTTTTCGTGATGTCTATTCCATTAAGATTCACCAAAGGCGCAAAATGTCAGCAAGTGGCGGTGATAAATGACACTCCACTTTGGCAATTTTCCACTTTTGCTACGTCCACTGTCTCAAAGATTTGCTTTAATCTGTAAAGGAAAATATGTGACATATAAGCGATAATTTTGCTTAAAAGATTTTTTTTTAAATTTGACAAAACTATTATTGTATTGTTTTTTATTCATCAACTTTTAAACTTAAGATATAACTCTTCATTTGATTCTTTTGTATTGATTATTACTAGCCATGCCATACATTAAAGAAACTTCGTTTCAGAATGTTCTGCTCTTAGTTAAAAATTGACCAGTTAATAAATAAAGAAACTATGAAAAGTCTTCATGACTATAATAATAGAGACTGGTTAAAATAATGATAAAACTACAAAATAATTTAGCAACATTTCAGACTCTCTATTATTAAACACGAATAAGAAATATCTTTATATTCTTCGTTTCCTTTCCGTTCTAATAATATGTATAGAGAAATATAGCGATTTTTTTACTATAATATAAGCGATTTATTGAATATTTGTTATTTAAGTTTACTGTTAAGTAAGTTTAATTTTTTTTTTTTTTTAATTAATTAAGTTTTAATCTGTGGAGTTAGGCTGACCGACCGCATTCGCAACGACGACGTAAGAGAGCGAGTAGGTATGAAAGAGAGTATTGGTGTAAAGATGCGAAAGGGAATGCTCCGATGGTTCAGACATGTGGAAAGAATGCCGAACGAACGTCTGGTTAAGAAGATATACAATGCGAAAGTGGAAGGATGTAGGTACCGGGGGAGACCGAGAGTAACCTACCTAGACCAAATCGATCACGTGCTGAAAGAAGGTGGAGTCAAGAGTCTCCGAAACCGGCGAGCGTGTATGAAGAGAATTATGAATGTTGAAGAAGCGAGTGAAGTATGCAAGGATAGAGTTCTCTGGCACTCTGTTCTCTCTGCCTACCCTGCAAGGGATATGGCGTGATGATATGTATGTATGTATGTAAGTTTACGGTTGCAATGTTTTCTATCTTAAATATCCATTAGAATAGACATTAATATTTGAAGCATCAATTTCTAAAGTTATGTTATTTGCGTAATGAATAGATGTATACATGTACAAGTGTACAGCAAATGATAAGGGGAAAATCAAGATCAAAGACACTCCGCAAATATTTCCCAAAATAGAATGTTGGAATAAAAGAATTACGGTCTTCACAAAGTAGCTCAGTTGGAAATGTTGACTTTATCTACGAGTATGTATGCAAATTTACAAACAAGCATTTACTAACGTTTATTTGAGTATACAAATGGTGAAGTAGTTAACGGTCTCCATGCCACTGCTACGTAGAATGCTGACAATACAGATTGTCACATAGAGTAACCACAATTGTTTGTGCTTATTGTAATTATATGACTTGTCTTATAATCGTTCTTGATCGAAGGTTTCCATTTCCAAGAAAATTTCTTAGTAACCTTGTGCTTTTGCATCAGCGAATGAAGAGAATAGTATAGTCCTTAACTTTATAGCCTCAGACTTTTTATTTTTATCTCTCTTTACTAGTTATTTTATGTTTCAAATTAATTGAAATAAAAATTTAAAAAAATTGTTCGCTATGATGTAATGATCATAGGGCTTCCGATAACTCTTGCTGAAACAGAGTTATAGGGATGTTAATCAGTTGAAATAATATACGTACATACATATGTATGTATGTATATTATTTCCATGATGATATCATCACGCCATATCCCTTGCAGGGTAGGCAGAGAGAACAGAGTGCCAGAGAACTCTATCTTTGCATACTTCACTCGATTCCTCAACATTAATAATTCTCTCCATACACGCTCACCGGTTTCGGAGACTCTTGACTCCACCTTCCTTCAGTACATGATCGATCTGGTCTAGGTAGGTTAGTCTCGGTCTCCCCCGGTACCTACATCCTTCCACTTTCGCATTGTATATCTTCTTAACCAGACGTTCGTTCGGCATTCTTTCCACATGTCCGAACCATCGGAGCATTCCCTTTTGCATCTTTACACCAATACTCTCTTTCATACCTACTCGCTCTATTACGTCGTCGTTACGAATGCGGTCGTACCGCATTAATTTTACTTTCATACTCTTTTCTGCATACCCAACTCTCGCTTTCATACAGTAATGTTGGGACAAGCACTGCTTTATGTATTGCTACACGTGCTTTCTGGCTGAGGTGGTGGCTACCGAGAAGTTGCCCCAACGCTCCGTTCACTCTATTTCCCGCATTCACTCTTCGCTCTATATCAGTGGTGTACCTTCCATCTCGGCAAAATCCACATCCAATATATACAAATTCATCCACTTGCTCTAGTACATCATTATCTATTGTTACTCTTACATCTGTTCTGGATTCATCTCTTTCAAAGACCATTATTTTGGTTTTGTTCACATTCACGCGTAGACCCCTTTTCTTACAATCTTCTGTCATTGTGTCGACTAGGGTCTGCAGGTCAGTCGCTGACTGTGCCAGCAAGACTGCATCATCTGCATGAAGCAGAGCGGTGACCACTGAGTCGCCCATCTGGACTCCCACATTCATATCGTTCAACCTTTGGAGACATTTATCCAGATATATGATAAACAGCCGGGCTGACAGAACGCACCCCTGCTTAACCGATATTGACGTCAAACCAAGGCGAAATTCCATAATCCAGCCGCACACAGGCTCTACAGCCCATGTAACTGGACTGCACAGCCTGTAGCAGTTTACCGTTAATACCATACTCCGGTAAAATGTCCCAAAGTTCCTTTCGTACAACCGTGTCAAATGCTCTCTCCAGATCCACAAAACTGCAGAAAACCCTCTGACCTAGAGCCAGATGCTTCTCCACAATGTTGCGCAGAGAGAACACTTGATCCATGCATCCCCTTCCACTTCTGAAACCTTCTTGTGTCTCACACAGTAAACCATCGGACACCATCCTCATTCTCCTTTCAATAATTTTACTGTACACTTTTGCTGCCAAACTGGTCAAGCTTATGGCTCTTTAATTTGCGCAGTCATAACGTGAACCCTTGTTTTTAAACAAAGGCACGATGACTGCGCTATTCCAGTCCCTGGGAACCATTCCCGAGCTCCAACATAAATTGAGGAGCAACAGCAGACACAGGAGCCGCCAAGCTTGATCATCTCGGCAGACACCATATCAATGCCCGCTGCCTTACCATTTTTCAAACTTCTTATCGCCCATTCAACTTCATCCATACTGATGTCATCGGAGTACGCCGCTGTCGAATGTTGTTCTACTAAACCACATGCGACACCGGCGTCAACCGTAGCATCTGCATACATATCGCCAAAATATTCACTCCTATCGGCTTAACACGTCTTGTGTTTGTGTAAGAATGTCTCCACCTTTAGACCTTATTTTATTCATTCTGAAGGCTGACCAACCACACCGAGACTTCTTCACCTCCCTCCAAAAGAGTTTGGTATTACCCTCGAAGTTTTTAGTCAGCCTATCTTCTGCACTCATACTTGCTCTGTCACGTTTCTCTTTCACTAAGGCCTTGGTGTCATTCTTACATTGCCGATATATTTCTTTCTTCTGTTCAGTCATACTGTCATTCAGATTCAAAGAAGAGACATAGTCCAGCCACGCTTTCTTCTTTTGCTATACGGAAGCTGCCACTTCCGCATCCCACCATGCATCATCATTTGTTTTTCTGTGCTTCTTTGAGCTTCCACATACTTCTTTCGCTGTATCTACCATACTCTCTTTCAATACTCTCCAGCATTCTTCAATGTCTGTTTGCAGCTGGCTTGCCATCGTTAGCCATTCTCGGACACCCTCTGCATACTTTTCTCTTACACACTCTTCTTGCAACCTTTCAACCTTTATTCTTTCAAGCCCTCCGAAGTGGACACGCTTTTGCCAGTGCCTCCACTTTCTGAACAGACCACTAAATCTCGCAATAACGAGATAGTGGTCCGTATCGACTGTGGGGTCCCTGTAGGCTCTTGCGTTCAATATTTTGCTTCGGAGGCGACTGTCTACCAAAATTAAATCTATTATACTTTTCTAATCATTCCTTCTCCATGTATACCTACATATGGATGTCCTTATGTTGCAAAAATGTGTTTGACACAATAACGTTTCTTTCCATGCATACATCCGCTATGAGCCTACCTGCGTCGTTCACTCTCTTATCACCAAATGGACCTAGTACTTCCTCATAGTCGGAACGCTTGGTCCCCACCCATCCGATCAAATCTCCGCATACAATCACGCGTTCACTGGTTTCTGCCATATCCAGAACTTCCTTAACATTATCCCAAAACTTCTCTAGGTCTGATGCCACCGAGGATCCTATGGCAGCATATGATACAACCATGAATACCTTGGTGACACCTAGTTTTATACGGACCCAAATAAGTCTGGGATCATACATTCCGTAATCCTTCACACCTGAGGACAAGCGAGAGGACAACAGCACTCCTACCCTCATGCTGGCTCGATCGCTCTGTGGTACACCAGACCACAGAGAAATCCCGCCACCAGAAAGATCGCAGGCGTCGCTGCCCCTTCGCTTGGTCTCTGTTACACAGAGCACGTCTAGCTGTTTGTCCGCCATGACGGATATCAGCTCGTGCAACTTACCCTCCACACAACCTCTTACATTCCACGTGCCCACCTGATACTCTGCTCTCCTCGACTCGCCTGACTGGGCAAAGCATGATGGGTGGCGGCCCCCATCGCCGCAACTGCCGAAGTTCGTACCAACGGGGACGGGTCGGTACGCGTCGCCTCCGGGGGACGCCCTAACCCGCACCGCGGTACGCATATCGAGCCGGATTAGCAGTCTAATTAGACTGGCAGGGGACGCGACGAGCACGCTCCGGACTATGCCCCTCTATGTGGAAATAATATACATATAATATATAAATCCAGTATAACACGGTCCACTGGGTGGTGTGAACGGACGATGGACTGATGGAGAACTGATAGCAGACTCATCATTCTCTTGCTCTTATCATACTAGTTGGGGTCGACGCAATATGTCCTCTTTTTCCATACAGCACTATCAGACGTCATCTCTGTAGTCACTACACACATACATCTTTTATACATATCATGCTTCACACAGTCCATCCATCTTTTCTTCGGTCTCCCTTTACCCCTAAAGCCTTCATTCAACATTCATACCTAAAACTTTCCTCTCAACATTACCCTCATCCCGTCTCATCACATGTCCATACCAGCTCAAACACTCATTTCTTAACTTATCCGTCACTGGCGCTACTTTCGAACATTCTCTTATACGCTCATTCCTTATCTTATCCATTCTCGTCACGCCGTATATCCATCTCAACATTCGCATCTCCGCTACATGTAATCGTCTCTCATCCATCGCTTTTGTCGCCCAACATGCTGATCCATACAATACAGCAGGTCTTATTAAACTTTTGTAAATTTTTCCCTTTAATTTAAGGGGTACTCTGGGATCACATATTGTACCCGTGACCTGCCGCCATTTCATCCATCCCACATCAACTCTGTGCTTCACCGCACGATCCAGGTCGCCGCTGCTTTGGATAAGCGAGCCGAGGTATCAAAAGTTCGAGCGTACTGGTATAAGTACTCCATCTAGAGTCACCTACTACTACTACTACTCCAACTAGAGTAGATAGGTGTAACATTGGAGAGACCGCCGAAATACGAGTAACAGGACATGTATTCTGTTTTAGGTATGCTGATTTTCAAGCCAACATTCTCCAACTTACAGCGCTACTTTTCCAGCATGCTCTGGACCTCAAGGCCATCTTCTCCGACGAGAACAACGTCATCAGCGAACAGCATGCAAAAGGGTGCCTCTTCCTGTATCTCCGATATTAAAGCATCCCTTATCAACAGGAAGAGGTAGGGGCTTAGCGCCGACCCTTGGTGCAGGCCTACCTCAACTTTGAACCCGTCGGAGTCTCCAACAGCAGATCTTACATACGACCTGGATCGCCAGTACATTGCACAGATTAACCTAACCTATTATATTTTACAGGCACACCTTTCTCTTTCAGAGCCCACCACAAAACCGCTCTCGGGATTCTGTCATAAGCCTTCTCGAGGTCAAGGAATACCATGTGTAAGTTCCTATGTGCACCCCGATATTTTTCGCATAATTGGCGCAGCGCAAATATGGCATCCGTTGCCTCTCGGCCCGATAACTCTCCTCTCCTCGATAACTGCCGCAGTCCTGGACATCACCCTTATTTTTAAAAATGGGCACTAGTGTACTACTGCACCATTCACTGGGGATTACTTCCTCATGCAGCAGCTTATCGAAAAACAAAGTCAGCCACATATATCCATCCTCTTCCAAAATTTTCCATACTTCAACTGGTATGCCGTCAGGCCCTGCAGACTTTCTATTTTTCATACTTCTCACTGCTTCTCTTACCTCATCTATTGTAATTGCCCCTACCAAGCTGACGTTTACTGGCACATCTTCTAGCACTCCACTCCATAAATTCTCTTCGTTCTTAACCTTTCAAAATATCTCTTCCAACGTTCTTTTATTTCATCTTCTTTTATCAAAACTTGACCTGTTACATCTTTTATACACCTGATATGCCTAATATCTCTCGCTCTTTCTTCTCGGGCTTTAGTTATGCGGTACAGTGCTTTTTGTCCTTGAGGCCCATCTAACGACTTATAAATTTTGTCTTCGGCCTGAGCTCTCGCAGTAGCTGTCGCCCGTTTAGCTTTTCTCTTGCACTCCTTGTATTCAATCCTTTTTGCTGCCTTCAATCTTTCATTGTTTTCTTTCTGCCATTCCTTAAATACGTTCTTTTTTCTTTCAAGATCTGTTGCACATCCTCATTTCACCACCATGTATCCCTATCAATTTTACCTTTTCCTTTTGTTTATTACCTTTAGATGAATAAAGAGACGATGAATGAAAATTCATTAGTCATTTCAGCTCATATATTTCATACTGTTGGACCTTAGCCTCCTCCATAAAAGGAGGGAAATTGACATATTACATATTATACGATACTGCCCAGGCGTAGTGGTATAGGGTTTTGTTTCGAGTTTCCCTTGTCATGCATAGATGTTATATGCATTTTGTATCCCTAAGTCGTCTCTTACGATCACCCACGGGTAAGATAGGGGTGATGAATTGTATTCTTACTCCGTCACCACACGGAAATTTTAGATTTATTTGGTATAAAATTTATTTTCTTGCTTTTAATTTCTTTATATCCGAAAAAGTATATATGTATAAGAAGAAGGCAAAGGTGCATATTATAAAAGATGAATAGAGACATAAGCATATGCAATTGGAAGGCTTAGGGAAAACTCGAAACAGCTCTTCATATAACTGGTATGGCTCGCCTGGTTAACCAGTCTCCTTCCCATTATAGCAGAAACAGAATAACATTAGTACATATATGGCCTGTATATAGGAAGAGTACACTTTTTGGCGTTTTGTTTTTTTACATATACAGATAATACCTTATACTTTGTACTGTAAGTATGGTAATTAAGTATTGAAAAAAAATATTTTGTAAATTTTAATTTAACATTTCACTTACTCATAGAGAATTAGTAACGGTAATGAAATCTATTTATGAATTCTTAAATAATTAATTACTTTGATTTAAATTGTGTTAATTATCAACTTGGCACTTGGTTTTGGGTTGTTTGACTTGACAAAGTTTTTGAGACTAGAGCAACAGAGTTGTGGAGGTCTTGATTTAAAGAACCTTGTAAGTTGTTCTTTGCTCTGTTAATTGGAATAAACATATATATAGTACTAGATGTACCTGCTATGCTGCCCAGGGTGAATTTTGTATTGAAATTATGAAAATTAAAAGATTATTTACCTGTACAGTATAAACTATTACCATATAACGTTTCAAAAAATTAGTGATTAAAGATTATGGAGCTAAAAGTTGGACGACCTGTATAGCCAAACGATACTTTACGCCGGGATTGGGACTTATATAATATATAACTCAAGTTCTCTGTCTTAAGTCTCTTTGGTAAGCTATACTTTATGACTGTGCGGAGTTGAGGAACACTGTCCTCTTAGATACAGTTTATAACTAGATTGTTCTATTATAAGTACAGATATAAATAACATTTGCGTGTTAACGATATATGTTATTAGTCCAAAATTTATCAAAATAATATCAAGAATCTTAAAAAATTATGTCTCTAGTCAAACATTTTGAAACTGTCAGGGAACAGATACATTTCTGGTGGAGGCAGCCATTGTGCATTCGTGGCCGCCGTCACCGTCCTCGGTGGACGGGGTGAACGCCGAAGCTGGCCGCATTCGCTGTGCGTTAACGCAGATTTGCGATGCGGCCATGCCCCGTGTACGGTGTCTTCCCCCGAAGAGGGCGGTTCCCTGGTGGTCCCAGCAGTTGACCGAGCTCCGAGCTGGGTGCATACGTGCTCGGAGATCTTATAATCGCAATCGGCGGCGTCACCACGACGCTGAGCAGGAGGGCCAGCTGTACGAGGTTTATCGCAGTGCACGGTATGCCTTCAGGCTATCCATCCGTCAGGCCAAGGACGTTAATCGGCAGGAGATGTTAGACAGTCTCGAGCGTGACCCCTGGGGTTGCTCCTATCGTGCGGAGCATCTGGGTCCACGCCTCAGGGGATTGTGCGACGCGTGTTTAGCGTCTAGGCAGTTCCCTGGGTGTTGAAAGGAAGGGAGTCTGGTGCTCCTGCCGAAGCCGGGACGGTCTCCGGATTCCGCCTCAGCCTATAGGCTGATCGTGCTGCTAAACGATACGGGTAAGCTGTTAGAGAGGATCCTGGCTTCCTGTATCACCGTAGCACCTTAGTGAGGTTGGCCCCGATCTGTCTGACGCCCAATTCGGTTGCCGAAAGGGGCGTTAGACGATCGCGGTCTTACTGCGCCTGAGGGCCGTAGTCGTGGAGGTTGTCACCGGTGGTGGGGTGCCGTTGGCGGTGTCTCTAAAAATCACCAATGCATTCAATAGTCTGCTATTCAGCTGCATTAGGGAGGCACTTCGGTATCACGGGGTGCCTGTATAGCTGAGGTGGCTGGTGGCAGATTATTTAGAGGGCCGCAGTGTCCTCTATAAGAACCGAGTAGGGGACGTTGTGGGAACCCCCATGTTGTGCGGTGTTCCGCAGGGGTCGAACTTGGGGCCGACTTTGTGGAGCATCGGCTACGACTGGGCGTTGAGAGAGAGCCTCCCGCCCGGGATGGGCGTAATCTCTTACGCCGACGATACACTCGTCACAGCCCGGGTTGGGACGCTGGAGGAGGCGGCACGTTCGGTGTTCGGACCATCGAGGCCGGTGCTGACGGAGTGGTTGGGTTGACAGCACGAGGTCCTTTCCTTCCGACTGGTGCAGGTCTTGACAGGGCATGGTTGCTTCGGATAGTACCTGCACACGGTCGTGAGGAGGGAGAGGACACCGTTCTGCCACCACTGTGATTGCGACCAAAACATGGTGCAGTACACGCTCGAGGTCTGTGTGGTCTAGGCAGAGCAGCGCCGTGAACTCGTCGCGATCATCGGTGTAGACCTGGCGCTGCCGACCATCGCTAAGCGATGCTTGATTGCGTCAGGAACTGGGACGCGGTCGCCGCCTTCTGCGAGACAGTTGTCTCGTGGAAGGAGGCGGTGGGGCGGCTTCGGGAGAAAATCCTCTTCGGTGACACGCTCCGCCGCCGGCGCCTGGGGCGGAGTAGGCGCGAGTATCTGCGACTCATGCCGCCCTAGCCGAGGCCGCTGGTGACTGGACCATAGCCTACCCAAAAAAAGGGAACAGATAAATTTAGCAATAATTTTAATTATTATATGCAATATTTGAAATAAGATACTATACGATAGTATCTAAGTAGACTCTCTGGAGGATCATGACTTCCATTCTATAATTTCATCAAGATTTTCCAACTGTATATACAAATATTTAGAGGTACAACAAAAATCTTGTTTAATGTCGTCCAGATGGAAATGTTGTCAACTTTATCTCTGAAAAAGAGTATAGTTCGGCAAATTCTATTCCAAGAAAGAGGCCAACAAACGAATCAAACTTGGGCGTAATCATTGTAATTTTCTTTTGTCCTGTACATTCCACTACTTCAAGCGCAAGCCTAATACGCAGTGGGACGCAAATTAACCCAATATGCAAAGCGGATTAGACAAGTTGATTTGTCTGGATTCTTGTTTTTTACTTACGTCTAGTAGTCAGCTTTAGTGTCACGCAAAGAAATTTATTACCTGAATTAGAATTTACCCATTCACTTACCTATCTACTTTCACTATTGAATAAAACCTTCCCCACAAAAAGGGATAATGCCAATTAAAGTCTAAGCTTATTTTATTCGTTTGAGTATTTCTTCAAAGTATCTGTTCAAATATACATTTTTAGGAAGGATTGCATTTTTATTTTACTCATCATCATTCTCCTACTCTTATCCTAATTGCTTGGGGTCGACACAATATATACTCATACTTTCATAGTACATATTGCTAAAGTTATTGGTAATAGTTTTATGACCGGCCGCCTGCCAGACGTCAACCCTCCTTGGGAATGTAATTGTTGACCAAACGGCATCAGATGGAGTTGGCCCAGGTCGTTATAAGGCTCTTAGTCGTCCTTTACGACATCCACGAGCAAAATAAGGGTTAGTAGTATTCGTCGCCGCTACCACACAGCTGTATTTTTATTTTACTATTACGACAAAATAAGTCGTATCTATTGATAAGCATGTATAAAATATGAAATGTAAGAAGAGGTACAGTAGTGCGTAAAGAAAAAAATGTTGCGTGCATTGCGTTATTTGTATAGGTTACTTTTATGCAGATATTAATAGTGTGGCCACCGAAAACAAAGATCGGGTACCGGTGGCCCGCCCCATAGTCCACACTGAAAAAAAAAGAAGATATTAATAGTGTGATATTAAGATCGAACGTATCATTCGCTCTTCTTTAGGGTAGAAATCAGCGAGTCGTAAAAACTTCTAGGATCAAGGAGTCTAAAAAATAGATGGATCAAATTTTGAATACCTCTTTGCGTGAAACTTCAAATACAGCGGACGTTGGTGAAGCTATCCATATAGAGTTGTGGTGTTATGCTGGTAATGTCCGTATATAACTGTGCCGCTGAAATGGACCAATAATATTTGATTCTCACAAATTTACAACGTACAATGTAAGTCAGGAAGACTAAGAATGCATTAGATGGATGAAATGGATTAAGCGGTCAAAACGTGGCTACAGAAAGCGTTAGATTGGGGAACGTGCAGTATAAAAGAGGGCCAGCTAAAGTAGGTCTAATGGATAGTCTGCGTGCGTTGTAGCTGCCGTTGTCATAGTGGGTACTAGCCCGTTATGATAACGACTATAAAAGTTTAGGTTCTACAAGGCACATGTAGATTGCATAACTCGTAGTAGATTTTTAATAATAATCATAATTGTATTATTATTATTCATAACGCAGTGCTTGTCCCAACATTACTGTATAGAAGCGAGAGTTGGGTATGCAGAAAAGAGTATGAAAGTAAAATTAATGCGGTCGAAATGCGATCTCTGCGGAAAATCTGTGGAGTAAGGCTGACCGACCGCATTCGTAACGACGACGTAAGAGAGCGAGTAGGTATGAAAGAGAGTATTAGTGTAAAGATGCGAAAGGGAATGCTCCGATGGTTCGGATATGTGGAAAGAATGCCGAACGAACGTCTGGTTAAGAAGATATATAATGCGAAAGTGGAAGGATGTAGGTACCGGGGGAGACCGAGACTAACCTACCTAGACCAGATCGGTCATGTACTGAAGGAAGGTGGAGTCAAGAGTCTCCGAAACCGGCGAGCGTGTATGAAGAGAATTATGAATGTTGAGGAAGCGAGTGAAGTATGCAAAGATAGAGTTCTCTGGCACTGTTGTCTCTGCCTACCCTGCAAGGGATATGGCGTGATGATATGTATGTATGTAACATTAAAAATTACGTAGTCTAAATTTTAGAACTTTTATTAATAAAGTAGGTAGGTACAGTTCATATATATATATACATACATATAATACAGTTGATATAAAGTAAAGTGATATTCTCTTATGCTATTTAATATTAACGCGTAGGTATTATAAGTTCAGGTGTGGACTACAACTCTTGTTATTATTATGGATATCACGAATGCGATGCAAGCATTTTCTACATTGCAAATAATAGTCAAGATTGACTGTGTGAGTAAAGGCATGATGTGAACGTAGGTAATTCGGTTGAGCATAATTGTGATAATTATTTACAGTATATCTCACTATATCTTTAAACGAGCAATTCTTGTGTATATATATATATATGTAATCTGAATCTATGTAATCTGAATCTCGGAAACGGCTCCAACGATTTTCTTGAAATTTAGCATACAAGGGGTTCCGGAGGCGATTAATCGATCTAGCTAGGTTTCATTTATAGAAAATATTATTTTATCAGTATATTTCGGCAACAAAAATATAATTTTTCGTTGTACTAAAACTATTAGAATATGAAGATTTTCAAATTTTGACGCTGTCATTATGAATAGACATTTAGCTCAGTTGGAAAATCGAGTTGTCTAATCCATACAAACCGGAGCTCGGTTCGGATCCTTACTTTTTCTTATTTACTTTTTGGCCTTATATTTTATTATTTTATTAATTATTATCTTTTGCCCGCATTTTTATCTGCGTAGAAGTCGATAATGTTTTAATAGGATTTTTGTTTGTTTTTTTACGTTATTATTTTTATTGTTATTTATAGATAATTATGTATAAATGTTTGTATTCTTATGTAGTATAACAATCATATCCGTATTGTGACGGAGTAAGAATACAATTCACCACCCCCTATCTTACCCGTGGGTGATCGTAAGAGACGACTAAGAGGTATAAAATGCATATAACATATATGCAAGAGAAGGAAAACTCAAAACAAAACCCTATACCAACACGTCCGACCAGCACGGTATAGTAGGTTACCTTGCCTCCTATTATGGAGGAGGCATGAGCCCAACAGTGGGACGTATATGGGCTGTGATGATGATGATGATGATAATAATCTTTGTTATAGTGTAGGGAAGGTTTAATAAACATAAAAATCAAATGAAATTTTATTATATATTATTGACACCAAGCTTTTTCTTAGCAGGCCATGTTCTTAATACAACGCGCTCATTGCGACCGAGGCGACGGGAGGGTAGTGTACGGCCCCATAAGCCATCGTCTTTTCCATCGAAATTAAGCCGACCACTGGTACCGCTTCTTTAACATCCCCGCCCACCCGCGATTCTACACCTATTACAGTATTTCTTTGTAAACAATATCTTTTGTTTTCCTTTCGGATGCTAGAGTTACTAGGCTACTCTGTGAGCTTACTCTGAAGCATGTCACATACAACTGCCCATGGGAGAAGCAGCTTTCTCTCAAGTCTACTCCCGCTACCTTAAGAATATGATCTCGAGCTTTGTTTATGGTTATTGCGAAGCAGAATTTAATGGCAAACTGCACTCTCTGAAATTCGAAGGAGTAATTTGACGGCATTTGGAGAATCCTAGGCATAAATACAGATTCTCCTCAAGAACAACCGATCAGTATAGATGACCTGATGACATTGCAATGCAATGTTTTTTCTTGCAAACTGGTGGCACTGTATAATTTTGACGCGCCAGCTCTCAATTTTAAGATGTGAGTTGGGAGACCGGGAGCCTTCAGAGTATTCAGGAACTCGACCGGTTGTCGGACTTGGGGTATAAACCCCTAACTTATTCGTAAGTTTATTTTAATATTTGACCCCTTCGAATTATTTAAAATATTTGCAAGTAAATAGTATAAAGAAATCGAAACGACCATAGTAGCGCACATAGTTAGGTCATGTCGTCTTGCGACCAATATGATCAGATTGATCAGCATTAACATCCTGTCTTCCTATCGTATCTTACTGATTGTTCCTAATATACCTATATATAGCCTTTCCATCTCAATTTTTACAAAAATGTTGATTAAAGCCTGACTAAACAGCGAAAAATATAGAAAATGACTATTTCTCTTTACTAATCATTATGCAGTAAAAATACCCTCGCCAGAGTAAAATTAAAATGGGTAATATATCTTATGAGCGATGGATTTCAGTTATACGATGCAATGTGTTATCATGGCTCTCAATTACAATATTCGGCTTAGAAAATTGCTGTCCAACAATTTAAAATTTCAAACTCTACGTTCGTATGACGCCTTGTCCTAAAAGTGTATGACCTCTTTATAGCTTAGAAACTTTCAAATGCCGTGTTAATACAGTATTGTGACTTTTGAGACATTCCAATTTTAAAGAGTATTTCCATTGTACTAAGCTTTTATGTGAGTTTAACCTCTTCAGGGTTCCGTACCAAAAGCGTAAAACGGCACCCTATAACTAAGAGTTCGCCGTCCGTCCATCCGTCCATCTGTTTATCACCAGGTTGTATCTCATGAACCATGATAATTAGACAGCAGTCAGACAGTAATTTCCACAGATGATGTGTTTCTGTTGCCGCTATAACGTCAAATACTAAAAAACAAAATAAAATAAATATTTAAGGGGTACTCTCCCATACGACAAACGTGATTTTGGCTCCTTTTTGCTCGATACATTTTTTATTTTCTATTTTTGTACTTTTGCCTTTTTAATTCATTTTTTCATTGTTTTAATTATATTTAAATATATCTTCCAAAACACACTAATAAGAAAATACCGAGCAAGGCTCGGTCCTCCAGATATTATATATATATATGAGTATTGAGCGCCACCAAATTTTCTTTCGATTTCTGTGATTTCGCACTAAAATATGTACAGCATCAGTAATCGTATATCTTAGATTACACATTTATGATTTTTATAAACCATTCGTGGAGTAGGTGTAACTAATCCAGTCATTAATTCGTGATGAGACTCAGCGTGGACACGATAATGACTTAGATTTTGATAAATTTTCAAATGTATAAAAACAGTAGCATAGCATGGTGACGATCATCTTATCCTATATAAGTCCTACCGCTCGGCTCTAGCCTCCTCCGCAATAGGAGTGAAATTGACTTAATACTTGGATTACTTAATTTGGATCCAATTTCTACTCTTATCCCGATGGCGAGCGGATATGTCATTGTTATTCAATTTCACGATATACGGATAATCGTTTTGACATCGCTGAAGAGACTATAGTACTGTCCAATACTTGACTGCAATAAATAATTATTCACAGTCCACAAATACTGGCTATAGAGACTGATTACACTACACACTGTCCTCTATACTCTGCTTTGCCTTTTCAACAAATGTCTTGTTCAGCTGAAATCGCCGAGTCGACGGCCGTAAATCGATTTGTAATGACTCTCAAAATTAACTTATAGCCATGATTTAGAAGTAAGATATTTTGTATAAAGGCTTCATCACGTCGTCGGCATGTGCCTTATATGACGTGGAAACTTGTATTACTTTCAAGAAATACATAATAATATGTTACCTCTAGCGACATACTTTCTATTCTCTCCACGTTTGCATGTTTATGGTGGACTTGCGAATGATGAATCATATAATGCCTTAAGCGGATTATCATCATCTCGATAGGACAGCATGTTTTCAGACAGAATGATTTTAGTACTCGTTCGTAGAATCCTACAATATCACATTCGATTTTGATTCAATCTTCTTCCAGTTCGATGATCTCATCAGATCTAAGTTTTTATGTGTTACCACGCTCGTACCCTTCGTTAGGGGACGTCCATTAATCACGTGATCATTTTTTTTGCATTTTTAACCCCCCTCACCTTGGTGATACGTGGTGAGGTTTAAGACTATGAAAACATCACGTGAGTTTTTTGTACCTACAAAGAAGTAGCCCACAGCTCATTATATTCTCGGTTTTTGCTTTTTTATACTTCGCAAAAAGGTCTTTTATACAGATCACCTATTTTAAACTTCGTTCGTTGCCTGGCAACGGCAAGTCAAAGTCTCGCAGCGTTTGACGAAAAATAAATACACGTGATATCTTACTACACCCCCTCTTCCCCTTGTGATATTTCGTGATTTTTGTCAAAACAACTCCCCCCCCCCCATTTCAAACCTCACGTGATTAATGGACGGGCCTTAGTGGGCTTGTTAACAAAGGTTCATAGACTGACAGACCAAACCGTGATTAGTGGCTATTCTTTTTTTAACATCCTTCTTTTTAAAATGGGTATTATAAATTGCTCAAGATAGTGCTGGCATTTTCATGGTGGTCACTCAGCCGCAGGTTACCAATCGCACGTGGAAAGTGGATATTATATACTCAACCCACAATAGGATTAAAATGAAACAATATTACAAATGAAATTTCTACAAGCTTTTAGTATTATTCGCACTGTAGTGAAAACAATATTTTGGCAGAAAGTATTAAGTTAGATGGTAAGAAAGCTAAAAGATATTCCATAATAGAATTAAGTACTTACATTACTAAAGAGCTCTAGTGAAAATTATGTGGGCAGAAAATAAATTGTATTATATTTTGAGTAACCATTCACAGAAATCAATACAAATCTGCCGCAATTTATCTCGAACGTTAAACGCACCCTTATCGCCATTGTCTGTGGTATGTATGATATCTACCGGCACTCGTAACTAGAAACGGACACCATCTGCAACCCAAATATTCGATTTACAGTTTATTGATACCTACTATACAAAGACGTTAATGGAAATCGATTACAGTAGTTAGGCAACATGTTTTGTTCAGTGAAAAATGTTGAATCAAATAGAGGCTATATGGAAATTTATTTTTAGCGTTGTGATTAAAACAGTATAAAATAATTATACAAAAGCTTCTGTTAATTTTTATTACAAATTTCTAAATTTTAGGTAGCACTTAAGCTAATTTAAATAACAAAAAACATTAAAGTTAGGCGATATAAAATCCTTACTAATATTATAAATGAGAAAGTAACTCTGTTCGTCTGTCGCTCTTTTACGTCAAAACTACTGAACCGATCTAAATGAAATTTGGTACACAGATAGTCTAGAGCCTAATAAAGGACATAAGCTATTATTTTTTTAATGCAGAAATGGTGTAAAGGGGGATGAAAAGTTGCAAGGAACTATCGTCATTTTTAAAGCCAGAAGCTTGAAAGTTACTTTTAGGCTATTGATTAAATATAAATAAATATGACATTAAAATTTTGTAAAAAATATACCCTTAAGAGGTAAAATAAAAATAGGGGATGAAAAACTTTAGGAAAGTAACATTTACGAGGGCGAAGCCGCGGGCAGAAGCTAGTAATAAATAAATAAGACAACATGAATGATGTGTTATTATGGGCCTTAGGTATTAACTAAACTTTAAAGGTCATTCAACAAGGCATCAGTGTATTTTTAGCTAAAGTAAGTCTCACTATTGGGTACGGACCTCTTTCAGTTGAGACAAAGTAGCCTACCATAACACGCCGCCTAAATGGGTCGGCACAGGGTTATATTGCGACTTTTCTTTCTCTTGCAGTGTATATTATCCATTTATATACTTTATTCGACTTTCGCGACACTCACGGACAAGAAAAGGGTTCGTGAATTGTATACTTATTCCCTTACCACATGGAAAATTAAATACGATTAATTAATTTTAAATATCTAATGACTTTAGCTTTACTTTTATTTATTGATTTCAATCGACATAATTGTATATTTGAAGACACGAAAATAATATAAATACTGAGGTTAACCAATAATTGGGATGTGTAAACCCTAGTACCACCTGGTAAGTAGATTTCTGTTCTATAAGCGGCACTGTAAAGTTGTTAAATGGCACGTCGTTAATATCACCTCTGGAGAGAAAGAACATTATGAAATAAAGCCCCATCATTATGGAATTTGAATACCTATTTTTTATGTAATTTTATTTATTACTGTTACTTATATAGAAATTAGCTCGTGAAAAAATATTGATGACACATTCAAATCATAATTAATAGAATAAGAAAACATATACCATTATACTAGTTATAATTCTAGAGGCTATAATTTTTGTTTATAATATTAGTAAAGAAATAATGATAAGTAATTTGTTTTAAAGTATGATGAAAAGCCTAATATCTACAAACTAAAATGCACGCCAAAAGCACTTGAGAAGGCTGGTAGCGTGAGGGTGCGAGGAATACGAAGGCATCGGGTATTAGTGGTGCGGGGCGAGGCATACCAACAGCCACCCTCTCCACAAATCCGCCGTACCGTGTAGCCCTCAGTCACGAACGTGACCGCTGCGCGATTATACGTATTGTCAAGGCTCTCCAGTTCGAACGAACTGAGCTTGTCATGTATTCGGACAAAGTTTAGTTAGATCATATATAAAATTACTAGTGCATAATGAAGAAAGAAATTTGTCAAAGAGAAAAATCAGGCTGGAATTTTTTGAGGTACGTTTTGCCTCAGGCAACTTATTTTTCAATTTATGATGATTTCATTTTGTTGGAAGTTTGTTGTTTTTATTCTTGCGATTTCAGGTTGATATTGACTGGGCGGATTTTATTGAAATTTTCGTTATAAATAAACTATAAAATATTTTTGTACTTCTAATGCATAATATTTTGTTTATATTTAAAAAAAGTGTTTATTAACTTTGCTAGATCACTAATAAGTATACAATCTATTAGGATATGTGGATAGTAAATGAGAATAATACTTGCGGTTTAGAAGGCTATACCGTGAAGGGTTAATTCCAGGTGGGTTTTCCGTTTTACATTTCTGTTTTCTTCGTTATGTATTCGTGCGTTTATTATTTTTTTATTTGTAACGCAAATGCATCGAAGTATATAAAATACATATCTAGTGTAGTTTAAAAAATAAATATTAAACCTGTTACTTTAAAATGTGCCTGACTTTCGGCTATTAAGCCGTAAAAGTAGTTTTATATCAAATGTGTAATACTCGCGTAAACATTAGAAATCATTTCGGCTATTTGTTTTATTATAGGTTTATTGTTTAATCAATTTAATTAATTTAGTACATCAATAGAAAGGTCTCATCTCTATTTTTATACATGCTACCAGACCATTTCAGCGTCTTGATTATACACTTTAGAGCTATCTACTTCTACTCTACTATGATCTTCGCCGTCACTACTTACCATTAGCTATGTGTTGGCTCATCTATTCTTGAAAGTTATTGAAGTGATACAAAATAGCTGGCGATATCAAGTAGGTCTTGGGTGCATAGGCATCTGAATCGATATTATACGCATTTTTTTTTTTTTTTTATATATATATATATTTACACCACCCTGCACTAAGGTAATAATAAACCTTGTATTGCGGGGGACTTTACAAACATGCAATTAACGCAGACAAATTACACCCAGACTCAGAACAACACTTTGTGGATCGCACAAAGTAATGTCCTGCGTGGGAATCGAACCCACGGCACTGGCACGGAAGGTCGGTATCTTAACCACTACGCCATCTGTGCAGTCATTGTTATATTGACCGCTAGAAACATATTGGTTTTTAGTTTTTTTTTTGTTCTTGGTGGTAAACGAGCAGGCAACACACCTGATGGTAAGTGTTACTGCCGCTCATAGACCAGGGGTATAGCTAGACTGGCCACCGAAGACAAAGATCGGGTACCGGTGGCCCGCTCGCACGGCGAAAAGAGGTGTTTGCAGGGTGAGTCCATGGGGTCGCGCGCCGCCTCTTTTGTTGCCCCGGATGGATTTGTCGGGGCGCGACCACATCCATGGTCCACCCTGCGGAAAAAAAAAGAAAAAAAAAAGGGGGGTATAGCTAGACTTCTGCCTCCCAATAATCCCAAACCCAACCAGAAAGACGGGCTTCTGGCTCTTACGCTCACCGAATGAACCCCGGCTGTAGACAGAGAACTATCACCAGTGTAGTCCTACCAGTATATACCAAATTATCCAACAAAGTTTAATAATTTCTATAATGCATTTAATATTATGAGAAATATACATATATTCGTAGTACCGATAAAAACTAAGTCGTGTAAGTTTTAAATACAATTTAGCTATTTTTCGAGATGATCAAACGATAGCCGCGCTCACATGCCACCTTGTTCAAAGAGTAGCTTACAACTATTGTTGTGAAAACTACGGCTATGCTTTGAACATTGATATGTTGAATACTTTCGTTTCATACTTTTTGAGCGCGTAGATATCGTGCTTTACTTTATGAATTTATTTTTCATTTTAATTGCTTTGGTGTTTTATTGAAATGCAAATAAGTTTTAAAGGATTTAAACAAAATAATAAAATATAAATTATCAGCATAATAATAAACTTATATACTTAAGTGTTTGACTCATATATGTACTTATAGTTCATCTAATCTAAGAAGTGCATTTGACGTTTCGCAGTTTTTAATACACAATATAACCTTGGTCAAACGTATACACATGATTGTAAACAATAAATCTGAAATTTTAAAGAACTATTAAGTTATTTACATAATTCACGTTGCGGGTGACTTTCTTGTACAATAATGTAATGTTGAAACTCGTAAAACTAATTTAAAATAAAGATAATATGGTAAATAATAATTAGTATTGACGAACTTACAATGTCACTTCATCACGTTCTATACAGTAGTGCTTGACAACTTCCAATTCACGAATATTCAAATAATCGATAAAAATATTAGATTAATTAATATATTTAATCGAATAGAGATTTTGATAGAGATGTAGGTTACGACAATTTTATTGATAAGGAAATAATTATTAATGTTCGTGACGATGATAATTCAAGTAATAGTAGTGATTCTGAATAAATAGCTATTTTCAAATCCAGTTTTTGTTTTTTTTTAACCTAATCCTAATAATTATTATGAATAGACATTATGATGAAATAATTAAATTTGTTTAGTATTAATTAAGCACTTAATATTTCATCTCCTTTTTGAAAAATAATAAAATAAACCGATTAATAATTACAAAGAATCAATATCGATTTCTCACTCAAATCGGATATTTTCGATAGCGATTATTTAGTTCACATACCTAGACAACTTACTCCGACAGCTGTCAAAGTGCACTTCTTAGATTAGATAGACTATAATTATAGAGCAAATGCAAGCAAAATAGTAATAAATATCAATTAATATATAAATACTTATAATGTGCTAATTTAAGCTCTTTCATTCGATATCTAACATGCATTGTTTAAAAAAGTATTTTTTTTTTAATCCGGACTTTATATTGTCTAGAACATGCTATATTAAGTTTAGCGTAACGCTACGTTCTACAACTAACGATCAAACAAGCCGCTTCTAAAGATACTTTGTTTGTCGAATTATGATACGTATTTTTAAAGTCACGACGGCCGTGTAGGCTATATATATATATATATATATATATATATCCGCCCATCATGACTTTAAAAATACTTATTATAAATCGCAAACAAAGTATTTCTATATTTGTGGTAGGACTACTCTGTAAACAGTTTTCTGTCTACAGTCGCGTGGCGGTCCGTCCGGGATAGTACCACACTCTCGCAGAAAATCGACGTCCGAACAATGACAAGATGCTATTGTGCTTCGTTCGGTAAACGAGTGAGCCGGCAGCCTAACTTTCTAGTTGGGGTTGAGATTTTTATTGGTAGGCAGCGTCCTATCTGTACCATTGTTATTACAAAGATCCATGAGCGGCAGCGACACTTACCATTAAGTGTGCTGCTTGCTCGTTTGCCACCATCAGCAATGAAAAAAAGAATTTTTAAAAGCGATTTGTCTGATCGGTAGTTGTTGATTGCAGTGTTACACTTAACTTAATATAGCATGTTCTAGACAATATAAGATCCAGATTTAAAATCATCTCGACATCATCTCGACTAAATCCACATCCAAGATATACAAATTCATCCACTTGCTCCAGTACATCAATACCTATTGTTACTCTTACATCTGTTCTGGCTTCATCTCTTTCAAAGACCATTATTTTGGTTTTGCTCACATTCACGCGTAGACCCCTTTTCTTACAATCTTCTGTCATTGTGTCGACTAGGGTCTGCAGGTCAGTCGCTGACTGTGCCAGCAGGACTGCATCATCTGCATAGAGTAGAGCAGTGACCACTGAGTCACCCATCTGGACTCCCACATTCATATCGTTCAACCTTTGGAGACATTTATCCAGATATATGATAAACAGTCAGGCTGACAGAACGCACCCCTGCTTAACGCCTATATTGACGTCAAACCAAGGCGACATTCCATCACCCAGCCGCATACAGGCTCTACAGCCCATGTAACTGGACTGCACAGCCTGCAGCAGTTTACCGTTAATACCATACTCCGGTAAAATGTTCCAAAGTTCCTTTCGTACAACCTTGTCAAATGCTCTCTCCAGATCCACAAAACTGCAGAAAACCCTCTGACCTAGAGCCAGATGCTTCTCCACAATGTTTCGTAGAGAAAACACTTGATCCATGCATCCCCTTCCACTCCTGAAACCTCCTTGTGTCTCACACAGTAAATCATCGGACACCATTCTCATTCTCCTTTCAATAATTTTACCGTACACTTTTGCTGCCAAACTGGTCAAGCTTATGGCTCTGGAATTTGCGCAGTCATAACGTGAACCCTTGTTTTTAAACAAAGGCACGATGACTGCGCTATTCCTGTCCCTGGGAATCATTCCCGAGCTCAAACATAAATTGAGGAGCAACAGGAACGCCCCCCAGACACACTGTTACACAGAGCGCGTCTAGCTGTTTGTCCGCCATGACGGTTATCAGCTCGTGCCCGTCCGTCCTTACCTTTCACATCTCTTACATTCCACGTGCCCACCCGGCACTCTGCTCTCCTTGTCCCGCCTGACTGGGCAAGACGTGATGGGTGGCGGCCCCCATCGCCGCATCTGCCAATGTTCGTACTGACGGGGGCGGGTGGGTACGCGTCGCCTCCGGGGGACGCCCTAACCCGTACTGCGGTACTCATATCGAGCCGGATTAGCAGTCTAACTAGACTGGCAGGGGACGCGACGAGCACGCTCCGGACTATGCCCCCCCAATATATATATATATATAACACATAACCCTAAACCGGTACGGTTACGGTAGTAACTGTAGTCTGCTAAAAGCAGATAACGTAAGCATCTATATTTTCTTTTTTGCGCTTTACTGTCTACCAGTAATGTGCTAAAGGATACATTGGTTAGCTGTCTTCTGATCATATAAATTGTCAATCAGGCACTTCATCGTTTTATAGAAACAATGGGCGTTCTGACCCAATATCAGTTCGATTACAAATTTAATTGGGATTCACGGTTATTATATTTACAGCGCGTATTTACAGAGCGTGTCTGCGAAGGGTATTTTATGTATATTCCAAAAAAAATATTGATGTTGTGGAGTAGCATTAAATATAATAATTTACCTGTGCCTTGATAAGCTAAAAATATACATTGTTTGTATTTTGATCAACGAGACAACGATATTGGTATATAAAGGCGTAAGAGTAGTGAAGCAATAAGCCTCTTAGTTTGAGAGGGACCGTATTCCGCTGTGAGAGGCTTATAATTTGTAATGACAAAGAAGGGAATACTGTTAAGTAGGTATCTAATTAAAATTGCTTATAAAGTTTATAAATTTTGCAAATACTATGTTGTAAAAATGATATTAGCTATGAATATGCGACAGCTAATCACAACAATTTAGTCTAATCTGGAAAGAAAACTTAAATACGAATACGAAGATTCTGTCATACAGCTACCTACTACAGATACCAACTCTTCTTGAGGCTTCCTAAAATAATATAAAAAACTAGTAACACGTATTGTACCTTAAATCCTTACTAATATTATAAATGTAAAAGTTACGCTGTCTGTCTGTCGCTCTTTCACGCCAAAACTACTGAACCGATCTAAATTAAATTTGATACACAGATGGCCTAGAGCCTGATAAAGGAGGCTACTTTTTAATGCAAAAAAGGGTTGTCAAGGGGGATGAAAAGTTGTAAGGAAGTATCGTCATTTTTTAAAGCCAGAACTTGGAACTTATTTTTAGGCTATTGATTAGATGTAAATAAATATGAATGCCATTTTGTAAAAAAAATATCCTTAAAATAAAATAGGGATGAAAAACTTTGGGAAAGTAACCTTTTACGTAGGCGAAGCCGCGGGCAGATGCTGGTGAGAAATAAATAAATTGCAATTGAAGATCGTTGGGAGCAATGGGAGTAATTAAAATCACTCAAAAGTTTTCGTGAGTAGGATTTTGTGCCAAGATGATATCTAAAAATACATTATGATTCAGTCCGTTGATATTAAAAGCAAGAGATATAATGGTATAATCGCCACGTAGGCATGTTAACGATCATAGTTTAACAGAAGTTTGAGAACAAGTTTTACAGAAAGGCGCTACTAACAATTATATTTTACCACTCTGTTCTGTCTCTGCCTACGATATGGCGTGATGATATGTATATTTTACCACTATTAATCGAAAGCAAGAGGTGGTGACACTTTGTACTTTTAACTGTTTACTACACAGTAAGAATATATATAAAAACCCGATTACGAGCGAAAAATGATTGTTACAAGTGGGATTCGAATCCGCAAATCCGTTCCAATCGTGCGGCCACTTACACCAACGTGAACTATTGTAGGACATTCAGTTCTCGCATCGTATTATATTTTCTACAGGACCATCGTGCTGCTCGACGATGCGGGCAAGCTATTGGAGAGGGTGCTGGCTGCCCGCATCGAACGGCACCTCGTCGGCACGAGGTCCGATCTGTCGGATGCCCAGTTTGGGTTTAGGAGGGGTCGTTCGACGATCGCTGCGATGACGATGGCTCTGTTGCGCTTGAGGGCCGTGGCGACTGAGGCCGTCACCGGCGGGGGAGTGCTGTTGGTGGTGTCCCTGGACATCGCCAACGCATTCAATAGTCTGCCATTTAGCTGCATCAGGGAGGCGCTCCGATACCACAGGGTGCCAGTTTACCTGAGGCGGCTAGTGGCACACTATTTGGAGGGGCGCAGCGTCCTCTACACCAACCGAGTAGGGGACGTTGTGCGAACGCCCATGACGTGCGGTGTTCCGCAGGGGTCGGTCCTCGGACCCACCCTGTGGAACATCGGCTACGACTGGGCGTTGAGGGGGAGCCTCCCGCCCGGGCTGGGCGTGATATGTTACGCCGACGACACGCTCGTCACAGCCCGTGGTGGGACGCTGGAGGAGGCCGCAAGCCTGGCGACTCTCGGCACCGAGGAGATCGTCAGGCGGATCGAGGCGCTGGGGTTGAGGGTGGCCCTGGACAAGACGGAGGCCCTCTTGTTCCATGGGCCCTGTATGGGCCCTCCCGTCGGCGTCTCGATCACCGTCAATTCGGTTGATATCAGCATCCGGGCCCATATGAGGTATTTGGGCCTGGTACTCGACGGGCGATGGTGGTTCTGGGAGCATTTCCGCAGACTCGCTCCACGCCTCGTCGGCGCAGCGTCCGCCCTATCATGGCTTATACCGAATGTGGGCGGACCGAGCGCTACGTGTCGACAGCTGTACGCAGGGGTCATCCGGTCGATGGCCCTGTACGGCGCACCGGTGTGGGCGGGGTCCCTGACCGTCCAACTCAGGGCTCTTCTGTGGCGACCACAGAGGGCCATGGCGGTCAGGGCCTTACGCGGGTACCGCACGGTGTCGACGGAGGCAGCGTGTCTGTTGGCCGGGACCCCTCCATGGGACCTGGAAGCGGAAATGCTCGCCGGTTTGTATTGGCGGATGTTGTGGGTGCGAGCGGAGGGTTGGTGTGGTCTCGTTGAGGGAGCACACCGCCTGGCGCGTCGACTCACGCCGAGACGTCATTGCCCGTTGGGCAATCCGGCTGGGGAGGCCTCGGTTCGGTGTGCGGACCTCGGAGGCCTTCCGGCCGGTGCTGATGCAGTGGCTAAAACGGCGGCACGGGGTGCTCTCCTTCCGACTGGTGCAGGTTTTGACGGGGCATGGATGTTTCGCCAAATACCTGCACACGGTCGTCAGGAGGGAGAGTACACCGTCCTGCCACCACTGCAATTGCGACGAGGACACGGCGCAGCATACGCTCGAGGTTTGTGCCGCTTGGGCAGAGCAGCGTCGTGAACTCGTCACAATCATCGGTGCTGACCTGACGCTGCCAACCATCGCCAGGGCGATGCTCGATAGCGTCAGGAACTGGGACGCGGTCGCATCCTTCTGCGAGGCAGTAGTCTCGCGGCAGGAGGCGGCGGAGCGCGTGCGCGAGGAGCGTCACCTCGACGACGCGAGCCGCCGCCGGCGACTTAGGCAGCGCAGGTGCGATTACCTGCGCCTAATGCCGCCCTAGTCGAGGCCGTGTGTGACTGGATCGGGGAATTAGTCCGTCACCCGCCGAGAGGCCGACCGCGTGAGGAAAGACCGACATCCTACCCGAGGGGGGGACGTCGGTCGAGGAGAGCGTACTTCTCAGGGGTATTCCGTCGGGCCGACCACTGACGTCAAGTCACTCTGCACCGGTGATCAGCCCAACGACGAAGGTGACGTCACGGGTGGGTTACGGGTGTTCGTGCTTATGCCCCTCTGTCACCCCAGACGGAGTGGTGCGAGGAGTGCGCCGACCGTAAACCACCCCAAAAAAAAAAATCTTATTATATTTTCGTCTTATAAGGAGACGTGTGCCATCTATATTTTTCGCTCGTAATCTAGTTTTTATAAATAATCAAGCACATTAAATGCTAAATTTCAGTAATTTGAAGAATATATATTGTATTAAATATATAAATAAGTATATTATAAGTATTTGTAATTATTTGTTAGTCAAAATGAATTTGAAGTCTATGAAATTCTCAGCCAATGACATTTTAAGAAACTTAGCCATATTATAAGCTATCCTTTTCTTGTCGCAAACGATTTTAGATACATAGCTAACAGTTCAGTCTGCTTGGCTGGAGTCCTACTGGATACTTATATTTATTACAATGAAAGTTAGTTGTGAACACTGCCACTGTTTATAAAAGATACACATAGGTTGGAAGACACAATGTGTTTATTTTATAAACTAGTTTAATCGTTGGCTCTTATCGAACTCGTGTATTAAAAAATAATATTTACGTCTAAATTTATTTATTATTTAGCCTTGGTTATACACTGTAAGCAAGAAGCCTCCCCACAAATGAGGAGAATGTACCGAAATCGCTACAATTATCAGGCGGGTTGGTGATCACAGTGATATATTATATGTTATTGAGCCAAAAGCTGCTGCCTATTTTCCTGGAGAGACCCTTAGTCAATTTTTATTAAGTAAGGGGTGGCACCAATCCCATTGCTACACGGGGCAATTAAAATAAATATAATTAATTAATATATTTGTGACAAAGCATTTTTATCGCGTAAAATCAAATCGTAGCTTCTACTCTTAAAAGCTTTATTACGTATTAAATCATTACTGAAATATTTGTAATTAAATAAAATAAAACATGCAAAAATTCAAATAGGCACTGGATATCGTATATTCAAAACTTTACATTGAAATGCTGATTTTACTGTTCCCACGTCTCGGATACCTACCTACTTCTGCTGATTAGCATCGCGCGACAACGTATGGACAGTCCGGGCACGTAAATCCATTACTGCACAATGTTGCCGACTAGAGGCTACTAATACTGTCATGCACTTAACATAGTTAACAACAGAGCAGAGTATAAAGCCAGCACTTAATATTTATTTCGTATTAAGCTCTTCATGTAAATAAAGTTTGATATAAAACTGCATTACAATTAAAAATTCTACCGCTAAGGGGTGAAAAACGGGCAAAAATTTTGTATGGAGCAATGAGATTCTATTATCTAAACGACTTCAAATTTTGAGTAAATATTCTTTAACAAAATTAATGGAAGACATGTTTCGTATTTTATTGATATTCAGCCCCTAATGGGGTTAAAAAGGGTAAAAAGTTATTTTGGGGGTGTTTTGCTTCGAAGTTGATATCAATACTTTTTGGTGGTTTTGGTTTAAATCTAATTTTATAATAACTATCAAACTCATAATGTGCGTGACACTTTTTACTCGATGCGGGATTCAAACCCCGGGAAAACTGAAGGTATGACACATGTTAGAAAACTCAAGCCGATTTTGTTCAAAAAGGTTTGGACTTACATAAAAGCTTGATGCACTGCAAATGCCCTTTAACATTGGAATGTGTTGAAAGTCACCGATCTATATTGGTAGTAGTTTCTGAGCTTTATAGAGGTCATGCAGTTTTTGGACACGGCTTCAAAGACACATAGAGGTCGAAATTTGAAATGGACATAATTTTAGTTTATGTTCATATTTATTTAACCTTTAAATCTCTAAAATATAATAAAGATTGTTATATTTTATAAGTATTCAAACATTTATACATAATAATGTTTATGTTATAACAAAGTTAATAACGTAATAAACCGATTTTAATCGCTTTATTACGTTATTAATGTTCTTATTATTATTACGACTTCTACGCAGATAAAGTCGTGGGCAAAAATATTTTTTTTATTTATTTATTGAAGTTGAATCATCTTAAAGAATAATTCCATTCAAAATTGGAGTTAAAATCCGACATCCGCGGCACGTGATCGACGATGACGAAGACGATATCACACTAGCTCAATTTAGAGCTCACACGGCCGGCGAAGCTATTACACATAAATATCCGCGGTTTCATCCTCGTCGTCGAGGTGCGAAATCGCGACGCGTAAAAATCATAAAGCCAAACGTGGGCACGCCCACATTGCCACCAGCGACGCCCCAAGCCAAGGTCCGTTTCCCACAGGGGAGCCCTTGGGCAATGTCACTTAGATTACTTTAATCGGGGTGAGAGCCCTCAGCGCTTACCCATAGTCCGCGTAAAGCTGTCAAAGCCATCTGCGGCTAACAGCTAACCAAACACAAAAAAAAAAACAAAATTGATACTACTTTTGACTTTAATGCAGGCCTTTAATCTGTTTGGCAGCGATGGATTATATATTGTTTCCATGGGCAATTTAATCACTGCTTATTCTAGAGATTTGTTATGCGCCTCGATATCTGTGTATCGTTTAGAGCAGGGTGTGTATGCTAAAATTAAGCATAATTTGTAGTTCAAGGAGTTCAGATTTAGACTAGACGAAGGCTAGTAATTAGCTCTTATAAAGTCCGTAACATTGACTTTGAGCAAAGCTTGAGTAGTTCATGGCTTATGATCAAATGCCGTGACTTATTGGATAGTCCAAGGTATATTTTTAAAAAGTGATATATGAGGTTTCCCAAGTCAATCTTAGACAGGACTTTGGTACCTTTTGGGTGGGCCTTTCACTGTTTTTTTCATAGAAATGAATCTTGAAAGACACCGCCAAAACATGAATGATACAAATGGAACTGTGAACGTACTTTGTTATTTTGCTTGCTCCTTGTTGTAGAGTTCTTAATTGTGACTTTTTATATCAGTGAAAATAATATTTCTGTCTTTTTCACCTGCTTTTTAGTTCCAATAGCACGTCACATCCATTTATATATCTTTGACAGGGAATATGTTTTATATCTATCGATAGTACAATATATGAAGATACGACTAATACATAGCCTTTGAAGTGTTTTGAAAAAGATGGAGGGCTCTATACTCATTTTGTGTAAGGTAATCACTGCAAATATGGGTTCTTTTACAACTCATTCCATTATTGTGATTTAATATTGATCATGGCAGCAAAGGAAATGATCGAATTTTCTAATACAATACATGCGTTCCAAAATTGAATTAAAAAAAAAACCAAACATGTTTTTAAGTTATAACAATATAGCCAGTCTGGTTATACGTGACTAAATATTATATCGATAAGTCATTGTTAATGAGAGTCAAGTAGTACTATTGTTGATATCCAATAAGGATATATAAGCATCCTATATCCCACCTGTACATAGGGCGTCATCTTCGAAAAGGCTACTTATATAGTTATTAGTTTTATTCAGAAATTACTTCTTTCATTGTTTAATGTAAATAATAAGGGTATTGATTTTACAATAAGAATCGATAAGACAGGTTTGGTTTGGCAAGACAGTGGTGTGTTTATGGATTTTTTTTTTCAGCTATTGGTCTGGACACACGCCCGCGCCGTCCATTTCGTCCAGGGCGACGGAAGGGCTGCGCGTGGCCCCAGAACCTACTGTATTCCCTACCCATTGCCATTGGGTTGGCCATTGGTACCGAATCCTTGACATTCGTGGCCAGCCCAGCGTGATCGTGTGTGTTTATGGGCTGAGAAATAATAATATAATTTATTAAGATTTTAATTTTAAGTATTTGAAACATTGCGAAATATCAGTAACGATGCTTTTTGAGTCAAAGTTTCATAGTAAGGTTTGTATGTAAAATCACACTCAAAAATAAAAATCTATTGCGTATTACATTTGAAAATAAATTCACGGCACATTTTAACACAGTTCACAGTTCCTATTAAATACAAAGGGCGTTTAAATATTTAAACTGTGACTTTGAAACAAAACTGCAACAAATTGCCTGAAAGTTGTTACTCATAAACTTATATATGTGTATTTGATTTGAATAAATAAAACGTATCTCTGAATGAAGCATGAACATTAAAATATTCACCGTGACTTTGAACGAAGCAAACTTTAACTCTAAATTTAAGTTTGAACGAACGATATTCAAGGAAATATCTGCATTCATCTGATTGCAGTTGAACGGAGCTCTATTTCGAGTTACGAAATGCTAATGATTTCGAAATGCTGAATTTAATATTTATTGATAAGACATTTTAAATCAGCATATCAATACACCTTTATAAATTATATGTTAGAGCAGGCAAGTGCCCGACAACACCATAATTATCCTATCTATACATATTAAGAAAAGCCAATTTCAGCTTGTTGTACCTACATTGAATGCTGTGTGGTAGCGGCTACGAATACAACCAACCCTTACTTTGCTCGTGGATGTCGTAAAAGACGACTAAGAGCCTATAATGACCTGGGCCAACGTCATCTGATGCCGTTTGGTCAACAATTATATTCCCAAAGAGGGTTGACGTCTGGCAGGCGGCCGGTCATAAAACTATTGCCAATAACTTTTACAATATGTACTATGAAAGAAGAGTACATATTGTATCGACCCCAAGTAATTGGAATAAGAGTAAGAGAATGATGATGATGTACCTACATTGACTGAGATGGCCACCATTTTTATCAACGTTTTCGTTACTGTCACATTATTGGATTTAGATTTATTTTTTCAATATAAGGTTCTTATTATGGCAATCATCCACCACGGATTAGTTGAAATAAAAAATACAGTATTATACACGATGTTTTTCTACGCTGCCAAAGCAAGCAATAATGTTTAATTGCGGGCAACAGGAAACATAATTGACTTACCAGCAAATAAAGAAGATGCTACGATAAGGGTAGTAGTATAGTACCACGAATATAACAGAGCGTAACGTGGCCTAAAATAAATGTCAAGGTTTATACAGAATACGATTTTAGACGTATCTAGTAAATTGTTTAATATACAATGTAGTGACGTAATTCCTTTGCTTTGTGCGCTCATGTGGGACCCAAAAATCAAGCATTTTTTATAACCAGCTTTTTTCAATTAGGTCAAAATTAGTTTATAGTCAATTGACACCAACCCCCCTTTTTTTTTTTTTTTTTTTTTTTTTTTTTTTTTTTTTTTTGGTAGGCTATGGCCCGGTCACACGTCGCCCGTACCGTCCGGGGCGACGGAAGGGCAGCGCGTAACCCCATAACCCACCGTATTCCCTCCCCATCGCCATTGGGCCGGCCACTGGTACCGCTTCCTTGCCTTCCGTGGCCAGCCCGGCGGGTTACCCTTTCGGGTACCATCCCCCGTCAACGCCCCAGCTAACTGCCGGGGCGTCGCCCTCACGCGGTTAGCCTCTCTGCGGGTGAAGGACTATTCCCCGGTCCAGTCACCCGCGGCCTCGGCTAGGGCGGCATTAGGCGCAGATACTCGCGCCTCCGCCGCCCCAGGCGCCGGCGACGGAGCGTCTCACCGAAGAGGATTTCCTCTCGGAGTCGCCCCGCCGCCTCCTTCCGCGAGACAACTGTCTCGCAGAAGGCGGCGACCGCGTCCCAGTTCCTGACGCTGTCGAGCATCGCCTTAGCGATGGTCGGCAGCGCCAGGTCGGCACCGATGATCGCGACGAGTTCACGGCGCTGCTCTGCCCAGGCCACACAGACCTCGAGCGTGTGCTGCGCCGTGTCCTCGTCGCAATCGCAGTGGTGGCAGGACGGTGTACTCTCCCTCCTCACGACCGTGTGCAGGTACTTGCCGAAGCAACCATGCCCCGTCAAGACCTGCACCAGTCGGAAGGAAAGGACCCCGTGCTGTCGACCCAACCACTCCATCAGCACTGGCCGGAAGGCCTCGATGGTCCGAACACCGAACCGAGGCCTTTCCAGCCGGATTGCCCAACGAGCAATAACGTCACGGCGGGCGTCGCCCCGCCAAGCGGCCATCTCACTAAGCGAGACGGTGCCGCCCCCTGCCCGCGTCGCTGACACCCGCCGGTACAGTCCGGCGAGCATCTCCGCCTCCAAGTCCCACGGAGGTGTTCCGGCCAACAGGCATGCTGCCTCCGTCGCCACCGTGCGGTATCCGCGTATGGCCCTGACCGCCATGGCCCGCTGTGGTCGCCATAGTAGAGCCCTAAGTCGGACGGTCAGGGACCCCGCCCACACGGGTGCGCCGTACAGGGCCATCGACCGGACCACCCCCGCGTACAGCAGTCGGCACGTAGCGCTGGGTCCGCCTACATTCGGCATAAGCCAGGATAGGGCGGACGCCGCGCCGACAAGCCGTGGAGCAAGCCGACGGAAATGCTCCCGGAACCACCATCGCCCGTCGAGCACCAGGCCCAAGTACCTCATATGGGCCCGGATGCTGATGGGAACCGAATTGACGGTGATCGAGGCGTCGGTGGGTGGACTGGTGCGGGGCCCATGGAATAATAAGGCCTCCGTCTTATCCAGGGCCACCCTTAGCCCCAGCGCCTCGATCCGCCTGACAATCTCCTCGGTGCCAAGAGTTGCCAGGCGTGCCGCCTCCTCCAGCGTCCCACCCCGGGCTGTGACGAGTGTATCGTCGGCGTAACAGATTACGCCCAGCCCGGGCGGGAGGCTCCCTCTCAACGCCCAGTCGTAGCCGATGCTCCACAAAGTCGGCCCCAAGACCGACCCCTGCGGAACACCGCACGACATGGGCGTTCGCACAACATCCCCTACTCGGTTCTTATAGAGGACGCTGCGCCCCTCCAAATAGTCTGCCACCAGCCGCCTCAGGTATACAGGCACCCCGTGATACCGGAGTGCCTCCCTGATGCAGCTGAATGGCAGACTATTGAATGCGTTGGCGATGTCTAGAGACACCGCCAACAGCACCCCACCGCCAGTGACAGCCTCCGCGACTACGGCCCTCAGGCGCAGCAAGGCTGCGATCGTCGAACGCCCCTTTCGGAAACCAAATTGGGCGTCCGACAGATCGGGGCCAACCTCGCTAAGGTGCTGGCCGATACGGGCAGCCAGGATCCTCTCCAACAGCTTACCCGTATCGTCCAGCAGCACGATCGGCCTATAGGCCGAGGCCGAGTCCGGAGACCGTCCCGGCTTCGGCAGGAGTACCAGCCTCCCCTCCTTCCAACACCCAGGGAACTGCCCAGACGATAAACACGCGTTGTACAGTCCCCCGAGGCGTGGACCCAGATGCTCGAGGACCAGGGCCAGCACCCGGTCGGGTACCCAGTCTGGCCCAGGAGCGGTGGTCTTGGCACGCATTCGCACCACCGCCGCCCCCATTTCCGTCTCCGTAACGGGCGGAACACTTTCGTAGTCGGCCTCCCGGTCACTATTCGGCAGTGCCATGACCGGGGGCGTGTGTTCCGTCCGACGTGGGAATAGTTCCTCGACAACTCTGGTGAGGAGGCTGGGCTGGAGAGTCTCGGTGAGGGGGGGGCCCCGCGCGCGGAGCTTACTCAGCGCCGCACGATAGGGGCGACCCCAGGGGTCACGCTCGAGACTGTCCAGCATCTCCTGCCGACTAACGTCCTTGGCTTGACGGATGGCCAGCCTGAAGGCAGACCGCGCACTGCGGTAAGCCTCGTACAGCTGGCCCTCCCGCTCAGCGTCGCGGTGACGCCGCCGACTGCGGGTATAAGATCTCCGAGCACGTATGCACGCAGCTCGGAGCTCTGCCAACTCCCGGGACCACCAGGGAACCGCCCTCTTCGGGGGAAGACACCGCACACGGGGCATAGCCGCATCGCAAATCTGCGTTAACGCACAGCGAATGCGGCCAGCCTCGGCGCCCACCCCGTCCACCGAGGGCGGTGAGGGCAGCCACGAATGCACAATGGCTGCCTCCACCAGTAGGTCCCGATCAAGTCGACCCACAGCCCACCGCGGAAAAGCGGGAGCTCCGTCTGCCGTGTGACCCCTGCTGGGCTGGCGGAGGGTCCGGGAGACCTCTATCCGAATGTATCTATGGTCGGATAGGGTCTCAACCTCCTCCTGGACATACCAGCTCCTCACACGTGGTGCGACATCGGGGCTAGCGAACGACAAGTCCACTATCGACCCACCCCGCTGCCGCACGCACGTATGCACTGAACCCCTGTTCAGCAAACAGAGGCCCAGTGACGCCGCCCACTCTTCAACCGCCCGCCCGCGATCGTTCGTCCTGGGGGACCCCCACGCCATAGACTTGGCGTTGAAGTCTCCCATTACGAAGAGCTGGCGCGGTGCCAGTCGCCGTATCGAGGCCTCCAAGTTACACCAACCACCCTGCAGCTATGTCATAAGAACTAATATGCCGATCTTATTTAATTTGCCATGCGGCATCAATTTTATCCATTTCAGTTCGATCAGAGCGGGGTGTATTTTTAACATCAAAATTACCATTCTGAATATGCTCCAATCAGTTTTGTGTTACGCTTACCGACATTGCGTTAGACCCAAACTCAACTTAATTTATTCCTGAGACTTACCTTTATTTATCTAAAAAAAAAAAAAAAAAAAAAAAAAAAAAAAAAAAAAAAAAAAAAAAAAAAAAAAAAAAAATCCACAATTGTATCGCATTTCTACGATAGATTCACACATTTTGGTGGACAGAAAATCAATAGAAAATTGCGGACAACGTTCTTAATTTTTATTTGCATGATATTGAAATTAGCCAGATGCAAAGAGCACATCCTAAAAGATTGTGCGGCGTTTTTTTTTGTTTATAAAACACAATCATGTGCTATCATATTTTCTATAAAGTTAACATGGTCTGTGAAAAATTGAACTACATGGTGGGAAACCTGAAGGCATTCTTTATTATTGAAGAAAAATAAAATAAAAGTAAAAGCATATATAATAAACTATAAAATATATATATATATATATATATATATATATATATATATATATATATATATATATATAATAAAATATAAAAGCATATATAATAAACACAATCCTTCTTTGATGGCTCCTACCTTTCTTGTTATTTAGTCATTCAATCTCTCTGTAGATGAAGTTGGAGCGCGAATAGTCTTCTAATTTTAGTTACGGTCGTCCGTCAGAAGAATTTTTGAGTATAGGCTTGGAGTATCTAAATAATAGACCATTATATACGAGTAAATACAGTAATATTTATATAATAGTGTAATATGGAGTATCGTTTTGCGCTTGTTAAAGAAGAACAGAAGAGCTGTTAATTGACAGTGACTTACTGGTGACGATATTTGTTAAAGCTGTTGTTAGCAGCACTGGAATACCTACACTTGCTGAAGTATATATAGACGTTTTTTATTCTGTCTTATGCTGTCACCTAGAACTAATACTAAACGAACTTACAGTGTGTATTACTTGTTTAAGACGCTAGCTATTAGAGGTTCATTTAGTATATATATTAGTACATATTTCCAGTTACATCCGTAATAATGATCTTGCAGTAGATATGCTTATCTCAGTATGGTGCTCTACCGAATTCAAGTCTAGAGACTGGAACAGTGAAATAATACCGCAATCGTATTCATATTATCTCTAGTGGAAACGATCGATAGTCCTACAAACCGAATGGTCAATTAACCGGAAGGCGATACTGCTAGTCAGGTTGTGCATGGATGGCATCCAGCAGTACTTATTATTTGTAATGAATTATACTAGCTGGAGATACGTATTAAAGGTATCAAATATTTTTTTTCATATTAAATGACAACTTTTGTTATTTTTTTTTGTAGTTGGGTTAGGGATCGCTGTTAAAGTTTCTCAGGATAACAGATATATATATATATATATATATACATATATATATATATATATATATATATATATATATATCTGTTATATATATATATATCTCTACGCGAATAGACATAGCTCAGATGGAAAAACTTAAGCAGTCTAACTCAAACAAACCGGAGCTCGGTAAGGATCCATAACTCATGTTTTAAATATATTTTTATTATTATTTTATTGATTATTTTTATTATATTTAAATATATCTTCCAAACACACACTAAAATCATCCAGATATTTTATACTAATGACGATGATAATGTGCTATTTTGCATTACATGATTTGATTATTGAAAACTAGGTATGTAAAATAGTATAAGATTTACGTCGGTCTGTCGGTCTGGGTTCTCACAAATTGCTTTACCATCACGATATCACTTATTGTAACCCTGCGTTATCGCCATCCTTTTCTTCTCATCATTTCAATTTCCCAGTTTACTGATCGAAACTGTAACTACCAAACGGCCCTCATACATAAATTGAAGCATTTCACCACGCTCTCAATTCAATCTGCATACTCAGCTTCGACGTTGCGTTATTGATGACAGGAATGTTTGGCACACGGTTAGATGGAATGCTATGCATTTTTTAATGCCAATTTCGTTTGACCAGCAATAAAGTTGACTGTGGGACAAATATTTTGTCAGCATTCATCTGAAACATGAGAATAATTAAATGACCAATATTGAATAGGCAAATAATTTAGCGTTCTAGATGAAGCTCCTATGTTGGGTTTGCTTTGACTGCAATTCCAGGTATAAATGATTGTATAATCAAAACATTAATAAGAATTAACTTTGTTTTGATTTCACAATGGCTACGATTAGCTGACGGGTGGGCATTTAGTGTTTTGGTTTCACATAAGAAAACTGTTAACTTGATGCTCTCTTAACCGGTCTTACAACACCTACGGGAAAGCAATGAGTGATGACTTTTAGAATTTAAGCAATCATCATGTTGGAAAATTATTAAATATATTAAAAAAATCCCTATCTTATCGATGGGTGATCGTACGAGACGACTAAGGGATATAAAACGCATATAACATCTATGCAAGAGAAGTAAAACTCGAAACAAAACCCTATACCAATACGTTTGACCGGCGCGGTACTAGTAGGTTAATTTCCCTCTCATTATGGAGGAGGCCCGAGCCCAACAGTGGGACATATATGGGCTATAATGATAAAAGAAAGAAAGAAAGCAATTTATTTTGTAAACCTCACACAATATAAACACAAACAAAAGAAATATATACTAACTAAAAAGACAAGGATTCGAATATGTGAGGCCAAAATATGGTGCCCGTCTCAGCTTATGGTATAGTAAACATGATACACCGCTGATATTCTGACGGGCCCAAATGAAGTCGCGAAGCAATGATGATGATCATGATTTAAAAAATATTTAATGTAAACATTTCCTTTATATAAGTCACTTAGTAAATTTAGAGAAGATATCAAAATTATTCATTACTTTTTATATAATAATGAGTTTACACGATTTTCATATTGGTCTACTTTTTTTTAAATTGTAACTAAATCTGCCACATTTAATACACTTACACGTATCATAATCATTACCATTTCAGCTCATATATGTCCCACTGTTGGGCTCGAGTCTCTTCCTTAATGGGAGGGTAATTGAACTAGGCCAACGAAGGCAAAGATCGGTTTCCGGTGGCCTGCTCACACGGCGAAGAGAGGCGCTTCACAGGGTGGGTCTATGGGGTCGCACGCCGTCTCTTCCGTCGCTCCGGACCGATTTGGCGGGAAGCGTCCACCTCCATAGCATACCGCAAAAAAAAGGGTAATTGACCTACTATACCACGCTGGTCAGGCGTGTTGGTATAGGGTTTTGTTTTGAGTTTTTCTTCTACCTGTAAAAAACACGTATACATTTAAATATTTATGATCTTACTCAATAAAACCTCTTACGTAATACAAAAAGATATTTTCAAAGTGATATTTTAATTCATTATCACGTTCAATCATGGTTGGTTTAAATATAAAATATTTTAAATGTCAAGAGCTTATGTTTTTTAAAACTAGATATATTATTAATGTTTATTTGTGATTAATTATATTATTATTATTATATCTATTTATTATTATTATATCTATTTATTATTATTATATTTATTTGTTTTCTCTTCAACGAAACACTTTGATGTTTTTGAGCACCGATACCTAACAACATTAGATAAACTTATTCCACCTACTGAATAGGTAACAATATATATCTATTTACATATACTCAATTTAGTAAAGGGTTCAGACAGATATTATATTCTCACATAAAACACAGTGTTGCTGGTGCCCTTTATAATTAGAAATTTTAGACGCTAAATTCGTAAGTTGTATAGGTAAATAAAAATAAAGTCGTATTTAAATTTCTACCTGAATTACTGGGTTCGTAAATGGAATGGTAGAAATATAAAAAAATTGTCACAAAGTTTGTTCAAAAGTGACATCAAAAATTATTTTATTTAACCTGAGCTGCCTTTGTGTTGATATTTATCATTTTGCGATTTGTTGGAATTTTTTATCCTAGATGACATTATATATATATGTATATATATATATATATATATGTTTAACCTCTAGCAGTAAATACATACACATACATATTATCACGCCATATCCCTTACAGGGTAGGCAGAGAGAACAGAGTGCCAGAGGACTCTATCTTTGCATACTTCACTCGCTTCCTCAACATTCATAATTCTCTTCATACACGCTGGTTTTTCGCTGGTTTCGGAGACTCTTGACTCCACCTTCCTTCAGTACGTGACTAATCTGGTCTAGGTAGTTTAGCCTCGGTCTCCCCCGGTACCTACATCCTTCCACTTTCGCATTGTATATATTCTTAACCAGACGTTCGTTCGGCATTCTTTCCACATGTCCGAACTATCGGAGCATTCCCTTTCGCATCTTTACACCAATACTCTCTGTCATATGATGATATGTATGTATGTATAAAAATATACTTCGTTAGATTTTGTATTGATTCTATTCAAATTCTGTTGATTATTATTATTGTAAGAATATTTGATTTGACTCACGTTATAGTTTATAATCAAATAAGAGACCTTGGCACCCCTGTTTCGGGCACCCTTTGCTATAAGCGCTCCGGTTGAGCGGCAGTGACGGTGCAAATCAGTTAGGGTCTCACTGGGGTTCATCTCCCTATTATACATGAAACGAGAAGGGTGACTGTTGATGTCTATACCAAGTAGGAAAGCCGAGGCCCATGCGATGTGATTTTAAATATCTGAGGACAGACCTTTATTATTCGTTCTTACATTTTTTATTAAGTAAGTAGGTATATCCATTTATCGATATTACGTCACAATCTTATATATAGGATTCAAAGATTTTGTTATTGAATTCTATATTATATGACGAAACCTACTTCGGTGTAAATTAGTTTCCTCTCGTTGCTGTCTACTTTATAAAGTAAATAGTTTATTGTAATCGGACGTCTAAATATGTGAATAATACATACATACATACATATCATCACGCCATAGCCCTTGCAGGGTAGGCAGAGAGAACAGAGTGCCAGAGAACTCTATCCTTGCATACTTCACTCGCTTCCTCAACATTCATAATTCTCTTTATATACGCTCGCCGGTTTTGGAGACTCTTGACTCCACCTTCCTTCAGTACGTGACCAATCTGGTCTAGGTAGGTGAGTCTCGGTCTCCCCCGGTACCTACATCCTTTCACTTTCGCATTGTGTATCTTCTTAACCAGACGTTCGTTCGGCATTCTTTCTACATGTCCGAACCATCGGAGCATTCCCTTTCGCATCTTTACACCAATACTCTCTTGACGAAACCTACTTCGGAGAAAATTAGTTTTCTCTCGTTGCTGTCTATTTTATAAAGTAAATAGTTTATTGTAATCGGACGTCTAAATATATGAATATCTCTTTAAAATAGTAATTCTTAAGCTTAATTTGACTGCACTGATGGCGTAGTGGTTAATATACCGTCCGTATATGATAGTGGCATGGGATCGATTCCCATGCAGGGCAATACTTTGTGCGTTCCACAAAATGTTGTACCATCCACTGAATCTGGGTTTAATTTATCTGCGTTAATTGCATATTTGTAAAGTTCCCCGCAATACAAGGATTATTTCCTTAGTGCAGGGTGGTGTTTAAAAAAAATCGATTAATTATACAGGATAAAATTATTTGTTTATTAACACTTTTATTTTTTTTTATCTCAAATTCATTTATCACAATTTTTTATAAGTATCCATCCACCTGTCAACCTGTCAACGTCCATTATTGGAAATAGATCTTCCCAAGGGTGATAATATTGTAATCGCAACGTATTGATGCGGGTTTGCAATCGCACTTAGTGTTATAGTAGGAAAGTGCTGCTAACCATTCGCTGATTTAGGAATCCTCACTTAGGGTGAGGTTACATGGCAAATATTGTATTCTTAACCAATCGCCACTCGGGTTTCGTATACATAGGTATATGACTGTTAACCTTCCTCGGTTCTTCAAATACTATGTACACTTGAGGCCTTCGGGTCATATTGACCCGATTTCAATAATATGAAGTAATTGCTTTAAATTAAGTACATAATCTTTATATTTTTAAGACAAATTTATTAAATAAAAATAAGGAAACATTATACGACTATACGTACATATATTATTACTCATTTTCCTGGCAACACGAAAGGCATAAAATTTCAAAATGTTTCAGACATATACCTTTCTTACATTTTTTACAGATATTTGAAGTTTTTACATCTTTTGAAGATGGACGACGTACACTGCACCTTTTTCTTTTATTAGAACTCTGAGTAGTGGAAGTATTCGTTGTCTCAGTAATTACACTCGTTGTACTAATTCCCGTGAAGCATTTGTATGAGGAACAGTTTGCCTACGCTCTATGTGATCGTTTACCAATTCCATACCTAATTTCTCTAGAAACAATCGTCTTTGTACTGTTCTCTCTTCTGTTTCAGTCTGGGTGGGTGTCACAGTATAATACGTAAGCATTGAAACATGAAATATCAACCATATTATGAAATATGGCTGGCCACCCGGCCTAGTCATTCGTTTACAACTATAGGCCGAAACCATTTTGTCTAGAAAATCAACAGCACCCTTTGTTGCATTATAATCCATGATCATTTTTGGTTTCTTCTACTCTGAATCATTTATTTCTATTTTATTATGATTTGTGCTCAACAAAATCACATTTTTGTTTTTTTTTTCGGAATGTATGAGACAAAAACCATTTTTGAATTGAATGCAAAAGTATATGAAAACACAGGTTTTTTTTCGTATCTAAAAGATCTACGGGTATCTGACGTTTATTTTTTCGCAAGGTTTCAAGAATGGTAAGTTTACGATCTAAAAGTTTTTCAGCTAATTCATAAGATGTAAAAAAACTATCACATGTAAGGTTGTAGCCCTGTAAATCTTCTGTCAGATCCAAAACTACGCGCATTCCTTATTTTTTTCGGCGCACTTTCCTGAAGTTTTCCAGTATAACACAATTGAACGAACAAGTTGAGATATGACTAGCATTTATAAATTGTAAGTATATTCTTAGAATGCAACAAAGCATTATTGTTTGTAGAACACGGGCTTTTATGACCCGAGGATCTTTTGCATACTCGGGTCTTATTGACCCGAGGAACCTAAGAAGGAAAAATCTTAATTTTCTTAAGATAAAAGACTTCACCATAATTTAACAATACTAATATATAGTGAATGCATAATTAATAATTGTCATGAAGTCTTAATGAATTATATTAATAATTACCACTTTTATTGTCAGTTAAATTTCAGTTTCGGGTCAATATGACCCGAAGAACCGAGGAAGGTTAAACTACATAAACAATTGGTATAACTTTAAAATACTATACTACCGTGTAGTTTTATTTTAGGCGATTATCAAAGTGTATTTCAAAATAAGTAGCTAATTCGTTGAGTAATTATGTTCTTTTCTTATTATAAAAAAACTGACAGATAGTGCCTAATGCAATGTTTCCACTGAAAAAAATCTTGCAAATTAATCGCAATGTTTAAATAGAAGGACATTATAATAAAACTCCCATTCTGGAAACTATGGTTTTTTCTTTTTAAAAAGAAATATCATATATGTCAATCTTTTTTTTTTCTAAAAAGGAATGCAGTTCTAGGTGCTAATGCACGCTGGGCCGGCCACGGATATGCAGGAATTCTTAGCAGTGGTGGCCATGAGGCGATGGGGAGGGAACATAGTGCTTTACGGAACCGCACACCGCCCTTTCGTGGCCTCGAGCTAATCTGACAAATGAAAAAAAAAGATGCTACAGCATAAATGAGAAAATTTACACACATATATTTTGATGGAAATTTCATGTAACTGCCAAGATCGTAAATAAATGCATAGCACTAAATACGTATCATTAAGAGACAAAAGTAGAATACGGGCATTAAGAACAAAATAACTAAATCAAATCAAATTATTTATTATGCATCAAATCAAATTATTTATTATGCATCCCTTATAAGGGCACTTACATATTGTCAATTTTACATATATTTTTAAATTAATCTACCACCGGATCGGAAAGACGCCACAAACTGAGAAGATCCGGCAAAAAACTCAGTGTGCTCGTCATTATTTTTTTAAATTACGTTTTTTTAAATATTATTTGTAATAATATTAACACTAACTATGCATCTAACTTCTGACTAACTTAACCAGCCAGTTTTATTTCGATTTATCTTTGACAAGTATCAATGGAGTGATGACACTTGTTATTAGGCAATCACATTGTTAAAGATTATTAGTTGTAAAAACTTTTACAATAAATACATAATAGGCTGGCCATATATTTTCTAATCGGGTCAACCTTTTCCATTATTAAATGCTTAATAATAGTTTACTAGTACGATAGCTGAACGGTATGACATTACATTGTTTCAAATTTGGTTTGAATCAATAAATAATAAAGCTTTAGATTTTTTTAACCTCCCAACTTATAATTTATTCAGTTTACCCAATAGGCATATTCTGTTTTCTATACATACATACATACACATCATCACGCCATATCCCTTGCAGGGTAGGCAGAGAGAACAGAGTGCCAGAGAACTCTATCTCTGCATACTTCACTCGCTTCCTCAACAGAAAAAGGAAGTCTCTGTTTTCTATGGTCATATGTATTATATGATTTTTTAATGAGTTAGATTGTAACACTGTAGTAAATAGTTTGAATTACTTGTCCCTTGTAACTGTATTTCCTCGCATTGCAATTATCCACTGCTTGCAACTAATGTATGCTCTAATGTATGCACGCTCTCATCTCGGCTTGATCATCCGGTCTAACTAAAACAATTGTGGCCGAAAAACCGAAGTTTCCGTACAAGTTAGGCACTCAAAAAAAAAATATCAAGGTAACATAATTCTTATTTGAACTCCTAGTTATTGTGCTGAATATGTTTTGACATTATTTTACCATGTTTAAAAAACATAATGATATGATTATTATGTTTTAATTGTAAAAAGAATATGAATACTAAAATTGAGTAGTTTTCTTTGTTTAATAAAAGTGAACTGAGATATTTTAAATTTTAAAGGGAAAATATGGTTTATATTTTTTTCTACTTCTATAATAATACTTATAAATATTAAATTTAGACGAATAATTTGGACAGCTGGTATGAGCACTTATAAAATACGTTCTATCACTAAAATCCTGCTACAAAATAGTCACAATTTAAAAATATACTACCTTACACTAAGTGTCGCTTACTGTTGTCTTCTTATACTGTAAGAGTATATAATGTTCAGAAACATTATATATTGTTCAGAAACAATTCTTTGCATAAAAAGACGAAGTACGGCCACGGCTATACTCTAAAACATGGCTTTGTTGAATACATTTCCTTTCATATTTTAGTGTACAATGATGACGTATTTGGATTTAAATTTTTGAATTCTTTTTTTTAATTTAAATAATTATGCCGTTTATTTTAGTGTGGATATATTTTAAAAGAAAAATATATAACAATAAAATATTATACATACATACATACATACATATCATCACGCCATATCCCTTGCAGGGTAGGCAGAGAGAACAGAGTGCCAGAGAACTCTATCTCTGCATACTTCACTCGCTTCCTCAACATTCATAATTCTCTTCATACACGCTCGCCGGTTTCGGAGACTCTTGACTCCACCTTCCTTCAGTACATGACCGATCTGGTCTAGGTAGGTTAGTCTCGGTCTCCCTCGGTACCTACATCCTTCCACTTTCGCATTGTATATCTTCTTAACCAGGCGTTCGTTCGGCATTCTTTCCACATGTCCGAACCATCGGAGCATTCCCTTTCGCATCTTTACACCAATACTCTCTTTCATACCTACTCGCTCTCTTACGTCGTCGTTACGAATGCGGTCGGTCAGCCTAACTCCACAGATTTTCCGCAGAGATCGCATTTCGACCGCATTAATTTTACTATCATACTCTTTTCTGCATACCCAACTCTCGCTTCCATACAGTAATGTTGGGACAAGCACTGCGTTATGTATTGCTACACGTGCCTTCTGGCTGAGGTGGTGGCTGCCGAGAAGTTGCCCCAACGCTCCGTTCACTCTATTTCCCGCATTCACTCTTCGCTCTATATCAGTGGTGTACCTTCCATCTCGGCTAAATCCACATCCAAGATATACAAATTCATCCACTTGCTCTAGTACATCATTACCTATTGTTACTCTTACATCTGTTCTGGTTTTATCTCTTTCAAAGACCATTATTTTGGTTTTGCTCACATTCACGCGTAGACCCCTTTTCTTACAATCTTCTGTCATTGTGTCGACTAGGGTCTGCAGGTCAATCGCTGACTGTGCCAGCAGGACTGCATCATCTGCATAAAGCAGAGCAGTGACCACTGAGTCGCCCATCTGGACTCCCACATTCATATCGTTCAACCTTTGGAGACATTTATCCAGATATATGATAAACAGCCTGGCTGACAGAACGCACCCCTGCTTAACGCCGATATTGACGTCAAACCAAGGCGACATTCCATCATCCAGCCGCACACAGGCTCTACAGCCCATGTAACTGGACTGCACAGCCTGTAGCAGTTTACCGTTAATACCATACTCCGGTAAAATGTCCCAAAGTTCCTTTCGTACAACCGTGTCAAATGCTCTCTCCAGATCCACAAAACTGCAGAAAACCCTCTGACCTAGAGCCAGATGCTTCTCCACAATGTTGCGCAGAGAGAACACTTGATCCATGCATCCCCTTCCACTCCTGAAACCTCCTTGTGTCTCACACAGTAAACCATCGGACACCATCCTCATTCTCCTTTCAATAATTTTTCCATACACTTTTGCTGCCAAACTGGTCAAGCTTATGGCTCTGTAATTTGCGCAGTCATAACGTGAACCCTTGTTTTTAAACAAAGGCACGATGACTGCGCTATTCCAGTCCCTGGGAACCATTCCCGAGCTCCAACATAAATTGAGGAGCAACAGGAACGCCTCCCAGACACAAGAGCCACCAAGCTTGATCATCTCGGCAGACACCATATCAATGCCCGCTGCCTTACCATTTTTCAAACTTCTTATCGCCCATTCAACTTCATCCATACTGATGCCATCGGAGGACGCCGTTGTCGAATGTTGATCTACTAAACCACATCCAACACCGGCGCCAACCGTAGCATCCGCATACATATCGCCAAAATATTCACTCCATCGGCTTAACACGTCTTGTGTTTGTGTAAGAATGTCTCCACCTTTAGACCTTATTTTATTCATTCTGAAGGCTGACCAACCACCCCGAGACTTCTTCACCTCCCTCCAAAAGAGTTTGGTGTTACCCTCGAAGTTTTTAGTCAGCCTATCTTCTGCACTCATACTTGCTCTATCACGTTTCTCTTTCACTAAGGCCTTGGTGTCATTCTTACATTGCCGATATATTTCTTTCTTCTGTTCAGTCATACTGTCATTCAGATTCAAAGAAGAGACATAGTCCAGCCACGCTTTCTTCTTTTGCTCTACGGAAGCTGCCACTTCCGCATCCCACCATGCATCACCATTTGTTTTTCTATGCTTCTTTGAACTTCCACATACTTCTTTCGCTGTATCTACCATACTCTCTTTCAATACTCTCCAGCATTCTTCAATGTCCGATTGCGGCTGGCTTGCCATCGTCAGCCGTTCTCGGACACCCTCTGCATACTTTTCTCTTACACACTCTTCTTGCAACCTTTCAACCTTTATTCTTTCAAGCCCTCCGAAGTGGACACGCTCTCGCCAGTGCCTCCACTTTCTGAACAGACCACTAAATCTCGCAATAACGAGATAGTGGTCCGTGTCGACTGTGGGGCCCCTGTAGGCTCTTGCGTCCAATATTTTGCTTCGGAGGCGACTGTCTACCAAAATTAAATCTATTATGCTTTTCTGTTCATTCCTTCTCCATGTATACATATGGATGTCCTTATGTTGGAAAAATGTGTTTGACACAATAAGGTTTCTCTCCATGCATACATCCGCTATGAGCCTACCTGCGTCGTTCACTCTCTTATCACCAAATGGACCAAGTACGTCCTCATAGTCGGGACGCTTGGTCCCCACCCATCCGTTCAAATCTCCGCATACAATCACGCGTTCACTGGTTTCTGCCATATCCAGAACTTCCCTAACATTGTCCCAAAACTTCTCTAGGTCTGATGCCACCGAGGATCCTACGGGAGCATATGCTACAACCATGAATACCTTGGTGACACCTAGTTTTATACGGACCCAGAGAAGTCTGGGATCATACATTCCGTAATCCTTCACACCTGAGGCCAAGCGAGAGGACAACAGCACTCCTACCCCCATGCTGGCTCGATCGCTCTGTGGTACACCAGACCACAGAGCCATCCCGCCACCAGGAAGATCGCAGGCGTCGCTGCCCCTTCGCTTGGTCTCTGTTACACAGAGCACGTCTAGCTGTTTGTCCGCCATGACGGATATCAGCTCGTGCAACTTACCTTCCACACAACCTCTTACATTCCACGTGCCCACCCGGCACTCCGTTCTCTCTCATAAAATATTATGTATCAAATTAATAATAAGATTATACCTAATAGTAGGCTTATGTTATTATATTAAATGCAGTGTATGCAGAACAATTAGTAATGTATAGACACCTAAGATGAAGGCCGTTATTCTGTTATCTCAAAGCTCAATGTTTATCTTTTTAATATTCAAACTGTATTATGTCTACTTACGTTCCGAGGGTGTCATATTGAATATAGTATGACATGATGGCAAGGACGATCATAACACTTCAAACGACATCTCATTCGTCAAACTATGATGAGCCGCTTAGAAATTATGAAGGGATAGATAAACATACATGTAATATAAGATACAAACTTACAGGTCAAACACCTATGAATATTACTCCTTTCGACTTTGTCATAGACGATTCAAGAAAAAGTTGTCTTTTGCCATCCTCTCTCATGATTGGCCACAACTATCACCAAGCTATCAGTCTACTTGGTTCCTCCAACACGGCGTACACAATGAATTATGATAATAATAAAATAATGCATTTTATTAAATTCAGGCAGGTATCATATCTTGAATTAAATTTAGAAGTTCGAAGCGTTTTCGGAGTTTTTTAATTGAACTGTAAAAATGTAGGCTCTACAATTTGATTACCAGTGAGTTGACAAAAAAGCATAAGATGGTAATAAACTGGAAATTCAAATCAGGTATAATTTGCAATTAATACAGTATAATATTGTGTCTTCTCTAACATGTTATTTAAACTGATAACACACTCGTGTTTATACGAACTTGAGGGCGATTTATGAACTTGGAATTATGCAATAAAAATATTTATGATGAGATCTTTTTATCAGGTTAGGCAGAGGTAATTTTTCGTTTGTAGCTTAAGCAGTCTAGTAAGTACGTACTCGTATGTATTAACTAGACACTTCTAGATATATAGTATTGTGTTTCCATAGAGAAATGATTTAAAGAGGAAGAAACCCTTCCACCATACATTATAATATTACAGAGGAAGGAAACATGTTACGCCGAGTATGGTTTAAAAATATCCATAAATATATTATTCATATAGACAAATTAAGGTTTATAAAAATGTTTAATATTCGATGAAGTAACTAATTACGTGGTGGGCACGTCAAAGACGTTAAGGTATGCAGTCGGCCCTACAAAGTATCTATTGTATTGAGTGATATATATTGTAGTTTGATCACGTAGTAATCCATTGAGTCCCATGGCCCATCAAACTTGCAGACATCGCGCGTTTGGGTGGTCTTAAAGTCTTACCAGCTTGACTATCTCCCTACTGAATACATACTCGTATTAAAATTATTTTAATATTTGAACAACCTATCTGAGTAGTAAAACACTACATTTTAAAATAAACGTGTCATAAATACTAATCTTACTTATCCGTGTGGTGACGGAGTAAGAATACTATTCACCACCCCATATCTTACCCGTGTGTGATCGTACGAGACGACTAAGGGATATGAAACGCATATAACATCTATGCGAGAGAAGGAAAACTTGGAACAAAACCTTATACCAACACGTCTGACCAGCGTGGTATAGTAGGTTAATTTCCCTCCTATTATGGAGGAGACTCGAGCCCAACAGTGGGACATTTATGGGCTGTGATGATGATGATGAAATACTAATCTCTCACTAACTTTACATAAATAAATTAGGCTAAAAACTCTATCTCTAAAGACTCTATTTTAGACGTACCTATAGACAATATAGAGAGACAAGGATTCATCTGAGTAATTCTCTACGATTTTGATCTCTCGACCCAAATATTTCATATATAATTAGGGCTACCGGCTGGTAGTCGATTACTCCTGTTTTTCAACGAAACTATGAGTTCCATATTTTATCTCAGACCAAAAAAAATAGCTGTGTGATTAGACTTTATTGTTTAATCACTGTTGTTGTGTGGTTATATAGTAAGTAAAACAATGTGTTATTAACATACTACTATTACATATCTTCTATCTATTTAATTATAATCCTTAGATAAATTTTAATTTTAATATATTATTTCTAAAGATTATATTATATAAAAATAAAAAATTCAAATTACAGTACAAAAAAAAAATCATTAATTATGGGGGACAATTGTGAATCGCACAAAATATTTTCCTGCGTGGGAATCGAACTCGCGGCACTTGGTCCGGCAGATTCGTGTCTTAACCACTTCACCATCTCTGTAGTCAATATATGTTTATGATTTGATATTATACGTAGTTGATCTGATTAAGAAAAATCAAATGATATATAATTGATTTTTATAAATATCTATCATCATTCATCATTCTCCTACTCTTATTCCAATTACTTGGGGTCGATACAATATGTACTCTTTTTTAATAGTACGTATTGTAATAGTTTTTGGCAATAGTTTTATGACCGGTCGCCTGCCAGACGCCAACCCTCCTTGGGAATGTAATTGCTGACCAAACGGCATCAGATGGAGTTGGCCCAGGGCGTTATAAGACTCTCAGTCATCGTTTTTAAAAATATACATTATATTAAAATATCCATGTGGTGATGTAGTAAGAATGCAATCAATAATCATTCATTCCTAGTAGTTAATTTCTTTCGAACGTAGAGGAAGCTCAAGTCTCAAATAAAATGTGGACGTATATTGGTAGAAGCGTAGATATTTTTTTCTTTACAACAATCTGCGCTAAGAAACTAATCTTTACATGAGAGTTTACAATTTTACAATTAACGAGCACAAATTATACCCAGGCTTATTACAACAATTTGTGGATCTCACAAAGTATTATCCTGCCTGAAAAACGTACTCACGGCACTGGGGATACTTAATTATTACGCCATCTGTGTAGTAAAAAGAAAGAATATTATCATTAACTAAATGGAAAAGTGAAATTATTCCTACCGTTTCTGCACTACAACTGGTATAACTTGTAAATAAATATGATCAATATAATATTACAAGTAAATAAGAAGATACAGAGAAAGATACAGAGAAATAAATGAAATTAGTAATAAATAGGAAAAATACTACAACGTGAGGTATACTGATATTTTATTAAAAATGTCCCGCTATTTTAATTACCCGGCTTACCTTAAAATTTATACTTATTAAATCCGCCTAGTGTACACTAATAACTGTACTCGTAAATTTTATGAAAAAATAGGAGTGTTTACAGATTTTTGTTGAAAGTATTTTTACGTTATATGGTAAAATGAATTTATTTAAAGTGCCATTATGGTTTGGTGTTGTAAGTGTAAACGGTCTTAACGGTTAATTCAAATAAGAGTGCTACCAATTGTAAAGATCTGGATCGATGCTTGGTTCAAGTACAAATTTGTAACGAATTTTTATAGCAAAAAAATATCTATGATAATTAAAAAGACAATAAACAAATAAGAAGGAAATAGACTCATCATATATTACGTAAAAGTAAAATTTTAAGTTATTTTTGAAAAAAAAAAAAAATAACGTCAAGTTACATAATCTCACTAAGAATTAATACGATCGTTCTATTTTTTGCGATTTTTTGTAAGTTTACTTTTATCTTAGCTGAAAACTTTGAAACAGCCATTTCTGTTAACTCGATTAAAGAATGACATAACTTTATATCTCAGTATCAACGTAGTGATCCAATTTAGTAAAACGTAGCTTAAATAAAACCAAAAAAATACGTTCTATTAAGTAAAAGAGTAGATTCGTTACGTATGCAAGTACGTTTTTATTAAAATAACATGGGTACGTAACGTGCTTTAGCTCTAAAGAGCTTATAATAGTAAGTCAATTGCCTTCCACCCGCATTAAATATGGGTCTACGCGTGAATGTGAGCAAAACCAAAATAATGGTCCTTGAAAGAGATGAAGCCAGAACAGATGTAAGAGTAAAAATAGGTAATAATGTACTAGAGTAAGTGGATGAATTTGTATATCTTGGATGTGGTTTTAGCCGAGATGGAAGGTACACCACTGATATAGAGCGAAGAGTGAATGTGGGAAATAGAGTGAACGGAGCGTTGGGACAACTTCTCGGTAGCCACCACCTCAGCCAGAAGGCACATGTAGCAATACATAACGCTGTGCTTGTCCCAACATTACTATATGGAAGCTAGAGTTGGGTATACAGAAAAGAGCATGAAAGCAAAATTAATGCGGTCGAAATGTGATCTCTGGGAAAAATCTGTGGAGTTAGGCTGACCGACCGCATTCGCAACGACGACGTAAGAGAGCGAGTAGGTATGAAAGAGAGTATTGGTGTAAACATGCGAAAGGGAAATATATATATATATATATATATATATATATATATATATATATATATATATATATATATATATATATATATATATATATATATATATATGTATATATATATGTGGTAATCGCTACGAATACTATCAACTATAACTACTTTACATTGCGGGTGGGTGTCGTAAAAATACCTGAGCCATGAGATGATGATATAAAAATTCCTTTCACTTTATGTTCAATGAACGAAAAAAAATCTTAGACTAGTCTTTACTAAGAAACTAAGAATTTTTCTTTTAATAGGAGATGATAACTTTTTTTGGGCAGCAAAAGTAATTTGATTCCGTGCTCCCCGTATTTGTATTAAGTTAAAACACATTGCCGACAATTTCTTAGCCCATTTCTAGTCCGGGATGGCCACGGAAGGCAAGGAAGCGGTACCAGTGGCCGGCCCAATGGCGATGGGGAGGGAATACGGTGGGTTATGGGGCCACGCGCTGCCCTTCCGTCGCCCCGGACGGTACGGGCGACGTGTGACCGGGCCATAGCCTACCAAAAAAAAAAAAAAGCCCATTTCTAGTAATGTGTTGTATGAGTGGAAGACCATCATCAGAGCAGCTAATCAATAAGCAGCTTTGCGGTAGAAGTAGCTCAAGAAGATCGTCATTAATTGATCATCATTAACTGATCGATTGGTTTAAAACTTATGTCATAATAGCAACCATGTACTCAGCATACCACTACCCTATTCAATAACGCGGTATTGAATATCGTAGTGGAATATTGCGTATAAAGGCGAGCCTTTAGATCTTTCAACCACAATCAGATAACAAGACCTTGCAGTTCTGACTGTAAGTGAGGACTCGTCAAACACTATTAACGTTATATGTGACTTTTTGAGTTTATTATATTATCTACGTGCTCTTCTAAAGCGTCTGCGGAGTTCACTAGTTTCATTTTCTAGAAGTGAGCAAAAATTTACGTCTTTGAACTATGTCAGCACAAAGTATGACATTATTTCAGCGTTTTCTTCTGCATTTATTTCGTATCAATGTACCTAAACTTGCTATAGAGTAGATGACGCATTTACGTCGGCGCCTACTATCTTTTTGTTGTCCGTAAGAGACAGCAATGTATGATGAAGATAGTGTAAGTGAGGAATAATGAAATCTAAATAATGAATATAGCAAGATATACTGAACAACCCTACAGGATGGGAATGTGACCGACGTGACATCACAATGTGATGGGACCTTTACTTTGGCCGCCTATGGTCTGAATATACGCCGTCAGTTCTGTCCGGGGCGACGGAAGGGTGGCGTGTGGCCCTATAACCCTCCGTATTTCCTCCCTATCGCCATTGCTCTGGCCACTGGTACCGAATCCTTGACATCCGTGACCAGCCCGGCAGATTATCCTTTCGGGTACCGTTCCACTTACTCACCCGGTCAGCCTCTTTGCGGGTGACGGACTATTTCCCGGTCACAGACTGGTGGGCTAAGGTTTTGTAATGAAGTAAGTGTAAATTTAGAACTTGATAAATATATTTCAGCTCGTGATTTACTTTCCAACTGAATAAACCTTAGCAGTAAGGTTAAGACTTAGGCAGATAAGTGAACATTGTGGTGTTGCGCTTGGATAAGTATTATGTCCAATATATAAAAAAAAGATCTAACTGTGAAATCGCCATCATATCACTGTGAAGATTTAATTGTCCTATTTATACACTATTCATTTTAATAGTTAGTATATAGTTATTATTATTTAAACTTGTAGGTTCGGCAGTCTGACGTGCCACAAGAATGATCGTGGATCGTGAAAGAAAGTTAGTGACATAGTGTATCTCATTGCAACAAGGGAAATCTTCCATAAATATATTTCTTTTTGATATACTTCATAAGTCGTCAAATAATAATATACCAACGTTCTTATGGATTACTGTCACACCTGAATAGCTCCTGCTAAAAACATTTACGCACTGACATGTACTTGCGCAGATAAAATATGATCAATCGGACTTAAAACGGATAGTCTGTTGGGTTTCTAGTTACAATAGCACCTTGACAAACCTTGTACAGACTTCATAGAAGCAAAGAGCGTCGGCCATGCCTGCCGACGAGTATGGCTCGTCTAGAGGATTCTCTGCTATTATTAAAGTGGACGATCGGGCGAATTACAGTCCGATATTATATATTAGGTATAAAATAAACTTATTAATAATTTATACAGTGATGTCTCTTACAAACAATAACTAACATCCATACATTTCTCTAAACTGTAGGTAAAATAATTAGTGGTATTTTCATTTCATTTTCGATTTATTTTAAATGTCTATTCAATTCATATAAAACGTTTACAAATCTTTTGTGAGAATTACGTTTACCACTAGAGGACATTATTATAGATACAATTTGTTATATTGACAAAGCAGTGGAGACCAAAAATCTCGTCATAGTAACGCATTCAGTGACTACTCGCTCAACAAAAAAGTCATTGAAAAGAAAAACTTACTTAACTTACCCACTTCAATCTCATAGCACTTTAGGGACTTTTATTCCCTTATGCCTTCAAACTTATCTTTATAATAACAGTTTATAATGCTCAATCTTTAATTTAAGTACTAGCCCTTTCACGTGAAATAATCTACTCTTCCTTTACATAATTTTGGCATTTATAGAAAAATAAAAATAGGAGGTCCTTTTTTGCATGAAATTTAACATGACACTATTGCGTCAGCGAATAAAAATTACAAATATTATTATATATTATAATAAATATTATTAAATTTATTTTAAGTATTATGACAAACAGTATATTTTTTATTTCTACAATCGTAAGTACAATATTAAAAAAATATTTCAAAAATATTCACCAACCCTTTCTTTCAAGTAGTTATCATAAAGGTCAACTATGGGTTAAAACAGATAAAATCAATACAAGAGAACATCGAAAGAGAACGAAAAATTAAAATAAATGCCTGTCCTACTACAATAACTGCTATGTCAAGTATGTACATTGCTTACTATAACAACTGACAAAAGGGTCGCGTTCACTAGTAGAGAGTATATGGGCTGAATATGTCCAAATAGTAGATATATCATTATTTATCAGTTATGAATTTAAATAAAATTTCTACTTCCATTTATTTAACCTATTATGTACGTTTTCGTAATAAAATATCAAAGCAGCAATTGATTTTCATGATGAGTTAATACATACACATACATACATACATATCATCACGCCATATCCTTTGCAGGGTAGGCAGAGAGAACAGAGTGAAAGAGAACTCTATCCTTGCATACTTCACTCGCTTTCTCAACATTCATAATTCTCTTCATACACGCTCGCCGGTTTCGGAGACTCTTGACTCCACCTTCCTTCAGTACGTGACCAATTTGGTCTAGGTAGGTTAGTCTCGGTCTCCCCCGGTACCTACATTCTTACACTTTCGCATTGTATATATTCTTAACCAGACGTTCGTTCGGCATTCTTTCCACATGAGTTAATATCTAATGCCATATGCTAACTTGTTCCATAGATGTATATTTAGACTGTTTATCGTTGCTAATACGGATATCCGTCATTCGTTAATCCGCTGGAATTATCATATTTAGGACATTTCGAAAATGAGTAGTGAATTAGAAATTCTCAGTTCAAGTAGTTCCTAACTGTTGATAGGTATACCGAGAACTTTCGTTTACACCAATAATATTGTACAATTAGGATGTTTTATCATTAATTTATTTCTTAATTTCTTTCCTTTTGACCTTTACCTTATCGGAATAGATATAAATTTTCTTTCTTCCAATGAGATTATAGAAAATTATCTGAATTGTGTTTTGCTGTTCAATGTAAGACCTTTCATTCTTTTTTTGACCTTACCAATCATTGTCATACACAAATAGGTTTTTTTTTTGGCGGCTATGGTGTGGTCACGCCCCGTTAAATCCGTCCAGGGCGACAGAAGAAGCGGCGCACAACTCCATAGACCCGCTCTACAAGTACCTCTCGACGCCATGCAATTGGGCCACCGGAACCCAGTCTTTCTTACATTTAGGCCTAAGATTCGTATTCGGCAGAATTACGATAATAGTGCGCTGCTATTCGCCTGCTGTTGCTGCCATTTGCTATAAGCATTACAGATTTCACGAATGTTTAAAGAATATCTGTTTGCCTATATGATCTATTATTGAACACAAGTCTATGTGACAGTGAAAGGAGTATTAATTTGGATAAGATTTTCTTTCCTTCGTAGAACTTAGAAATATTTGAACTTAGAAATATTTGAACTTAGAAAGGTATTCACATTGTTTTCTAATTTTTTTAACATATGAATAATGATAGCAATAATGATTCTTGGTGTTTATGCGAGTATTTAATATTTAAAATACAACATTTTACGGTTTTTGTCGCATTTGTGCAACTTAAAAACTTACAAACGCGGTAAAATCCTTGTAAGTTCCTTATTACAAATAATAGTAATGTAAAAAAATATCTGTAGTCTCTTTAGCGATGCCACATTAACTGCCGTTATATCGAAGCGCTGAAGGGTTTTATAAAAAAGCTACAGTGTCAGTTCATATCTGGGATAATAGTATGAAAGTGATCCAATTGGCGAAAGGTAGGAGATGTCATCTCGCCGAAACTGTTCCCACTGCATTGGAAGATGTCTTCGAATTATTAGACTGGACCCGACTCGGTATCAACATTAACCAGTAGACTTCATAACTAAGCTCAAAGTCGCTCAGCGTGCTATGGAGCGGGCTATGCTCGGGATTTCCCTGCGAGATATAATCCGAAATGCGGCAATCCGTAGAAGAACGGGTGTAACCGACATAGCACGAAGAATTAGCATGCTGAAGTGGCAATGGACAGGCCTCATCGCTCGACGAACTGACAACCGCTGGGGAAGAAAGTTTCTCGAGTGGCGACTACGTATCGGACGACGCAGTGTAGGACGCTCCCTCCATTAGGTGGACTGATGACCTGGTGAAAGTTGCTGGGCATTGTTGGATGTAGGCGGCATAGAACCGCACTCTGTGGTGTAACATGAGGGAGGCCTACGTCCAGCAGTGGACTGCGATAGGCTGAAATGATGAATGATGATTCAGTTTGTAATCATATTTATTTTATATTACATGGATAAAAATATATTTTATATTTTTTTCTAAATGTAAATTACTATTATTTATGATATAGTAATACAATTACAGCCCTTGAAGTAGATATGTGTAATATATTCAAGTCTATAACGATAGTACAGAATACGCTTAGAATTCAATATAACCTACGGCTCGGTTTCTACTTAGTATCCAATTAGTAGTTTTAGGAAAGGTCTTTCACGTAATCGTCATAAATGGGTTTGGGGTTATTAGGGAATAAAACCTAACACTAAAATAATAATGTACATAGGTCACGTAAGTTCACTGTAGGTGTCGGCTTAACACTCCCCTAGTAACAGGTATTATTGTTCACGAGCGAAAGTTATTAGGTACTTATCATCCGGTGAGCTATTACCTCATTTACCACCATATTCAATAAAGTAAATCTACGTCAATTCAAAATGGTAATTATTTAATAGCATAAATATATATAAGCACATTTTTATAAGTACTTTACTTACTTTCCGCATCTGTGTGCACATATTTCCGATGAATATATCATCGGAAATATGTGCACACAGATGCGGAAATCTCAATCTCTGAAATAAGCCGCTCATGTACACCATGAAATCCAGGTATTTAATGGGAAATATAATACCTTCTTTTCGTAGGCTTTTTTTTATTTTCTAATCTAAATTCTCGACTAGTACGTGCTTATGAAATTTGTTCTTGTTGAAAATATTTTAAACTAAGCTCTGAAATTTCATGTGATCTATCTGCCAACAGTTATAGTTATGTTAAGGAGACTGAACTATTAACTGTTTTCGTTGAAGATGACTTAAAAAGATTCTTTTTATCCATATAATTCGATTGATAATCAATTAAATTTTTCTAAAATTAATAAACTTTTATTGGATATCGACGAACCATCAATAAAAACAAAACGCGTATCAAGGTTTTGTGAATATGAAAAGGCTGTTAAAAAAGCTGTGAGTAACGCACGTAAAAGCTGTATTAAACAATATGATGTTATATATATATATATATATACTAGCAGAGCAGCTCGGTAACGCGTTGCTGTGGCTAAGGTAGCCTCAGTAACACGTGGTGGTTATGCTAATAAATTTTAGCTTATATGAAACGTTTGTACGTTTAATATAGCGCCAACTATTAAATACTTATTCAATCCAGTCAACAGATACCGCCATCAGTTAGAATCGTTTGGAGATAACAGATAATTGTGACTATCAAATAATAGACCAATAATTTGCAATAAAATAATATTGCGACTATAAATTGAGATGAAAGCTATCCTATCTTTTAAGTTGTATCAAACTACACATGCTGTGCAAATTTGATTAAAATCGGTTGAGTACTTTAGGAGTCCATCGCGGACAAACAACATGCCGCGTAATTTATATATATTAAGAATATGTATATAAAACAAAATCGTGTTAGTTACACCAATTATATCTCAAGAACAGCTGGACTAATTTTTATTATCTTTTTGTTTTTGGATTTGTCTTCGTCAGGACATCAGTCAAAATATTAGTCTAAACGTTCATTTGTTCATGGTATAACAAAACGCAACCGACACCTTACGTAATATTATCTGGTTTGTTTTAAAAATACTGCGAAATGTAGAAATTGAAATTGAGCTATTGATGTATACGTGAGTACGAGTTGCGAGTGCTACGAGTATTATTATAATAAATGTTATTGTGTCAAAATTATTATTAACAATGCTTTGACAAAGAAGATCTGATCTTTCTCGACAAAGCCGTAATGCAATTAGGATTTGAAACATGGCGAATCAAGCTATTGAACAAGAACGAGATATTACTCGTGAAGGATACCGCATTAGTATAGCCCGACTTCCCCTGAAACGGCTTGGTTGACAATGAGGAAATCGTCAAATAATCTCAGAAATCAAGAACTAGATAACATAATCTCAAAAATTAATAACCTGATTTTCGACGCGCAAGTATAAATAGTCTCGCGCTTGATAACAAAAGGAAAAATGCATATTATATTTATTATCATAATAAAAAAAAAATTACTAAATAATTTTGAAAAACCAACAGATCTGAAAAAGATCAAGTACTAACTACACTCCCGTTAACTTGTTCCATAAAGATGATAAGACGTGAATTTGAAGTTTCTTAAAGAATGGTTCGAGCTGGCAGAGAAGTTAGAATTTTTTTTGCCTCACAACCTCCCAATAAAAAGAGAAAATGCCTAAATGATTCAACACTTGATCAGGATCGAAATTTTTATTTATTAGATTATGTCAGCCGTGTCATGTCTGGAAAGAAAGACTGTATTTCTGTGATAGAAAAAGGCAAAAAAATCAGAAGCAAAAAAGATTATTGTTACTTCATTTGGATAAGTTGTATAAAAAATTTAAAGAAGCATTTCCTAACGAGTAGATAGGTCAAACTAAATTTTAAGCCCCAGGTGCAACGAACGTATATCTGCTGAAAAAGTGGCACGCACAATGTCTGTGTGTGTAAAATTCATCAGAATATTATATAACAGTTGAACGGATTTAAAAATTAATTAAAAAAGAGAAATTGTTTTCTCTGAAAGCTAAATTATGGAATTTAAAAAAAAACTACGGTATTATGTTTTTTTGACTTTGTCCAAGTGATGATTTTATTATTAATAAATCAAAATTATTACTAGACACACTTGAAATTAACGAATTTACATGTAGCCAATGGAAAAGAACCGACAAATAAGAATAACTGTATCCCTGATGACGCAATTAACTTGTTAATTCACTCAAACCCTTTATTATACTTTAGTTCAAAATACTTTATTAATCTCGTAATAAATTTTATTGTTTTAGTCATTTGGATGATAATATTTTAAAAATGCGTTAGTTTAAGTTTTTTATTGGCGTTTAATAATAACTGATTAAGTAAATGTAGCTAATAATAGATGCAAGCTTGTTAATTTTTATTTAAAAAAAAATATGTTTATATAATTTCTGAATGTTATACTTTATTTTGAATATAGCAGCAGTGCGATTTTTGAAGAAAGATATAAAAAAGAAGATTTTTTGACTGATTTAAATATTTAGTGGTCCAAATTATTAAGACACGATTTCTTAGCTAAATCTCAAGCGTCTTATTTCACGAAGCAAAAAGAAACGGCTGAAGCTGGGGAATTTGTAGTTTACCTCGATTTTTCTGAAAATTATTCTTTTTTTTTGTACAAGATGCAATACAGTCTTATCATTGGTCCAATAATCAGGCTACAGTTCATTCGTATGTAGTATATAATCGAGAAAATCAAGAAATAAAACACGTAAATTACGTAATAGTTTCTGAAAAAATCAGTCATGGTGCACGTTCATTTTAACTTTTCAATTGTAAATGAATTAATTTTTTAAAACGGTGCAGTGACACAGTATAAAAATAAATATAATTTTGCAAATTTAGTAAATCATAAGAACGATTTTAATATTGAACGGCACTTTTTCGCCACATCTCATAGTAAAGGAGCATTCTTCGGAGGAAGTGTAAAAAGGCAACCTTATCGTAGTCTTCAACGTGATAATGATATTCACATAACTTTTAACTACCTAATCATTATTTGAATGGGCCAGAAAATCTTTTAAAAATATTGATTTTGGTTTTTGTTCTCAAGAAGAACATGACTCTCATGAACAAAAAAGCTACGTTTAAAAAAACCGACTTCAAAAACTGTAAAGTACAAAATAACTTAAAATACCTATCATTTGTATGTGCTATCTATTTATAGGTTTGAAATCGGTGCCAATCTCTAAACAAAATTATAAACAGCTTAGGTACTTACTGTAATGAAATTCCCATACTAAAGATACCGATACCGGCACCGAATTTAAACCTATCAATAGATAACACATACATATTTATTTATATGTATTTTAAGTTATTTTGTACATTTCAGTTTTTGAAGTCGGGTTTTTTTAAAGGTTTTTTTTTTATTTTGTACTTTTTAGTGTTACAGGCACACATAGGTTGTTCTATTAGTAGCGGGGCTTGAGCTACTCGTTCATTTGTCGCACTCATACTTAATGCTAATTATAGACTTATATGGTTTTCTCATGGATGACATTGTCAGAGCTGGACCAAATTGAAATGGGACCACATGGAAAGCACCAGATTTCAAATAAAAAAAGAATCATTAAAATCGCTTTGCCCAGTCGAAAGTTATGAGGTAACAAACATAAATAAAAATACAGACGAATTGAGAACCTCCTCCTTTTTTGAAGTCGGTTAAAAATACAAAACGGTTTTGGGAAAATCTATAACTATAAAAAAGACTCGTCAGTTTCATTATTATAGGGTTTTAGATGATGTGTCCCTTCAGTGCAAGCTTTTTGCGCAGATAAAATGTAGTTGTAAATAAAATTTTAAAGAAAATTTAGAAAAATCATATTTAATTTAACTTTTTCTTTGATTTTTCTATATCTTTTTTTTTGTTTAGCTTAAAACTGATCCGAAGCAAGCCCCAGTCAACCGCGCGTGCGAGCACGGTGTATTCATAGCGCTCATCGCCTGGGGTATAAACATTTTTTTATTGTTTAAACTAATAGCGAGCAGTAGAATTTTCTTACGAAATATTAAACTTAAATACCTATTTAAAGCATGTAACCGAAAAAAAATATCGAGGAAGAAGTCAAAATCTTCATTTGTTTAGTTAAAAGTTAATCGAAAATATAGTTGTTTAAAAAAAATAGATTTGTTTATTAAAATAGGGTTATTAAACGTTAACCCTGAAAATTTCATTCAAATATGTTTAACAGTTTAACTGCAATCAATTTTTATGCTCTAAAACTTTTATTATAAAAAATGTTGATAAATTGAAAATTAAAAAAAAAGACTGTGTTAGGGTTTTATTATTGATGATAAGTCCTTTATATTAAGATATATAATTTTGAATTCCCCGACCAAGTGGAATAAGGGGGGTCCACTTGACGTGATCTTACCGAATTGTATATAAAAGCCGTACTCAAGAACTCTTAAAAATATGTACGCAATTTTATTTTAAAATATTCTTGTGTTATTTCATTTAACATTCATTTTTCGTAGACATTTTAATTATATACGACACCGAATTAATTATTTTCATCATTGAGATATGTGTCACCAATATTTACTTTCCTAAGGAATTAATAAATTTGCCTGAGGGATCACAAGAAGAATGAACAGCTACATTCACTTAAAGCAAGTTATAATAGTAATTGCGATCATCAACCAACCTGCCCAGAGCGGCAATTATGACATTATCCATCCTTGGAGAGACCTACGTCCATTAGGTGAAAGTGAAATTGCCGATGGTTGGTTAAAAGGATGGATGAAACCTAAACATTGTACCGTTCACGTGGTGCTTTTAAACAATACTACAGATAACTTTGCAGGTGACAATAGTTGCGCAGAAAATATCTGCCACAGATTGGACGAGAAATACTTTACCCCATAACCTGCCGTATAACCCTCACTTCACAGATTCCTTGACTTTGGAAAAGTATCGCAATTTACACAAATAAAAAAAATGGTTTTGAAGGGCAAATAAAAATAAATAAACCAAAATTATATAAGTAACGTAATGACCGGTTTTAAATTTAACTTAATATTCACGTAAGAAATAACCAACTGCTTAATTCAATTAATTTATACACTACCTTTTATATAAAGCTAGGTTTATTTTCTGTGCAAATAGTTTTCAATTATTATTATTTTAAGCTACATTTTATATTTATATTATTCCCGTGGTTATACCGTATAAAATGTAATACTAGTTATAATAAAGATAATTGTACGATCTGTATAATACAATACTTTAATCTGTGTCAAGTAAGTCAGATTCTGCCAGTGGGTTTCTTCAAAAACGACTAAGGGTTATAATACGCATATAACTAATCTATGCAAGAGAGGGAATACTTGAAATAGTGGTAGGAGCACGCTGTACAAGTCACGGGCTGGTCCATTCGGGGTAATAGTACATTCGCAGAAGATCGTCGTCTAAGTAATGGCAATGTGCTATTGCGCTTCGTTCGGCGAGTGAGAGAGCTAGAAGCCTAACTGGGTGGGTTTGGGGATTGCAATGGTAGGCAGCAGCCTAGCTGTAGCCTTGGTTATAGCAAAGGTTAATGGGCGGCAGTGACAATTACCATCAGGTATGCTGCTTGTTCGTTTGTCACCATAAGCAATAAAATAAACCATGAAACCCTAGACCTATCTATCTGACCAGTGTAAAATAGTTGTAGAACACCAATTTTCCTATAATTTCGGCGGCTTGAACCCAGCAGTAGGAACATATGTAAGCTAAGATGATCAGACGATAAAATCGGATCAGAAGTGTAGTTGTAAAGCAGTGACTCATAACTTTACGTTATCACTCCTTTTTCTATATACCAGTAGCTTGTGTAGTGTATAGCATGGCACTATTATAATATAAATTTAATTTAGTTGTCGGTAATGACCTAAAATTTTTACCTTCATACCCACTAAACAAGTTTTAATTTAATATAAAATTGAATTGAGACGTATAAATTATTTTATATTTGCTCGTATTTATTCTCAATAGTGTATCCTGCAGTTGTTATACACTAACAGTACACAATTAAAGTTTTAGTTCCACGCGATTATAATGACGACTTCACGATTAAATTATGAGGACATATTAATTTTGTGAAGTGATATCCCTTAGTCATTTTACGATTATCTACTGAAAAGAAGGGAAGGGGAGCGTTGGTTAGTTGTATTTCTAACTTGTAACCATACGGGAAATGTTTCACGTAATATGAGTGTGGAAATTGTTTAGTGATGAAGTCTTGGGACTCAAAATGAGAATTTCATGACTGATAGTTCCTTCATTAGACTAACGCAACAGACAAAAATGAAAATATATTAAAAAGTGTGGGAATAAAAAGTAGATAATGAGAGATAATATATCATCATATATCACATATCCGTGTGGTGACGGAGTAAGAATACTATTCACCACACCATATCTTACCCGTGGGTGATCGTACGACTAAAGGATATAAAATGCATATAACGTTTATGCGAGAGAAGGAAAATTCAAAACAAAACCCTATACCAACACGTCTAACCAGCGCGGTATAGTAAGTTAATTTCCCTCTCATTACGGAGGAGGCCCGAGCCCAACAGTGGGACATTTATGGGCTGTGATAATGAATGAGAGATAATGTAGCTTCGTATTGGTAAAATAATTTACAAAAATAAAGGTTTTTGTGATTACAAAAGCATTAAAACCTATGGGAATTCGGCAGATATGACATTGTTATTCAAAATTTCTTTCTTTTTCTTGGCGTTGTGGTGTTGGAGTAAAAAAAATTTGGACACCACCCCTTCATTTCTCGTGGGTACGACACCCATACAATTGACTAAGTGCTTATGGAATGTAACATAACTGGAAGAAATAATAAGGTCGATATAAAACACGGTATCTCGTTTGGCTAGGGTGGTGCCGTAGTTAATATCCCTCACATGGTAGGCTGATACCCAACAGTGAAACGTATACAAGCTAACGAAGAAGAGAGACTGAAGTAGATTCTGGATTAATTGATATTTGTCACCCTGTCAATACTTTAATTTTTATTACCTATAGGATATCTACTACAAACATTGTTTTTAAATTTCGTTCTACTGACATAAGTCATTCAATTCATCGATTTTTGCCAGGTTATGGTTATGGTCTGGAAATACACGCCCATATCGTTTGGGGCGACAAAAAGGAGGCCCTATACTATGTCTTTCGTAATATCTTCTCAGCGCTATTTGACCTTATCACCTCTACTGATTTCTAATCATCGGTGACCTACCTACCGTATTACCCTTTTTTTTTTGCGGTGGACTATGGACGTGGTCGCGCCCTGCCGAAACGGTCCGGGGTGACGAAAGAGGCGGCGCGCAACCCCATAGACCCACCCTGCAAATACCTCTATTCGCCGTACGAGCGGGCCACCGGTACCCGATCTTTGTCTTCGGTGTCCCGCTCCTACCGGATTACGGGTACCATCTGTCAATTTAATTCACCCTTCAGTGTTTCTAATTATTTTCAACAAGCATGATACATTTATTAACGTATATTTATGTTCTGTATCTTACAAACGGTTCTAATCATTGAATGAAATTTTATATTTCGATAAGACTTACATTTTTAGAATTATCTAGCCATCGGTTAGATAAATCAGATAAATTAGAAGATCTATTTTTCGTATTAAAGGTCTATATTGCAAAAACACGACTATCCTTTTTTAAGACTAGGATTCGGCCACTTATGCTCTACGTATAGAGGTCGATAGTTCTAGGTGATCCCGGGTGTAGCTTTTGCACTTTTGCTCTTTGACATCAGATCTGAGATAATTAATTCATTAGCTGACGGCAAAAAGCGTAGTAACAATTTTATTGATTCAAATTTATTAAGTGTCATCATTTTGTTTCATGAATTTATAATGTTACTTTTAAAATATTTTACTGCAAATTGAATGCTAAATATTGCATTCAGGTAAAAGTTTTATGATTGAAAACATGTCGTGACTTCAATAGTGATACATATGGTGAATTTTGTGTTTGTTTAATGTTTCAACTTTACATGTTGAGGAACTGTTTGACTTGGTACCACCGTCACCATTTTATCACCGTACCACTCGACACCGCAGCAGGGTCAATTCATTTCACCTGGAAACGATACAGACGTCAACTGCACGTTTTCTGTTCTTTAACTGTTCATTTCTCCCACGTACATGCAAGATTTAGAATGAACTACCTGCTGCTGTGTTTCCCGAGCGCTATGACATGTCACTTTTTAAACGAGGTTTAAGAAGAGCACTTTCTTCACGGTAGGCAGCGGCCTAGCTATACCCTGGTATTGCAAAGGTCCTTGCGCCGCAGTGACACTTACCATCAGGTGTGCTGCTGGCTCACTTGCCACCACCGGCAATAAAAAAACAATTCTACTTTTGTATTCAGATCGATTAACTCGGTGCTTTTATTTATTGTGACGATAGCCCGCTCTTCTGAAATGTTTTCTTTTATTTCTATGTCACATTTATTTATGTTGTATGACATTTCATGTTAATTTGGTACAACATAATTGAATTACATTTTAAAATCGTTTATATATATTTTTTTATTGCTTATGCCACCATAAAGAGCAAGCAGCACACTTGATGGTAAGTGCTACTACCGCTAATGGACTTTTGCAATACCAAGGGTATAGGTATACCGGTGCCTGCTAATACAAACCCCAAACCTACCCATTGGGCTGTCGGCTCTCTCACTCACGGAACGAAGTGCAATAGCACATTGCCGTTACTCAAACGTCGATCTATTGCGAGAGTGTGGCACTACTCCGGAAGGGCTGGCTCTCGACTGTGGACAGAAAATTGTCAACAACGTGGTCCTACCACTTTTAAAAGATTTCGTCTTCTTCGGTCTTAAATAGAGAGAACTATTGTGGTACTAAGAACTCTAGTCTATGATTTTTACTCTATACTGTTTGGATGTTAATGTCATTTAGGTACCATTTAATTCATGCAGGTAAACTTTTGTTGTGACCAAGAATTATGAGATGATGATTAATTGTATGTTATAATTATAAATGCGTGTTTTTAAATCCGTGGTGACGAACGAGAAACACTGGTTTATTATGATGATTAACTGGGGCTATAAAAACCTTGTCGATATTTAATCACACGTCATGCATTGCGGTTTAAGTATTCCGTAGTAGTTATAAGATTTGCCACCTAATATTTTGCGAAAAGCGTAACGGAGATGTAGGTCAAGTCTTATTTCACTTAAAGCTTATAGTGCCACGAAATTGTGAAAATTGAAAGAGATCAAAATACGTATTGCCTGGGTTAAATAGTTAATTTATCTGGCTATTCTTCATTTTGAATAAGTTGTAATTGTTCGGATAAAACATAATTTGTTAGCAGTGTGTGCATATCCTTAATTTAATGATTTTTAAATTATTGTGGCCGAATTTCATGTTAAAAACAAACTCTTATGTTATGTGTAATAAACCAGTGTTGAAAACCTTTTAAAAATGGTATAAAGTGAAAAAAAAATAGTAGGATGAAACTCATTGGAAAAGGAAGAGAAAATAACAAAAATGAAAGAAAATTATAGTATAAGAAAAAAGTGTAAATTCATAAGTTGTAGATGTTTTTGCATAGGACTTGTAGTCTTACCGGCAATCGAGATAAACTTTCTTCGTCTTTTACTAGAAAAAAACTCACCCACTTTCATTTCCCGACCTCAGATCGCTCGTAAAATATTTTTCCTTTAATTTTTGTTATATTTTTTTTCTTTTCCAATGTCTATCATCCTACTATTTTTTTTTGTTTCAAAAATTATTGACCCTGGTCTATAAGCGCAATCAGAATTTTTGGTGTCTGCCGAGATGATCAAGCTTGGTGGCTCCTGTGTCCGGGAGGCGTTCCTGTTGCTCCTCAATTTATGTTGGAGCTCGGGAATGGTTCCCGTGGACTGGAATAGCGCAGTCGTCGTGCCTTTGTTTAAAAACAAGGGTTCACGTTATGACTGCGCAAATTACAGAGCCATAAGCTTGACCAGTTTAGCAGCAAAAGTGTACGGTAAAATTATTGAAAGGAGAATGAGGATGGTGTCCGATGGTTTACTGTGTGAGACACAAGGAGGTTTCAGGAGTGGAAGGGGATGCATGGATCAAGTGTTCTCTCTGCGCAACATTGTGGAGAAGCATCTGGCTCTAGGTCAGAGGGTTTTCTGCAGTTAAGGTATTTGTGAGATGACCACGCTGTTGACAGTTTTCTGTCTACAGTCGCGGGCCGGTCCATCCGGGGTAGTACCACACTCACGCAGAAATTTGACATCCAAACAATGGCAAAATCCTGTTGTAGTTCGTTCAGTGAGCGAGAGATCCAGCAGCCCAATTTTTTGGGTGGGTTTGGATTTTATTAGAAGGCAGCGGCCTAGCTCTACCATTGGTATTGCAAAGGTCCATGGGCGGCAGTGACCATTAGGCGTGCTGCTTGCTCGCTTGCCACCATTAAAAATAAAAATAAAATAGGGCCGCATCAGTCGCATGTACTCGCGCTTGTGCCACTCGCGTCCCAGTTCCTGATGTTGACAGCCATCTTTTTTATGACGACCAGCAGCGTTAGGTTGACGCCGATGGTTGCAACGAGTTCACAATACTACTCTGCCCAGGTCACGCAGATCTCGAGCGTATGCTACGCCGTATTCTCGATGCAACCGCACTGTTGGCAGGACGGAGTCATCTCACTTAGAGTATTATTATTGTTGATAGATATTACATACGTGACAGAATGTACTTATAACATAACTCCTAGCATCACACGAGCACATCAGGGTCGAGCTAGATCTACCTATTCAGGTACAACAATCTCGTAATATGAGCGCTATCTATGAAAGGCTTTTGTTTTACATAATCGTGCTGCTATAATACACTGCACAAATAATCTGCATTTGTTTGTGAATATGTAAGTTTTAATATCACTGTTGATAAACATACGTAATATTTTTAGTAATGAATATACGATCTTAGAAGACATGTATTATACCCAAAGTAAATTCTGTTATCATTCTTTATTAGACCCAAACTAACATCAGAACCAAACTAACATAATTCGTAGAGTCTAGTTTGATTAATATTAAATCTCATGTGAAGAATTAGCGTATAAAAATGGACTAATTGTTAGTTATTATTTGTGAAATTATCATTATTATAATAAGGATACTAAAGTATCTTACAATACAGTTTCTTGCTATTTATGAAACTATGTTATTAGCAATATCTATTTGTCAAAATAACTGTGATCATATAGTTAATAATATTTGTGATACTGCGCCATATTTGTGTCACCGTTCTTAATGCGATGCCTCCAACATAAGCACACTTAGCTTTGCGGATCAAATATAAGAATGCGAAACGAACGTGAATTTCAAGTTTCTATATACTAATATCGGTCGTATTACCCATTTGTAAAGAAAAAAGAGGAATAAAAGAACCATTTCGTAAACCATGCGGTCTTAATGTCGCCCGCATAGGCAACTACATAGGATACCAATATACACCACATTTACTACATGTTACATAAACTTGTGTAATAACGTGACTTGATCACTAAGACTTGGAGCTAAAGTAGTTTGTAACAAGAATCAATGTTCAATTCTAAATATCTTAGATTGCTTTTCAGCTGCCTATAGTAAGCGAAGTGTTACTTCATCGGTTCGCTGTTAATTAAGGCTTTTGACGTAGTGAGAGAATAATTCAAAAGGAGCTTACTAGATTTTCAACTTGTAATTTATTGAATTAATTGATTGAATTCATCTGATACAGGGTTGAACGTTCATTATTATTTTGGAATGTCTTATGTGCCTTTAAGGGCCACGAATTTCCCAAGGTTAACAATACCTCCCACTTCAAACAGAAGGAAAAGCAGGAAAGGTCAAGGTAGTATGAGAAATAATAAAAGCAAAACATGCTATGAGCACTTCAAAAATTAGTACACGCAATAATTTGCAAAATATATGACGAGTATAATTCTACAATTGTTAAATTCACGAAGGACTAGCATTCTCAAGACCTTCGGTGTGATGATGTCTTATATTGCGTAGTCCAATTTATGGTTATCTAACTAATAGATGTCCCTTGACATGGACTATGACTAAGGACATCCCTTGACTCGTAAACCGATGTTGTATGCTAAAATTCCAGAATATGATGATTAAAGGAGTTTTTGGGGGATTTACTCGTACGTGATCTAGACTTTTTCTTATTGGAAAATTTCGCTCCTTGCCATAGTAGAATGTTTTTGTTCTATTTAAGATTTGAATATCTAAATGACCGAGCATAACTCAATATTTTTAAGTATTTTTTTGAAAAATTTATTTAGATTTTTTAAAAATAATTGATAAGTAATGAAAAATGTTATAATTCATTGAATTAGGCGATACATGGCGGAAATCCATTATTATTATAAAATGGAGGAGAGGAAGGAAAACCCACCACTTTCTCACGGTTAATCAATATACCGTACACCTCAAAAAAGGAAGGAATACGGGATGGGATCAAGGTGGAATAGGATATAAGGAAATCTTACTCCTGTGATGAGCACCGCCTCCAGAACTTCTACTTGCAATTTGCCGCAGAACTTCGAATAAAGATTCGACACGTGTTTCGCCTCTAAACGAGGCATCCTCAGGACGGCAGCATAGCCGAACCGTCCTCATATATTGATTAACCGTGGGAAAGTGGTGGGTTTTCCTTCCTCTCCTCCATTTTATAAGAAAAATGTTATAAAAATTACAAAGAAAAAGCAAAGTATCGAACCGGATATATCTAGCCAGATGATTAGAGTGTAGAGTGCTCGAATTCCCAACAGAACTATGCCTATTCTTAATGACACCGTCAAAATTTGCCTGCATATTCAAATAGTTTTCAGGCAACGAGAAATTATATTTCTTCGTTGGATAAAAATACTGATAAAACGACATTTCCTATTAATGAATATGGATATATCGACGCATACACTCCAACCAGATTTGTGGAGCGTTTGCAAGGAAATAAATGAATGGTAACCTGGCAACTAGGTGCCTTCATCAGAATAAAATTCTGTGTGTTTTTCAATTCATTATATCAACAAAATACTTTGTTATGTGCAAAAATAATTACAATCCTCAGAATGATAATAGGTATCATACCTATTATCTTTTTGAGGCATAAGATATAATAATGGTAATAGTATAATATCTGTGTTAAATTAATTATTTAATCATATTAGTTGTGAATTGTAGGGTAGGTCAATCAACTGAGTAATAAAATAAAACGTTTATAAGACAAATCATGCCTATCTACTAGGAATTACGTAACTTTTAAGCAGCATGTTAATGACATCAAACTCATAACAACTTAGCGATAAAGCAACTTGTTACAAACTAACTGAGGTGCAATATTGACATAAAATATAATATAACGAGAATAAAATGAATATCAAAATGCAATTACTTTTTTTTTTTGGACTGGGTTACGGTCGGGGGCGAGGCACGCATACCCGCCCGTGAACCTCGTCTTCGTCGTTGGACCGGCCACCGGAGCAGCGTGAACTTGTCGTCAGTGGCCAAAATGCAATAACTTAAGAATACGCGAATTTAAGCCACACGAATATAAATGTACATCAAAAGCAGCTTATAAATTAGTAACGTCTATGTTAATCGTTAATATCTGGATGACCGAGCCTTGCTCGGTATTTTCTTGTTAGTGTGTTTTGGAAGATATATTTAAATATAATAAAAATAATGAAAAATGAATTAAAAAATCAAAAAGTAAAAATAGAAACTAAAAAATATATCGAGCAAAAAGGAGCCAAAATCACGTTTGTTGTATGGGAGCACCCCTTAAATATTTATTTTATTTTGTATTTTAGTATTTGTCGTTATAGCGGTAACAGAAATACATCATCTGTGATTTTTTTTGTCTGGCTGTTTAACTATTATGGTTCATGAGATACAGCCTGGTTATAGACAGTGGACGGCCCTACGGACAGCGAAGTCTTAGATAACCTATAAAGGGTCCCGTTTTACGCTTAGGGTACGGAAACCTGAAAAGGTTAAACTCACATAAAAACTTGGTACAATGGAAATACTCTTTAAAATTGGAATGTCTCGAAACTTGCAATACTGTATTAATATGGCATTTGAAAGTTTCTAAGCTATAAAAAGGTCATACACTTTTAGGACACAGCGTCATAGGAACGTAGAATTTGAAATTTTAAATTGTTGGAAAGCAATTTTCTAAGGCGAATATTGTAATTGAGAGCCATGATAACACATTACATCGTATAACTGAAATCCAACGCTCATAAGATATATTACCCATTTTAATTTTACTCTGGCGAGGGTATTTTTACCGCATAATGATTAGTAAAGAGAGGGAGTTATTTTCTATATTTTTTTTCGCCGTTTAGTCAGGGTTTAATCAACATATTTGTAAAAATTGAGACGGAAAGGCTTAGTTATATTAGAAACAATCAGTAAGATACGATAGGGAGACAGGATGTTAATGCTGATCAGATTGGTCGCAAGACGACATGACCTTTTTTTTTTTTTTTTTTTTTTGCGGGGGGCTATGGACGTCGCACCCCGCCAAATCGGTCCGGGGCGACGGAAGAGGCGGCGCGCAACCCCATTGACCCACCCTGCAAGCACTTCTTCTTCGCCGTGCGAGCGGGCCACCGGTACCCGATCTTTGTCTTCGGTGGCCCGCTCGGCGGTATGCCCTCTCGGGCTCCTCTCCTGTCGACGCCCCGACAGCTTTCGCCGTCGACGCGTCGTCCTCACAAGACGACATGACCTACCTATGTGCGCTACTGTGGTTGATCCAGTTTGCATGAAATAACATTGCATTGCAATGTAATCAGGTCAACTATACTGATCGGTTGTTCTTGAGCAGAGTCTGTACTTTTTCCTAGGATTCTACAAATACCATCAAATTACTCCTTCGAATATCAGAGAGTGCAGTTTGCCATTAAAGTCTGCTTCGCAATAACCATAAACAAAGCTCGAGGTCATATTCTTAAGGTAGCGGGAGCAGACTTGAGAGAAAGCTGCTTCTCCCCTAGGCAGTTGTATGTGACATGCTTCAGAGTAAGCTCATAGAGTAGCCTGGTAACTCTAGCATCTGAAAGGAAAACAAAAGATATTGTTTACAAAGAAATACTGTAATAGGTGTAGAATCGCGGGTGGGCGGGGATGTCAAAGAAGCGGTACCAGTGGTCGGCTTAATTTCGATGGAAAAGTCGGTGGGTTATGGGGCCGTACACTACCCTTCCGTCGCCTCGGTCGCAATGAACACGTTGTGTTTAAAACATGGCCTGCTAAGAAAAAGCCTGGTGTCCATAATATATAACAAAATTTCATTTGATTTTTATATTTATTAAACCTTTCCTACACTATAACAAAGATTGTTATATCATCATCACAGCCCATACGTCCCCGTGTTGGGCTCATGCCTCCTCCATAATAGGAGGGAAGTTAACCTACTATACCGTGCTGGTCAGACGTGATGGTATAGGGTTTGTTTTGAGTTTTCCTTCTATTGCATAGATGTTATATGCATTTTATATCCCTTAGTCGTCTCTTACGATCACCCACGGGTAAGATAGGGGGTGGTGAATTGTATTCTGCCTCCGTCAGCACACGGATAAGATTGTTATACTATATAAGAATACAAACATTTATACATAATTATCTATAAATAACAATAAAAATAATAACGTAAAAACAAACAAAAATCCTATTAAAACATTATCGACTTCTACGCAGACAAAAATGCGGGCAAATAATAATAATTAATAAAATAATAAAAAATAAGGTAAATAAGAAAAAGTAAGGATCCGAACCGAGCTCCGGTTTGTTTGGATTAAACCACTCGATTTTCCAACTGAGCTAAATGTCTATTCTTAATGACAGCGTCAAAATTTGAAAACGTTCATATTCTAATAGCTTTAGTACAACGAAAAATTATATTTTTGTTGCCGAAATATACTGACAAAATACTATTTTCTATAAATGAAACCTGGCTAGATCGATTAATTGCCCCCGGAACCCGTTGTATGCTAAATTTCAAGAAAATCGTTGGAGCCGTTTCCGAGATTCAGATTACATATATATATATATATACAAGAATTGCTCGTTTAAAGATATAGTGAGATATAAAATTTAATAGTTTTCACTTAATACCTTGTATCGTGCAATAAATAATTATTTCTCAAACAGACTTGGAAATTTGAGAATTATTATGACAACCTTCTTCGAGATAAATCGAAATCGTTGTACAGACCAAATACATGCGAGCAGCGGCCGGCAAAAATGTATGAAAATCCATATCTGTCGAGTTTTAGCGGCCAAATAAATATATATGTAAATTCATATCTATCGTGTATTTTAAAAATGGAACAATTTGTTACTTCAAAACATGGCAACCATATAGGCAACTATCAGAGTTTTATTTAAATTTCGAACTGGCTTGTAAAGAAACTTGTTTGATAATGAAAAAATAAACTAATGAACCCTTTAGCACGTGAAAAATGTTGTTCGTTGTTCGTCATGTATACAGTTCTACTTGGTACTACTTAGTTTTAATTTTTAATTGCCGCGCATTATTTGAGAAAAGTACTATCAAGCCTTGGCCACAACTAGGAACTGATGGAATCACGTATATGTGCCTCGGCTTCGCCTCGGCCCACATTTACACGTTCGTCCATCAATTCCTCTTTTGCTGGCTGCTTCAGTAATGTACTATAATTAATTACTCTCAATTACTGTATTTCACTTGACAAATAAAGGCTCTCAATTGTCATTTCTAATTTACAACTATATAAAAATTGTAGGTATCATATACGATATGTGAATTTATTTATCATATGTTAAACTTGAGTCCTTGTCTATTTTGTTGTGAAATATGTATAATAAGATTTTTTGCTGTACTTAGTTGCGTGTAAGTAACCCTTATATAAAGATTATTTCATTTAGTAACTGTTATTATTATCAATACCTGGTTGTTAAATCAAATAAAAGCGTTAGAGTGGTTTTATGGCACAATTCTGGTACTTAATTTTACTACTTTTGGTTGTTATAAAAGAAATCGCAAAAAATACGTCTGTGGCACATTTCATATTTTTTTTTATGAATCTTTAATAATATATAATCGTAAAATTGTCTGTTGTACTGTATTTATCTCCATAATTTAATTGCTATAAAAGAATTATGCCTATCCGTGTGGTGACAAAATAAGAATACAATTCACCACCCCCTATCTTACCCGTCGGTGACCGTAAGAGACGACTAAGGGATATAAAACACATATAACTCACACTCTCAGCACTCTCTCACACTCACTCACTCACAGCAGATACACTTTATGTTTGTTATGTTTATTTTATAATCTTCCTAATTATGTACTTCTTTTTTGTATTAGAATTGATTTGATGGCATTCAGCTACAATGCGAAAGTATGTACAATGTGCTTCTCTGTTGATTGGCCATTGTGATTTAGTGTTGCCCTATATACATTAAGCAACAAACGAGTAAAAAAAATCAATTGTGTTTGTAGACTTAGCCGTCTTTTGTAGTGTAACACTGTACTGTCGTTAATTGTGTTATCATGTATGTAAAAGTGAGAGTGTATTTTTTTTAGCTATACTTTTTTGAGGATGGAGAATGTATTACTATGGTGGAAATTATGAACGCACTGAAAGGTATGAAAGCGGGTAAATCTGCAGGATACGACAGGATTACAGTTGAGATGCTGACCGCTGGACAGGATATCATAGCTAACATGCTATACCAGCTCTTCAATCTCTGCTGGACTAATGGCCAAGTACCTGACGACTGGTGTAAGGCTGTAATTGTACCTTTATACAAAGGGAAAGGTTCGCAGCAAGATTGTAGGAACTACAGGGGCATAAGCCTCCTTAGCATAGTCGGCAAACTGTATGCGAAAGTATTGATTGAAAGAGTAGTGAAAGTAACCGACAAGAAAATATGGGATGCACAAGCAGGTTTCCGAAAAGGTATGGGTTGTACGGATCAAGTCTTCTCCTTACGATGCATGACGCAGAAATTTTTGGCTAAAGGTCAGAAAATCTTTTGTGCATTCATTGATTTGGAGAAAGCTTATGACAAAGTGAGGAGGAATGAACTGTGGTCGGTACTGTCTATGTATGGGGTGGACAGCCATCTTATTCACGCGTTGAAATCCATCTATAAGGATTCCAGGGCGTGCGTAAGAATAAACGGAGCCTACACGGAGTGGTTTAATATCGATAAAGGTGTTAGACAGGGATGTGTAGCGTCCCCGTGGCTGTTTAACCTATTCATGGATAGCTGTTTGAAAGATCTGAAAAATAATGATTGTGGTTTACGAATGAATGAGTTACTTATCAAATGTCTTCTTTATGCCGATGATCAGGTATTACTTGCGTCATCGGCAGAAGATTTGCAGGCGATGGTAACTACTATGCATGAAGCTTTTGAAAGAAAAGGTATGAAAGTAAATGTAAGTAAGACGAAAATTATGGTTTTTGAAAAGGATAAATGTATGACGGAATGTAAAATTTTTATAAATGGTGAGGAACTGGAACAGGTGAAAGAATTTTTATATTTGGGTGTTTTGTTTACTAGAGATGGTAAAAATGATGATAATGTTGAAAGAAGAGTAAATGCTGGTAATAGAGTGAATGGGGCACTATACACCTTTATGAAAAGCAGAAACGTGTCCAAAAAGGCACGTTTAGCTGTACATAAGGGAGTATTAGTACCTACTCTCATGTATGGTAGTGAAAGTTGGATTTGGCAGGGAAGACATGAAAGTAGAATAAATGCTGTTGAGATGAGAGCTCTTCGTAGTATGTGTGATGTAAGTATGAAAGATAAAATTAGGAATAGTGTTATAAGAGAGCGCTGTGGTGTGAATGAAGAAGTAGTGACAAAGATCAAAAAGAGTATGCTGAGGTGGTTTGGACATTTAGAAAGAATGAGTAACGAGAGGTTGACGAAGCAAATATATAAAGCAAGCGTGAATGGGACGAATACAAGAGGAAGACCACGTCATACTTTTCTGCACCAAGTTGGAGATGTGTTGACGAGAGGTCTTATTAAGAGTATGCGTAATCGTAGAGCATGCATGAAGACTATTATGAGTGTGAATGAAGCGATGGAAGTATGCCAGGATCGTGGTTTGTGGCAATCCGTAGTCTCTGCCTACCCCTCTGGGAAACAGGCGTGAGGCTATGTATGTATGTATGTATACTTTTTTTTTTTTTTTTTCATTTAATGCAATTATTTTTTTTTTCTTGTTTTTATTTCTAATGCGCCACCACTTTGGTGGCTTTGTTGTCTGACGTCGGAAAAAATAAAATAAAAAGGACATTGCTGAAAATCAGCGTTGTGGTGTTACATTGACATCACAACAAATGCTGAGCAATTATCCTTATTTCTGCCGCAGTCGAGACGTTCACTCGATGTAATTATTATTATGTTCTCCTTATTTAGTTTATAGATTTTATGTGTTTTCATTTATTGTAAGGTTTATTGTTGTTTTTCTCTGTGTTCCTAACGTCTCTCCTATGTGGCACTAAATAAATACTTTCTTTCTTTCTTTCTAATAAATATTTAAGGACAATAACATCTCAATAAATGAAACTTTCTTCTTATATTTGAAGTGAAAACATCTTTAGCGACGTTATGCACTTGATTTGGGATGGGTAAAAAGTGTTAAACTCGCGTCAGGACACATGACCTGATCGAAATTTCGTAAGACGGACGTAAGACATAAATACCGCGCGGTGAAAATGTATGCTTGCTTATACTATTTCGTCTAAGCGGCGCAGGGCGCTTGCGCGGGTGTGCGTGTATGTCTATTAATTGAATTTGTAATTAATAAATTTGGTTTAATGATGTCAAATGACAGCAATATTAGCACTACGAAATACAAAACTACTATTGATGTAGTCTTTATTAGACATTTAAATAGATTCGTATCAAAACTATTCGTTTCTTACTTCAGCTACCTACTGTTGTAGCTGTTACAGCCCCTACCTGTTGTATCAGTTTTAGAGATTGACGATAATGCTGCTGGTAATGATGATGGTGAAAGAGTTATTGAAATAATGGATGAAAGTTAATTTTTCTGAGAGATAAACTTTTTAATGTAAAATAATTGAAATGGTTCTGAAGTGTTAAATTTTGTATGTAATATAAATTGTCGTGTTAATGTAAGATAGCGCAATAAATGAATATTGTATTTAACCACATAAAAGCAAGTACTTTTATACTGATAAATAAAGCAATTTGTGCGAAATTATTCCCTAACTATTCAAAAATAGTAAAACATTCACAATGTTAATGTTCTAGTTTTCACTTCTGCCGGCACTCGAGGAGTGCAATTTAATATTTGTTTTTATTAATGCTATACTCATTAAAGTTATTAGTAAATTAAGAAGAAAATAAAGTAAATTCTTTTAATGACTTCTTTCCAAATAGTTAGTAGTAGTTTACTAACTTTGTCCCTTTGTTGGTAACGGATTAATTTATGAATCTTCACTGGAAATATATATATATATATATAATATATACTTATTACTGGAAATATATTCACTTGGCCTATAATAGAGTAGTTGTAGAGCTCTCTGATAGTAATCGGGTTGTTAGTTTCAATTTCCACCATAATCTAATGTAATATAGTGATTTAAAGTTCTTTATATACACATATATATATATATATATTTGAGAGATTTTGACATTAGAGAGGAAATGTGGTACAGTTATATAACTTAAGTGACTCTAATCATAATCTAATTTTTGACAGAATGTCGGTTTTGATTCTGTACGACTCATATTTTTGTGCGCTTACGGGAAACGAGATAGATTAACACAATGAACTACGAAATTGTATATCTTAAAAATATCTACAACAAGTTTCCAATGATATATGTCTATATCCTAAAAATAATCTGCATTAATCATGTTAATTATTTACTAAAAATTATAGGTTATTTACGAAGTTATTTTGAACAATACATTATGATTTTTTTATCCAATTAAATATATTGAATACAACAATATATATATAATATATATATATACAGAGTGGAGACGTCAATACGACAATAAATGAAAACACCGTCAATACTAGTGTATAGGAGTATTTTGAAACTATTAAAAAAGTCCTCGCATGCATATTTAAAAAACAATTTTTTCAAACAAACTTTTTATCATAAATATTGTAACAAAATAGAACACCGTTTGTAAATATTAGTTCACTAACCTGTGGTCGGCACGCGAGTGACCTTGTGGTATCATATGTTACAACTTCGAAACGTAGGTAAATACATACACTTAATGTTTGGGCGCTATTCATTCTTACTCGATTATTTTATTAAAATAATCACGATAACTTTAATAATTCACTTGGTCGTTAAACTTTTAAATTTTCGATATGTGCGCCATGGACCCGAACGCACAAATTATATCGTTTTAAAATATTATTTCGAACTCTTGTTAACAGGTCGCCATTGACGGCGATGTATTTTAACTTGTCGAAAGATCGTACAATTCCTTTTTTTAAGTTCTCCACATTATCAACCTCTGTCAAATTTGCGAGAAAATAATTTAAAATTTGTTCATCTAGGGTGACTCTTACACGCGAAGGAGCACTATCCATATGAGGCAGTAAGGATTGATTATCCCGTAACCTCTGGACAGCTTGCACAATAGTCCGGCCATTGGTAGTACAAACACGTGTGTTTCCATATCTCTTTCGGTACGTACGTATGGTTAAAGCTGCATTTCCGTGATATTCTCCATAAATTAAAATCATATCTGTATACCCGAAGCTGTGTAATTATAACGAGGCATTGTAAATGAGAAAGAAATACTATTCTAACACAAAGTAAGCGTCTAATTACGCACATTCACGTCACAGGATCACGGTGGCACACTGACCTACAGACCTATTATAATAGTTTTGAACGTGAGACCGAGGTCTTCTTCCATTAAGCCGCATTAGGTAGTTTTAAATTTCTCATCTAAGTCTGATGACACGGTTTATATGTATCTTAAGACTTAGGAATAAGGTATAATATGCATTGATTTGTATTACGTTTGGGGAAGACTTGAACTGGTAAACATGGCGATATGTAGGTACTAGTTTCATATTAGTTTATACCGATGCGGCGCGGGAGCTCATTTGATAGGCGAATAATTTTAATTTTTATACAGAGTGTGGAAATTGTTAATAATACAAAATAATGTGCTGCGGCTAAACTATACGACATATTGTATTCAAAGTTTGTATACAGGCTGGGCAAGTCATCAGATACACTAGATTAAAGTTATTGTCGTATGGTCGTCTCCACCTTGTATATATATATATATATATATATATATATATATATATATATATATATATATATATATATATATATATATATATATATATATATATATATATATATATATATATATATATATATATATATATATATATATATATATATATATATATATATATATATATATATATATAATATTGAATACGGGTTGTTAGTAAAAAAGTATAAATAAAATAATATAGATACAAGATAGAAATACCTATAAATAAACATTATAAGGTAATAGAAAGATGTGATACTGAGAGAAAAATTTAGGAAAATAAACATTCTAACCGTTATATCTCAATAAATATACGAAAACATATTATATGTAAAAAAATATATTGGTAAATTTGATATTTTTTTTTATTTTTCTTTTTATTTTTTTTTTATTAAAAGCCTGCACTAAGGAAAATAATCCTTGTATTGCGGGGGACTTTACAAACATGCAATTAACGCAGATAAATTACACCCAGACTCAGAACAATACTTTGTGGATCGCACAAAGTATTGTTCTGCGTGGGAATCGAACCCACGGCACTGGCACGGAAGGACGGTATCTTAACCACTACGCCATCTGTATAAATATAGTAACATTCACCGTGTGAACACTAGGAATAAGGATAATCTAGTTATCTATCATACTCGCCTACAAAAAATTAGTAGGTCTTTCATGGGGCAATGTATACGTTTTTACAATAAACTGCCTAAAGATATCCGAGATATGCCAATGAATAAGTTCAAAAAGGCTATCAAAAATAGACTGTGCAGAAAAGGATATTACAGCATTTCGGATTATCTAAATGATAATACGGAATAGTTATGAGCAGCTCCTCTCCCAGCAATTGCCCTTTTAACGTTTATCTCTTACAGCGTTCTGACGCTGATCCTCACTGTCGTCTGATACTCTTGTATTATTTGTATTGTCTTAATTGTACAGTGTAGCGTGTTTTGCCTAACGAGTTATGTATTTATTTATCCAAGTTATCTGTTTCAAATTTATAGATTATGGTGTGGTCATGCTCACTGAAAAGGTCTCTGCTTGCGGTAGCTACGTAGAGCGGGTCTCCTCCAATGTGGTTGAGGGGCGTGATGGTGCTCTAATAGTTAACTCGTGATCGGGTGCCGCTTGTGGGATCTGGTCCAGCCATTTTTGTTTCTTTTTTGTTTTAAATATTCTTAGTTTAATTTTGTATTATATACAAAATTTAAAAAAATGAATCTTTACTCGAAGGGCATGTCACTGGAGCTAACATAAATTAAATATGTATGTATCTCTTTCGTGAAAATATATAACTGAAAAAAAAAAAGACGAACCCACTGAGTTTCTTGCTGGATCTTCTCAGTATGTGGCTGCTTTCCAATCCGGTGGTAGATTAATTAAATTGAATTTAAAAACAATGATGTAAAATTGACAACATGTAAGTGCCCCTATGGGGCTTATGCATAATAAATGATTTGATTTGATGTTTTATTTGATATTTAGCCCTTAATAACAACAGGTAGTAGTGCAACGAAAGATTTTTCTGGCAAAAGCAGAAAGGAAAATAGAAAGTATATATGATTAAATTATTATTATAATATTGACAACAATATCAGATTTAAAGCGTTTACAGCAAGTGACTGTTTAAAATGTTATCTAAAGAATGACTCTAATTGTTTTGCAAAGTTCTTAGCCACTTTTCGTCTTTATAACTCCTGTTCATTTTTAGGGAACAAGTTTAAATAGAATTTATACAGGTACCTTTTGTTTTAATTGTTACTGTGTGGTGAGGGTTTAAGAATACAATATGAAGTTACCCAATAATTTCCTATGGGAATCGTAAAAACCAGCTACGGGAGCACCAAGGAAATGAGTAGCGCGCTCTCTTGGGCACCGTCTGCCTAGCGTGATGATAATTATATTTTTCTCACTTCATGGGGACACCGACGTTCAATAGTGGACGTCGGTAAGCTAACGAATATATTGTTTTAATAAGTTATCATAGTCACTAACTCTTTCAAAATGTACAAGGACATAAAATATAGTTTTAGTAGGTGCCATTCACAAATTGTAGAATTTGCTATAAAAATGATCTAAGATTAAGTTATCTGTGCTCAACATTTTCTTTTTGTTTAAACAAAACGTTTTAAAATTAATATTAAAGTATTCTATTTAAGAAGGATTCGATCTGTATTCTACTTAAATATATTTAATATATAACTTAGCAAGCAATGTTATTGCCAAAATATCCCGGGTGACGTCATTGTTTTTCGCAGTGATGAGGTTATCGAATTCATTTCTTCCATCTCATTTACCTGATATGTAGGTGAATACATAAAGGAAATTACTAAAGTATTTACGTAAGCAATTCGCAGAAAGAAAGCATTTTTATTATTAATACCATATATATATATGTATATATATATATATATATATATATATATATATATATATATATATATATATATATATATATATATATATGGTATATAGTTTATATATTGTAAATTGTATTGAATATATTATAAACATGTACTCAGTACAGAACTGTTATTTTTACATTAAAAACAGGTACGTCAGATATCTATCTATTTGTATAGATAATAATTGTAAAAAACAAAAACAAAAAACCTTCGTCATTTATATTTTTAGTAATACAAAATAGATGTTTTTTTTTATTGGCGAACCGTAATCAGATGACATATTTCCGGTTGTTCGTAAAATAGCATGATGATAACACTGTCGTTTGCTCGCTATGTATTCTTTTTTTAAAAAACATCACCCTGCGCTAAGGAAATACTTCTTTTCTTGCTGGGGACTTTACAAACATATAAATATTGGACACACATTACAATCAGACTCAGAACAATAATTTGTGGACCGCACAAAGTGTTGTTCTGCGTAAGAAACCAAGCCTTATGGGTTCGATTCTGGCACACTGGCACGGTAGGTCGTTATTTTAACCATTACATGAATTGCGCAGTCAGTAGGATTTTGAAACATAGTACTTTAGCCACAAGTGCTGATGGATTGTGTGTGATGGACTGTTCCCAATTCATCCATACGTCACAATGGAGCTCTAGGTCACAAATAAGTGTAAATAAGGTAACTACATATCGATTTCTTATTGTTGCAAATTTCCTTATGATGACCTGGGCCGACTCAATCTAATGCAGTTTGGTCAAGAATTACATTCCCAAGGTGAGTTGACGTCTGGTAGGCGGTCGGTCATAAAACTATTGCCAATAACTTTAACAATATGTACTATGAAAGAAGAATACATATAGTATCAACCCTAAGTAATTGGGATAAGAGTAGGAGGATGATGATGATCTTCTATTGCATGTATTTAATTCAACCCGTATGTAGGTTCTATATCGATATTTATTCAGTCAACAAAGAAGAATAGGTATACTCGTCGCTTATTTCTTGTATTTTAATATGTGCAAAGTATTTTTTATGATTGTCAAAATAAATTGAAGTACATAAACCCAAATTTATAATATATATAACACGCTTAAAATATAAAGCTAATATTTTTTTTATTATTTATCGCCGGTGGTGGCAAACGAGCAAGCAGCATACCTGATGGTAAGTGACACTACCGCTCATGGACCTTTGCAATACCAGGGCACAGGTATGCCGCTGCCAACCGTGAAGAAAGAGCTCTTATTAAACCTCGTTTAAAAAAGGACATGTCATAGCGCTCGGGAAACACGGCAGCAGGTAGTTCATTCCAGATCTTGCACGTACGTGGTAGAAATGATCGCTGAAAACGTACAGTAGACGGCCGTATCGTCCGTGAGATTGGAATCACCGACGATTCGAACAGCACGTCTTTGCAGGGAGTCAAGTGGGTCTAGCTGATATTTGGGCGCGCCTACCCAGAGATGTGAACAGTACTCCACATGAGGGCGGACTTGTGCTTTATATAGCACAAGACGATGTCTCGGTGTGAAGTACCGCCTGGCTCTGTTCAGGACGCCCAGCTTTCTACTTGCCAATGTGGCTTTGTCTTCCAAATGACTCCCAAACTGGACTTTGTTTGATAGTTCGACGCCGATCCCCCAATACTCTCGGCAATTTGGAGAGTTACTCCTTGAAACTGAGGCGCCATGACAAACGAGTCCTTCTTTGCAGTGAACGCACAAGCTTGTGTCTTAGTGGGATGGAACTGGAATAAGTTCCATTCACCCCATTTCGAGGCTCACCCCAGAGAGCACTCGACTTCAGACACAAGTTGAGTCCTTCTTTCCTGTAATCTCCTCCGAGGGATATTCTGATACTCGGTATACCACTCGTCATCCGTGCTGTCATCCGCATAGCAATTCATATTCTCTATAGAGAGCATGTCATTGATCTGCAGGATAAACAGCGTCGGGGAGAGCACCGAGCCCTGTGGTACACCAGCGTTAATGGTCATGGTATCGGAGCAAGAGCCATCGACGACGACTTTTATACTCCGACCATCCAGGAAGCTGGCGATCCATTTACAGAGTCCCTCGGGGATTCCATAAGACGGTAGCTTCGATAGAAGGGCCCCGTGCCAGACCCTATCGAACGCCTTTGCGATATCTAGGCTGAATGCTAGCGCCTCACCCTTGCCCTCCAAAGCCTCTGCCCAACGGTGTGTAAGGTATACAAGAAGATCACCAACCGATCGACCATGTCGAAAGCCGTATTGGCAATCACTGATCAACTGGTGATCCTCAAGGTACTGCAGAAGCTGGCGGTTTATGATTTTCTCCATTACTTTGGAGAGCAAGGATGTTATCGCAATCGGCCTGTAATTCGATGGGTCCGCCCGGTCTCACTTTTTAGGGATCGGGTAGACCTGGGCGAGCTTCCACGGAGATGGAACCCTATTAGTATCGTAGGAAAGTCGGTATAGGCGCGTGAGGACGGGGGAAGTCTTTAAGACCACTGCAGGGATGCCATCCGGCCCACTCGACTTATAGACGTCTAAAAGCCGCAGTTCCCGCCTGACCGCTCGCTGCGAGATACGGATTTCAGTTAGAGGGCTGTCACACCGCGGGATGGTAGTTGGTGTGGCAGCTCCCGCGTCCAAAGTCGAGTTACAGGCAAAGAATTGACCTAAAAGATCGGCCTTCTCCTTTGCGCTGTGGGCTAGGCTTCTATCGCTTTTCTGTAGTGGTAGGAGATTGGACCGGCAGAAGTTACCTTGGGCAGCCTTGGCGAGCGACCAGAATGCTCGACTCCCAGCGAGATAACTCTACAATCTCGCTCGCCAATTCTGGCAACATGTTCTGCCTTGGCACTGGCAATAGCCTTCTTACTAGATCTAGAAGCGGCGTTAAATTTTTGCTTCACCTCTCTGACGTCCTGCAGGTTTTGTTAAACCAAAGGCGGCTGAGGCCGCCGGCGGGTATTTTGATATTCGGGATGAATAAATCCATCCCCGTAATAATCGTTTCGGTAACGCAGTCCGCACAAACGCCAGGGTCCTCAAAGGCGAAGCAAAGCCGCTTCCATGAGTAAGATGTGTAAAACTCACGAAGTCCAATCCCAATCTGCTGACTTATATTGCCAGACTGCGAGTCCCAGTCGCTGTAGAGTGATTAGGCCCCATAACAGGGGCTCTGCTACGGATCAGGCAGTAGTCAGATGACCCAAGAGGGGCTTCGATCACTACCCGGTGTCCTTGATGGTGTGAAGTCATCAGAAGATCCAGTAAAGAAGACTCATGGCTCTCAATGTCTGGGACACGGGTGGGCTGTGTCACCAGTTGTGAGAGTCCATAGGCCGTGACCATATTAAAGAGATATCGACCCTGGAGGTCTGGAACTGACTAATCAGAAGGATTAGTCAGTTCTTACCACCTGTCAAGTGCCAGATCCCTCTACAGGATGCAGGAGTTTATAAATTAGACTGTGACTGTGGTCTCTCTTATATAGGCCAAACAAAGAGATCTGTAAGAACTCGGATCAAGAAACATATAGCTGATGTGAAACACCGCCGTCACACTAAGTCTGCAGTCTGTGAGCATAGTCAGGACCGAGCCCGCCATTACATCAGCTTTGATAAGCCACAAATCCTCGCAAAAGAACACCGATACCTGCCTAGAATGGTTCACGAGGTTATTGAAATCAAAAAACATAAAAATTTCAATAGGGAGGATGGCTGGGTATTATCATCAAGCTGGGATCCTGTTATTCACTTAATTAAAAATAAAACTAAGAAAACCACCACAAGACTGCAAGACACTGTGAGCACTTATTGTATAGATTTGACCCACAATAATAGTTAAATTTTAATTTAATTTTAGTAAGATAAAGTAGGCCGCCACTCTAAAATTCAATAATAAAATTAGTATCATGCCTCCTGAGTTTTCTCGCCGAATCTTTCTCAGTGTGGCCGTGTTCCGATCCGGTAGTAGCTGAATAGTTTCTGTTAGTTTTGTAAAAATTGTAAAATTGCCACAATAATAATTATTCTAAATTAAATACCTTAATAATAACAAATCATGAACAACATAAATTTTATATATAGAATTTTTATATTTAGAAATTTTTGTACTGGCAATGAATTTGTATTAATTTTTGTATAAAATGTGGGTCAAAATTTAATATCTTATAGGGTAGATATAAATAAATTTCTGTAATAACAATGACATATTGGACGTAAGACACCTCAGCCCCCCCGTGACCATGATCACTGTAAAGTGTTCGAAACGTCGGGAAATTATAAATCAAATACAAACGCGATAGAATCCGTAAATGTAGTTTTATTTCAAAAGCTTCACTTCATTATCCGTGTGGTGACAGAGTAAGAATACAATACACCACCCTCTATCTTACCCGTGGGAGATCGTAAACGACTAAGGGATATAAAACGCATTTAACATCTATGCAAGAGAAGGCAAACTTGAAACAAAACCCTATACCAACACGTCTGACCAGCGTGGTATAGTAGGTCAATTTCCCTCTTATTACGTAGGAGGCTCGAGCCTAACAGTAGGACGTATATGAGCTGAGATGATGAAGCTTCACTTGAAACTAACACTGAAACAAAATCTTTCAGTCTTAATAGTATAATGTTGGTGATTAGGATAGTGGCACATTTCAATGGCTGCTAGTAAAATTTTCGAGAGTGGGTTTATTTTTTATAGGCGGCCTGCCATGAAATGATCAGAGTATAAGTTCATATGATACGTTTTTAGAAGTTCAACTGATTGGGTTTATTAAGGAGGATAGTAATTGATAATGGTTCTAAAAGTGCCATACCACCCAAAGTACCAAAATAAAATAGATACTTTATAAAACTAAAAACCACATTTTTCTACTAGCTATATAAGTTATATAATCGAAGATTTTTTTTGCTTGAATCAATCAAACAGTAGGTACACATAGTCAAAAAACGCTCCATGCTTTATGAATTATTAAGCTTTTAGTTATTTTTTAATAACTATCCAGTGTAACCATTCCATAGGCCGCCGCCAAAAAAATAGGGTATATACACTATGTCTATCGCTGACCAGCACCAGGTACCGGTGGCCCGCCCACATGGTGCTATATAGGTACGTGTACGGCAGGTTATACTCGTATAGACACTCGCCATCCGTCCCTTTTAAGGTGGAGCGGGACTGTACCATAGCCACCAAAAAAGAGTAAAATACTATAATTGCTTATATCTTGGCTAATATACATCAATTTATTTTATATTTTTACTGCGTCATAAAAGCGTGTTATTTAGTTTTTTAAATTACATGTTTTTATATAATACGAGTGGCTACGTGTTAATGATTTGTTTTAATGCCTTAGTGAAATACAGAATTATATCGTATTGCCACAACTTGACCGCAATGTGTTAGTAACTCAATCCTTAGAGGTATTTGTTCTATTTCTGTATCACTTAATACTTTGATAATATCTTACAGACGTTTCGAACACTTAAATACTTAATATTTTATCTGAAATATCGATAAACTATTTAAAAAGATCAAAGGCCGACTCTTTAATTAAATTTGATCCGATTCATGCATAAACGAACATATCAATTATACTAGTAGCGATAAATAATGAAGTACTGGTATTAAAAAAAAAGCTTCGGACTAATCCAACTTTACGAATACAAAATCATATTTTACTATAGAAGTTATGAAGAGGTATATACATATTTATGAATAAATTTTACTTAATCTATACAATACAGTATAACTAATATTGTAGATGTACGATTGTACATGGTGGTAAGTGATACTACCGATCAAGAACCTTAGCAGTATTAGAAGTGCAGCTAGGCTTACCATAAAGAAAGTCTTCCTCGTTTAAGGAAGAAAATATCATACCAATCGAGTAGCATTGCAGCAGGTAATTCACTCCAGATCCTGCACGTACGTGTGAGAACTGACTGGATCATAGCGTATTTAGGTGAAATGGATGAAGCCTGCTACAGTATAGATTGGTACGGTGTTAAAAAAAGTGACGGAAGTCGCCTGTCAAACAGTTCTTTACATAAACCTATAGTGATCCAGTCTCTACGCCGCTCCAGTGACTGCAGTCTATCCGTGATATTGGGTTCACCGACAATTTGAACAGCACCTCTTTGCAGGAAGTTAAGTGGGTTTAGCTGACATTTAAGTACGCCTGCCCAACGATAGAGCTGTACTGCACGTGAAGACGAACTTGCACTTTTTATAGCACAAGACGTTGCCTCGATGCGAAGTACCATTTGGCTCTGTTCAGGATGTCCAAATTTTTGCTTGCCAAATCCGTCCTCCAAACAGCTTCTAAATTGGTTCTTTACTAGAAAGTTCGACGCTGAGAATCCCAATGTTGCCCGTTGACTCTCATAAACACCAATTCTCTCGAAGATATGGACATAAGTGATATGGACCAAGATTTTATATAGAAGACATTATAATTATTATGGAATGGTTTTAATTAATGAGGTTAATCTAAAGTAACGTTCCATTTTCAAATATATTAAGAGTACCTACTATGTCAATTACTTCTTCTTTTTACGAGCGTGTCTTAAGTTATGGTTAAGGGATGAATGAATTTAAAAGTAAAATTTACGTAATTATGAAGACAGCACCACTGTCAATTCAAAAAAAAAAATGATACAGTATTTTAATCTTTGTAATAGTTAGCGTGTTATCATATTCTAACTTTATTTACAGTTAGTTGGAGACTTATGTCTAACAGTGAGATATCTATGAGTTATAATATAGAAGATAATATGTTAGCCTTTTAACACAGTTTGTTTCCAATATTTCAGAAATATTACGAAGCTAATAATTCTAATCTGACTTTACACATGATCAGGCCTTTACTTTATATAGAATTTTTTTTGTGGCATTTAGACGCCACTTTACAAGGCTGTTTAACGTACAGAAGTTTCTGCACAATATCTTTATTTTTATCGAGATTTTGTCTCCTATTTTTTTCTGTAAAATACTTGTATGGGAGCGTAAATGTTTTTCTGACTGTAAATATATCATCCATCCATCCATCCATCAGCCCATTGACGTCCAATGTAGGACTGAACTATATGTCACAAAGTATATATTACTATAATATACACATAGCTATAATGTTGTAACCCGCTGGCATAAACCGCGACTATAAACACGACAAAATATTAAATAATAAACTGATTACGGATAAAATGCCGCATATACGAGAATTCCAAAAATTTTGACTTAAACTTCGGGCAAATATGTAAATAATGTATTAAGTGTTTCTTTGTAAATATCTTAATATATATGCTTTTGGAATTCTCATTGCCGGATTCGGATCATTAGAATAAGTAACGATACTCTATAGCTTTTTTTTTTTTTTTTTTTTTGGGGGGCGGGTTACGGTCGGCACACTCCTCGCACCACTCCGTCCGGGGTGACAGAAGGGCGTAAGCATGCACACCCGTAACCCACCCGTGACGTCGCCTTCGTCGTTGGGCCAACCACCGGAGCAGCGTGACTTGACGTCAGTGGTTGGCCCGACGGAGTACCCCTGAGGAGTACCCTCTCCTCGACCGACGTCCCCCCTCGGGTAGGATGTCGGTCTTTCCTCACGCGGTCGGCCTCTCGGCGGGTGACGGACTAAATCCCCGATCCAGTCACCCGCGGCCTCGGCTAGGGCGGCATCAGGCGCAGGTAATCGCGCCTGCGCCGCCCCAGTCGCCGGCGGCGGCTCGCGTCGTCGAGGAGACGCTCCTCGCGCACGCGCTCCGCCGCCTCTTTCCGCGAGACTACTGCCTCGCAGAAGGATGCGACCGCGTCCCAGTTCCTGACGCTGTCGAGCATCGCCCTGGCGATGGTCGGCAGCATACTCTATAGCTTGTCCCAACATTACTGTATGGAAGCGAGAGTTGGGTATGCAGAAAAGAGTATGAAAGTAAAATTAATGCGGTCGAAATGCGAGCTCTACGGAAAATCTGTGGAGTTAGGCTGACCGCCCGCATTCGTAACGACGACGTAAGAGAGCGAGTAGGTATGAAATAGAGTATCGGTGTAAAGATGCGAAAGAATGCTCCGATGGTTCGGATATGTGGAAAGAATGCCGAACGAACGTCTGGTTAAGAAGATATACAATGCGAAAGTGGAAGGATGTAGGTACCGGGGGGAGACCGAGACTAACTTTCCGAGACCAGATCGGTCATGTACTGCAGGAAGGTGGAGTCAAGAGTCTCCGAAACCGGCGAGCGTGTATGAAGAGAATTATTAATGTTGAGGAAGCGAGTGAGGTATGCAAGGATAGAGTTCTCTAGCACTCTGTTCTCTCTGCCTACCCTGCAAGGCATATGGCGTGATGATGTGTATGTATGTATACTTTATAGCTTTGATTTGCGACAACCTTACAAGGTTTTCGTAAATGTTTATAAGCTTAATGTAGTTTCACGATTTTATTCACTGTTGCATAAAAATAACGCCTGTAGGAGGTCGAATTTGTTTTCAAATAAACTGTTAATATTTGGATGAGCCTTGCTCGGTATTTTCTTGTTAGTGTGTTTTGGAAGATATATTTAAATATAATAAAAACAATGAAAAATAAATTAAAAAGGCAAAAAGTAAAAATAGAAACTAAAAAAGTATCGAGCAAAAAGGAACTATAATCATGTTTGGAAGCCCCTTTTAGTATTTGTCGTTATAGCGACAACAGAAATACATCATCTGTGAAAATTTCTGTTTGACTGCTGTCTAACTATTATGGTTCATGAGATACAGCCTGGTGATAGACAGATGGACGGACAGACGGACAGGGAAGTCTTAGTTATAGGGTCCTGTTTTACGCTTTGGGTACGGAACCCTGAAAAGGTTGAACTCACATAAAAACTTGGTACAATGGGAATACTCTTCAATATAAGAATGTCTCGAAATTCCAATACTGTATTAATACGGCATTTGAAAGTTTTTAAGTTATAAAGAGGTCATACACTTTTAGGACACGACGTCATAGGAACGTAGAGTTTGAAATTTTAAATTGTTGGACAACAAGTTCCTAAGCCTAATATTGTAATTGAGAGCCATATTAACACATTGCACCGAATAACGGAAATCCATCGCTCATAAGATGTATTACCAGTTTTAATTTTACTCTGGCAAGGGTATTTTACCGCATAATGATAAGAAAGAGAGATAGTCATTTGCTATATTTTTGTTCGCTGTTTAGCTAGCGTTTAATCAACATATTTGTAAAAATCGAAACGGAAAGGCTATAACTCAGGCTTTAGAAACAATCAGTAAGATACGATAGGGAGACAGAACGTTAATGCTGATCAGATTGGTCGCAAGACGTCATGACATACTCGTACCTATGTGCGATACTACGACCGTTTCGATTTCTTTATACTATTTACTTGCAAATATTTTAAATCATTCGAAGGGTTCGAATATTAAAATAAATCCTTCGAATAAGTGATAAACCCTGAGTCCGACAACCGGTCGAGTTTCTGAATACTCTAAAGGCTCCCGGTCTCCCAACTCACATCTTAAAATTGAAAGCTGGGGCGCCAAAATTATACAATTCCACCAGTTTGCAAGAAAAATCATTGCATTGCAATGTAATCGGGTACTACTCAGGTACAACTATACTGACTGGTTGTTCTCGAGCAGAGTCTGTATTTATTCCTAAGATGAGAGTGCAGTTTGACATTAAAGTCTGCTTCGCAATAACCATAGACAAAGCTCGAGGTCAAATTCTTAAGGTAGCAGGAGTAGACTTGAGAGAAAGCTGTTTCTCCCATGGGCAGTTGTATGTGACATGTTTAAGAGTAATCTCACAGTACTCTGCCTGGTAATTCTAGCAAAAATAAAAGATATTGTTTACAAAGAAATACTGTAATAGGTGTAGTATCGCGGGTGGATGTAAAAGAAGCGGTACCAGTAGTCGGCCTAATTTCGATGGGAAAGATGGTGGCTTATGGGGCCGCACACTATCCTTCCGTCGCCTCGGTCAGAATGAGCGCAGTGTGTTCAAAACATATCCTGCTAAGAAAAAAGCCTCGTGTCCATAATGTATAACAAAAAATCATTTTATTTTCATGTTTATTAAACCTTCTCTACACTATTATAAAGATTGTTATCATCATCATTATCATGACAGCCCATATACGTCCCACTGTTGGGCTCGGGCCTCCTCCATAATGGGAGGGAAGTTAACCTACTATACCGCGCTGGTCAGACGTGTTGGTATAGGGTTTTATTTCGAGTTTTCCTTCTCTTGCATAGATGTTATATGCATTTTATATCCCTTAGTCGTCTCTTACGATTACCCACGGGTAAGATAGGGGGTGGTGCATTGTATTCTTACTCCGTCACCACATGGATAAGAATATTATACTATATAAGTATATAAACATTTATACATAATTTATAAATAACAATAAAAATAATAACGTAAAAAACAAATAAAATCCTATTAGAACCATTTTCGGCTTCTACGCAACTACTTCTACAAAGATGCGGGCAAATGATAATCTTAATATATATTAATTATGCGTCACATTGTTTGTCCGCGATGGACTCCTAAAGTATTTAACCGATTTTAATCAATTATGCACAGCATGTGTAGTTTGATCCAACTTAAAAGATAGGATAGCTTCCATCTCAATTTATAGTTGCAATATTATTTTATTGCAAATTATTTGTCTATTATTTGACAGTCACAATTATCTGTTACCTCCAAACGATTCTAACAGATGGATATCTATTGATTGGATTGAGTAAGTATTTAATAGGTGGCGCTATGTTAAACGTAAAAACGTTTTATATAAGCTACAATTTATTATCATAACCACCACGTGTTACTGAGGCTACCTTAGCCACAGCAACGCGTGGCCGAGTTTGCTAGTAATTAATAAAATAATAAAAAAAGGCCAAAAAGTAAATAAGAAAAAGTAAGGATTCGAACCGAGCTCCGGTTTGTTTGGATTAGACTACTCGACTACTACTCTTAATGACAGCGTCAAAATTTGAAAACCTGCATATTCTAATAGTTTTAATACAACGAAAAAATTAATTTTTGTTGCCGAAAAATACTGACAAAACAATATTTTCTATAAATGAAACCTAGCTAGATCGATTAATCGCCCCCGGAACCCCTTGTATGCTAAATTTCAAGAAAATCGTTGGAGCCGTTTCCGAGATTCATATTACATATATATATATAATATCTGGAGGGCCGAGCCTTGCTCGGTATTTTCTTATTAGTGTGTTTTGGAAGATATATTTAAATATAATTAAAATAATGAAAAAATAAATTAAAAAGGCAAAAGTAAAAAAATAGAAAATAAAAAAATGTATCGAGCAAAAAGGATCCAAAATCACGTTTGTCGTATGGGAGCACTCCTTAAATATTTATTTTATTTTGTTTTTTAGTATTTCACGTTATAGCGGCAACAGAAACACATCATCTGTGAAAATTTCTGTCTGACTGCTGTCTAACTATCATGGTTCATGAGATACAACCTGGTGATAGACAGATGGACGGACGGACGGACAGCGAAGTCTTAGTTATAGGGTGCCGTTTTACGCTTTTGGTGCGGAACCCTAAAGAAGTTGAACTCACATAAAAGCTTGGTACAATGGAAATACTCTTTAAAATTGGAATGTCTCAAAAGTCACAATACTGTATTAACACGGCATTTGAAAGTTTCTAAGCTATAAAGAGGTCACTTTTAGGACACGGCGTCATAGGAACGTAGAGTTTGAATTTTTAAATTGTTGAACAGCAATTTTCTAAGTCGATATTGTAATTGACAGCCATAATAACACATTGCACGATGCAATAACTGAAATCCATCGCTCATAAGATATATTAGCCATTTTAATTTTACTCTGGCGAGGGTATTTTTACCGCATAATGATTAGTAAACAGAGATAGTAATTTTCTATCTTTTTTTCGCTGTTTAGTCAGGGTTTAATCAACATATTTGTAAAAATTGAGACGGAAAGGCTGAGTTATATTAGGAACAATCAGTAAGATACGATAGGGAGACAGGATGTTAATGCTGAATAGATTGGTCGCATGACGACATGACCTACCTATGTGCACTACTATGTCGTGCGCTAATATTTTAAATAATTCGAAGGGGTCGAATATTAAAATATATCTTTCGAATAAGTTATAAACCCCGAGTCCGACAACCGGTCGAGTTCCTGAATACTCTGAAGGCTCCCGGTCTCCCAACTCACATCTTAAAATTGAGAGCTGGCGTGCCAAAATTATACAATGCCACCAGTTTGCAAGAAAAAACATTGCATTGCAATGTAATCCGGTCGACTCTACTGAACGGTTGTTCTTGAGTAGAGTCTATATTTATTCCTACGATTCTCCAAATACCATCAAATTAATCCTTCGAATTTTAGAGAGTGCAGGTTGCCATTAAAGTCTGCTTCGCAATAAGCATAAACAAAGCTCGAGGTCATATTTTTAAGGTAGCGGGAGTAGACTTGAGAGAAAGCTGCTTCTCCCATGGACAGTTGTATGTGACATGCTTCAGAGTAAGCTCACAGAGTAGCCTGGTAACTCTAGCATCCGAAAGGAAAACAAAAGATATTGTTTACAAAGAAACACTATAATAGGTGTAGAATCATGGGTGGGCCGGGATGTTAAAGAAGCGGTACCAGTGGTTGGCTTAATTGCGATGGAAAAGACGGTGGGTTATGGGGCCGCACACTACCCTTCCGTCGCCTCGGTCGCAATGAGCGCGTTGTGTTAAAAACATGGCCTGCTAAGAAAAAGCCTGGTGTCCATAATGTATAACAAAATTTCATTTGATTTTTATGTTAATTAAACCTTCCCTACACTATATATAACAAAGATTGTTATCATCATCATCATCATCACAGCCCATATACGTCCCACAGTTGGGCTCAGGCCTCCTCCATAATAGGAGGGAAGTTAACCTACTATACCGTGCTGGTCAGACGTGTTGGTATAGAGTTTTGTTTTGAGTTTTCCTTCTCTTGCATAGTATTATATGCATTTTATATCCCTTAGTCGTCTCTTACGATCACCCACGGGTAAGATAGGGGGTGGTGAATTGTATTCTTACTGCGTCACCACACGGATAAGATTGTTATACTATATAAGAATACAAACATTTATACATAATTATCTATAAATAACAATATAAATAATAACGTGAAAAACAAACAAAAATCCTATTAAAACATTATCGATTTCTATGCAGACAAAAACGCGGGCAAATGATAATAATTAATAAAATAATAAAAAATAATGCCAAAAAGTAAATAAGAAAACGTAAGGATCCGAACCAAGGTCTGGTTTGTTTGTATTAGACCACTTGATTTTCCAACTGAGCTAAATGTCTAGTCTTAATGACAGCGTCAAAATTTGAAAACCTTCATATTCTAATAGTTTTAGTACAACGAAAAATTATATTTTTGTTGCCGAAATATACTGACAAAATAATATTTTCTATAAATGAAACCTAGCTAGATCGATTAATCGCCCCCGGAACCCCTTGTATGCTAAATTTCAAGAAAATCGTTGGAGCCGCTTCCGAGATTCAGATTACAATATCCGGAGGACCGAGCCTTGCTCGGTACTTTCTTATTAGTGTGTTTTGAAAGATATATTTTAATATAATAAAAATAATGAAAAATAAATTAAAAAGGCAAAAAGCACAAAAAATTAAAAAAATGTATCGAGCAAAAAGGAGCCAAAATCACGTTTGTTATGGGAGGGATGGGGAGCACCCGTTAAATATTTCCACCCCTAATATATTTTATTAATATTTGCACCCCTAATATATTTTATTTTCTATTTTAGTATTTGTCGTTATAGCGGCAACAGAAATATATCATCTATGAAAATTTTTGTCTGACTACTGTCTAACTATCATGGTTCATGAGACCAGCCTGGTGATAGACAGATGAACGGACGAATGGACAGTGAAGTCTTAATTATAGAGTGCCGTTTACGCTTTGGGTACGGAACCCCGAAAAGGTTGAACTCACATAAAAGCAACAATGGAATGGATGGATTGGTACAATGGAAATACTCTTTAAAATTGGAATGTCTCGAAAGTCACAATACTGTAGTAATACGGCATTTGAAAGTTTCTAAGCTATAAAAAGGTCATACAATTTTAGGACACGGCGTCATAGGAACGTAGAGTATGAAATTTTAAATTGTTGGGCAGTAATTTTCTAAGCCAAATACTGTAATTGAGAGCCATGATAACATATTGCATCGTATAACTGAAATCCATCGCTCATAAGATGTATTACCCGTTTTAATTTTACTCCGGCGAGTGTACTTTTATCGCATAATGATTAGGAAAGAGAGATGGTCATTTACTATATTTTTGTCCGCTGTTTAGCTAGCGTTTAATCAACATATTTGTAAAAATTGAGACGGAAAGGCTGAGTTATATTAGGCACAATCAGTAAGATACGATAGGGAGACAGGATGTTAATGCTGATCAGATTGGTCGCAAGATATCATAACATACTTGTACTTATGTGCGATACTATGGTCGTTTCGATTTCTTTATACTATTTACTTGCAAATATTTTAAATCATTCGAAGGGGTCGAATATTAAAATAAATCCTTCGAATAAGTGATAAACTCCCAGTCAGACAACCGGTAGAGTTCCTGAATACTCTGAAGGCTCCCGGTCTTCCAACTCACATTTTAAAGTTGAAAGCTGGGGCGTCAAAATTATACAATGACACCAGTTTGCAAGAAAAAACATTACATTGCATTGTAATCGGGTCAACTATACTGACCGATTGTTCTCGAGCAAAGTCTGTATTTATTCCTAGGATTAACCAAATACCATCCAATTACTCCTTCGAATTTCAGAGAGTGCAGTTTGCCATTAAAGTCTGTTTTGCAATAACCACAAACAAAGCTCGAGGTCAAATTCTTAAGGTAGCGGGAGTAGACTTGAGAGAAAGCTGCTTCTCCCATGGGCAGTTGTATGTGATATGCTTCAGAGTAAGCTCACAGAGCAGCCTGGTTATTCTAGCATCCGAAAGAAAATCAAAACATATTGTTTACAAAGAAATACTGTAATAGGTGTAGTATCACGGGTGGATGTCAAAGAAGCGGTACCAGTGGTCGGCCTAATTTCGATGGAAAAGACGGTGGGTTATGGGGCCGCACACTACCCTTCCGTCGCTTCGGTCGGAATGAGCGCGGTGTGTTTAAAACATGGCCTGCTAAGAAAAAGCCTGGTGTTCATAATATATAACAAAATTTCATTTCATTTTTATGTCTATCGAACCTACCCGACACTATAAGAAAGATTGTTATCATCATCATCATCACAGTCCATATACGTCCCACTGTTGGGCTCGGGCCTCCCCTATAATAGGAGGGAAGTTAACTTACTATACCGCGCTGGTCAGACGTGTTGTTATAGGGTTTTGTTTCGAGTTTTCCTTCTCTTGCATGGGATGTTATATGCATTTTATATCCCTTAGTCGTCTCGATCGATCGACGATCACCCACGGGTAAGATAGGGGGTAGTGAATTGTATTCTTACTCCGTCACCATATGGATAAGATTGTTATACCTACTATATAAGAATGTATACAAACATTTATACATAATTATTTATAAATAACAATAAAATTAATAACGTAAAAAACAAACAAAAATCTTATTAGAACCATTTTCGACTTCTACGCAGACAAAAATGCGGGCAAATGATAATAATTAATAAAATAATAAAAAGGCCACAAAGTAAATAAAAGAAAATAAGGATCCGAACCGAGCTCCGGTTTGTTTGGATTAGACTACACGATTGAACCAACTGAGCTAAATTCTTCACTACACAAACAATATTAAGCTATTAATTATTTTTGGCTTTTTTTATTATTATGTATCTTATGATCAGTGGCATACCTACTTTTGTTAATATACTAACGTGAGGATCGATTAAAAATACAAAGAAAAGGTGTCCTGAAGATGGTCTATATCGTCTTACAAAAGAAGTGCCATAAAAGTATCCGACCAAAGAAACATATCTAACATATTTAATTGTTCGATAGTGGTAGTGATAAAAAAATAACAAAATAAAATCAATTAAATTTAATATTTTTTAACACTCTTTTTATATTGTATACATTTTAAACAAAAGAAATCATATGGCATTCCGCATGATAATGATTGGCTAACGTAATTACGTTAGCCAATCACAGCTACGAAGTCGTGGACTGCTATCACATGAGTAAATAAACGTACAGAGACAAACCTTCAGACAACCGCGCCACGGTAGGTACATCACTACAAGTATGATGCGCGTGTGTGCGTGAACACTGGCGGCTCGTCACGTACGGAACGAAACCTGTTTAGGCTGGTTCGGCCAGTGCTCAAACAAAGGGCTTACTCACCGCTCCCTGTGCATCGCGTTGTGCGTGTTTGTTTAAATTTGAAATTTGAATTAATTAGAAAGAGTCTAAATATGGTTTATTGTACTGTGTGCATGAACAACAATCGAAAAAATAAAAACATATCTTGTTTTGAAAATGACATTGTATTTTAATAGATCTGAATAACCTATAAATATGGGGCAAGACGCTTTTTTTCAGCCATTACAAAGACTTTAACGAAAGCAGTATACAATTGGGTTTTTTAATAATACCTCCTAACAACTTCAATGCATTCGTTGAATTGCTTAAGAAGAAATTTCGAGAATATTTCGATATAGAAAAAAATATTGTTAATATTGGTAGTGAATACTAAAATGTATACAAGATTGTAAATTAGATATATCATGCAAGTGCTTTCCCATTGATTATTTAAAAAAAACTTTATATTAGATTTAGAATTTATCATTCGATTAAGAGATATAACAAATTATTAAAAATCAAAAATTACAAAAAAAAAAACTATTTAGAGTAAGCAATTTATAAAAAAATATCTATACATAAAAAAGCTGACAAACGTTTTGTGTATTTATTTTCATCCTCATGTGCCAACCCTATCAGAATAGGTAACAATTTTGCTCGCTCCTTAGAAGCTTGGTCTCTGTATGTTTATTTACTCATGTGCTGCTATTCCAACACCTACCTACGCCTAGGTAGTACCTATACACTATGTAGGTTATGTCGAGTAAGTAACCTACCGCTCGCTACATGCTGTTCTCTTACTATTTTAATTAATAATTATTTATAATAATTTTTAATAAAAAAAAAATATTTTTTTAACCTTTTAATTGTACGAATGAATAGTAGATACTGGATACGTTAACTGAACTGCTTTTGTAAGACGATATAAATGTCACCGTATATATATATATATATATATAGGAATTTTGCTAACGACTATTTTGTTGATGTATGCCACATCAATAAACTTGTCGTTACTGAAAGGGTCTGGCGGGCGGGTACGTAATCATTTCTTCGTGTAACAAATCCTGTCTTATAACCCTCACTAGTATTCTTATTAGGGTGGGCTTTCCTTGTTCTTCATAGCTTCACTCGGCTGTGACTGGCCCAATTCTATTACACTCCATTCGATGTTTAAGTACATCAATTTCATTCTATTTGAAGATCAATAGTAGCAAGGTTTCACAAGCGGCTACCAACTATTACGGATAAGTTACGTATCCGTCATATTGATTTATATTTTTTGATATCTAAGTACTATTTAGGGAGTAACTTTTAAGTGTTACAGCAATCATAGACTTTAAATTTACCTAATCTATATATATAAAATGCTTTGTCCTGAATGATGGAACAACGCACAGTCTAAACTACTGATCGCAAAGACCCGAAACTTCGAGGGTGTGTCTTTTTGGAACGTAGATATCCGATAAGAAAGGACTTTTCTAAATTATACTCCGAAGGGGGTGGAAAAGCAGTGCAAAGTTTGTATGACACAACGTGATTCCTTGGTTCAATCTATTTCAAATTTTGCATAAACATTCTTTAATAGAATTGATAAATGACGTGTTTCTTATTTTATTGAAATTTATCTCCTAACAGGGTTATAAAGAGGTGAAATGTTATTTTGGGGGTGATTTGCTTTAAAGTTTATATCAATACTCCTTAGTGATTTTAATTTAAAAGACATTTTACTTTGACACATGATTGAAAACTCAATTCGATTATATTCAAAAAACCGGCCAAGTGCGACTCGGAGTCGCGCACGAAGGATTCCGTACCATTATCTATAAATGATAAAATAATCATGTCTGTTGTATGGGAGCCCCTCTCAAATATTTCTATATTTGTTTTATTTTAATTTTATTATTCATTTGTACAGTGAATATATTGCTAAATATTCTGTGAATATTTCAAGCGTCTACTTATTGTCGTTATCACTATTGAGCAAAAACGAGCAAAAAAAAACACCTTTGTTGTGTGGGACTGGGAGCCTCCTTAAATATTTATGTTACTGTTTTTTAATATTTTTCGTTGTAGGGGCAACTGAGAAAATTTCAACTGTTCAACTATCATGGGTCATGAGAGCAGCCTGGTGATACACAGGTAAACCAACGGACGGACAGCGGAGTCTTAGTGCTCGTGATAAGGTCCTGTTTTAGCTTTTGGGTACAGAACTCTAAATGGTTGAAGTCAGATAAAAGCTTGGTATAATGAAATTACTCTTTAAAGTTGGAATCCCTCGAATGTCGCCGTACAATATTAGTACGGCGTTTGCAAGTTTCTACGCTTTAGAGAAGTTATGCACTTTTAGGACATGGCCTCATAGGACCGTAGAGTTTGAAATTTGAAATTGTTGGACGGTAATGTTCTAAGCAGAATATTGTAATTGAAACCCATGATAACATCTTGCATCGAATAACTGAAATCCATTGCTCACACGATGATTACAATATCCGTTTATGTGTTGCTACGGCGATGGTGGATACTCTATTTCAGCATTTGGTTTTTGATTTGCACTGGGCTACACCCAGTGCGATTCTAAAACCACAAACATCGCTTAAAAAAATATATCTACTGCAATTTTTATTTTACCCTACAATGATTAGGAAAGGAGCATAAGATCATTTGGTATATTTTCGTTCGCTGTTTAGCCAGTTGTTAATCAGAATGTTTGTAAAAATCGAGACAGAAAGGATAAGTTATAATAGGAACAATCAGTAAGATGCGATAGGAAGACAGGACGTTGATGCTGACCAACTAGGTCTCAAGACGCTCTGAAGTTTGTGCGCTACTACAGTCGTTCTGTTCTCTTTACACTATTTACTTTCAAATATTTGAGATCATTCGAAGGTGTTAAACATTGATATAAATCTTTCGAGTAAGTGATGGACATAGTCTATTCGTCATAGGTTAACCGGTCAAGTTTCTGAATACACTGAAACCTACCTGTCTCCGAACGCACATATTAAAATTGAGAGTTGGCACGCCAATTATGTTGATGCGCAATACAAATTCACCAAAATTATGCAATGCCACCAGCTTGCAAGTGAAAACATTATATATTAATGTAATTGGGGCAACTATACCGGCCGGTTGTGCTCGAGCGGAGTCTGTATCTAGGATTCATCTAATACCATCAAATTACCCCTCTCGAATTCCTGATAGTGTAGTTTGCCGTCAAAGTCTACTTCGAAATGACGTAGTCTGATAATCCTAGCATCCTAAGGAAAAGCAAAAAAAACATTATTTATTCAAATCATAGTCTGCTAAGAAAAAAGTTTTGTGTTTATAAAATATAACCAAATTTTATTAAATTTTTATGTAGTTTTTATTACCTTTAAGTCTCTACACTGTAATACAAATTGTTATATTTTATAAGTATTTAAACATTAAAATTTATATGTTATAACAAAATCAAGAACGTAAAATAACAATCAAAGATTCTATTAGAACCATTTTCGACGTTTACGCGGACGAAGTCGCGGGCATATGCACTAGCATGTAATATTATTACTCATTGTAAGAAAAATCTATTCTATAATAATTTATTTTAAAAATGTATGCATTGAAATATCCATTTGAATACAATTATTTTAAATAAGTAACTAAATGACATCAAAATTCATTGCTATTGGTTAAGAATGAATAATGGGCTGGCTTTTGACGCAACAATAGTTAAGAGTTCTTAACATAACAAACAGCTAATGAGATATTTTAAATAGCGTGAAACAATATTTTATTTTTCTTATTTCTAAATTTAAAAATGAATCTCACTGATCAAAGTAAATTAATTAAAATAATAACATGTATTTATAATATGAGCTTATGAATAGCATACTTATTTTTCTTAGAGTGAAGTTGTCGTGCCGCCGGTGGCCCGCTCGCTTGACGAAGAGGTGAGAGAAGGAGGTGTATTGCCGCGCCGCTTCTTTCGCCCCGGATGGAATTAGTGGGGCGTGCTCGTTCCATAGATCGCCCAAAAAAAAATGAGTAAAGTTATTTCACTTAGAAAATATTTAAATTAATTATAATATCTTTTTATTCTCAGATTAGGACAAATATTTAGTTATAGGATTCGATTAACTAAAAACTTGAGTATTACCACTACCCACTAACTAAGTGAAATGAGGAGGTGAAATATTCTGGTTGATGGATATTATTTATTAATCTTAGAATATCTATTCACTGATCTAATTTAAAATAAGAATGAAAATTTCAAGTCTTTGAATGCGGTTTGTAATCTATATTTCGTCGTTTGATTTATCTGAATGTATGTAGCGAATGATTCGATTTCGGCACGGTGTACTTGTAAAACAAAGCCGTGATCTTTGTTAGCGTTTATCACCCATAATATCACCATGATTCAAAGAGAGTTAAAAGAATAGAAGAGATAAAAAAATAAAAAAGGCGTGTATATGTTATACTATCTAAAAAGACAAAAGATGTAGAAGGCATTCTCTACTAAGCTTTTACATAATGCGATAACGAAGCCGGTGATGATGATAAAATATTATTTCTTCATAAATAAAGAGGTAATTATGATGACCTCATTGCACATAATGATATGTAACCTCAATAAAACGAGGGAACCATTTTGTAATGCTCATAATTCTTTACTATAAAAGAAAAATATTACCCAATAAAGCTTACACGTGTATGTCACCCTTTATAATATGATCCCATACTTGAATGGGCGCAAAAGGAATTCTATTACGCTCGTTCAATCCACCATTCCAATGAGTTATTGTTCATTGGTCCCTAGTATTGTGCAAAAATTGTCTAAATCATTTTGTTATAAAATAATAAGCGTTCATATTTTACGTACATACGTGTTCATAGCCATATCTATTAAAAATGCGTAGCAATATTGCTTGCGACCACACATATATAATACGGAGATATATCAGTATTATTACGACGTAATTTTCAATGTTATTGTCGAACCCTCAGGGCAGCTGTGTTGTGCAGATTGTTTCTTTATTCACCATTGAAATAAACTGGATATTCTAGTTGTTATGCACGCTTGTACACAAAAGGGATATATTGGGATTATGTAGCAAATTGTACAGTTCCGATGAGCTTCATATAATAGAGGATAAACAAGTAACAAACTAAAAAAACAATACTAAATTAGATTTCATGTCTGCTGATTTTAAAGCATTAACTTTAGGTTCACAAAATCTTATTATATGAAGGGTGTTTCTGGACCCGTGTTTATAAAAATAAATTTGTGATTTTAGCCAATTAAAAAAGGAGGTTCTTAAAACGTCACATTATATTTTTTGTTTTGTTCTTGTCCACATTTACCACATTTCTTTATAAAAAAAGTTACAACTAATTTTATAAGCACACCAAAGCTAAATAAGAAACAGTAATAAAATAAGCATTTCAACCAATATTAAAAATGAATAACATTGAAAATGAAAAATAAATAAATTAAAAAAGTGTCACTGATTTCATAAACATACCAAAGCTAAATAACAAAAAGTAACAAAATAAGCATTTGATCCAATATTAAAAATGAATAATATTGAAAATGTAAATAAAATAAACAAATTAAAAAAGTGTCAACTGCTTTCATAAATATACCAAAGCTAAATAACAAAAAGTAATAAAATAGGCAATTCATCCAAAACATGATCTACCTATTGGTATAACGTCGCAGGGATTCGGGACGACTGACAACCACGTTTACTTGTGTTATTTTGCACGTAACGAGAGAGATCTACCTATTTGTCTTGGCACTGACGTCAAACCAATTAGCAGGTTGTGGGTTGGTTTAAATTTGTATTTTGTTATTTTTCTTTTTTGTGTTCCTCCATCAGCCTCTAGCCGTCAACTTTTAGATCTTCTTCATGAGGGTCAAGTTCAAAAAGTTTACTCACTATCTTTAGCAATTTTTTACGTATCTCACAAGAGTAAGGGTAGCAGTTAATACCACATTGAATTTGGACGTAGTCATCACATAGCATATGTATTTAATATCAATAAATGAGCAATTCTTATATATTTGTATATAAGGTTCGGGGAAAAAGTTTCTTCGCATTCTATATGAAAATTGAACACTTTTTTTTCTGATGATTCTGCTCGGCGATAAAAGCTAATACCAAACAATACCTACCCTTCCAATCCCACCATAGACAGAGCATCACCATATTGCGAGTTAGCCCGGGTTTTGCCAGTCTGTGATACCTGATCGATCTTTGACCACGACCTTTTCGCACGTTCTTATCGTACGTGATCCACTTTTCATTAGCTATCAATCTCTTCGAAAACGGTTCGGTTTTATTACATCTCCATAAAGAATCGCAAATGAGTACACCGTTCATTAGGTTTCTTTCAGTGAGTTCGTGTGACACCTAAATATCGAGCTTTTTTGTATACTTAGCTTTTTTCAAATTGGTCAAAACTGTTTTGTAGTCAATTCCCAGATCTTCAGCTACGTTGTAACTACTGGTATACCGATCTTGCCCCACATTTTCAAAAATGGCGTCCATTTTATCAGTGACAGGGCGACCAGAGCGAGGTGAATCTCTGACATCAAAATTTCTGGATTGAAAACGTTTAAACTAACTTTGTGCTATTCTTACTGACGCTGCATTAGGTCCAAACGTCAGATTTTTTTTCGCGGCTTGCTTTGCATTTATTCTTTTTTTGCAATAAAATTTTAAAATGTGTCGAATTTCTTTAAATGAAAAACGGCAGGAAACATTGTACTATTTTTTTTAAAAGGTAACATTTCCAATGGTATCAAAACCAGCCAGATACAACTATTACAGCTAAAGAGATTTTATTAAAAGTTTATAAAGACTATATGCGAATAAATTGGGATCTAGTAACATTTATCAAAATGCCTGGGAGTGTCAATGTCACGCTCAGGTGTAAGGTCGTAGACAATATCAGTAGGTCATGAATGTTCGTTTTACTGTCGCAGTCGTGTCCAGATAGACTGCTGGGAAATCAATTTGTACCGCATCGCCGTTGGCATATAAAATGAAAGGATATAAATATAAAACAGATCCTACAAATGTACTTTAGAGATAAATATTAACGACAGAATCCTTCGATTTGACCCACGAATAAGATTCTTTACATAATACCTTATCGCATTGTACTGAAGTAGTATATACAAGAAAGACTTGGGCTTTTGTTATTTGCAGAAAAGACTTATATGATTGGTTTATAAGATATGATGGTAGAGTGATATGCGTATATATTTATATTATCTTATATGATTTAAAATATCAGAAAGAAATATAAAACTAACATCTTACAAAACGCAATACATAGTTGTTTTAGATAATAATATCTCACCATAAGGTGACGTCAAAACTACAAGTAGTATTGAAAACATTTCCAAGTAGGGTTGACGTCTGGCAGGTGGCCGGTTATAAAACTATTGCCAATATTTTTTACAATATGTACTATGAAAGAAGAAAGTAGGAGAATGATGAATGATGATGGTGAGGTCAAAACTGTGATGACGTATTAAGAATACAGTGTATCATTATCAATTATTAACTCGTGTGGGTCGTTAAAATTAGCTAAGGGATCATAATGGGCAAGAACTTTCCTAGTAAACTGTGATCACCAACCCGCTTACTAAGTGTGGCGAACATAACATTATCCACCTTGGAAATTACTATGCTCAACCATTGATATCTATAGATTTAGGGAGGAAAGGATAAATTAGCTATCTATCAATCATTGCTTAATGTAAACTTAACTCTCAAATCACCGTAAAACGTAGCCTTATACCGCCTGCATCAACTCTCTTGTAAAGTTTCATCATCTCATCATCATCATCTCAGCTTATAATATGTCCTACTGTTGGACTTCAGCCTCCTCCGTAATGGGAGGAAAATTAATCTACTATACCATGCTGGTCAGACGTATTGGTATAGGGTTTTGTTTCGAGTTTTCCTTCTTTTGCATATATGCCTTTTGTATCTCTTAGCCGTCTCTTACGATCACCCACGGTTAAGATGTGGTGATTTGTATTTTTACTCCGTCACCACACGGATAAAGTTTATATTATTTTATTTCTTGTAAAGTTTATATTCTTTTTATTAATGCCTTCATATGTCTTGCTTCTTTTCTGTTTAGTTATCGTTGCTCTGTCCACGGTGACAGGTGGCTAGAGACATATCGGCGATAGCACATTTGTCTACCAAACCTATGGATAGCATTGAGCGTGAAGCTAATACGGTCCTCTTTAGCGTAAATACGCTACGTCGCACCGTGACGGCGTCCCCTGCGGGCAGCTTATGCGCTCCAGCCTGCTGAGTTCCTGGCAAACGTTATGCGTGCCGCAGTGCGAAGTACGAACCGGCAGGTTGGCAAGGCTGCCGGTGCCTCAGGCATCAACTTGGTGAACTAGTGAAAATTAGCTATGTTAGCGGTCACTTTGCCGTTTGCCTTCTGTACTACAAACACTTTAAATACCAATTTTTGTCTTAGCACTAATATGCAACCAATCATTAGGTCGTTTTTTGGATTAAATCAATAGCTTATTTTCATTTCTGAAATATTTTTTTGAAGTATAATGTTACTCTTTTTAATCTTGTATTTTACTACTCTTTATTGTCATATATTGAGGAATATAATCGAGGCAATAATATTTTTTAAGAGAATATACCAAATCATCAGTATGTAATCTGAAGCTTGATTTTAGTCATGACCATACTTTAAGCCTTTCTGTCTGTCGACTCTTGGGATAACATCCAACTATAAAGTAGATTGCAGAATCCATATAAGTATTTATATCTGAAATAAGATGAAGCTTACAATATCACTGGCTGTCGGTCACTGTAATACTGGTAATTATTACTGTATCTATAAATTAGTTGAGAATAAATAAGCAAATAATATAATGAACAAATAAAAGAAGAATTTAAAACTAAGTATCAATTACTTTTGAATTTAAAAGTAAATTATATTTACTTTCAATTTTTTTTGTATTTCTCAAATTTAAAAATTCAGAGATACATACATACATATCATCACGCCATATCCCTTGCAGGGTAGGCAGAGAGAACAGAGTGCCAGAGTACTCTATCCTTGCATACTTCACTCGCTTCCTCAACATTCATAATTCTTTTCATACACGCTCACCGGTTTCGGAGACGTACTGAAGGCAGATGGAGTCAAGAGACTCCATCTGCCTTCAGTACGTGACCAATCTGGTCTGGGTAGGTTAGTCTCGGTCTGCCCCGGTACCTACATCCAGAGACAAATGTTATAATTATGAGCTTTCTATTGGCTCCTCTTGGCATTCAGGCAAAAATAACAAAATATTTGGTTCATCTTATTATATATAAATTAGGTGTCACGTTGTTTGTCCGCGATGGTCTCCTAAAGTACTTAACCGATATTAATCAAATTTGCACCGTATGTGTAGTTTGATCCAACTTAAAAGATAACATAGCTTCAATCTCAATTTATAGTCACAATATTATTTTATTGCAAATTATTTATCTATTATTAGACAGTTACAATTTCTGACAGACGGTATAGATACCGTCACACGTAGACCCCTTTTCTTACAATCTTCTGTCATTGTGTCGACTAGGGTCTGCAGGTCAGTCGCTGACTGTGCCAGCAGTACTGCATCATCTGCATAGAGCAGAGCAGTGACCACTGAGTCACCCATCTGGACTCCCACATTCATATCGTTCAACCTTTGGAGACATTTATCCAGATATATGATAAACAGCCTGGCTGACAGAACGCACCCCTGCTTAACGCCGATATTGACGTCAAACCAAGGCGACATTCCATCATCCAGCCACACACAGGCTCTACAGCCCATGTAATTGGACTGCACAGCCTGTAGCAGTTTACCGTTAATACCATATTCCGGTAAAATATCCCAAAGATCCTATCGTAGAACCATGTCAAATGCTCTCTCCAGATCTACAAAACTGCAGAAAACCCTCTGATCTAGAGCCAGATGCTTCTCCACAATGTTGCGCAGAGAGAACACTTGATCCATGCATCCCCTTTCACTCCTGAAACCTCCTAGTGTCTCACACAGCAAACCATCGGACACCATCCTCATTCTCCTTTCAATAATTTTACCATACACTTTTGCTGCCAAACTGGTCAAGCTTATGGCTCTGTAATTAGCGCATTCATAACGTGAACCCTTGTTTTTAAACAAGGGCACGATGACTGCGCTATTTCAATCCCTGGGAACCATTCCCGAGCTCCGACATAAATTGAGGAGCAACAGGAACGCCTCCCAGACACAGGAGCCACCAAGCTTGATCATCTCGGCAGATACCATATCAATGCCCGCTGAATGTTGATCTACTAAACCACATGCGACACCGGCGCCAACTCGAGTATCCGCATACATATCGCCAAAATATTCACTCCATCGGCTTAACACTTTTTGTGTTTGTGTAAGAATGTCTCCACCTTTAGACCTTGTTTAATTCATTCTGAAGGCTGACCAACGACTCCGAGACTTCTTCACCTCCCTCCAAGAGAGTTTGGTGTTACCCTCGAAGTTTTTAGTTAGCCTATCTTATGCACTCATATCTGCTCTATCACGTTTCTCTTTCACTGAGGCCTTGGTGTCATTCTTACATTGCCGATATATTTCTTTCTTCTGTTCAGTCATACTGTCGTTCAGATTCAAAGAAGAGACATAGTCCAGCCACGCTTTCTTCTTTTGCTATACGGAAGCTGCCACTTCCGCATCCCACCATGCATCATCATTTGTTTTTCTGTGCTTCTTTGAGCTTCCACATACTTCTTTCGCTGTATCTACCATACTCTCTTTCAATATTCTCCAGCATTCTTCAATGTCTGTTTGCGGCTGGCTTGCCATCGTCAGCCGTTCTTGGACACCCTCTGCATACTTTTCTCTTACACACTCTTCTTGCAACCTTTCAACCTTTATTCTTTCAAGCCCTCCGAAGTGGACACGCTCTCGCCAGTGCCTCCACTTTCTGAACAGACCACTAAATCTCGCAATAACGAGATAGTGGCCTGTATCGACTGTGGGCCTCCTGTAGGCTCTTGCGTCCAATATCTTGCTTCGGAGGCGACTGTCTACCAAAATTAAATCTATTATACTTTTCTGGTCATTTCTTCTCCATGTATACATATGGATGTCCTTATGTTGGAAAAATGTGTTTGACACAATAAGGTTTCTTTCCATGCATACATTCGCTATGAGCCTACCTGCGTCATTCACTCTCTTATCACCAAATGGACCAAGTACGTCCTCATAGTCGGGACGCTTGGTCCCCACCCATACGTTCAAATCTCCGCATACAATCACGCGTTCACTGGTTTCTGCCATATCCAGAACTTCCCTAACATTATTCCAAAACTTCTCTAGGTCTGATGCCACCGAGGATCCTACGGGAGCATATGCTACAACCATGAATACCTTGGTGACACCTAGTTTTATACGGACCCAAAGAAGTCTGGGATCATACATTCCATAATCCTTCACACCTGAGGCCAAGCGAGAGGACAATAGCACTCCTACCCCCATGCTGGCTCGATCGCTCTTTGGTACACCAGACCACAGAGCCATCCCGCTACCAGGAAGATCGCAGGCGTCACTGCCCCCTTCGTTTGGTCTCTGTTACACAGAGCACGTCTAGCTGTTTGTCCGCCATAACGGTTATCAGCTCGTGCAACTTACCTTCCACACATCCTCTTACATTCCACGTGCCCACCTGGCACTCTGCTCTCCTCGACTCGCCTGACTGGGCAAGGCGTGATGGGTGGCGGACCCCATCGCCGCATCTGCCGATGTTCGTATCGACGGGGGCGGGTCGGTACGCGTCGCCTCCGGGGGACGCCCTAACCCGCACTGCGGTACGCATTTTTCGAGCCGGATTAGCAATCTAACTGGACCGGCAGGGGACGCGTCGAGCACGCTCCGGACTATGTCCCCCAAGCAAGCAAGCATTTTAAACTGTTATATATAGTGAATACTTTTTAGTTATTTGCTTACTGTTGATTTTAATTATATTTATGACGGCATTAGAAGAATAACCGCCGCCACCCCTATTAAATTTACATACTTTCTTTATTTCAATAACTTCTTGTGTTACTTTATTAATTTCACTCATTGTTGATCAATTAATATCTAACACGATTCTAAATATTGTCGGTATAATCAATCTTGGTATATAATTACGTATCCTACTCCCGTTATCTATAAAAGTGATGACAGTGTCCATGGCTTGAGCCACTTAGCTCGAGTACGTGACTGAGAAGCGGTAAGGGACGTCCTGCCATACTACGTGACCCTTCTAGTAAAAAATAATAGTACACTCACACGTAGATTTTAAATGATGACCTTGATTATGTAGCCATAATACATATACATTGACAAAAAGCGTAATAGCAGCACAATGTATATGTATATATAAATATATATATATATAGGTATATATATATATACATATATATACATATATAATATATACATATACAAAATATACATATAGACAGTGTTTGCCGTGTGGTAGCGGCTTCGAATACTACCAACCCTGCTTTGTGGGTGTTGTAAAAGACGACAAAGAGCCTACGACCTAGGTCAACTCCATCTCATGCCGTTTGGTCAACATTACATTCCCCATAGAAGAGTACATATTGTATCGACCCCAAGTAATTGGGATAAGAATAAGAGAATGATGATACATGTAGGACAGTGTGTGTTACTAGACACAGAACAAATTTTTGTCTATAGAAATAATCATAATAAAGTTTTACCACTTTATTTTTTATGATGCATTCCCGAAAACTTTAAGCAGCAGTTGAATTTTTTATAGAGATAGAGGGCTAATTAATATTCATGGATGGCGAGACAAAAAATTCTTCAAAAACAAAATCACTTGCAGTAATATAATTTCTAATTTAATTTAGATTTTGATTTCCGAACGATAGTTTGTACCGTATCATGTCTTTAATCAAAGCATAATGTCACTCTCCGTCGATATTGATGATAGTGATCGCAAATGATCATACAAACACAGTGAATTGGACAAGTTTGATATTAGGGCTGCAAACAATTCGATTTAAATATGACTGTTACTTGCAAACCATATGCGTTGCCTTCTTTTCTCTAAATGAAAATACCTCAATAAAAATAATACTAGAAGATAACTACTTCATGCAGATTAACAGATATTAATTATAGAAACACAATGTAATGTTAATAAATTGAAGGAAATAAGTATTCTAGGTCTTTTATCAAAGCTTTTCCTTTAACCTTGATCTAGCAGTTTCTATATACTTAATTGAGATGGCGCCAAACATCTTTATTAAAGATTTCGTTTTCTTTTTTTTTAATCATACACAATGAATGATGTAATTTATAGCACTGTAACAATCTGGAGAGTCTATTTGTTTATACTTTGTTTGATCACGTTAATCTCGAGAAAAAGAAAATGTATTTAAAAAAGGTTTTTCAGAACAAGAAACAGAGTGGTTATAATAAGTTCACCTACAATTATCGTTAAAGTTACATCATAATAATGCACAGATATTGTTATAAAATAAATAATTATTAAATTCAGAAAATAATTTAAAATAAGACGTATGTGATTTGAATATGGATAACTATCAAAATTATCTATGTCAGAGAAGTTGTGGGGATAACTAGTTCACTACCTGATATATGATACTGCAAAATTGTCATGTTATAATTTATTAATAACGATAGCAATTATATAAGCGATAACAAGCTGTCTACATACAGTGCTTAATATTATGACCATATGTTCTAATAGGACAGTGACACGAATGCGGTGATATGGTTGAGCAAATGATATATGTTTATGTAGACTCGCCTTTATGGATTTCAAACTGAGACTGATGATTTATTGCTAGTTGCGCTTCACTGAGAGAACTACACATTTTTTTTTATTCACGCTGTGGAAACGCATTTACGCGCTGCCCCTCGCCGGTGTCAGACAAGAGGGGTGTGTGGGACTCGCCGGCTAGCTAAACCCGACCGGAATACCCACTAAAACCACAGCGGCCCCTTCCGCACTTTTACGGGGTGCCAGAGAGATCGTCTACTGACATTCGATCCCCGGCACCCCAATGCTTGGCCGTCGGGCCACGCCCTGTCGTCATTAATGGCAGTGGGAGGAGTTGCACATATCGGCGCCTCGTCCTTCCTGGCCGCCGCTGGCGGAGAGAGTCTGCGGACGCAATTGCCTCGCGTTGTCGCTCCGCGGCCTCCTTTATAGAAACAACCTCCTCACAAAAGGAGGCTATCGACGACCAGCACCCGTCACTGTCGAGCATCATTGAGATGATGTTCGACAGCGACAGGTCCTCTCCAACAACCACCGACAAGACGTGGCGCTGGGGCCCCCAGGCGGGGCAACGTGTGGCGCGCATCGTCTACTGGCGCGCCACACTCATGGCACCCTGGGGCCTCGTCTCTCCCAATTCTGTGCAGGTACTTACCGAAGACTCCGTGTCCGGTAAGCACGTGCACCACCCTGAAGCTTAGGCTGCCGTGCCTTCTGTTGATCCAGCGGTGGAAATGTGGCGCAACCACCTCTACAGTACCCCGCCCTGCTACGGGGGACTCCAGTTCATCTCTCCACCGCCGGATGACTTCCCTTCAATGCTCTGCCCAGTCTCCTAACGGAGACTTGCTCGCCGGCGGCCAGTGCCGAAACGCGGATTCAGTAGGCCTCCGCCAGAGTCTCAGCCACTAACGGCCAAGGTGGGATCGCCCGCCAACAGCGTCGCCGCGGTCCAGGACACCGTACGGTAGCCCTAAATAGCCCTCACCGCCATGACCCTCTGCGGTCTTCGCAAAAGGGCTCTGTTGCGGGAGGTGAGGGACTCCGCCCAAATAGAGGCTCCATACAGTGCCATGGACCGCACGACTCCAGCGTATAATCGCCGGCAGGACGACCTGGGACTCCCAGTATTTGGCAGAAGCCAGCTAACGCCGCGGCTGCCTTGTCGAGCCTCGGGACGAGCTGGGCAAAGTGTGGCCCAAATTTCCATCCAAAATCAAGGTGTAGACCCAGATATTTCATCTGGGCCCGCACCGGGCAATCTGGCCTCCTCGCCATGATGAGGGTATCATCCGCATAGCAGATGACCCCCATCCCGGGGAGAAGCCGACCCCGTAGAAGCCAGTCGAATCCGACGTTCCACAGAATCGGACCGAGGACTATGCGTATGCGTCCGTCGCCCCCCTCCCAGAGCACGTACCTTCCCTCGAGGTACGCCTCCAACAGCCTCCGGAGATACGGAGGCATTCCATAATACCGGAGCGCCTCCCTTAACGTTTCATGTGGGAGACTGTTGAAGGCATTCTTGATATCGACCGAGACCGCCAGGAGATTTTCCTTTTGAGCCACCGCTTCGTTGACCAGGGACTTAAGGGTGGCCAAAGCATCGATTGTCGACCGGCCGCCCCTGAACCCGTATTGACTCTCTGATAGTCCCGGCCCGACTTCCTCGAGGTGCTGGACGAGAGGGTCCGCGAGCACCTTCTCGAATACTTTGGCCGTTTCGTCCAGCAGCACCAGTGGTCTGTATGCAGATGAGGAGTCGGCTGGGCGACTCTCCTTCCGCAGCAAGCACAGCCTACCGCGTTGAGCAGTTCCCGGATTTTGCCCTTGAGGTATTTCACGGCGATGCCGAGCATAAGACCCGGGACGCCGCCCGGACCAGGCGATTTCCTCTTGCCCGGAAATCGGCGAGAGCCATTTCCATTTTATGGTCGGTGATAAGTGGGACCAAAGTCTCTACCTCAATCACTGACTGAGGAGCCATTGGGGGCGGAACGTGTCCCAAGGAGCGCGGGAACAGTTCCCCTACTAACCTTGACCCCAGTGGCCTGCGAGCCCTACTTTGTCCCCCAGCCAATTGGGAGAGTGGGGGACAAAGTAGGGCTCGCAGGCCACCGTCAAATCTATATCCCACTGCAGTAGCAGGTCCTGAGCCCCGGCGCAGTGGTTCAAATTCGCTTGGAGGATGCGTACTTTGTCTCCCATTTAAGTTGACATTTCGGCATCCTCCTGGCCTCTGCGGCTGTTCACCGATGGAAAGGACGGGGCTTTACACAACCGTCCTCCCATCGTGTATTCCACTGGACGACCAGCGGCGGCGCACACCGCACACCATGGCGTGGCCACACATGCGGCTGATTTGTGCCCACTGCCGCCGCACCTGTAGCACAAAGTAGAGCGGTCGACGGTGGACGATCACAGCGGTGCTGTATGCTCCAGCTCCAGGCACGGGAAGCACCTCAATGGGAGGTTCTCCAACACTTGGACGCTAGCTGAGCTCCATCTGACCAGGAGGCGTTCCCGTGTCAGCAAGCACTTTAGCGGCGGCGACGGGACAACACACCTTTGCCATGCCCATGCCACGGGGTCCACTATGGATTTGTCCAACCTGGACCTCCGCGGCATCACAACCGCATGTCCGGACCACTGCCGCACGGATATTCTCCTCGGTGGCGGAGTCATCCATCCCGGTCACCCGGATATCAGCACGTTTGACCGGACGCAAAACATCCGCCATACCTGCTAGTACCGTTCGCAAAGTGGCCGCCAGCTGATCAGCAACTTCCATGGATTTGGACTTGAGCAATTGCAGAACCCTAGTCCTAGTCACGGACGGTTTTTTTGTTCACGCTGTGGAAATGCATTTACGCACTAGCCCTCGCCGGTGACAGACGAGGGGGTGTGTGGGACTCGCCGGTCAGCTGGTTCGACCGAAATACCCACTAAAACTACAGCGGTCCCTTCCGCACTTTTACGGGATGCCGGAGAGATCGTCTATTGACATTCTATCCCCGACACCCCAACGCTAGGCCATTTGGCCACGTCCAGTCGACAGTGAAGGCGGCGGGAGGAGATGCGCGTAACGGCGCCTCCGCTTTCCTGGCCACCGCCTACGGAGTGAGTCTGCAGAAGCAAATGACTCACGTATCCGCTCCGCGGCCTCCTTCGAAGAGATGACCTCCTCACAGAAGGATGCCATCGACGACCAGCACCTGTCGCTGTCAAGCATCTTAGATATGATGGTCAACAACGACAGGTCTATTCCTATCACCGCCGACAGGTCGTGGCGCTGAGGCCCCCAGGCGGGACATACCTCTAGGGTATGACGCGCATCATCAGTTAGCGCGCCACACTCATGCCATCCAGGGGCCTCTTCCCGGCCGATCCTGTGCAGGTACTTACCGAAGACCCCGTGTCCGGTAAGTACCTGCGTCATCCTGAAGGACATAACTTTGAGGCCCTCCTTAATACCCATCTCTTGGAGATTAACTCCCGGCTCAGCGCGAAGCATCGCGTCAGCATATGTAACCCCCTGTTTTTCAGCCTCCGGCTGCAATTTCAGGATTACAGCTGAGAGAACTACACATGTCGTAAAGCTCCATCAAAATATTTTTACTCATGGAAAACTTTAAGTAACTTGTGAAAACAGTGGTTTATATGTCTTACAGCTTTTTGTGAGATTCGAGTTTCGAATTTGGAGTCAGACAGATTCAAAGAGTTATTAGGTTTCGCTACGAGATAAAAATATCTTTGCTCTGTTGATTGTAGATAAAAGTTATAATATCCGTGTGGTGACGGAGTAAGAATACAATTCACCACCCCCAATCTTACTCGTGGGTGATCGTAAGAGATGACTGAAGGATATAAAACGCATATAACATCTATGCAAGAGAAGGAAATCTCGAAACAAAACCCTATACTAAGACGTCTGATCAGCGCGGTATAGTTGGTTAATTTTCCGCCCATTACGGAGGAGGCTCGAGCCCAACAGTGGGATGTGTGTGGGTTGTGATGATGATGATAATGAAAAGTTATAAGCGATGCGTCACCAGAAATAAATTCACAATTTAAAGTATATGTACTTTAGTTTTTGATGTGGATATGTTACGTTGAAATTGGTGGCGAGGTGAAATTCAGTACTTAAACATAAAATTCGTGTGAGTGAAACTGCGAACGCAGCTAATACAAAATAATAATAATAAGTAGGGTTGGTGAGCCAGGTATAAATAAGCACGTTCAGTTTATATTCCTTTGCCATAAAGAATACATTTACATTTATGGCAAGTAAAATAACAGTAAAGTATGAAAATAACATTTTGATAAACAAATATTAGAGAAACAACATTTTTAAAATAATTACAGTATAAGTAATTATTTTAAAAATGTTGTTTCAAAATGTTGGAAACGTTTTAATGAATATTGTCATTTGGAGAAATATAATATATGTTATAAATTATTTTGCATTGATTTAGAATAAAATTGTCTGAAATAAAATTGTTCAGGAAAACATTGTTTACTTTTATTAACGTGACTAAACTATTGTTTAAATGAAATGTCTATGTAGATGGCATAGTTTTTTTTCAAATTCATTTTGCGCGTTCAGGCAGTATAGTACAATCCGTACAGCCAAATATGTTTTTTTTTTATTTACGAGTAACAAAATAAATATACATTATGTTTTGTTCGTGTTGAATATTATGTTATTTATTATCTGACAGCTAAATTATCAATGCATATTACATTACATTAACATATTCTGAGTCTTATACTGACACCATAATCACATGGGTATAGCCTTCAGGGTTATCTTGGCGGCAGCGCTCAGATTCCAAGACGAGAGGACTGCTCTACTTTTGGCGAGAATCTGATTTCATGTTATGTGGTAGTTTTGTATAACATTCAATATCTTAACCAGAAGATAGCATTAAGAGTATGGCAATAGCACTGTTGATGGCGACGATTTGACTTACTGACGGGCTTAATGACTAACCTGAAGAGACTAAATATGTGAAGAAGATTATATCTCGACACTGGCAACAATGGTTCGTTCAGCTATTAGCTGATAGCCAATATATAAAAAGAAGAAGAAGAAGAGAGGACTGCTCAATAGTTAATCACCAACAAAATTTTAACAGTTAACAATACAGGGTTTTGATTCACGGTTATTGAGTTTTTAGTGTTATATTAAGTTAAAATTATCTAAATTTGCCATAGATTTTTTTCTATGTTCAATTAATTTATTATGTTAGATAGTCTGCAAGTCGTGTCTGGGGTTATATATTATACAGATCTTGTGGCAACTCGAGAAAATTTCCGTGCGTTCAGGTGCTACTGCAATACCTACTATTGTAATCAAACTTAAGGCTCACTTATCAATACATCCTCTTATCTATTGGCCTATTAGCCAATTTTGCTTCATGTCTCCCGCTTTGCAGGATGAGTTCGTTCAAGTTCTACTGTTTTTCTTTTCTAATTAAATTTGTAGCGGGTCCCTAGACTTTTAAAAGCGATTCTTGGGACTGCCTGAGGTTCAAACCTCAGTGTCTTTTATGGAGACCATTGTGGATCCTTTCTTACAGGAGTTATAGTGGAGGGCAAGTGTGGTGGGATTAGTCCCAAAAAAAAGTTAACAACACAGGATTTTGATTCACGGTCATTGTATTTTTAGTGCTATATTAAGTTAAAGTAAACTAAATTTGCCACAGTTTTTTTTCTATGTTCACTTTCTTTTTTATAAGTTATCTACTTTACTAGATTTATATTTTAGATGTTATATTTAAATCTTATATAAATTACTATTTTGTTTTTCTTGAATGATGAGAGAGCTGCTTGAAAGCGAACAATACGGACACGAAATTTTATTCACGTATCTAATTGTGTTTATCATTCCAAATACGAGAAAAAAAATGACTGTAGTATTCTCCATTTCACTCACTATCTTTATTTGTAAGGCAATATATTATTGTGATGGTTAACACTGATTACCTTGTTAGCATCTATCTTCTTCTATATTTCTATATATATAAGAAATTTCTACCTATGTCTTGACTCATCACAATGTCTCTGGAACCATAAGTTGTACAGACTTAAAATTTGGTAGGAATATTTCTTTCGCCGAGTAAAGGTCAGCTAAAAACGGATTTTACGAAATTCCACTCACAACAGGGGTTCAAAACTCACAACTGGTTTTGATATCTTCTATACATATATACATATAATAAAAATGTAACGGATCGCTGTCTGTACATGGAAGATATATGAGAAAAAATATTACTGGGACCTTTATCAACACAAATAGAACCCAAAACAATGATTTTTAAATTTTTTGTCTGTTTATCTGTTTGTCTGTTTATCTGTTTGTCTGTTTATCTGTTCGTCTGTTTATCTGTTTGTCTGTGTGTTTGTGCACGCTAATCTCAGAAACGGATTATCCGATTTAGACGGGGTTTTCGCTAATATATTGTGGAAAGCTTCACTTAACATTTATTTCATGTCAATTGGTTTATAAATAAAAAAGGTAAGTCAATTTAAAAAATGTTTGGAAAAAAATCTTTATCGATTCTTTTCAAATTACGTACAAATTATCTTCAGTAAAAATAAATAAACACGTGTTTCAGCATTTGTTAATTTTTACCCTCTGGGGGTGTAAATTAGGCCTGCGAAGCAGGTTGGACGACTCATTAAGGCATTAGCGCCAAGCCGATATTATTGAAGCTGGCAACTTAAAATTTTGACAGTGGTTTCTTTCTATGACGTAGAGATTTACTAAGAAAGGATTTTACGAAATTACACCCCTAAGAGGGTGGTAAAAACAGAGTGGCAAAGTTTGTATGGGGCGAAAAAATCTTTATTGATTCTTCTCAAATTACAAGTCGAATCAAATATTCTATGGCAATATCCGGTATTTGTCAATTTTCACTCTGGTTGTTTAAATTAGGCCTGTGAAGCAGGTTGAACGACTCATTACCGCCAAACCGAAACTATTAAAGCTAGAAACATTAAATTTTGATGCACGTTTCTTTTTATGACATAGAGATTCAATATGAAAGGATTTTATGAATTCCGCTCCTAAGGGGATGTAACAAAGTGGCAAAGTGTGTATGGGGAGAATTTTTTTTATCGATTCTTTTCAAATTACGTACAAATATTCTTCGGTAAAAATAAAAATAAAAACGAGGTCGCAACTCTGCTGGTGAAACAAACAGTCAAATAAAGGGTGGCGATAATTATATTCTTATCCCATGGTCATACCGTAAATAGTATATTAAAGGCAATATAATTTGTGGAATGAATAGAACTTTGAACAACCTTTTTCTTTAGTGACCGGCTATGGTATATAGACACACCGCGCCCATTCCGTTCGAGGTGACGCGTGACCCGTACCGCGCCGTACACGTACATCTACGTCATGCGGCCGGGCCACCGCAACCGGGTATTATCTCGAGTCGAAGCCCTCATGTAGTGAACCTCAATACAGGTACTCACGCTTGCGCCGCCCAAAGCACCGACGGTAGAGTGTATCAACGTAGAGTATTTTCTCTCGAACTAGGCCATAGGGTGGCTATTGCCTAATTCCGTTAGACAACTAACTCGCAGAAGGCGGCGACCGCATCCCAGTTTCTGACGCTGTTAATCATCGTCCTAGCGACAAACCTTCAACGCCTTGCATTGCTTTTCCTGTTTAATTCTGTCAGAGATGACTTCTGCGTGGACGAAGTTGCGGGCGAATGCTAGTACTTTAATGAATATTAAACATACATACATACATACATATCATCACGCCAAATCCCTTGCAGGGTAGGCAGAGAGAACAGAGTGCCAGAGAACTCTATCCTTGCATACTTCACTCGCTTCCTCAACATTCATAATTCTCTTCATACACGCTCGTCAGTTTCGGAGACTCTTGATTCCACCTTCCTTCAGTACATGACTGATCTGGTCTAGGTAGGTGAGTCTCGGTCTCCCCCGGTACCTACATCCTTCCACTCGCGCATTTTATATCTTTTTAACCAGACGTTCGTTCGGCATTCTTTCCACATGTCCGAACCATCGGAGCATTCCCTTTCGCATCTTTACACCAATACTCTCTTTCATACCTACTCGCTCTCTTACGTCGTCGTTACGAATGCGGTTGGTCAGCCTAACTCCACAGATTTTCCGTAGAGATCGCATTTCGACCGCATTAATTTTACTTTCATACTCTTTTATGCATACACAACTCTCGCTTCCATACAGTAATGTTGGGACAAGCACTGCGTTATGTATTGCTACACGTGCCTTCTGGCTGAGGTGGTGGCTACCGAGAAGTTGTCCCAACGCTCCGTTCACTCTATTTCCCGCATTCACTCTTCGCTCTATATCAGTGGTGTACCTTCCATCTCGGCTAAATCCACATCCAAGATATACAAATTTCCAGCATTCTTCAATGTCCGATTGCGGCTGGCTTGCCATCGTCAGCCGTTCTCGGACACCCTCTGAATACTTTACTCTTACACACTCTTCTTGCAACCTTTCAACCTTTATTCTTTCAAGCCCTCCGAAGTGGACACGCTCTCGCCAGTGCCTCCACTTTCTGAACAGACCACTAAATCTGGCAATAACGAGATAGTTGTCCGTATCAACTGTGGGGCTCCTGTAGGCTCTTGCGTCCAAAATTTTGCTTCGGAGGCGACTGTCTACCAAAATTAGATCTATTATACTTTTCTGTTCATTCCTTCTCCATGTATACATATGGATGTTATTATGTTGGAAAAATGTGTTTGACACAATAAGGTTTCTCTCCATGCATACATCCGATATAAGCCTACCTGCGTCGTTCACTCTCTTATCACTCAATGGACCAAGTACGTCCTCATAGTCGGGACGCTTGGTCCCCACCCATCCGTTCAAATCTCCGCATACAATCACGCGTTCACTGGTTTCTGTCATATCCAGAACTTCCCTAACATTGTCCCATAACTTCTCTAGGTCTGATGCCAGCGAGGATCCTACGGGAGCATATGCTACAACCATGAATACCTTGGTGACACCTTGTTTTATACGGACCCAAAGAAGTCTGGGATCATACATTCCGTAATACTTCACGCCTGAGGCCAAGCGAGAGGACAACAGCACTCCTACCTTCATGCTGGATCGATTGCTCTGTGGTACACCAGACCACAGAGCCATCCCGCCTCCAGGAAGATCGCAAGCGTCACTGCCCCTTCGCTTGGTCTCTGTTACACAGAGCACGTCTAGCTGTTTGTCCTTAGAATCATTTTCAGTCGTTTTTCTTTCTTTCTTGACCTTATATATAAAATATAGAGGATCTTTGTGGTTATGAAGCCATCTCAAGCGTCAAACACTTCAATATCGAATACTTTCTTTCATAATTATTGTATCGTATTTAAAATATCAGGAAGAAAATCAAAGCGATGTAATCCGCGAAATAAGCCCTTAAGATACTACTAACTACAGTATAATAAGTAATATACACATTATAAATACCTACTTATAGATCCGAATAGATAAATGGCAAATATTTTTAGTTTCGATCGAGGCAACTTAATAATTCTTCATAATATTAATTTAACAAACCTTTTAATATCACGAATCATGACATCAAACAGTATAACATACATTTTTTATCACTGGAGTTTTTATAAACATTCAAAAATAAACAATCCAATTCTAATTATATATGTAAATATATTTCTAGGTTTAATTTTGTATAGTTTAGTCTGGATGGTTATATAAGAACAGCTAGCTATAACCTCTGTTCATTTATATGCTTGATTCATATTCAAGCTACGTATACGGACGTATCCAGAATACCGCTGACCTGCCTTTAGAATAGGTAAGTTTGTTCTTTTAATTTTAAATAGTTCACTGTTAAATTTACTTGTCCTACTTTTAGTTCGGCTTTATTGTTAAAATATCGGAAGGTTTTTATACGTCCTTTCATTTTATAGTCTTTTTTGTGAGTCTATGGTATGATCACAATCCACCTATCCGTCCGGGGCGACAGAAGTACATGTCATCGCCGGCCTCTCTACGCTGTGTAGGCGGGCCTCCGGAACTCAGTCTTTGTCAGCGGTGACCCTATCGGCAACTAGTTATGTCGGTGACTTTGTGAATGTAGATATTATAAATAAATAACTCTAGCCAATGGAAGCAATATTGTTTTTTGAATGAGGATAAGGTACATTCTTTTGTATTTTACTATATACATTCAATGTGCATGTAAAATTACAAGGCGATCAGTTGGATAGTTAAGATGTGATAGTGTCACAAAAGAACCAACTCATTTTCACGTTAATAATATTAGTTGAATGGGCGATAAGAAGTTTGAAAAATGGTAAGGTAGCGGGCATTGGTATGGTGTCTGCCGAGATGATCAAGCTTGGTGGCTCCTGTGTCTGGGAGGTGTTCCTGTTGCTCCTCAATTTATGTAGGAGCTCGGGAATGGTTCCCGGGAACTGGAATAGCGCAGTCATCGTGCCTTTGTTTAAAAACAAGGGTTCACGTTATGACTGCGCAAATTACAGAGCCATAAGCTTGACCAGTTTGGCAGCAAAAGTGTATGGTAAAATTATTGAAAGGAGAATGAGGATGTTGTCCGATGGTTTACTGTGTGAGACACAAGGAGGTTTCAGAAGTGGAAGGGGATGCATGGATCAAGTGATCTCTCTGCGCAACATTGTGGAAAAGTATCTGGCTCTAGGTCAGAGGGTTTTCTGCAGTTTTGTGGATCTGGAGAGAGCATTTGACACGGTTGTACGAAAGGAACTTTGGGACATTTTATCGGAGTATGGTATTAACGGTAAACTGCTATAGGCTGTGCAATCCAGTTACATGGGCTGTAAAGCCTGTGTGCGGCTGGATGATGGAATGTTGCCGTGGTTTGACGTCAATATCGGCGTTAAGCAGGGGTGCGTTCTGTCAGCCAGGCTGTTTATCATATATCTGGACAAATGTCTCCAAAGGTTGAACGATATGAATGTGGGAGTCCAGATGGGCGGCTTAGTGGTCACTGCTCTGCTTTATGCAGATGATGCAGTCCTGCTGGCACAGTTAGCAACTGACCTGCAGACCCTAGTCGACACAATGACAGAAGATTGTAAGAAAAGGGGTCTACGCGTGAATGTGAGCAAAACCAAAATAATGGTCTTTGAAAGAGACGAAGCCAGAACAGATGTACGAGTAACAATAGGTAATGATATATTAGAGCAAGTGGATGAATTTGTATATCTTGGATGTGGATTTAGCCGAGATGGAAGGTACACCACTGATATAGAGCGAAGAGTGAATGCGGGAAATAGAGTAAACGGAGCGTTGGGGCAACTTCTCGGCAGCCACCACCTCAGCCAGAAGGCACGTGTAGCAATACAAAACGCAGTGCTTGTCCCAACATTACTATATGGAAGCGAGAGTTGGGTATGCAGAAAAGAGTATGAAAGTAAAATTAATGCGGTCGAAATGCGATCTCTGCGGAAAATCTGTGGAGTTAGGCTGACCGACCGCATTCGTAACGACGACGTAAGAGAGCGAGTAGGTATGAAAGAGAATATTGGTGTAAAGATGCGAAAGGGCATGCTCCGATGGTTCGGACATGTGGAAAGAATGCCGAACGAACGTCTGGTTAAGAAGATATACAATGCGAAAGTGGAAGGATGTAGGTACCGGGGGAGACCGAGACTCACCTACCTAGACCAGATTGGTCACGTGCTGAAAGAAGGTGGAGTCAAGAGTCGCCGAAACCGGCGAGCGTGTATGAAGAGAATTATGAATGTTGAGGAAGCGAGTGAAGTATGCAGAGATAGAGTTCTCTGGCACTCTGTTCTCTCTGCCTACCCTGCAAGGGATATGGCGTGATGATATGTATGTATTTATGTATGTAATATTAGTTAGAGATAATTAAGTAACTCATAATTTCATCATTCTCCTACTCTTACGCCAATTACTTGGCGTCGATACAATACATACTCTTCTTTCATAGTACATATTGTAAAAGTTATTGGCAATAGTTTTATGATCGGCTGCCTGTCTGACGTTTACCCTCATTGGGAATATAATTGTTGACCAAATGGCATCAGATGGAGTTGACCCAGGTCGTCATAAGGCTCTTATTCTTTTTTTATGACATCCACGAGTAAAATAAGGGTTGGTAGTATTCGTAGCCACTACCAAACAGCTTATCGATAATTAAGTAACTAAATAGGTAGGTACACAAAAAAAAATGTGTTGTATTTACAAATACTTGTACTAAATGTGTTTCTATGTATACATACATTAAGACATAATTATCATCTGTCAAGGGATCATTGTTATACAGGGCCATATAATTAATGCACTAATGAATATTATACTTCTAGCAATATTGCTGTGAATAGTCTAAGTCCCTATCATCATCACTTCTCATATAAGTACCGATACTGGGCTCAAAGCTTCTCCAAAATGACAGTTAAATTGGCTATATCACACTGATCAGAAGGGTGTGTATCGAGTGTTATTTCAAGTTGCCCTTCTCTTGCACTAATATTCTGTCCTTACGTCTCTCTTAGTCATATTTTACGATCACTCACAGGAAAAGAAGGGTTAGTTGGTGGTACAGCATTCAAAACACGAAAATGATCTTATGTAGAAATGTGAAAGAATTGGTCAAGTTTATCGCTCATACTGGTGCGCTATCTATTCGATCTCTTTGTTTTTTTTCACAAGATAAACTTAATTTCCTAAATTTTTTTTTAACTTGATGAGGAATCCAGATGTTTATAGTATATGAATGTTTTCAATTTTCATCTTACCCTTTAATTAGAAATAAGTACTACTTGATTCAAAATGCAATAAATCATAAAACCACAGACACTTACTTAGGAAAACAACCATACCAATAATTATAACAATTTATTAATACAATAATAATAATACATATCTCCGGGCCAGTCGTTACTTCACCGTGAGGCTAACGCAAAACTCGGAGGAACATTATTTGGCACCCTAAGTTCTTTTGATATAAAAAAAAATGTATCACAAGATTTACAGGAAAGCCAATAAACCGCAGGGCAGCTTGTGGCGAGCTGAATGTGAGTGGCGACACTGCGGTCCTGAATACTCCAGAGAGTCGATCAGGGACTCGTCTCCAGCTGGCCTTCATTGGCTGGCTAGAGTGGAAACCGAAGAGTGCCCGAAGGACTCTCAGCTCTGGCTTGCCTTAAACAGCTGATCAGAGAGGGGTCGCCAGAGCTATATGCTCGGGGGTGGAAGTGTCATTTTCAAGGGCATAATTACGGGGAAACCATGAGTTTGTTTATCGCAGATTCAATGGTGAAACCGGCGCCGCACCGCTCGACACCCCTAGCCACTTACATCAATGTTGCCCTCTGTTGCCCGTATGACTTGTGTGTCTGTGGCGACTATTTAGGGGGCCCATTCAGTGAGTTGGCAAGTCACCGTCTGCCACCGTTCAGCTCTTAACATGGGTTTGAAGGCAGACGACAGTTATAAATTCATAGATTTAAGATGAACCAGTCCACTAAACACCCACTCCCATATTTCATATATTAGATACCATCATCATACAATAGTTTTACACTTACTGCTGGCATTCCATGTATGTTGAGTGCAGACGTGGAATGTCATCGGTAGGTGTCCCATCCCAATATTTAGATTAAATTTCTCCAAAGCCCTCTGCGTGTTGGATCCATATCCCCATGTAAGCCTCCCAAAGGACCGGGCATCTTCCCTATGGAAGATCCCGTGAATTAAAAGGAGATACATATCATATACCTCACCATGAGGCTAACGCAAAACTCGGAGGAACATTATACGGCTCCCTAAGTTCTTTTGATATAAAAAATATATATATATCACAAGATTTACAGGCAAGCCAATAAACCGCAGGGCAGCTTGTGGCGAGCTGAATGTGAGTGGCGACACTGCGGTCCTGAATACTCCAGAGAGTCGATCAGGACCTCGTCTCCAGATGGCCTTTATTGGCTGGCTAGAGTGGAAACCGAAGAGTGCCCGAAGGACTCTCAGCTCTGGCTTGCCTTAAATAGCTGGTCAGGGATGGGTCGCTAGAGCTATATGCTTGGGGGTGGAAGTGTCATTTTCAAGGGTAAAACTACGAGGAAACCATGGCTCTGTTTATCGCAGACTCAATGGTGAAACCGGCGCCGCACCGCTCGACACCCCTAGCCACTTGCACCAATGTTGCCCCCTGTTGCCCGTATGGCTTGTGCGCCTGTGGCGACTGTTTAGGGTGCCCCTTCAGTGAGTTTGCGAGTCACCGTCTGCCACCGTTCATCTCTATATATGGGTTTGAAGGCAGACGACAGTTTAAAATTTCATAGATTTATGATGAACCAGTCCACTAAGCACCCACTTCCATATTCAGATAATAGATACCATCATCACACAATAGTTTTACACTTACTGCTGGCATTCCACGAATGTTATGTGCAGACGTGGAATGTCATCGGTAGGTGTCCCATCCCAATATTTAGATTAAATTTCTCCAAAGGCCTCTCTCTGCGTGTTGGATCCATATTCCCATGTAAGCCTCCCAAAGAACCGGACATCTTCCATACGGAAAATCCCGTGAATTAAAAGGAGATACATATCTATTGACGTAAAATGTACCTACATTTATAATTACTAGAATTTCTTAACACCTACGCTAGAAAAGACTGTTGCAGGTGTTAGTGTCTTCGCCGAGGGGCCATCGCCCGTTGGGCAGCACGGCTGGAGATGCCTCGATTCGGTGTACGTACCGTGGAGGCCCTCCGGCCGGTGCTGATCGAGTGGATGGAGCGGCGGCACGGAGCCCTCTCGTTCCGACTGGTGCAGGTTTTGTCGGGGCATGGATGCTTCGGCAAATACCTGTACACGGTCGCAAGGTGCGAGCCGGCTCCGTGCTGCCACCAGTGCGGTTGCAGCGAAGACACGGCGCAGCATACGCTCGTGGTCTGCGTGACCTGGGCACAGCAGCGTCGTGAACTCGTTGCAACCATCGGTACCGACCTGATGCTGCCGGCCGTCGTAAAAGCAATGGTCGACAGCGTCAGGAACTGGGACACGGTCGCCGCCTTCTGCGAGACAGTCATCTCACAGAAGAAAACGCGGGGCGTGCCCATGAGGATCTCTTCTACGGCGACACGCACCGCCGCCAGCGCCTTGGGCGGTGCAGGCGTGAGTACTTCCGGCTGATGTCGCCCTAGCTGAGGTAGCGGGTGACCGGACCGGGGATTAGTCTGGTCGCCCCGAAGCGAGGCCACCGCGTGAGTACAACGCCCTGACGGCGAAAGCTGCCGGGGCGTCGACTGGAGAGGATACCCGCGAGGGCAAACCGCTGGGCGGGTCACCGAAGAGAAAGACCGGTGGCCCGCTCGCACGGCGTGGAGAGGTACTTGTAGGGCGAGTCTATGGGGTCGTGCGCCGCTTCTTCTGTCGCCTCGGACGGATTAGCGGGGCGTGACTACTCCATAGTCCGCCGCCAAAAAAAAAGGCATTAGTGTCTTGCTGTTAGACATGCCGTATACATAACAATATATTAAAACATAATAATAATATTAAAACTTCATTTAACGTAAGCAGAAAATTAAATATCTTGGTTTAAATATCAGCCGAGTGGTGGTACCAACGCAGATTTGGACAATAGGTACCTATAAATAATCGCATTTTGTTTATTCTGCAAACAACGAAGAAAAGAATTTCTTTTTTCATTATTCTACGAATAAATATCTCAAAATTCGCGTAATAGATGCCGCTTAGGCGGCGCGTCAAAAAAGCTTTTGTTATCTACGCGTTATTTTTAGAGGCTTGGATACTGCGGACAAAGCGGAACATATATTTCACAAGGCTGTAATCTCGTTCCTAGTTTACAGGATTTAAACACGTTTCAACGTGACTTGTGTACTGTTAAGTCGAATGAACAAAGCGTGTTGCAATCTTGATGTATAACGCATGGAATAAATATTACTGAATACTCCCAATAGTCGAAATTAGGGGCAATTAATCATGCTTAACATTTATTTTCTTTTATTCTTAATTCTAAGTTAATCATCAAGTTCTTTCTAGAATTAAGAATGATTAAATCTTTATAAATTACCACATTCGTTAATTTTCTTGTGTGTAACCCGTGGAATGAAAAGTATGGAAAGGAGGTTTGGCCTATTTCTAGGCTATTTCTAGTTAGGCAACTGACTATGTCTAGTCAGCTTTGACAATATTTTAAATACTTAATAACGTAAACATGTATATAATATAGCTATAGTGACCTGTGGTTCATTTCAAATTGAATGCTAACATTCACAGCAACTTGTGGGACTCACAAAATAGTAATCTATGAGCTTGGATACTCATTGGACCTATGCAGGGCTCATGAAACAAAATAGTTAACCTAGACCATGTATCTTTCAAGATTTAGTAGAGATGCAAGAGTGGCCTTGCTTTTTTACATTTAACCTTTCTTTAAAGTCTAGTTGGACCGAATTTTTAATAGTATCCAAATTATATATTAGATTGTTAATATGTTTTGGGGTGTCGGGGATCGAATGTCAGTAGACGATCTCTCTGGCACCTCGTAAAAGCGCGGAAGGGCCGCTGTGGTTTTAGTGGGTATTTCGGTGAGGCAGCTGGCCGGCGAGTCCCACACTCCCCTTCGCCTGTCACCGGCGGGAGATAGCGCGTAAATGCGATTCCACAGTGTGAAAAAAAAAAGAAAAAAAGATTGTTAATATGTATTAACAAGGTTTGTATGAGTTATAATTTCTATTTTTATTCAAATGTTTCTTTCTTTCGCAGGAATTCAAGATGCCACCTGATACTTCTGATTTGGTCTACGAGCACAGTAATGATGGGATCTGCAAGCACTGAATTGACTTGTCCAGATGGATGTTCATGTCGAACCACGTTTGATACCGAAGATGGTGTTGCGTTTCGTGTGGCTTGCACAGCCGGTAATATGCATACTATACCTGTGGACTTCATGGATAAAAAAGCACATGTAATAATTATATCTGCACCACCGGATCGGCCAAACTCACTTACAATAGGACCTATCTTCACACAACCATCGCCTTTCGTTAATCTTCGTGAACTACATATTGTCCATTCAAATATTCCTTCCATTGGACAATATTCATTTTGGGGTCTTCAAAACTTACGATTAATTAATTTGACGTACAACAATCTAACTAGCATTGGAGCTGATAACTTTCGAGGACTTATCAATCTAACTGAGTTATATCTTGATCATAATAATATAGAACAAATGCCGAGCGAAACATTCAGACATTTAACATCTTTAAAAACTCTAAGTCTTTCAAACAACCAAATTTCAACTTTGGTGTCGAGGCTATTCAGGATGTTGGCCAAGTTGTTGTATTTAGATTTGAGTGATAATCCACTTACAGACCTAAATCCGGAAGTATTCAAAGATATCCAACATCTGACAATTTTTAAATGTAGAAGATGCCTATTGAGGCGAGTTAATACGCAGATTTATCATTTAGTGCCCAAATTAGAGGAATTGGATTTAGGAGAAAATCAGTTTAAATATTTAACATCTGACGAATTTATAAGTCTAAAAAGGCTCAAAAGATTAAGACTTGACGGCAATCAATTATCAGTAATTGTAGACAACATGTTCGGACAGAACCGAGACCTTCGTGTACTGTCACTCGCCCGTAATCGTCTTGCTCTACTAGCACCAGTGGCTCTTGCTAATTTGACTTCCCTCGTACACTTAGATATCAGTCATAATAAAATTGATAGATTTCATTTACAAACATTCGCACCTGTGGTGGATTCATTGCGAACTATTAATTTTAGTGGCAACAATTTACCTTTAAATGAAATTGCGATTGTGCTTCAGATTTTACCCGAAATACAAGGCGTGGGACTCGGCAATTTATCTCTAATAGAGATACCTCCAAATTTTTTTATTTATAACGAACACCTCGTAGCGCTTGATATCTCTTGGAATAAATTTACTCTATTTCCTTATAAACTCTTAACTAAGACAAAGTTTTTGCAAAGATTAGATATATCACACAATAAGCTACAAGCATTGAATGAACTTGATCTTCAAAGACTGGAAGCTATAGCTCAGGTAAATTTAGTAAAGAACACTTGGCGATGTGATCAGTGCTCAGCTGGGACAATGCTTGTATATATGACAACGACAGTATTGAATGCAACTATACGTCATTTGAAATGTTACTCACCTATGAGATTGCGAGGATTAAGTTTTTCGGAATTAACATTTGATCGCTTAGATCCTTGTCCCACAACGCATGAAGCGCAAATGAGTGTAATTGCTGGATTATTGTTGCTTTGTGTAGCTATATTAGCGGCCGTGGCTGGTGCATTATGTTGTACACGGCGGCGTGCTGCTCATTATTATACTAATGAGGAAAAACGACGAGAACATGATTACGAACATCCCGATGAGCTTATGGGACAAACGGAACTTGGTAGTGTTGCGACAATTCATGCGCCTTACCATCTAGTTTCAAAAGGCAGCTAACATAATATTCAAACGGCGCGAGTGCCGGTGCATTCTCATGTTATTTCAAGTGTGGCACTTAATTATTCACCATCACTGCCAGTTGTTTCAGCTGCTTCATATGATTCTGGACCCCGACAGTATTTAGCACATACCCTCAGACCCCCACCGATGTTCGACACAAAAGACATATGATATGAATATGAAGACGATTTAGTGTAAGGCAAAGAACTTTATACATATAAAGTTTATAAGTGTAATTAATATTATTTCTAATATTGTTTAACTTTATAATAACAATATATATATATAGTTATAGGTTTAATAATTTGGATTAGTTAGGACCTATCTAAGAAATTAAAAAAATATTTTTCTACTAAAATTAAAAGCTTGTATATTAGTTTTAAGTTTATTAATTTATATCTGAAGCAGGTATAATATAAGTATAGCATTATCTATTATCATAAATACCTTTTAAGTATTATATAAAGTAAGTTAAACTTATTTAAAAATCCAGTTTAATAAAAATAATAATATTACAGGAATATATTTTAGTAGTTAAGTTTTGAAAATAACAAAAATAATGATTGATTTGCACTTTTACTTCTAATAATGGTCATCGCGAATGAAAATTAAAAAGTATATAATTAATATATGAGATTAATGTAAATGATAACACAAATACAGCCTTTTATAAAATTAAAAGTATCAAAAAGCATGTCTAATAATTGTCTATGGACATGTGATGAAAGTATTTTCGAAGGAAAAGTTTTATTTACAAACGTCTAAAGCGTCAGGGATAAGAGAAGATCAGAAGATCAAAGAAACGAAGGATGTATGACGTTAAGCATAATATCTCATAGGATTATGTCGAAAATGAATATATATTACGCCAAACACAAACAACTAGAATAACAGACGAATGATGATGACGATACTCATGACGAGTACAGATTATAAAAATAAATTTTAGGCAAGCCATGAAAATAAATATTAATATTTTACATAATACATACTAATGATAAATAGACATTGATAAATAATATACTAAAATAAATATGAACGTATTACCTATAGTCGTTAGGATAATGAATAGTCAGTAGAGTAATATTATAAGATTATTAAACATTTCATACACGTGTATCATTTACTCAATACTACCACTACCGTGTTCATTCTATATAAAAATACAATATTATTATATAATAACACAGTTTTACGTTAACAAATGAATATAATTAAATTTAAACATATTATTCTTTTTATGTAGATTGGAAAAACCTTTATCAACATAATACATGAAAGTTTATATTATTTTATTGATTATATTGTCCATTTATCCATCCTATAGTACATCAGCGTTACAGTATTCGGGCTGGTCACTGACGTCAAGTTCACGCTGCTCCGGTGGTCGCTCCGATGACGAAGGCGAGGTGTCACGGGTGGGTTACGGGTGTGTGTGCTTACGCCCTTCTGTCGCCCCGGACGTAGTGGTGCGAGGAGTGCGCCGACCGTAGTCCACCCAAAAGAAAGAATCGTTACAGTATTGGACCAAATTTTCTTTACAAATGAAGTTTAATGTTACAATCGCTATGCTTATGGGGTGGGTTGACGATTGCAGTAATTTGGTTTTCCTACGGCTTGTGTTTACGACTTCCACGGTAAAGTAAGCGTTGGCGTAATAATGTATATCCAAAAAATGTGTATCCATTCCAATGCAAAAAAATTGCGGATGGAAATAGAATGAATTGTACAGTACCCGATAATATATAACATATCTAGCTTTGAAAAAGATATTCGAATAATTTCGGCTATACATATTATATTTCCCTGGCCATAATTACATTCTCTCGCTTTCATACAGCGATTTGTATTTATTTTCGGGCTCTGTATCTATGTAATTTATAATTTTATCACGTTATTATAATTAATTATGTGCCATTTGAATCCCATATTTTATTTGTGTACCAATTCTATCAATACATGTACCTTGTAAATAAGTATTTATTTATTTTAAATAAGTATTTAGGTACATGTAACCTTGTAAATAAGTATTTAATTAATGTTGCGAATTGAAAATATGATTCAATTTATGTGATAAATATTTTATTACACATTTCACAGTAATTTAGAATGTTGTGGTTGGCTTTCGTTGTGATTGGATTTCACTCAAACTTAATTTTTACGAGATTAATTAACGTAGTAGATGCAACCAGTATACAGTTAAATGCAGTGTAACTGGATAAATAGTTTATTTTGTAAAATAACTATCAATTCTTTTAGAGGTTCAGGTCATTCCCGAGAACGATAAGATTGCTAATATTAACAAAATATGAATGTGTTTTAAATGTTTAAAATGCCACAGTTCGTGCAAACTTCTCTTGCTTAGCATTTAATTGGTATCTTCCTTCTTTCATCCAATTTTCGAGAATGACAAGTGGGTTTCACTGTTTTTTCCTTTTGGCAGCCACAGCCTGTTTCTTACGTCCGGGGCGATGGATGGATGCCCATCCATCGCCCCGGACGGGCGTGCGACCCCATAACGCAATGAATATGTGAATGTACATACATACATATCATCACGCCATATCCCTTGCAGGGTAGGCAGAGAGAACAGAGTGCCAGAGAACTCTATCTCTGCATACTTCACTCGCTTCCTCAACATTCATAATTCTCTTCATACACGCTCGCCGGTTTCGGAGACTCTTGACTCCACCTTCCTTCAGTACATGACCGATCTCCGTCATGTACTGAAGGAAGTACGTCCGTATCTAAATCCTTCCACTTTCGCATTGTATATCTTCTTAACCAGACGTTCGTTCGGCATTCTGTGTATTTTCATTCTGAATGTGTGTGTATAAAAAAATCTAGGTGGTAAAAATAAAAACTGCTTAGATGACACATCAGTAAATTTGTTTGCTTATTTTAAATTACGAACGTGTTTAAATATTTTTGAAACCCAACGATTTAGAATGATGAATAAACATTTTTGAAGGATGAAATCAGTTAATTGGTTAATAGAGTATATATAAATATCACACAGTAATGTTTAGTATGTGAGTTATAGTATACAAGATATGTTACATGTATATCAGCAGTTGTTATTAGCTGATTATACGTAATATATTTGCATTGATACTTATCCTGACACAGGAACTGTTCTATGCGAAAAAATATAAATAATTAAAAAGAAAAAAACAAATCATTTTTAATCACTCTTTGTAAAGCTGATATCAGACGGTTCATTTTTTGTTCATTTTTGTCTTTCATTTTGCATCTTTCACTCGAAGTGACGCATCTGAACACAAAATGAAACATTAGTGCCGAATGAATTCATTAGTGAAACGATCCAACAGTGTTGGATATTGGCATTCGGCATCTTTCACTCGCACTCCGAGTGAACAAGAAATGAACAGTCTGAACACTGAGAGAACTTTCATTCGGGTCCGGTCATTTTGTTTCAAGTTCTGTAGCCGAAGGACGTCCCGTGTTGATAATTTTCTGCGCTGCTTTGCACTGATCGCACGCGGCAAATGTGTGTGTATGTGTGTGTGTTGATCGATCGAGTGGATCGATCAAAATACATTACATTTTTTGGAGAACTTTAAAAAGATTATTGCAATATGAATCAGGATCTTCAACTGCTAGTTCTCTCAACAATGTATTTGATGCTGCTAATATTTTTTTCTTTCAATCCATGGTAGCACCCATCACCGTCGACGTTTTCTTTACTTCTTTTTTGTCAACTCTTTGATTTTTTTTAGTGCTCTGGTGGCAAACGAGTAAGCAGCACACCTGTTGTTAAGTGTTACTGCCGTCCATGGATCTTTACCACACTAGAGGTATAACTAGGCCGCTGCCTGCCAATAATCCCAAAGCCACCCAGAAAGATGGGCTTCTGGCTCTCTAGCTCACGGAACGAAGCACAGCAGCATATTGCCACTGCTCAAGCGACGATTTTCTGCGAGAGTGTGGTAATACCCCGGATGACCCGGCCCACGGCTTTAGACATAAAACTGTCAACAGCGTGGTCCTACCACTAAAAAAAATATCAGTAAAAATTGATTAAATGATCATAAATTAAAGTAATTCCAAGACGCACGACTTCATTCGATGATATATTAAAAGAAATAAATAGTGAATGTTCATTTTTTAATCATTCCCTCTTAGCCGTGTGAACATAAAATGAAAGAAAAATGAACCATCACTCGAGTGAACAATCACTCGAGTGAACCGTCTGATATCAGCTTAAGAATACTGTATAATGACTATAATGCATGAGCTTTTCAATTTTATTTTAGTTTATTGTACAAAGTAGACATCTGGTATTTAAACCTAAGATATCACATATATTTTAAAAATCTTAATGCCTAATAGATAAGTCGGAGTGCAATAAAATAAACATAAATACTATTTAAAACTTGCCGTACTTAAATGTAATATTAATACATACATACATATCATCACGCCATATCCCTTGCAGGGTAAGCAGCGAGAACAGAGTGCCAGAGAACTCTATCCTTGCATACTTCACTCGCTTCCTCAACATTCATAATTCTCTTCATACAAGCTCGCCGGTTTCGGCGACTCTTGACTCCACCTTCCTTCAGTACATGACCAATCTGGTCTAGGTAGGTGAGTCTCGGTCTCCCCCGGTATCTACATCCTTCCAATTTCGCATTTTATATCTTTTTAACTAGACGTTCGTTCGGCTTTCTTTCCACATGTCCGAACCATCGGAGCATTCCCTTTCGCATCTTTACACCAATACTCTCTTTCATACCTACTCGCTCTCTTACGTCGTCGTTACGAATGCGGTTGGTCAGCCTAACTCCACAGATTTTCCGTAGAGATCGCATTTCGACTGCATTAATTTTACTTTCATACTCTTTTCTGCATACACAACTCTCGCTTCCATACAGTAATGTTGGGACAAGCACTGCGTTATGTATTGCTACACGTGCCTCCTGGCTGAGGTGGTGGCTACCGAGAAGTTGTCCCAACGCTCCGTTCACTCTATTTCCCGCATTCACTCTTCGCTCTATATCAGTGGTGTACCTTCCATCTCGGCTGAATCTACATCCAAGATATACAAATTCATCCACTTGCTCTAGGACATCATTACCTATTGTTACTCTTACATCTGTTCCGGCTTCACCTCTTTCAAAGACCATTATTTTGGTTTTGCTCACATTCACGCGTAGACCCCTTTTCTTACAATCTTCTGTCATTGTGGCGACTAGGGTCTGCAGGTCAGTCGCTGATTGTGCCAGCAGGACTGCATCATCTGCATAGAGCAGAACAGTGACCACTGAGTCGCCCATCTGGACTCCCACATTCATATCGTTTAACCTTTGGAGACATTTATCCAGATATATGATAAACAGCTTGCCTGACAGAACGCACCCCTGCTTAACGCCGATATTGACGTCAAACCAAGGCGACATTCCATCATCCAGCCGCACACAGGCTCTACAGCCCATGTAACTGGATTGCACAGCCTGTAGCAGTTTACCGTTAATACCAATACCATAATATTAATAATTGATTGAAATAGGCGATACATGGCGGATATCCATTATTATATTAAAATGGAGGAAAGGAAAGAAGACCCACACTTTCCCACGGTCAATCAATATACCGTACACCTCAAGAATGGAAGGAATACGGGATAGGATTAAGGTAGAATAGGATATAAGGAAAATTTACTCCTGTGACGAGCACCTCTAGAACTTCTACTCGCAATTTTCCACAGAAATGTGAATAATGAACGATTCGACACGTGTTTCGCCTCTAAACGAGGCATCCTCAAGACGGTTATCGTATTCCACCTGAATCCTATCCTGTATTCCTTATCTTCTTGAGGTGTATAGTATATTAATTGACCGTGGGAAAGTGTAGGTCTTCCTTTCTTTCCTCTATTTTAAGAACGTTATATTAAATTTAATGTTTTAATATAGGTTATTTAATTTATTTTACGAGTCATTGATATGCATGGCTGCTAATAAGGGAAAACACCAAAACAATAGATTGTAAATATGAATAAAATTGAATATTTTATATGTACATAGAAAGATTTAGTAACTACAAAATAAGTACTCTGAAACAATATTAGTTAGTACACATACATACAGCTTATAATTATAAAATATATACTGAATACATATAAGTAACTAATACAATGTAAGGAAATAAGTCAAAAGTAACAAATTATATTGAAAATAGTCTATTTTTTAATTATAAACTAAAAAGGTGGTTCTTTCACCATTCGTTCGTTGTAATGTAAACCACACGACGTAAAGCTAACCACAAAGTTGTGAGGATATTACTGCAGCTAACATTGGTAATAAAATCACAAAACGCAATTAGGTAGATGTTGTGTGACTATTGTGATAAATAAATAAAGTTAAATTTAAAATTTAAGTAGAATATGTAATTTAGTTCATAGGTTGAAATATCTTGTAATAATAACAAAATAATGTATTAATAACAAAATAATGTATTAATAACAAAATATTATCTATGTCTGTTTTAATTTTGCCGTCTTCCACCAATTTTCTTAGCAACTGATTTATAGTTACACAAGAAAATTTTACAATTTTATTTATATTGGTAAAACATGTTTTTCTATGAATTTCCTTTAAAATTTAGTCTATAATTAACACTAGAGGCAATACAATTAAATAAGACTTTCCCAAAAAAAAAATAAAAAGTGTCAAATTTACATGAGCTATTATTGTATTTTTAGATTAGGTTCCTTGTAGATTATGATTTATAAATATTTTTACATCTAAAGCAATAATAATGCAAAGCCTAAAACACACTACCTACAATAATTTCGTTATTTAATACCCAGACGGCTACATTTAATTCAAGTCATAAATAAATGTCAGCCAGACCCTAAATATCAGCTATACCCACTTGACTCCCTGCAAAGGCGTGTTATTCGAATCGTCGATGAAACCAATCTCACGGATAGACTGGAGTTGCTGGAGCGCCGGAGAGACTTTGGGTCTCTCTGCGTACTCTACCGGCTCTTTTACGGGGAGTGCTCTGAGGTACTGTTTGACTTGGTACCACCGTTGCCGTTTTACCACCGTACCACTCGACACCGTACCAGGGTTCATCCATTTCACCTGGAAGCGATAGGGTCCTTGACTGTGCGTTTTCAGCGATTATTTCTCCCACGCACGTGCAAGATCTGGAATGAACTACCTGCTGCTATGTTTCCCGAGCGCTATGACATGTCCTTCTTCAAACGAGGTTTAAGAAGAGCACTTTTTCAAGGTAAGCAACGGCCTGTCTGTGCCCCTGGTGTTGCTAATCACTTACCATCAGGTGTGCTGCTTGCTCGTTTACCACCAAAGACAATAAAAAAAAGTCAGCAGTTCTTTCTCAGTATAGGAATTTACTGAATAATGATAATACCTTTAGGTCATTTTTTCCATTAATTTCATATATTCGCGGCTGCACTACCTATTATTTGCTAGAATATATAACCTCTTTCTTTTCTTACGATTCGCGAACATAACATGCAATATAGTAATTAACTAAAACCCTCATAACGGCAATGCTCCAAATAGTAGATATAATTATGTTATTGGAACAACATTTTCATTTCTAATATCAGTTAGTAAGTATTTTATGTCTTAAATAAGTTTGTATTGTCAGGATAAGTGTAGTGCCAGTGTTACTATATCATAGATTAAGTATGAGTATTATTTTTATTACTAATATATTCTAATTCTGATATTTTTAGTGTGATATTGATGTAAAAACTCAACCGCTTTTATTTATTGTAAAGAGTTTTCCTAAAGTTTACCTTCTTTTATTTGGAGGAGATCCGTGCTTAAAGTGGGATAGTTTGAGAAAAAGAGGAAGAAGAAACTGATAATAAAATTATATATTTCACTTAAGTAAACACTTGTAAAATATTATTAATAATGAAATAAAGAACTTATATTTTCAAATACAATATCATTATAGTTAACAAGAAACTAAATAATAAATTGTGTACTATAGATTATAAAAGTGAATGTTAAATATAAGATATTTTCTTTTGCAGGCAGTCTTTTTGACAGTGGCTGCCATTGTAAGACACAACACCAATTAATAGCTAGTTTGTACATAAACTGTAAAATAATTATGTTTGCAAAATGAGAAAAGAATATGAGTAATACATTTTTATATATATATATATATATATATATATATATATATATATATATATATATATATATATATATATATATATATATATATATATATATATATATCATAAATATATAGTCACAAAAATTAAAGGATATAAAAAAAAATCCAAATTTTTGGGTGATTTTCAACGAGCTGTAACTCCGAGGAAAATAGTTGTACAGAAAAAATAAAAAAAGCAAAATGTAGCTCTAAGTGTCTAGTTTTCAGATATGACTATAAATTTTTTTTATCATGTCCAGGTCTGGAGAAATTCTAAGAAAACAACCTAAAAAAAATTTTTCAAATTTTTTTTTCGTCTAAAAAAAGGTCCACGGGCTTCAAAAAAATTTTTTTGAGTGTTTCGTTCAAAAACTCTTTTAGAGAATTTAATACTCTTTAATTTAACGTATTCAAAAAGCCTGTACAATGATTTGCCGCGGAGTTATCGTCCATCAAAGCAAAAAAGATCTTTTTAACTTTGATAATCAATAACTCTGGAAATAACGATTGTATAGAAAATTGAAGGAAAGTTTTGAAAACTGCACAATATTCTCTATAAGAAAATGTAAACATCTTTTAGAAAAAAAAAAATTTTGAATTGAAAACTCGGACTGAAAAAAAGACAAAAATTCGCATAATTAAGGATATTTGGATAACTTGGTATAACTTTGGATAAAATGGATGAACGAAAGATATCGTCGGTAATTTTTTAACCTCAAAGTGTCTCCTAAAATCCCTCAAAAATTCAAAGCGCTGCGATTTTTTTTTCATTGTGCCCCGAAGCTTCAAATTCTTTGTTTTTGCAAAAATCACCATTATGAGCAATTTTGCGATTTTTATTAATTTTTCCAATGGAAAAATTTTTTTCTCTCTAAAATCTTTATGTTTTTGATCAAAAAGATTAACTGTTTAAGAAGTTTGAAAAAAAAAAGATCAGTCATTATTTCAAGAGATATTGATTATCAAAGTTAAAAAGATCTTTTTTGCTTTGATTGACGATAACTCCGCGACAAATCGTTGTACAAGCTTTTTGAATACGTCAAATTAAAGAGTATTAAATTCTCTAAAAGAGTTTTAGAACGAAACAATCAAAAAAAATTTTTTGAAGCCCGTGGACCTTTTTTTAGACGAGAATAAATTTGAAAAATTTTTTTTTGGTTGTTTTCTTAGGATTTCTCCAGACCTGGATATGACAAAATTTTTTTATAGTCATATCTGAAAACTAGACACTTGGAGCTACAATGTACTTTTTTATTTTTTCTATACGACCATTTTCTTCGGAGTTACAGCTCGTTAAAAATAACCCAAAAATTTGGAATTTTTTTTATATCCCTTAATTTTTGTGACTAGTGTATATACAATTTAACTGAAACTATAACGAATAAGTTACATATTTAGGTAGGTTTAAATAATATTTCTCTACTACAAATACTGAAATGGATTATTTGGTGATCGTTTCAAAGTTTCGTCGTAAGGATTCATGGATCCTGTTACACGATTAAGTAGATACATTGAAAGGAACCCTTATGACAAGATTAGATACTATTTGCATAAAACCACAAATATGTGAACACTATTGCGACATTAATATTTTTCTTCTAACGTATTATTTAATAACACTGTTAGTAAAATACTGTGTTTAAATATTAATATGATTTTGGGTGATTAACAAATATAAATGCAGTTAAGCATAATTAAGCTAAAAATAACAACTCTTGTAAAATATTTATATGTGCTTTGATCTTTTATATTATTTATAATTTACAGCAAGCGGTCGCATATAATTTGTGTTAAATTACACAGGTTCACAAAAATAAAAGTGCTGTGTGTTTGACAAAGATTTTCCGACGTATTTTTTGCCGCTGAATACGAATCTGAAGTCAAAATTGGAGGTCTCACTGCAAAAAAAACGATTCTCACATAAAAAGTTCGATAAAATCTACTTACTTTTCTCCGTTTTTTGCAGTTTCACTCCTAATTTTAACTTCAGATTCGTATTCAGCAGTCAAAAATACGTCAGCAGATCTTTGTCAAACATCCAGCACAGACCACTTTTTTGTGGACCTGTGTTATTAATTGCAAATAATATAAAATATGGTTCGAGTAATTTGCCACAGATTATAGAATCTCTGTTAGTTTTCAAAATTTCTTTTTACAACTTGCAAAATATTGAGAAATATTTATGTAATAATGTAATTGAATATAATTCCAGATTATATTTAAATTTAAAAACAATATTTAGCACTAGGACTTCACCTTTGATATTGCTGTGATACATATAGCGCAGTAGTTATCCGGCCAAAGGATGTTGAAAAATGTTGAAATGTATATACATATATATATATATATATATATATATATATATACTATATATATATATATATATATATATATATAGATATATATATATATATATACTAGGGGTACTTTAATTGATTTAATTTATTTTGATTAACTTTTGATGAAATAATTTAAATAAAGATTAAAAGTAGATAATAAATAAGTTAAATATATGATTCTATTTGAAAAATGTCAGTTTGAATTGTATATTTTATGTAGCCCCAATTTTTCAAGCTTATTGTCTAATGTGTTAAAATTACGTAAATCAGTCTTAATTGGTATTTCCTGTGATATAACTACATATCTATTTGGCTTTGAGACTTTTATCTTGAGAACAGTATTTGATGCAAAAAGCATAACTTTAAATAATTCTCACCTTAATCTATTAGCAATAAATAATTAACCATTATTATAAGTTTAAAATTTCCGAGACGTAAATGTATTTTTTTTATTAACTAATAAAAGTTAGAGCAGTTTACACTGTAATCCGTTGTAGCGAATGCTAATTTTATAATATTGGATTAGAATCGTAACTGCTATGAATATTCTTTTCTCTCAGGCAACTTGAAATGTATAACGTCAAAAAGGATTAAATCGTGGATAGTTTGTTTAGGTAGTTAATAAGTATAATGAATTTTATGCCTACAATAACAGTCATATAAATATTAATGTGATTGATAGGAATACTTGGTGGTACAATCAAGATGTGCAACAGGTCCTGAAAGACAAAAGAAAATGAATGAGTGACAGAAAGAGGATAATGAAAGTTTGAAGAAAGTAACAAATAGAGAATACAAGGAATGTATAAAAAAATCTAAAAGGGCGATAGCTACAGCGAGGGCTCAGGTCCAAGAAATAATGAAGATGAATGAAGAATGAATGAAGAAGGATGAAGATGAATGAAGAATTAATGAAGAACTAGCGAGAGATATTAGGCATGTAAAGTGTGTAAAAAATGAAAGGGGCAAGGTTCTGATGAAAGATGAAGAAATAAAAGAGCGTTGAAAGGTGTATTTTGAAAGATTAATGAACGAGAAGAATGTATGGGCTGGAGATTTAAAATATATATCAGAGAAATTATATAAGATGAAGTAAAACAGGCAGTAATGTATGGAAAATGAGAAATCTGTAGGATCAGATGGATATACCAGTTGAAGTATGGAAGATTTTAGGTGAGCGTAGTTATGAGTGGCTGACTTTGTTCTTCAATAAGTTGCTGCAGGAAGATAAAATCCTGGATGAACGGGTAAGTGCCCATTTTTAAAAATAAAAGGGAATGTTCAAGACTGTGGCAATTATTTGAGAATAAAGCTCATATCACTTAGTATGAAAATGTGGGAAAAATATTGAGAAGCGATTGTGAGAGGAAAGTGAGGTCACCCAAAACAGGTTCGGATTTATGCCGGGTCGTGAAACAACTGATGCCATATTTGAACTGCGCCAACTGTGTGAAACATTTCGTGGTGCACATTAAAAATTGCATATAGTATTCGTTGACCTCGAGAAGGCATACAACAGAATACCGAGAACAGTTTTGTGGTGAACACTGAAAGAGAAAAGTGTGCCTGTGAAGTATATAAGGTTAGTTTGTGCTGTGTACCGGCGATGTAGGTCGTACATAAGATCCGCTGTTAGAAACTCCGATGAGTTCAGTGTTGGGGTTGGCCTGCACCAAGGGTTGGGTTAAGTCCTTACCTCTTCTTATTGATAATGCCTTAACATCAGAAGAGGTACCCTGGTGCATGCTTTTCGCTGACGACATTGTTCTCATCGGAGAAGATTGGCTTGAGGTCAAGAGCATGCTGGAAAAATGGCGCTATAGATTGGTGAACAAAAATCAGCAAAACAAAAACAGCGTGCACGTTCTGCGATTTCGGCGGTCTCTTCAATTTTACACCCATATCTCTAGATGGAGTACATATACCAACGAACTTTCGATACCTCGCTTCGCTTATCCAAAGCAATGGCGACCTGGATCATGCGGTGGACCACAAAATTAATGGGGGGTGAATGAAATGGCGGTAGGCCGCGGGTACCATTTATGACTCTCTAGTACCCTTAAAATTTAAGAGTAAAATATATAAAATCTTAATAAGGTCTACCGTATTGTATGGGTCAGCGTGTTGGGCTACAAAAGTGACGGACGAGAGACGGCTGCATGTAGCGAAGATGCGAATGTTAAGATGGATGACTGCCTGAAGAAATTTCGAAAGTAGCGCCAGTGAAAAGTTGAAAAGTGAATGTCTGACTTAGGATGGACATGTGGTGAGACAGGATGAAAGTGATGTTGTGAGAAAAGTTTTAAGTGTGAATATTGAAGGCTTTAGAGGTAAGGGAAGACCGAAGAAAATACGGATGGATTGAGTGAGGCATGATATGGATAGAAATGTAGTGAACGCAGAGATGACATCGGATAAGATTGTGTGGAAGAAAAAGACATATTGCGTCGACCCCAAGTAATTGGGATAAGAGCAGGGCAATAATGAATTACAATCATAAAAAAATATGATAGGGTTTTTCTGATTAAGAACTAGCCTGTGCACATCTTACTACTTTATATAAGCTTTTACTTTATATAAGCTATTAACGTCAAAAGCTCGAATGACTTTAGTTATTTTAATTATTATGTATAACTTTCTTTGTGAAAAAAATCTTAATACCTACATAATATACATATACCACATTTTCCGTTGAATATTCAAATAAGTCCCAATATTCCAGTTTAATTATACATACCGGTATCTAACAATATGTTTATTGGACCTTTGTGGTCTAGAGCTAAATGTTTGTTTCCGCCTTTTCGATCATGCCGTCAATTCAATTGCTGGGATATCGTAATCCATCATCTGTTCAGCCACTCGAAAACTTTTCTTCTTCCATTAAACATACTTTGAGATTCGTTGAAGGGTGTGATGCCGATTCGGGGTATGGTGGTTAAATCTGCTTTGCCTCGGGTGCAACCAAAACTTCAATATACCAAAAATTAATTTAATCTGTCCATGTTGCGTATATTTCGACTTAATAGGATGATTTTTGTTATACACAATAATATTATTGTATTTCTTGGTTTCCGATATTCGACGGCATGTCGTGGAACTAACTCGTTCGCTATCACTACATACACGACAGTTTGACAACTTGAACAGCATATAGCTATTCAAGTTATCGAACTTTCGTGCGAGTCGATTTGTAATGATTCTTGAAAACACTTGTAGAGGTGATTCAAGAAGATGAAGTAAATTTAAGAATTTGGTAGTCTTTAGTTCTTTCAAAATCTCGTTTCTGTCTCGTAGGAGCTAAGGTCTGAGATATATTGGGTGTAGCATGGGTTACGTACCGTAGCCCGCCGCTAAAAAAAAAGCACTGGGTTAATTTGGATTAAGGATCTTTAACCAAGCCGACAAAATTGTTCTTATCCAGATTAATACATTTACATAACTTAACTTCAGTTAAGATTGAATAAATAACTCTGAAATGCAGAATTATATAATATAATTTGTATTATTTATTTAAATTAATTTTATTAATATTAATTAATTATTATTTACTATTTTTTTTTCTACATTGCATTATTCGCGACGTCCTTTAGAAGGTTTCAATCCATCTTAGTCAACATGGAAGACAGGTAATAAAACAACATCGCAATCACAGTGAGTTTCATTTAGTTAGTTTGTATATATTTTTTATAATAATTAAAACATAATCTTTTATTATAATTTTGTTATACACATTTTTCAAGACAATTTTGAAACAGTAAAGATAATTTGATAAATCTTTAGGATTAATTAAAATAAATAAACTTACGTATAAGATTGAAATAATATTATACGTGACACAAGTACTACTATAAATTATAATTAAAGTACATACATATAAGAGACTTTTATGGCTAATAATAATGAAAATAATCCCTTTTTAATGTAATAACACAGACTCGTCAGTAAGAAATAATTTTATTATAAACTATATAAATATTCTATTTTCACTTACAAATTATGGCTACGGTAATGTTTCATAAGACCGCGTACCAGTGACCCATCCGCACGGCGAAGAGAGGTATATTGTAAGGCGGGTCTACGGGGTCTTACGCCGCTTCTCCTGTCGCCCCGGACGGAATAGCGGGGTTTGACGTACCGTAGCCTGCCGCCAAAAAAAAACGGTAATGTTTCATAGCGAATACAAATCACCACTGCTTCTTTTTTCCTTATGTAGTGTCACCAGATGACTTTATGTAAGAAAAGTAGTACCCCCAAGAAAACTCGATGTCAGTCCATATAACCCGAGCGATATAATAAGCCATTGCTCTTACCAATGTAATTGGGGCTGGTAAAATATAATGGCTTCTATTTGGACTACACGCATTTAGAAGGATGTCTAATTAAATGATTTGATTATTTAAAATGAGATCGTAGTCAATGTTTAAAATAAAGTTTTCCTGTATTTATCCATTTTTAAACTGGATTAATTATTATTTTATTATTACTTTTTAGTATTGGATAAAAACTATTCTGAAAGTGTAACTTTTAAGATATATTTACTTTAGTATATAATGCACAAATTGTATTACTGTGAATGTTTGATTATTTAAGTATATTGGCACTGAACTGAATGTAATTTCAAAGTAATGTTTAATAAAATAAAGACATAAATTTAATAGTTTTATTAACACCTTATAATAATCATCATCATCATCATTTCAGGCTATTGCCGTCCACTGCTGGACGTAGGCTTCCCTCATGTTACAGAGTGCGGTCCTGTGCTGCTTGCATCCAATGACGCCCAGCAACCTTCACCAGGTAGTCTGTCCACCTAGTCGGGGGCCGTCCTACACTGCGTCGTCCAGTACGTGGTCGCCACTCTATAACCTTTCCTCCCCAGCGGTTGTCGGTTCTTCGAGCGATGTGGCCTGCCCATAATAATGATACAGCTATATGAGAAAACAACGAAGTGGCGGTTTTGTAGAACAATCTCCTATATTGAAGGTTTACTTATGACGAATTTAAGACAATCACTTAGATAAATATCTTTTTTACTATAGCACAAATTCATATCCCATCAATTTTCTTCTACATTTTATCAAATTTATTAATATTTTAAATCCTACTTTATTTTATACAGGTTTTATTTTTTCGTCCTTTAAGAGGATGTTTGAAAGTTGCGCCTGTGACGAAAAAGTTAAGGAGTGAAAGATTCAAATGGTATGGACATGTGATGAGACGGGGTGAAAGTAATGTTGTGAGAAAAGTTTTAAGTATGAATGTTAGAAGGCTTTAGGGTTATGCAAAGACCGAAGAAAAGATGCATGGACTGCGTGAAATATGACATGGATAGACAAGGAGTGACCATAGAGATGACGTCTGATAGGGTTGTATGGAAGGAGAAGAAATATTGCGTCGCCCCCAAATAAATTGGGATAAGAATAAGTTGATGATGATGATGTCCTTTATTTTTACACAGACTTTGTTTTCTACGATAGATTATCAATTGAGACCTATGATCCAAAATAATAAAGGAAATTTTAATGTTTGACCAAATAGCAGAATATTTGAGGACAGTAATCTCCTATATCGAATATTATAGCTGTTTATGACAAACGGAACAAACGCCTTAAAGGGGTCAACTCAGTTATTTGAGAACGTCCAATGGGGGATTGACGAAATATTGGAGCAGTGTCCATCAGCGGAGGTGGTAGTTCTTGGAGACTTCAATGCTCATCATAAAGAGTGGTTGGGGTCCCGAGCTACTGACCTCCAGGGTCGACATCTCTTCAATATGGTCTCGGCCTATGGACTCTCACAACTGGTGACACAGCCCACCCGTTTCCCAGACATTGAGAGCCATGAGTCTTCTTTACTGGATCTTCTGCTGACTACACACCAGCAAGGTTACCAGGTAGTGGTCGAAGCCCCTCTTGGGTCATCCGACCACTGCCTGGTCCGTAGCAGTGCCTCTGTTGCGAGACCTAATCGCTCTACGGCGACTGGGACTCGCAGAGTCTGGCAATATAAGTTAGCAGATTGGGATGGATTCCGCGAGTTTTATGCATCCTACCCATGGAAGCGGTTTTGTTTCGCCTCTGAGGACCTTGGCGTTTGTGCAGACTGCGTTACCGAAACGGTTATTATGGGGATGGATTTATTTATCCCCAATACCCAAATACCCGTCGGCGGCCGCAGCCGCCCTTGGTTTAACAAAACCTGCAGGACGGCTGCACGACAGAAGCAGTCCACGTATCGGACCTGAAACAGGGTCAAAAACTGTCAACACCCGAATGGCAGAGTAGTGAAGCGAAAATTTAACGCCACTTCTAGATCTAGTTGGAAGGCTATCGCCAGAGCCAAGGCAGAACATGTTGCCAGAATTGGCGAGCGATTGGAGAGCTATCCCGCTGGGAGTCGTGCATTCTGGTCGCTCGCCAAGGCTGCCCAAGGCAACTTCTGCCGGTCCATTCGCCCACTACTACAGAAAAGCGATAGCAGTCTGGCCCACAGCGCAAAGGAGAAGGCCGATCTTTTAGGTCAATTCTTTGCCTGTAACTCGACTTTGGATGCGGGAGCTGCCACACCACCTACCATCCCGCGGTGTGATACCTGAAATCCGTATCTCGCAGCGTGCGGTCAGGTGAGAGCTGTGGCTTTTAGACGTCCATAAGTCGAGTGGGCCGGATGGCATCCCTGCAGTGGTCTTAAAGACGTGCGCCCCTGACTTAACCTCCGTCCTCACGTGTCTATACCGACTTTCGTACGATACTAATAGGGTTCCATCTTCGTGGAAGGTAGTTCAAGTCCACCCGATCCCTAAAAAGGGAGAACGGTCTGACCCATCGAATTACAAGCCGATTGCGATAACATCCTTGCTCTCCAAAGTAATGGAGAAAATCATAAACCACCAGCTTCTGCAGTACCTTGAGGATCACCAGTTGATCAGTGATCGCCAATATGGCTTTCGACATGGTTGATCGGCTGGTGATCTTCTTGTGCACCTTACACACCGTTGGGCAGAGGCTTTGGAGGGCAAGGGTGACGCGCTAGCATTCAGCCTAGATATCGCAGAGGCGTTCGATAGGGTCTGGCACGGAATCCTTCTATCGAAGCTACCGTCTTATGGAAACCCCGAGGGACTCTGTAAATGGATCGCCAGCTTTCTGGATGGTCGGAGTATAAGAGTCGTCGTCGATGGCTCTTGCTCCGATACCATGACCATTAACGCTGGTGTACCACAGGGCTCGGTGCTCTCCCCGACGTTGTTTATCCTACATATCAATGACATGCTCTCTATAGAGAGTATGTATTGCTATGCGGATGACAGCACGGGTGACGAGCGGCATACCGAGCATCAGAATATCCCTCGGAGGATATTACAGGAAAGAAGGACTCAACTTGTGTCTGAAGTCGAGCGCTCTCTGGGGCGGGCCGCGAAATGGGGTGAACGGATCTTAGTCCAGTTCAATCCCACTAAGACACAAGCTTGCGCGTTCACTGCAAAAAGGACCTGTTTGTCATGGCGCCTCAGTTCCAAGGAGTAACTCTCCAAATTGCTGAGAGTATTGGGATCCTCGGCATCGAACTATCAAGCAAAGTCTAGTTTGGGAGTCATTTGGAGGACAAAGCCAAATTGGCAAGTAGAAAGCTGGGCGTCCTGAACAGAGCCAGGCGATACTTCACACCGAGACAACGTCTTGTGCTATATAAAGCACAAGTCCGCTCTCATGTGGAGTACTGCTCACATCTCTGGGCAGGCGCGCCCGAATATCAGCTAGACCCACTTGACTCCCTGCAAAGACGTGCTGTTCGAATCGTCGGTGATTCCAATATCACGGAAGGACTGGAGTCATTGGAAAGCCGGAGAGACTTTGGGTCTCTCTGTGTACTCTACAGGCTCTTTCACGGGGTGTGCTCTGAAGAACTGTTTGACTTGGTACCATCGTCATCATTTTATCACCGTACCACTCGACACCGCAGCAGGGTTCATCCATATCACTTGGAAACTATACAGACGTCAACTGTACGTTTTCAACGATCATTTCTTTCACGTACATGTAAGATCTGGAATGAACTACCTACTGCTGTGTTTCCCGAGCGGTATGACATGTCCTTTTTTAAACGAGGTTTAAGAAGAGCACTTTCTTCACGGTAGGCAGCGGCCTAGCTATACCTTGGTATTGCTAAGGTCCATGAGCGGCAGTGTCACTTACCATCAGGTGTGCTGCTGGCTCGTTTGCCACCATCAGCAATAAAAAAAAAAGTATGTTTCAAGTTTCAGTACGTTAAAACACAAGATAAGAAATACTGCAGAAAAATATTTTTAATAGAGTAAAATATTTTATAATAAATACTTCTGGTAAACTCGTTTGATATTACATATTAAATAAAGAATACAGAATTTTTATTTTGACTAGGAGTTTGGAATCTGATTATTTAAATAGGCAATAAAACAATTTGTAGAACAATGAAGCGTGATTTGGTTTAAGCTATTAGTATAACCCGGGCCAGCCACGGATGTCAAGGAATTGGGGCCACACGCCGCACTTTAGTCGCTCCGGATGAAGTAGGCGGGGTGTGTCCAGACCCATAGCCTATCATAAACAAAAAGTCATAATAATGTGTGGCGGGATCAGTCCCGAAAAAAATGGTCTTGGAACTCTATGTGGATCTATTCTCAGAAAGGTGGGAAGCTGAGACCACCGACGATTAGAACAGGATACCAGTAGAAGTAAGTGTATAGCCGGTTATGGGATCACACACTGTTGCCTCTGTCGTGACGGATGGATCGGTTGGGATGTGACCCAACACCATGTGCTCCAAAATAATGCTTGAAAATAAAAAAATCGTTTGTTTATTTTTGAATATATTTTAATCCCATTATGTTTTTTAATTACATTAAGTATGTAACAGACGTGGCAGGCACGCATATTACTTAGAAGAACGTTAGCTCGAAGTTATCCAATTTAATACTACAAGTTGGTAAAACACACTTACTTCAGATCTCATTCAGTTTCATAGCGTAACACAGTTCGAGACAACAAGGGTATTTATTATACCATGAGCGATAACTACACTGAGGTCAAAGTACTCTGTAAATAAAAGAGAATGTGAGGTAGTGGTATTTAGTATTTTTAGTCTCATCATCATCATCTTCATCATCGTCATCTCAGCTCATATATGTCCCACTGTTTGGCTCGAGCCTCCTCCGTAATGGGAGGGAGATTGACCTACTATACCACGTTGGTCAGACGTGTTGTTATAGGGTTTTGTTTTCGGGTTTTGTTTTTGTTTCGAGTTTTTTATCTCTTAGTCGTCTTCTACAATCACCCACGGGTAAGGTAAGGGAGTGGTGAATTGTATTCTTTCTCCGTCACCACGCGGAAAGTTATTTTTATTTTTAGTCTATCTTTAGTTTTTATATGAATGTAATCTTAAGGAAGTACTTACTTTTTTCAATCTTATATAAATCATAAATCACATTATGCTCACTTTTGTATAGGAAATAATCTTTATTTGTATTTTTTTTATAAATTAATATAAATTTATGTATCTATTTAGTGGCATAAAATATCTAAGAAGATGTTACTAATGGAACAGCTTATAGACACAGTTTGAAGACAGACATAGTTTGGGATCATAAACACTGAGCAGGTATTTTCTAGATGTGATGATAACTTAGAAGAACGGAAAAATCTTTAAGACCTAAACTAACATAAATTTATGTGGATATCTTACGACAATTGTATTCAGCTCAATAATTATTTTATTATTTTAAGGTTACACATACATACATATCATCACGCCATATCTCTTGCAGGGTAGGCAGAGAAAACAGAGTGCCAGAGAACTCTATCCTTGCATACTTCACTCGCTTCTTCAACATTCATAATTCTCTTCATATACGCTCGCCGGTTTGGGAGACTCTTGACTCTTACCTTCTTTCAGTACGTGACCAATCTGATCTAGGTAGGTGAGTCTCGGTCTCTCCCGGTACCTACATCCTTCCACTTTCGCATTTTTAGATTATTCTTTTTATAATAGAAATATATCATCATTTTACTGTTCTTATCCCAATTGTTTGTTGTTGTCGCAATATGTACTTCTCTTCCATCGTAAATATTGAAAAAGTTATTGGCAGTAATTTTATAACTCTGCGTCTGCCTAACATCTACCTTTCTTGAAAATGTAATTGTTGATCAGACGCCATTAGTTAGAATTAGCCCAGGCCCATATGAAGTATTTGGGCCTGGTGCTCGACGGGCGGTGGTTCTTCCGGGAGCATTTCCGAAGACTTGCTCCCCGGCTGGTCGGCGTGGCGTCCGCCCTTTCACGGCTTATGCCGAATCTGGGTGGACCCAGCTTTGAAAGTCGACGGCTATACGCGGCGGTGGTCCGGTCAATGGCATTGTACGGCGCACCCGTGGGGGCGAGGGCTCTGACCGTCCGCCTTAGGGCTATTCTGCGGCGACCGCAGAGAGCCATGGCGATCAGGGCTATCCGCGGATACCGCACGGTGGCGACCGAGTCAGCATGCGTATTGGCCGGAACGCCCCCTTGGGACTTGGAGGCGGAAATGCTCGCCGGAATATATCGGCGGGTGTCTTCCACTCGCGAGGAAGGTGGCGAGGTTTCGCCTAACGAATTGGCCACCTGGCGCGAAGACGCCCGCCGGGAAGTCCTTGCCTGTTGGGCGACGCGGCGGAGAGGCCTCGATTCGGACTTCGTGTCATCGAGGCCGTCCGGCCCGTACTGATGGAGTGGCTGGAGAGGCGGCACGGAGTCCTCTCTTTCCGGCTGGTGCAGGTCTTGTCGAGGCATGGTTGTTTCGGCAAGTACCTGTACACGGTCGCAAGGAGGGAGACGCCTCCATCCTGCCAGCAGTGCGGCGACGACGAGGACACAGCGCAGCATACGCTCGAGGTCTGCGTGACCTGGGCTTCGCAGCGCTCTGCCCTCGTCGCCGCCATCGGTGCTGACCTCTCGCTGCCGGCCGTCGTGAAAGCGATGGTCGACAGTAAGAGCAATTGGGACGTGGTCGCCGCCTTCTGCAAGAGCGTCATCTTGCAGAAGGAAGCGGCGGGGCGAATCCGGGAGGATCTCCTCTTCGAGGATTCGCGCCGCCGCCGGCGACTGGGGCGGCGAAGGCCAGAATACCTCCGTCTTATGCCGCCCTAGCCGAGGCAGCGGGTGACCGGACCGGGGATTAGTCTGGTCACCCTTGGAGAGAGGCCACCGCGTGAAGACGACGCCCTGACATTGAGACATAATATTAGTCGAGATGGCAGGGCGTCGACCCGAGAGGATACCCGTGAGGGTAGACCGGATGGGCCACTGAAGAAAAGAACGCGTACCAGTGGCCCACCCGCAATGCGTAGAGAGGTACATTGTAGGGCGGGTCTACGGGGTCGTGCTCCGCTTCTCCCGTCGCCCCGGACAGATTAGCGGGGCGTGACCGATCCGTAGCCCGCCGCCAAAAAAAAAAAAAAAAAAGGCCAGGGCGATATAAAGCTCTTAGTCATCTTTACGACATCCATGAGCTAAGTAAGGGTTGGTAGTATTTGTAGCCGCTATTACACAGCAAATAGTATGCTGTATGTAATGGTAATATTTATTCATCATCACAATCATCATCATTACAGCCCATAAATGTCCCACTGTTGGGCTTGTGCCTCCTCCGTAATGGGAGGAAAATTAACCTACTACACCGCACTGGTCAGACGTGTTGGTATAGGGTTTTGTTTCGAGTTTTCCTTCTCTCGCATAGATGTTATATGTGTTTTATATCCCTTAGTCGTCTCGTACGATCACCCACGGGTAAGATATGGGGTGGTGAATAGTATTCTTACTCCGTCACCACACGGAAAGTAATATTTATTCATTATAATTTATTTTTAAAGTTTTATGGCGTCGTGTTTTTTATTTTGTTATGTCTACTTTTCAATTTTTTGTTATGTCTACTTCTCAATTATTTTTTTTATCATACATATATCTGGATAAATGTCTCCAAAGGTTGAACAATATGAATATGGGAGTCCAGATGGGCGACTCAGAGGTCACTACTCTGCTTTATGCAGATGATGCTGTCCTGCTGGCGCAGTCAGCGACTGACCTGCAGACCCTAGTCGACACAATGACAGAAGATTGTAAGAAAAGGGGTCTATACGTGAATGTGAGTAAAACTAAAATAATGATCTTTGAAAGAGATTAAGCCAGAATAGATGTAAGAGTAACAATAGGTAATGATGTACGTACTAGAGCAAGTGGTTGAATTTGTATATCTTGGATGTGGATTTAGCCGAGATGGAAGGTACATCACTGATATAGAGCGAAGAGTGAATGCGAGAAATAGAGGGAACGGAGCGTTGGGGCAACTTCTCGGTAGCCACCACCTCAGCCAGAAGGCACGTGTAGCAATACATAACCCAGTACTCGTCCCAACACTACTGTATGGAAACGAGAGTTGGGTATGCAGAAAAGAGTATGAAAATAAAATTTAAATGCGGTCGAAATGCGATCTCTACGGAAAATCTGTGGAGTTAGGCTGATCGATCGCATTCGTAACGACGACGTAAGAGACTAACCTACCTAGACCAGATCAGTCATGTACTGAAGGAAGGTGGAGTCAAGAGTCTCCGAAACCAGCGAGCGTGTATGAAGAGAATTATGAATGTTGAGGAAGTGAGTGAAGTATGCAAGAATAGAGTTCTCTGGCACTCTGTTCTCTCTACCTACCCTGCAAAGGACATGGCATGATGGTATGTATGTATGTACTTCTCAAATTTTCACACCATCAGTGGTTTGGGTATGACCGTGGTATTTCGTGTTCAATATCTATAATAAAGTTGTAGAAACTGCGTAGGTATACATAATAAGAAAAGTGTCACAGAATTTCATTTTGTGTTTGTTTCGTCAAAAACTGATGTCACTGAAAGAAATTATCCCCATCTATTGTCAAACATAAGTATATAATAAAAAAATTAGTTACACGAGGATGAAGTCTCGTATGCTTATTTGAATAGCAAAGCTATAATTATTAGAGAGCCGAAAAGCCCAACTTTTTGGGGTTTGTATTGGTAGGCAGCGGTCTAGCTCGAAAGAATTAGCACGTTGAAGTGGCAATGGGCAGGCCACATCGCTCAACGAACCGACAACCGTTGGGGAAAAAGGTTCTCGAGTGGCGGTAGACTCGGTAGACTGATGACCTCATCGAAGTCGCAGGAAACCGTTGGATGCAGGTGGCACAGGACCGTTACAGATGGCATTCTCGTGGGAAGGCCTATGTCCAACAGTAGACGTTTACGGGCTGGTGGATGGATGGATGGCCTAGCTCTTGATATTGCACAGGTCCATGGGCAGCAGTGACACTTACCATCAGTTGTGCTGCTTGCTCGTTTGCCACCACAGCTGTGCAAAGGCCGCGGCAAGTGAGAATAATGTCACCATAGTTATCCTTGCTAGGTGAGTTAGCGATAGTAGTTGCTATCATGTGTCCCATGGAAGTGTTGCACCACGTAATGGAGGACAGAAACACACTGAACCGTTTTTTTCTTCTAACATAGGAGAGGTAGAGAAGTAGTAGGTACTGTATAAGAATAAAGTGAAACGTCTACCTATGTTCACATAAGCAAGCTCGTCACTACTAGACCAGCATGCATGCTATAGGCAGTTCTATAGCCAGAAGAGGCTTGTTCACTATAATAGACCCATGAACATGGCTGAAAAGAAGAAAACCATCCATCGGTATTATTTCTTATGTAACTAACGTAAGTATGGTTGAGCTACAGAACAGATAGATGATGAATGTGTAATAGAATATAAATAAATAAATAATATTATATATCTATAGTATTATATGCAAATTTTGTAAATTAGATCCATTGATAAATTCAATTAGATTAGATAAAAAGCCTAAGTCCTTGAAGGGTTTTCAATCAATCTTATAATGGAATTACCCAGGCAACTAGTTTTCCTAAAGCTTTAAGCTTGCTCAAATTTTAAGTAACCATATAATTCAAAAACATTTAATAGGAAAACCAGATTTATAAAAATAAACAAATTACTCTGTTCTCTCTGCCTACCCTGCAAGGGATATGGCGTGATGATATGTATGTATGTAACAAATTAGCAATTGGCGGGTCGATCAAACATTTTTTTTTTGTATTTTTTATGTAGTAACATAATAAATACATATTATATTTAAACTTTAAAAGAAAATACAATATATTTCAATCTATATGTACATGAGAGATTTCCACCTATGTATTGGCTCATCACGATATCTCTGGATCCTTAAAGCCTACAGACTTTAAATTAGATAAAAATATTCCTTTTACCGAGTAGAGGTCAGTTCAGAACGGGTTTTACGAAATTCCACCCGCGAGTGGAGTTGCTGGGGTGTCAAAATCATCTTTTTTAAATATAGCTAGCTCCTACAGACTTGAAATTTGGTATGAACATTTTTCTGCCCTGTAGAGGTCAGATAATTACAGATTTTACAAAATTCCGTTCCCAAAATGCAATGCGGAGGTGTTAACTTAAAAAAATCTACATTTTCAAATACAGCCTCTACAAACTTGGAATTTGGTGTGAATTTTCTTTCTGTCCTGTTAAGATCAGATGAAGTAGGATTTTAAAAACATCCTTCTCCGAAAGGAATTCTATGTAGCGAAAGTAAACTCCACAACTGAACTCACGTAATCAAAGCGAAGCGAGGGCGGGTCGCTAGTGTTTATATAAATACAGAGGCAAATACCGATATGGTATAATATTATTTCGAGTAAAAATAAAACAAGTAAAATATAGGCCCATTATCTTCTAAGGTTAATCCATATAGGGTATACCCAATGCGTAAAAATCAAAATATCTTATGTAGAAAAAAGCCCATGCATATGTAAATATGCATGGGCTTTTTCTACATAAGTTTTGATTTTTTATGATTATTTTTTATTGTAAATATTGATTCATCAACAGCCAGAAATTTGATAATAACTTACAGATTAACTTTTTTATTATTATTATTGCGTATGGTGCCAAATGAGCATGCAGCACACCTGATGGTGAGTGTCACTGCCGCCCACGGACCTTTACAATACCAAAGGTATAGCTAGGCCGCTGCATATCAATACAAACCCCAAACCCACCCAGTTCAGCTGTCGACTCTCTCGCTCACCGAACGAAGTGCAATAGCACATTGGCATTACTCAGACGTTGATCTTCTGAGAGAGTGTGTAACTCCCCCGAACGGGTTGGCCCGCGACTGTAGTTTCATGCTAGTCAAACGGGCCGGTATAAGGTTTTGTTCCGAGTTGCCTTCTCTTGCCTAGATGTCATATGCAATCACGGTGGGATAAAAGATGTAATTGTATTTTTGTTCCATCACTACATGGAAATAAAATATAAATATCTCTCAATTAAATTTAATAAAATTATATTTAATTTAAATTAAATATAATAAACTTATACTTGAATTAAATTTAATAAAACTGTATTTAAATTTAGCTTATTGTTAATCGATATCGATATATATTAAATTATCGTTAATACTATTAATTAAAACACTGGTCTCAGGCATCACGAAGCAAATTATTGTCTCAGATAGTCTGTTTATCAACAAAGTTTGTAGCTAAAACTACAATATATAACACTGTGACAAACACGAGCGCAGTAGTATCTGTAAATATTAGCAAATCCAGCAAAAATTAACTTTAACCCTTTAACAAAGGTAGAAGCAAATTTGTGTCTCGGAAAAATAAAAAGTCGTTTTTTGGGTTTATTGTGGGTACTTTAATAACTTTTATTAAAGAAAAAAAAATATTCATATTTAGTGGAAGAAAAAAACATGGTGGCAATATCCTTGCCAACACCAGTATGAGCTCTGTTAAATTCTGTTCATGGATTTTCCTCTTGCAGTTGGTGAAATAATTTAAAACATGGGTGAATACATAGTGCCACTTTACATCGTTCACATTCTATTTTAGACCTCTTATTATTTATTTTAGTGCTGCAATAGCGACACCTCTTATAGGTGTCTATTTCTACAGGCCAGTGATCACCTAATCTTTGATATCTTACTTCTTCTGGTACCCCATAAAGTCTTTTTTGTCTCTCATCACTCTCTTCCAGTCGTTTCTTTTTCTTTGTTATATGTTTCGGCATTGTTTGGAATGATCTTTTTCTAAACGTTTGATTATCCACCAGCTCTCTTGAAAGAGCAATTCTAAATTCTTTTTGGCTCATAATGCTGTGCACTCGGGTGTTCGTTTTGTATAACAAATACGCATTAGTTATCGCAACATCTATAAAAAAATTGAATATTCGAGTCCACCACTTGCGACTTCTTCTACCTACAGCGTAGTGTGTTCGTAATTGGTCGAAACGATCGACTCCACCTATACGTTTCGTATATTCTGGAATGAGTAAAGGGCATCTGATAGACTTTTTTGAGCCATCTTTTTGGGTCCTGTTGCAATTTCTTTTTTCTTTGGGATGGAATGCTATGCTAACAACATTAACTTGTTTGGTATCTTTCCAAACTGCAAATCCTACGTTCTTCTTCACTCTCCATTTCCATTTTCCTTTCTTCAGTTTTTTTATCTTTGTACTTGCCTTACTAGCTGCTACAGATATCCTCTCATATTCTTCTCTGTTTCCAGTCTTTTTGGGTTTCTTTACCAAAAGAGGTAAATCGACGCGATCACTACGAATTGTTGCCGTACTATAGACACCTTGTTCATATAAATGTTGCAAAAGGTCAAAACTCGAAAAGAAGTTATCAAAAGCCATATGACCAGAATAACCATTTTGAAGTAAGGGCTCACATAATGATTTCACAACATTACTGCCCAGTCCCGTCTCTGCAGTATCAGTTTTGCCAGTATAAACTTGAAAGTGATAAAGGTATCCTGTACTGCTGTCTGCACGACACCACACTTTGTAACCTCGCTTTACGGGCTTCATAGGCATATATTGTTTTAGGCTAGAGCGACCCTTAAATTTTATCATGCATTCATCTATTGATTGAGAATTGGTTATAGATGCATTGTTTTGACATAGATTGTTCAACCTATCAACAAGGGGCCGCACTTTATACAACTTATCGTAGTTTTCATCTGTACGACTGGGCATTGCCAAATTGTCGTTGACATGCAAGAATTTCAAAATTTTTTGGAATCTTTGCAATGTCATAGTCTCAGCTATTTCTACTACTTGTAATAGTGGATTACTTGACCAATAGTCCTCAATTGTAGGAAGTACGTGAATACCCATCTGTATAATGATGCCAAGAAATGCCTTCAATTCATCTACTGTAACAGGTGTCCAATTACGTGCATTTTCTTGTTCTGCATATTTATTAGTCTGTATCATTATATTATCCATTACTTCTACGTCAAAAAACAACTCGAAATCTGTTACTGGTCTTGTCCTGTTTGGTAAGTTTCTGGTACAGCGTAACGGTGAATCATCAAAGCTTTCCAAGTTTGGACTCTGTTGCCAAGTCTGCTTTTTCCATTCTATCTCATCAGCATCTGATTCTTCATCGGAAGAAGAAGAAAAGTCTGAAAGATTTTGGATTTCTCTATTTTCCAAGCTAGGTGAATGAACTCTAGTAGTTACGGATGGAGAATCATTGACAGTCCTGGATGTTGAAGGTCTAGGAGATTGTGCCAACATGGGACTCTCTTGTCTTTCTACTGCGGTTGAACTTATCATGACATCTTTACCGACTAATATAGAGAACAAGTCTGTATTATCGTTAGTACCCTCGGCATCCGACAAATTTTCTTCATCGTCTTCAGAAATAGAGCCATCTGGTATACCAAATATATTTTCTAGCTCTTCTTCGATTTGTCTGTCTCGCAGAAATTGATTTCTCTTACTCATCGTCTAAAAAAATTAAAATTTACAAACATAATCGAAATCTAATCGAATAACACCGGAACTGGTAATGGCAAGTATATTGCCACCATGTTTGAAGTAACTTTTTTCGATAAATAGTAATTCATTTTTTGAAATATGCAATGTAATATAATTAGTACCCAATCTATTTTACAATAAATATGAAAACTTACCGTCACTTCCTTGCAATATGAAGATTTTTTTAAATTATCACACAGATCAAAGATTCAAACAAAATTTGAAAAGACAAGTTGACAGCTGCTTGACGTAATGTCAAATGGGTCTGTGGTTTTTTTTTTACACCAACAATATGTTCCATTTTACGCAGCGTCACTAAGTTTTAAGGTATTGGTGATACAAAGTGGGGAAAATCATAAAAATGTTGGTGGCACACATATTGCCACCACCAGTAAAAGGGTTAAACTATTAAATTTAATTTTAAACATATCGTGAATCAGAGGTGTTGCACTAGCGCCATTGTTGGCAAGTGCTATGATGACAACATTTACTCTTGGCGTATTATATTATTAGGTACTAACATCTTGAGACGACGCAGGTGTTATAATATTATAATAACATTAAATATGTAATTAATCGACGGAAGCGAAAATGCTGTTACAGCTAATATGAAATAAAACTGCTTTTACAGATTTTATCGCATTATAATTTTGTTCTCATTATATTTTATTATTAACCCCACGTTTCGAATAATTTTCAGCATTTATAAACACTAAAGTATTTAACGTCTAAATTATGATCGTTATTCCAGAGGTATTTATCTACCTATTTCAGCATCGATAATTATTTTAACACACATTTATGATATTAAGAAAATCTAAGATGTTATTATTGCCAGTAGCAATAAAATATTTTTTTATTATTATATAGATTTTATTTTATTGTAACTATGATGTAAACGTTAGAAATTGATATTGTTTGTAATCGATAATGATTGCTAATGTAATCAAATTATCTTTTCAAATAACAACTGAACGAAAAGTACATATGTATATAATGTGTGTACTTTTCAGTTGGTCTTACTGTGCGCTTTTCATCTGATCCCTTTCAATTTATTTTAACGTGAATACAAATTGGGTTCAATCATTCTAAATTAACGAGTATTAACTTTTTGTAAGTAGTATACTTTAATAAACTTCATTCTCATTATCTAAACCTCTAAAAAACAAAAAATACTACTCTTTTGATCCTGGCAAACTATGATTTATAGATATTATAATCTTTTTTTTTGTTTTTTTATTCACTGGATCTTTTATAAGAGGTTATGGATCCAACACGCAGAGGTTATTGAAGATTTTTTTTTATAATTCTTAAATATTAAAAAATGCACCTTCAGGTCACAACCTGAAAGAGTGTCTTCTTCTTCTTCCTTGCCTTGTCCCATTATTTGGGGTCAGCCTTACTCGTTTTTAGGCACCAGGACGTCCTGTTCTGGGTTGTCTACGGATTTAATTGAGCCCGTTCCAGGTCTCTAGAAACGGTTGTCCACCACGTGGCCAAGGGTCGACCTTTGCCTTTCGTATTTTCTGGAATGGCCAGAACTTTTTTAACGGCGTATGTATCGTCTTTCCTCAAGACGTGTCCGAGCCACCTCATACGGTTTGCAACCATTTTCCTACAATAGGAGCTACTTTGAAAAACCTCTGATGTGCTCATTTCGCACTTTATCGAGTCTCGTCACTGGCGCTGCCCATCGCAGCATTTTCATTTCATTCACATGCATCTTTTACTCATGCACTTTTTTGGCAGCCCAACACTCGGAGCCATATAGCATCAGTGGTCTAACTGCAATTTTGATCTTACCTGAAAGAGTGTCTGTGATACCTACTCGGGCCGTGTTGACCTGCCAAGCGTCTACCCATCAAATACAGAGAGGCCTTCCTAGGTAATAAATACAATACTCAGGATGTTTTAAATCAATAATTAAATAAATAAGCACCTCATTTTTACGCTGTGCTATTATATTGTATCATAATTTATTGCAATAACTTTTTATTGTTGAACACAATAAAGTAGAATTTTAGTTTTAAATTACATACCCCTATAAAATGTAGCCTTGTATTTTAAATTATAAATGTATAAAATAGCTATAAAAGAAAACTTAATGTTTAACTGACCCCTCGCATACCATTCTAGTCAGCGTGGTATGAGGCCAATTGCCGGCCCATTTTAAAAGAAGTACTTGCATAATATTAAGTCATATATAGTTCGAATATCCGTGTGGTGATGGAGTAAGAATTCAATTCAGCACCTCCTATCTTACCCGTGGGTGACCGTAAGAGACGACTAAGAGATATAAAACGCATATAACATCTATGCAAGAGAAGAAAATCTTGAAACAGAATCCTATACCAACACGTCTGACCAGCGCGGTATAGTAGGTTAATTTCCCTCTCATTACGGAGGAGGCCTGAGCCGAACAGTGGGACATATATGGGCTGTGATGATGATGATGACGATGATATAGTTCGAAAAAGATGAAAGTATTTAAGAAAACTTTACAAAAACAGTAACCCGTACATCGTAAACCGTAAATCGTTTCAATTGTTATGATAAATAAATAAAAAATATGTTAATATCTACTATTATGGTAATGGTTGCACCATTTGAATTTTATTTTACGATCTTTTTACTTTGGTAATTAATCGAATAATGTAATATTGAAAATTAATTATGGTAAATAAAATGACTACATAACTATATGTTATGCAAGTGAAGAACTTAAAATTGTATTTACCATTGTTAGTATAACTAATAATTTGGTTGAAGTAACTCAACAAACTTGGCTGAAGAATAATACTATATCTTTTAACTCTCTAACCTCATTAATATTAATCTATCATCATCTCAACTCATATCATCAGATAATATAATCAGATAATATAATAACTTGATGGAATATAATACATATATACAACATCTTCATAAGAGAATGAAAACTCTATTCAAAACATAATACCGTAAACATAATACCGTCTGATCTGCGTGGTTCAGTAGGTATTTTTTTTTATTATAGAAGAGGTCCGCACCCGATACTGGGTCATATATGAGCGGAGATGATAAGCTGTGTGGTATCTAAGAATACCACCAACCCTTACTTTGTTCGTGGATGTCGTAAAAGACGACGAAAGAGCCTTATAACGACCTGGGCCAACTCCATCTGACGCTGTTTGGTCAACAATTACATTCCCAAGTAGAGTTGACGTCTGTCTCATAAAACTATTGCCAATAACTTTTTAAATATGTACTATGAAAGAAGAGTAGATATTGTATCGACCCCAAGTAATTGGGATAAGATTAGGAGAATGATGATATGAGATGATAATAGATAAATATTATAGAAGTTAGACTGTGATTAGAGTGAGTTATAAGATATAGTATTATTCTTCAGCCAAGTTTGTTGAGTTTCTTCAGCCTAATTATTAGTTATACTAATAATGGTAAAAACAATTTTAAGTTCATAACTTGCATAGATATAGTTATGTAGTCATTTTATTTACCATAATTAAGTTTCAAAATTATATTATTGGATTAAGTGCCGAAGTAAAAACATCGTAAAATAAAATGCAAATGGTTGCATAATAGTATTAATATATTTTTTATTTATTTATCATAACAACTGAAACGATTTACGGTTACTGTTTTTGTAAAGTTTTCTTAAATATTTTCATCTTTTTCGAACTATATCATCATCATCATAGCCTATATATGTCCCACTGTTGAGCTCGGTCCTCCTTCGTAATGGGAGGGAAATTAACCTACTATGTTTACCGTGCTGGTCAGACATGTTGGTATAGGGATTTGTTTCGAGATTTCCTTCCCTTGCATAGATGTTATATGCCTTTTATATAACATCTATGCGAGAGAAGGAAAACTCGAAACAAAACGCTATACCAACACGTCTGACCAGCGTGGTTTAGTAGGCTATTTTCCCTTCTATTACGGAGGAGGCCCGAGCCCAACAGTGGGACATTTATGGACTGTGATGATGATGATGATGATGATGATCTGTGCAAGAGAAGGCAAATTCGAAACAAAACCCTATACCAACATGTCTGACCAGCGCGGTATAGTAGGTTAATTTCCCTCCCATTTTGGAGCAGACCCGAGCCCAACAGGGGGACTTATGTGGGCTGTGATGATGATGATGTTCTAAACTAAAACATAAATAAAGTTATATTTAAATGTAATGCCAAAACATTTGTTTGCTGAACAGTTTTATATATAGTATTTGCCACTTCACATAGAATCTATGCAGCTATCGTAACATCGTAGCTTTAAGTGTTTGTTCACAATGATTAAGAGGCCCGACCAAGAAATTTATTTGCTATTATATAATATAAATTTGTCGACGAAATGTTAGTTTTATAGTTTTGTACGTAAGTTATTGTTAGTTAGTGCCCAATTATGTAGTAGCCACAGGATATATTTTATAGTGTGATGGTCGAACAAATACAATTCCTCGTTTTATATTCGCGACCGTCATGAGAAAAGGCTAAGGTTTTTAAACCAGTTTATTTAGAGATAACTACAGTTTATAACGATAAGCTGTAGCCTGGCCCCAGCCAATCCATGGAAGGGCAGTGTGGACCTCTATAACCTTATGTATTACTCTTCTCCGGTAACTAAGCCAGCCAACACATTCGAATCTTTGTTTATAGTTTTTATGCATTATCCGATGGAAGAGATCAGGTCAGCCGGTTGTCACTCACTTTACAGCCTACCGTTTCGGGGCATGACCTACCATTGATACGTCTAAATGGTAAGCTTAAATAACATTAGCGTGTATTATGTTCTTATATTTTACTTAGGTCAATTCCAAAACTCGAACGCAAACTAGGCATTTGGACCGTCCAGTAGAAAAAACATGAATTTGGGGCGGCGTCAGTTATGGTGGCACAGCTGCGAGTGTTTCCGCCTGATGCCGCCCTAGCCTAGCGGGTGACTGGACTGGAGAATAATCACCCGCAAAGAGATTGACCACGTGAGAGTGCTGGTTTGGCAGTCACAGTTCGGCAGGCAGACAGTCGGGGCGTCAACGGGGTATGCTACCCGAAATGGTTACACTGGGCTGGCCACGGACGTTAAAGACTCCAGAGGGTACCAGTGGTCGGCCCTATAGCGATAGGGATGGAATATGGTGGGTTATAGGGGTACGCGCCACCTATTCGTCGCCCCCGAAGCACAGGGCGGCGTGTGTCCAGACCCAAAACCTGCAAAAATCATCAGATTCAGTTTTATAGTATTACTCATTTAAATTTTTTCCACATCTTCTGCATTTACTAACAAAATACATGTATGAAATAGACGCTTTAAAGTAATAAAGCTAGCTAAAAAATAATTATTATATATTAAGAGCAGACATATAAATAAAATACGTATTAAAAAGTATAAAAATATTCGAATTCAACAAAATTATTGTATTGTAACATTTAATTAAAGTTAGATACATAATGATTTCTAATGTTTACACGAGTATTACGCATTTAAAATAAAACTACTTTTACGGATTCTATCGCGTTTGTATTTGATTTTTAATTTCCCAACGTTTCGAACACTAGAGTGATCATGGTCACTGTAAAGTATTCGAAACGTCACGAAATTAGATACACTTTAGAGTCACTTTCTTATCATAATCAGAGTTACTATAACCATTATAATAATAATGGTGCTAATGGCGAATAATGGCGAATAATAGAAATCAATGTGCACACCGTTAAAGATTAAAAGCGTTTAACTAGTAAATAATAATATTTAAATAAAATATAGCTATTTATGTATGTTCATAGCTCCAGAGAAATTGGTTTAGTTTAGTAAAAATTATGACGGCTACCCATCATTGTGAAAAAGAGTTAAACTTTGGTCATTGTTTATCGCGAAACTGTCTATAATTGCGCGGTGAAGTTCCAAGTTAATGATACACATTTCCTGAGATCAATTTATGACAGTGTGGTGGAGTCTGGCAGTTGCTATATACAATATAGTATGTGTCATGTATTATGATTTTACCTTTTTTTTTTTTTTTTTTGCGGTGGGCTATGGACGTCGCATCCCGCCAAATCGGTCCGGGGCGACGGAAGAGGCGGCGCGCAAACCCATTGACCCACCCTGCAAGCACCTCTTCTTCGCCGTGCGAGCGGGCCACCGGTACCCGATCTTTGTCTTCGGCGGCCCGCTCGGCGGTATGGCCTCTCGGGCTCCTCTCCTGCGCCACCCCGGCCGCGGGCGGCGGCCCGGGTCACGGGAATCCTCCCGGGCCCGTTCCGCCGCCTCCTTCTGCGAGATGACAGCCTCGCAGAAGGCGGCGACCGCGTCCCAATTCCTGACGCTGTCGACCATCGCTCGCGCAACAGCCGGCAGCGTCAGGTCGGCACCGATGACAGCGACGAGGTCACGGCGCTGCCCGTCCCAGCCCGAACATACCTCGAGCGTATGTTGCGCCGTGTCCTCGTCGCTACTGCAATGGTGGCAGGACGGAGTCCACTCCCTCCGCACGACCGTGTGCAGGTACTTGCCGAAGCAACCATGCCCCGACAAGACCTGCACCAACCGGAAAGAGAGAACTCCGTGCCGCCGCTCCATCCACTCCATCAGTACGGGCCGGAGGGCCTCAACGGTAAAAACACCGTGTCTAGGCCTTTACTTTTTAGGATTTTACTTGGAGTACTGTTTTTTGCGACTGTCATCATCATTTGCCTGCCCTCATCCCACGCTAAGTGGGGTCGGCACAACACGTTCTTGCCTTCCACAATCTTCTATCAGCCGTCATATCTGCACTCACAACTTTCATACACATATCCTCGTTTACACAATCCATCGATCTTTTTTTGGGTCTCCCACGACTCTTACGCCCATCCACAAGCATATTGGTAACCCTCCTTGTCACATGCCTTTCATTCCTCCTCATCACATGTCCATACCAAGACAATTTCGCGCTCCTACACTTCTCTATCACTGGTGCTACTTTTAAACTTCCCCTAATATACTCATTTCGTATCTTATCTAGTCTTGTCACCCCACACATCCATCTTAACATACGCATCTCAGTAGCATGCAATCGTCTCTCATCCGTCTTTTTTAATGCTCAACATTCAGATCCATACATAACGACAGGTCTAATGACACTCTTGTAGATTTTCCCCTTAAGTTTAAGGGGCATCCGTGCGTCACATATTGTTCCCGAAACCTGTCGCCAAAATAATTTTTCCAACGCCCTTTTATTTCTTCATCATTCATTAAAACTCTTCCATTACAATCCCTACTAATATATAAATGTGAATGTAAGTTTATTTGTTACGCTTTCACGCTAAAACTACTCAACGGATCATCATGAAACATTGTACACATATTCTTGGAGGTATTAAAAGTAACATAGGATACTTTTTATTAAAAAAAAATCAAAATTTTTATATGAAAAATAAAAAAATTGTTTGTCAAAAAATCTCAAAATCAAGCTTCTTCAACGCCATCTAGCAGTCCAGTAATGAAGTTCCAACCCTAAGTATTGTAATACCGTTGCACAGTATTACCGACGGTCAAAAATAAAAATAGGGGATTAAAATTTTTAGGAAAGTAACCTTTTACGCGGGCGCAGCCGCGGGCAGAAGCTAGTCTTTTATTTATTTAACATGCACAACATCTCTAGCATTCCTTTCTCTCGCTTTCACTAGACGGTATAATTCTTTCTGTCCATTAGGACTGTCGAGACGTTGGTATAATCTGTCTTTACCTCTAGTGATTGCGACACCTTTCTTACATTTTTTCTTACATTCCACATAAGCTATCCTTTTTTGCTCTTTTAACACCGGGTTATCATCACTCACATTTTTCCACTCTTTAAAAGCATTCTTCTTTTCTTTCAAAACCTTTTGTACACTATCATTCCACCACCATGTATCTCTATCAATTATTCCTTTACCTTTCGTCTCACCCAGAACATTTTTCGCTACTTCCCTTACATAGGAAGCCATTTCATTCCAACATTCATTTATAGTCTTTTCTTTCATTTCTTTCTCCATCTCGATCATTTTATGAACCACTCTCTTTCGAGTTTCTTTCGCGCAATCTTCTTTCTCTAGCATGTACCACTTAATTTTTGATGGGGGCCTAGGTTTAAACTTAGCTATTTGCACTGAGATTTTAACTTCCAGTAACAATAAGCGATGTTGGGAAGTTAAAGGCTCACCCGGAATGACTTTGTAGTACACTACTGCGCGTATGTTATTTCTTCTAAGAAGAAAGTAATCTATTTGGCTGCTGTGGTTCCCGCTTTCATAAGTGGTTAAGTGAGTTTTGCGTTTCTCAAAGAAGGTATTGACTACAACCAAATTGAAGGTTGACGCAGCCTGTAGTAGAGTTTCGCCTTCCAGGTTTCGCCTCTCTAAGCCCCACCCGCTATGCACCCTCTCATACCCTGCTTTAATCCTTCCTACATGTCTATTAAAATCACCTCCTATATAGATTATCTCACTCTGTGGAATACACATTAATATTGAACTCAAATCCGCCCAAAACTTACCTTTCACTACATCATCGCATCCAACCTGTGGCGCATACACACTCAAAATGTTCAATATGAAATTATCAAAAACCACTTTAATTGCGATAATTCTGTCATTCACTCTCTTTACATCCGTCACACATTTTTTCAATTCCTTATCCAACACTATACCCACTCCATTTCTCTTACCATCGTCTCCAGAATAGAAAAAATTATAACCCATTCCAATCTCTCTAGCTCTCATACCCTTCCATCTTGTCTCTTGCACACATGTTACATTCACTCGTCTTCTTTCCAAAAGATCCACTAGCTCTCTTCCTCTTCCAGTCATCGTACCTATATTCCAACTTACCATCCTCATTCTTACTTCACGATCTTACGTCGCACCCGTCTCTGATGCGACAACCCTGATCCATTTTCCGCAGGCCCCGGGTGCTGCGCCTGCGCGTCGCTTCGGGCTTACGCCCTAACATTATCATGCACTTCATTCATTCTCAAGACCATGTTCTGAAGAGTTATGGCTACTGGAGTTTTGGAGATCACGTTTGAAAGTGGTAGGACCACGCTGTTGACAGTTATTTGTCTGCAGCCACGGGCGGTTCTATCCGGGGTAGTACCACAATCTGGCAGAAGATCGACGTATGAGTAATGCCAATATGCTATTGCGCTTCGTTCGGTGAGCGAGAGATTCGGCAGCTCAATTTGGTGGGTTTGGGTTTATATTGGTAGGAGGTGGCCTAGTTATACCCTTGGTATTGCAAAGGTCCATGGGCGGCGGTGACACTTGCCATCGGGTGTGCGGCTAGCTCGTTTGCCACCACTAGCAATAAAAAAGAAAATTGTGAAGAATTAGTACACTTAAAACTGTATTTGAAGATTAATATATTTAAAAAAAAGTGTCGAAGTTACTCAAATATCGATTTGTAATTTTCACTTCCGGTTTACTATACGTAAAAAATTCAAATTTTGAATTCGACAAAATAATTAAAAACTTCAACTTTTTAATTATAAGAAACAATACTCTATAGTTTTTTTTTTACAAATTAATTGACACAAATAATTAGCATCCAAAAATTCATGACTTCATTCTTAGTCAATTTTTAAAAGCTCATAACACAGCAATAAAGCATCATATGAAAAAAAAAATTGTGGGTACATATCCACTTCTGCTAGAAGTATAACTGACCAGAGTATAAACAAAATTCACAACATCCCTTTTTTTTGGTTGTCCGCTTGACGTGAAATGCTCCATATAGTATAAAAATAAAGCATTTTACTTAATTAATTGAGGTTTTTCTCTATGCTATCAGATATTCAATGTTTACATATTCAGCGATAGTATGAGCAAATACTTGTTGGCATTGCACGGCAAAGTAGCAATTTAAAATTGCCGATCTTAAACAAATTTGCTGTCATCTAAAAATGTTATAAAAATACTAGTGCTTGAGAATATTAGACACTACATTACAATTTATAATATTGTTTTAAATTATTTGAAATTAGATATATTTAGCAAACCATAGCTGAAAGTAGCTTATATTTAAAATGATCATTAAATAATGGAGAATGCATACCTATTAATACTTCACCCATTAACACTTTACCCATTAATAATCAACTTAATATGTGTATTATTATATGTCACTTCTCTGATCTATGCAGATGATGCAGTCCTGCTGGCACAGTCAGCGACTGACCTGCAGACCCTAGTCGACACAATGACAGAAGATTGTAAGAAAAGGGGTCTACGCGTGAAAGTTGTGTTAGTTACACCACTTATAACTTGAAAACGGCTAGACCAATTTTTATGATTTTTATGTTTTTGATATTAATCAACAAAATAATAAAATCAAAAATAACATCAATCTAAACGTTCATTTGTTCACAATATAACAAAACGCAACTGACAGCTCATGTAATGTTGTCTATGGTTTGAAAATACCGCAAAACGTTGAAATTAAAGTTGACCGATTGATGTGTTTGTGAGTGCGAGTAGCGAGTGCTACGAGTTTATTATAATAAATCTTATTGTGTCAAAATTATTATTAACAAATTTTGACCTAGAATATCTAATCTTGCCCTACAAAGCTGTTATGCAATTAGAATCCTAAACATCGCGAATGAAACCACTGAAGAAGAACAATACCTGAAGAGCGCCGCGTTACTATGGCCCGTTTTCATGCTTCTCAATCACAAGAGCAGCCCGTAAAATGGCTCGGTTGACAATGTTAAATCATCGAGCATATCTCAAAGATTAGATAATTTTCAATGCGCAAGAAAAAATGACGTATATCACAAAGCGCTTCTTTGTCTTGCTGGCACGTCATTAAAATATTTGTTGTTTTAAATTTATATATTATATATTATCATAATAAAAATAATAACTCAATAATTTTGAATTAATTGAAATCTGCTCATTCATTGACTGCGGAAACTGGTGGAACGAAGTATGCCGGGTCGGCTATTAGTTAATAAATAAATAGAAGCTATTATAGGGAAGCTATACAAAGGGAAGAACAATTCGTACATTTTTGAATTAAATTGGTCACTTGTTCAAGAAAGGTTGAAAGTATACTAGGATTGGGCTTGTGTCCAGATGTTGCCCAGACGGATAGTCAGTCCCTGTCTGCCTATCCTTCTGAAAAAAGTGCATATATATGTAATAAATAAATATTAAATAAACATTAGAAAAACTCTAGATAAACTTACAATAGAGCAAGCAGTGGGAGAATACTGTCATTATACTGATAATAAAATCCTATCGTTGATCCCTATTAATCACAGCTATTAAAATGCATTATTTTTATTCGACAGATCATGAAGTCTAGCCTTCACTCCATCCAATCATTTGGACATCCTTCACTTCACCTTTTGAATGAAGCATATTTAACTTCGGTGGCCTAGCCCTTTTGCGTCCTTCAACTACGCTTAACTTTTGTTTATTTCAAATAGCAATCAATCACGTTATATATAAATATATTGACCAATTATTGATAAAATCAACCAAATAAAGAGCTGTGATTCATTAAAATGATTCTCTATCTTTATTTGGTTTGGCTTTAGTCACATATTAATGCAAAGCATCTGTTGAAAAACTTTTCACCATAAGATATCTTATTTTTCTTTGTCACCTATAATAAGTTATTTTTATTATGAAAATTATCACCAGACCAATGAATCACTGATATCTATTAATCCAATATTCTATGCAGTAATTAAGACTAAATAAATCGGGCACGGTATTATATCAAGGGTACAAGAGTTAGTGAAAAGGAAAAAGGATGGGTTTCCCCGATAAATATATAATACTCGATGAAACGCCAGTCATAAAACGATTTCATTTAACGCTTGACTTCTAGTTCTATCTTTAGTTGGTTTGGACACTTGTTTTTTATGGATTTTCGTGAAATATTTGTCATTTATCATTCTGTATGAATGATTCTGAATCTTTGAATCTATCGATGTCCCCATTGGCCTCCCCATGAAAATTTAATAATACCATAATCACTACGCCTATTAAGCGATTTGGCGTTCGTAGTTAGGGATATGTATTGTCGATTGTCTAGTTTGTATAACTTCTACGGTAAAGTAAAAGGCGGCGATATATTGTATTCCTAACCCGTTATGACACGAGGAAGCGTATGTATCTACCCTACATACAAATGCAGGTTTAAATTAGCTCATCTGGTATTAATGTATTTGATATAATTTTATTCATAGATTTCACTGGTCCACAAAAAAAGTAGTCTGTGCTGGGTGTCTGACAAAGATTTTTCGACGTATTTTTTACCGCTGAATACGAATCTGAAGTTAAAATTGGAGGTCAAACTGCAAAAAACGGAGAAAAATAAAAAAAAAACCGATGTAATTTTACGATCAAATCAGTTTTCCTGCATGATAACACAGGTTCACAAAAAAATGTGGACTGTGCTGGGTGTTCGGCAAAGATTTATCGACGTATTTTTTACCGCTAAATACGAATCTGAAGTCAAAATTGAGGGTCAAACTGCAAAACACGGAGAAAAATAAAAAAGACCGATGAAATCTACGATTTAATCAATTTTTCTGCAAGATAACACATATCCACGAAAAAAAAACATTTTTTTTGTGGACCTGTGTTTTTTCTATTACCTTCCACATCTGATCGGCTTCTTTATGAACACGTCACGGCAAATTACCTATTGCTGTCTGAATTTGAAATTAGACCACATAGTATTTGCCTATTATATAGTTAGTTTGTCAGGTGATATGATTTTAAATTGACGTAAGAGTAACAATTTTGCAATCAACCAAACTTATGTTAGTCACTGCAGATCGCCTACAGATCGTGCGTGATACTTCGTGTTCAGTACATTCTATTATTGTTTAAAAAATGTTAAATCATTGATATTTGTTATGAGATGAACATAAAAAGCTGCAAATATTTGTGTCGTAAAATGTATCCTACCATGCCATTATAGATATATTCATAGTTCAATTTACATATATACATATCATCACGCCATATCCCTTGCAGGGTAGGCAGAGAGAACAGAGTGCCAGAGAACTCTATCCTTGCATACTTCACTCGCTTCCTCAACATTCATAATTTTCTCCATACACGCTCACCGCTCGCCGTTCAATTTATCAAGTAAATTTCTTATTTATCAAAGACGAATAGAGTTTGAATAAAGAATAAGTAGATTTTAAAAGATTACGAATCACAAGAGTTCTTTGCTGTAATTGACCTGAATTGTACAGCAAAGAACTAATCCATTACGTAACATATTTTTACGCATGATGCCATGTTATGTTCTATTATTTGTTGTGTTAAAATTTCATTATTAATGCAGTCTTATATTATTATTTTAGTCTTATAATATTATCTAATATTTCGTAGTATCTGAAAACAAGGTTTATAACCAGTGTGTGTGTTACCAGCGATGACTTACGGTACTGAAACGTGGTCTCTAAATGTTGGCCTCATAAAAAGGCTCAAAGTCGCTCAGCTATGGAGAGGGCTAAGCTCGGTATTTCTCTACGTGATAAAATCCGGAATACGGAAATCCGTAGAAGAATGGGTGTAACCGACATAGCTCGAAGAATTAGCACGTTGAAGTGCAATGGGCAGGCCACATCGCTCGACGAACCGACAACCGTTAGGGAAGAAAGGTTCTCGAGTGGCAACCACGAATCGGACGACGCAGCGTAGGGCGACCCCCTCACTAGGTGGACTGGCATTATCAAGGTCGCAAGAAACCGTTGGATGCAGGTGGCGCACGACCGTTGCGAATGGCATTCTCGTGGGGAGGCCTATGTCCAACAGTGGACGTTTATGGACTGATGGATGGATGGAATGTAGTCTTATATCGTAGTGCGTATTAGTTTTGGGTAACGTCTATAGTTCTATACCCGTATAGTAAGATAAAATAAAATTAAGAACAAAATGTGTCCAAATTGTTTACTATCAGTCTACCAAATTTGGCAATTATATTATATTTTTTAACCGACTTCAAAAAGGAGGAGGTTCTATGTTTCATTGTATGTATTTTTGTTGATTAGAACTATGATGAAACAATATGTATTAGTCTGATACACACCATACCTCATTTGGTAGTAACAAAGCTGTTGAAGTGTGCACTAGATAGTCCATATTCGAACTAGCGCAGAGTAAAGCACTTTATTCCGTTAAATTGAATGTATGTATAATAGAAAAGAGAATTTGAAGATATAGTATTCATAATCATATAGATGAAAAAGTCGATCTTTGTTGCATAGTTGAACCAACTAGTACCTTTGGGATCACTTTAATAGCTCATTCCAGTATCTAATCGACTGTTATGGGTGAGTTTAATGGACATTTTATCGACATTCTGATCAGATTATCGGGCAAATCGAGAGAGGTCACAGAGAAACGGTAATTGCCAATTTACTATTAACTGCTTATTTTTTTCACTGCTATTGAAAAATTCATCGCTTTACATTTAGGAGAAAGTCGGCAAGAGCGGCTCTAATCTTGAATTTTGTGATGTTTACGCAAATTTATTCAATTTGCGACTTAGTCGACGTGTCAATCGCTTGATAGCATTAATAATAAGGATATAAATTGTTGGATATCACAAAGGTAACGATGACAAGTAGTATGTGAAGGGATTAATTGATTAATTAATGATTTTGTTTATTATTTAGTTAAATTACAATTGAATTGTTAACTTGTTTTTAATTAAAAAAAGTTTATGTAGTATTTGTTTATTTGAAAAACTGAATATATTTAGGAATAAAAAAGTGTGATTTACCCATGGCTGATATCAAAGATCAGAAATGTAACCTACGAAACATTGAAATGAATAAAGAGTAGCAAAAGTGGTATTGAGAATATTGTAAAATTTATTATTTCTATTATTGTTTTGCCAAGCTCAAAAACTATTTTGTATTTGGTTTTTACATGAGTATTTAATTAAAATATTTTAAAGATTCTATCGGGTTTGTATTTGATTTTAATTACCCAACGGTTCGATTACTTTCACTACAGCGTTCATAGTCACGGAAGGACTGTCCTTGCGTGACCATGAATGCTGTAAAGTGTTCGAGGACCACAGAGTGCATTTGTAGATAAAGTTGTCTCACGTCCTATATTACAAACACGTATAAGTCGTCGTTTTTCAATAAATTTATGTTAATAAATTATATCATAATAATTTATTAATTTTAAACTAACAAATCTAATAAGTTACCACCGGGTTAGACTGCCCTTTCACTTTAACTCCAACGCACTTTCTATTTTACTGTAAAATATTATTTAACATATATTACATATTTAAGATATATATTATATAAATGATTGAGATTAAGAATCTAACATTATAAAATTTTATTATATTATATTATAACACGTTAAATTAACATTTTACATTTAATATTTTAATTAATATGTACAATTAAAGCCAAGTTTTAAATTAAAATATTTACAGAAAAATAGAAGAAAATAGAATAAGAATCTAACATGGTTATACACAAAACTTATTTTGCGAGCGAAAATAATTGCTTCACGTGGGATTTTTTTATGTATTAAATATTCAGAATCCAAGAGCGGACACTAGAGGCTTATGGTAACTAAAATACATTGCAAATAATACGAGTATGCTAAATACAACCATATGAACCATATTGATAAAGTGCTGGGGATAATGCACACTCACAGAAATAGTTCTGGCAATCGAGCAAAAATTTAAAGTGAACTTTTCGCAAAAATTAAACAAATATACAGAGCCCGATTCTCGTTTTCTTCAGTATAATATTTAGTTAAAGTTCTTTCTCTGCTCGAACTACTATATCTATTGATAAACACGGAGATCAAAATAATTTTGAGGAATGCTGTACTATGATCATGGAGGCAGTTCTGAGAGGATTTCACAAAATAGAGATAAAACTTCGAATTCGAACATTTCACAATTGTCAATCAAATTATGCTATTCTAGATATGTCATTTCATTTCAGCCGTTCCGATTCATTGTATCTATCCCCCTGCATCACTACTTATCTCATGTCTCTCCAAACTTGCTATTCATCACGATCCAACCCCAATCATCTAATCCCTCCCCATCTGTTCTAACTTATTGCATACATCCCCATTTCTCTTATTCATCCCAATTTGACACCATTGCAATTTTGTTTATCGTGATGCAAATACATTTCATTGATTCTCAAATCACAACGATTCTAAATAAGTTTCACTTCAGAAATGATGATGCTAAATTAATTTCCGGAGCGTGCTCTTCGCGTCCCCTGCCAGTCCGGAGCGTGCTCGTCGCGTCCCCTGCCAGTCCGGAGCGTGCTCGTCGCGTCCCCTGCCAGTGGGGGGCATAGTCTGGAGCGTGCTCGTCGCGTCCCCTGCCAGTCTAATTAGAGTGCTAATCCGGCTCCAATGCGTACCGCAGTGCGGGTTAGGGCGTCCCCCGGAGGCGACGCGTACCGACCCGTCCCCGTCGGTACGAACATTGGCAGATGTGGCGATGGGGGCCGCCACCTATCACGCCTTGCCCAGTCAGGCGAGTCGAGGAGAGTAGAGTGCCGGTTGGGCACGTGGAATGTAAGAGGTTGTGTGGAAGGTAAGTTGCACGAGCTGATATCCGTCATGGCGGACAAACAGCTAGACGTGCTCTGTGTAACAGAGACCAAGCGAAGGGGCAGCGACGCCTACGATCTTCCTGGTGGCGGGATGGCTCTGTGGTCTGGTGTACCACAGAGCGATCGAGCCAGCATGGGGGTAGGCGTGCTGTTGTCCTCTCGCTTGGCCTCAGGTGTGAAGGATTACGGAATGTATGATCCTAGACTTCTTTGGGTCCATATAAAACTAGGTGTCACCAAGGTATTCATGGTTGTAGCATATGCTCCCGTAGGATCCTCGGTGGCATCAGACATTCTTTTTTTTTTTTGGCGGCGGACTACGATACCTCAAGGTGGCTTCAGACCTAGAGAAGTTTTGGGATAATGTTAGGGAAGTTCTGGATATAGCAGAAACCAGTGAACGCATGATTGTATGCGGAGATTTGAGCGGATGGGTGTGGACCAAGCGTCCCGACTATGAGGACGTACTTGGTCCATTTGGTGATAAGAGAGTGAACGACGTAGGTAGGCTCATAGCGGATGTATGCATGGAGAGAAACCTTATTGTGTCAAACACATTTTTCCAACATAAGGACATCCATATGTATACATGGAGAAGGAAGGAACAGAAAAGTACAATAGATTTAATTTTGGTAGACACTTGCCTCCGAAGCAAAATATTGGACGCAAGAGCCTACAGGGGCCCCACAGTTGATACGGACCACTATCTCGTTATTGCGAGATTTAGTGGTCGGTTCAGAAAGTGGAGGCACTTGCGAGAGCGTGGCATATAACATCTATACGAAGGAAGGAAACCTCGAAACAAAATCGTATACCAACACGTCTGATCAGCGTGGTATAGTGGTAGGTCAATTACATTTCCATTATGGAGGAGGCTCGAGCCCAACAGTGGGACATATATGAGCTGAGATGATGATGAGATGATATATCTTATATATTAGTTGAATTTTGTTAAGATTCTTGTTTTTATATAGTGTTTTTTTTTTATGTAAAATTAATGTTTTATTTAAATTATTGTGACAAATCGATTATTGTGATGTTAAATTTTAATTATTGTGAGTTTTTAATACTTGAAATAAGTTTATTTATTATTGTTATTTATTTATTTATTTATTTATTTGGGGAAAACAAACAGATACACATTCTTATTACTAAATAACAGAGTTGCATATATAAAACAAATGTGTAGCTCACTACGTAATCCTCATATTATTATAAACTATGTTATTGCTAACTTGTCGAGTACAAGTAAAACTGATAATTTCTTTTTTAGTTTGAATTATGTTTAAGTTTTTCCATTACAGCTTTTCTAAAACTACTAACAGACATTGTAAATATATCCAAATCAATAAAATGTTCATTATAATTTCTGGTTATTCGGTGCAGTGGTGCGCGATCGCCAGCGTTTGTACGGGCAGTTGAAACAGCGAAAAGGGGACGACCACGCACCTCTCGCCTCAGTACGGTCCTAGGCACCAGATAGTATAAATTATTGATTAAATCTGTGCAGTCATATTTGTTCCTACACAAGTCGAAAAGAAACATTGTTTCTAAAAACAGGCGCCTAGATTTTAGACTCAACAGATCACAATCCATATACTGCTTATTGGTATGAGAACCTTGACAGCGATAATTCATGGTTCTGACAAATTTGCGTTGTACAGCCTCCAAACCGTCTATGTACTTTTTGTATAAAGGATTCCAAATTATTACTGCATACTCGAGTTGAGACCTGACTAGTGTATTATAGAGATAGATATAAGTGCTAATGTTTTTGAAGTCGACGGTAGCCCTCATTACAAAACCATACATTCGATAAGCGTTGCTAATGATTTTATTAATATGTAAGTCTAGGTGGAATTTTGAATCTAATAGCACACCTAGATCTCGCACAGAGGTTACTTTATTAAGCGCAATTTGAGACAACGTATAATTATTACAAATAATTTGTTTGTTTTTTGTGTAGGTGATAGAGACACATTTGGAAATGTTCAACGCAATTTTATTTTTCAAGCAATAGAGTGTAAGTCTATCCAGATCAGCTTGCAGTAAATTACAGTCAGATTAGCTGCGTATTGGACAATAAATTTTGAGATCATCTGCATAAAGTAAGAATTGGGAGTGTTCAAAACAATTGCCAATATCATTAATAAACATAACGAACAAAAAAGGTCCCAAAATTGAGCCCTGTGGGACACCAGACGTAACGGTTATAAAGTCAGACTGATGACCTTTAATAACAACACGTTGTGTCCTGTTAGTTACATAAGAAGCGAACCAGCGAAGTAAATCGCCACGAATACCGTTATAGGCCAATTTACGAAGGAGTAGCTCATGATCCACCTTGTCGAAAGCTTTTTGAAAGTCCGTGTAAATAGTGTCCACCTGTACCTGTCGATCCATATTGTTAAATATATAGTTAGCAAATATGAGTAAATTTGTAACAGTAGATCTTTTCTTAACAAAACCATGTTGCTGAGTTAGTATAGCATTATAGATTACTGGATATAATGCAGTGTGCACAAGTCTTTCAAAAAGCTTTGACAAGGAAGAGAGAATAGAGATTGGGCGATAATTTTCTACGTCGTGCTTGGAACCCGTTTTATGCACTGGTGTAATATTGGCTCGTTTCCATACTCCAGGGAAAGTGCCCTCTTTAATACACTTATTAAAGATAATATGTAAAGGTATACATATACTATCAGCAGTTTTTATAAGAAAATAAGGTGACAAACCATCAGGTCCAGGGCCTTTAGACGTGTCTAATGCTTTTAACGCTTTTAAAACTTGCTCAAGTGTAAAACAAAGTTGGCTAATAACAGCGCATTTATCTGTATGGTCGTTGGGAGGTGACCAGTTGTTTATTTTAAATGTAGAAGGTACATAAACGGACCGAAAGAAATCCAAGTATAGATCACATATTGTGCTTGGATTATTAGCACTATGTTTTTTGTAAAACACAGAGGCTGGTATACCAGTATTTGATTTTCGATTAGAAACATAACTCCATAGGTTTTTTACATTTTGCTTTATATTACTTTCAACGCTATTAATATATATTTTATAGTTATTTTTACACTCAACTTGGAACTTACGTCGAAGATAAGAAAAATTTTCGTAATCTGACAAATTATTATATTTTTCCATCTGATCCAGGCTTTACTTTTGTTATTATAAATCCGTATCATTGATTTAGAGAACCATATTGGGAATTTATTAGATTTGAGACGCGCAATAGGAGTATGATTTTTTACAGCTTTGTATATGATATTATAGAACACATTAACACAATGGTCAACTGATAGATTATTTAGTATGGAAGCCCAATCTTCATTATCTAATTCTTCATTTAATTTTCCATAATTTGCTTTATAGAAATTGAACTTCATTACTTTTGCTTGTGATACAATATTAACAACAGATTTGTGCAATATAGTAGCTGTGAAGGGCGGATGATAATCATCGACTGGTAGCAGTGTACATGAAGGTTTATTAATAATGCAGTCAGTATTGCTAATCAATAAGTCTAAGATACTGCCTTTGTAATTAACAACATTATTATACTGAAAAGCATTTAATAAAGCAGTAAAATCACTCATAATTTGGCATAGTATAGAATTGCCATTACAACACAATGCTCTAGTACTATCATTATTATGAGGCAGCCAGCTAATTTCCGGTATATTGTAATCACCAAAAAAGTAAAACTTTTGTGGATTTAGATTGTCACATATTTTTTGTAGTTGATTAAAGTGAGTTAAATATATTTCCTGTGGAGACTTGGGAGGGATATACACTGCACTAATAATACATCGCTCATGGTTCATGTCCGGTAACTGTATAAGAACATGCTCAATATGAGCCGTAGTTGGTAGATTAGGTATAACTAGTGTTGAGCGTAGACATTTCAAAACAGCGATAAGTTCCCCGCCACCCTCCTTTTTATTTGATCCTATGCGGTTGCGATCACATCTATAGATTACATAACGTTCATCTATAAGCTCTGAATCGAAAATTTGAGGAGTAAGCCATGTTTCCGTTAATATTATAATATCATAGCAATGTGTTTGTATATTCATTTTAAGAGTATTAAGTTTAGTACGAGTGCCTCTGCAATTTTGATAATAAATTATTAATTTATCCATTACAGAGAGAAAAAATGCTAAAAAGTGTAAATAAGACGTCGTTCGTTAGTTTGTATAATATGAAAATACAACTTAGGCTATCGTTAGTGTAAACAGTAAATAAATTAAGGTTATATATTAAACGATTAAATCGCACAGTATATGGATTGTGATTCTGATACAATGAAGATAAACTTAATCTTAAATATTTGAAATATAATGGAATAGAAACGCTGACAAAATAAATTATACTATCATTATCAATTGAAATTATTATTTTAGGTAAATTTAAAAGTACAATAATATAGAATGAAATAAATTGAACTTTCAATATCTTTAAAAAAATAATGCAATAATTAAAATTGAATCTAATTATGGTTTGTGAGATCGATTCGTGGATTGATTTTAATAATATCCTCCATGGAACGTATAGCCATCGCTGGAGAATTGTCCTTCTCTCGTACCAAGACAGTGGCATGCTTGATCCATACATATTTGAAATTATTACTACGTGCTGCTTCGCGGGCGGCTCGAAATAAATGCTTATTTCTGAGCGTCAAATGTTCATTCATGTAAATGGTTTGAGGTGTACCAGAGATTCCAATCTGATCTGTTTTTATACCTTTAACCAGCCGAAATGCACTCAGTAGGTTATCTCTCAATATCCGCGAACCAAGCTTCAGAATAATGTTTTTGGGCTTTTTACTGTCATTTTGTGCATGAGGAACACGATGAATCGCAACGATGTCATTCTGGTTCAATGGACATTTAATTTGAGAACAGATGGACTCGACAAGCATTAATAAGTTTTCAGTTCGTTTTTCAGGAACGTTACATATTTCAATATTAAGATGTCGAGCTTGTTGTTCCATTGCATCAATTTTTGCTTCTAACTTACGTACAATATCATTACAAAAAAACGTGTTTTCGGCCTGATTAGAGACAGAATCGATCCTTTTGCTTAAGTCTTCTTGCTGTTCATAATTATATTGAATAGAATTTTGTAAACAGGTAATATCCTTCACCAAACTGTTATGTTTCTCGTCTAAAGTAGATACGTGTCTTTCCAGTTTAACATGTTCCATTCGTAGAGAGTTTATTTCATTTTTTATATCGAGTGTCGTTTTAGTAACTGAGGCAAGATCGGACTTTATTGTCACTAAACTGTCGGTAAGCTTGGACATAGCGCAATCCAGATAACGTCGCATTTCGTCGTGTCTGTTGTTCATATCCTGCGTGAGAGTGTTGATGGCACACGTAATTTCAGACTCGGGTTGTTTCCTTTTTCTTTGCGTGACCTTTTCGCCAGTAACAGGCAGATTCGTTAAATTCGGCGAAGAGAAAGAAGTAGAAGGTGGTGAGCGTTGCATTATTCAAAATAAATATGTAAATATATTGTTTATAAGTTGAAGATGTAATTTATTCGACGAGGATCATCAATTTCTATACCAGTCACCTATTTCGCCTCGGGCAACTCGTGCATCGATGGCGCACCGGCAAAGACACGGCTCAACCACGGAGCCGAATAGGTCGAGGTTTCAAATCTCGGTGAACTGCGAAGTGTCTTTTTCAAATTTATAAATTTGTAATATTCTTCAATGTATTAATTTGCAATTTATCTTTCGGTCACTCACCGACACAGTAAGGGACGACGCTATATGAAGTCCAAGATGGCGGCGACTGTATATGGGCACCCTCTAAAGATAGTAAGAGAGGCACCGATTATAACACAGAAAACTGGTCAAATTTAAAATTCACAAAAATCTAATATTTAATTAAAATGATAACACAAGCACTCAACAAGGCAATACAAAAACGAATGATTTATTATAATGCGTTAAATAACTTAATGTTATCAATCACTAATGAAAAACATATATCTACCGGTATTCAGTCATGAGCTTACATACTCTTGTCGTCAGATCAGTGTCCCAATCATCATATTACTAATATTAACTTCTCGCGTAGTGAGGGTATAGGAATTACAGTAATCACCACCCATTACTTACCCGTGGGAGCCGTAAAAATCAGTTGAGCGATTAGAAAAATGATATGATAAAAATCAGTTGAGCGATTAGAAGAATGAGTGTATGTTGAAAATATTAAGAAAATACATAAAATAAGACGTACACAAATAAGAGCAACGACACATACGATGGGTGCCCTAAGCCACGTGCAGAAATTAAAATGGAGATGGGCGAGCCATATAATGCGTCTTAAAGACCACGTGTGGACAAAAACTGTTACCACATGGTAAGGTCTATCAGGCAAGTGCCGTGTAGGAAGACCAAATGCACGTTCAGATGATGACATCAAAAACTTGCAGAGCCAAAATGGTAAAAGATAGTCCAAGACCGAAGCAGATGGCAGACTTTGGAAGAGGCCTTTACCTGAGAGGGGTTCCTGCTAAAAATTCAAAAATGCAATTTTGCATAAAAATTGTGAATAATATTAAGGTAGGAAATAAAAGGCTTTTTTTATTTTTTTTTTATTTATTATATGTAGTTGAAATCAGGGAGGTGACTAGATGAGTTATAAAGTGAGAGAACATTTATTGACATTCACTTTTGATTATTAACAGCTTAAAAAATTAGTAAATTTTTGACGAATTTCATACTTTATATGTTTCTTTATATTAACACTAGGTTTATAAATATTTTTTTTATCAGGCCGTGTCAAAATACTGCATGCCTCAAATTACTTTCCTAAAAGTATTATCATGTTGATTAGTTGCCTATAGTAAAACCTACCGTAGTTTCTAATTAATAGAAGCAATAACACAGGGATAAAATGGATTTATCTTTTTTTATTCATAAAATTAAAAAAAATATATACACACATGAAGAGTTTAAATAAATAAAAAAGATCTACAACGTTAACTAACTTATTTTATATGAATCGTTTTATGATAATCGGTTTTTATATTCCATATGAGTACGAATATTATGTTTGCAACGATACTTACGTTTAATATTAAACCAAAGAAGCTTACGAATATACCCATTTTCATTTTCATCGGCGTTCATGCGGTTCAGTTCATTAGTAGCAACCAATAATATTATTGATTATTCAGGACAGTTCTTCTTTATAACAATAAAAATATTTAAATTTTAAATGAAATATGTGGCTTGATAATTAAAATAAAATAAATAGAATAAATCATCATCTTTGTCATCAACATCTCAGCCCACATACGTCCCACTGTTGGGCTCGGGCCTCCTTCGCAGTGGGAGGGAAATTGACCTACTATACGGTGCCGTCAGACGTGTCAGTATAGGGTTTTATTTCGAATTTTCTTCTCTTGCACAGATGCCATATGCATATTATATCCCTTAATTGTCTTTAACGATACCCACGGTTAAGATAGGGGCTGGTGAATTATATTCTTACTCCGTCACCACACGGAAAAATAGAAATAATACAATAAATAGTTTCTATTAATTTACGTCTTGCGGGAGTATTAATAGTTTCATATCTGTAAATGGTATTTTTTTATGATTGCAGTGAGGAGTAATACAAGGCAGTGTAATGCACATACGTTTGAGAACTGTTCGATTTGTGCAGATCATAGGGGTTAGTAATACAATTGCACCACTTGATGCTTGCACATGAGATTCGTAAAAATCGGCTAATGGTTTCAAAACATAACTTACTTATTATAACTTTAGTTGTATGTACGAATACATATTGCAGCAGACAACTCTAAGTATTATAATTGGGATAAGAGCAGAACGACGGAAAATAATAATAGTAACGCATTGTATGATCTTTTCGTCAACACATGGAATTTATTAGGTACTTCCACAGTTCACATTGATATCTGTATTTATTATTTCTGAAAAGATGTTTTTTTTTTATGAACTTTATCTTTTGATACGAAATTTTAAAGTATTTTCTTCTCTAACGATGAACAATAAATAAATTATTATACAATAAAGAAAGCTTTTATTAAAAATATTGTTTAGCAAGCCATCTGGTGCTAATTTATTTATTTTAACTGTTTATAATATTAAGTAAACAGTAAAACTATAAAATTAGATATAATAGTGAAAAAAATTTGGTAATAATTATAAAATAATTTGGAAAATCCAAAAGTGCTCGCCTCATAATTTTTATATTATTTATCATTTACGTACTATTAGTTAATGCCATAAATGAAAATGAAAGAAAAAAATATACTTTTAAAATTTGGTGCCATTCTTGACTTAGTGGTAAACATAGCTCTTCGTTTACAATGCTTGCAGCACTGGTAAACGAACCCATGGCTGTATGGGGTTTGTTTCCTTTGCCTGCCCGAATGGATGAACAAAAAATGTAAACGAACCTAATTTTCATAAGGTATACATACACTAAAGACTAAGTAGTTTAGTTTTTTATTAATTGCAATTAAACGACAAAGACTTACCAAGCCATTTTCGAAAGGAAACAGCGCGTTGCGATTATTAAGCTTTTAATAAAATAAAAATACCGATATATTAATTTTTACGGTCGTGAGAGTTCCAGATCCTTACGGAGGCATCCGGACGTCCTCGAATAATATTTTTAATCAACTTTTTTCTTACTTTAAACAAAATAATTACATTTTTAAAATATCAAATACGTTTAAACGAATGTTTTCTCTTAACATATGTATATAATTGCAGAGTGAGAAAAATACAGTAATATTTAATTTTGAAAGTCCTTGATTTTCATATATCGAGAGTAGAGCATCACCTCAACGCTTTGCTTATGAGGCGTGCGATAAGTAAAGAGAAAGAATCATCATAAGGTCGCGAAGTGTTCGCCACATTATAATTGCTGATCTAATAGACGCTAGAATGTACATCTAAAAACAAAATAAAAATAGTATTCCTTATAATCGATTGCAACGCCACCTATCTGGTCCAATTCTTAATTTAAACGTTACCTGAATCCACCTGAACTAACACAAAAAAATTCATAGTCATTTAAAAACAAAGATTATTATTTAAAATCGATCTACTTATTTAGTTTAACAACATAAACATGTTTAGAATAATTATACACATAAATATATTTGTTTATTAAGGTCACTCAACATTTTATCCTCCCAATCCAACCATTGGTACTGAAACATTCAAATAATATATTAACCTGGAAAATTATTGGAAGAAATACGAAAAAGTATTATTAAATAAAACTAGACAAGCGATACCTAATGACTATTTCTGTGGAACTAATTACAAGTCTTGGTAATTACCACTAAAATTTCGTAACATTCAAATCTGCTTATTTCTTTGATGCAAGCGTAAGTGCTCTCTCGCCGCCAAGTATAATTAAGTGAGTGTACGTTCAAAACTAGTTGGTTGTTGAGTTTTGTACCCAGTATTTTTGTTTTCAATATTAAGTCTAGGTAAAAGAATAATTAAGATGTTTTACTTTCTGCTTTTAATATTATAAGCATTAAATATCACGCCCTTTTTTTTATTCAATCGCTTATGGCCCTTTAATGTATGTTATATACTTACATCGGTAAATAGCAATCTGAGTACAAGACGATATTCACTATTTTTATTTATGTTCTATGTAAGTATATATATGCTTTTTGGTAAATTCATTTATTACAAATAAAATTATGAAAATCACGGTAGTTTTAATTTCTACAATAATTGAATTTCACTAAACTATATTATACATAAACATTTTTTTAATCAATTATATATCAATGCTTCATCGTGTCGCTTGTCAAAACGTATGATTCAATCAGCAATGTATAAGTATATACTTTATTATGAACTTATGTTAAATTATATAAAATATTCGTACCAGTATGTAGAGCAGGGTTGCCAATGTTGCCATACAAGAAACTCAAAAAATTTGGTTGAAAATGTATTGCTTGATGCAATTAATTATCTCAAAACAGGAAGCTGTACAAGTGAAGTTATACACAAAGATCTCAAAATTCCAGCATGTTGCTTGTCAATATATGTGTTTCAAACAGCAATTTAGCAAATTTTTTTTTTTTAACGCCACAACAACTATAGTAATCTTTTGTTCGTGTGTGTATAAAACTGTATTTATCATTTATATTTTCTAATGATACCCTTTTGATGATATTTTTTTTTATTCTTTTTTATTTATTATAATATTGTTTAATGTGAAAACAGGCATAGCTAAATATTAATTGAAAAAAAAAATATTAACAATTTTTAGATATTTCATTTTGCAATAGTTATAAAAAATCATAATTAACAAATTAATAATTTTTTATGAACTTTTAACGCAGGATCTTATGAAGTATATATACCACAAGGGCTCCACGAAGTTTAAAATTTATAGGCCAATTATTTATACCTTTTATCCCATTATTTATGCCAACGGTCAGCGACTGACCTGCAGACCCTAGTCGACACAATGACAGAAGATTGTAAGAAAAGGGGTCTACGTGTGAATGTGAGCAAAACCAAAATAATGGTCTTTGAAAGAGACGAAGCCAGAGCAGATGTAAGAGTAACGATAGGTAATGATATACTAGAGCAAGTGGATGAATTTGTATATCTTGGATGTGGATTTAGCCGAGATGGAAGGTACACCACTGATATAGAGCGAAGAGTGAATGCGGGAAATAGAGTGAACGGGGCGTTGGGACAACTTCTCGGCAGCCACCACCTCAGCCAGAAGGCACGTGTAGCAAATACATAACGCAGTGCTTGTCCCAACATTACTGTATGGAAGCGAGAGTTGGGTATGCAGAAAAGAGTATGAAAGTAAAATTAATGCGGTCGAAATGCGATCTCTGCGGAAAATCTGTGGAGTTAGGCTGACCGACCGCATTCGTAACGACGACGTAAGAGAGCGAGTAGGTATGAAAGAGAGTATTGGTGTAAAGATGCGAAAGGGCATGCTCCGATGGTTCGGACATGTGGAAAGAATGCCGAACGAACGTCTGGTTAAGAAGATATACAATGCGAAAGTGGAAGGATGTAGGTACCGAGGGAGACCGAGACTAACCTACCTAGACCAGATCGGTCATGTACTAAAGGAAGGTGGAGTCAAGAGTCTCCGAAACCGGCGAGCGTGTATGAAGAGAATTATGAATGTTGAGGAAGCGAGTGAAGTATGCAGAGATAGAGTTCTCTGGCACTCTGTTCTCTCTGCCTACCCTGCAAGGGATATGGCGTGATGATATGTATGTATGTAGTATATATGTATGTGGTGATAAAACTTTTTCTTCTACGGGGCTCGATTCATTCAAGTGTTCAGAAGCTGGTTAGCAATTTTAGTATTAAAATTATCGTGAGTTTGACACATATTAAACAGTTGTATTTCTGGCAATATTCACGCGTTAGAGTCGATTATGTCAACCCGGGTTTCGAACATGTCCGATGCTCATCATCAGGGCGAGTGCGCAGCTGCGCCTGCGAGACGTACCTTTTTTTTTTTTTTTTTTTTTGCGGTGGGCCATGGACGTCGCACCCCGCCAAGTCGGTCCGGGGTGACGAAAGAGGCGGCGCGCAACCCCATTGACCCACCCTGCAAGCACCTCTTCTTCGCCGTGCAAGCGGGCCACCGGTACCCGATTTCTGCGAGACGTACCTAAGCGTACCAGGAGTCCATAGGGTACCTTGTGACTGTGGCAAGAGCTACGTGGGAGAAACTCGCCGCAGCATCGCCACCAGACTAACCGAACATGTCAGGAGTATTAAGAACATGGACACCACTAAATCAGCCATAGCAGAGCACGCCAGTCTCTCGAACACTACACACTACATTCGGTTCGACAAAGCTTCCGTATTAGCCACAGAAAAGTATTTTATACCTCGCAAAATACGTGAAGCTATAGAAATCAACCGACATCGTACGTTTAATAGAGACTGTGGGTGGACGCTCCCTTCAGCATGGATACCGGCACTCAATACTACCTCGACACACAAGGTTTTGTCTGGGATGGAGAGCGACGTGGTCAGCGTGGTATGTCAGGGTGATGGCACGCGGAGTGAGTTTGCTGTGAGACCATCAAATGCCCTTGGTAACGATCGGGACTCATCGGACGATTCCGCTGAAGACGCTCAAGAAGCAAGCAGTACCCCCCCGCCGCCCGAAGCTGTTGTCGCGGCGTGCTGCACGTTACGCTAGCCGCAGTGCGCGTCGGGGGCTCGCAGACGCAGCTGCGCACTCGCCCTGATGATGAGCATCGGACATGCTCAAAACCCGGGTCGACATAATCGACTCTAACGCGTGAGTATTGCCGGAAATACAACTGTTTAATATGTTCAGAAGCTACTAGAATTTTTTCAAATTTTTAAAATGACATTTTATGTTCTTAAAAAAATATTTTTGTTGATAAACTCTCTTTAGTGGCAGCGCGCGCATGCCGTAACAGCAGCGCGGAGCCTTATTTTCAACGTCAAATTAAAATTATAAATAATGGAGATAGAGTTTCGGGAGTTTTTTATTGGAAATATCCTCCTCTTTAACGAACTATTTTCAAAATTGCTTAAATGTTAATATTTTTTGAGTTATTAACGAAAAACTAAATACCATTTTTTTTTCATCTTATTTTGTTAATAACAATTGCAATTTTTTACCTGCACCAAAATCCTTCAAAAACATTTTTCTAGAGGTGATTCCGAATCGAATGAGCTATCGCTCATATTTTTAGGACCTTTATCTCTGTTTATCACGTTTTTGAAGTTGTTGACTAGACTAATACAGCAATTTCTCATTTATAATAAAATTTAGTTTTGGTGAAGCAGGTAAATTAGTTGTGGCGTCTTAAGCTTCTTCGACCGTGAACCCTCACTTTGTGTTATGACTAGTTATGACAAGTTTAGTCCCTGCTGTGCTCAAAACACGCTTAAGGCGTCGTGTATAAACATTAGTTGGTTTTCCCTTTGCCATTAATATTTGCTATCCTGTACTTCAGAAGACTAAGAAACCCTAAGAAATAAATCCTAGCGTAGAGAGCGCCTAAATACTTATCATCTACAGTGTAAATTTGTTTATTTACTTTAATAAAATAAAATTTATGTACTCTTAAACCCACAAAACGGCTCTACAACATATTTCCTACCCGTTAAGCTCTTTTCTACTATTGCTTCATTGAGTTACTATAAATTAAAATTAAACCTTATCACGTTTGCTCTAAATATTGTGTCATTAAATTATTATAACGTTAGGCAGTTAGGCATGAAATTTCAAATATATTTAGCATAAAATTAGGATTATATTGTCTGCTATTCTAATTGAATTTTGTTTGGGCATATTAAATTTTGATAATTAACTAATCAATCTTTCTTAACCCTTTTCAAACCTTATTCTGATTAATATAACTAAAGGACACATGACGCTTCCACGTTGCAGTCAAAGCTCTTGAAAACATTTAACCTACTGTTAAAACGTATAAAAGTGGATAAGAATCTAAGATCTTATTTGATCTTAGATCTTATTTGCAATAGCATTCCATAGGGAATGCTATTGCAAATAAGATTTGTTTTCGCCACAACTTTTTACACAGCTACCGTTTAAGAAGTACGATAAGGAATGAAACCTTCAAATCTAAAGCATTAAACAAACTCATCTCTAGCAGAGGAGAGCCGTGCCCAACAGTGAACTTTTTATGTCTGAAGAAGTAGAAAGATGAAAGATCTTTGGAGAAGAATTGGTATCCATTATTGAACAAGTTATATTTAGATCGCTTCCTTGTATTGCGGGTCTGGCGGTTTAGGTTTCGAATTATGGCATGTGCATTACTAAGTTTTCATAATGTAAAAGTTTATAAAGCGAAGTTCTAAGTAGCAACACGTTGTCTGGAACTACCTCTGGTAGATGGTAATGGGCTCGTTGTCTATTACGTAACACATAATAAAAGCGGTGAATATAGGTAGCCTCTGTCTACATCTCGGGCATAAAAACGTGTCTGTGAAATAATATGCTATATTAATATAGTGAGAATTAGATTTTGCTCTCCGTGTGGTGACGGAGTAAGAATACTATTCGCCACCCCATATCTTACCCGTGGGTGATCGTACGAGACGACTAAGGGATATAAAACGCATATAACATCTATGTGAAAGAAGGAAAACTCGAAACAAAACCCTATACCAACACGTCTGACCAGCGCGGTATAGTAGGTTAATTTCCCTGCCGTTACGGAGGAGGCCCGAGCACAACAGTGGGACATGTATAGGCTGTGATGATGATGATGATGAGATTTTGAAGATAAAATTTAGAAGAAACTATTATCTATTCTGTTTTAATATAAATCAGCTTGATATCGTATCGCGCATTAAATTCGCATTGTGCCTTTGTTATGTGTAAAAGTTATAAATAAGTACCATAATACGAGTATGTATGTATATTTACCGTTTAGGGGGGTGGCGGGTGTCGGATATTACAGGGGAAGTCCCGAAGACATCGATCATCGTTACTGTCAGACGAGCCAAACGCCTTTTAACGAGGTAGGTAGCCACGACTTGTTGGCCCTCGGTATGGATTAAATTATCATTAGCTAGCTACACGTTCGTTCGAAACTACTATGCTCGTAAAATATATATATATGTACGTAGAATTGTTGATAACCCGATAACGAACGATCAGCTACACTTTGTTAATACAATGAATAAATACTATTTCCAATAGAATTCAAAACTAAACTTGTAAAAACATATAATATATGTATAATAAAGGTTATTAAATAAGAATTTACTAAAAAAATCTGTAATGGTTTTATATAATTATTGAGAAAACTAATGAATATTTCTCTTCTTTCTAGCTTATATTAGACCTAATAGGTTATTAAGACCTATTAGCTTGCACAGTAATAAAAAAAAAACTAATCTTCTATTACTAGACTGTCCAGATGGTTCAGAATTGGATTTTATTTCGATTGGCCATTACTTCGCTCAATACTAGGCATTTGTATCGCTGTTATGACTTTTCAGACGAAAATCTCTCGTCGTAAATATAATCTAAATAAAAAACAAGTAATAAAAAATGTGTTTAAAGTTATATTGCTGTCGTTTTTATTTAATTTTAATAATTGCTACCTATCTTTTATTAATGAAATAATGAAGATAATAATAAAATAATTTAAATATGTTTTATATTATTAATAAAACGATATATATCGTTCAAAAATTGTGTAGTTGATATATTACGGTCACATTTGCTGTATCTTATCAAAATCCGTTAAAAAGTTTTAGTAGTGGTAAGGCTTTTGATAGTTTTCTGTCTACAGTCGGGGGTAAGTATAACGTAAGTATACCATCTAGGTTAGTACCGGATTCTCGCAGAAAAAACGCAACTTTCTGGGAGGTTTGGGGCTTTTATTGATAGGCAGTGGCCTTTTTTTGTTGGCGGCGGGCTATATCACGCCCCGCTGGACAAGAGAAGCGGAGCATGACCCCTTAGACCCGCCCTACAACGTACCTTTCGCCGCCGGTCTTTTTCTTCGGTGGAAAAGGCAGCTACCTAGTTGTACCTCTGATATTGTAAGGGTCCATGGTTGATAGTTAAGTGTTACTATACGAAACGATAGTAAGTGTACCGTGTATGTAGATGGGTTGCTTGCTCATTTGCCAACATAAGCAGTAAAAAAATAATGAAATACAACAAAACTTAGTATATTAAATAGTATTTGATAGTCATCATCATCATTCTACTGCTTTTATTCCAAATACTTGGGGTCGATGCAGTATGTACTTGTACATATTGCAAAAGCTATTAGCAATAGTCGTATGACTGATGGTCTGCTTGATGTCAACCCTCCTTGGTAATTGTAATTGTTGACCAAATGGCATCAGAAGGAGTTGTCTCAGGTCAATGCAAAGATTTTAGTCATCTTTTACGACGTCCATGAGCAAAGTAAGCGTTGGTAAGTATTCTTAGCCGCTACCATACAACATAATTTTATATACAATAATATTATTGTTTTTTAAACGCAAAATTTAACACTCAGTAAGGAGTAAATTCTTAGATCGCAGGGTTGTTATAGATGTAAAGTGTAAGCTGCGTCCGGCAACCATGAAACAGGCTTTCCAATGACACTTGCCCGCGACTCGTTGCGACATTAGGAATACATTTTAAATTCTTGTACTAAATATACCATGTTTTTCACACTTGGATCGCCAATTTTTGTAATTGATTATTGTACTTTGTCCCCAAGTTTCGCAAGCGATGACTGAGGGACGTATGCAGATAATATTACTGCAACAAAGGAAAACTCGAATTAAAAACCGATTCTAAATTATCTGATGACATCTGTGCATAAGTAAACAATTACTTTGTCATTCTGGTGAAGGCTCGTATGTAACGACAGAATACATTTAATTTAAAAAAAGTGCTCAACGTTGCAAAGAATAATGTGGATAAACTCGGTTGAATGTAATTTTTTTTTATTATTCATCATCATCATCATCATCACAGCCCATACATGTCCCAATGTTGGGCTTGGGCCTCCTCCATAACGGGAGAGAACTTAACCTATTATACCGCGCTGGTCAAACGTGTTGATATAGGGTTTTGGTTTGAGTGTTCCTTCTCTTGCATAGATGTTATATGCGTTTTATATCCCTTAGTCGTCTCGTACGATCACTCACGGGTAAGATATGGGATGGCGAATAGTATTCTTACTCCGTCACCACACGGAGAGCAAAATCTAATTCTCACTATATTAATATAGCATATTATTTCACAGACACGTTTTTATGCCCGAGATGTAGACAGAGGCTACCTATATTCACCGCTTTTATTATATTTTACGTAATAGACAACGAGCCCATTACCGTCTACCAGAGGTAGTTCCAGACAACGTGTTGCTACTTAGAACTTCGCGTTATAAACTTTTACGTTATGAAAACTTAGTAATGCACATGCCATTATTCGAAACCTAAACCTCCAGACCCGCCCGATACAAGGAAGCGGTCTAAATATAACTTGTTCAGGTTAGTGAATTGTATTCTTACTCCGTCACCACATGGATTTTCATTATTACCTATTATTATTACATACATACATATCATCACGCCATATCCCTTGCAGGGTAGGCATAGAGAACAGAGTGCCAGAGAACTCTATCTCTGCATACTTCACTCGCTTCCTCAACATTCATAATTCTCTTCATACACGACGCCGGTTTCGGAGACTCTTGACTCCACCTTCCTTCAGTATATGACCGATCTGGTCTAGGTAGGTTAGTCTCGGTCTCCCTCGGTACCTACATCCTTCCACTTTCGTATTGTATATCTTCTTAACCAGACGTTCGTTCGGCATTCTTTCCACATGTCCGAACCATAGCATGCATACCACCTTATTATATTTTTTTATATGTTATAATTTTAGGCATAATTTATAAATACCCGATTACGAAACGAAAAATGATGTCACAAGCGGGGTTCGAACCCGCACCTATTGGGAATCCGGCACAATCGTGCTGCCACTTACACCATCGTGAACTATTTTAGGACATGCAAATTTCGCTTCATATTATATCTTACGTCTTCAAGGTGACGTATGCCATCTAGCAGACAATGTTTACACATTGTATAGGCTTAATACTTCAAACTTTACAGTTAGAATTGTATTAAACGATGACACAATCTTGTTATTCAAATTACTGAAATTTTTAGCATTTAATATTCTTAATTATTAATAAATACCCGATTACGAAACGAAAAATGATGTAGGCATAATGTTTTACAAAACCTTATGGTACATCAAATACTTCTAAATAACGTTATTAAGGTCGAAATCTTATTAAATTGTGAAGTAGGTACATATATATTTCGAAATAAATTCAATCTTTATCTCTCCACGTCATTTTTGTCATGTTCCATCAACTCGGCGCGTCATGCCGCGTCATCCGCGACATCAACCGACACGCGTTGTTGACTTACCAAAATTGCCTTGTCAAGATGAGCTTGTGATTTTTTATGTGTAAACCAAATTTTCTTCTTAGAATTTCTTATAGTTAAAGACAAAAATGTGCCTTTAAGTATTTTTTTTGGATTACTATTTTATTAAAATATATAATAGTCTTTAAAAATAAACATAATTGATATAATAGTATAAATTTGTATATCGTCATCATGATCACCCTTTTGTCATCCACTAATGCACGTAAGCCTCCCTTATATTTCCCCATAAAGTGCGGTCTTTTGCCACTCACATCCAATGAATTGCAGCAACCTTCACCAGGTCGTCGGTAAATCTGATTGGGGGGCGAGCAACATTGCGACGTCTGATACGTGGTCGCCACTCGAGAACCCTTCTTCTCTAACCGTTATCGATTTGTCGATCGATGTGGCCTGCCCATATACCTATAACAAATATATGAAATGCAAAAATCTAAATAAATTCCTAATTAATACATATATGTATGTGTATATATGACACAGGTCGCATGCCGTGCATGACAGTCATAAACCAACTTACCCACTGTTAAATGTACCAAAGGCGACAGATCGCAGTGACATATGGCATGATAATAAAAAAAAAATACATATATAAAGATGATTATTCCATGTTTGTTTTTAATGTAAATATATAGAAACATCCATAATGCACTCGAGTGGGATTTTTTCATCTAAAATGCTTTCAAGAACCGTTTGTCATCATAAAGGAGTACATTAATATTATTTGAAAACGACGTTATTCTTAACAATTTGTTTTCAGAGTTCTTATCTTTTAGATACGTCTAGCAATAGACTACGATGGTTGAATGTTGTAACATAAGTATTTTTTTTATTTACAAATATTAACTATATTTTTTAAAATTCAAATTTTTGTGTCACGTATTGAGGTAACCATTATTTACCTCAATAATAAATAATTATTAAAAAGAAAACTATCATACGTATTTTCAGCGATCTCTCTATTATGTCGCTGGACGGGCCACCGACGGCAAGGAACGGGTATCAGTGCCTCATCCGCACGGCGTTGGGGGCTACGTGCACGGCAGGCTAATGAGGTCGCGCTGTCCCTTCTGTTGTCCCCGACGGTTTGGACAGGGTTTGGTTACACCATAATCTGCCTTCAAAAATGTAGAGATCTTTAGTATAAATGCGTAGTAAGTCATGTGTGAGACTATGTAATATATTGACTCTTGTAACTCTATTCCCATGATTCTAACGTAACACTCCTGTGTAAACACTTCTGTACACTAAATAATACAATTTAATTAATATACGTATGTATTAGAATAAAATAATCATAAAATAAATATGACAAAAACAAATATTATACACTTTCAAACATATAAAGCAGACAAAATGAGTATAAATATTAATTATAAGAACGAGACACTACATACAGTTAACGGTTGTGTATTTTTGGGCGTAACTGTAGATAAATATTGTAATTGGAAGCCACATATCGAAAAAAATATACATAAAATAGACTGTTTTGTCTATGCATTAAAAAGAATTAGGCAAATTGTAAATGTGCAAACTGCAATAATGGCGTATCAAGCATATGTAGTGTTTATTATAAGATACGGCATTATTGTATGGGGTAATTCCGTAGACATAGAGAGAGTATTCCGAGTGCAAAAAAAAAATGTATTCGGGCAATATTTGGCTTGGAATATCTGGCCAGTTGTAAACCTCTATTTAAACTACATAAACTACTTCCGTAATCATGCATTTATATCCAAGAAATTTGTGTGTTTGTTAAAAAGCATCCCCACTTATTTAAAAAACTTGGAGACTTCGAAACTAGCCGAACTAGACATGGATCTAGGCAGATGACAGATGCTAAAAATAAACCTAGAAGTTTATAAAACCCGATTACGAAGCGAAAAAAGATTCGATTCGATTTCGCTTCGTAATCGGGTTTCATAAATAATTAAGCATATTAAATGCTAAATTTCAGTAATTTAAATAACAAGGTTGTGTCATCGTTTAATACAATTCTAACTGTAAAGTTTGAAGTATTAAGCCTATAACAATATGTAAACATTGTCGGGTAGATAGCATACCGTCACCTTAAGACGTAAATATGATACAAAGCGAAATTTGCATGTCCTACAATAAGTCACGGTGGTGTAGAAGGCCGAAAAATTTTCTCCATGTCCGTACAGCGAAAAAAAAATGTAAAAAATTTTGAAAATTTATCTTTGTGCTTTATCCAAGAATCGCATGATTACCGGTGTTCTAAAAAAAATTTAACTAAAAAATGCGTAAACTAGAGTCTTCAAGCTTGAAAAGCTATGCTTTTTTAATTCCTGTACGACCATTTTTCATTGAAATACAGCCTGTTGAAAATTGCCAAAAAATTCGAAAATTTTTTTGGTCCTTTAATTTTTGATTACAGATTTTACAAAATTCCATTCCCAAAGGGTAATGCGGCGGTGTTTACCTACAAAAATGAGGATTTTTTTTTAATAAAGCTCCTACAGATTTGAATTTCGGTAGGCATATTTATATTACGATGCAGAGGTAAATTTAAAACGGCTTTTTGAAAATTCACCCCTAAAGGGCATTACGTAGGTGTTCACCCAAAAAAATATTTTCAAATACTGCCCCTAATGACTTAGAATTTAGTGTGCACTTTCTTTCTGCCTATAAAGATTAGATGAAGTAGGATTTTAGGAAATGCCTTTTCCGAAAAGATTTATATGTAGCGAAAGTAAACTACACAACTGAACTAACGTAACCGAAGCGAAGCGCGGACGAGTCGCTAGTATATATACATATCAGATAACAAGCGTCTCTACCCAGTACGTATTACCAGCGATGACATAATTATTATACCTCAGCACAAAATTGCACATCGTGCTAGGGGGACTTTTATGAGCATAAATGTTCAATCTAAAAACAAAGGTATCAATGTTGGAGATTTCTTTTTAAAATTTATATACCTAGAATGACTTGGTGTCATAAATTATTTAATATATTCTCTTGTTTTAAGGACGTCTAAAAGTTCTAATAATATATTTTGTTTAATATCTGTAAATACGGTTTTCCCAGAGGATGTTAAACTGTCGATCCTGGCTGTCATGAACATCCATACAATAGATAACGAGAGTAAGTAGTTTCAAAGTACTTTTAGGTCAAATAATACTTTCTTCGTTGAAAATAATATTTAGCGATTTATTTTAGACAAATAAACTGATTCAATGCAATTAAAAATGGAAAGTTGAGGCTATTAGTTAAACGGTAACTTAAAAAAAATCCATAAATTACCAACCATGCTAAAAGTTATTGGAATACTGTTGTGTCATCTTAAAGGAAACTAGAGAACTTTTCTTTAAGAAATTAATATTTTTGTTTCATTTTAAACATTGAAACAACTTTCATAAATTTATTAAACGAACGTAGAAGTTTCCCAGTTATAAGCAAACTGAAGCAATTAATGCGAAGTTTCATACTGTACTTGCTGATAAGTAAGCTTTCAGGAAATTATATAAGGATTAGTTTACCATACTTTCCATTAAAATAAAAACATTTATCATTAATGTAAAAATATTTATCTATACTTTTATTTATATTTATTATAATTTCTCTGCTGCTGTGTATGTGGTAACATACGAAAACTACCAACACTTACTTTACTAGTGGATGTCGTAAAAGACGACTAAGAGCTTTATAACCTGAGCCAACGGTATCTGATGCCGTTTTGGTCAACAATTACATTTCCAAGGTTTCCAGGGTTGATGTCAGATAGTTGACTGTCACAAAACTATTGTCAAAAACTTTTACAATATGTACGAGTACATATCGAGTCGACCTCAAGTAATTGAGATGAAAGCAGGAAAATGATGATGATGATGATGATTTAAATTTATTAATTGCTAATGATGTAAAAACTACTTATGTTTTTGAAACTAAATTATTCTATTAACGATTTAAAAAAAAAACCTTGTTTTATGAAAAATAGAACCAAAAGCATTGATGAGAATCATCTATACCATTCATCATAAATGTTTATGACAATTTGAACTGTTACCCACTCGTGGTGAAGCGAGTGAAGTAAGCAAGGATAGAGTTCTCTGGCACTCTGTTCTCTCTGCCTACCCTGCAAGGGATATGGCGTGATGATATGTTTGTATGTATGTATGTACCCACTCGTCTCCTCCAAGCTACGAATTTTACATGTATAGTTATTAATTATATCCTTACATGGCTGACTTTATCACCCACGTCCTCCCTTTCCTTTTATTTTTCTGCCTTAACATGAGAAGACACACAAATTCTGATTTTATTATTTGTGTTATTGTTTGTAATTTGATTCGAATATACTAACTTCAAAATAATTTACCAAATATTTGATAATAATATTCGTTCATATTATTTCAATGAAACAAACAATAGATCTGAACAAAATATCAGCCATGTCAAGTGAGTATTGTTGTAAGAACCTGTGCAGACTCACTTAATAAGTATCGTTATATATTTACAAATGTACAAAATATATTTAGGTACATATAGCAATATGCTCTTTATATACATCCATATAAATAAATTATATAAATTAAAATGTATTTGTTTGTAATGTCAAACAAAATAACAGATTTTTACTAAAGGAATATGATAATATAATACGATATTGTGACTAAAAACTGTAATATTATCCGATCTCTTTATTATTAGTAATCTCTCAAATTACTAAACCGATTTTGATGAGACCTAATAAAGTACACATACATACATACATACATATCATCACGCCATATCCCTTGCAGGGTAGGCAGAGAGAACAGAGTGCCAGAGAACTCTATCTCTGCATACTTCACTCGCTTCCTCAACATTCATAATTCTCTTCATACACGCTTGCCGGTTTCGGAGACTCTTGACTCCACCTTCCTTCAGTACATGACCGATCTAGTCTAGGTAGGTTAGTCTCGGTCTCCCTCAGTACCTACATCCTTCCACTTTCGCATTGTATATCTTCTTAACCAGACGTTCGTTCGGCATTCTTTCCACATGTCCGAACCATCGGAGCATTCCCTTTCGCATCTTTACACCAATACTCTCTTTCATACCTACTCGCTCTCTTACGTCATCGTTACGAATGCGGTCGGTCAGCCTAACTCCACAGATTTTCCGCAGAGATCGCATTTCGACCGCATTAATTTTACTTTCATACTCTTTTCTGCATACCCAACTCTCGCTTCCATGCAGTAATGTTGGGACAAGCACTGCGTTATGTAGCAATAGCTACACGTGCCTTCTGGCTGAGGTGGTGGCTGCCGAGAAGTTGCCCTAACGCTCCGTTCACTCTATTTCCCGCATTCACTCTTCGCTCTATATCAGTGGTGTACCTTCCATCTCGGCTAAATCCACATCCAAGATATAAAAATTCATCCACTTGCTCTAGTATATCATTACCTATTGTTACTCTTACATCTGTTCTGGCTTCGTCTCTTTCAAAGACCATTATTTTGGTTTTGCTCACATTCACGCGTAGACCCCTTTTCTTACAATCTTCTATCATTGTGTCGACTAGGGTCTGCAGGTCAGTCGCTGACTGTGCCAGCAGGACTGCATCATCTGCATAAAGCAGAGCAGTAACCACTGAGTCGCCCATCTGGACTCCCACATTCATATCGTTCAACCTTTGGAGACATTTATCCAGATATATGATAAACAGCCTGGCTGACAGAACGCACCCCTGCTTAACGCCGATATTGACGTCAAACCAAGGCGACATTCCATCATCCAGCCGCACACAGGCTCTACAGCCCATGTAACTGGACTGCACAGCCTGTAGCAGTTTACCGTTAATACCATACTCCGGTAAAATGTCCCAAAGTTCCTTTGGTACAACCGTGTCAAATGCTCTCTCCAGATCCACAAAACTGCAGAAAACCCTCTGACCTAGAGCCAGATGCTTCTCCACAATGTTGCGCAGAGAGAACAATTGATCCATGCATTCCCTTCCACTCCTGAAACCTCCTTGTGTCTCACACAGTAAACCATCAGACACAATCCTCATTCTCCTTTCAATAATTTTACCATACACTTTTGCTGCCAAACTGGTCAAGCTTATGGCTCTGTAATTTGCGCAGTCATAACGTGAACCCTTGTTTTTAAACAAAGGCACGATGACTGCGCTATTCCAGTCCCCGGGAACCATTCTCGAGCTCCAACATAAATTGAGGAGCAACAGGAACGCCTCCCAGACACAGGAGCCACCAAGCTTGATCATCTCGGCAGACACCATATCAATGCCCGCTGCCTTACCATTTTTCAAACTTCTTATCGCCCATTCAACTTCATCCATACTGATGCCATCGGAGGACGCCGCTGTCGAATGTTGTTCTGCTAAACCACATACGACACCGGCGTCAACCGTAGCATCCGCATACAGATCGCCAAAATATTCACTCCATCGGCTTAACACGCCTTGTGTTTGTGTAAGAATGTCTCCACCTTTAGACCTTATTTTATTCATTCTGAAGGCTGACCAACCACCCCGAGACTTCTTCACCTCCCTCCAAAAGAGTTTGGTGTTACTCTCGAAGTTTTTAGTCAGCCTATCTTCTGCACTCATACTTGCTCTATCACGTTTCTCTTTCACTAAGGCCTTGGTGTCATTTTTACATTGCCGATATATTTCTTTCTTCTGTTCAGTCATACTGTCATTCAGATTCAAAGAAGAGACATAGTCCAGCCACGCTTTCTTCTTTTGCTCTACGGAAGCTGCCACTTCCGCATCCCACCATGCATCACCATTTGTTTTTCTATGCTTCTTTGAACTTCCATATACTTCTTTCGCTGTATCTACCATACTCTCTTTCAATACTCTCCAGCATTCTTCAATGTCCGATTGCGGCTGGCTTGTCATCGTCAGCCGTTCTCGGACACCCTCTGCATACTTTTCTCTTACACACTCTTCTTGCAACCTTTCAACCTTTATTTTTTCAAGCCCTCCGAAGTGGACACGCTCTCGCCAGTGCCTCCACTATCTGAACAGACCACTTAATCTCGCAATAACGAGATAGTGGTCCGTATCGACTGTGGGGCCCCTGTAGGCTCTTGCGTCCAATATTTTGCTTCGGAGGCGACTGTCTACCATAATTAAATCTATTATACTTTTCTGTTCATTTCTTCTCCATGTATACATATGGATGTCCTTATGTTGGAAAAATGTGTTTGACACAATAAGGTTTCTCTCCATGCATACATCCGCTATGAACCTACCTGCGTTGTTCACTCTCTTATCACCAAATGGACCAAGTGCGTCCTCATAGTCGAGACGCTTGGTCCCCACCCATCCGTTCAAATCTCCGCATACAATCACGCGTTCACTGGTTTCTGCCATATCCAGAACTTCCCTGACATTGTCCCAAAACTTCTCTAGGTCTGATGCCACCGAGGATCCTACGGGAGCATATGCTACAACCATGAATACCTTGGTGACACCTAGTTTTATACGGACCCAAAGAAGTCTGGGATCATACATTCCGTAATCCTTCACACCTGAGGCCAAGCGAGAGGACAACAGCACTCCTACCCCCATGCTGGCTCGATCGCTCTGTGGTACACCAGACCACAGAGCCATCCCGCCACCAGGAAGATCGCAGGCGTCACTGCCCCTTCGCTTGGTCTCTGTTACACAGAGCACGTCTAGCTGTTTGTCCGCCATGACGGATATCAGCTCGTGCAACTTACCTTCCACACAACCTCTTACATTCCACGTGCCCACCCGGCACTCTGCTCTCCTCGACTCGCCTGACTGGGCATCGCCGCAACTGCCGATGTTCGTACCGACGAGGGCGGGTCGGTACGCGTCGTCTCCGGGGGACGCCCTAACCCGCATTGCGGTACGCATATCGAGCCGGATTAGCAGTCTAATTAGACTGGCAGGGGACGCGAACGAGCACGCTCCGGACTATGCCCCCCTAATAATAAAGTATTTTAATAATATTAGGATTTAAAAATAAAAAAAGTAAATAATACTTAAGAGATTGTAACAATGCCTATTTAAATAGGAAAACAACTCCTTATAATATTATGTTTTTGATGAACGCTTATCAAGAGGCTCTAACGTTTGATCCTGTAGTGTTTCATTACTAAACGAGATCCGCTTGTCTAAGCCTAAAATAATATTAAACTCTTTAATACTGATATGGGATATACTTGAGAGTTTTAGTAGTTATAAATATTAATCAAAATAATATATGATAATTTATATAAACTACTAAAAGTCTCAAGTATTAGCGATCGATGTTTTAATTTCATATATATTTTATATTGTTTATTATCATCACTAATATTAGTTAATATACGTTTCACTGCTGGGCTTAATTAAGCCTTCTTGATATTGGGACTGAAATATACTTGATTTACCAACTTAGTTAGAAGGTTTTTCGTGTGGTGACGGAGTAACAATACAATTCACCACCCCCTATCTTACCCGTGGGTGATCGTAGAGACGACTAAGGGATATAAAACGCATATAACATCTATGCAAGAGAAGGAAAACTCGAAACTAAACCCTATACGAACACGTCTGATCACCAGTAGGTTAATTTCCCTCCCGTTATGGAGGAGGCTCGAGCCCAACAGTAGGACAAATTTGGAATGGGATGTTAGAAGGTTTGGCATGGGGTTTTGAATTCGAGTTTGCCTTCTCTTGTTATACTTTTCTATAATCAGTATATAAGTCATACTAAGGTATCAACAATTCCATGCAATACTTCCATATTCAAGCTACGCTCTTGATAATTAACTTGAAAATAGAGCTGCATTGTTGTCGTACATGTGAAATAAAATTCATTTCAACGTCATCCGTTTTAGAGACGCCACTCGAGAATCTTTGTTCCCGAATGGTTGTCGATTGGACAAGCAATGCAGCCTGTCTATTGCCACTTCAACGCGCTAATTCTTTGGGCTATGTCGGTTGCACCCTTCTTCTACGGATTGCCCTATTTCGGATTTTATCACGTAGAGAAATACGGAACATAACTCGCCTCCATAGCACGCTGAGCGACTTTGAGCCTTTTATTAGGGCAACATGCCGAGTATATAATAATCTGCTATAAATACTCAACAGAGAAGTTCTAATAATATTGAGTTAATTTAGTAAATGATTCGTGTGATGATGGAATAAGAACAGTAGGGTCATCATCCCTTCCTTTCCTGTGAGTAACCGTAAAAGATTACTATAGCACAGGAGGTAATATTAAAATTTAATTTAAAAAAAAGAACTCGTATATTCCAAGAGAAAAAGAATCTCGAAATTAAACTCTATATAAACTGTGACTAGTTTAGTATAGCTGAATAATTTGCCTCAGATTACTAAGGAAGATCGAGACCAGGAGTGGGATGTCCCACTCCTGGACTTCAGCCAAAGTTAAAAAGTAAAAATTCCAGCTTGTATATGTATACAAGCTGAGATGACGATGAATTAAGTAAATTTAAGTAAGCAAGTAAGTTTGTGTGTGGTGACGAATTAAAAATGCAATTCACCACCCCTTATCGTGCCTGTGGGTAATCGTAAGAGACGAATAAGGGATATAAAACGCATATAATATCTATGCAAGAGAAGAAAAATTTAAAACAAAACTCTATATCAACACGTTTAACCAGCGTGGTATAGTAGGCCAATTTTCCTCCCCTTATGGAGGAAGCTCGAGCCCTACATTAGGACGTAGATGAGTTGAGATAATGAAGTAAGTTTTTATATTCTATTTACTTAAGACATTTATTTACAAGTATTAAATATACATCTAAAAAAAAATAATATTTATTACTGATACCATTTTTCTCAATTAATCTTATTATTGGCAATTTATACTATATTTTTATATAAGTCTGTATAAATTGCATATAGTCTGTATAAACATTTAATAAAATCTTTTTGGCTGTACTAGTTGTATCTGGCTGGTTTTAATACTAAGGTTGCATTTGAGAGAAGCGCGGCAACCTTCAAACGGGCGGTCGTGTTTTAGCATCATAAAATCTTTTTTATTTAATTTCTTGTGTTAAAGGATCTTGTTTTATGTTAATATTACGTTTTAATGTGTATATATTTATAGTAGTTTAGTGGTTTTCTTCATTTAGGTAAGTTTTATTTTTTTCTTTTAATAATGGATCCTTCCATCGATCCAGGGGGGACAATATGTAATGTGGCTCATTATGTTACCGTGTCTAATAATGACACAAGTGTCGATACCGATGGGTCTGTAAGCCAATCAAATATTAAGCGTAAGAGATTATCGGCTCGTCCTACAATATGTAGACATTGTAGTAAAAAACGCCGAAAAAATGGCGGGATAAAAGATAGTGATTGTAGTTGTACGCTGATGATGGATACTTCCAATGATATGAGGTGTGATTCAAACCTTACTCACATTCGCCAGGAGTCACAGTTAGATATGAAAATAATGAAAGATATTCCTGCAGTCTCCGGCCTCGGTGGCTAGATTTCAATACATTTCCTCTGATGCAGCTCCTTACACTGTAGGTACATGTTCAAAGAGAACAACAAATAAATGATGGTGATTATGTTAATCTCATTTCTTTTGGTCGCTTTTTGAAAAGGAATTCTTTTAAAAGTATTATTAATGGTAGTTTAAAAAAAATAGGACGCAATAAAATGTTGATAGAATTCTCGAATTTTCAGGATGCTAATTTATTTTTAATAGTTTAGCTCTTGCAAATGAAAAGCATAAAGCCTTTGTCCCAACATTTTCAGTTACCCGTATGGTTGTTGTAAGAGGTGTTCCAACTGAGTGGACAGATGAAGAAATAATAGAAAACATATCTGTTCCTACAGGGTGTGGACCGGTCATAAAGTTAAGAAGAATTAACAGGAAAGTTATAACTGATGGTAAAATAGATTACAATAATACTCAAACGGTTATACTTACATTTGCCGGACAAGTTCTGCCTAAACGCATTTTTATGTGTTATTCTGCGCTAACAGTTGATTTATATATATACCCAATAATCCAGTATTATAATTGTTGCAGATATGGTCATGTAAAAAGTTTATGTAGGTCAACACCAAGGTGTTATAAATGTGGCCAAGGATGACCTTGGCTAAGAGCAGCTTGCTAACAAAGAAAATTTATCAAATTTATCGGTGAAAGATTTAATAATAGCTTGAATTCAGTCCAACCCAAACAAGTTTAATTGTACCGTCTAACGCTGCATCTGTATTACATGCAGTTAACAATATTGACAATATTTATAATGGACAGTTTACCCAAGGTGATTCAATGGAATTGCAGGAGCATAATTCCTAAGAAGTCTGACATTTTTTATATTTTACATAAATATAAACCATTTGTTTTCGCTCTTCAAGAGACTTGGCTTAAACCAGATTCTTTATTTAAAGTGTCTGGTTAAGATTGTCTCAGAGCAGATCGTTCTGATGAATATGGTGGTGTTGCACTACTTATCCAACATCCTTATTCTTATTCTCATTTTCCTCTTCCTTCTCATAGTAATGACTTTTCTATTATAGCTGCTGTTGTAAATAATATCTGTTTTGTTTCTGTATATATTCCTCGAGCTTCTATTGCTATATTTAGTGAACTTGTAAACATTTTTACCTTACTTCCCAAGCCTTATGTAGTATTAGGGGACTTTAACTCACAACACCCTTCTTGGGGTAGTACTTCCAATTGCTTTGGGAATACTATTCTTGATATTGTAGATAGATATGATCTATGTGTTCTAAACACTGGTTGCCCGACTAGTCGTACATCGCTATATGAAGGGAATAGCGCCCCTGATTTAACTTTGTGCTCTTCAAACTTAGCCTCATCATTATCTTGGGATGTGATGTCTTCCACATTTGGTAGTGATAATTTTCCCTTGGTAATTATTTTCCCTTATAACAATAAAGCTCCATCCAAGCGTATTCCGAGGTTAAAATATAGGTTAATGAATGCAGAATGGTCTTTATTTAAAGAACAAGTGCATTTAAAGATATCTGAACTTCCTAAAATTAAAGCTGGTAATGAGAAACTTTGTAATAATTTGTTTACTAAGTACATTAAAACTGTTGCCGATAGGTTATTTCCAATTAAGGATTCAAACCAGTATAAAACTCCATCTCCACCTTGGTGGGACAAAGAGTGCATACATGCCATAAAAAGAAGGAAAAAGATGAAAGTGCTCTACAGTCAAATTTCTACCATAGAAAATTTTAAAATTTTAACTGATGTTATTTCGGAAACACGTAAATTATTTAAACGGAAAAAGTTCGAAAGCTGGAGGTCCTTTTGTTCATCAATTTCGCCTGATGTTTCGCCTACGGAAGTATGGCGGAACATTAGAAGATTTAGATCAGCATTTAGTGATACGTCATTGACCATTATGCCTTCATCATTGGAAAATAGTTTCCTTAATAAATTGGCTCCTCCCTACGTGCCTGAAAAACCGTATATGCCAATTATATCAAAATCATCAGTTAGTAACCATTCTCAATTTGATGGGCCATTCAGTCTTTCAGAACTGAAGGGTATTTTATCCCATGTAAAAGATTCCGCTCCTGGAGCAGATGGGATTCCTTATTCTTTTATTTCTCATTTAAGTGAAGGATGTCTTTTATACTTCTTGAACTTATTAAATTCTATTATGATAAGTGGAAACATACCTGATTGTTGGAAATCTCAAATAGTTATTCCTATTTTGAAACCTAATAAAAATTCTCTTGACCTGTTCTTACCGTCGTTCTTGCGTCCAATACCGTCGCTCTTGTATTATTAAAAATTGCCGAACATTTGGTTAAGGATCGGCTTGAGTGGTATTTAGAAAATAAGAGAGTACTAAGTGATAGTCAGTTTGGTTTTAGACGAGGAAAAGGCACTCTATATAATATCAGTATATTTATTACTGATACAAGATTAGCTCTCTCTGATAATCTATCGGTAGTAGCTGCATTTCTAGATATAACTTCTGCATATGATAATGTTGTAATTAATATTCTTAAAAATAAACTTGACCAGTTAAAAGTCCTCTGTATCCTCTATAATTTCATATATAATATTTTATGTGAGAGGCATCTTTATCTTGATTCCAGCCATGAGAATAGGACTGTGTGGAAGGGCTTGCCTCAGGGTTCTGTCCTTAGTATACCCCACTTAGTATACCATATTATACAATATTTACACTTATGATCTTGAATCTTTTTTAAAAACTAAAATCAAAATACTACAATACGCCGATGACCTTCTTCTGTATTCTTCTGACTTGTCTGTTGCTACCGCCTGCACTTCATTGTCCTCCTCTCTTATTCTATTAAAAAAATGGTTAGATTTCAATGGGCTTGAATTATCCTCACCTAAAAGTACTGCTGTCCTATTTACTCGGGCACGCCTACCGCCGCCTATTTTAGTATATTATGATGGCAATCAAATTCCCGTAAAATCCAATGTAAAATTTTTAGGAATTGTATTAGATAGTAAATTAACGGGGATTGCTCATATCGACTTTATAACCGCGAAATGCGAAAAGCGACTCAATATTTTAAGATGCTTAGCAGGAGTATGGTGGTAAGCTCATCCCCTATGTTTAAAATTACTATATAATGCACTTATCAGAAGTATAATTGATTATGGAACTTTTTTACTGGAATCGGCTAACAGATCAGCTCTTATGAAATTAGACCTTATTCAAGCCAAAGCGCTAAGAATAGTGACTGGTGCCATGAAATCAAACCCTATTAATGCCCTACAAGTAGAATGTGCCGAACCACCTCTCTTTCTTCGTCGCCAAGTGATCGTCGATCAGTGATAGATTTTTATTCCACGTCTTACAATTTTTAAAACATCGTTTACATGTAAAACTCCCAGTTCTCGCCGACCAAATTAATTTATCATTTTATTGGTCAGGCAAATCTTCACCATGCCTTAGTCAAAGTTATCAGAGATTTCTAGCCCTCAAAGCTTCAACCTTTGGATCACTTTCATTTTCCATTTTTCACAATAGTTACGAATCATTAGTGTATACTCCAGATATAAATCTTAATTTAGGTATTTATAAACATGACAAATCTGCAAATCTTTCATTAAATATTATATTAAATAGCGTGTTTAAAAACTGGCATTATATCTATATGGATGCTTCAAAACATTAAATTTTAGATAACGTGGGTGTTGGTGTATACCATCAACAATTTGACATTGTACAAAAAGTTAACCTCCAGAATCTTCAATATTTACCGGGGAATGTTTTGCCATTTATAAAGCCATAGAATATGTTAAAATATTTAAACTGAAGGAAACAGTAATTTTCTCTGATTCTCAAAGTGCCTTGCGGGCTATAAAAAGAATTCCTTTTCGTAGTAAGCATATTCACCCTGTTATTCTATCTATTAGGCAACTTCTCTTCGAATGCTCCAGTGTGGCTCAAAAATCTCCTTTGCGTGGATTCCGGGTCATGCTATTACAGGTAATAAAAGAGCTGACCATTTGGCTGCCGAGTCCGTGAATGGTGGTGATATGTATTTTTACATGAATTATTCCATAGACCTTCTCAATCTGGCTTCGTTTTTCCTCCAGAAGTCTTGTAAGATGTGCTGGGCGGCAAGTAATTTAATTAAAGGAAGGCATTATGCGGCTTTTCAACCTGAAATACTCACAAAGCCGTGGTATTTTAAAATAAAGTTTGGAAGGGCAGTTACCAGCTGTTTTATCCGAATGAGGTTAGGACATGCCTCTTACCCAGCACATCTTGCTCGACTTAAAATAATAAACAGTGACCTGTGTGGATGTGGCGAGGATGTTGCAGATATGAATCACATTTTCCTTTCCTGTCCTCTTTATAACCATGAGCAGTTTATTTATTCTTTAGTCTCTCATGGAATTTTTTTCCTACCTCTATTTCTGTTTTATTATCTTCTAATGATCTTACTGTATATAATTATATTGCGTCTTTTATGTCTCTTAATAATATTCGTTTATGATGTTTTTCATATATATTATTAATGTATAATATTATTATTTGTATAAACCTGATCCTTTATTAATTACTTGATTATTCCAAATTCCGTGTAAATATTTCGTTAATCCTACTAAGTTTCCCCGTTTCCGTCATTGGCAATGCGCAAATCGCGACTCGCCACTAAAAAAAAAGGTTGCATTTAAAAAAAAGAAACTATTTGGTAAAATGTCACCCCTCTCCAATTCTTCATTTTGCAAGCCTCATAAGCAACGCGTTGAAGTGATTCTCAACTCTCGATATATGAAAATCCAATAATTTTTTTAACTAAAAATTACTATATTTTCTCACACTGCACTTATAGGGTAATATTATCATACATACATATGTCAAGAAAAAACATTCGTTTAAACGTATTTGATATTTTTAAAAAATTTGAAATGTCTAAGGAGCTAGGCAATAATAGGTTATTGAAGAAGCTATTTTTAACAATGCAGTATTACTCCCTATGTAATTAGCTATATGAATCTAACGTGGTACATTTAATTAACATTAAAATTGCCTTTTGCAGCATATTATTGAAATGGATATCCTAAAAGCTATCAAAGATTTTAAATAAGTAGAGAGAGTAACTGAATACTAAAGCGAAGTGAGAGCGAGTCGCTAATATACCTACTATAAAACAAAATTAGTTTCCATGACTGTCTGATTGTTGCTTATTTCTTCCAAAATATACAATTATAGATAAGATAGATAAAATTCAAATAGAGTGTTTTCAATATTTCTTTGCAAAGTTATAATTGTTTAAATCATATTTATTCATTTCTCGTTTACTTCAGACTATATAAATTTGTGCCGTACAACTTAGATCGATATTATACAGACTAAAAATAAACCAATATAGAATATCTGATGTATATATGTGCGATCGCAACAAGGTACATTATATCTAGAGAATTTCTTCACTATTTTAGTTTTCGTATCAGGCCACATGGAGTCGTTGCTTATCTTTACAATAAATTCGCTTTATGCATAATAACATCAATTGTCTCCTAATTCAACTGGCATAAACATGTGACTACTGTTTTTGAAATGGGTAAAAGTACCATATGTCTTTTTTTTTCACCGGGATATTCACGATGGCAGCTTTAAGTTTTGGCCAGTAATCCGACATAAGATGTAAGCTATATGTTTTATTTATGGATGTATTACCTTTGCCTAAACTTTCGTGAATTAAGTGGAAATTTAAAACGTACGAGTGAAAACTTGAACTTTCTCCTACAAACATACATACACATACATATCATCTCGCCATATCCCTTGCAGGGTAGGCAGAGAGAACAGAGTGCCAGAGAACTCTATCTCCGCATACTTCACTCGCTTCCTCAACATTCATAATTCTCTTCATACACGCTCGCCGGTTTCGGAGACTCTTGACTCCACCTTCCTTCAGTACATGACCGATCTGGTCTAGGTAGGTTAGTCTCGGTCTCCCTCGGTACCTACATCCTTCCACTTTCGCATTGTATATCTTCTTAACCAGGCGTTCGTTCGGCATTTTTTCCACATGTCCGAACCATCGGAGCATTCCCTTTCGCATCTTTACACCAATACTCTCTTTCATACCTACTCGCTCTCTTACGTCGTCGTTACGAATGCGGTCGGTCAGCCTAACTCCACAGATTTTCCGCAGAGATCGCATTTCGACCGCATTAATTTTACTATCATACTCTTTTCTGCATACCCAACTCTCGCTTCCATACAGTAATGTTGGGACAAGCACTGCGTTATGTATTGCTACACGTGCCTTCTGGCTGAGGTGGTGGCTGCCGAGAAGTTGCCCCAACGCTCCGTTCACTCTATTTCCCGCATTCACTCTTCGCTCTATATCAATGGTGTACCTTCCATCTCGGCTAAATCCACATCCAAGATATACAAATTCATCCACTTGCTCTAGTACATCATTACCTATTGTTACTCTTACATCTGTTCTGGTTTTATATCTTTCACCTACATGTATATAAATACACTAGCTGTTTCCCACGGCTTCGCCCGCGTGGATATGTGTATATTAAAATATAGCTAGTTGTTTAGTGGTAAAAAATATCAGGTCGGTGTAATATATATTCCTTTTCCGTCGTATAAATTGAACAAAATATTGGCAATAGTTTTATGATCAGCCGCTTGCTTGACGTCAATGCTCCTTATGAATTTATTTACACTTGAGTGACGATTTTCATACAAAATATAACCCCTAGTTTTGTTCCTGTAGGGTTAGATTTAAAATACAGAGACATGCCTTTCTTTATTTTTATACAACAATATTTTACAAACAAAAATAAGTTTCTTACAAATGTCAAAACCCACATCCTTGTTGATATTGCAAATATACTGAAGCACGTATTTTGTCTTTAATACCAAAGAGACCAATACAAATTTTCATGATTTTACTTCAAAACTGACAAAATTTAATAAAAATCTTGCAAGCCCTATTTTACACCTTTAGGTAAGAAATTGCCAAAAACGCTAACACACGCAACTCTTTATTCATTATTAAATTTGCAAATACATACAAAACTAACAAAGCTAGCTAGCTGCTGCAGAAAAATCAACAACGCTAGCAAAGGTAGCTGCATAGTTTTGTTAGATTTCTAAAATTGTTAAATGCCACATAAATAATTATCATAAATTAAATGATTTAATAATAACAAATCATAAACAATATAAAATGTTATATATAGTATCATTTTCTTTTTGTAGGTACTGGCAATGAATTTGTATTAATAATGTGGGTCAAAATTTAATATCTTATAGGGTAGATAATAAAATCTGTAATAACAATGACATATTGAACGTAAGACACCTTAGTCCTCCCGTGATCATGATCACTGTAAAATGTTGAAACGTCGGGAAAGTAAAAATCAAATACAAATGCGATAGAATCCGTAAAAGTAGTTTTATTTCAAAAGTGAAAACTTCTTTAGCGCCGATGTGCACTTTTTTGGGATGGGTAAAAAATATTAAACTCGCATCAGGACTCGTGACTTGATCAAAAATTTGCACGACGTAAGACGAACATATCCTTCACTCTTTCTACCGCGCGACGAAAATGTATGCCTGCTGCTGCTGTTTCGTTTAAGCGGCGCAGGGCGTTTGCGCGAGTGTGCGTGTGTGTCTCTTAATTGAATTTTTCAATAATAAATTTGGTTTAACGATGTGTCAAATGATCGCAATCTTAGCACATCGAAATACAAAACTACTATTGATGCGGTCTTTATTAGACATTTAAATAGATTCGAATCAAAATTGTTCATTTCTTACTTCAGCTACCATAAACCTATTGTATCAGTTTTAGAGATTGGCGATGATGATGCTGGTAATGATAATGGTGAAAGAGTCGTTGAAATTATAAATGAAGGTTGATTTTTCTGAGAGATAAACTTTTTAATATAAAATAATTGTAATAGTTCTGAAGTGTTAATTTTTTTATGTAATTTAATTTGTCATGTTTGTGTAGGATGGCACAATAAATGAATATTGTATTTAACCACATAAATGATAGTACTTTTATACTGATAAATAAAGCAATTCTTGTAAAATTATTCCCTAACTATTCCAAAATATTCAAAAATGCACAATCAGCCGGCACTCCTGTAGGGCAATTTTTTTTTTTGGTAATATATGGTCTCGACACACGTCGTTCCTTCCATCCGGGGAAACAGAAGGAAGGCGCGTGCCCTGCCACTGGAACCACTTCTGCTTTACACCCTTAGAGGATAAATTTTTAAAACTGCTGAAATACTTTTTTATATATTTAATATTAAATAGGCAAATACAAATTTTCGCGAATCTAACGTCAAAACACACAAAGTTTCATAAAAAAGTTGCAACCCTTATTTTTACATCCTTAGGGGAGAATTTCCAAAAATGCTGAAACACGTGTTTATTTTTATTTAATATTAATTAGCTAATAACATTTTTTAAGGGAACTAACTTCAAAACTGACGAAGTTTCATACAAACTTGCAACTCATATTTTTCACACTTGGTAAAGAAATTTCCATAAATGCTGAAAAAGGTGTTTATTTATTTAATATTAAAAAAGCAAATACAAAGTTTAACAGTTCTAACTTAAAAACTGACACTTTCATAAAAGAACTTGCAACCCCTATTCTTCTCCCTTAGGGGTGGATTTTCCAAAGAAGCTGAAACACGAGTTTATTTATTTAACATTAAATAGCTAAAAACAAATGTGCAAGGATCTAAATTTAAAACAGACGAAGTTTCATACAAATTTGCATATCTTGAAATTTACTTCAAAAATGACAAAGTTTCATAAAAAAACTTGCAACCCCTATTACACTCCCTTAGGGGAGAATTTCCGAAAATGCTGAGACGGGTATTTTTTTATTTAACATTATATAGCTAATAAAAAAAATTCAGGGATCTAACTTCAAAACTGACGAAGTTTCATAAAAAAAACTTGCAAACCCTATCCACTCCCTTAGGGGAGAATTTTCAAAAATGGTGAGACAGGTAAATTTTTATTTAACATTATCTAGCTAAAAACAAATTTTCAGGGATCTAACTTCAAAACTGACGAAGTTTCATAAAAAAACTTGCAAACCCTATCCACTCCCTTAGGGGAGAAATCTCAAAAAATAATGAAACACGTGTTTATTTATTTAATATTTAATAGCAAAAAACAAATTTTCAGGGATCTAACTTCAAGACTGACGAAGTTTCATACAAACTTGCATATACTATTTTTCACTCTTAGGGAAAAAAAATACAAAAATGCTGAAATTGGTGATTGTTTATTTAATATATAATAGGCAAATACCCATTTTAACGGTTCTAACTTTAAAAATGACAAAGTTTCATAAAAAAACTTGCAGCCCCTATTCCACTCCCTCAGGCGAGAATTTCCAAAAATGCTGAGACAGGTAAATTTTTGATTAACATTATATAGCAAATAACAAATTTTCAGGGATCTAACTTCAAAACTGACGAAGTTTCATACAAACTTGCAATCCCTCATTTTTCACCCTTAGAGGAGAAATTACCAAAAAAGCTGAAATACGTATTTATTTCTTTAATATTAAATATCTAAAAACTAATTTTCAAGGATCTAACTTCAAAACTGACGAAATATCATACAAACTTGCATCTACTATTTTTTACCTTTAGGGGTGAAATTTCCAAAAATGCTGTAACAGGTATTTGTTTATTGAATATTAAATAAGCAAATACAAATTTTAACGTTTCTAACTTCAAAAATGACAAAGTTTTATAAAAAAATTGCAACCCTTATCCCACTCCCTTAGGGGAGAATTTCCCAAAATGCTGAGACAGGTAAATTTTTATTTAACATTATATAGCTAATAAAAAAAATTCAGGCATCTAACTTCAAAACTGACGAAGTTTCATACAAACTTTCAACTCCTTACTTTTCACCCTTTTAGGAGAAATTTTCAAAAATGTTGAATTACGTTTTTATTTATTTAATATTAAATAGATGTATACAAAGTTTCACGAATCTATCTTTAAAACTGACGAAGTTAGATACAAACTTGCAACCCCTATTTTCCACCCTTAGAGGAGAAATTTCCAAAAATCCCTTCATAGTGAGCGCCTACAATATAAAAGGCAGCAACTGTCAAAATTTCACGTTATTACCCCCAGCGGTTTAGGCTGTGCGATGATGAATCAGTCAATCAGGACAAGCTCTTTTATATATATATAGATAATGTATTTGTGAGTATAGAAATACCTATTTTATATTACATACATACATACGTGTGCCAGAGAACTCTATCCTTGCATACTTCACTCGCTTCCTCAACATTCATAATTCTCTTCATACACGCTCGCCGGTTTCAGAGACTCTTGACACATTCCTTTAGTACATGACCGATCTGGTCTAGGTAGGTTAGTCTCGGTCTCCTCCGGTACCTACTCCTTTCACTTTCGCATTGTATATCTTCTTAACCAGTCATTCTTTCGGCATTCTTTCCACATGTCCAAACCATCGGAGCATTCCCTTTCGCATCTTTACACCAATACTCTCTTTCATACCTACCCGCTCTCTTACGTCGTCGTTACGAATGCGATCGATCAGCCTCCACAGATTTCGACCGCATTGATTTTACTTTCGTACTCTTTTCTGCATACCCAACTCTCGCTGCCATACAGTAATGTTGGGACAAGCACTGCGTTATGTGTTGCTACACGTGTCTTCTGACTGAGGTGGTGGCTACCGAGAAGTTGCCCCAACGCTATTACTATTTCCCGCATTCACTCTTCGCTCTATATCAGTGGTGTACCTTCCATCTCGGCTAAATCCACATCCAAGATATACAAATTCATCCACTTGCTCCAGTACATCATTACCTATTGTTACTCTTACATCTGTTCTGGCTTCATCTCTTTCAAAGACCATTATTTTGGTTTTGCTCACATTCACGCGTAGACCCCTTTTATTACAAACTTCTGTCATTATGTCGACTAGGGTCTGCAGATCAGTCGCTGACTGTGGCAGCAGGACTGCATCATCTGCATAGAGCAGAGCAGTGACCACTGAGTCGCCCATCGGGACTCCCACATTCATATCGTTCAACCTTTGGAGACATTTATCCAGATATATGATAAACAGCCTGGCTGACAGAACGCACCTCTGCTTAACGCCGATATTAACGTCAAACCAAGGTGACATTCCATCATCCAGCCGCATACAGGCTTTACAGCTCATGTAATTGGACTGCATAGCCTGTAGCAGTTTACCGTTAATACCATACTCCGGTAAAATGTCCCAAAGTTCCTTTCGTACAACCGTGTCAAATGCTCTCTCCAGATCCACAAAACTGCAGAAAACCCTCTGACCTAGAGCCATATACTTCTCCACAATGTTGCGCAGAGAGAACACTTAATCCATGCATCCCCTTCCACTCCTGAAACCTCCTTGTGTCTCACACAGTACGCCATCGGACACCATCCTCATTCTCCTTTCAATAATTTTACCGTACACTTTTGCTGCCAAACTGGTCAAGCTTATGGCTCTGTAATTTACGCAGTGATAACGTGAACCCTTGTTTTTAAACAAAGGCACGATGACTGCGCTATTCCAGTCCCTGGGAACTATTCCCGAGCTCCAACATAAATTGAGGAGCAACAGGAACGCCTCACAGGAGTCACCAAGCTTGATCAGTGCCCGCTGTCTTACCATTTTTCAAGCTTCTTATCGCCCATTCAACTTCATCCATACTCATGCCATCGGAGGACGCCGCTGCTAAATGTTGATCTACTAGACCACATGCGACACCGGCGCCAACTCGAGTATCCGCATACATATCGCCAAAATATTCACTCCATCGGCTTAACACGTCTTGTGTTTGTGTAAGAATGTCTCCACCTTTAGACCTTATTTTATTCATTCTGAAGGCTGACCAACCACATTGAGACTTCTTCACCTCCCTCCAAAAGAGTTTGGTGTTACCCTCGAAGTGTTTAGTCAGCCTATCTTCTGCACTCATATTTGCTCTATCACGTTTCTCTTTCACTAAGGCCTTGGTGTCATTCTTACATTGCCGATATATTTCTTTCTTCTGTTCAGTCACACTGTCATTCAGATTCAAAGAAGAGACATAGTCCAGCCACGCTTTCTTCTTTTGCTTTACGGAAGCTGCCACTTCCGCATCCCACTATGCATCACCATTTGTTTTTATTATTTTTATATGCTTCTTTGAACTTCCATATACTTCTTTCGCTGTATCTACCATAATCTCTTTCAATACTCTCCAGCATTCTTCAATGTCCGATTGCGGCTGGCTTGCCAACGTCAGCTGTTCTCGGACACCCTCTGCATACTTTTCTCTTACACACTCTTCTTGCAAACTTTCAACCTTTATTCTTTCAAGCCCTCCGAAATGGTCACGCTCTCGCCAGTGCCTCCACTTTCTGAACAGACCACTAAATCTCGCAATAACGAGATAGTGGTCCGTATCGACTGTGGGGCCACTGTAGGCTCTTGCGTCCAATATTTTGCTTCGGAGGCGACTATCTACCAAAATTAAATCTATTATACTTTTCTGTTCATTCCTTCTCCATGCATACATATGGATGTCCTTATGTTGGAAAAATGTGTGTGACACAATAAGGTTTCTCTCCATGCATACATCCGCTATGAGCCTACCTGCGTCGTTCACTCTCTTATCACCAAATGGACCAAGTACGTCCTCATAGTCGGGACGCTTGGCCCCATCCATCCGTTCAAATCTCCGCATTTTATATTTATGCGTATATAATTTATTATGCATGTAGATATTTTTACTAGTTACCCATGTGTTGAATAGTAAAAACCAGCTACTATACAAGGTTTAGTGAGCACGATCACGTACTTGTAAAATATATATTACTAAACGGACATACCGCTTGTACCATCCGGAATACTGGCGTGCTGCCTCATGATCAGTCGTATTATCAATAATCAACAATTGAGGTACCTTTTATACCACATACAAGTATAAGATAACTATCTTATTTTCGGCTTATACTATACTCAACCACCACTTCTGTAGTGATATTTTTATTATTGATGTAAACACACTGTTGATAGTTTTCTGTCTGACACATTGTTGATAGCGCGCTGGGCCACTTAGAGTAACACACTCTCGTAGATAATTGATGTCTGAGCAGTGGTAATGTTATTAAACGTTATTGCGTTTTGATTTGCTGAGCGAGAGCCAGCAGCCTAAATTTCTGGGTGGGTTTAGTGTTTTATTTAGTAGGAAGTTGTCTAGCTGTACCCCTATTACTGCAAAGGTCCATGACCACCATAAGCAATAAAAAAAAAAGAAAAGACTACCACGCCAATAAATCTAATTTTTTTTGCTTTAGTTATTCGATATTACTTTCATCAGATAGCGTACGTTTATTAATTTGTCTTTTACAGCAATCGCGGCAAAGGAATGGGTGATAATGTGTTTCTTAGTGCGTTACCCTATGGGGAATATTATAACTATTAAGCCAATAATAGTTAATCTGATAGGCGCTTTCTCATACAAATCTAACAAAAAAAAATCCAAACAATAGAACAAAATAGATATCGATAGAAAATTAACCGTATGTTACATTAAGTAGGTCAAATTTTAAGTTAATCAGTTTACAGGCAGTTGATTAAAAAATATCTTAAATATAGCTTCATTTCTCTTTTATTAAAGGCAAGAAAAAATGTGAGTATGACTACATCATTTTTAGGTCTGTAAATTTTGAACTAGAAACATAATGAATTGGGTATACTGAATTTCATCTAACTTGATTGCCAGCTAATGCTTGAAAATATATATGAATTTCTTTAAGTACTGGAAGGCAATTAATAAAAAAACTTGTAAAAAGGGATGCTGGCATGCCGCCATTAGGTCTCCAAAGACTGAAGTGTTATTATATTTATGGACTTGTTTTCCTTTCTTTATATTAAAAGTTATCTCCTGATACGTTAGTGAATTCACTATTATGACATGAGCATGACTATTTAAGATTCTCGTTTTCCCTCTGTATTTTTAGGAATTAAAACTAGATATATCATATACTATGATTGCATAGTCATATTATTTCTATTCATAAATTTGTAATAGTCGTGAAAATACTTCATAATGCAATCAAGTTTGACTCCAAAATATTCACTAGAAATATTAACTCCTTTTGTCATTTTTCATCCTTGAATATTCTATTGTAATTAAATGATGTGGTAGCCGATCCGCAAATGACAATAAGTTTTAATTTTTTGCTCTTTCGCTTAATTCTATTTGAATAGCTACGACCTGTGTTTTAGAGGTCTGTCTTTGACAAGAAAACTGAAAAGCATTAAAACTTGAAAATTAAATAAATTACGGTAGAATTACTAAATACTAAGTGACTACTAGTATAATTTAATTTCAATTCAAATCCTATAATTTGTAGAAAACTGAATGATCCAGTGAACTTCGTAAAATCTAATTTGTATTGTATTTCTTCATTTGAATGTGGCAATTCCTAAACAAAGTTAGTTATTACAATATTTAAAACCTTTGGTGTTACAAAAATAAAAGATCTTCTAAATTGCATTTTTTAATCTTAAACCAAACCAAAAAAAAAAAAATCAGATCACTCGAATTACTTTTTAGTTTTGCCATAATAAGTTACGGCAATAATTCTAGTGTGAAATAATAAAATAAACATTAATAATGCTAGCACATAGTTTATTAGACGTAATATAATAAATTCTGATGTTTAAGCGAGTATTTAAAAAAGAAACAAATTTTACAGATTTTATCGTCCTTGTATTTGAAAAGTTCCCGACGTTTTAAACACTTTTCAGTGCTCATAGTCACTGGAGAACTAAGGTTCAATAAGTAAAACATACTTAAAAATATTTTATTTTGGAAAAGCCCCCATAAGGGCACTTACATATTGTCAATTTTACATATGTTTTTAAATTAATCTACCACCCGATCGGAAAGCCGCCACAAACTGAGAAGATCCGATAAGAAACTCAGTGGGCACGTCATTTTTTTTTAACTATTTGCTATGGTACATTAACTATTTTCGATGGTCTCACATTATTCGTCGCATGAAAATTATATCGTTCCGATTTACCAAAAATATATCTGTTAAAGTCCAGCCTTTGGTGATTCCAGAACAATGGTATAAGTCTGACATTATACTGTTGTATAAGAAAGGAGATCCACTTAACATCGATAATTACCGTCCGATAATCCTACTTTCAAATATGTACAAGCTTTTCACCTCTATAATTCACGACAAAATCAGCCTCCAAATAGATTGTATGCAGCCAGTAAAACAAGCTGGTTTTCGCAGCGGATTCTCGTCCATAGATCACATTCACACAGTGGAATAGGTTATCGAAAAATACAAAGAAAACAACAGAATTCTCTATATAGGCTTTATAGACTATAAAAACGCTTTCGATAGCACAAATCTATCTGGGAGGCTTTAGGTATCTGTAATATAAGCCCAATAATCATAAAAACCCTCAAAAACATATACTTTAAGAGCGTGAGTAGAGTCAAACTCGAAACACGAGGTAAAGAAATAAGAATATGCCGAGGAGTGAGACAATCAGGCCCTTTGTCCCCGAACCTATTCATAGCGGTGCTACAGTGCATATTCTTTAAACTGAACTGGACGTTGCAGGGAATCCCGATCAATGAAACACGTCTCAGCCATCTTAGATTCGCTGATAATATTGTCGTCTTTGCAGAAACCCATCAGATAGACGACATAAAAAATATAGCGGGAAATAACTGGATGGAAAGGCACAAGATAGACAAAAATGGAAGAACTTGGATGAGGCCTATACTCTATCAAAGGTGCCCATAAATGATAACGAATAGATTTAAAGATTATTATTATTAAGAATTTGTATAAGGTTTATGGGAAATAAAGAGGCTTTATTATTATTATTATTATGTAGCAAAGGAAATCTACCATATCGCGCCGATATTCAATTTGGTTATAATCAGATTACAACTTACTTTATTATCTCAGGCCGTTTAGATTCTATAGTGCAATAGGAATATGATACATTATCATCATCTCAGCTCATATATGTCCCACTGTTGGGGTCGAGCCTCCACCATAATGTGAGGGTAATTGACCGACTATACCACGCTAGTCAAACGTGTTGGTATAGGATTTTGTTTCGAGTTTTCCTCTCTTGCATAAATTTTAAATGTGATTTATATCCCTTAGTCGTCTCGTATGATCACCCACGGGTAAGATAGGGAGTGATGAATTGTATTCTTACCAACAGGGTAAGAATACAATTCATCACTCCCTATCTGACCAAACGGAATGATAGTTCACACTATTATTTTATTTATTGTATTGTATGTTTGTATTAATATTTTAATGTAAATTGATAATAGTTATTATGCAACTCGAGAAAATTTCCTTGCGTTTAGGCGTTTCTGCCATACCTACTACTGCAACCAATCTTAGGGCTCACATATAGGCCTCGTTAAGTTATCCCGTATCTCCGGTGCGTACAGCCCTTTACGTATTGGCTGACTAGTCAATATTGCTTTCTGTCTTCCGCTTTGCTTGGGAGGGAAGTGGAATCACTCTTTTCCAACTTCTCCTCTTTAACTTTTCTAATTAAATTTGTTGCGGGTTCTAAGACAATTAAAATCATTTCCCGGGACTGCCTGAGGGTCAAACCTCGGTGTCATTTATAATGACCATTGTGGATTCTGGCTTACAGGAGTTACAATGGTGGGAAGGTGTGGTGGGATTAGTCCCAAAAAAAATATAGTTATTATGCCACATACAACTATAATAAGTTGCAGAGTATATACCAAATTTCATACAAATCTGTTCAGCGCTTATTATGAGAGTATGGCCATACCAATGCAGAAAAGTATTAATATAGATTTTATAATAAAAAGTCTCTTAAAGTTTCTCAGTTTTATTTTTAAGTCGTTTGTCGTGGATATCTAAAATGAAACTAGGGCGTTGCTACTATCCGTGTCCAACAATATGTGTCTGGTAGGTATTCATTGACTACAATTTTTAAATCACCAATCTACATAGGTCTTGCAGCTAAAATAGGTAAGTAGCCTTGTACTTGGCGCATAAATGCACGCATCGGCAGGAAAAGATGATGATGATGAGATATATATATATATATATATATATATATATATATATATATATATATATATATATATATATATATATATATATAAATGTATCTACTGTACTCTTTTACAAAAAAACGTAAGGAAATAATTTTTCCTACCTAGGTAAAGGGAAAGCAAATACAGCGCTCTTACATCAGCAAAATGCCCATTACCGTAAAACGCGTACAAATTGAAAGTGAAAAGAAAATATTTTTCGTTCCCCCTAGCGCGACTTTTTCAGCTACAATATACGCTCTGTTTTTATTCTTAGTTCAGTTTTTTTTTGATTTACATAAAAAATAAGTCCACAAATCATGAGAAAGCTCATAAGCGGATTAGGAGTTTGCTGCCGTAAATAAAATTCTCAAGAGTACTCGCAAGTAAAACATTATAAAACATTCAGTAGGAAATAAATCAACTTATGATAATATTTGACAACATGTCCTTATATAAGATTGTCGCTACTAACGGTGTCTTGTCCTTTGAAATAAATAATGAAAGATAAAGCGACTGAGCAGTAATATACCGCAAGGGACGATATGATATTTAGCACCAAAAAGTGAAGTTAGGCAAGTTATTGCAAAATATGCTTTTGGTCAAACATAAATCAATTTAAGAGATATATTGTAATTCAAATGCTAGCATATAATGTCAGTGAGTAAAATTATAAAGACTAGACATATAAGAAAGAATATCGGTCATATTCTTTATATGTATTTAATATTGAGAGATTAATTAAATTTTTAAGAAAATTTATCATTAGTTTAATAAATTGTTTAACACAAAATTATGAAATTAAAATATTTTTTTCTGTACTAAAACATAGCGGCATTTTACGTATAACTTTTCCGTATAGTAAATTGCTTATACCATAGTTGCTCGCTTATTATGCTCCGCACCTCATAAAATTTATTCCCTTTTTTAAATAACACTCTTCGGTAGCAGTATTTTTTTTTAAACGGTGGTTCTGTGTCCTTTGCCGTAACCCTGCTAACATTCAAATAAAATTTGCATAATGAACCGTTAAAAAATTAATATGAGAAAATGCAACAAACAGAAAATTCTGATCTGTGAAATTTTAATTTATTGCATCTAACGCAGTATAAAGATTTTGGATTATCAGTGCAGGAGAATATCATCATCATCATCATTTCGTCGTTCATTGCTGGACATAGACCTCCTTCATATATCCCCACAAAGTACGATCTTGTGCCGCCCGCATCCAATGACTTTGTTTCATTGACTTGGTAATCTTTACCAAGTCGTCGGTCCACCTGGAGGAGGGATGTCCAACACTGCGTCGTCCGTACGCGATCGCCACTCGATAACCTCTTGAACTCTTCCTGCTCGGTTATCGGTTCGTCGAACGACGTGACCAACCATTGCCACTTCAGCGTGCTAATTCTTTGTGTTATGTCAGCTACACCCGGTCTTCTGCGGATTTCCGTATTACGGATTGTATCTTGTAGAAAAAAGCCGAATGTAGTCCTCTCCATAGCACGCTGAGCGACTCAGAGCTTATTCATGAGGCCTATGTTTAGGAACCACATATATACCTACGTAATACTATTGCATATATTACATACATACATATATTTAGAAAAATTTTAATCGGCCTCCATTTATTGGTACTGGTGTTTATTATTATTGTTTTCTTAGTTTATTGTTTCCCCTGATACACTATATATACTACACTACAATACTTTATTTACAATTTTTACAGCTTTTTTATAAGTTTTACCTCTGTAATGGCAATAGTCGATATTTGTCGGTTGGAGTACCGACAAAACTCACCTTTTATACAATATATTTCACTCACCTTTCTTAGCTTGATTGTGCTTTTATAGTGTTTGCATAGTACCCTTTCCAGTTATTGTGCACGCTATATATAAAACTGAACATGCGTTTTTGTACTAATTTTATGAGAGTTAGCTATTGTTCAGCTATATCAATAGAGATAACCACCCTGTGGGTGGAGATTATAGCTTTCCATCCATCCATCCATCTTTCAGCCCGTAAACGTCTACTGTTGGACATAGGCCTCCCCATGAGAATGCCATTCAACAGGGTCCCGCGCCAGCTGCATCCAGCGGTTTCCTGCGACCTCGATAATGTCATCAGTCCACCTAGTTTCGTCCTGCGCGGTGCCGTCCAATTCGTGGTCTCCACTTGAGAACCTTTTTTTCCCAACGGTTGTCGGTTCATCGATGTGGCCTGCCCATTGCCACTTCAACTTGCTAATTCTTCGGGCTATGTCAGTTACACCCATTCTTCGGATTTCGTCCGTTCTTCGGGCTATGTCAGTTACACCCGTTCTTCGGTTTCCGGATTCTATCACGTAGAGAAACACCGAGCATAGCCCTTTCCATAGCATGCTGAGCGACTTTGAGTCTTTTATTCTCTCTGCCTACCCTGCAAGGGATATAGCGTGAAGATATGTATGTATGTGTATGTAAGATCCTCCTAAGTTACCCGAACACTGGACCGGTACAGAAATGACATGAGCATTAGACATGACTTTCGTCTTGTCCATGTTCATTTGCAGCCCTACTAGTTGGGAGGCCTTGCTGTGGTCATTGAACATAGTGCCAAGGTCCTCCAGGGATTCTGCCATGACTACGATATCATCTGCGAATCGAAAGTGAGTGATGTATTCGCCATTGATGTTGATGCCGAGTCCGGTCCAGTCTAAGAGCTTGAAGACACCTTCCAGCGCAGTGGGGAACAGTTTCGGAGAGATAACGTCTCCCTGTCCGTCCGTTTAGTCATCTCCCGGTGCCTTTCCATTCTTTAACTGTTTTAGAGTCATTCTGATCTCGTTCAAGCTGACGTCCAGGATTTCTTCAGTATGGTGCCGAGTTAGCTTGGATCTCGGGTCTTGGACCAAGCTGAAAAACATTACAGCTTTATTGCCCTCTAATACTCGTGGAACGATTAGAACAACAGACAATTGTAAAGAAGAAAAATTTACTAAAGCATTTGTTCTTAGTTTAAAGAATGAGATTTTTTTTTACTATAGTAACGAAAAATCCTGACATAATCAAAATCACCACTATTTGTTTGAAAAAAATAAAATATGCAATTTAAATTTGTCATTGTAACGGTTTACTACGATTTTCATAATAATTATATATATATATATATATATATATATATATATATATATATATATATATATATATATATATATATATATATATATATATATATATATATATATATATATATATATATATATATATATATATATATATATATATCTATATATATATATATATATATATATATATATATATACTAGCAACCCGCCCCGGCTTTGCACGGGGAGCAGAGTATACATGCCTAATGTTTTTTTTGTCGTATAGTCGTATTCGCTGGTTGCGTCGATTGTATTACATCGCGTAGCTGTTTGAATTTCTGGATCAGCAATAAAATAAATCTGCAAGAACTTATGTTCATCAGGTCGATGCGGAAGAAGACTACCTGCAAGGTGGTAAACCTGTCCCTGGACTTTAAATGTTTGCATAAAGTCGTGTTTAACTACCCGTTAGCTCTTGAATGACGTCATCTGAAAAGCATTATTGTACCAACGAATATTACGTGTAAATTCTGTATGTTTTGGATGACTTCCGTTAAGGAGAGAATTGAAGGGATCTGGTGGTGAAACTATGTCGTCTAGTTTAATCTTACTAGTAGAACAACATAGACCTTTGGACATATCTTTCCATCTCAGAGTTGAGCAGTATTGACAAACAACAGAAGGAGAGCCTATAGATATCGCTGGATCGCTTCTGTAATCAATTGTTGACACGTAATTCATTGCAGAATATTCTTTATTAGACCATCTATTACTATTAGTATTTTGTGTTCTACTAATATTAGTTAAATTTCTGTGCCGAATACGGTCGTTACGTAAACGGAGTTGTCTATCTTCAGACGTTTCTGTTTCCCTTTGAGCATTATGCCTATCACGGTCTAAAGATAAACGGACATCACGTTGTGTAGATGACTCTTGAGATCTTTGAGTAACGTGCCGCTCTCTGTCCAATGATAAACAGACATCGCGTTCCACGGACGTCGCGCTCTCTGGAAAACATGTCGTGCACGGTCTATTGATACACGAATTTCTCTCTCTTCAGCATTTTCGTTACTTCAACTTAAACGAAGTCTTTTGGCAGTCGACGTACTGCGTCCTATATTTGATCTACGTCGTATCATGATTATTGAAAGCAATTAAAAAAGAAAAAACAAAAACTTAACCAACGCAATTGCAAACTTAAATTGAAAGAAATACCTATGCCACTCGGAGACAACCTATCGCATTGAAAATCTGTTTCCTATAGGGAAACGCGCTTTTTTTTTGTCTCTGTTTTTTAGCTGTTAGCCGCAGATGGCTGTCACAGCTTAACCCGGACTATGTGTGAGCGCTGAGGGTTCTCAACCTGGTAAGAACTTTAAGCGACATCGCCTAAGAGCTCTTTCTGCGAAGAACTGACCTCGTCCTGGGGCGTCGCTGGTAGCAAAGTAGGCGTGCCCACGTTTGAATTTATGACTTTTTCGCGTCGCGTCTTCTGACTCCGGCGGCGGAGGCGGAAGCGTGGATATTTATGTGTTATGGCCGCGCAGGCCGTGTATGCTCTTTCTTGAGCGATAGTAATCTAATCGTCGGAGTCCATTAGTAAATTTCGAGGACGTTGGATCGCTGGGAAACGCGCGTTTTTTTTGTGCCTGTCTTTTAGCTTTTAGCTGCAGATGGCTGTCACAGCTTAACCCGGACTATAGATGATGATATGATATGCGTTGAGGGCTCTCAACTGGGTAGGAAACGCACGTTTTTTTTATGTGTCTTGTTAACCTCAGATGGCTATGACAACTTTACACGGACTGTGGGTGAGCGCTGACCCGACGGAAACGCGCGCTTTTATTTGTGTCTTTTTTAGCTGTTAGCTGCATATGGGTGTCACAGTTTAACCTGGACTATGGGTGTGCGCTGAGGGTTCTCAACCCGGTAAAATTTTTAAGCGATATTAATTAGCGATATTATTTATAGGGCTCTCCCTGTGGAGAACGGACCTCGGCTCAGGGCGTCGCTGATAGCAAAGTGGGCGTGCCCACTATTGAATTACTGACTATAATGCGTCGCGTCTTTCGTCCCCGGCGGCGAGGGCAAAGGCACGGATATTTATGTGTTATGGCCGCGCGGTCCGTGTATTCTCTTTTTTGAGCGATAGTAATCGAGTCATCGGAGTTCGTCAGTAAATGTTGAGGACGTCGGATCGTGGCTATTTTAGATGGGACGTAGTTAGCCGCCCCAACCACTAAAGGCTTGCATTGTGTCATGACAGAGGAAACGCGCATTTTTTTTATGTCTTTCTTTTAGCTGTTAGCCGCAGATGGCTGTTACAGCTTAACCCGGACAATGGGGGGCGCTGAGGGCTCTTAAGCTGGACAATAAGGAAAAGCGCACTTTTTTGTGTGTATGGTATAAAAGGCAATTATGTAGTGCAACAAATGCTTAAAGTAACTAACGTATTTTATTTGATAATGATTAATATCCTATGCTTCTAAATAACTTTCAAATTATCACGTTATGATGTGTCCATTTTCTTAAACATTAAAATAGGTATTATACGTTATCCGTAAAAGATAGACATATGCTATCGCGGACTTTTTTGTAGACCTATAAAAGATACACAATTCCACCATTGTTTTTGATATATCTCCAACTGATCAGACAGCATTTTCGATAAAAGCTCCAGGGCGACTTAATTTTTGCCGACCTCTTCGACAATTATAGTCATATTTCAACCAATATACACAAAACATTGATGTATTATACATAAAAACCTTCCCCATGAACCATTCCGTCGTTTAGTGAAAATTACATGAAAATCTGTACCGTAGTTTTTGTGTTCATCGCTTTCAGACTTTTTTCCGCTTTCAGTCTTTGACTTATAATATTTAAAGATATTATAATTATTGTTAACTACAATAATTTCGACACAATGAGATTTATTATAATAATACTCGTAAAAACTCGTAGCACTCGCACAAAACGAACACTGACTGGTCAAATTTTATTTCAAGTTTTCGTGGTATTTTCCAAACAAACTATTACGTGAGCTGTCAATTGCGTTTTGTTATAACATCAACATATGAACGTTTAGAACTGATGTTTTTTTTATTAATTAATATCATATTTTAATATCCTATATCCTATTCCCGACGAAACCTCCTCCTCCTCAAAAACGTAAAAATCGACGAAGACAAACTGAAAAAGTGTGAGTTGCGAGTGCGCAACTCACACTCACGAACACATCGACCGGTTGACTTTAATTTCAACGTTTTGCGGTATTTTCAAAACATAGACAACATTACATGAGCTATCAGTTGCGTTTTGTTATACCGTAAACGAATGAACGTTTAGACTGATGTTTTTTTTAATTAATTATAATTATTTTAATATCCTATACCCCATTTTTTTTATTTTCTTTGTTTATGTTAGATTTTTTTCTTGTGTTTTAGCTTATGTTTTAACTTGCCACCAAAATTTCCAAAAAAATATCATTAACAGTGATGCCACGACATGGCAACGATTTGACATAATGACGTACTTATGACCTTAAATGAAGTAATCAATGTAAAAAAGAAATTTGGCAAAAAAATCTTTGTAACTATGGCATAAAATCTTTTAAAAATAGTATATTCTTCAATATGATTCTTCACGTCTCGGTGAGTACTAACTGACGGGTGACATGGAAACTCATTTAATAAGGTGCTTACTTTACACATCGAGGAGAATGTTGTAAGAAATGATATTAAAGATTCTGATAAAAACATAAAGGCTGATGTGGAGAATATATTATATATTAAGATTTGTATATGAAGGCTTTTCTTTTAGTCTATTGATGTCTATTATTGGACACAGGCCTCTTGACAGAGATAATGTGATAATCGTCATACTCGTACGTGATGGTTTGCTGTTATGAGTTTGTCTAGAGAGTGCTGAATTCTATTCTCATATTATTAGGCGATTTTCCTTCCCATGGAAAAGTAAAAGATATTGAAATATGTATTCTTCATCCGTTACCATATCTGACGTGATAGATAAGAATATCATAGAGTTATATCACCTTTTTTGGTAGAGGAGACTTTATTGATAAGTAAGGACTTTACCGTGTTAGCGAAGTCAATGAATCGGTATTGCTATATCATATTCATTATACTTTTGTATTTCTTTGGATTTATATCACATAAAATACTGACAAAATTAAGTAATATTGTTGCATATATTGTAATAGCGGGAATATCTTAGGCACTAGCGCGGGCTTGTCAGTTGCTAGCGCAGTCAATTATATACGTTCAGAGAATACACGTCTTTTATTTAACAGTGGCGATGAGGATAAAAATCGGTTTAAATAGTATTGTAAAAGTGTGATAATAAGACGATTTAACAATAAATAAGTAATGTCAGTAGGAAAGCTGCACGAATTTGACATTAAAAATGGAAACTGGACTACGTATGTTGACCGTTTGGAAATGTATTTTAAAGCAAATAAGATTACCCGGCGAATTGAGAATACCGACGTTAATAGCATTACTAGGAGAACAAGCCTACGAATTGCTATCCAGATTATCCAGCCCCAGGAAGCCCTCGTGTTTAACCTATTTCGAGGGGGTAGATTTATTTCAACGGCATTTACAAACGAAACCGTCACTTTTAGCAGAGAGACATAAATTTAGACAAAGACGTCAAGTACATGGAGAAACAATATCTGACTACATAGCGGCATTGAAAAAACTATCACGGTATTGTGAATTTAAATCAAATTTAGAAGAAAACATAAGAGATCAATTTATTTGTGGCTTGCCTAGTGAACTGATACGGCAAAGGCTATTCGCAGAGGAAAATTTAAGCTACAGTAAAGCCCTAACATTGGCGAATACCTTAGAAGCGGCTGAGCGAGACGCCGAGGCCGTGGAGAGCACTCGAGGGCAGGCCCCAGAATCGACGGTACTCAAGATGGCAGTAAGTAAATGTTCAGCGTGTGGAAGTAGCAGTCATGGAGTGCTTACGTGCAGATATAAAGAATTCAAATGTTATCAATGTGGCGCTGTGGGCCACTTGTATACGGTCTATCATCTAGCCCGGGTATTTTTCAGAGGTTTATGGTGAAACTTTTTAAAAATGTACCCGACGTTGTTATATTCTATGATGATATTTTGATTAAAAATAAATGTTTAGATACACATTTAGCTAGTATTGAACAAGTATTTGATATCTTAGAACAAAATGTATTGAAAATTAGAGAAGATAAATGCGAATTTATGGCAGATGAAGTAAAATAATCCCTCAGCGCCGTACTGGCGCAGCGCACGCGCGACTGCACGGAGCGGGTCGTAGCGTATGCGTCGCGTTTGCTCACACCGGCTGAGTCGCACTACAGTCAAATACACAAGGAAGCCTTAGCTATTGTGTTTGCAATCGATAAATTTCATCTGTATTTATACGGCAGAAAATTTAAGTTACGTATTAATCACAAACCGTTGGTTACGATTTTTGGTCCTCATTCGGGTGTCCCAAATACCGCAGCGAGTCGATTGCAACGATAGGCAATCAAACTGTCAGCCTACGACTTTCATATAGAGTATATTCGCACAGATAAGAATACAGCTGACGCGTTATCAAGATTGATCAGTAGGCACAAAGAGTGTACAATTAAACAGAAATTATTAGAAACACCGGAACAAACTTATTTACATTTTGCCATAGAATCCCTTCTTCTGAATTATAAAACATTAAAGAAAGAGACCTCATTAGACCCAATACTAAGTCGAGTTGCAAGATATATTAATGACGGTTGGCCTTTGGAAGTAGATATTAACACATTAAAACCATATTTCAATAGAAAAATGAATTATATACCGAATTAGGTTGTATAATGTGGGGACATCGCGTTATTATACCTTTGACATGTAGGAATAAGGTAATTACTGAACTTCACGATAGTCATATGACTCTTTACTACTCCCATATGGGAGTAGTAAAGACAAAAAGCCTGGTACGGAGTTACGTGTGGTGGCCTGGTATCGATGAAGCTATCGAGATGGGTTGCCGCGCTTATACGGTGTGCGCTGCGCTCAGCGATGCGCCTCCCGCGCACGCGCCACGGCCTTGGCCATGACCTGACAGGGCCCTGGGCGAGAATACATGTAGACTTTCTAGGGCCTATAGCAGGGCACACTTTCCTCATCGTGATTGATGCTAATTCAAAATGGATAGAAGCTATTAAAATGAGTACTACCAACGCGCAGGCGGTAATAAAAGAGTTACGAAATATGTGGTCAAGGTTTGGTATACCTAAGCAATTAGTGAGCGATAATGGCCCACCATTTTTCGGGTCAGAAATTAGTAGATTTTTATACAACAATGGAGTCGAACATATTTTTTCAGCCCCATATCATGCGGCCTCAAATGGGGCTGCAGAAAGCGCTGTAAAAATCTGTAAACGGATTATCAAAAAAGCAATCAAAACAAAAACTGATATACATACAGCGTTATGCCGATTTATACTCGCTTACAGAAATGCAGAACATTATTCGACAGGGCCAAGTCCAGAAATTTTATTAGGGCGTAATTTGCGCATGCGTTTAGATTGTTAGAAGCCGGACCAAAAGGACCTAGTTAAAGTGCGCCAAGCTCGAACCGAAGCGACAACAGGTGGTTCACATAGACATTTTAAAACGGGTGAGACAGTCTGGTTCAGAGACTATCGCGGCGCAGATAAATGGGTTCCAGGGACGGTTTTAGGTATACTAGGATCTAACGATTATATTATAGAAACCACTAATGGAACTGAGGTACATAGACATGTCGATCAAATAAAACCTAGAGTAGTAAACAGCAGGAAAGCTATACAATCAACAGGGGATGGAAATGGTTGGAACTACCGACCAATTGAGCCCGTTAAGCGATATCGCCCTTCACTAGTTTACCCATCAGGTGCAATACACGTTGCACCAGTGGTGTTGCCACCGGATGCGCGTGGAGACGGTGTAACGGTGACGTATATACGCTCACCTGGGCACTTATCCGAAGCTCCTCGATTGACCGAGCCATACACGGAGACGGTCGAGACCGAGGACACTTCAAAACTAAGGACACCTATGCTAGAGACAGGTCAACAGTCCGATAAAGAATTAAAGCGTGTACGCAAACCTGTATTGCGATATGGTATTGAAGATAAGTTTTAAACAATATAATTGTTATTAATATGATTAATTTTAAGTATATGTATTTTAGAATAATATAAGTACTATTGTTAATTTTAAGTTTGTAATTAATATGTTGTATAAAATAAGGGTGGAGGTGTTGCATATATTGTAATAGCGGGTAGCTTAGGTACTAGCGCGGGCTTGTCAGTTGCCAGCGCAGTCAATTATATACGTTCAGAGAATACACGTCTTTTATTTAACATACCACATGTCAAAATACTAAAAGCATCATCATCATCACAGTCCATAAATGTCCCACTCTAGGGCTTGGGCCTCCTCCATAATAAGAGGGAAATTAACCTACTATATCGCGCTAGTCAGACGTGTTGGTACAGGGTTTTATTTCAAGTTTTCCTTCTCTCGCTTAGATGTTATATGCGTTTTATATCCCTTAGTCGTCTCGTACCAATATCCACGGGTAAGAGATGGGGTGGTGAATAGTATTCTTACTCCGTCACCACACGGAAAAAATTATAAAATATTGAATTATAATTCGAAGCAGGCACCTGACATTTTCAAGTTGCCGCCAAAACTTTTGTAAGTTATTGTTAAGCATAATTCTGCAAACTGTACACGATACTTGGGCATAAAATACTATGGGTATAATTTTGTTTGTTAGGCAAATATAATTGACTGTCAATTATTTTTTCTTTGCAAATTTGAAAGCTTAAATGCGAATGATAGATTTTAGATAATATAATACTTATTATCATAAATAGATTGAAGCACTTCGCTTTAAGGACAAAATTTAAATATGTAAACTGACTATTCTTAAAAGTATAAATATATATATATATATATAAAAGAAAGTTGTGTTAGTTACAAAACTTATAACTCGAGAACGGCTTCACCAATTTTTATGATTTTTACGTTTTTCAGTTTGTCTTCGTCGATTTTTACGTTTTTGAGGAGGAGGAGGTTTCGTCGGGAATAGGATATAGGATATTAAAATATAATATTAATTAATAAAAAAAACATTACAAAACATCAGTAACGTTCATATGTTGATGTTGTAACAAAACGCAACTGAAAGCTCACGTAATGGTTTGTTTGGAAAATACCACGAAAACTTGAAATAAAATTTGAACAGTCAGTGTTCGTTTTGTGCGAGTGCTACGAATTTTTACGAATATTATTATAATAAATCATGTGTATATATTGTGTCTATATTGCCTATATTGCCATCAACAATGCCGCGACCAATAAGATCAAATCTTTGCCAATAAAGCCGTAACACAATTAGAATGCGAAACATCACGAATGTAACCACGGCAGAAGAACAAGATATTGCTCGGACAGACCACCGCGTTAATATGGCCCGTCTTAGAGCTTCTCAATCACAAGAGTAAAGCGAGGCAGCCCGTGAAACGGCTCAGTTGACAATGCAAAATCGTCAAACAAATCTCAGAGATCAACATTTTGGAGGGGCGCAGCGTCCTCTACACCAACCGAGTAGGGGACGTTGTGCGAACGCCCATGACGTGCGGTGTCCCACAGGGGTCGGTCCTTGGACCCACCCTGTGGAACATCGGCTACGACTGGGCGTTGAGAGGGAGCCTCCCACCCGGGCTGGGCGTGATCTGTTACGCCGACGACACGCTCGTCACAGCCCGCGGTGGGACGCTGGAGGAGGCGGCAGGCCTGGCGACTCTCGGCACCGAAGAGATCGTCAGGCGGATCGAGGCGCTGGGGTTGAGGGTGGCCCTGGACAAGACGGAGGCCCTCTTGTTCCATGGGCCCCGCATGGGCCCTCCCATCGGCGTTTCGATCACCGTCAATTCGGTTGACATCAGCATCCGGGCCCATATGAGGTATTTGGGCCTAGTGCTCGACGGGCATTGGTGGTTTCGGGAGCATTTCCGCAGGCTCGCTCCGCGTCTCGTCGGCGCGGCGTCCGCCCTTTCATGGCTAATGCCGAATGTGGGCGGACCGAGCGCTACGTGCCGACAGCTGTACACGGGGGTCGTCCGGTCGATGGCCCTGTACGGCGCACCGGTGTGGGCGGGGTCCCTGACCGTCCGACTCAGGGCTCTTCTGTGGCGACCACAGAGGGCCATGGCGGTCAGGGCTGTACGCGGGTACCGCACGGTGGCGACGGAGGCAGCGTGCCTGTTGGCCGGGAGTCCCCCGTGGGACCTGGAGGCGGAAATGCTCGCCGATTTGTATCGGCGGGTGTCGGGGGTGCGCGCGGAGGGCGGTGTGGTCTCTTTGAGGGAACTCACCGCCTGGCGCGTTGACGCCCGCCTAGATGTCATTGCCCGTTGGGCAGTCCGGCTGGAGAGGCCTCGGTTCGGTGTGCGGACCGTAGAGGCCTTCCGGCCGGTGCTGATGCAGTGGTTGGAACGGCGGCACGGGGTGCTCTCCTTCCGACTGGTGCAGGTTTTGACGGGGCATGGATGCTTCGCCAAATACCTGCACAAGGTCGTCAGGAGGGAGAGTACACCGTCCTGCCACCACTGCGATTGCGACGAAGACACGGCGCAGCATACGCTCGAGGTTTGTGCCGCTTGGGCAGAGCAGCGTCGTGAACTCGTCGCAATCATCGGTGCCGACCTGACGCTGCCGACCATCGCCAGGGCGATGCTCGACAGCGTCAGGAACTGGGACGCGGTCGCAACCTTCTGCGAGGCAGTAGTCTCGCGGAAGGAGGCGGCGGAGCGCGTGCGCGAGGAGCGTCTCCTCGACGGCGCGAGCCGCCGCCGGCGACTGGGGCGGCGCAGGCGCGATTACCTGCGCCTGATGCCGCCCTAGCCGAGGCCGCGGGTGACTGGATCGGGGAATTAGTCCGTCACCCGCCGAGAGGCCGACCGCGTGAGGAAAGACCGACATCCTACCCGAGGGGGGGATGTCGGTCGAGGAGAGGGTACTCCTCAGGGGTATTCCGTCGGGCCGACCACTGACGTCAAGTCACTCTGCTCCGGTGGTCGGCCCAACGACGAAGGCGACGTCACGGGTGGGTTACGGGTGTGCGCGCTTACGCCCCTCTGTCACCCCGGATGGAGTGGTGCGAGGAGTGCGCCGACCGTAGCCCACCCCCCAAAAAAAAAAAAAAAAAAAAGAGATCAACATTACATAATTTTCAATGCGCAAGAAGAAAAATGTTGTATAACACAAGGTACTTCTTCGTCTTGCTGGCACGTTATTAAAATATTTGATTTTTAAATTTATATATTATTTATATATATGATCATAATAAAAAAATATTTTAATAATTTTGAATTAATCAAAATCTGCTTATTCATAAACTGTTAAGGGAACGAAATATGCTGGGTCAGCTTACTAGCTGCTATATTACTATATATGAAAGTATAAAACAAATTAATTTCTGATATAGTAAGATATATGTATCTCTATGTCTGATACAATAAGATATTGAAAATTAATCTGTTGAAAATTAATCTGCTGAAATTAATCTGTTGGAATAATATTTCATTTATTTTCTATTTATTTTTATTAGATTATATAATCTAATTAATTGTTATGAAATAGAAGATTTATTTAATGACGTATAATTGTTATGAAAATCGTAATGAATCATTGCAATGACAAATTCAAATTGAATATTTTATATTTTCAAATAAATAGTTGTAATTTAGATTAATGAAGTAGGACTACTTCAGTAACGACAAATTCTGAGTCTATTAACTACAAACAAATGCTATAGTAAGTTTTTCTTCTTAACAATTGTCTGTTGTTCTAATCGTTCGACAAGTAGCAGATTAGAGCGCAATAAAGCTGTAATCTCCACCCACAGGGTGGTTGTCTATTGATATAGCTACACAATAGCTAACTCTCACAAAATGAGCACAGAAACCAATGTTTAGTTACATAAATAGTTTGCATCATAGCTGGCAAGCGTACTATGAAAATAGTATAGAGAGATTATATCAAGCTAAGAAAGATGAGTTAAATATTATGTATTGTATAAGAGGTGATTTTCTTCAGTACTCCTTGCCAATACAGAGGTAAGACTCATTAAAAACTTGTAAAAATAGTAGGTATATGAAGTACTGAAATGTAGTGTATCAGTGAGAATAATAAATTGAGAAAACAATAATAACAGGTACTAGTGCGAATAAATGGTGGCCGGCTAAAAATATTCTCTACTAACTTCTGCCTGCGGCTTCGCCCGCGTAAAAGGTTACTTTCCTAAGGTTTTTCATCCCCTAGTTTTATTTTACCCCTTAAGGGTAATTTCTTTACGAAAATATTACGTCATATTTATTTATATCTAATCAATAACCTAAAAATAAGTTTCAAGCTTATGGCTTTAAAAATGACGATAATTCCTTACAACTTTTCATCTCCCTTTACAACCCTTTTTTGCATTAAAAAGTAGCCTTTGTCCTTTATTAGGCTCTGATAAAGGACATAGGCATCTGTGTCCCAAATTTCATTTAGATCGTTTCAGTAGTTTTGGCGTGAAGGAGCGACAGATAGACAGACAGACAGTTACTTTCGCATTTATAATATTAGTAAAGATGTAATAATATTACATATATTGTCCTGTACCTACTTGTACTCTAAAAGCTTAATACTGCGATAGATGTAATAAATAAAAATTTCACGGATCATCTGTAACAGATATTATTATTGTTAGGGATTACTATGCTAGTTATAATTAAAAGTTACAAGGGTATTAAGTACGGATGTTGAAGATTTTAGGACTAGAGGAAAACTTGAAAATTTGAATGAGAATTTTCATTTTGTTTCGTCATCGCATCTTAATTGTTTAACGGTTCATCATGCAAATTTTAATTGAACGTTAACAGGGTTACGGAATAGGACATATTACCACTGTTGATAAAAAAAATACTGCTATCGAAGAGTGTGTTGAAAACATAACATTTTTTTTATAAAGTGCAGAGCATAAGAAGTGATATATGGTATAGGTAATTTACATTAATGAAAAGTTATACAAAAATTTTTCTAATAAAAAAAATAGTTTAGTTATAATCAATTTATTAAACTAATATATGATGAAATTTTCTTAAAATTTAGCGGTAATATAAATTAGTTACACATATAAATTGGTACACGTATCATCTAAGCGAATTGAGATATCATTTTCAAACTTTTTACGTATAATTTTTATACTATATAAGTTATGTTTATAGGTAAACATAAGGCAAAGTTAAAAAAAAACGATAAAAAACTTACTTAACTATAGTTTAATTCATCTAGTAGACTTCATTAATAAATATCGAAAAATCAGTGATTAAATTTTGATGATTCTTTGAAGACGTATATGGATTTATTATTAACTTGGCAAAAAAAAAAATATAATTGTACAAAATCCACAACCTGACATTTGTTTCCCTCTCTGCTTCACGTGAAATGCCACTGAAATATGGTATAAAAATATCAGAAAATATGTTAGCCGAGATGATAGATAACATGTGGATAAAATAATCTTCAAAATTAATAATTTATATTTCTTAATAGTTATTGAAGCTATAGTTAAGCGCAATTCAATTAATTGCTATCGAAACTACAGTCATTTACAATATTAATACATTGTCAACAACTTAAGTATAAGGGATACTTACAAATGCTGTCACAAATGCTATCCGATGTTAATAAGATCTTATTTTCCTTGTTAAAGCATTTATTTAAGACTTTAGTTACTTTTGTAACGCTTATTATTACTTGTTTCGGCAAAGCTAAGAGGATTACAAAATAACGAAAGAAAATCAGTTTGTTTTGTGAATAACTTCTTTTACTTATAATTGAAAGACAAATAGAGTACTTACATGTATATTAGGAATACATGTTTTAAATTTAAAAATTTCCAAAAACTAGCTGTGTTTATGTATTTGTACGTCGAATAAAAACATCGGTCTTAATGTAATAATTACAGCGTAAAAGGGACAAATATATAAAAATAGAATATAGTTTGTTTTCAAGTGTCCTCAATTTATTGTACCCACCTCGAACTTTCTCTTCACCATCATTATCCTAGATTTTGGAGAAAGTGTCGCTATTTGCAGTCTTATAATATTTATGGCTTAGAGTTTAATAATAAAGTATCATCATCATTCTTTTACTCTTATCCCAATTACTTGGGGTCGATACAATATGTACTCTTCTTTCATAGTACATATTCTAAAAGTTATTGCCATAGTTTTATGACCGGCCGCCTGCCAAACGTCAATCCTCCTTTTTCTTTTCTTTTGCATGGTGGACCATGGATTTGGTCGCGCCCCGATAAATCGGTCCGGGGCGACAGAAGAGGCGGCGCGCAAACCCATGGATTCACCCTGCAAACGCCTCTTTTTGCCGTGCGAGCGGGCCACCTGTACCCGATCTTTGTCTTCGGTGGCCCGTCCGGCGGTTTACTCTTGCGGGTTCCTCTCGTGTCGACGCCCCGACAGCTTTCGCCGTCGGAGCGTCGCCCTCACGCGGTGGCCTCACGTCGGGTGACCGGACAATTCAACGTCAACCCTCCTTGGGAATGTTATTGTTGACCAAACGGCATCAGATGGAGTTAGCCCAGGTCGTTATAAGGCTCTTAGTCGTCTTTTACATCCACGAGCAAAGTGAGGGTTGGTAGTATTCGTAACCGCTACCATATAACCAAGGTTAATAATAAAGTATGAAGCTTTATATATGTAACTAGTACTATAGACGTGAAAGTAATGTCCATTTTCACCAACGATCGTCATCTAGACGATAAAATAGCATAAGATTACACTAAGTTATTCTTATCATACGTAAAATATAATTATATATACTACTAGCTTCTGCTTGCGGCTTCGCCCGCGTAAAATGTTACTTTCCTAAAGTTTTCATCCCCTATTTTTATTTTACCCCTTCAGGGTAAATTTTTAACAAAATTTTAATATCATATTTAGTTACATCTAATCAGTAGCCTAAAAATAAGTTTCAATTCTTCTGGCTTTAAAAATGACGATACTTCCTTACAACTTTTCAACCCCCTTTACAACAATTTTTTTACATTAAAAAGCAGCCTATGTCCTTTGTCAGGTTCTAAACTATCTGTGTACCAAATTTCATTTAGATCGGTTCAGTAGTTTTGGCGTGAAAGAGCGACAGACAGACAGAGTTACTTTCGCATTTATAATATTAGTAATGATTATTGAGGATTTTCGAGCCAAGCAGTGAGGCGTATATGAGCTGAGGAAATGATGACGTCAAATTTAATTTCCACAAAGATATTTTAAAAATGGAACGTTCAACGTTGCAGTTAAATCATTTTCGTTATTATCTCAGCACTGCTGAGCTTGAGCCTCGTTCAGTGTGTTAGGAAAATTGTCCAGTTATATTACAGATGGTTTTACATAGAGTTATATTTCGAGTTTTCCTTCGTTGCAATCACATTATCTGTTTACAAATTGTTTTTAATCATTATTAAATACATACATACATATCATCACGCCATATCCCTTGCAGGGTAGGCAGAGAGAACAGAGTGCCAGAGAACTCTATCTTTGCATACTTCACTCGCTTCCTCAACATTCATAATTCTCTTCATACACGCTCGCCGGTTTCGGAGACTCTTGACTCCACCTTCCAAAGAGATAAAATAAATATAAATAAATATTAAATAAATAAATTGAAAAAAAATAAAATAAACTGATAAATTATTAAATACAAATTTCATAAAAGATTTTCATTAGTACCTTTATTAACTCATCATCATCATCGCAGCTCATACACCCACTGTTTAGCTCGGGCTTTCTCCGTAGTGGCAGGGTAATTAACCTACTATATACCACGTTGGACAGACTCTTTATTAATTAAAACTTAACAAATATATGGAAGAAAAATAAATATATAGTAAATAAATTAAATAGAGAAATAAATACATTAATTTATATTATTATTAATTATACAGTAGTCAATGTGACAGGTCTTTACTTAAACAGCCAACATGCTGCATGTAAACATTAATTAACTATAATAATACCGTTCTAATGGGTGTCCATTATTAAAGTCAAGAATCTCATACTCATGTTGTGTGAAAATTATGCGAACCCTACTCATACTTAATGTTAAACTATGACAGGTTACACAACGATATAATAATTTACATAATGATGACAATGTAATAAATGTAAGAATAATTGATATGATGATTTAATTGCAAAAGCCTTGTAAATTATTATATCAATTTGATGTATTCTTTTTCTCAACTCATAAACGTTCCTTTGAGTACGGTCCGTCTAGAGAGACGAGGGAAATTGACTTACTCTACGACATTTATTTCCGTGTGGTGACGGAGTAAGAATACTATTCACCACCCCATATCTTACCCGTGGGTGATCGTACGAGATGACTGAGGGATATAAAACGCATATAACATATATGCGAGAGAAGGAAAACTCGAAACAAAAACCTATACCAACACGTCTGACCAGCGCGGTAGAGTAGGTTTACTTCCCTCCCAATATGGAAGAGGCCCGCGCCCAACAGTGGGACATTATAGGCTGTGATGATGATAATGATGATACGACACTGACGAGGCGAGTTGATGTAAAGTTTTATTTTAAGTATTTGTTTGTATATTATTTGCTTATGTCCCTTATTACCTTCCTTTTGTATACAGGAGAATTCCGTAAACTAGTCGCATAACTATAAAACGAAGAAGTAAAATTATCATCATCTATAAAAATCTCACGATTATGCTCGTGCCTCTTCCACAAAGAGGCACTGACTTATTATACTACACTGAGCAGGTGGGCTGGTATAAGGTTTTATTTCGATTTTTCGTCCTCTTCCATATAGGTTATGAAATTGAATATTAGATGATCTCTTAGTCTTATCTCTTAGGAATTGGTGAATTGTATTCTTACTCTATTATCACACTTTATATATTATTATTTTAGCGCTTGTCAGATGTATTGGTATAGGGTTTTGTTTCGAGTTTTCCTTCTCTTGCACAGATGTTGTATGCGTCTTACATCCCTTAGTCGTCTTTTACGATCACCCACGGTTAAGATATTGGGTGGTGAATTGTATTCTTACTCCGTCACCACACAGAATACGTATCATCAAAATATTTGAATTATATTTAAAGAGAATATTTAAAATTTTCCTGGTGCTCCAATGTTAAAGATCCAATAAAATCAGCAGGCTTACTGAGTTCAAAATTAACGACGCTCATTATAACGTTCACTGCGCCACAAACAAATAAGTATTGCAGCGCGCCCGTTTAACTTTGGAGTCGTATCGAGGTCTGAATTTAACTTGAAATGACAAACACATTGCCTCAATTTATTTGGACCCCTTAGAATTAGAGATATTATGGAGCTCCGTAGCCGCAACCGAAACTACTAAAATATTCAAATAATCTCAGATAAACTCGGGGTATATATCAGAAACGTGTACGTACTACTGCTTTTCTTTTAACCATCCGAATCGACAGCCTGGCGTGTATTTCCTCAAAGGTTTTAATACGAAAATCATCACGCTTTATAATTCCCTTTTACCCAAAAATCCAATATCCGTAACTGAAAATGTATGATAATTGAAATAATTTTTAGCCGTAAGTGTATCTGAAATCATTATAATGTTATTTCGATATCCGTATCCTTATCCAGATCGGAAATTTCATATCCGCAACATCCCTACTTGGAATAATAAACAAAAGTTTTCTCTGAAGTAACGATATTCTCATTCATGAGAAATCCTGAAGTTAAAGGAATACTTTGAATTATATGATCAGGTTATTAAATTACGGGACAATAATTAGTAGGGATAAAATCTATAACATAATGTATTTTTTTTCAATGTGAGTTGCGTTGAGTGAATGAATTAAGAATACAATGTGTTACTACCGCTTACGTCAAACGAATCAACTCAAATCAAGTAGGACATATATGAGCTGAGATGATTGATAATGATACGTAGAAACATGATGAAATGTGGGACATTATAATATTTAGTTGTCTTATACAACACCAACGGCTAGGATAGTGAGGGTGTATTGTGTTCTTACTGTATCACACACACACACGTAAAACATCCACCTATTTTATCAAGATCTTCTGAAATTTCTTTGTAGACTCTTATCTATATACGTTACAGAAATTTATTTTTCAAAACCTCAGAATATTTAAAACACACTTAAATTTCTTTTAAAGTTAGTATAAAAGAGTGTCATTTCACTTGTCAATACATAACAAGTTAAGTCCTGCGGGTTTCTTCAGGGAGTTGAACAAACGAGTAAGAAAAGAAACTAAAAACTTTTAACAATATCCCACAAAGCTAACAAGGCTGATTGTATTTGTGATTGTTTATTGGGGGAAAACATGTGTATTTAGTTTTTCTTATATATAGTTCAGTCAATAATATTCTAATATATTGACTGTCAAAAGATAAATCTAAGTAAGGTACTCATACTTTGCTTATGTAATTTTAAATCTCACACTACAATCATTCATCATCATCACAGCCTATAAATGTCCCACTGTTGGGCTCGGACCTTCTCCGTAATGGGAGGGAAATTAACCTACTATACCGCGTTGGTCAGAGTTAGTATAGGATTTTGTTTCGAGTTTTCCTTCTCTCGCATAGATGTTATATGCGTTTTATATTCCTTAGTCGTCTCGTACGATCACCCACTGGTAAGATATGGGGTCATCATATTACAATCATTACAAAACGCTAATTACTATTAAAGTTTATAAACATACATCAGGGCAAGATTTAGGCTGTAAGCAACAACACAGCCTATTTTGGCAATGATCTGGACATAACCTTATTATTACTTTTTTTTGCGTTGGGCTAAGGAGTGGCCACTCACGCCGCCAAATCGGTCCGGGGTGACGGAAGAGGCGGTGCGCGACCCCATAGAACCACCCTGCAAGCATCTGCCTTCACCGTGCGAACGGGCCACCGGTACTCGTTCTTTGTTCTGTGGCCGTCTGGACATACCCTACCCATTCCGTCCAGGACTATGGAAGGGCGGCGTGTGTCCACATAACCCACCGCGTTTAGACATTTGACATCCGTAGCTAGCCCAGTGTGTTACATTTTAGAGAAGCTTTTTTGTATTCTAAACCCAGAACCGTGGCGATGTTATATTAATATACCAGTCCAACATAATTCCATGAATAAGTACCATCAATATTATTGCACATTTGACAGCATAGTTCATTTGTGAACGTATTTACCATACATATTGAATATTTACGGAATCCATTTAGTTATAGCCATATTTACGGCATCCATTTAGTTTGAGTCTACGCGAATATTTTATTTTCATTAATCGCATGATTGTGTCTAGTTTTTTAAGACACGAAATATATTTAAAGTTACTTTAACTTGTAATTGTTTCTAGAAGTGAAAAATGTGGTAGAAATGTAAATGATGTTAATACTGCAATGCATTTTTTTAGAACCTCGTATTAGTCTCTTGCCTAGCGCTGGTTATCAGTGTTGGCATAGAGTTTTATATCGTTTTTTTTTTTTTTTTTATTAACCGTATTTATATTTGCGTTAGAAACAATTTCAATTTCATAGAATTACTATGCGCAATTTCATGCAATATTAAGTATTGCTCTATTACAGTTTTTAAAATCCGTTATTAACTATTATACGTAATAATGTCATTTTACAGTTATTGCTGGCCGATTATTGCCCCTCCCCTATTCGGTGTTCTTATAATTTATTATGGCTATAAGTTTCAAATGATCTAAACGTTTGATATATTTTTTAGTAATTAGGACAGATTCTTACGCAAAAACCTTCGTTTCCATGTCTAATGAATATCATATCATATAAAAAGAAAATTATTAAGACACAGTAACAAATTAAACAACAAGGATAACTACCATTAGTATTATAACGGGGCAGAGTTTGTTGCTCTTAAAGCTCTAATTTCAGAAACTAGTTGTGGTATTTCAAAATCATATTGTGAGAGAAATCCTGTGTATTAAGAAAAAGCAGAAGCCAAAGTATATAACGTATTTATTTAATCATCCGTTGTTTGTTTATTTACATAATATATAACAGCATATGTGTTTTGTAAATACTCGAACATTTCAGTACACTCATGTTCACTCTACCGTCGATACACACTCATGGTACAATAAAAAAGGTACTTCAAAATGTGTAGAATAGGGAGTAGTACACTAGACCGTTAATAACGGATATCGTAAACTTCGATGAGAGTGATCTTAAGTATTTTAATAATTAAATCATTAAATTTGATATTAATTTAGTATCCGAGATTAAATGGCGGCAGTTGCTTAGAAAATTTTTTAGCAATATGTATATATATATATACAGAGTGGAGACGTCAATACGACAATAAATGAAAACACCGTCAATACTAGTGTAAAGGAGTATTTTGAAACTATTAAAAAAGTCCTCGCATGCAAATTTAAAAAACAATTTTTTCGAACAAACATTTTATCATAAATATTGAAACAAAATAGAACACCGTTTGTAAATATTAGTTCACTAACCTGTGGTCGCCGCGCAAGCGGCGAGCGACATTGTGGTGTCATATTTTACAACTTCGAAACGTAGGTAAATACATACAATATTATTATATCTATATTGTCATCAACAAAACCGCTACCAATAAAATCAAATCTTTCCCAACAAAACTATAACGCAGTTAGAATTCGAAACATAACGAACGTAACCACGGCAGAAGAACAATTTATTGCGCGGAAAGACCGCCGCGTTAATATGGCACAACTCCGTGCTTCTTAATCACAAGAGTAAAGCGAGGCAGGCCGTGCTGTTGACAATGCGAAATCGTCGAGAAAATCTGAGAGATCAACAATTAGTTTATTTTCAAGGCATATGAAGGAAAATTCCGTATAACACAAGGTAATTCTTCGTCTTGCTGGCACGTTATTAAAATTCTTGATTATTTGAATTTATATATTATTCATATTTATTCTTGATTCTCCTACTCTTATCCCAATTACATGTGGTCGATACAATATGTACTCTTCTTTCATAGTACATATTGTAAAAGTTATTGGCAATAGTTTTATGACCGGCCGCCTACCAGATGTCAACCCTCCTTGGGAATGTAATTGTTGACCAAAGGGCATCAGATGGAGTTGGCCGAGGTCGTTATAAGGCTCTTAGTTGTTTTATACGACATCCACAACCAAAGTAAGGGTTGGTAGTATTTGTAGCCACACAGCTAAAAATAACTTAATAATTTTAAATTAATCGAAATCTGCTTATCTCATTCATTAACTTTTAGGCGGAACGAAGTGTGCCGTGTCCGCTAGTATATATATACATATACATTTATATATATATATATACATATATATATATATATATATATATATATATATATATATATAAATGTATATATATAGCCTTCTGTCTGGAGCCAGGCGATTTCCCACTTTGTTTACTCGCATATCCCGTTCTTTCTGTATTATCTGTTGACTCGCAGAGTTTTACCGACAGGTGTCAGCAACGCTAGCGAATGGCGGTAATATTTCGCCCAGCAATTTCATCACCCGGTGGGGCGACGCTCGTTGAGACGTTATTGCCATTTGTGCAGTTCAATTCGAGTGGCCTGTATTCGGTGTTTGGACGGTGGAGGCCCTTCGAACTGTGATGATTTTACAATTATTGCGATTATAAGGAGGACACGGTGCAATTTATAATCAAGATCTGCGTGACTTGGGCAAAGCAGCACCTTGAACTCATGGCAATCATCGGTACTAACCTGATGTTGCCGATCAGTTCTAAGATGATACTCGACAGCGTCAGGTGCTAGGATGCGGTTGTTAACTTCTACGAGACAATCAGAGAGGAAATTCTTCACGCTGATGCCCTTCATGGCTATATTGATATCACCCTAGCCGAGGTCGTGGATGGATGGACCGGGGATTAGTCCATCTATTACATAGAGAACGATTGCGTGAAAACGACGCGTCGGCGACATACCGAGTTACCGGTTAAATGTTTGTTACCAGGGCGTTGACGAGGATAGTAAGAGTAACTAGCTGGCACTGAAATCAAGGAATCAGTACCAGTGGTCAGTTCAAGGGCAATGGGGATAGAATACAATAAGTTATGGGACTGCGTGCCGCTTATTCTTCACTTCGGATAGAGTGGGCAGGATGAACCATAACCAGCCAAGAAAAAGATATTGAGGTTTTGGCGCCTACGGTTGGTTGATATATTTAACTAAATCAATATAAAATTAATAAATTGCTATATCAAAATGTTTTTTATCTACAACTCAACAACTCGTATTTTATACTTACTTCAGTACGCAGCTGTGGACCTACTAATTGACGTCGTGTCCTAGATTTCTAGGATGGCTTTTAAAACAAGGTATTATTTAAATGATATTTATTTGTAAATATTTATAGTTATTTATTACAAAGCAAGCTCTTACAATATAATTTATTATAACCACGTCAAATATAAAAAAATATAGAAATATTATAGTCTATCAGCCACCTCATATGTTTATAAATACCCGATTACGAAACGAAAAATGATGTCACAAGCGGGGTTCACACATCATTTTTCGTTTCGTAATCGGGTATTTATAAATAATTAAGCATATTAAATGCTAAAAATTTCAGTAATTTGAGCTCATATGTTGTTTTCGAGATTCAATTCTGATCCTTGATGATTACCAGTACCAGTAGTGATTCATAACTAATGTAACTTCTTTAGGACGGATAGTCTGTAAACTATGTACATAGCTATATCTATCTAGTGGTAGTACACCACAAGTGTGTGCGAAAACACAGAAAAAAATTCCGGAAAAATTATTTTTTACAGCAATTTTTGAGTTTTTCCACACACCATCGTATTAGGACAGTGCCTTGTAACGATAATTATATTATTTTATTCATCCGGATCGATTTTTTTTTAGCCTATGATTACAATTAGGACTAGTAGGGTTTTAATAAAATTGCGATATATTTTCTCTTTGGAACTCAAATATCAACAATAATACAGATCAAAATTAGATAAAAACTTGTTTTATATTATCTTTTCATTAAATGAAAATCAAGTTGAGCAAATTATGCTACAATTCATTGTGGCCAGAGTTCGGGAAACTTAACCAAAGTGGCGGCAGGTTTATGTGGCTACTTCGACACTTTTTCTAACATCAATAGAGTACGTGAGCTGTATAAGTAATCGGTTTGGATCGGAAATGGTTTGATATGGTATACCATAATGGCATAGCTGTATCCTAAGTAAGGCATTCCTTTCTGAGTTTTTAATTTGAGTTTAATAGTTAAATAGATGAAGGTATAGCAAAGGTAGAGTAAGCAAAATATTGTATTTATAGTCTATCTAATCTAAGAAGTGCACTTTGACAGCTGTCCGAATAAGTTGTCTAGGTATGTGAACCAAATAATCGCTATCGAAAATAACCGATTTTAATGAGAAATTGATATTAATTCTTTGTAATTAATAATCAGTTTATTTTTCAAAAAGGAGATGCAAGTGCTAAATTAATACTAAACAAATTTAATTATTTGAAATAAAACTACTTTTACGGATTCTATCGCGTTTGTATTTGATTTATAATTTCCCGACGTTTCGAACACTTTACAGTGATCATGGTCACGGGAGGACTGAGGTGTCTTACGTCCAATATGTCATTGTTATTACAGAAATTTATTTATATCTACCCTATAAGATATTAAATTTTGACCCACATTTTTATACAAAATTAATACAATTCATTGCCAGTACAAAAAGAGAATGATTCTATATATAAAATTTATGTTGTTTATGCTTTGTTATTATTAAGGTATTTAATTTATGATAATTATTATTGTGGCAATTTTACAATTTTTACAAAACTAACAAAAAAAAAAAAAAAAAACTATTCGGCTACTACCGGATCGGAACGCGGCCACTCTGAGAAAGATCCGGCGAGAAAACTCAGGAGGCATGATACTAATTTTATTATTGAATTTTTGAGTGGCATCCTACTTTATCTTACTAAAATTAATTAAATTAAAATTTAACTATTATTGTGGGTCAAATCTATACAATAAGTGCTCACAGTGTCTTGCAGTCTTGTGGTGGTTTTCTTAGTTTTATTTTTAATTAAGTGAATGACAGGATCCCAGCTTGATGATAATACCCAGCCATCCTCCCTATTGAAATTTTTATGTTTTTTGATTTCAATAGCCTCGCGAACCATTCTAGGAAGGTATCGGTGTTCTTTTGCGAGGATTTGTGGTTTATCAAACCTGATATAATGGCGGGCGCGGTCCTGACTATGCTCACAGACTGCAGACTTAGTGTGACGGCGGTGTTTCACATCAGCTATGTGTTCCTTGATCCGAGTTCTTACAGATCTCTTTGTTTGGCCTATATAAGAGAGACCACAGTCACAGTCTAATTTATAAACTCCTGCATCCTGTAGAGGGATCTGGCACTTGACAGGTGGTAAGAACTGACTAATCCTCTTCAATGGCTTAAAATAGGTTTTTATAGAAGCATGTTTTAGGATATAGCCAATCTTGTCAGTGACTCCTTTTACATAAGGTAGGACTGCAGGGAGACGTTCAACTGTTGGTGGTTTCACACGGTCTCCGTGACGGGGGCGAGGAACTTGCAGCTTGTTTGCACGTAGAACCTGCTTGACATGCTGCAGCTCCCCAGCCAGGTGTTCATCGTCACAGATTCCTCGTGCTCTCTGTAACAAAGATTTTGAAACGGTAGCTAACTGTGAAGGGGGGTGGTGAGAATCACCATTCAAGTATTTGTCTGTATGGGTTGCTTTGCGATACACTGTATGACTCAAGGTGTTATTGGGTTTACGGATAACCAAAATATCTAAGAAAGCTAAAGAGTTATTTGACTCCAGTTCCATAGTGAATTGAATTTTTGGATTAATGGAGTTAAGATGGTTAAGGAATATGGTTACTTTGTCTGATGGTAATATTGTGAATGTGTCATCTACGTACCGCTTATAGAACCTGGGTGTGACAGGCGAGCTTCTTAGGGCAGTCTCCTCGAAGTCCTCCATGAATATATCGGCAACAACGGGAGAGACTGGCGAGCCCATGGCCACTCCATCTATTTGCTTGTAGAATTCATCATTCCACAATAAATAGCCAGTTGTTAGGCATTGACGTAACAGTTCAGCATATTCCAAGGGCATATTATTGTCAGATAGCTTCTTAGTTACAGTTTTGATGCAATCCTCAACAGGTAAGCAAGTGAAAAGTGATGTGACATCAAAACTGACCATAGATTCATTATCAGCGAGATGTAGATCTTTAATTTCGCTAACAAAATGGTGAGAGTCTTTAACAAATGCACCAGTGTGTCCTCGAAGTTGTGAGAGGACCTTTGCAACCATCTGAGCTAATTTGTAAGTCGGTGTGTCGATCTGACTTACTATAGGTCGCAGTGGAACATTTGGTTTGTGTATCTTCGGCAATCCATACAGTTTGGGCGGTTTTGCACACGATGGTATAAGGTTTTTGACGTCTAGATGTAATGCATCGGAGTGTTTTTTAATTAACTTATTTGTATTGTTTACAATAGTATTAGTCGGGTCTGTTTTGACCTTTTTATACGTAGTTTCATCCGACAAAAGTTGGTTAATTTTTACATTATAATCCGACGTGTCCATTACCACGGTAGCATTACCCTTATCTGCGCACAGGATGACGATATCTGGTTTATTTCGCAAGTTTTTAAGCGCTAAATATTGTTTTTTAGGTAGGTTAGGTGTAGGCAGTTTACTTCGACGTAGTAACGACGAGACGTCTTGTCGAATAGCTTCCATATCCTCCTTTTGCACAGTATTTTTAACCAGTACATCTTCGACAGCGCAAATTATTTCCTCGTAGGGTATTCGGGTAGGTGTTACGGCAAAATTAAGGCCCTTTGATAATACTTGAATTTCTTCTTCTTCTTCTTCCTTTAATGGCTAAAGCAGCTTCAATAAGCCACCATTCTGCCAATGTTTGTTGGTTAGAGAATATGCTCAGTGCTTCAACAGGTGCAACTGTCTTGACTTGATTTTCTTGTGTTATTATATTTTCTTGTATTGGCTTGTTCAGTTGCACTTGATACAATTCCGCTAATGTCCGGTTCACATTAGTATCATAAACATGAGGTGGAGAGTGCTTAAGAATTTGATCAGTAATTTGGAAGAAACGTCAGCTGTGATGATTTGATGATTAATCTAAGGACAAAAATATACTATTCTAAATACTTTACTTAATGAAATTATATTAAGTTGAAATACTAGACTCAATTCAAATATGAAAGATACATAATTACAGTTTAATATGGTTTCTATTTATAAATTTACATAGAATTCGATTAATTACTGGTGAAAATACGAGGGATAAAAGTGATCTTAAGGAAGTTGGACGAGGGATTTTAGAAGGGAGAATATCATACAGTGAATATTGCAATTTTGGACAACTGAAAAAAATGTGATCAACGGTTCCTTCATCTAGCCCACATTCACACATTGAATGATCCCTGATCCTAAGTTTGGCTAAATGTATTGGGGTACAAGTATGACCCAATCGTAATCGACAGATTGTGGAAGTTATGTCCTTACTGGCTTGACGCATCTTAAAAAACCATGGTTTGAGAGGAATATCTGGTTGAATCTCCCCATAATAACTACCTTTTAATTTTCTGGTGAACTCCCAATCCTTTAACCAAGAGTTATGGAGGTGTGCCTTAGGGAGGAGACAAAGGTCACTACAGAATATCTTAAAATACTCAGAAGAACCAGTCTGTATGGCCGCTTTGGCACATGAATCAGCAGTTTCGTTACCAGGTATACCAGAGTATCCAGGTATCCAGGCAAGGATTATGTTGATGCCTAGATTGTGACAATTAAACAAGCTTTGTTTTATTTTGAGGATTATAGGAGATACGGAGTAGGAGTTAGAAAGAATAGATTGGAGGCAGCTTTTTGAGTCTGAAAAGATTATAGTTTTGTCAAGATTGTGAGATTGGACAAAAAGTATTGCTTCTAAAATAGCGATAGCTTCACCGGTAAATACAGAGGAGTAAGTAGGACATTTAAAGCTCAGGCATATTTTAGTTGAAGGAATCCAAACCGCTGCTCCAACTAAGCTATTTGGAGAAAGTTTGGATGCATCAGTGAAGATACAATTCCAACTAAAAAATTTAGAGTGAAGTTGTTCATTAAAAAGTTTTTTCGGATACATAGAATCCTTAGTTACTCCAAAATTTAATAAAATCATGGGTTTGTAAATTAACACTTCATAAGGTGTTGAATATAAAGGGTTTTTAGGAAATTGAAAAACAGGAACTGGAAGTTTGGTGAATTTAATGAAGCTGTGAAGAATGCAGGGAATATTGCCTACATCCAGTGAGGAATGTAAATCTGAGAGGTGCTTTAATTTTGATAGAAGTGGATGGTTGTAATTTTGGATTAATTTGAAAAGGAATCTATCTGCTAAATATTGCCATCGTAGAATTATGGGCGGCTCGCCACATTCAACCTGCATGGCATTTATGGGAGTTGACTTCATGGTACCAAGTATAATTCGAAGACACTTAGATTGAATTTTTGCTAGTTTATCACGGCCTGACTTGTTAGAAATATTTAATAAGAAAGAACCATAATCAAAGTGGCTACGAACTATTGCGTTGTATAGCAATTTTTGGGTATAGGGGTGAGAACCCCACCAGACCCCTGACAAAGAACGAAGAATGTCTACATTTTTTTGACATTTTTGTACAATGTATTCAAAATGTTGACAGCCTGTCATTCTTGAGTCAAGTTTGATACCTAAAAATGTTATATTGGTTGTTTGAGGAATAATATCACCATGTAAATTTAAACTAATGGGAGGAGATAGTCTTTTTTTGGAGAAGACTATTACTGCACTCTTAGAAGCTGACAGGGAGAGACCATGTTCTACCATCCATTCGCCAAGATATGATAAGGCCGAGTTTAATTTACCTGATGCCTCCTCTATAGATTTCACTCTCACATATAGAGCGAGGTCATCGGCATATTGGAGGACTTCACAGAATGAATTTACAGATCTTTCCAGGTCATAGGTATACAAATTATAGAGTAAAGGGCTCAAAACCGAGCCCTGTGGCAGACCTCTCCAGACAGTTTTGGGTGGTAGTAAATTTTGGTTGCATTTTACAATTATAGATCGTTCCATTAGCATATTCATTATGTAACGAATGAGCCTCTCAGGAATATTAAGCTGAAAGAGTTTCCTTCTTAGTACTGGAAGCAGCACACTATCATAAGCTGCTGCTACATCAAGAAAAACTCCCACCAATAAATGTTTAGTTTTGAGTGCAATTTGAATGTCTGTTATCAATAAACTTAAACTGTCAATGGAGCTAAAGCCTTTCCTAAAACCAAATTGGGATTCGGCTAATATGGATCTATTTTCTACTAACCACTGCAGTCTATTTTTAATCAGATGTTCCATAATCTTGGCTAATACCGATGACAGAGCTATGGGCCTTCGACTGGATGGATCAGAGGGATCCTTACCAGGCTTTAAAATGGGTATAATTATCTGTGTCTTCCATTGTTCAGGGACTATGCCATGTATAAAGAAATGATTTAATAATTCTAAGTATGTTTGTTTAATTTTATTGGAAGAATTGATGACAAAGGAGTAAGGTATGCCGTCAAGACCAGGGGAGGAATCCCTAAGTCCATCAAGAACTAATGTTAATTCTGAAAAAGAAAATGGAGAGTCAAAATTGTTGAGCAATGGAAGGAAATATGGATTTGAAGGAATGGAATCTTGGGTAGGAACAAAAGGGGGCGCTAGTTTGTCCATAAAGCCCTCTAGCCAGGATGATGGGTCATTATGTGTAATATTATTTGTATTATAATATCCTCTAAATCGTTTTATTTGATTCCATATTATGGTAGATGGAGTTTTTGGGGCCAAGTTTTTGCAAAAGTCTAACCAAGCAACTTTTTCTTTTTCCTAACCAATCTTTTCATTTTTGCTGCTGCTTGTTGGTAAATTAGAAGATTTCTTTCAGTCATGCGATAACAGTAGTTACGTTCAGCTCGTTTTCGTTTAGTAACAGCTTCTGTGCACTCTGAGTCCCACCAAGGTGGAGACACTCTAAAATTTTTATCAATTTTTTTAAGTGGGATATGAACAGCCGCAGAAGAGACTATATTTTCAACAAAAATATTGTAAGATTTAATGGGATCAGTTTCTAAGGGCAACATAGAGGAAGAGTTCAGTTTTACATCAAGAGAAGAAGAGTAGGATTGCCAGTCTGCTGAAGACAGCTTATATTTTAAAGAAGAGCAAGGATTGCGATAGGGTGAGATTTTATTAGGGATAGAAATAAGGATAGGAAAATGATCACTACCATATGTAGAAGAGAGTACTTTCCATGATAGAACAGAAGATAAGGATGGAGAGCATAAAGAAAGGTCGAGAGCACTCCTCTGGTTTTGATGTGGAAGAACTCGGCGTGTAGGAGAGCCATCATTAACAACAAATAAGTTGCATTCATCAAAAATATCCAAGAGAGAGAGGCCAAACAAGTCACAGTGTCCTGAGCCCCATAGAGTATGGTGGGCATTAAAGTCTCCCATGACAACCATAGGAGATGGGATGGATGAAAGAAGAAGAAGAATATCAGCTATTAATGATGAATTAGGATGAGGGATATATATGGAAACAAAAGATATATTTAAAGATCTGACACCAATAATATTAATGTCAGGAGAATGGTGGGGAAAGATAATTTGTGAAAAGTTAAGAGAGTGTTTTATAAATAAAGCGCTACCTGCATAGCCATCAGCTCTATCATCCCGTAGACATGCATAACCAGGTACACGAAAATGTGTACCCGGTATCAACCATGTCTCAGAGATGGCAATAACTGATGGATGAAATTTGGAAATCAAAAACAGTAATTCATGTTTCTTAGGATGTATGCTTTGAATGTTCCATTGTATGACTGTTGCTGGGTCCATATTGATTAGATAAAGAGACTAATTGTGTAATTTTAGAGGCTACGTTGTACGGTAAAGGATGAGGATTCATTAATATCATATTTATAATTAAACTTACAAGAGATTCTAACATATTTTCATTATGTATGTCACCTGTTTGACTGTTGGTTATAGCACAGCCATTTGGTAATGCTGATGGAGGGTCAAAAACAATGTTATTGTGTGCAACTTTATCAAATGATTGGTTTACTGGCTTTGAGTGAGAGGGCTTGCGGATACCCCTTGTGTGGGAACTTCTGGGGATGGAGTGAGATGATTGAGCTGGGGCGAAAGATTGTGAAGATGATATATAACTAGGAGAAGGATTATTGGGTACTGATACCTGAAGAATTTCTGAATACAGACGGGAAGCTTTGGGAAATTGCAAAGCAGCTTCCTCGTAGGAAATACTATCCTGTGCCATTACAATTTTTATGGATTTTTGTCTCTCTTGTTCAGGACAGCATTTGTTGATAGCAAAGTGCTTTCCTGAGCAATGCAAACATGTAGCCTCTTTCTCTTCAATGTCACAACTATCTCCTAAATGTTCTTTAGAGCAACGGAAGCATCTAGGTTTAGATCTACACTGAGCTCTAGTGTGACCAAATCTGGTACACGCATAGCATTGGATAGTTGGAAAGTGATAAATTTCTACAGGGAGAGATGTGTAAAACAAAAATACTTTTGATGGTAATGTCTGTCCTTGGAATGTCACTACTACAGACTGAGTAGGTATCCAGGTAGTATTGCCTTCACTGACAGTTTTCCTATTAAGACGTCTAGCTTTTAGGACTTTTCCACAGCCAGCAGGGAGTTCTAAAAATTCTGCAAACTCAGACATAGGGATATCGGCAGGCACTTGGCGGACAATCCCCATGCGGGTAATGTTATAAGTTGGGATCACTGCTGTATATTTATGTAATGGTAAGATTGGATTATTTAAAAAATTATTGGCCATGTCTGCAGAGGAAAATTCTACCGAGATTTTATTTCTACCTACTCTCTTAACACCATCGGCACGAATATTTGTAATTTTGTTACTTTTTAAGAATTGACCAAATTTGATTGCCCTGATGGTAGTACCGGCTGATAAATCCGGTTCCGTCCGTGATACGTGTACAATATATGGCCCCTTATCTGCTGAGGAATACGTCAAGCCAGTAATAACAATAGATGCGTCTGTATAAACCGTGTCAATGGAAGCTGAAGCCAACTCCGGTACCGTGATAGTTTTTTTGGCCGGTAATTGGTCGTCAGTAATTAGGCGGCGCTTAGTAGCTGTGGTAGATACAACCTGATCTGGAGGATCAGGAGGTTTAGGATCGGGATCCATGGTCAAAAAATTTGTAGATTGGTGAGCCCCCAATTCAATTATAATGATATTAACTTACCTACATCAATTGAATTATCACAATCTGCTACTAAATGAACTAAAAACTAAATTAAAATGATTTTTCTTGAAAAATAAAAAAAATGACTATCGGACTTGTCAAATTGCTCCAACACGTTTAGTCGCTAACGCTTTCGAACGCAGAATCTATATTCTACTTGAATTTCGGTTTCATCTAATGTTTGTTGTGACAGATTTATGACAGCGCGATCTGCGTTTGAGTTTATGGTTGACAGGCGCGTTCCGTTACCATATATATTCTGTTGCGTTCCGTGCTCAACGCGAGATTTTCGGTTACATAACTTTTCAAATTTTGTAACATGATTATTTTTGCATCTGTTATATTTAATTATTTCGCGCTTACCAAGATGTTGGATGCAACTTTCGAAATCGGAATCGAAAAATTTAATTATTTCATCATAAAATCTATTCATCAGATTTAGTAGGATTAGGTTAAGTAAAAATAAAAACTGGATTTGAAATTAGCTATTTATTCAGAATCATTACTATTACTTGAATTATCATCGTCGCGAACATTAATAATTATTTCCTTATCAATAAAATTGTCGAAACGTATATCTCTGTAAAAATCTCAATTCGATTAAATATATGATTCTAATATTTTTACCGATTATTTAGATATTCGTGAATTGGATGTTGTCAAGCACTACTGTGTAGAACGTTATGACGTGATATTGTAAGATCGTCAATAATACTATTTATCATGTTATTTCAATTTTAAATTAGTTTTACGAGTTTCATCATTACATTATTGTACAAGAAACTCACCCGCAACATTAATTATGTAAATAACTTAACAGTTCTTTAAAATTTCAGATTTATTGTTTGCAATCATGTGTATACGTTTGACCAAGGTCAAAATGCACTTCTTAGATTAGATGAACTATAATAACTTATCATTATTAAAGAAAATATTATTAAAATCGTTTGAGTGATTTCAGAGATTAGAGATTTTTTGATGCGAGAATTGCGACACAAGATTATCTTATATATATATATATATATATATATGTATATATATATATATATATATATATATATATATATATATATATATATATATAATTCTTTATATATATATATATATATAATTCTTGTGTACGTGTGTATGTCACCAAACTCCTCCTAAACAGTTGGATGGATTTTTTTGAAATGTTTTGTGTGTGTTCAAGTGGATTTGAGAATGGTTTAGATTCGCAATTGGACCCGGTAGATGGCGCTGCGATCGAGTTTATTCAAGGACTAATTAAAATTCAAGGACTTGGAGTTAAAATATTCTGATACACTAGATTTTCTCCTGAAATCTTATAGGTATCTCTTTTTATAAATGTATTCAAATAATTTGTCACCATATTAGACACCGGTAGCGTTTCAGCTTGGACATTATCTTGCCCAACCTACTCTGCCTGTTTCTGAAAACTTGCATCTTGCAAAAGCTGGCAACCACTTTCAAATTTCTGATGCGACCGACCAACGCTCTAACGACAGCTGACATCGACAAGTCAACACGAATAATTTCAGCAAGTTTACGACGCTACGGTGCCTAAACCATCCAACACATCAACCGTATGTTGCCCCGTGTCTTCGCTCTTATACTGCATGTTGCCGAATACAAATATTGGTTAAAAAGAACCTGCGTGAAAACCCAAGCAAAGCTGCTACAGTCATACTGCAAAATGAATGATAACATTCTAGCGAACATGTCTTTGCTAAGCAGCTCCTCCACGCAAATAATGATAGAACCCAACCTGGGTAGCTAATATCCATCAAAGTAGCCCGGCAAGCACTTCCGCCTCTAAATCTCATAGAGAATTACCGAACAATGCCATTCCACTTTGGTCGATATCGTAAGGTAAGATAAAGTTACCTGAAAACAAAACTCTATTCTAACCTGCCTGCCATGTGTGGAGTTCAGTTGCCTTCTATTTGTAAAATGTACTGTTATGTGAAACATGAATAGTAGTTATTTATATATGTGCTAAAAAGACAAATTTATTTTCTTTCAGAAATCTATTAACTATATTGAAATTTCATTTAAAAGTTCTATAAGAAGCAGTTTAGTTTGAAATATTTCACTATTATTTAAGTACAAGAATAATTATTTAATTACAAGCACACGAAAAAGCTTTATTTAGGCAACTATGCAAAAAAAAATTGATCCAAAATTCGAATTCCAAGTGACAAATACTTCGAATTTATAAATGTTGTTCTCCTTTTTTATCATATAAAGGTTCAAGGAAATTTAATCGACATTATAAAGTAAAGCTCAGTCTGCTTGTACATTTTAAATTAAAATTAGATTTAAAGACATTTACGTAAATATATGCTCAAATACTTTGCATTCCTATTATTACTGTAAGAAAAGCTTTTACGCTTTCTATTAAAATGCCGCTCTAGCGGGAGATTTAATATAAAAAGAAGCGTAAGTAAACTTTTTTGTTGTTTTACGGGCCAGCTAAAGGCTACCTCGGTGTAAGAGCAAAAGAGAAATTTAATTCCTTCAAAACGTCAAGAACAGAAGCTTAAAGTAAGAGTATTTTAATGACGACTTTGGTCGTAATATTGTTATCATTACTGTATAACTATGTCGTTCTTTTGAGATTAATTAACGTTGTTCTCGACTTTATTTTCTGAGACATTTAAGCAGGGATTATACAATTCCTGTGGCTTAAGAATTCTCTTCAATTATTATTGTAATAAGTAATAGTCGTGTAAATAGATATGTATTCTTGTGTTAATATACTTATTGAATGAAAATTTCTTATAATGACTCAGAACTAGTATTATCTAGTTAGAATTATATAGGCGCTATATATATGTAACTATAAATAATACATATTATTAGAAGTTAGATGTTTTCAGATTAAGTAATCATACATTTGTGGCTTCGGTTAAAATAGTGTGACAAAGAAAAAAAAAATATCCTATCCATTTTCGAGACTTTTACAGTGTAATTGTTCTAAAATATATTAGAAAATCTATGCCAATATCTCGCACCATTACAGAATTTGTATTTGCCTATAGGTAACTGTTTGCGCAGTCCACAAATACGACGTGTTTGTAAAAATTATAATCCATTCATGCATCAGTGTGTAGACGTCTACTGTTGGACATAAGCCTACCCACGAGAATGCCACTCAGAACGGTTCTGCGCCACTAGCAAGCAGATGTTTCCTGCGACTTCTTAAATGTCATCAGTCCTCTCAGTAGGGGTCATCCAGTCATCCTACGCTTTGTCGTCCAACTCGTAGTCAAAACTCGAGAACCTTCAATGAAAAATGAAATATTGTTAAAAAAAATGTGGCCTGCTCATTTCCAATTTAACGTACTAATTCTTAGAGCGAAAATTATAATGTGTATTAAGAAATGCCAACAAGTGTATTTATATTTTTTGAAAATTAAATTTTACTTAATATGGCAATATTAAGTAAAACAATAGTTAAAATGTAAATATTATCACCAAATGGCGTATTAAAATGTAACTTTGTAACTCTATTCTTTAATGCAAACATTTATTTTGGTAAAGGTATTTATCTTTTGTTAATGAGCTGTGTGGTAGCGGCTACGAATACTACCAACACTTACTTTGCTTGTCGATGTCATAAAAGACGACTAAGAGCCTTATAACGACCTGGGCCAACTCCATCTGATGCCGTTTGGTCAACAATTACATTTCCAAGGAGGGTTGACCTCTGGCAGGTGGCCGGTCATAAAACTATTGACAATAACTTTTACAATATGTAGGTACTATGAAAGAAGAGTACATATGTAATGTTATCCCAAGCAATAAGGATAGGAGAATGATAAATGATGAAGTATTTATTTTTGTCATAAGAACGATTTCCAAAAGAAAGAAATAACTTGAAATAAAACCTACCAACTGAGTGATGATTTTTATTACTATATTTAATACAGAAGACAGAGAATGAGGATGGTGTCCGATGGTTTACTGTGTGAGACACAAGGAGGTTTCAGGAGTGGAAGGGGATGCATGGATCAAGTGTTCTCTCTGCGCAACATTGTGGAGAAGCATCCGGCTCTAGGTCAGAGGGTTTTCTGCAGTTTTGTGGATCTGGAGAGAGCATTTGACACAGTTGTACGAAAGGAACTTTGGGACATTTTACCGGAGTATGGTATTAACGGTAAACTGCTATAGGCTGTGCAGTCCAGTTACATGGGCTGTAGAGCCTGTGTGTGGCTGGATGATGGAATGTTGCCTTGGTTTGACGTCAATATGGGCGTAAAGCAGGGGTGCGTTCTGTCACCCAGGCTGTTTATCATATATCTGGATAAATGTCTCCAAGGGTTGAACGATATGAATGTGGGAGTCCAGATGGGCTACTCAGCGGTCACTGCTCTGCTATATGCAGATGATGCAGTCCTGCTGGCACAGTCAGCGACTGACCTGCAGACCCTAGTCGACACAATGACAGAAGATTGTAAGAAAAGGGGTCTACGCGTGAATGTGAGCAAAACCAAAATAATGGTCTTTGAAAGAGACGAAGCCAGAACAGATGTAAGAGTAACAATAGGTAATGATATACTAGAGCAAGTGGATGAATTTTTTGTATCTTGGATGTGGATTTAGCCGAGATGGAAGGTACACCACTGATATAGAGCGAAGAGTGAATGCGGGAAATAGAGTGAACGGAGCGTTGGGGCAACTTCTCGGCAGCCACCACCTCAGCCAGAAGGCACGTGTAGCAATACATAACGCAGTGCTTGTCCCAACATTACTGTATGGAAGCGAGAGTTGGGTATGCAGAAAAGAGTATGAAAGTAAAATTAATGCGGTCGAAATGCGATCTCTGCGGAAAATCTGTGGAGTTAGGCTGACCGACCGCATTCGTAACGACGACGTAAGAGAGCGAGTAGGTATGAAAGAGAGTATTGGTGTAAAGATGCGAAAGGGAATGCTCCGATGGTTCGGACGTGTGGAAAGAATGCCGAACGAACGTCTGGTTAAGAAGATATACAATGCGAAAGTGGAAGGATGTAGGTACCGAGGGAGACCTAGACTAACCTACCTAGACCAGATCGGTCATGTACTGAAGGAAGGTGGAGTCAAGAGTCTCCGAAACCGGCGAGCGTGTATGAAGAGAATTATGAATGTTGAGGAAGCGAGTGAAGTATGCAAAGATAGAGTTCTCTGGCACTCTGTTCTCTCTGCCTACCCTGCAAGGGATATGGCGTGATGATATGTATGTATGTATTTAATACAACTTTCCACTATCCGTAAAAAACCTTCCATATAGAGAAATTTATTAATATTGCGGGTTATCATATCACAGCTTTTATTTGCAGCTGGTTAGTGTTAATCTATCACTGGCTTATGCCAAATGGATTAGTTTGTCAGCAATGATTAATATGAATGTGGGAGATGCGATGTATCGCCATATAATCAATTTAAATTTCACTTGATTCTGATAAAGTATTAAGGCAATTAATATAACGTAACCTAAGTCATAGTGCTATTATTTTAATTGCAACTTCCTTCATATATCTTCTTATTTTATCTTATCATAATATATATAAATTACGCTTCACGTTGTTTGTCCGCGCTGGACTCCTAAAGTACTTAATCGATTTTAATCGAATTTGCACAGTATGTGTAGTTTGATCCAAGTCAAAAGATAGGCTAGTTTCCATCTCCATTTATAGTCGCAATATTATATGTATACCATATATATGTATATATATATATATATATCTCAAAAAACTAAAAAACATTTTGTTATGCGTCTATTATAGATGTTACCTAAATTTTAAGTATCGTTAATGAAAACTGGGAATAGTGTTCTACTTGATAAACTGAAGAAATATACAGCCTCGTTTCTGCACGTCTACTGTAGCTTTGAATATTTAAACATTAGAAATTTCAATATACCAGTGCTTATACAGCGTTATATTGCAAATATGTTTAACGAAGTTTAATTAACATAAAGAGACATAGCATGCCTAGAGAATTTCCAGTCACAATATCTTAACAATGTAATTACATTATATATACGATACTTAACTATTTCATACCTTAGAGTAGAAATTATGTTCTTAATTTTCTATGCCTCTATTCTATACATTTACTTTATCTCTACTCCCTCTACATACGTGTAGTATTGTTTTTTTATGACTTGATATACCTATGTCTGTATATATATATATATATATATATATATATATATATATATATATATATATATATATTGGACTGGACATCTACCAGACGTCAACTCGTATATATATATACATATATATATATATATACATACGAGTTGACGTCTGGTAGATGTCCAGTTGCGAGCCTTAACTAAAATTCTAAGAACATATAATGTTTTCCTTCCACCTCTATTAGATACAAAAAGTATAGACCGCCTGCTATGCTACTATACTATCATTACATAAATTAGAATAAGATTGAGAGGATGGTGATAGCCTGTACAACTTAAATATCATATAAATGACCTGGCTTATATTCGATTATAAGAAATCCTACTAAAAGATAAAATATGCTTATATCTCTAAAATATTAATCCATAGGTATATATGCTTTAAATTTATATAAAAATACAATAACTATAACTTATTCCCCTCTAGGCCTATGTTGTCATTTATTTTAACTTCAAGCGCTCACATCTGCAGCACCTCTTGAGTACCTTTTTTTTTTTTTTCACTCCTCGCACCACTCCGTCCGGGGTGACAGAGGGGCGTAAGCGCGCACACCCGTAACCCACCCGTGACGTCGCCTTCGTCGTTGGGCCGACCACCGGAGCAGAGTGACTTGACGTCAGTGGTCGGCCCGACGGAATACCCCTGAGGAGTACCCTCTCCTCGACCGACATCCCCCCCTCGGGTAGGATGTCGGTCTTTCCTCACGCGGTCGGCCTCTCGGCGGGTGACGGACTAATTCCCCGATCCAGTCACCCGCGGCCTTGGCTAGGGCGGCATCAGGCGCAGGTAATCGCGCCTGCGCCGCCCCAGTCGCCGGCGGCGGCTCGCGCCGTCGAGGAGACGCTCCTCGCGCACGCGCTCCGCCGCCTCCTTCCGCGAGACTACTGCCTCGCAGAAGGTTGCGACCGCGTCCCAGTTCCTGACGCTGTCGAGCATCGCCCTGGCGATGGTCGGCAGCGTCAGGTCGGCACCGATGATTGCGACGAGTTCACGACGCTGCTCTGCCCAAGCGGCACAAACCTCGAGCGTATGCTGCGCCGTGTCTTCGTCGCAATCGCAGTGGTGGCAGGACGGTGTACTCTCCCTCCTGACGACCTTGTGCAGGTATTTGGCGAAGCATCCATGCCCCGTCAAAACCTGCACCAGTCGGAAGGAGAGCACCCCGTGCCGCCGTTCCAACCACTGCATCAGCACCGGCCGGAAGGCCTCTACGGTCCGCACACCGAACCGAGGCCTCTCCAGCCGGACTGCCCAACGGGCAATGACATCTAGGCGGGCGTCAATGCGCCAGGCGGTGAGTTCCCTCAAAGAGGCCACACCGCCCTCCGCGCGCACCCCCGACACCCGCCGATACAAATCGGCGAGCATTTCCGCCTCCAGGTCCCACGGGGGACTCCCGGCCAACAGGCACGCTGCCTCCGTCGCCACCGTGCGGTACCCGCGTACAGCCCTGACCGCCATGGCCCTCTGTGGTCGCCACAGAAGAGCCCTGAGTCGGACGGTCAGGGACCCCGCCCACACCGGTGCGCCGTACAGGGCCATCGACCGGACGACCCCCGTGTACAGCTGTCGGCACGTAGCGCTCGGTCCGCCCACATTCGGCATTAGCCATGAAAGGGCGGACGCCGCGCCGACGAGCCGCGGAGCGAGCCTGCGGAAATGCTCCCGAAACCACCAATGCCCGTCGAGCACCAGGCCCAAATACCTCATATGGGCCCGGATGCTGATGTCAACCGAATTGACGGTGATCGAAACGCCGATGGGAGGGCCCATGCGGGGCCCATGGAACAAGAGGGCCTCCGTCTTGTCCAGGGCCACCCTCAACCCCAGCGCCTCGATCCGCCTGACGATCTCTTCGGTGCCGAGAGTCGCCTAAGTAGCTGCCCGAACCTGACCGTAAGCACAATGAATTTGATATTATACCTATTTTGTCCTTACATTTCAAACATGGAATTTTTTTTTTATAATAGATAATAACTATCGAGTATTCTCAATTATCTAAGCTTTGACTTGAATTTGGTAATTAATTTCCGAAGTATGTTTATGTTAGTTTGGAGTAATTAGTAAAAGAAATAGTACAAAAAACCGCTTTATAATGATATATATGCCACGAACTGCTATGAGGGTGGACGGATTAGGCAACACTCCGCTGTTAGGCCAAAGGTGAGAGGCATTTGCTTATGACGCGCTGTTATGAAGCCTCATTAAATTTCTTCGTATGATTGGACGAGTTAGAACACAGAAGACTAAAAAAAGATCATATATTTTTCACTAATAAAGCAAATTAACTAATAAGCATTTACTACTTAATATAAGCCTTCCCACAAGGTCGCATGGTGCCATAATCGCCATCACAAGCAGCTCGGCAATTGTATTTAATGTTATGAATTTTCTTGGAGAGTGCTTGTGGCAGTCTTAGAACTCCCATGGCAAAGTAAGAGGTGGTAAAATTGAATTCTCAACAAGTCACTACACGCAGGTGGTGACGGACGTTGTTATATTCTCATAATTAACCAATTGTTAATTATTATTTACTAAAAAGTTCAATTCACGAATTGATGCAACATTACTTCAAGAAGTTGTGCGCCTTGCACAGTATCAAGACCTTTGCATGGCACTTTGATAGATAATTTCTCAGTAATCATATTTGTTTAAATAAAAGTCAGTTGGAAACAAATACATAGTTAACCAATAATATGAACTAAAAGATCCGTGAACTACAATATACTATTAGAATACATATCTTAACTAAAATACATTATACTAGAATACATTATACTAGAATACAGAACACTAGAATAGAATATATTATATTAACGAGACGAGTTGACATAGACTTTTATTTTGAGTTTTCTTTCTTTCGCATTTATAGTATTTGCTTGTGTATAAACATTACATACGTCTTTACTTGACGTAATAGTACATTACTGCAGCGGCCAGTAAAAGAGGCATTGACGGACGAACGAGTAAATGTGGGCCGAGGCGAAACCGAGGCACACATACGTAAGTCCATCAATGCCCAGTTGTGGCCAAGGCTTTTATAGTACTTTTCTCAAATAATACGCGGAAATTAAAACTAAGTAAAACTGTATTCATGACGAACAATGAACAACATTTTTCACGTGCCACAGGGTTAATTTGTTTTTTTTTCCATTATCAAACAAGTTTCTTATTCAAGCCAATTCGAAATTTAAATAAAACTGATAAGTTGCCTATTTAATTGCCATGTTTTGGAGTAACAAATCGTTCCATTTTTAAAATACTCGATAGATATGATTTTACATGTATTATTGGACTGACCACTGGAACCGACTCTTTGACTCCGGTGGTCAGTTTGGCGGGTTGATGTAAAACTCTTTTTTACGGTGGGCTATGGAATGTTCACACCCTGCTAATTCCGTCCGGGGCGACAGAAGAAGCGGTGCGTGATCCCATAGACCCACCCTGCAATGTACCTCTCTTCTCCGAGTGAGCGGGCTACTGACACCCGGTCTTTGTCTTCGGTGGCCCGCCCGGCTTGACGTAAAACTCTGCCAGTACGGCAGCATTGTGTAGTTAATTTCTTTTTTAGAGATAGGCCATAGGTGACTTCATTGACGTTCAACCTCAAAACCATGCCTCGTACGCGGGCCACTTGGGTGGGCCACCGTTACCGAGTCCTTCTCTTCTCCGAGCGTGGTAAATTATCATGGTTCATTTCTTTCTCACAGTTGAGGAGACTCAAGCTCAAAAGTGATGATGAAGACTCTAATATATAGAGAACTTGTTCTGGTTAACACTTAACCGCTTAATTAATATAATGATTTTAGTTTTCAACATAGTTTTACGACGTAGTTCTATAATTATGAATTTTCCCAAACTCATGTTCATATTTCAAGATCCCTTAGGACCAATATGTGCTACATAAACTAAAATATCGCTCAATGAATTTGTAATGACGTTTTACGTACACCTAGCATTACCGGCTTAGGCTTAGCATCTCGCTACATGTTCATCTTAACGATGATAATAGGGTATTACGAGGTTATGGTATGTGTATATTATATATTTAACTTAAATATTGAACACATTATTATTATCTCAACATAATTTCCATTTACTTCTAACATCATACTATGTTTATACACTGTAATCTCAGGAATTACCATATATATTTACACAACGTTTTCATCATTCTCTTACTCTTATCCCAATTACTTGGGGTCGATACAATATGTATTCTTCCCTCATATTACATATTGTAAAAGTTACTGGCAATAGTTGTATGACCAGCCGCCTGCCAGACGTCAACCCTCCTTGGGAATATAATTGTTAATCAAACGGCATCAGATGGAGTTGGCCCAGGTCATTATAAAGCTCTTAGTTGTCTTTTACGACATTCACGAGCAAAGTAAGGATTGGTAGTATTCGTAGCCGCTACCACACAGCACTATATTTACACAACGTTTTATCGTTAGAAATTCATCAAGAAAACTTATAAACTAATATAAAACAAAACACTGTAGCTCACCAGAGTACAGTCTATAGATATTATCAAAGTAGGCTAAATGTAGAATAACACCGGAATGGGAGTACCTATGGAGCGATCAATTTCAAACTTGTTGCGTGTGAAACATCTAATGAATTATTATTTGAATAATAAATGTTTTACTTTTAGTTGACAAATAGTATTTTAGCGTTATATATTTTTTTTTCAACTAAGTTTATAACATTTTATATTATGAGGAATTGTTGTGATTAGATAAAGCCCTTAATGATATCGAAGTCAGACATATTCGTTAGTAAATTAGAATGTAATACTTAATATATCTAATATCATTAAATGAGCAATTCTTATATATATATATATATATACATGCACATATATAACAATTTTCTTGAAATTTAGCATGCAGGGGGTTCCGGGAACGATTAATCGATCTAGCTAAGTTTCATTTGTAGAAAGTATCGCTTTGTCAATATTTTCAGGTAATGAAAAAATATAATTTTGCGTTGGCTGACAACTACTAAAATATGAAGGCGTCATTAACACACCTGCATTGGATAATCGAGCAGTCTAATCGAGGCCGGTTCGGATGCTGTTTCTGCTTTTTATTACTTTTTGGTTTTATTTTTTTATTATTATTTAATTAATTATTTTTATTCTATTTAAATACCTACGTCTTTAAACACACTAAAAAGAAAATACCGAAAGAAAGCTCGGTCATCCAGATATTATTAAATTAAAAATAGAGAATTGGTATTTTATTAGATATATTTTCTTTTTTTAAACACAGATAAAAAAAGAGAAACCAATAACCACTGCGTGTTACCAGCGATGACTTACGGAACTGAAACGTGGTCTCTAAATGTTGGCCTCATCAAAAGGCTCAAAGTTGCTCAGCGTGCTATGGAAAGGGCTATGCTCGGTATTTCTCTACGTGATAGAAGCCGGAATACGGAAATCCGTAGAAGAACGGGTGTAACTGACATAGCCCGAGGAATTAGCACGTTGAATTGGCAATGGGCAGGCCACATCGCTCGATGAACCGACAATCGTTGGGTAAGAAAGCTTCTCGAGTGGAGACCATGAATAGGACAGAGCCGCGCAGGACGACCTCCTAATAGTTGGACTGACGACATTATCAAGGTCGCAGGAAATAGCTGGATGCAGGTGGCGCGGGAGCGTGTTGAATGGCATTCTCGTGGGGAGGCCTATGTCCAACAGTGGACGTTTATGGGCTGATGAATAGATGGGAAAAAAAGAGTGATGTGTGACTAGCTTTTGGCAACGTTTTTGCTGATGGTTCTTTTTTTAACTCAGTTCAAGTATTTGGAGAACAGAAAGATGCAAGAAATCGATATGTTCGTTGTAATATTGAAGTGCCATTTGTAATCTTAATATTAATATTCGCTATATTAGTCACTTATTATGAATGTACTTATCATCAACATAATCATCATTTCAGCCTAAATATGTCACACTGTTGGGCTCGAGCCTCCTGACAATGAGAGGGAAATTAACTTACTATACCGCGCTGCTCGAACGTGTTGGTATAAGGATTTATTTCGAGTTTTCCTTCTCTTACACAGATACCATACGCATACTATATCCCTTAACCGTCTTTTACAACATCTACGGGCAAAAGGAGGGGTGATGAATTGTATTCTAACTCGGTCACCACACAAGTATATAATTGTACTCATATTGCCAATATTATACCAACATTCATCATCATCATTTCAGCCTATCGCCATCCATTGCTGGACGTAGGCCTCCCTTGTGTTACGCCACAGAGTGTGCTACTATACCGCTTGCATCCAATGACGCCCAGCAACCTTCACCAGGTCCCAATATTATCAAATCAAATCATGAAACTCAGTGGGCTCGTCATTTTTTTTTAATTATATATTTTCACGAAAGTGATTGATTATATGTTTAATTTATGTTAGCTCCGGTGAGATGCTCTTCGAGCAAGGATTTTTTTTTTAATTTTGTATCTAATACAAAATTAAACTAAAAATATATATAAAACAAAAAAGAAACAATGGCTGGACCAGATCCCACAAGTGGCACCCGATCACGAGTTAACTACTAGAGCAGCCATCACGCTCCTCAACCACATTGGAGGGAAGGGCGAGACCCGCTCCAATATTATATAAATAGAGCCAAATAAATCTAGGTTATGATAATTAAAAAGCTTAATTGACACTTTCAGCTTAATGTCGCCGTGAAAGGTTTTAAATTAAACAATCTCAAATAGTCCCACCAGAGCGCTAGTATAAAGTTCACAAATTAACATTTTAATTGATGATGCTGTAAGGTTTTCTTTGTTTTCGTCGCTATTTTCATTCACGTATATTTGCCGAGTTCTACGGTATAATCGTGGGCAAAATAATATTCACAACTTTAAAAAAAACTAAAGTATAAAGAGAAATCAATTTAATATTGCAGATTACTTCACATCTCATATTACATTACAACTGCAGTAAAATAAGTTGCGTCCTTGCTTGTTCGCTGTAGAAAGATAGGCAGGATCAGTGATAATTATTTAGTTATTATATATATAATATTATCTATCTGCTGTGTGGTAACAGAGTACGAATACTACTAACCCTTACTTTGCTCGTGGATGTCGTAAAAGACGACTAAGAGCCTTATGACCGGGGCCAACTCCATCTGATACTATTTGGCCAACAATTACATTCCCAGGGAGGGTGGACGCCTGGCAGGCGGCCGGTCATAAAACTATTTACAATAACTTTTACAATATGGACTATGAAAGAAAAGTACATACTGTACCGACCCCAAGTAATTGGGATAAGAGTAGGAGAATGATGATTTATTATTATTAGTGTTGCACTAGATACCAACTGCTATCCGGCTTTTATTAGAAAATTTTCACGGGGATAATTTACCGCGAATAACTTTGGAGAGCACCTCTCTGCTGGTTTTTGCGACTCTCACGGAGAATTAATTGACTGATTCATTATAATCTTAATTCTATAATATATGAAAATCTATTTATAATTCAATAGTATAATTATAATACAGTATATTCACAATAAAAAAAAGTTAGCACGTCGTTTACGGTTGTTTTTACTAAAGACAACAAAATTTCATGTAACACCTAAAGCTATTTCATCAATATTACGTATTGAATATCAGTTAAACAATTGACATTATACATATGTGGATATTGGATTAAGTATTACCTAATATCCAGGTGAAGTTGTTGAAAATGGATATTAGATCTATATATACAAGTCTGACACAGCCAAATACATAATCTGACAACCAATAACTCTGACATAATGATTTCTAATGTTTACGCGAGTATATAATATTTGAAATTAAACTACTGTTATCATCGTTAATACAGGACTTGGAATAGACTTTTGGACGTAAGTTACCTCAGTCTTCTCGTGACCTTGATCTGTAAAGTGTTCGAAACATTGGGTAATTTAAAATTAAATACAAATGCGATAGAATCCGTTAAAGTAGTTTTATTTCAACCGATAACTCTATTATGAAAACTACGATTATAAAGCAAATAAAGTTGCAGAGTAAATAACTCACAAAGAATGAAAGAAAATCGAATAATATATACGAAGTTTGAGCACGTACAAATCCTTAAATCCAATACTGGCACCGCAGTTATAATTTCAAGAAAAGTTATTTATCTTTTTAAAACTTTTTTAGCTGTTTTTTTCCCTGAATTTAGTCATCTTATTAGGCGCAAAACACAGAGTAATCGAAGCGAGTTATAGATAAGCTATCTAGGCATGTTTATTCAATCATTATGTCATTAAATTTACCTTCGCTTTTCTTGCAAAGTAGTTGAGTGTCTCACTTATTACATGCCTCATATTCCATAGGCAATCTTCTTCTTTCTCCTACTCTTGTTCTAATTACTTGGGGTCGATACAATAACGACGCAATATGAGATTGAAAAAAATATGTTTAATTGTAGGTCATTTATTTCACTGTTATTTTTTTCGAAATGAAAACCTTATTGAGAAATAAAAAAGTCATTATTAAAAATTAATAATTTAATGTGATAACTTTAAGAAAATGTAATTCTATTTTGTGACGGAGATATATTATGTTTACTTTAAAGACACGCCTAACCCATTCATTGTACATCACAAATTCTATTAGTTTTCTTGTTTTCGTGCCTTTGGTATTACATAATTTAGACGCATTAGCGAAGGTTAATATTACAAAATTTAGAGTATCTAGATAGTCTAGATAGCATGTTCGTATATTTATTCAAACGATGGTATAAGGATTGCCTTGTTAATTATTCATACGGCCAAACTGAAACTTTTATCAATATTATGAATATATAAGGATCAAAAGAAACGAGCATATATTTGATCACAATCCTGAGGGTACATCGTATCCACAATTTTCTTTTATATATATTTTTGTTATTAATATAGACACCCCCTGCACTAAGGAGTAATCCTTGTATTGCGGGGGACTTTACACACATGCAATTAATGCAGACAAATTACGGAACAGAACAGACAATTACCCAAACCCAGAACAACACTTTGTGGATCGCACAAAGTGTTGTCCTGCGTGTGAATCTTAATCACTAATCTTAACCACTACACCATCTGTGTAGTCTAATTAATAGGAGAATTGGTGGATACGGTGCAAAGAAAAATACACAATCACTATATCTTTCTTTCCCCACGGCACATTCACAACTTTTTGAAGTCATATGTATAGTATACCTATGCTGTGTGATAGCAGCTACGAATACTACCAACCCTTACTTTGCTCGTGGATATTGTAATAGACGACTAAGAGCCTTATACTCGTAACGATCAGCGCCAATTTCATCTGATGTCGTTTGGTCAACAATTACATTCCCAAGGAGGGTTGACGTCTGGCAGGCGGCCGGTAATAAAACTATTGCCAATAACTTTCACAATATGTACTATGAAAAAAGAGTACATATTGTATCGACCCCAAGGAATTGAGATAAGAGTAAGACAATGTTGATGTATAGTATACCTGAATTACTAATTATCGTTATCTTTAACTGTAAAGGGAAATATTGCGAAGATATATATATGCACAACTAAAATATTTTCGTAAATAGCTGACAATACGTCGGGGAGCTTACGTTATCTCGTCAGTTATAGCTGTGATGAACCTCTATGATATATTTAGTACCAACAATTATCCCCACATTGGGTCTAACCTTAAAATCATTATCCCTGTAGGTTGTAGATATTAGATTTTCTTCTGAATGTTCTTATACTATAAGGCCGACTCCGATTATTACTATTGGGGCTAATAAAGGCACGGCTCTACTATTTTTAAACTTTTATTCACGTTATTCTGTCGTTTTTAGGGTTCCGTACCCAAAGAGTAAAACAGGACTCTATTACTAAGACTCCGCAGTCCGTCCGTTTGTCAGTCACCAGGCTGTATCTCATTAACCGCGATAGTTAGACAGTTGAAATTTTTAGAGATGATGTGTTTCTGTTACCGCTATAACAACAAATACTAAAAAATAGAATAAAATAAATATTTAAGAGGGCTCCCATATAACAAACAAGATTATTTCTCCTTTTTGCTAGATATGAATAACCTCAACAGGTAGACGAATGCAATATTCACAGAATATTTAGTTATATAATCACTTCAGAAATAAATAACTAAATTAAAATAAAACAAATTTATAAATATTTGACAGGAGCTCCCATATAACAGACATGATTTTTTTGCCATCTATACTAATATTATAAAGAGGAAAGGTTTGTATGTAAGTATGTTTGTAATGAATTGGCTCAAAAAGTACTTGACCGATTTAAATAATTCTTTCACCAAATGCAACATTATCACTAATTATTATAGTCTATTTTAATTGTAAGAAAAATATAAGGATCCCTACTAAAATACAATAATGTTACCCAAGGTGTAAAAAAACGCCCATAAAATATCTTTCATCGCATGTGCTGCAAAAACTATTGATAATAGAACCAAAAATGTTCCACAATATTAAAGAACATATCATATCTACAAAAATGTCGTAATAACATGTGTCTAACTATTGTAGTTATGTCACTCTAACTACTTTTTAACATTTTAAAATTTAATGGAAATTTCGACCATAATCAGACGAAGTTATTTATACTTTTGCCTTAATCCTTACCTAAATAAATGACTTTTCAAGCAAGGCTGTTTAAATACCTGTAAATAACTGTTTATTTTATTAAAATCGGACACTCCATTCGAAAGATATTACGAGTTTAATAAAATTGATATAAAATTAATTTGCCGCCGTGACGCGCCGTTGCGACGAGGGCGGAGTGCAGGAGAGGGGCACATCTATGAAATAGGTAGCCGCGCGGCTCGCCCTGAGAAATGTAAGCCCTCCCAATATGTATAATGGATGGACTTTTGGTTATGGAATTGCGAGACAATGTGATTGTAGCTAATATCATCACCAGCCCCGCGGCCGGACAGCTTGCTCACTTTCCGCGGATCCCGATGATACCGACGGATTGTCCTATATCTTTTAATTTTTTTTTTCCTGTAAAGATATCGTTTGCCCTTACAATAAATAAATCCCAGGGACAAACTTTTTCTATGGTTGGCATCGATCTAAGAAAAGAGTACTTTTCTCATCGTCAACTATATGTTGCACTTTCTCGAGTAGGGTCTCCTGAAAATCAATATGTTTTATTGCCATCTACAAATACCACTGCTAACATAGTGTATAGTGAAGCATTAAGGTAAAAATGGAAAATTTAAATATAAATCTAATAAAATTTAAAAGTCTTTAAAATAAAATATGTACTTGAATAAAGAAATGATACACAAATAAAAAAAACTACATTAAGATAAATAAAAAATATAAATCAAAAAGGAAAAACAAATGTAAAAAAAAACTTAGCACATAAGTCGGGATGCTATATTTTTTATTCTATGAAATATGTGATAATCAGTACTTATACAGTAATAGTAGGTATATAATGTATCTAATTATTATTAGTATACCTATACTCTAAACCTCAGTGAAATGTTTTTAAAAATTACCAGTTGATGTCATTTATTCTGTTTACTCATTTTGTTTTCAAACATCAACCCAAGGGAAGCCAGCGATACACTATTGCTAAATACATTATTATTTAGGTATGTCCTGCATTTACTGTACGATTACGCCAAAATGTTTAATAAATAAATGTTCACCCGTGCGAAGCCGGGTCGGGCCGCTAGTCTTTATATATAATCGTACGGAACCCTTCGGCTCCGGAGTCCGGCTTTCACTTGGCCGGATTTTTTATTTTTAGACGCATGAAAGATACTTTGTGTGCGCCAATATTTGTAATGATCGACTGCAAAGTTAGTTATTAGAAACGTAATAAATGCACAACTAAACTCACATTCATATTAAATTTTTTGTTACACGTGTAAATAGATAGACTCGAGAGGATGCCCGCGAGGGTAAACCTCCGGGCGAGCCGCCGAAGACAAAGACCGGGTGCCGGTGGCCCGCTCGCACAGCGTGGAGAGGTACATGTAGGGCGGGTCTATGGGGTCATGCGCCGCTTTTTCTGTCGCCCAGGACAGATTAGCGCAATAAAAAAATTATATACATGTAAATAGATAGTATATTATATATTACAGCTATGACTAGAATGTTAGTGATATAAGTTATCAATCAAACTACCAATTGCTCATGCATAAGAGTGATTGCAAAAAAAAAATACGAGCGAACTAATGAAGAACACAAGCGCCTTATGTATAAAACATGAATTAGTGTCATTTCCTACGGAATATATGAGAAAAGTTTTAGCTGTTTCTGAAACTTTCTTATAGTATGACATCCATTGATCTGAGGGTTACGTAGGTGCAGTGTCACCACGTAGTTTCTATATATATATTTATAACATTTTGTAAGTATTCCTTATTTAGTAGGTATGTAGTAATATTTTTTTTCTTTTTATCTGTCATATTATAAGAATTATTTGATACTCCAACCAAACCAAACTAGTGCTCCAACAAAACCAAAATAGTGGTATGACCACGCTGAAAGATCCCTGTCTACAGCCGCGGGCCGGTCCGTCCGGGGTAGTACCACACTCTCGCAGAAGATCGACGTTTGAGTAATAGCAATGTGCTATTGCGCTTCGTTCGGTAAGCGGGAGAGCCGGAAGCCCAACTGGGTGGGTTTGGGGATTATAATGGTAGGTAGCGGCCTAGCCTGGCCCTGGTATAGCAAAGGTCTATGGGCGGCAGTGACACTTATCATCAGGTGTGCTGCTTGCTCGTTTGCCACCATAAGCAATAAAAAAAAAAAAAAAGCAGTAGATATTTTCATGTGTGAATAATTTCATTTTCATATAGCAAAGCGGGTAGTTTTATAATTTAATTACTTTTATTTTAATTGAAAATCATTCAACCATAGCTGTTTTCTTTATAATACTCGTAATTGCCATTGACAACGCTTTTTTGAGAGTTATTTTTTTTTATATATGTTACTTCTGCCTGCGACTTCGTCCGCGTGAGTTGGTCGTTAGCCCAAAGTAACTATTCCACGCAGATGAAGTCGCGAACAGAAGCTAGGTAAATACGCGCGCAGTACTTGATCATTATTTTGCTGTGATGTTAATTTAAAATTACGATATCTCCTAAGTTGTTCATCGAAATCTAATGATGTAAAGGTAAATTTTATTTTAAATTAAATAATAAGTATTTACTCGTATTTGGATAAAGATTAATATCATATTCATAAAAACACCTCGCAAATATTACATTATTTTAGAATAAATTGGATTATCATAAAAGGTTATAGTGAGCCAATTCGTAGAGATAAACATATGCTTTTATCTTTTTAATTTTTTTTGGCGATGGGCTATGGTGTGGCCACGCCCCGCTAATCTGTCCAGGGCGACAAAAGCGGCACACGACCCCAAACAGACTGCACAGATGGCGTAGTGGTTAAGATTCCGACCTTCCTTGCCAGTGCCGTGGGTTCGATTCCCACGCAGGACAATACTTTGTGTGATCCACAAAGTGTTGTTCTGAGTCTGGGTGTAATTTGGTTGCGTTAATTGCATGTTTGTAAAGTCCCCCGCAATACAAGGTTTATTTCCTTAGTGCAGGGTGGTGTCTTTTTTTAAAAAAAAAAAAAGCTCCTCCCTATATGTACCTCTCCACGCCGAGCGAGCGGGCCACCGGTACCCGCTCTTTGTCTTCAATTGCAATGCAATTTTATTTAATATTACTACCAGATCTTGCTCAATTAAATAATTAAGGCGCTTTATTTATTGTGCATATTATAGCATGGACTAATAGTAAATGCTATATAATAATAATAGTAAATAATATAAAAAATATGAGGCGTGCACTATTGGATTTTTCAAATTATAATTTTAACTTTTCGCGGTATTTTCCAAACAAACCATTACACCCCGTAATGACGTGGGCTGTCAGTTGCCATTGTTTACATCATCAACGAATGGACGCTTAGAATTGATGTGTTAATAATTTTCTTTTTTTTTTGTTTATTAATATCATATTTTAATATCCTATATCCTATTCCCGACGACAACAAACTCAAAAATAAATAATCATAAAAATTGGTGCAGCCGTTCTCGAGTTATAATTGTTGTAACTAACACAACTTGCAGTTTAAAATGTAATTATTATAATTTTTGAGTACCTGGATGATTTAGATTTATAATTAAACCATATTGGATATACATATACCTACTTCGAATGGATACCGAACTTGTTTATAATGTTTATTTCTTAAAATATTTATTTGATGGTTTCAGATCCACCTGCGCCTGATGCTGCCTGAGGCTATGGCTGACTGGACTGAGGATTAGTTTGTCACCCGTGGAAAGGCGAGCCCGCGTAAGGGCGACTCGCCGACGCCGGGGCGTCGACTCAAGACGATGCTGTAATAATATGCTGTAATCCATCGGACGGGCCACAGCCAAACAGACCGGGTTCCAGTGGTCCGCCCTTACGCCGTTGCAGAGCAGATTATGGGGTCACTCGTCGTCCACTCCGGTGCCCCGGACGGATCGAGCGGGGTGGGCCTATACCACATAGCCTGCCACCAAAAAAAAAAGCTTTCAGATCCGAATCATAAACTTTCAGGACGAAATAAAAAATAATGGCATTCTCTAAAGTGGGCTGTGTAATGTAGCTTTGTAACTTTTGATATCTGTATAGAGACAATTACCAACTATTTGCATATGTTTAGAAAGTATTTTATTACCGAAAGAAGTAAAGATGAAATGAAAAATTATATATTTTTTTAAAATGTATTAATATGTAATATTTTTATATTCAATAAGTGTACTTTTAATAACTGTGTGGATATATTGTGGTTATAATATAATTAGAAAATGAGAACAAAATAAAACGTGATAATCATAGAATTATTGCTATTAGTTAGGATGTATGAAATGTCTGTGTGTTGGTGGCTACGTATACTACCAACCACTACTTTGCTCGTGGATGTCGTAAAAGACAACTAAGAGCCGCGACCTGGGCCAACTCTATCTGATGCCGTTTGGTCAACAATTACATTCCCAAGGAGGTTTGATGTCTGACCGGCGGCCGGTCATAAAACTATTGCCAGTAACTTTTACAATATGTACTATGAAAGAAGAGTACATATTGTAACGACACCAAGTAATTGGGATAAGAGTAAGAGAATGATGAATTAGGATGTATTAAAGTAGTTTGCCTGCAATTTTTAATTAAGAATTAAAAAAAAAAAGAAATTGTTACCCTACATTATATAGTCTCCGGCCTATGTATCTAAATTCATGCAATGATATATGTAAATACATAAATCTTAAAAGCGAGGCTGTGGAATATATTACTTTGTTGCTAATAAACTTGTTAGTTTGATTCATGGAAGCATAATGGCGCATACAGCTCAGCAGTTTGTTACATATATTTAACAAGCGTAAAATTGTTAATGATTGTCGCATGCGCAATTTATTATACAATCCAATAATATTTTATTTTACATTATAATTGAAATAAAGCTATAAAACATAATTTTTTAAACGCGTTAATTTTTTATATTTAGGGGATTTGAATACATCTTTTTCTAATAGTTAACCCATTTATTGAAATATGTATAAAGCATAACACTGTAGCATAATAATGTAGTTGTGAAAATAAATTAATAAAAAAAGACAAATAGTAAGAATTAAATAGAGTTAATGCAGCTGGGCAAACGTTATTTCTGCAGTAACTGTTGAAATAACAACAGTTATTATACAGTTGCTACAATAACTTTTGTAATAATACTTCTATTAAACTGTTTATTTAAACTGTTTAGAATTATGTATAAAACATAATTCTAAAATACACAAAAATTTTAAATAAAGACATGGACCAGAACGATATATCATCCATGCAATAAATTGATTTAAGTCCACAGTTAGTCTTTGAAGCGTAAATGACACGCTAAATAGTTTCTTTTTTATTGCTTGTGGTAGCAAACAGACTAAATCACACCTGGTGGTAAGTGTCACTGCCGCCCATTAGGACCTTTGCAGTACCAAGGATATAGCTACGCCGTTGCCTACCAATATATATCTCAAACCCTCCCCAGTGTGTCTGCCGGCTCTCCGTCACCGAATGAAGCGCCATAACACAAGTCGACGACAACGACGACGACGTCGATCTTCTGCGAGAGTGTGGTACTACCCCGGGCGGGCCGGCCCGCGGCTGTAGACAGATAATTGTCCACAGTGTTGCTGCCCATTCTTCATGTAAGCCCTTAGTTTACTTCTCCTTCTAGAAAGTAGGGAGTAGTGACAACGATATGAACAACATAAATATATAAGTAAAACAATACAGTTAGACAAGAGAGTCCTCCCGTGATAATAAATATTGAAAGTATTTTTATAGTTACAAGATAATAGTTTTATTTGATCAAAGGCTCATTGACACCATGAAAATTTCTTACCGGCATACAATACTATTGAAATAATCATTTCAGCTCATATATGTCCCTCTGTTGGACTCGAGCCTCCTCCATAGTGGGAGGGAAATTGACTTACTATACCACGCTGGTCAGACGTGTTGCTATAGGGTTTTGTTTTGAGTTTTTCTTCTCTTGAAATTTAATTTAATTAAAATAATAAATGACTTGTATCCTTTAAACACAATGAAATAAAATGCACATTCTTGCCTCGCTAGACAATTTTCAGTGCAAGATTGTTCTTCGAAATATGTAAACAATTGTAATGCTGTGACCGAAATTTTATTAGTAGCAATCATAGCTACTAATGAAATTGCGGTCACAACTATAGTAATCACAAAATAAAAGGCCCGTTTTGACAGTTCACGCCCAAGAAGTTCTCTATTTTTACCAATCGAAATGTTCTGAAGGTAATTACATTTTTCATTGATGGGTACCGCCCACTCGTCTATGTGCGGAGCATAACGATTTTTTCATATTGTCCACAGACTATTAATAATCGGTTAAAGAAAAAATAAATCGATCAAAATATTTTCTTTTAAGGTGGACTAGGGCTTGTCCGGTTTTATTAATTTTAATACTAGTGTTTAGAATTACTGAATTATACTAGCTCTGTATTGATCTTTACTGAAAGTTATGAGTTTGGAGCTAACAAAGTCATAAATTGGGACAATGTCATATTTGGCGAAGAAATTTGGCTGAATTCGAATCATACCGTGCCGCAGTCGTGGACGGACGATACCAAGGCATCTTGCTCAAAAGTGCCAATGGGAAAAGGTGTACGCTTAATAATCTCCCACGCAGAATAAGATGGGGAAGTTTTTTTTAATGATGCCTTGCTCGCAATTGAGTCTAAAAGTACAAAAATATATCACCAAGAAATGGACGCCAATAAATTCACAGAGTGGTTTAGCACAAAGGACACAAAGTGATAAGAGCGCCATACCATTGTCAGTACAATGCTTTGATCTGGGCTCAAATGAAAGGATACGCAGCACGCCACAATACAAAGCCGCCATTCTCCTCTAAGAAAATTATGACATTGTTGAATGAAGCTTGTACCAAAATTACTAAAGAAGACTGGGCAAACGTGGTAGAAAACTGGAAAAATAATTAAGGAAGACTATGACAGAGACGTCAATATTGACAATATAATTGAAAATGAAAAAATTATAGATACGGGTGACGATAGCTCAACTGACAATTTTGGCTCATCATTTGAAGAAAATGAAGAAATTAAATGAAGAAATTGAAGATTCACTTTTCTCGATTTTTTATTTTGTGATTGAGTGAATGTTATTGTAACACAAATATTAAATGATAGAAAATTGACATTTCATAACATTGTATCATTTCAAAATACCTACAATATCAAAGTTTTAACTTAAATTTTCAAATCAGAACTTTAATCCAATGCACTTTACAATACATATACAAATCGATCAAATACTCATGCAAACTTGAATCGATTTATCGTGAGTATCGAGTGAGTCGTATGGTTATATCACTAAATCCGTCGCTAAGACAAATGTCAAAACGGGCCTTTTATTTTGTGACAACTATAGTGTGTATACTACTCACTGTCTGCGTCCGTAGACAAGATCAATGTCAACAAGCATTCCTAACAAGTAAATTGTGATTGTGGTTTTTTACATATTCGCACACGTTTCAAGGTTGTGTGTGACAAATTGAACATCTCTATTCATTTAAATTAGCCTAAACGGGTTGTCGATGCAATTACGTAATAACGATACTATTTTTTGTAGTATGACTGAGTAAGCACCTCGTCGTGACTGCGTTATTGGTACAAGTGAGCTGAATGATTCCCAATAAAATCAGCAGCAAACGTGGTTGCTAAGCGAGGTGATTACAGTAGCAAACGCATTAAAGAATGACCAGAAGCGGACAGAACGACTGAAATGACAGCAGCACCATGAACAAAACAAAAACCAAAATGCAGCATTTTATGGGTAAGGCCATTTCCCACAACGAACAGCGAAATGTTGAATGAGAATGATAAATGATGATAACAATTTAGTTATACTTTATATAATCTGTCTATACATATGCAGGGTATATACCCTTACAATCATTGTGAATCTATATATTATATAGCTATGTACTCCAAAACGGCTATATGGATTTTCATGATATTTCCAGGAAGTATTCAGATTAGCCTAGGAAGTAATATCGTTTGATAGCAATCTGATCAATAGTTTCGTTCTTTTTTTTCTTTAATTTTTTTTGTTTCATTATCAATTACAGAATGATCACTATAATTCATGAGATCAGTTATTCACTCCGAAAGCCAATCATCTCATCTGTTAATAATTAGAGTTTCCTTAGAAACTATGATTTATTATTATTAAATAAAATCACTAAGCCTGTTTTGAAAATTCTTTCATGGATGGAAAGTTACATTATCAGCGAGTAAAATAAACTATATTTTATCACAGCTTTCCCAAGGGAACGGAAACTACAAAGGTGAAACAGGAATTTGCTAGTATTTTATATTATTTGACGTAATATAAATTCTTCTTGTATGGTAATGGGTCAACGATACATCATTACCTGTCTCTTTCCTACTCTCCTGCCCAACTGTTAATAATTTTGTGATCAGCAAACTGCCTCTCTAGGGTCGCAATTTTAACATTGTTCTACCTTTGCCAAAGCCTATGTTCAACAGTGGACTTTTATACAGTAGCGGATAGATAAATATAACATATAGCAACACAGGTATAAACAAGAATGTTCGGTGTCATTCAGACATGGTGTCAGAGTGCATGTACCGGGATGTTATTCACCAATAATATAGGTCTATCGCGATAGTATCTATGTTTTCTTTTTATAATTTCAAGTGCATGCCCAAAGAAGGTTGTTTTCTTTTAAATAGGTCACAGCTAGATGAAATAACATCTGATAACAGTAAGCCATAAAGATGGAGAGTGGCTTATAATGTATTAAGGATATGGTTAAGGCGCGGGCTATGTATCGGGCTATCTCTCAAATAAAAGAGCCGTGTGATAACTATTATGCTTAGAGGTGGTCTGGCGATCGCAATGCAGTATACATTTCTCAAGAGCGAGCTACTGCCTGTGCTCCTGGTGATATCATTAGCCGCTTTTCTACTATTTATAAAAACCCGGTTATTCGCTTTTCTACTATTCCCAAGCATTATTATAATATGGTAATTTTATTGTATAATGATAAATGATTAATATTTACCTAATAATAATGAACCCCCGACCGGTCGTTATCTCATCATGACACTAACTCAAAACTCAAACGTCTTTTTTGGTAGCTAAAGAATGTATCGCTAGATTTATTAGAAAGCCGATAAACCGCAGGGTAGCTTGTGGTAAGCTAAATGTTAGTGGCGACAACGCAGCGGGCAGGAGTAGATATCGAAGAGAATCCGCAGGACTTGCCATCTGACTTGCCTTAAACGACTGATACGGAAAGAGATTGCTAGAGCTTGAGGTCGATAATTTTATTTTCAAAGACGTAATTACGAGGGACCCCACAATTATTATTTGAGACACCTGATGGTGAAATTGACGCTGTACTGCTCGACACCTCAAGCTACTTGCAATAATTTTAACCTGATGGCTAATCATCGTTTGATAAAGCTCAAAACTAAATGGTATTAAAGGCTATTGACAATTTTAAAAACAATAGTTTTTAATAAAACAGTCCACTAAACGTGCAACTCCATAGACAGATTTAAGATGTCATCAACACGCTATAGTTTTACGCCTACCGTTAACAGATTACGTGCTCATACGGGTATGAAGACCTCAGTAGATGTGACGTCCCATTTTAATTAAATTACTTCGAAGGCCTTTGGTTGTTGGCTCCACGTTCCTAAATAAGTCTGCCAAAGCGAAGGACATCTGCCCTATGAAAAATACCGTAAAAAGCAATGAAGATGCAAATAATAATAACTATTAATTTTCTAAAATATTAAATTCAAAATATTTCAGTAATAATTGCCCTATGAAAAGTCCCGTAAAAGCAATGAAGACGCAAATAATAATAATTATTAATATTCTTCAATAATAAATTAAAAAATTCTTCAGTAATGTTCAAAAAAAAAATATTAACTTTCTTTTATATTAAGAGTATGTGTAATCGTAGAGCATGCATGAAGACTATTATGAGTGTGAATGAAGCGATGGAAGTATGCCAGGATCGTGGTTTGTGGCAATAGTAGTCTCTGCCTACCACTCTGGGAAACAGGCATGAGGCTATGTATGTATTAATTTTCTTAATATAATGATTGAATATAATATTTCTTATTTATTCGGATGTCTACATACGTATGTAGCTATATTGTAATTTATATATACGTAATCGCGATACATACATGCGAGTTTTGTTAGATAATATTTTTCTTTTGACAGTTTTGTGTTACCTCTGAGTGTTTGCTAGTATTATATAATCATTTGCTCTACTTGGTCATATTTTATTTACTGTCAAAATGGCTACGTAAAAAATACTTTATTTTATTATCACCTAGTCCTTTGTAATAGGACTGAAATTAAATTATATGTTTCTGTTACACAAGGTATTATTATTTTATACATGCTCTTCAGTTACTTTTTGAGATATCATTAGCATTTGTTTACAATGAAATACATTTTTCATTCTACCATTCATCTCACCTCATATTCGTTCCACTGCTGGGCCTGATCTTTATTACATTATCATCATCATCACCCTGCTCTTATCCCAATTACTTGGAGCCGACGCAATATGTCCTTTTCTTCCACTCAATCCTATCCGATGTCATCTCTGCGTTCACTCCCTTTCTATTTATATCATGCTTCACGCAATCCATCCATCTTTTCTTCGGTCTTCCCTTACCCCTAAAGCCTTCATTCAACATTCATACTTAAAACTATTCTCCCAACATTACATTCATCCCGTCTCATCACATGTCCATACCAAGTCAGGCGTTCACTTTTCAACTTTTCCGTCACTGGCGCCACTTTCAAACTTCCTCTTATATACTCATTTATTACCTTATTCATTCTCGTCAGGCCACACATCCATCTTAACATTCGCATCTCTGCTACATGCAGCCGTCTCTCATCCATCGCTTTTGTAGCCCAACATGCTAAGCCATACAATATGACAGGCCTTATTAAGGTTTTGTATATTTTACTTTTCAATTTTAAGGGTACTTGAGAGTCACATATGGTACCTGTGACCTGCCACCATTTCATCCATCCCACGTCAATTCTGTGCTTCACCGCACGATCCAAGTCGCCATTGCATTGGATAAGCGAACCGAGGTATCGAAAGTTGGAGCATACTGGTATAGGTACTCCATCTAGAGATATGGGTGTAAAATTGGAGAGACCGCCGAAATCGCAGAACATGCACTCTGTTTTTGTTTTGCTGATTTTCAAGCCAACGTTCTCCAATCTACAGCGCCATTTTTCCAGCATGCTCTGTACCTCAAGCCCATCCCCTGATCTTTATTACAATAGGAAGGAAATTCATCTACTTATACCACGCTGGTCAGACGGGTGGGGGGGTAAGAATGTATTTCAATTTTTCCTTCTTTTGCATAGATGTTATATGTATATATATATATATATATATATATATATATATATATATATATATATATATATATATATATATATATATATATATATATATATGCCTTAGTCCTCTTTTACCATACCCATTGGTTACATATGGGGCGGCGAATCATACTATTACTCAGTCACTACGCGGAGAAACTAAATACAAAGCATAGTTCATTCGAATATAGCACAATATGATAATATTTATTTTATTAAACAAGACTTTAAATTTATTAGATAGATATTAACGTGGACGTAAATTACGAGTATGATATGGATTTTTGTAAAATAAAACGTAGTAACTAATTACAGTATTAGTGTTACTTTTTTTTTTTTAAAGAGCCATAACTATTTCAGTTTGTTCTTTGTGGTAATTTAATATATTTAATCCTATCATCAATTAAAACTTCTTTTAATAAGAATTTGATTAGAACTCATCGTTCGACTAAAATTTACCACGTTTCTGGCATTTAATACAAACAATACACTTTGTCTCTTTAAAGTTCTGATGACACCGAGGTTTTAGAGCAAGGACTAGAGTAACGTTTTAAACTTTGTAAGCGGTGATGGCTGATTCTCGTCCGGTTTAAATCTCAACCTATTACTTTATAGTTAATACTAGAGAGTAAGACCAGTGCATAACGTCATTCTGTTATTGTCTCTTTCTATAAGCGGTAGTGAGTAGTAGTTAAAGATTTCTGGGTCACAGTGCATTAATCCGAGACAGGAATTCGTAGCTAATTCAAAGGCAGTCACTTCTAGAAAGTAATTTTTGTTAGTTTATTACTCAGGATTCCTGAACTTCAAGCGAATATTGGCTATAAAAAATAAAACTCATCATCATCATCCTGTTCTAATCCTTATTACTTAGGACAATGCAATATGTACTCCATTTTTTTCAAAGTTATCGGTTATAGTTTTGTGACCGGCTGCCTGCCTATTGCCAACCTTCCTTATGCACATAATAGTTGACCGGACGATATCAGATGGTGTTGTCCCAGGTCTATTTAAAACTCATAGAGTTCTTTGACGACACCTACGAGAAAAATAAAGGTTGGTAGTATTATAAGCCGCTACCACATAGCGTACACATGAAAAGATATGAAATAAAGTTATTTTTAAGTATTTTAACGTATTTGTATTTGATTTTTACCTCCTGTCACGGGCCATGAATGCTGAAATATGTTTGAAAAGTCGGGCAAGTAAAAATCAAATACAAACAAGACAAAATCTGTAAAATAGTTTTATTTCATATTCAGAATTCGATAAATACATATAAAAAACTTTTTAGTACCTACCATGTTTCTTTAACATAAATATGTATTCTATTTGGTAATATGTAACTAAGTAAAATATTTCAACAAAAATATTAATAAATGGACTGCGCAGTCACTTTGAAGTTATAAGTGTATAAATTTTATGAATAATTTGGAAAGTACTTAATCCACGTTAATTTAAAAAAAATGAAGTTAAAAGCAAGCTATTTTGATAAATGAATTAGTTTAATATCTTAATGTCCATAATATAGGTAATTCAATTTATTATTTTCTATTACCGTTAAAGCAAACGATAAATTAACCAATCAGGACTTACCTAACAACATTGAAAAGTCTGAGCTGGTGGTAGTTTCTTTCAGATATATGCTTGTATCGAAGTCTACTTAACAAATTTAATTAATAGATATAAATAACACATATTCTCAGAGCAGTTGTAGATTGTTCGAAGAACTGTGCTGCCTGGGGATGTAACACCATTAAGTCATTTGTGTAGTGGATATTTATAATTGTTTAGTCAGGTCAAGACCACAAGTTATTTTAGACTCAATGTAGAGCAGCAATATCGCAATATCGATTGATTCTCAATATATTTTAGTGCAATCAGTTCGTTATCACGGTGGAGATTACCAAGAATTTTCTAAAGAAAAGTCTCAAATCTACAACAAATTTTGTTATACATCTCTTCTTTTTACGTATTTGCAATCAGCTACTTTAAGAGCCATTTTTGCGAGTGTCGAATCAACAACTTTCTTCACGTCTTTAATATCTTAATTTTAGTCATTGCCTGGCAGTATGTCAAGTCGTCGCCATCAACAGTGTTATGGCCATACTGTTAATGGTAAATTTAAGGAATTTTGATGGAATACGAAAATATTGTAAAGTAAACACTTTTATATCACATTCACTACATCCCAGCACCAGTACCGTCACATCACATTACATAAAAAGTCAAAATTATCTAATATAACACGTTAAAACACTAAGATATCGAATATAATACAAGAGCACCACATGACGTTTTCAGATTCTTGCCAAAAATCCTCTGATACATTTCATAGCCCATAGTCTTATAGCCAAGGATTTAAACATAGGACACAATCGAGAACATAGGACACCATCTAGAAAAAAAATAGTTAAGTATTCCGATTTCTTCATTAAATGGGTAAGCAAAGATTGTTAGTCGAAGCCGCGGATGTCTGAATGGATTAGTTCCTCATCTACAGCGAGGCTTGCTGGGTAGGTGCCTTATATACCTAATAACACTAAGGATGCAAGTACTCAAAAATTTAATCTTTCGAGTTGGCTACCGAAGTTATTGTGAGGGCGGGTATAAGGACACACGCTTTGTTGTGCAATCTTAGTTCTAAGTAATATGGGACGACTCTAATGGTACTAACCATCCACAGTATTTTTGAATGCCTAGATGATGTAGTTGTTTCCAAGGCCGAGTATTGTGAGTTCTATTTTCGTGCAAAAAAGTTCTTTGCGTGATTCACAAACGATTATTCGGGCTGTAGGTGTTACTTGTGTTTATTATGTGAATATTTGTTAAGTCCCCTACGACACCAGGATTTATTCCGCAGTGATGGATTTTTTTTTTAATTACTAAACAATTATTTTTTATCCTAATAACTGTGTTAATGAAACCCATACATACATACATACATATCATCACGCCATATCCCTTGCAGGGTAGGCAGAGAGAACAGAGTGCCAGAGAACTCTATCTCTGCATACTTCACTCGCTTCCTCAACATTCATAATTCTCTTCATACACGCTCGCCGGTTTCGGAGACTCTTGACTCCACCTTCCTTCAGTACATGACCGATCTGGTCTAGGTAGGTTAGTCTCGGTGTCCCTCGGTACCTACATCCTTCCACTTTCACATTGTATATCTTCTTAACCAGGCATTCGTTCGGCATTCTTTCCACATGTCCGAACCATCGGCGCATTCCCTTTCGCATCTTTACACCAATAACTCTCTTTCATATCTACTCGCTCTCTTACGTCGTCGTTACGAATGCGGTCGGTCAGCCTAACTCCACAGATTTTCCGCAGAGATCGCATTAATGTTAATGAAATCCATGGCTAAATAACCAATAGCATAAGTAATAAAATAACGAATTTAACATTTATATTTTTTTTTGGTTACCAATTGTGTTGTTTTTAAAATTCTTAATTTTATTTTCCTTTCTTTTTATTTAAAGTATAGGCACAACAACTATAACAATATTTACTGACGAATAAATTATTACATCGCAAGGGTTTTTAAAAGGATATTTTTTTTTAAAACATACATTTAAGCGAGATAGACGACATGCAATCTGAGAACAACTATATTACCCTGCATGGGACTCGAACCCCGACCTTTGATGTAGGAGCTCGATGCTTAAACTAATACGCAAATTATATAAACAATTTAAGTGTTGATAATCGAATCATATAAAATACCGTATATAAATTTAAAATATAGTTTTAAGATGACGATGGTTTATTGAGTGCATCCCGTGGGCGGGGAGTGTAGAGCGAGCTTTGCACGAGATAAGTGTTTCCGCTTCACAGGTGCCATTTATCAGTAAACCACTTAAAGTAGCTCTTTTCTTTTAGCTGCTAAAGTATTTTCTCTTGAAAAATAGTTCTTGATATATCGACGCTAATGTTGTATATAAGTTTAAAACTTAGAAAGATAAGCTTTAACATGTTTAATAAGTATTTTCAATTCCTCTCCGCTTATATATGTCTCAATGCTGGGCTCGAGCCTCCTCTAGAACAGAAGGGAAATTTATCTACTATACTACTCGTCGATTTTATTCCGAGTTCTAATAAATATTTTCAAATAAATGATCTAGCTGCATCTCAGCTCATAAATGTCCCACTGTTGGACTCGATCCTCCTCCACGATGAGAGGGAAATTCACCTATTATACCACACTAGTTAGACGTGTTGGTATAGGGTTTTGTTTCGAGTTTTTCTTCTCTTGCATAGATGTTATATGTGTATGTGTTTTATATCCCTTACTCGTCTTTAATGACACCTACGGGTAAGAAAAGGGATGGTGTATTGTATTCCTACTCCGTCAGCACAAAGAAAGTAGTATTTCTATTTATAATATACTCATTGTTTTCTGAATGTTATAGCCATATTTTTGCTATCAAACGAGCAGGTAGCACACCTCATAGTAACTATTATTATCGGTCATACATCTTTGTTATAACAGTGTACTATACCTACTAATGAAAACCTTAAACCAATCCAGAAAGCTGGATTGCCAGCTTTCACGTGCACCGAACAAAACGCAACACCATATTGCCAACGTTCAGACGTCACTTTTCTGCGAGAGTGTGCCGGGTGTGTGTGACCGGCCCGCGGCTGAGGACTGAAATCTGTCAACAGTATGGCCTATAGTAAGTTCAAGCACTACCACTATAATTAGATCAAGCAGTTGTTTAACGAGTATTAAGCTAGATTATTTTCCGTGTGGTGACGGAGTAAGAATACTATTCACCACCACTATTTTACCCGTAGGTGATCGTAAGAGACGACTAAGGGATATAAAACACATATATAACATCTATACAAGAAAAGGAAAACTCGAAACAAAACCCTATACCAACGTGTATACCCTATACAAGCGTGGTATAGTAGGTAAATTTCCCTTCCATCGTGGAGGAGACTCGAGTCCAACAGTGGGACATGTATGAACTGAGATGAAGCTAGATCATTAAATTGAATTTTTTTATTAGAAAATAATATCTAATAATCCCACCACTGTAACTCCTATAAGCCAGGATCCACAATGGTCTCCGTATAAGACACCGAGGTTTGACCCTCGCGAAGTCCCGAGAAACGCTTTTAACTGTCATGGAATCTGCAACAAATTTAATTAGAAAAGAAAAACAGGAGGAGTTGGAAAATTCCACTTCCCTCATATACAAAGCAGGAGACATGAAGCAAAAATTGGCTAATAGGCCAATAGATAAGAGGATGTACTGATACGTGAAGCGCAGCAGTACAGCACCACGGATATGGCAAAGCTTATGGGACCTATATGTGAGCCTTAACATTGATTGCAGCAGTAGATATGGCAGAAGCGCCTGAACGCACGGCAATTTTCTCGAATTGCTACATGGTCGTAAATATTCAAACACCGATATTCCGATTCAGCAACTCCTCAACACAACACCATATTCTGCTTAACCGTTTTATGGTTACTAGCTTATCGATAATTAAAGATTTGTTGCTGTAAAATTATCATCATCATCATCACAGCCCATAAATGTCCCACTGTTGGACTCGGGTCTCCTCCGTAATGGGAGGGTAATTAACCTTCTATACCGCCCTGGTCAGACGTGTTGGTATAGGGTTTTGATTCGAGTTTTCCTTCTCTCGCATAGATGTTATATGCGTTTTATATTCCTTGGTCGTCTCGTACAACCAACCACGGCTAAGATATGGGGTGGTGAATAGTATTCTTACTCCGTCACCACACGGAAAGTAAAATTATGCGTTTATAAAATACTTTACAAATGTAAACATATAATACATGGCTTTTGTCCCATTGGTATGGTAGCATTAGCATGTGATTGCTGATCGCGAGTCCAAAGTACCAAACCAGGAGCTAGAATATTAGAGTATTAAATTAAAAAAGTTAGAATCTCCATAGCAACCTACTGTAGATGTACCCAATGTACCTCAATAATTACATTCATTATAAAAAACTTTCAAAGTTATACAGGCGTCAAAGAAAATATGCCAAATCTGTTTTGTTTTATTGCTTATGGTGGTAAGTGTCAGTGCCGCCCATGGACCTTAGCTATAACTAAGGCTATAGCTAGGCCGCTGCCTACCATTATAATCCCCAAACTCACCCAGTTGGGCTTCCGACTCTTTCGCTCACCGAACGAAGTGCAATAGGACATTGTCATTACTCAGTTACGTCGATCTTTTGCGAGACTGTGGTAAAAGATCGACGTAAAACCCGGGAAGGACCGGCCTGCGGCTGTAGACAGAGAACTGTCAACAGCGTTGTCCTACCACTAAATATAAGACGCTATGAAGGTCTAAAAATATAGTCTAAATATAAAGATGACTGCGCAGATAGCGTAATGGCTAAGATGCGAATGTCATGGGTTCGATCCCTACACAGGACAGTACTTTCTGCGATTTGCAAATTGTTGTTCTGAGTCTGGGTGTACTTTGTGTCCGCTAATTATATATTTGTAGTCACTCGTAACACAAGGATTATATGCCGAGTATTGTCTTTTAAAAAAAACACACAAAAAAAATCAGTAGAAAGTTTAAACATTAAAAACTCATAATTATAGTAGAAGGGATGTATTCTCGGACGTGCTACAACAATGGAACAAGGGATAAAAACAGCTACGCCAATTTCATTAAGCTGAATAATATAGGAAGTTGGGATGCCCTTTAATGCCAACATTTTGTGGCTGTTTGGTACTGCTACTTAAATTATTTTTGTGTAGGAGTTAAACATTATACAACAAATATTATATGAAACGTTTAAATCTTGTATAAAATATAATGTAGTTACATAAATATATATGCTTTATCCTACTGTTATCCCAATTATTAGGGGTACGGTAGGGGTAACTGTATGGTAGTGTTTACGAATACTATCAACCCTTACTTTTCTCGTGGATGTCGTAAAAGACGACCAAGAGCCGAATAAGGACCTAGGCCACCACCATCTGATGCCGTTTGATCAACAATTACATTACCAAGGAGGGTTGATGTCTGGCAGACGGCCGGTCATAAAACTGTTGCCAATAACTTTTACAATATGTACTATGAAAGAAGAGTACTATTGTATCGACCCCAAGTAATTGGGATAACAGTAGGATTAGATGGAGTCGGCCCAGATCGATGTGAAGCTCTTATTTATAAATATATACCTATATATTATATTAGAAGAAAGAAATATATCTGCATTGTAAGAATGACACCAAGGCCTTAGTGAAAGAGAAACGTGATAGAGCAAATATGAGTGCAGAAGATAGGCTGACTAAAAACTTCGAGAGTAACACCAAACTCTTTTAGAGGGAGGTGAAGAAGTCTCATTGTGGTTGGTCAGCCTTCAGAATGAATAAAATAAGCTCTAAAGGTGGAGACATTCTTACACAAACACAAGACGTGTTAAGCCGATGGAGTGAATATTTTGGCGATATGTATGTATGGATACTCGAGTTGGCGCCGGTGTCGCATGTGGTTTAGTAGATTAACATTCAGCACCGGCGTCCTCCGATAGCATTAGTATGGATGAAGTTGAATGGGCGATAAGAAGTTTGAAAAATGGTAAGGCAGCGGCCATTGATATGGTGTCTGCCGAGATGATCAAGCTTGGTGGCTCCTGTGTCTGGGAGGCGTTCCTGTTGCTCCTCAATTTATGTTGGAGCTCGGGAATGGTTCCCGGGGACTGGAATAGCGCAGTCATCGTGCCTTTGTTTAAAAACAAGGGTTCACGTTATGACTGCGCAAATTACAGAGCCATAAGCTTGAACAGTTTGGCAGCAAAAGTGTACGGTAAAATTATTGAAAGGAGAATGAGGATGGTGTCCGATGGTTTACTGTGTGAGATACAAGGAGGTTTCAGGAGTGGTAGGGGATGCATGGATTAAGTGTTCTCTCTGCGCAACATTGTGGAGAAGCATCTGGCTCTAGGTCAGAGGGTTTTCTGCAGTTTTGTGGATCTGGAGAGAGCATTTGACACGGTTGTACGAAAGGAACTTTGGACATTTTACCGGAATATGGTATTAACGGTAAACTGCTACAGGCTGTGCAGTCCAGTTACATGGGCTGTAGAGCCTGTGTGCGGCTGGATGATGGAATGTCGCCTTGGTTTGACGTCAATATCGACGTTAAGCAGGGGTGCGTTCTGTCAGCCAGGCTGTTTATCATATATCTGGACAAATGTCTCCAAAGGTTGAACGATATAAATGTGGGAGTCCAGGTGGTCGACTCAGTGGTCACTGCTCTGCTCTATGCAGATGATGCAGTCCTGCTGGTGCAGTCAGCGACTAACCTGCAGACCATAGTCGAGACAATGACAGAAGATTGTAAGAAAAGGGGTCTACGCTTGAATGTGAGCAAAACCAAAATAATGGTCTTTGAAAGAGATGAAGCCAGAACACATGTAAGAGTATCAATAAGTAATGATGTACTGGAGCAAGTGGATGAATTTGTATATCTTGGATGTGGATTTAGCCGAGATGGAAGGTACACCACTGATATAGAGCGAAGAGTGAATGCGGGAAATAGAGTGAACGGAGCATTGGGACAACTTCTCGGTAGCCACCACCTAAGCCAGAAGGCACGTGTAGTAATACATAATGCAGTGCTTGTCCCAACATTACTGTATGGAAGCGAGAGTTGGGTATGCAGAAAAGAGTATGAAAGTAAAATTAATGCGGTCGAAATGCGATCTCTACGGAAAATCTGTGGAGTTAGGCTGATCGATCGCATCCGTAACGACGACGTAAGAGAGCGAGTAGGTATGAAAGAGAGTATTGGTGTAAAGATGCGAAAGGGAATGCTCCGATGGTTCGGACATGTGGAAAGAATGCCGAACGAAAGTCTGGTTAAGAAAATATACAATGCGAAATTGAAAGGATGTAGGTACCGGGGGAGACCGAGACTAATCTACCTAGACCAGATCGGTCATGTACTGAAGGAAGGAGGAGTCAAGAGTGTCTGAAATCGGGGAGCGTGTATGAAGAGAATTATGAATGTTGTGGAAATGAGTGAAGTATGCAAGGATAGAGTTCTCTGGCACTCTGTTCTCTCTGCCTACCCTGCAAGGGACATGGCGTGATGGTGTATATGTATTATTGTTTGATAGTAATATTTTCCGTGTGGTGATAAATCCTTTTTGCATGTGGTGACACTGTAAGATTTCAATTCACCACCATCTATCTAGCCAGTGTGTGTTGAAAAAGATTTCATTCGATTATGTCTGACCACCGTGGTATTGTAAGTCAAGTTTCTCTTGTCGTGAGAGCTTATTAGCGATACCAGCTGATATGATGATGAATCCCTTTAATGCATAAAAAAAATGGCTACACAGTGTAAGGTATTTTTTTATTGCTTGTGATGGCAAACGAGCAAACAGCACATCTGATGGTAAGTGCCCCTGCCGCCCATAGGCCTTTATACCAATGGTATAGTTAGGCCGCTGCCAACCAATACAATCCATAAATCCACTTAATTGGGCTGCCGACTCTCTCGCTCACCGAACAAAGCGCAATAGCAAATTGCCATTACTCGGATGTCGATCCTCTGCGAGAGTGTGGTACTACCCCAACGGACCGGCCCGCGGCTGTATATAGAGAACTGACAACCACGGGGTCCTACCACTAGAAAGAAACCACTAGAAGGAAATAATATGCACTGCAAGAAAAACGGCAAATTCAAAACAAAAGCATAAGATTTTGTTATAAAACAATCCTCTTATAATCATTTTAAATAGTTACTATTGAAATATATTTTATCCTGAGGTTTGAAAGTGATATATGTATCTCCTTGTAATATTTTACCTACATTGAATATTTAGTGAAGGAAAACGCTTCTAATAATGGAAGGTAATAACTGATGAATACTGAAATAGGTAAGTGGAATCCTTGGATATTATAGTTGAGGTCTATGGGTTTGTAATATACATATTTCATTCAAACAGCTACTGTGGAACTTTTATCGTATGTTAGACCAACGCCTTAGTATAAGACCCTTGCCATTGGCATTAAGTTTTTATTTCCATGTATAAATACTCAACAAACCACTTAGACAAAAATTAAATCAACACAAAACCTTATGTCAGAGCGTTTGTTAACAAATGAAACCAATTTTTCACCCATTGCGGAAACGACTTATGCACAATGTTAAGATTTAGAAAGAAGAAAGGTTTAAGTTTAAAAAGTTTTTAAGTGTTGTAAGTTATTCAACCTTGTAACTGAAAGATAAGACTAAGACGTCCAAATATTGCGAAGTAATTTTAGTGTCTACTAAGTACAGTATCAGATTTCGTCCATTATTGATGATTTTCTTATAGGCAACACATTCGTTCTTTCGAACAATATAATAATAAAGATTTACGTTTAAAAGCTACATAAACGTATCACTTAAATGGAATATCCTAAATAATTACTAAATATTTTTAATTATTATTTTTTATTGTGAAGATTTCGAAGTAAAATTATAGGTATTTTTTTTTCTGAAATAAAAGGAGTAAAAGCATATTCATTAACTTTGTCATGATATGAATCAGTAACTCCGATTCGATCGGATGGTAGACTTCCGTTATTATATCCTGCTATCAAGACAGTAGTACCTTAGTATAATCATAATATTCGCAGCGTTTGTGTTTACGCAAGTTTAGTACGTCATCATTTTATATTTTTTTCTTGGAACTATTCTCACCACATTTTGACAATATTGTGCCAAGATAGATAGCATAGATGCCCACTGAGATTTGAACCTCACGAAGTCACTTAAAGCGCTTTAAATTGGCTTGCGATCAGCAGTCAATTTAATTAAAATATTTAAACAGCAGTACCTACTTAAAGCAATTCTGTTCCACCATTATATACAGTTTAGGAAACTGGTAATAATATTGAATAATCAGCCAATAAAGAAGAAGATATATTGATACGGTAAGCGTAAAAATACAATAAATTGTTACTTACCATAGTTACGATAGAGCGGCATTTTATCGATATTAATTAAAATTATAAAAAATAAAAAGAATGAATGCGTTTAGGGTGACAATATAAAATTTCATTTTACTGTTTTTTTTATAGAAAGTCCACATCATGATAAAAAAGAGAGTTCAATAGATGAATAGCTATTAAAATTTTGGATTACAAATGTATACCAGAACAGAATACACATTAAAATAATACAATAGACACTTACAAATGAGAGGGTCCTTAAAAGTTTTAGAAAATTAAGACGTAGATGAAAGATTTAACTTTATACTTTTTTTAAACCTTTCCTTTGTTACAGAAATGGATGTAGTAGGATGAGTTCCTTTCTTTTAAAATGGTGTAGATATTACTGGAGCACGATTGCCTCAGTGAATACTCGCTGTTCATTCTGTTAAATTAGACATTTGCTGTCACTTAACAAATTCCATAGCATAAGTTTAAGAACTATTCGATGATGAATTGATTGCTATATATATATATCACGCATATTGGAGTCAAATCACAAAGAAAATAAATTTTTCACATGTATATTATAAAAATAACGTTAAACTTTTATAAGTGAAATAAATATTTGCGAGATTTATTTATTTCTTTTACTCTATCGAAATGAACGACAACAGATTTAAAGAATATATATAGGACTATTTATAATATGATTCATTATAGATTTTTCATTTGGAAAATGATGCGGTCCGACGTAAAATCTAGATAAATCTGATAAATGGTCAGATCCTTATGATGCCCATTTATTTTACCTTTTGACGTACGTTTGCGAAATTTTCAACTTTATTATAGCCATCCATTCAGGTACATGGAATAAATAAGAAATTTTGTACGTGCAATTTATTGAGAACACTGATTTACATGTTTTTACATGTAGGTATATTATGTAATAGCATACTTTATATATAAAATAACTATATATTAATCTTAAAACACTTTTTTTGTATAATTATTATATGTTACGATAATTAATCTTATAAACCTTAATACAAACCCTCAAATGTGGCGTTAATGACCTCAAAAATAAAACAAATTTTACCGCATTTCATTTTGCTGGTAAAATGACAATGACTACGGGAGGGCTAAATTGTTGGAATTCTAATAGACGATATGGCGTCATATTTACAAGTTAAATAGTTATATTTTTGAGGTACCTTATGTAAATTAGTCATTTTGATAAATGGTTACCATATGTATATATGACTTTTGTCTTCTGTATTCTGCATAAAGTTATTTACTATGTTTCGGTTTAAAAGGTCGTGCAAAACTTTTTCCTCGCCGGGTCATGGTCATAACGAAATTTAACAAGGTGTACGTATACTCGGGTATCCGTAATAATCAGAGCAATGTGAAGCAAGATCCTTATGATCCGCCATTGCATTCTCCGTCTTTTGAGATGACCATTTACAATGGGTACATTATAACTTAGAGTGCCCTGTAATTGATTTGCTATTTTGCATACCATCGTATAATAAATGTTTCTAAACAAAGTTTTTTTACCAGACTTTTCAACCTTATTACAAGGCGTTTTATCTACCATTGTGGAAGAGGTCCAATAGTAGCCCAATAGTAGTATATAGATTCAAATGCACAGATAGCGTAGTGCTCTGGGTACTAATTTGCGATCCGAATGTCATGGGTTTGACGCCGTGCAGAGCAGTTCTTTGCTACAATGATTGTTCTTAGTTTGGCTGTAATTTGTATCCGTTAATTGTATGTATTGCCGCGTGGTGATGGAATAAGAATACATTTCTCCAACCCATATCTTACCCGTGGGTGATTGTACGAGACGACTGAGGGATAAAAAACGCATATAACATATGAGCAAGATGAGGAAATCTCGAAACAAAACCCCATACCTACACGTCTGACCAGCGTGGTGTAGTAGGTCAATTTCCCTCCGATTATGTAGGAGGCTCGAACCCAACAGTGAGACATATATGAGCTGAGATGATGACGACAATGAATTGTATCTATGTAAAATCTTCCGCAATATAAAGATTTATTCTTCAGTACGGAATGTTGCCTTTAAAAAGTGGAAGAAGAATTCCACGACCGTGTAAGACATAATATTACAAACTTTCATAAACCATATAGGCTTATCATGAATTGTGTGCCATTAAAGCAATTTATATTGATCTTAAAAGTAAAAATATCTTCTTAGCAAGTTGATTTAGCGACGTTTTAGACGTTTAGCGATAAAAAAAACTATTATAAAAGTTGTAATACGTGTATTGATAGCGAACATAAAGTTAAGTTTCGGCCAATTTATATGAAAAAGAAAATTAAATCGTTGAATAATTTTTGTATAAAATTTTGAATCTCTTTTAGTATCCCAAATAAAATTGGTCCAAATCTGTTTTTCACAAAAATGGCTAAACATTTTACGTTTTAAATAACTTATTACCACCGAGCAAGCCACCGAAGATAAAGATCGGGTTCCGTTGGCCTGCTCGCTCGGCGCAGAGATGTACATGTAGGGCGGGTCTATGGGGTCGTGCGCCGCTTCTGCTGTCGCCCGAAGTTAGCGGGGCATGACCACTCCATAGCCCGCCGCCAAAAAAAAGATGTATTCATTTCCGAAGTAATCCTTGACAATATAATCAAAATATATACGCGATTATAATATAAACAATTTATAAAAAAATCAATATTTAAAATTGTGGTCAAATGACTGAACTGTACGTAATAGTTCAGACGCGGTAGCTATTAACAGTTGATAATCAAACTTATAATAGATAATTAATTCATCATCATCATCATCATCTCAGCTCCTATATGTCTCACTGTTGGGTTCGAGCCTCATCCACAATGGAAGGGAAATTGACCTACTACACCACGCTGGTCAGACGTGTTGGTATAGGCTTTTGTTTCGAGTTTTCCTTCTCTCACATAAATATTAATGCATTTTATATACGTAAATCGTCTCGTACGATCACCCACGGGCATGATAGGGGGTGTTGAATTATATTCTTACTCCGTCACCACACAGAAAAGTGTTAACTTAAACAATATTATTTCCATGTAGTGACGGAGTAAGAATACAATTCAACAACCAATATTATATGTACAAATGATATAACATATATATGTGTATGTTTAAATATATATATGTATGTAGGTATATATAGTTTGCCAACTGTATGTTGATTTTTTTATCATTTTATGACTACCTTTTTAAAAAAGTAGGAAATGGATATTTTGTTTTAAAGAATTTAAAGTAACATTTAGTTAGTTGTGGTTACCTGTAAATGAAAGAGCACAAAACATGATCCATGTGATTCTTTTTTTACTATATTGTATGTTTATGTATTTTTCGTTGGTAATCCTAAAAATAAATAAATAAATTACTTTAATTAAAATATTTGAATTAATGAGTGCAAATAAAAGTAAATTTATCAATTAAATTGTAGATTTCATGTCACTCCTTCTTTGTATGCATACAGAATAATGATAAAAATGATTCAATTTTATTCATAAAAATATTTATGCAGTCATTTCATCAATGTTTTGTTATGACGTTGTCACGTTAAACTATCGTCCGTAAATCGACTTTACAGACAATCATTTTTTTTATGTAGATTGTTTATCTAGTAGTAGAAAATGATAAACGTCATATGAAAGGATTTCATACATATATATAAACCATAATCGTTTTCAACTTTATTTGTTTACTAAAACGAGCACACAAGCTCACACGACGGACGCATGAAAAATAATATTTGTGTTGGCTTATCGGAAAGGTTCTCATAACGGTAATTGGATTTAGTCCATTTCCCTCAAGTAGGTACAGCGTTTCCAAATAACATCTTCGTGCGCACTGCGCTTCTCTTATATATACATAATATGTGCTATCGTTTACTAAGCAAGTTTTTATAAAAGTATGTTATAAGGGTTTTTATTATAACTAGTGATCGTTTAATAGTTGAAATATGACCGCAAGCTATTTAAATGTTTATGTTTTAACGCAATTATATAGTTATTTTAGTTAAGATCATCATTCTGCTGCCCCTATAGCAATTTATACGGGTTGGCATTCTACATGTTCTTTTTCTGATACGAATGGCAGTAGGACAGAAATGACATAGGATTTTGTTTCGAGTTTGCAGTATATTTCAATTATTTTATCTGCCATCGGCGCTACATTTTGCGTTGAGACTTGCGGGCATAGCTGGGCATTAACTCGTTAATCCGTTAATCGTTAATTAACGAAGTTAACATTTTGATTAACGGATTAACTTTTAAGTTAACTTTTAAAAATGTTAACGGACACGTTAACTTCCGTTAATATGAAGAAGTCCGTTAATCGTTAATCCAATGCCTAATAGTTACCGCACAGGACTGACAAGTGCAGGGTGGCGCGTGGCAGCGAGTGAAACAAAAACAAAACTAGATATATTTTGCCGGCGCGTGCGAGTGAGAAAGAAAACTGTGAAAAGATTCGTTTGGTTTGATCATTTCTTTACTTCAAAATGTTAATGTTCATGAAGGGGAATATGCACTTAAAGCCCGATGATTAAATTACACATTTGAATTATACAAGTATTTTGTTTTGTTCCTAACCTGTTAACTTCCAGAACCTAAACCAACAGGTTTTATAAGTTCACTAGCGCAACGATATTAAGATGCAATTTTACACATATTAACGGATTAACGATTAACTTTAACTTGCGTTAATTCTTCCAAAATGTAACGCTTTAACGTTTAACGAAGCTAACTTTTTTTGTAGCGGTTTAACGATTAACGAAGTTAACTATTTGATTAACGGTGCCCAGCTATGCTTGCGGGTTAGTGTTGGGTTCGCGTGCAGAGGCCCGCTTAGTTGGTAATGAGGGAAATTGTGTGACAGATCCTGGAGAGAAGCTGACCCTCCATCGCACAGTATAGTTAGGACCAGACGAAAACCTATTAAAAGAAATATAATGTTTAGCTGAACTTACTTAAAGTTAAATATTAACCCTAATTACCTGATATGATGCCTACTGGAGAGAGCAGAATAATTTACCTGTTTTATTGACAAAAAAATATATTAATAAACCGTATTGTATATATTTATCATCATCACATCATCATCATCACAACCCATAAATGTCCCACTGTTGGGCTCGGGCCTCCTTCGTAATGTTAGGGAAATTAACCTACTATACCGCGCTAGTCAGAGGTATTGGTATAGGGTTTTGTTTCGAGTTTTCCTTCTCTCGCATAGATGTTATATGCGTTTTATATCCCTTAGTCGTCTCTTACGATCACCTACGGGTAAGATATGGGGTGGTGAATAGTATTTTTACTCCGTCACCACACGGAGTATATATAAAATATTGTATATATTAAAAGCCATAATTTTTTCTCATTTAAATTCTGTAATAGAACTCTATATTTAAATTGTTTCATTTGTCTTCTACAGGTGTAGCTACATTAATTTGCAGAAACTCTTAAGCTAACCTCATTTAAATTCAATTTCATTTCAAATTGCTTTAATGCAGACAGTAACATAGTTTTTTTTTTATTTTTTTTGTTGCTCATGGTGGCAAACGAGTAAGCAGCACACCTGATGGTAAGTGTCACTGCTGCCCATGGACCTTTGCTATACCAAGGGTATAGTTAGGCCGCTGCCTACCATTGGAATCCCCAAACGCACCCAGTTGAGCTTCCGGCTGCCTCGCTCACCGAACGAAGCGCAACAGCACATTGCCATTACTCAGACGTCAATCTTCTGGATGGACCGGCCCGCGGCTGTAGACAGAGAACTATCTACAGCGTGGTCCTACCACTATTAAAAAATAATATCTGGATGACCGAGCCTTGCTCGGTATTTTCTTGTTAGTGTGTATTGGAAGATATATTTAAATATAATAAAAATAATGAAAACATAAATTAAAAAGTCAAAAGTAAAAATAGAAACTAAAAAAATATATCGAGCAAAAAGGAAAGAGAGTCGCGTTTGTTGAATAAGAGCACCCCTTAAATATTTATTTTATTTTGTTTAGTATTTGTCGGTTTAGCGGCAACAGAAATACATCATCTGTGAAAATTTATGTCTGACTGTTTAACTATCATGGTTCATGAGGTACATCCTGGTGATAGACAAATGGACGGACGGATGAACAGCGAAGTCTTAGTTATAAGGTCCCGTTTTACGGTTTGGGTACGGAACCCTGAAAAGGTTGAACTCACATAAAACTTGGTACAATAGAAATACTCTTTAAAATTAGAGTGTTTCTCAATAAAATACAACAATACTGAATTAATGCGGCATTTGAAAGTTTCTAAGTTATAAAGAGGTCACTTTTAGGACACGGCGTCATAGGAACGTTGAGTTTGAAATTTTAAATTCTTATACAGCAATTTTCTAAGCCGAATAATGTAATTGAGAGCCATGATAACACATTGCACCGAATACCTGAAATCCATCGCTCATAAGATGTATTACCTGTTTTATTATACTCTGGAGAGGGTATTTTTACCGCATAATGATTAGGAAAGAGAGATAGTCATTTGCTATGTTTTGGTTCGCTGTTTGGCCAGCGTTTAATCAACATATTTGTAAAAATTGAGATGGAAAAGCCGAGTTATATTAGGAACAATCAGTAGGATACAATAGGGAAACAGGATGTTAATGCTGATCAGATTGATCCCAAGACGCCATGACCTACCTATGTGCGCTACTACGGTCGTTTCGATTTCTTTATACCAATTACTTGCAAATACTTTAAATCATTCGAAGGGGTCGAATATCAAAATAAATCCTTCGAATAAGTGATAAACCCCGAGTCCAACAACCGGTTGAGTTCCTGAATACTCTGCAGGCTCCCGGTCTCCCAACTCACATCTTAAAATAAAAGAGCTGGCGCGCCACCAGTTTGCAAGAATAAACATTGCATTGCAATGTAATCGGGTCAACTATACTGACCGGTGGTTCTCGAGCAGAGTCTGTATTTATTCCTAGGATTCTTCAAATACCATCAAATTACTACTTCGAATTTCAGTATTATTATACTTCAAACCATGAAAGCGTCAAATGTATTGTGATGGCTGTTTGAAATAATTGATTTCTTTTTAGAGGTGCTCCAAATGTGGCACATCTGTGGCATTGCTCATAGACCTATTCATTCATTTCATCACTCATTCATTCTATATATCTAGGGTTCCGGTGGCCCGCTCGCTAGACGTAGAGAGGTACATGTAGGGCAGGTCTATGGGGTCGCGCGTCGCTTCTTCTGTCGCCCCGGACGGATTTAGCGGGGTGTGACCACTTCACAGCCCACCGCCAAAAAAAGAAAGACCTGCTGTCTAAACGTCTAAACACGATGTCGGTAATATACAGCACAGGACGATACAATATGGGCGGATCACATATCATGTCCCCTTGGTAGTAGTGGTCCTTAATAGTCGGCTGCAGTTCGTACGTAGGGTTCTAGGGCTCCACGCCACCCCGATGTTATCCTAATTAATCAGGTGGGCTACAGATAGATGGACGATCTGAAAATACATAATTCATTCTCATTTTTTACATTTGTTATTTAATAACAACAAAATTGCCAAATAAAACCTTGCAAATTTTATAAATATACCAATAATACTCGTCTATTTATAAAATAACCACGTTTAAAAATAATGTATGTACGTTTTAGTACGCGTAAACACGGCTGCAGGATTAGCTCTTTTTATAATACACCTCTATTTTTCTTTTATATTTTGAGTGTCAATTTATTTCTTAATCTTCCTAGGTTTTTAACGACTGATATTGCGCACGTACCTTTATCAGATGAGTAAAATTAGCCTATTTTACCACTTTGGCCATAGAGGTCTTTATCTATGATTCTATAATTAAAATAAATAAAATTAAAAAAAGAATTTAATGCTTGACATAAAAAAGAAACTCTTATCAACTATTTAAGAAGAACGCGATGTAGCTCATCGCGTTCTTCTTGATGGTTTTACTTATAGATAATACAGTATTTCTTCTCCCGCCTTGGAGCTCCATCATCAGAGTAACTCATCGATATGTTTCAAATGTTGTATATTATTTTTGAATTTAAAATATCCATTATGTATCTAAGATTGCTATGGCAGCTAAAATAAAGCTGACGACCTGATCAGATATTAAAATATAGCTCTTAGCCACCATTTTGATCGTGTCAGCTTTTAAACAATAAATCGACTTATATTGAACCCATTTGTTTAGGGGCTACGATTACACAGATCGACACAAATTTATAACACTCCCTTTTGTATCAGATTAATAAGATCTTCATTCATCCACCCACCAGCCTATTGCCGTCTGCTGTTCGTAATATGTCACCGCTAGGTGGATAATTGCAATAGTTGTTATACTTAGCAGGCGATTTGATGTTGTAAGTGTACTTTTACGACTGAAGGTGGTTATTTATTTAACAATAGTAATTTTAGTCGAAAAAACATTTCATTACATACACGCTGCCCACGTGGGAGAAATTAAATATTGGTTTAAAATAGATAATAGTTCAACTTTAAAAAGTTACTTATAACGCGAACGAAACCACAAGCACAAATTAGTTATAAGATACTAGTTTCTGCCCCTGGCTTAGACTGCGTAAAAAGTGAATAATTCACAATACAATATTCGATAAATTATTCCAAGGGGACAACAACATTATTGTCATAAAAAATATCATATATTTTAGTCACGGAAGTTGACTATCTCTATGCCAATTTTCATCCAAATCTGTTCAGTAGTTTACGCGTGATTGAGTAACAAACATTCATACATCTTCACAAGCTTTCACATTTATAATAATAAGTGGGATTTTGTCTTGTATTAATTTAATTTACGATTGCAAATATTAGGTCAGCTTTAAATACCTATATGATGTTCCATTATACGACTGATGAATTGATTAGATTTTAGCTTCCAAGAAACTTCAACTGAGCTACGCAACTTCATGTCAAACAAGCGGTCATATGTTCCTGATTAGATTCACCTCAGTTCCCTTATATAACTCAAATCAATATAACTTTAATTAATTGAGAGTTAGTGAGGTAATTGATTTCTGATACGATACAAATTAGCTTATACTAAAATCTAAGACAGTACTAACACCTAAGAGAAATACGTAAATTACATTTTCATTAATTGTAAAAGTTAGCAGTATGTATATAAGACATTACTCTGTGTGGTGACGTAGTAACAGTACTATTCATCCCCCCCTTTCTAGTCCTTGCTTTATTTTCATTCATGGCGTCATAAAAGACGACTAAGCCATATCATATTTTCTTATATTATTGTATTTTATTTTATTATTTTCTTATATATGCAGATAATATATGACGAAAAAAGAAGGCAATCTCGAAATTAAACCCTATGCCAAACTGCCTGATCAGTGTGGTACATTAGATTAATTTTCTCCTATCGTCTAGAAAGTTAGTGCTCATTAGAGGAACGTACATATACGAGCTGAGATATTTTAAAACAATAGATATCATACGTCCAGATAAATTTATTATCGTCCTTGATTATTTTCTGCAACTATAAAAAAGTTCTTTATCTGTAGACACAATTTATAATTAAATCATGACTTGTTTTGGCTTCGTCCCCATAAAACGTGATTTTCACAATATAAAATTTAATCACTAAATTATACCAAGGTAATACATAACCGGGATAATATATATCCTAATGTGTTAATCCAAGAAATGGTCTATATGTGTGTCAATTTTCATCCAAATTTGTTCAACGATTTTCGCTTGATTGCGTTACAAACATCCAAACATCTTCACAAACTTTGACATTTACAATATAAGTAGCATTTTTCTTAGTCGCTTCAGAGAAATAATTTTAATAAAGAATAAATTTAATTCGAAGTGATCTTAAAATTAGTCAAACATCCTTGTGTAATTTCATCTCCGCCATTGATTTCTATACATTAATTGTTCTAAATATACGCACGCTTTGCGACTAACTACCTTTTAATTAATAGTGCTGTATTAATCACAACTGCAAATTACGTCTCCCACTAATGTAAATTGTTGTTATTAATCTGTCCTAGTTATAGCATTAACTACGGGCAACTAAATTAGATTCAATATTATTTGATTGTATAGCGTGCTGTGTTTGCAATTACTAGAACCTTTATTGTTCGTGAGTGCCGTGAGAGGCGACTTAGAGTTTTAAATAGACCTATGCCAACTCCGTTTGATGCCGTCTAGGCAACAAATTTTGCATGTTATAACAATTATGACGGAACATGTAGAACAAATGAAATTGTAACACCTTATTGTAACATGTTTCAGAGCAAAATAAAATTATTATTATTATTATTATAACAATTACATTCCCGAGCATGGTTGAAATCAGGCAATCGCATGATCATAAAACTATTGTCAAAACTTTTGCAATACGAATATATATAGTGTATCAATAGTGATAGGCCACGCTGTTGACAGTTTTCTGTGTACAACCGCGGGCCAGTCCGCCCGTGGTAGTACCACACTCTTATAGAAGATCGACGTCTGAGTAATGGTAATGTGCTATTGCGCTTCGTACGGTGAGCGAGAGAGCCGGAAGCCCAACTGGGTTGGTTTGGGGATTTTATTGGTAGGCAGCGGCCTAAGCTATACCTTTGATATTGCAAAGTTCCGTGGACGGCAGTGACACTTGTCGTCAGGTGAGCTGCTTGCTCGTTTGCCACCATAAGCAATAAAAAAATATATAGAAAGGAAGATGAGTAAACATTGCATCGATCTCAAATAATCGAGATAAGAGCAGGATGATGAAAATAATGATTGTTTGATTGCATATTTGTTATTTGGTTAACAAAAGTGTCACACTATAAAAAAAAGTGTGTGTGTCGGCTCCGACGCACGACTAGAGTTTACTCCTTAAGTACGATTATCAAAACAGGCGCAAAAAAAGCTCATTTGACTAAAAATAATATATATATTTTATTTACATTTATTAAAACTGTTCAGTGAAGTATTATCTCACGTCAGAAAGTGAAAGGTGCGCAGAATAGATTGTGCACCAAAAACGTAACGAGGTCATTCGATCACTAGATTTTACTCTTCAATTTTTTCTCCAAAGTATTAAATAAAAATAATTTAGATCTTAATATAATATATAATTCTTCTGTACGTGTGTTGACAGTGAACTACTCCTAAGCGGCTGGACGGATTTTCTTGAAATTTTTTGTGTGTGTTCGAGAGGATTCGACAATGGCTTAGATTCACAATTGGATCCAGGAGTTGGCTCCGTTGTCGGTATGTTATGTTATGTTGTTGGTGTTGTGGTTGAAATGATTGGGATGAAATTTTCTAAATATATTCCAATGGGTCCCTGGATGATTTCAAAACACAATTGAACCCGTAGGTGGCAGTGCTGTCAGTATATCCCTTAAAACTTTTCCGGGCAGGACGACGTCTGCCGGGACATCTAGTTTATTATAAGATTAGTTTTAAATGATGTTTAAGTAATCTATTAATTGGTAACTGTTATTAAATAGTTACACTGGAAACCTCGCAATGATTTATAATAAAATAAACATGACTTAGAATAAAAGCAATAGAAATATTATGTTATTTTAAAGGATACCCTTAGGCCTCTTTGTAAAAACAAACCCCTGAAAGTGAAAATTCTACAAAATGTCAAGGAGCTCCAAGCCATTAACCAACAACCTTTAATCCCAGCTCTTTGAGCATAAAGTGAATAATTATTTATATAAAGCAATACAGGCCATATTCCCTTTTTAGAGACAACATCCGATACATATGTTAATATTAATATACAATTGTGTTAAAAGTGTTTGCTTTCATTATGACTTTAAAGCGCGAGTATTGCCGAATATTACGTTCAATTTAAACTTGAATTTAAAATCTTAATAAAAAAGTATGTATGTACTTATGTACACGCGTTATAAGTCATACTTCTGTGGCGTAACAAGATAAAAATCTTATCAAAAATTTTATCTTTCGCCTTATTCTACGTTTGTAGAAAAAACAACACTATATTACAATAGAAAAAAGTTATTTAAAACATTGAAAGTTTTATTATAACGCATTATCTAATTAGATAAAGTTCATTTAAATATCACAAAATAAATAAATATCGTGAATACAGTTGTCAGTTCTCACGCAAACATATGTAGATGTCCTTACTTTTACTTTGTTGGTAACTTTTTTGAAAAACTAAATTATTGACTCACACGGTCGCATATAGGGCGTGGACTCCGTCCTGCCACCATTGCAGCAGTGACGAGGACACGGCGCAACATACGCTCGAGGTATATCCAAGCTGGGACGGGCAGCGCCGTGACCTCGTCGCTGTTATCGGTGCCGACCTGACGCTGCCGGCTGTCGCGAAAGCGATGGTCGACTGCGTCAGGAACTGGGACGCAGTCGCCGCCTTCTGCGAGGCTGTCATCTCGCAGAAGGAGGCAGCGGAACGAGTCCGGGAGGATTGCCGTGACCCGGGCCGCCGTCAGCGGCTGGGGTGGCGCAGGCGCGAATATCTGCGCCTGATGCCGCCCTAACCGAGGCTTCGGGTGATCGGACCGGGGAATTGTCCGGTCACCCGAAGTGAGGCCACCGCATGAGGGCGACGCCCCGACGGCGAAAGCTGTCGGGGCGTCGACACGAGAGAAACCCGTAAGGGTAAACCGCCGGGCGGGCTACCGAAGACAAAGATCGGGTACCGGTGGCCCGTTCGTACGGCGCAGAGAGGTGTTTGCAGAGTGGGTCCATGGGGTTACGCGCCGCCTCTTCCGTCACCCCGGGCCGATTTGCCGGGGCACGACCACATCCATGGTCCCACCTTGCGAAAAGAAAAAAAAAAGAGTGTCGGCTTTACGTGACGGTGTGCGCGCGCATCGTAAAAATTTACTCTCATCGTTTTTCCCTAACGCGCCAAAAGAAGTATAATTTCAAAAAAAATATTTTAATTTGCCGATATTTCGAAAACTTCACCGTTAATGATCATCGAAGAACACACAAATACTAACGCGATAATGTCCGTGAAAATAATTTTGTCAAAGTCAATAGAATTATCAAAATGTAATTTACTTTCTCCTTGTAATATTTCTGTGCCTGTATTTGTGATCTGGAACGGACTTTCTTCTAAATAACTAAAGAGATTTTGAGAGAGATATTTGCGTATTTGAGTTCCCTAGATACCAATATCGTGGATGATTATCTTAATAATTGGATTCAAAAGTGCGATTGCTGCTAACGAGTTTTATGTTTTTACTTTTTATCAGTATCAGGTCAGTTAGGTTTTAAATAAAAACCAGGAAACAAAAAGATAGTATAAGTTTCATCATCTCAGCTCATGTATGACCCACTGTTGGGCTCGAGCCTCCTCCAAAATGGGAGGGAAATTGACCTACTATACCACGCTGGTCAGACGTGTTGGTATAGGGTTTTGTTTCGAGTTTTCATTCTCTTGCATAGATGTTATATGCCTTTTACATCCCTTAGTCGTCTCTTACGATCACCCATGGGTAGTGAATTGTATTCTTACTCTGTTACTACACGGATCAGTATAGGTTTACAGTTAGTATATAAATTTTAGAAAGTACCCATACATAGAACTATTCTATGTTTACAACGTTGTAATTATGTGCATATATCTATCTCTCTCATGACCGTTTTCATTAATAACACCTAAATTCTAGGTAACGACTAAGACAATCTTTATAACACATTATGAATGACAGCTTGAATTTTAAGTGACTTGTAAAATATATATTTTTTTAATTTTTTTTTTTTAATATACTTTTTTAAATGGTACAGTCACTCCCGCCAATTACTTTCAAGGCCATTGAGGCGACGGCGGGCGACCCCATAACCTCCTGTGCACGTACGATACTCGATCCTTAAATTACCGAAGCCAACATTTCATGAGATATCTGGTGGCGTAAAGGCAAGATTGACTAGGTGATATAAAATGTCAAGCAGTGCAAATATCAATTATGTGCAAATATTAAATTTAAGGTATGAAAAACAACGAATATATAATTTTAATTTATTATAAAGCGTTTACTTGCTTGCGGATTTGTTAGCTTTACTACTTAGAGAATTAATTTAATCCAGAATACATTAATTATTCACGAAAAGTGATTATGTCAGTGGTAAATAATAGCTTTACACACTTCACTTAATCGGCTCATGACAAAGCGTTCATAATAATATTTGAGAATTAATGTGTTTACGCGCGATAATTCACAATAATTCACAATACATATCAATGTAATGTCTTTTGCTGTTAGATATATTTGATTTGATTGATATGTATTCGATCTATTACTAATCAGGTATAATTATTAGTAAAATGTAAAATAGCCAATGAAATGAGAGATAAAAACGTTTATAATTAATTATAATTTTACGTAATTTATTACACAAAAGTTTAAATTACTTTTGATCCTCAAGCTTTGTTATTTGCACGCCTGATATCGACGCCAAGTACTTATCGAGCAAGAGAGAACAGAGAACACGATTTTATAGGCAACAAAACAATTCTATATTTTGTAAGAATCTGTTGGTTATTACGAATGTAGTTATTATTATAAACTAATTAGTATTATCATATGATAATTAATATGAGGAGTACATACTTCTCTTCCTATGTACATTGTACATAATGTAAAAGATATTGGTAATAGTTTTATAACTAGTCTGATCAACTCTACTTAGAAATGTACTTGTTGACCAGACGGCATCTGCTGGCATTGACACAGGTCGATATAAAGCTCTTAGTCATATTTTAAGACATCCACGAGCAAAGCAAGTGTTGGTAGTATTCCTATCCATTACCGTATATCTTTTTAAAGTATTTAGTATGCCTTATCTTCTTTATATATATAAGAGATTTCCACCTATGTATTGACTCATCACGATATCTCTGGAACCATAAGGCTTACAAACCTCAAATTTGGTAGGAATATTTCTTTCACCGAGTAAAGGTCAGGTAAGAACGGATTTTACTAAATTATATCCCTAAGGGGGTGGCCAAAGTTTGTATGAGACAACGTGATTCCTTGGTCCAATCTATTTCAAATTTTGCATAAACATTCTTTAACAGAATTGATGAAAGATGTGATTCATATTTTATTGAGATTTATCTCCTAACTGGGTTAAAAAGTGTTGGAAAGTTATTTTAGGGGTGATTTGCTTTAAAGTTGATATCAATACTTCTTAGTGATTTTGATTTAAAAGACATTTTGTTTTGACACATGTTTGAAAACTCAATTCGATTATATACAAAAAAACCGGCTAAGAGCGACTCGAAGTCATGCACGAAGGGTTCCGTACCATTATCTATATATGGCAAAATAATCATGTTTGTTGTATGGGAGCCCCTCTTAAATTCTCTATTTGTTTTATTTTAATTTAATTATTTATTTCTAAAGTGAATATATTACTAAATATTCTGTGAATATTTCAAACGTCGACCTATTTTTGTTATCAATATCGAGCAAAAACGAGGAAAAGATTACCTTTGTTGTGTGGGAGCCCCTTTAAATATTTATTTTATTGTTTTTTAGTATTTGTCGTTGTAGCGGGAAAAGAAATTCATCATTTGTGAAAATTTCAACTGTCCAACTGTCACGGTTCATGAGAGCAACTTGGTGACAGACAGGCGAAGCAACGGACGTACAGCAGAGTCTTAGTAATAGGGTCCTGTTTTATCTTTTGGGTATGGAACTCTAAAAAGCTTGATGTCACATAAACGTTTGGTACAATGCAAATGTGCTTCCCGTGTGGCGACGGGATAGAATACATGTGTCGCCACCCCTTGCTTGCCCGTGGGCGTCGTAAAAATCGACTAAGGGTTCACCAGGAGAGTGGGCAGCAGCTCTCTCCTGGGAAACGTATTACACCACACTGCGATCGCCAACCCGCCTGCCAAGCGTGGCGATTACGGCTTTAACCCCTTATGAGCAACACAAATAGAGAAACGGCCCCCAGTCACGGCAGCTCCGCTATCCTACAGGCTCATCGTGGTAGCGGGCCTGGTAGCGATGGAGTAGGGGGTGCGAAGAATCTCCGGCAGCGATCCGGCTACCAATCAAAACGACCTTTGGCCCTGGTAACACACAACATTCGGACACTCAGGACCGATGAGAAGGTCATCGAGCTGGAAGAGGAATTGAGCAAAATCCGCTGGGACATTGTAGGATTATCAGAAGTGCGAAGAGAGGGCGAGGGCACGATAATCCTACGTTCTGGAAACTTGCTCTTCTACCGGGAGGGAGATCACCCGTCCCAAGGCGGTATAGGGTTTATCGTTCGAAGGTCTCTCGTAGGCAACGTGGAGAGGATCGAGAGTGTGTCGGCAAGGGTAGCATACCTTATACTCAGAATTACCAAACGGTATTCGTTGAAGGTCATACAGGTATACGCACCGACCTCGGCATACTCCGACGACGAGGTGGAGGTCTTTTACGAGTATATCTCGAAAGCCATACACGCGTCCAAAACCCACTTCACGGTGGTTATGGGAGACTTTAACGCGAAACTAGGCAAAGGGATTGATGATGAGCTGAGAGTGGGGAAACATGGATATGGACAGAGAAATCAGAGGGGCCAGAAACTGGCTGAATTTCTGGAGAAGGAAAGCCTCTTTATGATGAATTCCATCTTCAGAAAGCAGCCACAAAGGAAATGGACCTAGATTAGCCCCGATGGTTCAACAAAAAACGAGATAGACTTCATCTTGTCGGACAAACGACATATATTTAATGATGTCTCAGTGATCAGCCGGATTAAAACTGGGAGCGATCACCGAATAGTACGAGGCACATTAAATATCCACACAAAAGTCGAACGGTCACGCTTGATGAAGCCTACCCTCCGACCTACACCTGTCCAATACCAGAACCTCGAAAATTTTCATTTCGAACTACACAATCGCTTCGAATGTCTAGACGAGTGCGAATCTCCGAACGATATAAACAACAGGTTCGTGGAAACTGTCCACGCGGTTGGGTCGAAATTCTTCAAGGCTCACCGCGCTAATAGACCTAAAAAACTTTCTGACCAGACTCTCAAGCTCATGGAGCGGAGAAAAGAAATGACAGTACAGTCTTCAGCCGATTGGTCCGAACGCAGGCAGCTAAATAGGCAGATCTCCAGGTCTGTGCGTCGCGATATTCGCCAATTTAATACGCTCCGTATTAAAGAAGCGATAGAGCGGAATCGTGGCTCAAAAGTGTTCGCACAAGATCTGTCTATCGGGCAAAGCCAAATGACTAAGCTGAAGACCGATGACGGCACTGTCATTTCATCCCAAAGTGAGATCTTGGGAGAGGTCGAAAGGTTCTATGGACAGTTATATAAAACATCCCGAAATCCTGTTGTCGGCTTGGTCCAAGATCCCAGATCCAAGCTAACTCGGCACTATACCGAAGAAATCCCGGACATTAGCTTGTGCGAGATCAGAATGGCTCTCGAACAACTAAGAAACGGTAAGGCACCGGGAGATGACGGAATTACGGCAGAGCTCCTGAAGGCAGGCGGCAAGCCGGTCTTAAAAGCCCTTCAGAAGCTATTTAATTCCGTTATCCTCGGGGGCGACGTTCCAGAGTCGTGGACCAGGAGTGTGGTGGTGCTGTTCTTCAAGAAGGGCGACAAAGCTCTTCTAAAGAACTACAGACCCATCTCACTCTTGAGCCACGTCTACAAGTTGTTTTCGAGAGTCATTACCAATCGACTCACGTGCAAGCTTGATGACTTCCAGCCGCCCGAACAAGCTGGCTTCCGAAAAGGCTATAGCACCATAGACCATATCCTCACGCTTCGGCAGATTATCCAGAAGACTGAGGAGTACAATCGGCCTCTGTGTATAGCGTTTGTGAACTATGAGAAAGCCTTTGATTCAGTCGAAACTTGGGCGGTGCTGCAGTCCCTTCAGCGGTGCCAAATCGACCATCGTTATATCGAAGTGCTGAAGTGTTTGTATAGGAACGCCACAATGTCAGTCCGTATTCGGGATAAGAGTACGAAACCGATGCAGTTGCAGAAAGGCGTGAGACAGGGAGACGTCATCTCTCCGAAACTGTTCACCACTGCACTGGAAGATGTCTTCAAGCTTTTAGACTGGACCGGACTCGGCATCAACATCAATGGCGAATACATCACTCACCTTCGATTCGCAGACGATATTGTCGTCATGGCAGAATCCATGGAGGACCTGGGCACCATGCTCAACGATCTCAGCAGGGTATCCCAACTAGTGGGTTTACGAATGAACATGGACAAGACGAAAGTCATGTCAAATGCCCATGTCATTCCTGTACCGGTCCTAGTTGGCAATGCGATTCTCGAAATCGTCGATCATTATGTTTACCTTGGACAAACAGTCCAGTTAGGTAGATCCAATTTCGAGAATGAGGTCAGCCGACGAATCCAACTCGGTTGGGCAGCGTTCGGGAAACTTAAGAAGATCTTCTCATCCAACATACCTCAGTGTTTGAAAACACAGGTCTATAACCAGTGTGTGTTACCAGTGATGACTTACGGCACGGAAACATGGTCCCTAAATGTAGGCCTCATAACCAGGCTCAAAGTCGCTCAGCGTGCTATGGAGCGGGCAATGCTCGGGATTTCTCTGCGAGATAGAATCCGAAATACGGAAATCCGCAGACGAACGGGTGTAACCGACATAGCACGAAGAATTAGCATGCTGAAGTGGCAATGGGCAGGCCACATCGCTCGAAGAACCGACAACCGCTGGGGAAGAAAGGTTCTAGAGTGGCGACCACGTACCGGACGACGCAGTGTGGGACGCCCCCCCACTAGGTGGACAGACGACCTAGTGAAGGTTGCTGGGCGTCGTTGGATACAGGCGGCACAGGACCGCACTCTGTGGCGTAAAATGAGGGAGGCCTACGTTCAGCAGTGGACGGCAATAGGCTGAAATGATGATGACAATGCAAATACTTTTTAAAATTGAAATGTCTCGAATGTCACCGCACTATATTAGTACGGTGTTTATAGATTTCTAAGCTTTAAAGAGGTCATGTACTTTTAGGACACGGCCTCATATAAACGTAGACTTTGAAATGATTGGACAATAATTTTGCAGAATATTGTAATTCAAAGCCATGGTAATACCTTGCATCGAATAACTGAAATCCATTGCTCACACGATGCATTACAGTTTGTGTGACAATATCCGTTTGTGTCATGCTACGGCGATGGTCGATACTCTATTTCAGCAGTTGTTTGGTTTTTGAATTGTGCTAGGATATAGCCATTGCGATACTAAAGCCACAAACACCGCTTTAAAAAATTATATCTACTGCAACTTTTTATTTTACCCTATAATGATTAGGAAAGGAGTATAAAAGTATGGCTAAATAGCGAACGAAAATATAGCATATGATCATACCTATGCTATATTTTCGTTCGCTGTTTAGCCACTTTTTTATCAACATGTTTGCAAAACTCGAGACAGAAAGGATGAGTTATAATAGGAACAATCTTAATATATATAAATTACGCGTCACGTTGTTTGTCCGCCATGCACTCTTAAAGTACTTAACCGATTTTAATCAAATTTGCATAGTATGTGTAGTATGATCCAACTTAAAAGATAGGATAGCTTCCATCTCAATTTACAGTCACAATATTATTTTATTGCAAATTATTTGTCTATTATTTGACAGCCACAATTATCTGTTATCTCCAAACTATTATAATATATAACATATAACATTATAATATATATTATAATATATAACATTCTAACAGATGGCGGTATCTGTTGACTGTATTGAGTAAGTATTTAATAGATGGCACTATGTTAAACGTAGAAACGTTTCATATAAGCTACAATTTATTAGCATAACCACCACGTGTTACTGAGGCTACCTAAGCCACAGCAACGCGTGGCCGGGTCTGCTAGTTAAATTATATTACTTCTCTATATTTCAGTATCGTTTTTAAAATTTTGGGACTTTTGATCAAAATAACGCGACAAGTACTTATGGCAAACCTCTCTCGATGTTAACCTTTTTTTTTTTTTTTTTTTTATTTTTTTTATTGGTGGGCTATGGGTGCGTCTCGCCCCGCCAAATCGGTCCGGGGTGACGGAGAAGGCGGCGCGTGATCCCATAGACCCACCGTAAAATCCTCTCTCTTCGCCGTGCGAGCGGACCACCGGTACCCGATCTTTGTCTTCGGTGGTCCGCTCGGCGGTTTACCCTCGCGGGTTCCTCTCGTCGACGCCCCGACAGATTTCGCCGTCGGGGCGTCGCCCTCACGCGGTGGCCTCGCGTCGGGTGACCGGACAATGCCCCGGTCCGATCACCCGAGGCCTGGGTTAGGGTGGCATCAGGCGCAGGTATTCGCGCCTGCGCCGCCCCGGCCGCTGGCGGCGGCCCGGGTCGCGGGAGTCCTCCCTGACTCGTTCCGCCGCCTCCTTCCGCGAGATGACAGTCTCGCAGAAGGCGGCGACCGCGTCCCAATTCCTGACGCTGTCGACCATCGCCCTCGCGACAGCCGGCAGTGCCAGGTCGGCACCGATAATAGCAACGAGGTCGCGGCGCTGCCCGTCCCAGCCCGAGCATTCCTCGAGCGTATGTTGCGCCGTGTCCTCGTCACTACTGCAATGATGGCAGCCCGGAGTCCACTCCCTGTACACGACCGTGTGCAGGTATTTCCCGAAGCACCCGTGCCCCGTCAACACCTGCACCAGTCGGAAGGTGAGGACCCCGTGCCGCCGCTCCATCCATTTCATCAATACGGGCCGGAAGGCTTCGACGGTCACGATACCGTGTCTAGGCCTCTCCAGCCGCGTAACCCAACGGGCGATAACGTCTCGGCGGGCGTCCTCGCGCCAGGTGGCTATCTCGCTCAACGATGGGGAGCCACCCTCCTCGCGCACTGAGGTAACCCGCCGGTAGAGGTCGGAGAGCATCTCCGCCTCTAGGTCCCACGGGGGTGTCCCGGCCAATAGGCACGCCGCCTCTGTCGACACCGTGCGGTACCCGCGAATGGCTCTGACCGCCATGGCTCGCTGTGGCCTCCACAGAACCGCCCTGAGCTGGGCGTTCAGAGCCCTCGCCCACACGGGTGCGCCGTACATGGCCATCGAGCGGATGACCCCCGCATACAGCCGTCGGCCCTCGAAACTGGGTCCGCCCACATTCGGCATGAGCCGAGAAAGGGCGGACGCCGCGCCGACCAGCCGGGGAGCAATCTGTCGGAAATGCTCCCGGAACCACCATCGCCCGTCGAGCACCAGACCCAAGTACTTCATATGGGCCTGGATGTTGATCTGGGTGGAGTTGACGACTAACGAGGCGCCGGTTGGCAGCCTTACGCGTGGCCCATGGAATAATAGGGCCTCCGTCTTATTTAAGGCCACCCTGAGCCCCAGCGCCTCGATTCGCCTGACCATCTCCTCGGTGCCGAGAGTGGCCAGGCTCGCCGCCTCCTCGAGTGTCCTGCCCCGGGCTGTGACGAGCGTGTCGTCAGCATAGCACACCAAGCTCAGCCCGGGCTCGAAGTGCTCGAGGAGCGACGTCAACACCCGGACTGGTATTCCGTCCGGGCCGGGGGCCGTGGTGGCGGAGCGAATCCGCGCCACTGCCGCCCCCACTTCCGACTCCGTCACGGGTGGAACACTCTTGTCGTCGGCCTCCCGGTCTTGATCTGGCGAAGCCATGACCGGGGGCGTGTGTCCCGACTGCCGTGGCAATAGCTCCTCGATCACCCTACAAAGGAAGTCGGGCTGGAGGGTCTCGGTGAGAGGGGGGCCCTGCGCGCGAAGCTTGTTCAGCGACGCGCGATACGGGCGACCCCAGGGGTCACGGTCGAGACCGTCCAACATCTCCTGCCAACTCGCATCCTTGGCGGCTCGGATGGCCAGCCGAAAGGCAGTACGCGCACTGCGGTACGCCTCGTACAGCTGGCCCTCCCGCTCAGCGTCGCGGTGACGCCGCCGGCTGCGGGTGTAGGACCTTCGGGCACTGATACACGCCGCGCGAAGGTCCGCCAGTCTTGGGGACCACCAGTAGACCCCCTGCCTCGGAGGTAGACGCCGCACCCTGGGCATGGCCGCATCGCAGATCTGCGTTAACGCACTGCGGATGCGGACAGCCTCAGCGTCCACTCCGTCCGCTGGGGGCGGTGAGGACAGCCACGTGTGAACGATGGCCGCCTCCGCCAGTAGGTCCCTATCAAGACGACCCACAGCCCACCGCGGAAACGCGGGAGCTCCGTCCGCCCTGTGACCCCTACCGGGTTCCCGGGGGGAGACCTCCATCCGGATGTACCGGTGGTCCGACAGGGTCTCCGCCTCCTCCAGGACACTCCAGTTCCTCACCCGTGGCGCGACAGCGGGGCTAGCGAACGACAAGTCCACTATCGACCCGCCCTGCTGCCGCACACACGTGTTCACTGAGCCCCTGTTAACAACACAGAGGCCCAGTAAAGCCGCCCACTCAACGACCGCCCGTCCGCGGTCGTCCGTCATAGGGGACCCCCATGCCGTGGATTTGGCGTTGAAGTCCCCCAGGACCAGGACGAGGCCCGGTGCCAGTCGCCGTATCGAAGCCTCCAAGGTGGTGAGGGAGGCCCTGAAATCGTCCATTCTCCTGTTAGGGGAGAGGTAAACGCTGTAGAGTGTGACCCCTCCCCATTCCGCAGCGACAAATTCTTCGCCCCTATCCAAAAGGGATAAGGACGGGAAGTGCCGCTGCGTTGAGACGACGATTGCCGCAGTTCCGTTTCGGCTGACCACCCAATTGGGGCGATCAGGCACGACGTACGGTTCCGCGACAACGGCCGCACCAATCGACCACTCCGCCATGGATTGCAGGAGGAGATCCTGCGCTCCGGCGGAGTGGTTGGTGTTGGCCTGCAGGAGGTGAATGGATTCTGCAGCCATTAGTGGGCCGTATCCATCACCTCCGCCTCGCCAGTGGGCGATCGGGCCGCGCTAGGGGTGGGAGCGGCCGTGGTCGAAAGGCCGCCCCGCCCCTTTGGGGCCGAAGCAGGAGGTCTGCACGCCCCAGAACCCATGCGGTGCTTGGCGGGCTTATTGCCCGCCGCACACGCGGGGCAGTGGGGCGGGGCGGCGCAAGATGCCGCCACGTGCCCGGTCTGACCGCAGCGGAAACACAATCCGCCGCAGTCGAAGCAATTGGTGCACGTCGGTCGAGTGTGTCCGACCGCCATACACTTATAGCACCTCGCAGGCCGGTGCTCAAGCACGGTTACCCGCGCCGAGCTCCAGCGCACGAGGAGCCTGCCTGAGCCAGCCAGTTGCCTGACCGACTCCACCGGGCACTGCGCCCAGGCAGCACCTACGCCACCCGGACCGGGACGAATGGCACCGACCCGGACGGTGTCTATGGGACACCCGGTTTTCGAGGCAATAGCCTCCCGGATGTCTTCCACCGTCACGGAGTCGTCCAGACCCGAAATGCGCATTTCGGCGCACTTGACGGGCCTGGCGATCCTGATGCCACCCTCCTCGGCGAACAGACCTCGCAGCTTCTCAGCTACGCTATCAGCCGTCTTGGCGCCCTCGGCCCCTGGGAACTCGAGGATTCGAGCCCCCGTCCGGGCCTTGCGGGTCCTGGCTTCGACGCCTCCAATATCGGAGACGTCTAGCTCCCGCCGGGCCTTCCTCAAGACGGCCTCGTAGCTGAGGCCCTTCTCGGCCGCCTCAGGCAGCACAGTGATCACCACTGCGGCTGTCTTTGGCGGCTTGAGCCCCTTGCGCGACCTCTTCTTCTTGTCGCCAGCTCCTGCCTTGGGAGCGGAGACCTCAGCGGCGCGCTTGGCCTCCGCTCTCCTTCTTTGGCCGCGACTCCTTCTATCGCGCTCGGCCACCTGCCAACCCTCTTCGGGTACGGCAGTCGTGCCAGACGCGGAAGGCCTTGTCGCAGCCTCGCTGGTCGTCGCCGGCGGTTTCGTTGCGGGCGGCTTCAGCGGTCCGGCAGGAGCCAGCGCCGTCTTCCTCCTCAGGGCGGTCCCTTCGGAGCGGGGCCGGGGCCTTTGGGCTTAGGCCCGGCCGCGGCCGCGGCGTAGCTCCCCACGCGGCCACCCTGACAAGGCAGCGGGGCGGGGGCTGGTGCCGTATGTGGCCGCTTATCTGCGGCAAGAGGCGGCCGGACACGTGGTTCTGGAGGCAGCCTTGCCTCCAGAACGGCGAAGCGCGCATCGATAATTTTGCCCACTGCGTCGATTATCGCGCGCAGGGACTCATCCGGCAATCCCCCCACCGCAGGCAGCGGGGTTGGCATCGGGGTCGGCAGCGGGGTCGGCGCCTCCGGTTGAGCCTCCACCGGGGCCCCCTCCGAGACGCTTGGCGACTTTTTCGCCGCGGCGCGAGTCGTCCTCCTCGCTACCGGGACAGGTGTCGGCTCGGTGGCCGTGACGGCTTCAGCCGGCGGCGTGCCCTCCACAGCGGGGGGCGTCCTGCTTGCCGCAGGGACGGGTTTCACCGCGGCAGCTGTTTTGCGCGCCTTGGCCGACGGCTTTGGCGCAGGCGGTAGTAACTGCGCCATCTGGGCCCGCAGGTCGGCCATGTCTTTGGCCAACATGCAGTTTACCTGACGCAGCGACTCCAGCTCGGACCCCAGCTGGCGGTTCAGGTCCCGCAGGCCTGAGACCTCGCCACTAAGGCGGGCATTTTCAGCCTGCAGGTCCAGGGGGCCGTTGCTCGCAGCAGGCGCCACCTCACACCGAGGAGTCACCGACCTTCTTCCTGCTACTGCGGCCCCTCGCCCCTTGCGAGAAGCCGGCACCTTCGGTGGAGGCATGATGGTCCCGCTCCCCTCGGAGTCGGCGCCCGAGCTGCCTCCCTTGCTCAGGGGGCGCTTTCGCACCTGCGAGGGGAGGGCCTCCTCCCTGATCTTCTCAGCCGCCGCCACAGGACGCGGCGACGACTTAGCGGGGGCTTTAGCGTCCGACCCGCTATCTCCTCTGGACGGCCCTGCGGATATACCGCCCTCGTCCATCTTAGCGGCAGATCTGCTGCCCTCATCCACGGACGGCTCTGCGACGTCACTGTCGCCCTCGTCCGTAGACGGCTCTGCAGCATTTCTGCCACCGTCCTCCTTTTCAGCGGCGGCAGCCTCTCTCCGCGCACGCCGCTCCTCCATCCTCCTCTTGTAGCTGGAAGCCTGCCCCCGGCTCTTCCTGGGCGACTTCCGCTTCACTTTTTGGGCCTCCACGATTTGTGCCGGGCCCTTGGCGGACGCCTCAAGTCCTGAGGACGAGGCGTCGTTGTCAGTTTTTCTTTGGCTTGACAAGGCCGTGGTGTGAGAATCACAAGGATTCCGGTCGGTTTTTAAATGTTTTAAAGTTTGCGTATCCATTGTGAATCCCACGAGAATGGGAGATACATTACGTCGACCCGGGCAGAGATCCCTATACCCGGGCAAGCCTACATTTACCAACCAGGGGGTCAGCCGGTGCCCTGGCTGGAGCGTGCTAACGACAGAACAACCCATCTGCCATGCATCTTCTCGCCGCACGCCAGAACTTAAGATTCTGGGTGATTTCCGAGTCCGAATGTTACTTCGAACTCTTTATAGAGGTTGTCTTCCTCGCGGTCCGGGCGGTTAAGCCAAGACCCTCGCTCCTGAAACTAAGACAAGCAAATAATCAGGTTTACGATGTGTGGGCGGTGGCAAGTGCCTGCCCAGCCCTCAAATGAATGAGTGACTGAGCCCGTCCCGATATTTCGCGTCCTATAACCTCTACTACGACTGTAGTAGAGTAAGGAGCGAAATCGCGCAAATATTCGCTACGGACGACAGTACAACAGAAGAACTGGGGACCGCCGCCCGCACCCAGGGTACACCGCGTGGAGGTTTCTGGGATAGTACCCCTCTTGATGATGTTAACCTGATACTGTGTAAAGAATTCTGAAGAGACCCAAACAGGTGGAAACCTGAAGGTGCAAGGTCAGGGCTCTATGATGGATGTTACCACCTCCCAGCCAAACTATCTTAATTTTTGCTGAGTGACTATATATGTGTGTAGTCTATCTAGCGTTATCGTGGTTAAATACCCTTTCTGTTGATTAATTCCATTCACTTTCTATCAATTTCTTGCTTTAATCTCATCAGTTTATTGGCAGTAGAGATCCGCATCGATGATTCTGCCTGAAGGTAAATTTTTTTTCGCGGCTTGTGTTGTATTTGTTTCTTTTTCGTAATAAAATTTTAAAATGTATCGAATTTCTTCATTAGCTTCACTCATTTTGACTAAAAGAAAACTAATAAAAAAAGGCGGGAAACAACATTTTACTAAATTGCTTCTTTTTATGAAATGTAACCTTTTTAATGGTATCAAACCCAGCCAGATACAACTAGTACAGCCAAAGAGATTTTATTAAAAGTTTATACAGACTATATGCAAAAACATTTTTCCCGATCTAATGTTACATACATACATACATACCATCACGCCATGTCCTTTGCAGGGTAGGCAGAGAGAATATAGTGCCAAAGAACTCTATCCTTGCATACTTCACTCGCTTCCTCAACATTCAAAATTCTCTGCATACACGCTCAACGGTTAGGGAGACTCTTGACTCCACCTTCCTTCAGTACATGACCGATCTGGTCTAGGTAGGTTAGTCTTCGTCTCCCCCGGTACCTACATCCTTCCACTTTCGCATTGTATATCTTCTTAACCAGACGTTCGTTTGGCATTCTTTCCACATGTCCGAACCATCGGAGCATTCCCTTTCGCATCTTTAAACCTGTACGGTATGCACAGCCTGCAGTGGACTGTATGAGGTAAGTTTACTGAACTAGGTGAGGAACTGATATTATCCTATCCCTGCAAGCCGCGAAGAAGTAATTAAAAAATACTCCACCAACCTTTCATCCACTTTCGCCGAGGGCAGTAGTGTCGTCGCAGTAGGCTCGCCAAACCGCGCGGTCAGCTTCACTATATTCTATACAACTATGCAGTTCACAGCACCACAAAACACTATTATGGTGGTTCCAACAGTTCCGTTAAACAATGTCCTACCAAGGATTAAGCAGGTGCGGCAATTACGAATACACCGAGTGGCACAACCGCCTGGCGGACCGAGTTGTCTCAAATCTTCTACTCAACTCTCCTAACGACGGTTGCAGAATCGAAGTTGTGAAGTTTCTCCAAATACCCTCCACATAACTTGCAAGGACCGAACATACCCCTCACCGAATTCAACATGATGAATTCCCCATTCTAAATTAAAGAGCAAGTAAGGGATATACAATCCACTAACCTATGTAAACAAAACACATAGAATAAATAAACCTTTAGTGAGGTATATTTTTGAAAAAAAAGAATAATAATAATTAATTAATCTAGATAAACAATAAAATTTAACCTAAAAAAAAAAAAAAAAAGGTAATTAATTTGCATACGGTAATGGACAAATTTTATTCACCGGTCTCTTAATTAGACCATTTTTAGTTCTCAAAGTAACTACACGAATAATGCCATCAACGCCCTCGTGTGTTGTTTCAATTCTACCAAGAGGCCACTGCAATGGGCGCGTCAAATTTGATTTCAGTAAAACTAAATCACCAATCTTTACGTTAGGAGGTGAGGCAAACCACTTCTCTCTTTGTTGCAGAGTATGAAGATAGTCATTTGACCAGCGCTTCCAAAATAACTGTGATATTTTTTGAATTGACTGCCAACGAGATAATCTATGTTGAGGAACGTCCTCATAATTATATTCAGGCACAGCCACTAAGCTTTGTCCTATCAGGAAATGACCAGCAGTTAATACATCGAACTCGTTTGGGTTTTCAGATAGTGTACATAAAGGGCGTGAGTTTAATACAGCCTCTATTCTGCAGAACACAGTTGACAACTCTTCCAGAGTGAGACTTCTATCACCTACAATACGTTGTAAAATGTGTTTCGTACTTTTTATCCCGGCTTCCCAAAGTCCACCCATGGAAGCTGCGTTAGGAGGATTTGTCCTCCACTCTACTTGCCGCGCGGTTAATCCTACGAGTACCTCGTCATGAATCTTATTACCATTTAAAAATCTAAGTACCTCCTTGAGATGCTTGGCTGCCGATACATAATTCGTCCCGCAATCGGAATATAAACAAGTACTTAATCCGCGACGGGCTACGAAACGGTCATATGCAGCTAGAAAACATTCAGCTGATAAATCAGTTAACACCTCGCAGTGTACTGCTTTTGTTGAAAAACATACAAATAGGCATAGATAAGCCTTGTATATTTTTGCGTTACGACGTGTACTTTCTTTTACAAGGAATGGACCACCTATATCTGTACCTACATGGCTGAATACCTTATCAACCTTAAGTCGGGACATGGGCAACGTACCCATTTGAGGTTGTAATGCAGTAGGTCGGCATTTAAAACACACCTTACACTTTGTCAGTACCGATCGAATGATGCTACGAGCACCAACGAGCCAATAGTTTTGACACATTAGACCTTGTAATGTACGAGGCCCTACGTGTAGGTATTTTACGTGCAAATATTCGATTAATAATTTACTTGTATGGCATTTTGGTAGCAAAACCGGGTGCTTCGTATTGTACGGAAGGTCAGATTGTGAGATACGACCCCCCACCCTGAGGACTTTATTTTCAACGAAGGGTGATAGTTTACGTAAAGAGGCTACAAACTTACCCTTTTCTAACGCTACTATTTCAGATTCAAAGTGATTTTGTTGAATAATTCTAATAATTGAATCATGACCTTTGCGCAACTCAAAGGTCGTTAGAGGGCCTAAAGACCGATTTGAAATTTTACACTGAAGATTTATAATAAATCTATGACACCATGAAATAATACGCTGTAATTTATTAAAAGAAGAACACTTATTAAATATTTCTTCAAGGTCATTTTTAATTTCAACCTTTAGAGAAGAATTAAAACTAAATGTTGCACTATTTGATTTAAGTTCGGGAATCTTGAAGTTATGATTTAATAAATATGGTTTTATAGGCCACTTTTGTTGGTTATCATATAGCCAATCGGGGCCGTGAATCCACTCTGTAGCTCTTTCCACGAAGTGAGCAGGCAACGTTCCACGTGAACATATGTCTGCAGCGTTATTTTCGCCCTTCACGTGATACCAACAACTAGGTGGTACTGCGGCAATAATGCGACTAACATGGTTAGCCACAAAAGTTTTTAACGTGTATGGTTGTGTATGTATCCAAGCCAAAACATTTTTCGAATCGCTGAGCGCAAATATAGAAACAGATAAATTATTATCGCTTAAGTTTTGTACGACAAAACTTACAACCTTCGATAGCAGCACGGCTGCTTCGAGTTCGAGTCTAGGTATAGACAAGAGTGGGTTTAACGGCGCAACCTTTGACTTACTAGTCAGCAGTCGAACCTTCACTTCACCTATATTGTTTATACTACGTATATATAAGCACGTTGCGTATCCACGGGATGACGCATCGCAAAATGCTATTAATTGTATTTCACTAAAATTAGGTATTAAGATGTGACGCTCAAAACGCAATTCAGTCAAAAGTGGTAGATCGGAGATGAATCGATTCCACTGTGAGCACGGCTCAGGTGGTAGTTGCTCATCCCATGCGACTCCCATCTTCCAGAGATCTTGCATGATACACTTTGCGACAAACGTACATGGTGAAATAATACCTACAGGATCGAATATGCTCGCCAGTAGTTTTAAAACTGATCGTTTGGTCTGTTTATTATCAGTCATGTTATAGGAAAACGCAAAACTGTCACAGGCAGGTAACCATGTCAACCCTAACACCTTAAGGGAGGATGATAACGTATCATCTTGAAAATCGATGGTTACAACTTGATTTGACTGCATATGAGTAAGTAACTCGGGACAGTTGCTAGCCCATTTTCTTAAATCAAAGCCACCACTTTTAAGAAGTGTCAGCAAATCATCCTGCAACGTGCAGGCCTGTTCTAATGATGGGCAGGACCATAATACGTCATCAACGTAGAAGCCTTGTTTGAGCACCTTTGCAGCCTCTGTACGCGGACGTTCAGCATGAGTGAGCTCATCCTCAGCTAGCTGATGCAGCGTGCGCACAGCTATGTAAGGTGCACTACGGAGACCGTAGGTATTCGTTCGAAGTTCGAAGACGCGAACTGGCTCCGTTGGAGATTCTCGCCAAAGAATGTGCTGGTACTTCCTATCAGCAGGATCAATCAGAACAGCCCGATACATCTTTGACACATCAGCAGTGAAACAAACTTTATATAACCGAAAGCGAATTATAATCTTTAGTAAGTCTGGATGTAGTTTTCTGCCTGTCAAGAGTGCATCGTTAATTGAAATACCATTCTTAGGTTGTGCTGAACCGTCGTAAACAACGCGCAGAGGTGTACTTACGGACGATGGACGCAGAACACAATGGTGCGGTATATAATATCCTGACTGCTCAGGACCTTGATATAACTCCATGTGTCCAAGAGATTCATACTCTCGCATGAAGTCAACATAAGACTTATGAAGGTCTGGCGATCGCGCCAGGCGGCGCTCGACCTGTTTAAGCCTTGTTATAGCCACATCATAAGAATCACCAATAGGTGCATGGTGTGGGTTTAATAAAATGGGAGAAACATAACGACCATTTTCATCACGACAGTGTTTTTCTGTGTACATTTTTTCGGCTAACTCCTCCATAGGATCCGTTGGAACTTCACACGGTAAAGATTCCAACTCCCAAAACCGTTTAAGTGTATCATTTAAATAATTATTTTCCATTGTGTACGACACAAATGACGTTGCACACGGTACAACATCGAGACTACTAGAGCAATTTTTTAACCCTAGTCTTCCAGTTATGACGTAACCAAATATGCTCCCCAATGCCACTGGTACATCTTTATTTATTATAAATTTTGTCCCGTCATAAATATAGGGAAACACTTCGCCCGATAAAATAATGTCAATCGGGGACGTTGTATAAAAATACGGATCAGCTAATTGTAAGTCTTTATACTTAGTAATCAACTTATCGGGAATAAGTACGTTTGGCAAATCGGATGTAATTTTAGGTAAAATTACAGCATCAATGTTAAACACCGGCGTGTTATTGTAGCGCGGCTGAATAACACACGAAGCCATTCCATAATTTTTTACATATTCGCCACCTAGTCCGAAGATATTATATGGACATTTATTAGCTGATAATCCTAACCGTTGAAAACAATCTAACGTAATGAAATTACTTTGCGCCCCAGAGTCAATTAATACGCGCACGGGCTGATAATTATTAAACGCGTTCAAAACATTCACAACAGCTGTTCCCAAGATAACTGTACAGTTAGAAGTATGCGTAGACGTCAGATGACACACCGTACTTATAATTGATTGTTCGTCTCCCTTGCACGGCGCAGGAGCGGTCTCAGTCGAAATCAGCTGATTCGAACACGGTTTGTTATTATCTATCGCGCTAACTTCACGATGTAACAGAACATGATGCGGTAAATTACAGATTAAACATTTAAAATTACTTTTACACGCCTTAACGGTATGATTTGATTTTAAACAATTATGACATAATTTTAATTCATTCGCACGGCGAATACGTTGCTCATTAGACAATTTACGAAATTGTTCACAACGGAAAATCATATGATTACTATCACAATGTACACATAAACCCTTTAATCCAGAGCGTGTAGAAGATAGCGAATGCTTTTTTGTATCCTTTTGTCGCGAATCATTTTGTTGATATTTATTAGAATACACATTAGAATATGACGCAGAATGATCTAGAACTTTTATTTGATTATGTATAAATAATGCTAATTCATCGAAGGTAGGAATGGAATTTTGATCTAATTTTTGTTCAAAATATTTTCGAGTTTGTGGATCTAATGCCCTTAACGCAATATGACACATTACATAACTGCTTAAATCTTTAATATTAAGTGCCTGTATTGCCTTATACGAATGTTCGAAGTTCTCAATAAACATGTTCAAATCAGCAGACGATTCCTTGCGTAACGGTGAAAAGTTTAACATTTTATCTAGGTACCTACCAACTAACAATCTATTGTCTCGATATTTATCAATTAAACTCTGCCAGACGAGATCGTAGTTATTGGCGGATATCGGTACACTTTTAACCATATTCAATGCAGAACCTTTCGTGCAAGACAATAGATAATGAAATTTATCAATTTTTGGAATGTGCGGCTGATCATGTACTAACGAGCAAAATGTTTCATAAAATGTATTAAAATTCTCAATATCCGAATTAAATGTAAATAATTCAAGTTTAGGCAGGCGAGGGCGGGACTCCATGGTAACCAAGCGATTCTCACCGTTATTGCCGATGCGTGCCGAGCTATATTTCGAAGCACATAATTTCACTCGAAAATATAGTTCATCAAAACTTTGTAACTCTTGACTTCTAAGTATTGACTCAGAATCAACTAAAAGTTCTTGTTCGAATATATCGAATATTATTTTTTCGAATGAACTACGTAGGTCACTAATTTCAGAGACGTGCAATAAAAACAATTCTTTCGTATCAGAATTCGATAAATCGTGGGACATATCATATACCTTTTGCATTTGTGAAAACAAGAGTTGTTTTCGTTGAATTAACACGGTTAATTCTTTGGGTAATGGATGTTTCTTATCACTAGAAATTTTTGCTTTAGGTGCCGCCATCTTGTGAAACAACACACGTAGCCCAATGAAATTATAAAATTAATATTATATTACTTTCACTAATACTTGTTACCTATACAATTTAATTATATAACACTTAGCTGAATAATTGTACGACAAATAATAATTTATGTGTTTTGTTTATATTGTATACTTCGTATAGTGGAGAAAAGTAAAGTAAGTACATAAGATATGTATAGAACGTCTACACAATGAAATTATAATTTCATTAAATAATGGGGAATAAGAAGTAATTGGCACGGCCAATATAAATAAATTATATGCTAAGAACGTCTTAACATATATGATATTTATTGGGAGGTATTCTAACACGGTTAGAAATAACGGTACAGAACGTCTGTACTGTCTAAATACCTGGGAATTACGAATTCCTAGGTGAGGTATGAGACCTTAGGAGCGGTATCCTGGGTCGAAGTGACCAAAAAAAGACTGTACGGTATGCACAGCCTGCAGTGGACTGTATGAGGTAAGTTTACTGAACTAGGTGAGGAACTGATATTATCCTATCCCTGCAAGCCGCGAAGAAGTAATTAAAAAATACTCCACCAACCTTTCATCCACTTTCGCCGAGGGCAGTAGTGTCGTCGCAGTAGGCTCGCCAAACCGCGCGGTCAGCTTCACTATATTCTATACAACTATGCAGTTCACAGCACCACAAAACACTATTATGGTGGTTCCAACAGTTCCGTTAAACAATGTCCTACCAAGGATTAAGCAGGTGCGGCAATTACGAATACACCGAGTGGCACAACCGCCTGGCGGACCGAGTTGTCTCAAATCTTCTACTCAACTCTCCTAACGACGGTTGCAGAATCGAAGTTGTGAAGTTTCTCCAAATACCCTCCACATAACTTGCAAGGACCGAACAAAACCAATACTCTCTTTCATACCTACCCGCTCTCTTAAGTCATCGTTACGAATTCGATCGATCAGCCAGTATTTCGATCTTAGGTTTTCATATCTCCTACCGAAGATAAAGACCGGGTTCCAGTAGCCCACTCACACGGCGTCGAGAGGTACATTGCGGGGCGGGTCTATGGGATTCTGCGCCGCTTCATCTGTCGCCTCGGACGGATTTAGCGGGTTGGGACCAGGCTATGACCCGCCGCAATAACAAGGCTATTACACCTTTATAATCTGCCTTTCAAATCCCTTAAAGATCTGTATAAATCATACAAAATTTCTATAATATCAAAAAAAGTTTTATAATATTTACAAAAATGAAAAATTAGCTAAAATGTCGCCCAATAATATTTCAATTAATTCTCGAAACTTTTCACTCATTTACAAAGTCGATCTCTTTTGTGAAAGGTCAAAAAAGTAGACTTATATTTATAACAGTGTCATCACAACGAAGCAATTTTAGTAAGCCAACAATGCGTGCAACCACCTTGAATGACACGGCATGACGCAGCAGGTTGATGTGACATGACAATAATGACGTGAACTATTGAAAAGATGTATAATGACATCATAGAAGGACGGTATACGTTATAGACGACGGTATACGTCATAGTATGTTATGACGCTGAAAAGTCTATATGATGGAAATAACATAATGAACATGAAAGTCACTCCATTGACTAAAGCGATTAAAGATTTTAAAAAACGAAAAGCAGTCTACTATGCTGATCATCATTTTGAGGATTGTAGCTATTCTTTGCCAAAGATATCTACGGAAGACTTTCTCGAGGCAATACTACTTGTACATTGGGGAAATTATTCCTTTGCAGTTACAACTAAAATAAATGAATTAACATATAATAAAAATAAATATGACAAGTATCTATAGATATTATATAAAGGTAGGCAGAATGATTGACATGATATAAACATTTAATGAGACAGGGTGAAAGTAATGTTGTGAGGAAAGTTTTAAGTATGAATGTTAAAAGCTGTAGAGATAGAGAAAGATCAAAGAAATAATGGATGAACTATGTGAAGTATGACATGGATACACAGGATTGACTACAAGGATGACGTCTGATAGGGCTGTATGGAAGAAGAGGATACATGCTGTTGTACAGCTCAACACGGTTCCTTCCTTTATCATGGCTCAAAAAAAAAACGATTAAGGGATACAGGCACAAAATGAGAACTTAAATTCAAACCAAGTTATCTGATAAGTGCAGTATAGTAGTTCAATTTTCAATCATAACAATCTTCATATAAATCAAACTAAATTTGTTGAATATCGAGCGCATCGCTTACCGTTTAACACTTCTCCTTGAAGACAAATTCGATGAGAAAATTTTCTAAGAATAACAAAAATATTTTTTTTATCTAATGAGACTCAACTATTACATTGAAACATCTATTTTCTCGTTATTTTAAAGTTTTACTATAACGTTAAAAACTAATTGCATTAATTTGTAAACTAGAGGTTTGTCATTTTGGCATATCATCTTAAGACATGTATGCATATACTACTTCATAGATTCTCTCTATGTGTGCATTCCGTAAATGGAAAATAAAGAAGTACAAGTCTTGACTAAGTTTTGCGAATGACCAAGTGTTTTACGTTAATCTTTCTTGAGAAAGTAACCGTCGACCCGCTTTTGGTTGAGTGCCGAGGCTAATACGATATTCTTAGTTCACTTTTATGACACTCGTAAGTGGTGTTTATATTGATAATATTAGTGACCGTTATCCTTGTCTCAGTATGTAGCTTTAACTCTTGTTTGTAAATGTACTGTAGTTGAAAATGTGCTAAGTAACTGATTATAACACAATGCCGAACTATTAATTTATTTAACACAATCTTCATTTTATTTCAGACGACGATACGTCCACCTATTGAGCATAACTCTCTTATACAATGGATACTAATATGCCAAGAATTACGGATACTATGCAAAAATTATTTTAGACTATATACTCGTAATACTATTTAGTTTAGTCATCATAAGATTTTGTTTTCAAGTTGCTTTTTCTGGCATTTTTGTTATGTCACCTTAGTTATGTACAATATATGCTGACCCACGCAGCTTCGTCTGCAATTTTTACAATTCATAATTTTATCTCGAGCAATAATTAAATTAAATTTCATTAAAAAGTAATAGAATAAACATTAATAAATGGTAAATTGCGTGCATACTAGTTAACAGTGATCTTCTTGGATAGTTTTTTTTTTTTTTTTTTTTTTTTTTCGTTGTACTATGGATGTACTCGCGCCCTACCAAATACGGTCCGGGGCGACGGAAGAGGCATCGCGCAACTCCATAGACCCACCCTACAAGCACCTCTCTTTGCCGTGCGAGCGGGTCACCAGTACCCGATCTTTGTCTTCGGTGGCTGGATAGTTCTATCTGCCAATAAATAACTTTTTTCTTAAATAATTTATTTATTATAGCTATTTTCAAATGATATGTGTTATCAAACTAATTTTGGTAAATAGTTTTGGAGTACTAACAGTGCAAGCTCTAATAAGGCATGTGAATTGTTTCTTGTTTGCTTGTTTTGTCTCCATCTAGTAAGTTACAGCCTCAGTTTGTAGTCTAAAGTGGTAACAAAGTAAATAACAATGATGCAGCATACAACGAAAGTTTCTTAGTATGTTATATTTAAGTATATTAAAGTAGGTAAGTAAGTAGGTATATTCTGTAAATATGCTTAATCTTATATTAGGAAACTAATTTCATTAGAGGCGTAGGTATAATACCTAAATATTTTTGTTACTTTTAAATTGCTTCCGTATCATTGTATTCCTAAATCTCAAGTTTATGCACCTATTATTTTTTATTTTTTTGGATTTAATACGAATAGAGGTAAATCAGTATTTTTTATGAAATGCTATATTCCGGTCCATCCTCGCTCAAGGCGGACGAAAGAAGGTACGGCGTGTAGACGTATAACCTTCCATACTGTAATTTGTAACTCTCTACCGCCATTTGGGTTAACCACTGGTACCAAGTCGGTGAATCATTCTCTTTTCTTTATTTGCTGCTATACTATTTTGAGTGCCGATTTCTTATAGAACAATGCACTTATAGAACAATGCACTTTTAGAATTAATTTACATTCTTTTAAACTAGTTTTCTTTAACTTTACATTATTAGTTGATATTATTTGTATAAGTTAGTAAATAAGATAAGTTAGCTATTAAATTTTGTAACTTTACAAAGCGTATTATCGCTAACCGACAAAGACTTATTTAAATAAATTTAAAAAAAACATCAGATGATAAATCATCACATTCTGCTGTTTATATATTCTAGTTAATTTTTATGTGAGTCTTAAGATCGAGAGAGAAGTTAGTGCTCATAATTTGATTAATATCTAATATTGAATTTGGCGTTATCTGTATTTACAGGATTTATCAAAACGTCCTTTTCTTCTTCTGTTTTTTGCATAATGAAAGGAAAACTTGACTTTAAAAGGTTTGTTATCTTTCGAGTATTTCTATTCTTACAATGATATTCATCATCATCATCATTTCAGCTCATATATGTCCCACTGTTGGGCTCGAGCCTCCTTCATAATGGGAGGGTAATTGACGTACTATACCACGCTGGTCAGACGTGTCGGTATAGGGTTTTGTTTCGAGGTTTCCTACTCTCGCATAGATGTTATATGCATTTTATATCCCTTAGTCGTCTCGTACGATCACCCACGGGTAAAATAAGGGGTGGTGAATTGTATTCTTACTCCATCACCACAAGGAAATTACAATGATACAATGATATTGCCTACTTATATTCCACAATCGTCTTTAACGACACCGATACTAAAGAAAGTGATTATAAATAATATTCTAACTCCGTTAGGATACAAATAAATAAATAACTTAAAATCTAATTAATGTGAATAAATTTATTAACTTATTTGAATGTTTGCTTGAGAGGATTGATTTGATTTTGATTAGAATTTGATTGCGTAATAGTGGTAAACGTAAATATCAAGCCTGAGTTTATCAGTAGATTTTCTCAACAAATTCTCTATAGATACTAATCATTAAGATATATTAATATATAGGTATTCATATGTAGTTTATGTGTTTGTATGGTAGCGGCTACGAATACTACTAACCATTACTTTGCTCGTGGATGTCGTAAAAGACGACTAAGAGGCTAATAATTACCTGGGCCTACTCCATCTGATGCTGTTTGGTCAACAATTACATTCCCAGGGAGGGTTGGCGCCTGGCAGGCGGCTGATCATAAAACTATTGTCAATAACTTTTACAATATGTACTATGAGGGAAGAGTACATATTGTATCGACCCCAAGTAATTGGGATACGAGTAGGAAAATGATGACGATTCATATGTAGTTTTTTAGTATAGGTACGTTATATTTTTAGCTAACAGAAAACATTTTTAAAAGCAATGTACGCCACGTATTACTAAAAAGATATGCAGATATTTTTTTTAATAAGCACGTGAATCACACTGATCATTGGCCGAGGAATAAAATCATCATCATCATCTCAGCTTATATACGTTCCACTGTTGGGCTCAAGCCTCCTCCATAATTAAAGGGAAAATTGACCTACTATACCACGCTGGTCAGACGTGTTACTATAGGGTTTTGCATAGATGTTATATGCGTTTCATATCCCTTAGTCGTCTCTTACGATCACCCACATGTAAGATAGGGGGTGGTGAATTATAATCTTACTTCCTTCGTCACCACATGGATAAAAAAAAAGAAGTAAAATTTTTATTTGAACTTTTGTAGGTATAGGTACGGTACAATAGCGGTACTATCTTTAGAATAAAACTACTTTTACGGATTCTATCACGTTTGTATTTGATTTTTAATTTCCCGATGTTTCGTTCTTTTTGTACTAGCAATGAATTTGTATTAAAATGTGGGTCAAAGTTTTAATAACTGATATTGTGGCGGGTAGATATAAATTTCTGTAATAACGATGACTTTTGGACGTAAGACACCTTAGTCCTCCCGTGACCATGATAACTGTAAAGTGTTCGAAACGTCGGGAAATTAAAAATTAAATAAAAACGCGATAGAACCCGTAAAATTAGTTTTATATCAAATGTGTAATACTTGCGTAAACATCAAAACCATTATGCTATTATGTTCCTTTTTACTAAAATTATTCTAGTCTATAAGAAACTAAAATTGCAAAATATCTGCAACAATTGTTTAATTTAACTATCCGTGTGGTGACGGAGCCAGAATACAGTTCACCACTCCCTATCTTACTCGTGAGTGATCGTAAGAGACGACTAAGGGATATAAAAATAATATAACATCTATGCTAGAAAAGGAAAACTCGAAACAAAACCCTATACCGACATGTCTGACCAGCGTGGTATAGTAGGTCAATCTCCCTCCCATTATGGAGGAAGCTCGAGCCAAACAGTGAGACATATATGAGCTGAGAAGATGATGATGATGAATTGTTTAAAAACGAGATGGAAACTAACTTCATTGAAGCTCAAATTACTGAAATTTAGCATTTAATATGCTTAATTATTTGTAAAAACCCGATTACGAAGCGAAAAATGATGTCACAAACGAGATGCGAACCCGCACCTATTGGGATGCCTGCCCAATCGTGCTGCCACTACACCACCGTGAACTATTGTAGGACATGCAAATCTCGCTTCGTATCATATTTACGTCTTTAAGGTGGCGTATACCATTTACCCGACAATGTTTACTCATTGTGATAGGCTTAATACTTCAAACTTTACAGTTAGAATTGTATTAAACGATGACACAACCTTGTTATTCAAATTACTGAAATTTAGCATTTAATATGCTTAATTATTCATTGAAGCTCATTGAAAATATTTATTTGTCAATTATAATATTATCTGTCAAAGTCCTTTGGTGATCGAATAAAAAAAATATTAAAGATAAAATTAATACCTATTTAGATGAAAATAATTCAAGACTCAAAACAAACTAGTAGATATTTTCGCCCGCAATATGGCGATAATTTATTTGGCACCTTGTCAACGTATTTGGACCACATTTGTAGTAACATATGTTATGTATGATAGTGGAAGCTGCACTGTTTTAAGATTAATTTAACGTTTAGTCTAAAATACGCATCATTTTATTCATCATCATCATCGCAGGCTATATATGTCCCACTGTTAGGCTTAGGCCTCCTCCATAATGGAAGGATAATTGACCTACTATACCACGCTGGTCAGACGTGTTGGTATAGGGTTTTGTTTCGAGTTTTCTTTCTTTCGCATTGATGTTATATGCGTTTTATATCCCTTAGTCATATTGTACGATCACCCACGAGTAAGACAGGCGGTGGTGAATTGTATTCTTACTACGTCACCACACTGAAAATTAATAAAAAAAAACTATTAACGTATTTAAATCTAACCATAAACTTAGTCATGTAAATCTTTTTCATAAGTGAAGATATTTTAATTAACCGACGAGGATATATATTTTCCTATATACATACAGTATCAGAAGCACACTCCATCTTAAGTTAAGTGTACATATGTTTTATGTAACCCAAAATGAGCTAACTTACCATTTGTGTCGGTTCCATAAAAGTCCCTACTTACATAAGTAAACATAAAATAACGACGCTGAATTAAATTACGAATTACATTTTATTTTGCAAGTAGTACATTTGGTAGATATTTAATTTGTTTTAATGTCATTACTATATCAATAAATAACAACATTAATTACGATATTCTTTATTACTTTATTAAACAATTATTTCAATAATTAACTTGTAAAATAATTGAAAATGTATATTATCTTTTCTTTAACAGACAGGTATATTTTACAGTTCGCTCGCTATTTAGCATTAAACTCCTTATCTTCTGTCGGTCACATTATCTGCTTCAATTCATTGAAAAGGGGAAGATAATTAAAAATTATAGATACTCTTAGTTTATATATATACAAAAGATAACTTAATTCTAATATAATATATAAATATAATAAAATCGTTAAAAAAATAATCAAATTTAGATTTCATCATTTCAGCTCATATATGCCTCATTGTTGGGCTCAAGTCTCCTTCATAATGGGATGGAAATTAACCTAGTATACCATGCTAATCAGACGTGTTGGTATAGGGTGTTGTATCAAGTTTTCCTTCTCTTACATACATGTTATATGCGTTTTATATCCCGTAGTCGTCTCTTACGATCACTCACAGGTAAGGGGTTGGTGAATTGTATTCTTATTCCGTCACAACACGGGAAAAATTGGATTTATCATCTTATAAATTTCTTCATCTTCTTCATATTTTTCGCTTTTTTCCACTTTATAACAACTGAGAATAAGTAGAACCCACGATCTTTTAAAATTTTAATTTTTATATAAGGACATAATTCACCTCTCAATGAACACACAAAACAAGATTTTGCAAGTATTTCACTCGAAAATACACAAGAATTTCAAGTAAAAGCACATAAACAAATTGCAATAAAGATATGAAAACGTTTATTCAATTTTACTTAATCTGATCCAATCCAATTGAACCTAGTTCAATTCAATTACTTTTTCATTTCAATTTCACTTTGTAGAATTCTTCAACATCAGGTATACAGTATCTCTGATAATAATCTTTCTATCTGAAATGAAAGCTTTGTTTCTTGATAAAATATAATAATGATTCATCTATGTTATTAATCTTAATGTTTAGCAAGGACTTACTTCAAAATTATTATTACGTAATTAAATCTTTTGAATCAGTTTCATGTGTTATAATTAAGTAAATGTGCATGATGTTCGCTTTTGGACAAAGCTCTTCTTACAAAGTAGGATAATTCCATAATCATCTTGCTTAATGGTAGGTGGCAGTGGCTATCGGTATTCCATGAGACCACTGCTGCCTTCTGTCCCTATGCTCGCTTAGCCGGTTTCCATGACTATCACAGGAATCTAAGGAATGGCAAGGCATTATATTGTTATAGTATGTTATACTGTATTATTGTTAATTCTTTGAGTATATTTGTTTAATTAAAATATTTTATCAAGTTAATTAATAGACTACGTATATGCCAATATATACGGTAAATACACTATGCACTTATATAAAATTCGAAACAATAAATATGAATCTATATATCATTATCATTATATATCATTGAAAGAAACGGCTAATCGTGTGTAGAAATAAATACAATATACGTATATTCTTGACCGAACTCGATCTCTATTATCTTACCTGGCCCAGTTTTACGATTTAACTCATAATTTCTTTCATTTGATTTTACTAATCTACCGTTATAATAATAGCTTATTATTTAATATTACAAAGACAATTTACCACTATTTAATATTATTCAACTATTCCACCGTCTAAGTCTAATTTGAATGAAAGCTTTTCTTAAAGTCCGCAAACTAACCACCGAGTCAATCTAAACAAAAGTGAATTTAATTTTATAATGTAAATGAAAGTTGTTAAAACTAGTTGTAAGTAGATGGACCTACCAGTGAATATAATTCAAATTTAATGTGATCACTGTTACTATCTGTACATAATATCAATAATTATAGTTAGTAAAAACAACAATGTAGAGTTGTTCAAATGATTACACACTTAGTCGAGTACATTTTGTCGCGACCGTATAGCGCGGCCTTTAAGCCATGAACGTCTGATGTAATATTTTTAATCTATGCATTAAATGTATAAAAACATAATCAAAATAGGCTATAAATAATCAAGGACATGTATAGAAGCAATATTATATACATACATTTGATAACGTTTGGTCTATCAGGATGCTGATATACCTCTCTAGATTCATCCATACTCATTAAAGTCTTTATACTAATTATTTAAGGATATTCTGAGCCTAATCTAACGCCCGCATAATAACAATTTAATACGAGAATATCCGTGGCTTTCTCTGCACCACCTGACATTGTATTAATTTAATTTTACACATCCAAATACTTTATACATCATAATACTTTTCTCGATCTTTCTTAGCACTATTTTTAATAACGCAGTTTCTTAAATAACTATTGATATATTTTTTCTTTCAATTATATACTTTTTTTTTTAAAGTGGGCTTTAGTATGATCACTCCCCGCTCAATACATCCAGGGCTACGGAAGGAACGATGCACGACCCCGTAACCAGCCCATCAAGTAACTCTCAACGCCGAGCAAGCAGGCCATCGATACCGGTCCTCGTCTTCAATTATACACTACACATACTTCGTGGTGTTATCATCTCTACAGCTAGTATTTAAGCTACTTCATTACTATATTTCCGGCATGTCTACTTGAAGCTGTCATACAGGAAGACCATATACTTACTGTCAGATATGCTTTTTAAACACGTAACTATTGGCAGTAAAGATTTCCAGTGCTCCATTTAAAAATATTCTATTTTATTCATTTAAAAAGCGTTTTATTCTAATACACTGCAATACGATGCAAGAAAAAAAGATATAAAAATAATGATAATTTGATTCTTGTAATAATGATTTCAAAATATTAATGATCAGTTACAGTTTTACTGTGGCCTCTGACTTTGGCTAATGACTGCTATTGAAATGCTCTCATGTTTCTCTGCTCCCGGCATTTATATTTTGTACATTTAGATGTAGCTTGAGTTACGTGATCAGCCACACAAAACTGGACGCACCGACGTTTGCTTAATTCAGTAATCGTTTATCAATTAGTGAACTCAAAGCACCTCTTATTTACTTCAATTATCATCATTTTTGAACCTAAAGCGGCATTAATTTTTAACAGTTTGGTTGAAGTGCTGTTGCTTTTCGCGTAAAGATGTGTTTTTAACTTATACTATGCAGCAATATTACGCGGCATTTAGTGTCATTTTACATTCCATTTTTCGTAAATTGGGAACCATTGCGTTGCTCTAAAATTCTACAACATTTGGTTACATTGTCGTAAAATCATAAACATGCAATTTTATATAAAGATCCGGCGTAATAGGTTTTACGTATTTACTAAAGACCAAGATTTTGTTGAGTGGTGACGCAGTAAAAGTACAATATAAATTCAAGAACTTTATGCGGTAGTCATTTGGTACAACACCGGGCTATTTCTATAAAAATAGCCAGTTGCAAATAATTTTGATTTAAAATAAAAAGTAATTGATATTTACTAGCTACGGCAAAATTCAATAAACACGTGAGATTTATTAAATACATGTTAATATTATTTTACTTTTATGTGAACATGTATAATTTTATTTATTTAATGTACAATGAAATACCTATACGAATTTCATATCAATTCAGTCCAATATGGAATTGTGTGACTTTTTGAACTTACCCATTTAATACTGGTAGAGTGACCTTATCCGTGGGGTGACGGAGTAAGAATACAATTCACATCCGTGGGTGATCGTAGGAGACGACAAAAGGATATAAAATCTATATAACATCTTTGCAAGAAAATAAAAACTTGAAACAAAACCAACAACAAGTCTAACCAGCGTGGTATACAATTGCCTTCCTATTATGGCCATATATATATATATATATATATATGTATATCCATACCATATTAGCCTAAACTATTTTGCTTTATCAGCTACTTTTACAACCTAGAAGAGCTTTAATATATTTTTTAAATAGCTTGTCTTCTAATTTAACTTCTGGTTTAACATGTGCATTTGTGTTATCTGTAGATTTTGCTCATGGATTTTTTGTCGCACTGTCGTAAAAAAGCGCCGGTCTAACTCCTGTCTTATAAGCTCTGACTTTAGTTTTTATGGATATTTTTCTGTCACAAAACACTAATCAGCTTACGTCACTTACTCCAACCTCATGATATTCTGTACGATTGAAGGGGATATCCCTTCAATTGATCAGTCTGCTAAAATTAGTGTTCCTAAAGTAAAAGTTTTAACTTAACCTGGCTAATTATAATAAAATATACATACATACATAACGTCACGCTTGTTTCCCAGAGGCGTAGGCAGAGACTACGGATTGCCACAAACCACGATCCTGACATACCTCCATCGCTTCATTCACGCTCATCACAGTTTTCATGCATGCTCTACGATTACGCGTACTCTTAATATAATAAATTCTAATAAATATATAATATAAATAAATAAAATATAATAAAAATATATAATATAATAAATTCTTAATTTTATTTATTTTTTCATATATATTTTACTTCCGTAGATGTAATCATAATAGAAATTTATGTAATTGGAAGCAACACCATTGTCATCTACTAAACATTGTTACAGACCTCACGTTTCTTATTAAAAATTTGTGGTGGAACAATCTGGTAACACTTCACATTTTTTAAATTGGCAACTGTATACCACTGATCTAATAGAAACATTTTTTTTATTTTTTTTGTAACCCGCGTACGATGGTATCTATTGTTAGATAATGCTGGTTATATTATAAGGCTAGTTTAATAGTGGTAGGACCATGCTGTGGACAGTTCTCTGTCTACAGCCGCAGGCCGGTCCGTCCGGGGTAGTACCACAGTCTTACAGAAGATCGACGTGTGAGTAATGGCAATGTGCTATTGCGCTTCGTTCGGTGAGTGAGAGAGCCGGAAGCCCAACTGGAGTGGGTTTGGGCTTCGTATTGGTAGGCAGCGGCCTAGCTATACCCTTGGTATTGCAAAGGTCCATGGGCGGCACTGACACTTACCATCAGGTGTAATGTCGTTTGCCATCATAAGCTACAAAAAAAATATATACCAGGGAGGCGTAAATTCAATATACTATTAGAATGGTAGGATTTGTAGGAGACATAGAAAAGAGATGTTATACGTAATAATCACTAGCGTATTTGTAGTTAGAACTATGCTCTCATACAGATCTAAAATAATATTAAAATAAAGTTTTTTTTTTTTACAAACTATATGGTCTTTTTTTGGCAAACTACAGTCCATTCCGTTTGGTGTAAGATAGAGCGGGGTGTGGTCCCACTGTATTCCCTTCTCACCACTATTGGAGCGGCCACTGGTACCGAATCCTTAACGTCTGTGGCATTATAATATTAAGATTTCAATGACAAGTTCTTTGAAATAATACTAATCTATACATATAATAAAAATGTAACGGATCGCTGTCTGTACATGGAAAATATATGAGAAAAATATTACTGGGACTTTTGTCAACACAAATAGAACCCAAAACAATGATTGTTAAATTTTTTGTCTGTTTATCTGTTTGCCTGTGCGTTTGTGCACGGTAATCGCAGATTTAGCAGATTTAGACGCGGTTTTCGCTAATATATTATGGTAAGTTTCACTTAACATTTAGTCTTTATTGCATGTTAATTGTTTTATTAATAAAAAAGTTATATCAATTTAAAAAATGCTCGGCGTAAAAAGTCTTCATCAATTCTTTTCAAATTACGTACAAATGTTTTTCAGAAAATAAATAAACACGTGTTTCAGCATTTGTCAATTTTCAACCTCTGGGGTTGTAAATTAGGCCTGTGAAGCGGGTTGAACGACTCATTACCGCCAAGCCGAAACTATTAAAGCTAGAAACATTAAATTTTGACGCACGTTTCTTTTTATGATATAAAGATTAAATATGGAAGGATTTTAGGAATGCCGCCCCTAAGGGGTTGTAACAAAGTGGCAAAGTGTGTATGGGGAGAAAATTTCTTTATCGATTCTTTTCAAATTACGTACAAATATTCTTTGGTAAAAATAAATAAACACGTGTTTCTTTCTCCCTCTCCATCAACCCCGTACCAATGCCATTGTGGCAACCAGTGCGGCGTGAGAGCTCACACTGGTTTAAGATACAGGTTAAGTTTAGCTTCAAAAATGTTTACTCTATAACTCAAATAATAAATCATATCTAACGAGGTCGCAACTCTGCTGGTGAAACAAAACAGTCAAATAAAGGGTGGCGATAATTATATTTTTATTCCATGGTCATACCGTAAATAGTATATTAATGGCAATATAATTTGTAGAATGAATAGAACTATGCACAACCTTTTTCTTTAGTGACCGGCTATGGTATATAGACACACCGCGCCCAATCCGTCTGAGGTGACGCGTGACCCCACAGCGCGCCGTACACGTACATCTACGTTGTGCGGGCGGGCCATCGCAACGGGGTATCATCTCGAGTCGAAGCCCTCATGCAGTGAACCCCAAAACAGGTACTCACGCTTGCGCCGCCCAAAGCACCGACGGTAGAGCGTGTCAACGTAGAGTATTTTCTCTCGGACCCATCCCAGTGCAGCGACCGCATCCCAGTTTTTGACGCTGTTGATCATCATCCTAGTGACAAACCTTCAACACCTTGCATTGCTTTTTCTATTTAACTCTGTCAGAGATGACGTCTGCGTGGATGAAATCGCGGGCGAAAGCTAGTACATATATAAAAACCAATACAGTTTATTGTGGAACTAAAAGTTAAAGTCAGCGTAATTTTATAATCAAACAGAGAATGGGATGGAAAACAATGGGATTAATATAATCTTACATTTCCTTTAAGATGTTGGTATTAAAACTTTTTTATTATTAGGTTCTAAAATGTATTCTCAATTATTAATCATATACTTTCGAATCACTCTGTGTCTATCACATTAGTTGTATGGTAGCAGCTACGAATACTACGAACACTTACTTTGATCGTAGATGTCGTCGTAAAAGTCGACTAGAAGCCTTCTTCTTCTTCTTTTTATGTATTGGCAATCAGCTACTTATACGAGCCATTGTTGCCATTGTCGAGTTATAATTATCTTCACGTTCTTAATCTCTTCAGGTTAGTCATTGTCTGTCAGTCAGTCGAATTGTCGCCATCAACAGTGCTATGGTGACACTGTTAATGGTATGTTGTAGGAATTTTGATGGAAAACGAAAACGTTGTAAAGCACTTTTATATGATATTCACTACATCCCAGCTGTTCTGTCACATCATATTACATAAAATACCATAAAAATTATATAAAGTATGCGCTACACGGTTTCAAACAGTGGTTTGAAGCAGAAAAAGCAGAAATACGCTTTGCTGGCTACATGGTTCAAAGCTAGTTTGAAACCAACAGTTTTCAGAGAACGTGGCGCGGATAGGACGTCTTTACGCTCGCGTACCGTATATTTACTACAATGATGTCATGGTGCCTTACCTATCAAAAGAACAAAAAAATGGTTACTCAAAATTTTTGTTCAAAGGCTCAAATGGGAGCCAGTCTGATGGTACGACATTCACGGAGACGTCATTTTATAAAATATTTATAAATATTATAAATTATTTTTATTATTATTTTTTTTCATTTTTATTTATTATTTATAAATAAAATATAGATGCTATAGTTGTATTGGAAAGTTGGGTTTTACACAATTTATTGAAGAAAAAGGCTTGACAATTTTTACTAAGGAAATTTTTTTTTGCTAAAATATCCCACACATTTCTGTTTTGTATAATAGTTTTATAAGCTTTACAATTTAACTCCCAAAGGCAGGGCAAGTCTTTGTATAACTTGAGAAGTTGAGTAATAACATCGCGATTGCATTCTGTCTGTTCACGCGCAGAACGTCGTCACGTGCGTCTACGCTCACCGCTACAGCGTGACTGTCGTACATTTGGTTTGAAGCAAGCGGCTAGATGGTTTCAAACAAGATTTAGACGAACGTTTGGCCAGTGGTTTGTAGCGCAAGCCTCGCTACCAAGGGCGTTTAGAGGTCATGCGAAATTTGGCATCAAACATCTGTCTACACTGTTTGAAGCCGTTATATCGAATATAATACAAGAGCACCACATGCCGTTTTAGATTCCCGCCAAAAGTCGACTAGAAGCCTTATATCGACCTGAGTCAACGCCACCTGATGTAGTTTGGTCAACAATTACATTCCCAAGGAGGTTTGACGTTAGGCAGGCAGCCGGTCATAAAACTATTGGCCAATAAGTTTTACAATATGTAGAAAAATTAGTACATATTGTATTAATTCGGATAAGAATAGGAGAATGATTATGATGACTTTCAAATCACTCTAATGGAAAATGTTAATTAAAACTTTATTATGATGTTAGATTTGTAAAATGTTACTATTTATTCGATTTTATTTCCAGTTACTTCATCATCTCAGCCCATATATGTCTCACTGTTAGGCTCGGGCCTCCTCCACAATGAAAGGGTAATTGACCTACTATATTACGCTAGTCAGACGTGTTGGTATAGGGTATTGTTTCGAGTTGTCCTTATCTCACATAGATGTTATATGCGTTTTTATATCGCTTAGGCGTGTCGTACGATCACCCACTGGTAAGATAGGGGTTGGTGAATTGTATTCTTACTCTGTCACCACATGGAAAAGTTCCAGTTACTTAATTCAATTAAAAAAGCATATATTGCAGTTTTATTTCAGTTCGTTATACAGATCAATTTAATGTTTCTATTTAATCAAATGAAGCTATAAAAATTACTTATTAAATTTATTTAATGTACTCCTAAAAATATTTCTCATCAGGTCAAAGCGGTAGTCTTAACAGACGCAAACATTTGTGTTAAGATACCTTCTATCATCATACTCTGTACCGAGAAAGTACCTACGTTAGCTTCTTGGAGTGGTCACTTCTTCCCTCCAAAGAGTTTGAGGATAGTAATAATGAAAGACATTTTTTTTTATATTGCTTATGGTGGCAAACGAGCAAGCAGCACACCTGATGGTAAGTGTCACTGTTGCCTATGGACCTTTTCAATACTAAATGTATAGCTTAGGCCGCTGCCTACCAATAAATCCCCAAACCCACCCAGTTGGGCTTCCGGCTTTCTTGCTCACCGAACGAAGCGCAATAGCATATTGCCATTACTCAGACGTCGATCTTCTGCGAGAGTGTGGTACCCCGGATGGACCTGCCCGGGACAGTAGACAGAAAACTGTCAACAGTGTGGTACTGCCACTATAGATATTTATTAGATCAGGTGATACGCGCATATATGTCCACTAAATATTTTTGGTATATATTTTAATAATTTGTATATTTCTCATAGAATAAAACATAGAAACTAGTAACTTAGCGTTAACAAATTATTATGCAACATTCCGATCCAATAGATTATTAGTTTTATATAAAATTGACAATATTATACATTGTGACCTTGCAGGACTTATAATAAATGATTTCAATATGATTTTGATAAAGTATTGTAGTATTCTATCCGTGTGGTGACGGAGTAAGAATACAATTCACCACCCCCTATTTTAACCGTGGGTGCTACAATCGTACGAGACGACTAAGGGATACAAAATGCACATAACATCTATGCAAGAGAAGGAAAACTGAAATAAAGCCCTATAACAACACGTTTGACTAGCATGGTATAGTAGGTCAAATTCTCTCCCATTATGGAGGAGGCTTGAGCCCAACAGTGGGACATATATGAACTGAGATGATGATAAAAATATTATAGTAAGTACTTAAGCAAACTAGTTTACTCGTTGTTGAACATAATCTAAAAATACTTATTAGATACAACCAACTAATTAACGATTATAAAGGCAATATAGAAATAAAGTATTCAAGGAATTCAATATTGATGTTTTATATTATCTAAAATATAGAATTTCTATTACAAGGTAAGGCAGAAAAATTTCGGAATCATTAACGATCATATCCTAATCATTTTTCTTCACACCGAAACATCAGCAGCCCTTGCAAAAGACGAAGAGGAAAGCGATACACGTTTCATACACCTGCTACATCTTAAGGAGTACACATAGTGGTCGAGCAGATTATTTTTCTGGTCCTTATGTAATGGACGTTTTTTATTGCTCACAACAAGTTGTTGCAATAATATAATTTTACTAAATAATGCCCTGAATTAGTGGGTTCTTTTATAGTAGTATTTAGCTACTCATTATAATATATTAACTCGTATGTAGTGACCGAACCGATTTTGAAAATACTTTCACCAATACATAGTTTTCTTATCCAAAACCATCATATCATTTATTTTGGGACAGGCTCTGGTATGTCCGATCAGTCCTTGGTGACGAATGGAACGGTTCCTGACCCATGACCTGCCGTAAACTAGCACCATGTAGGCGCGCCATCGGTACCCACAGCTTTTAATGGCGATACTTAAGATCAAGGCTCAAAATTTACATCCATCATCAAAAGCACCAAAATCTGTGTGATAGCGGCTAAAAACCAACCCTTACTTCTCTCGTAGATGTAAAAAACGACTAAAAGCTTTATATCAACTTGGGCCAGTTCCACCTGATGCCGTTTGGTCAACAATGACATTTCTAAGGAGGGTTGACTTTGGGCAGACGGCCGATCGTAAAACTATTTTGCCAATAACTTTTGCAATACGACGGAAGCGTGTAGTACATATTGTGTATATTAATCTTGTTCACTACGAAGTAGATAATCTGAATTGATACGTATATTTTTACTTGTTACATTAAACCATAGAAAAGCCTAAAAACCATGATACTTGTTACATTGGGCGTACATTACTAACCAAAATACAAAAAAAAGAAGCAAAGAATATTAACAAGAAATAGGATAAAAAATAGAACCCAGAACTGCAACATTTACACGTTAATAATCGCTGGTCGGGTTTAGCAATTAATTTATATTTAAAAATTTAAAAATATTTTCTGCGCGGTTTTATTGCTCACCTTTTACTTCTTGTTACGTGTGTCTGTGTGTGTACAGCTTAAGTGTGACTCAGCATCTTGTGGTCCCTTTATTTATTTTTACAGCCTCGTGTCAAGTCCACGATGAAAACATTTGTCTTTTATGTGAGCGTATTATCTCCAACATACGATGTGGGATTGTCGCTTGATATTAGCCTTATTTTTGCACGTAAATCACAGAAAAGTGGTGTCTAATCCAGTATTTACCTTACTTAAGTTTATTTGTAATATATCTAGTAAAATATTGATGAAATATAATGGAACTACTTAATATCAATTTAATGAGCCCAATATATGGAATAAAAAGAAATCTAAATAGTGAGTAAAAAAGGGATTAAAATAACCGTGATCGAATCACCTTTTCCACTAAGAATTGCTTACTACTTTTTTTCATATATTATATAACTGCTTATATATATTATGCGGTTAATGCTTATTAATGCGGTCGAAATGCGATCTCTGCGGCAAATCTGTGGAGTTAGGCTGACCGACCGCATTCGTAACGACGACGTAAGAGAGCAAGTAGGTATGAAAGAGAGTATTGGTGTAAAGATGCGAAAGGGAATGCTCCGATGGTTCGGACATGTGGAAAGAATGGCGAACGAACGTCTGGTTAAGAAGATATACAATGCGAAAGTGGAAGGATGTAGGTACCGAGGGAGACCGAGACTAACCTACCTAGACCAGATCGGTCATGTACTGAAGGAAGGTGGAGTCAAGAGTCGCCGAAACCGGCGAGCGTGTATGAAGAGAATTATGAATGTTGAGGAAGCGAGTGAAGTATGCAGAGATAGAGTTCTCTGGCACTCTGTTCTCTCTGCCTACCCTGCAAGGGATATGGCGTGATGATATGTATGTATGTATGTATAAATAATACATTTTTCAGGCAAATATATCTTTAAAGAAAAATCAACTATGCGTGCAGAGCCACGGGCAAGACAATTATAGAAATATACAAAACAGAGAACCTGTTAATAATATTCTGAACTTTGATTTATCCGTGATATAACCATTTAATCTAAATTAAATATGCTTATTCGAGTTGTTGACTGTGTAAACATAAATATTAATTAACTCAAACAGAGTACAAGTGCCTAAAAGTCAAATACTCAATTATTTGATGTATTATTTCAGAAATTTTACATGTAAGCAATTTGTCAGTCCATTTTAATTAATATACATATATTTAGTAGCTATTACTTACCGATAATAGACGCTTTGTTCGAGAAACTTATTTTATACCCTTTTCTGACTCGGGAAAAGGCATTTGTTAGTGACTATTTTAAAAATAAGCAGTCTTGCCAATATAAAATAGATATTCTTTAGTCATTTTATTGAACGACTCGATCAACATACTTGACTTTATGTTTTAAGAAGAGTAAACTTTATTTGAGTAAATACAAGTGAAGAGAGATAGCGAGAACAGAGATATTCTACTTCGTATTTTAAAAATTCAAACTTTTGTAAAAGACTATGTAAGAATAAAATCATAATGGTTATCAATGAAAGAAAATACTCATTGTATTAGTGTATAATAAAGTTTAAGCTATAGAGCCTATAATCGTATATTAGATATGATTGCAGATTTACCTAATCTTTTACATTATTTTTAATAAAAAAAAACATATCTTGGTAGAAGGAGATAATACTGCAGCTAATACTCACTAAACGTATTATATGTACTATAGTTTTATAAGAAACAAGTAGTTTAAACAATAAAATATCTTCTTGCCACATTACACTCAGTGACAGTCCCATTCCTATCCAGCGGTAGATTATTGAATAAATTTAAATAACAACTAATATTAGCAGTAAGTAAATGCTCGCAGCCTTGTACACTTAATAGAAGATTTAAAAGTATTTTTGACTGTTAGGAGTATTTAATGGCTTAGAAATGTAAGATTCTCTAACAATATTTGTGCTAAATGTACATATAATCTATTGCTAAGCGGTGCTCTGATTACTCACTGATACTAGGATATGACGATCATCATTTGCCTGCCCTCATCCCACGCTAAGTGAAGTTGGCACAATATATTTTTGCCTTCTATAAATTTTGATCAGCCGTCATATCTGCATTCACAACTTTCATACACATATCCTCTTTTATACAATCCATTCATCTCTTTTTTGGTCTCTTACGATTGTTACGCCCAGGATGGGCATTAAGCATATACTAGGATATGAACATAACACTAAAACTAAATGAGAGTGAATACTTAATATTTTTTATAATTTATAATTTAGAGCAGCGAGTGAAACGTATTAGACATTATTATCACACATATTTTGATAAACTTAGGACAAAAGATCAAATTAATAAAAGTTCTGTATACGATTTAATCTCGAAATACGTGGAAATGATCACGACTTAGAATTTTAAATTATTCGAATTGGCCTTCATCAATTCTGATGTATTCAGTCATGCCCATACTTCTTTCTCTATATATGTTGTATTGAAATTTCAATGATGGCAACGAAACCATCAAGATTAATCAATCAATAGCTATAGTTACCCTCCACAATGCAATTAACCATTGCACTATGCAATGTAAGTAAAGTAACCAATTCTGAAATTATTTTTAATGAATATATATATATATATATATATATATATATATATATACATACATACATATCATCACGCCATATCTCTTGCAGGGTAGACAGAGAAAACAGAGTGCCAGAGAACTCTATCCTTGCATACTTCACTCGCTTCTTCAACATTCATAATTCTCTTCATACACGCTCGCCGGTTTCGGAGACTATTGACTCCACCTTCTTTCAGTACGTGACCAATCTGATCTAGGTAGGTGAGTCTCGGTCTCCCCCGGTACCTACATCCTTCCACTTTCGCATTGTATATCTTCTTAACCAGACGTTCGTTCGGCATTCTTTCCACATGTCCGAACCATCGGAGCATTCCCTTTCGCATCTTTATACCAATACTCTCTTTCACACCTACTCGCTCTCTTACGCCGTCGTTGCGAATGCAGTCGGTCAACCTAACTCCACAGATTTTCCGTAGAGATCGCATTTCGACCGCATTAACTTTGCTTTCATGCTCTTTTCTGCATACCCAACTCTCGCTTCCACATAGTAATGTTGGGACAAGCACTGCGTTATGTATTGCATTGCTACACGTGCCTTCCGGCTCAGGTGGTGGCTACCGAGAAGTTGTCCCAACGCTCCGTTCACTCTATTTTTCGCATTCACTCTTCACTCTATATACTGATATACTGATATGATATGACACCACTGGGTGTACCGTCCATCTCGGCTAAAACCACATCTAAGATTTACAAATTCATCCACTTGCTCTAGTACATCATTACCTATTTTTACTCTTACATCTGTTCTGGCTTCATCTCTTTCAAATACCATTATTTTAGTTTTGCTCACATTCACGCGTAGACCCCTTTTCTTACAATCTTCTGTAATTGTGTCGACTAGGGTCTGCAGGTCAGTCGCTGACTGTTCCAGCAGGACTGCATCATCTGCATAGAGTAGACCAGTGACCACTGAGTCGCCCATCTGGACTCCCACATTCATATCGTTCAAACTTTGGAGACATTTATCCAGATATATGATAAACAGCCTGGCTGATAGAACGCACCCCTGCTTAACGCTGATATTGACGTCAAACCAAGGCGACATTCCATCATCCAGCCGCACACAGGCTCTACAGCCCATGTAACTAGACTGCACAGCGGCTACGAATACTACCAACCCTTACGTTACTTGTGGATGTCGTAAAAGACGACTTCTTAGTCGTTATAAAGCGCTTGCCTTATAACGATCTGGACCAAATCTATCTGATGCCGTTTGGTCGTCTGGCAGGCAGCCAGTCATAAAAATTTTACAGTATGTACTATGAAAGAAGAGTATATATTGTATCGACTCCAAGTAATTGGGATGACACTAGGAGAATGATGATGAGGATGATAATATATATAAATAAATATACCTAAATATAATAATTTGAAACATAAAAAACATAGCTGTATTTTTTTTATAAATGGCAATTTCATACGAGTATAAATATGTATCTGAAGTTACTATCTCTAAAAAAGTTATATATACCTATGTATATATAATATAATGGCAAAAAAATTGCGAACCCAAGACTAAGAAAATACTTTGTGCTACGTCGTCATTATGTAAAATAAAGAGATATAAAGAAAAGCACAAATGTGTTCCGGAGATAAATAATAACAATAAAATCCCTCCATTTGACCCACAGACAAGTTTCTTTATGTAACTCCTTATCTCATTGTATTTGAACCGCACGCAATAAAGAGCACCCTTTGTTATTTTTAGATTCAAACTTGTACTATGATAACTAGAATGCGGTATAACTAAGTATGTTATTAAATCTTAAAGTTGACATACTGTTTAATGAATTCACTACAATTTTGAAATCATCTGTATTCAAAAATTTTATATGTGTAAATTTATGATTCTTTAAAATGTACTTTCACTTTTTCTTTATAAATTACGATTTGGGCGCAATTTATTACAGTCTATCTAATCTAAGAAGTGCACTTTGACAGCTGTCGGAGTAAGTTGTCTAGGTAAGTGAACCAAATAATCGCTATCGAAAATATCCGATTTTACTGAGAAATCGATATTAATTCTTTGTAATTAATAATCGGTTTATTTTTTTATTTTTCAAAAAGAAGATGAAATATTAAATGCTAAATTAATGCTAATCAAGTATCAATATCAATCAAAAATCAATCAAGCTGTTTATCATATATCTGGATAAATGTCTCCAAAGGTTGAACGATATGAATGTGGGAGTCCAGATGGGCGACTCAGTGGTCACTGCTCTGCTTTATGCAGATGATGCAGTCCTGCTGGCACAGTCAGCGACTGACCTGCAGACCCTAGTCGACACAATGACAGAAGATTGTAAGAAAAGGGGTCTACGCGTGAATGTGAGCAAAACCAAAATAATGGTCTTTGAAAGAGATAAAACCAGAACAGATGTAAGAGTAACAATAGGTAATGATGTACTAGAGCAAGTGGATGAATTTGTATATCTTGGATGTGGATTTAGCCGAGATGGAAGGTACACCACTGATATAGAGCGAAGAGTGAATGCGGGCAATAGAGTGAACGGAGCGTTGGGGCAACTTCTCGGCAGCCACCACCTCAGCCAGAAGGCACGTGTAGCAATACATAACGCAGTGCTTGTCCCGACATTACTGTATGGAAGCGAGAGTTGGGTATGCAGAAAAGAGTATGATAGTAAAATTAATGCGGTCGAAATGCGATCTCTGCGGCAAATCTGTGGAGTTAGGCTGACCGACCGCATTCGTAACGACGACGTAAGAGAGCGAGTAGGTATGAAAGAGAGTATTGGTGTAAAGATGCGAAAGGGAATGCTCCGATGGTTCGGACATGTGGAAAGAATGCTGAACGAACGCCTGGTTAAGAAGATATACAATGCGAAAGTTGAAGGATGCAGGTACCGAGGGAGACCGAGACTAACCTACCTAGACCAGATCGGTCATGTACTGAAGGAAGGTGGAGTCAAGAGTCTCCGAAATCGGCAAGCGTGTATGAAGAGAATTATGAATGTTGAGGTAGCGAGTGAAGTATGCAGAGATAGAGTTCTCTGGCACTCTGTTCTCTCTGCCTACCCTGCAAGGGATATGGCGTGATGATATGTATGTATGTATGTAATACTAATCAAATTTAATTATTTCATCACAAAATCTATTCATCATATTTAGTAGGATTAGGTTAAGTAAAAACAAAAACTGGATTTGAAAATAGCTCTTTATTCAGAATCACTACTATTACTTGAATTATCATCGTCGCGAACATTAATAATTATTACCTTATCAATAAAATTGTCGAAACGTACATCTCTGTCAAAATCTCTATTCGATTAAATATATTAATCTAATATTTTTACCGATTATTTAGATATTCGTGAATTGGAAGTTGTCAAGCACTACTGTTTAGAAAGTTATGACGTGATATTGTAAGATCGTCAATAATAATTATTATTTACCATGTTATTTTAATTTTAAATTAGTTTTAAGATTTTCAACATTACATAATTGTACAAGAAAGTCACGTCACGCAACGTTAATTATGTAAATAACTTAATAGTTCTTTAAAATTTCAGATTTAGTGTTTACAATCATGTGTATACGTATGACCGAGGTTATTGTGACGTCAAAATGCACTTCTTAGATTAGATGAACTATAAATAAAAAAAAACGGTAAAAATAATAAGCGTATCTATTTAGTTTAGACAGCTCAGTCGGGTCAAACTTACCTTTATATTTCAATTATATTTTTTTCATTGGCTGAAAACAGTGACAAAAAGATATATTCAATCGATGAAACCCAGTTCGATGGCTTTATCGCCTTCAAAACCTCCTAAATAATAAATTTCATCTCAATCGCTGGTGTCGTTGGCGATATTGAAGTGGTTCATGATGAAGTGTGAGTGGCTCATGATGAAGAAATTTTATCATAGATATTTGTTTTTGAATGGCATTCGTAGCTTCTGGTTATGGTATGGATTAGGAAGTATCAAAATATACTGAAACCTACATAGCTTTTTTTTTGATGCGTTGGACTATGGACTTGGTCTCGCCCCGCCAAGTCGGTCCGGAGTGACGGAAGAGACGGCACGTGACCCCATAGACCCACCATGCAACTCTCCTCTCTTCGCCGTGCGAGCGGGCCACCGGTACTCGATCTTCTCTCTTCGGTGGCCAACCTACACAGCCTGGCTTAAATATATGTCCTACCTTTTCTACGAAATTAAATCAACACCATTGAGAATCAAACTACATTATTACTAGAATAACGAAGCAATTAGATAGGTGTTAGCTCCAGCTGTGTACCTATAAATATACACTGATGAAACTCTGTTAATATCTTTGAGCATAGCAAAGTGCTCGAGAAATTCTATCACGATAATAAACAACTGCAAATCTCTTTTTATTTGCGTTTCTTTTGATTTACGTGTGATTTATTCACCATTGATATATTCGCTATAATAATTGAAATAATTTATTTTATTTATTTCTTAATTACTATATTTATTAACTATGTATAATAACACTAAATGACTTTTGATACTCCTTTCTACAAATTTGTTTAGTAAGGACTATTTGGTGACGAGGATGCAGGCTAGTCAATTTTTACAAGCAAGCTAGGTGAATGTGTAAGTAGAGCAACGGCTCAGTGAAAGGATGATTACTTGACAGAATCTAATAGGACTTGACAAATCTTGACAGAATCTAACTTGAGAGAATCTGACTGTGTCTTCACCTACTAGAATTTTGGGTATTTAGATCCTATCAAGTTATATTTCCATAGCATCATTAGCCTTGATAATCCATTTTATTGAAAAAGAATTAACAATAAGATCTAAATATACGTCGTATTGTTAGTCTCTCGTCGATATGATCAGCTTACCGACAAAGCGTTCGCTTTAATTTTATCATCATCATCATCGTCATCATCATCATCATAGCCCACAAATGGCCCACTGTTGGGCTCGGGCCTCCACCACAATGGTAGAGAAATTGACCTACTATACCACGCTGGTCAGACGTGTTGGTATAGAGTATTATTTCGAGTTTTCCTTCTCTTGCACAGATGCCATGTACATATTATATCCCTTAATGGTCTTTTACGATACCCAGGAGTAAGATAGGGGGTGGTGAATTGTATTCTTACTTCGTCACCACACGGAAATAATATTATTATTGTATATTAGTATTCCTCTTACGGATATAAAATCTAAGAACATTTAGGCCAATTTCTCTCGTATTTTCTTAAAGGTTTTATTCCTACCACACGTTCTAATCATTGTAACTGCTGTAAGCCAGAATTCACAATGGTCTCCATAAATGAGACTGAGTTTTGATCCTCAGGAAGTCTCATTGTCTCGAGAACCACAACAAATTTCATTAGAAAATAAAAACAAAAGAAGTTAAAATAAATGTTTTCTCCTAATGCAAAGCGAGGGACATGAGGCTAAATTGATTAATAAGCCAATAAATAAGAGGATATACAACTACATGACCCACAATAGAACAAAACCATGGATATAATAGAGCTTGAGATTTGGCCTGTATGTGCCTTAAGATTAATTGCAATAGTAGGCAATGTAGGCATGTCAGAAACGCATAAACGTACGGAAGAGGAGGATCTTCTCGAGTTGCTACAAGGTTTGTGTAGTATATATTACTCAAAATTTTTCCGAGTTTCTATTCACTCCAAATTGTTCTTATCTGCACAAATTCCATCGTTACTTTTTACAATACCATCATGAAAAGATATTAAATAATTGCAGATTGTTCATTATTTTGTTGACTTGAATTATAAATAAAATAATTCATCATCTGTACTTAAGACAGTTGTTAAAACACTGTGAAGTTGCTACACATTTTTAATCAAAAGAATGTGTAGCAACATTCTCCTTTTTTAGGAAGGCTACGGTCTGAATGCACGCCCACCGTTCCATCCGGAGCGACGAGAGCGGTGCGCATGACCCCATATCCCACCTTATTTCCTCTCCATAGCCATTGGGTTGGCCACTGGTACCGCTTCCTTAACCTCCGTAGCAACACTCTTCTAGAAAAATTACCAACTGAGATTGCCAATCCACCTAACTAATACTAGTTAGGTGGATTGGCAATCTCAGTTGGTGAAGGTGCGCTGCCCCGTCGTCGCCGCAAAAATGCTCGCCGACGTGGGTGGGCTCCTGGTCAACGCCCAGGTGCTGGTGAACCTCCCATTGAGGTGTTTCCGGTGCCTGGAGCTGGAGCATACCTCCCCACTGTACCCATCTAATGTCGACCACTCTGCACTTTTCTACAGGTGCGGCGGCAGCGGGCATATATCAGCCGCGTATATGGTCACGCTACGCTGTGCGGTGTGCACCGCCGCTGGTCGCTTTGCGGAGCATATAATAGGGAAAAGGCTCGGCCGAGTCCCCTCGTCGAAAGGCATGGTGGCCCTTGGACCTCGAGCTACTGCATCGATGAACGGCTGTAGAAGCCAGGAGGAAGCTGAAATGTCAACCTAAATGGGAGAGAATACGGTGATCATGGCCTTTATCCTCCCTCTTGTAAGCCTATGTCTAAAAAGAGTCGTTAATATGTCATCATTATCCTGCTCTTATTCTTCACCTAGTCCAACCACCTTTACCTTGGTTAAGACCATGTTGAAGGCTTTAGGGGTAAGGTAAGCCTTACCCCTAAAGCCTTCAACATTCATACTTAAAACTTTTCTCAAAACCTTGCTTTCGTGGCGTTTTATCACAGATCCATACCACGTCAAGCGTTCACTCCTTAGCTTATCCATCACTTGCGCAACTTTTAAACTTCCTCTTATACTATTATCCTCTTAGACATTTCTCTTAGTCGTTAATATGTGTCAATTTCTATTTAATCAGATATTATAAAAGAATTATTGTTCTTGTATCATATAAAGTTTTTGAATACAAAACATGTATTACTTACACATATATCTCTACTGTTAACAAGTACAGAATGATCGATGAGCCCGTATTATTTTAATACTGCTCTCAAATAATGTTCTATCATTAGGATTTTATTGAGAATGTTTTGTTCGAAATTTTAGTATTTTAGAAAAGACTTTTGTTTATTTGTTGATTTTTACACAAACCTCAATATAGAATCTTAATCATTATCATAACCTTACCCGATATACATATATTGAACTGTTGTGCCTACTTTATAATGGGAGGGAAAATTACCTTTTATCTGCATGTCTTTTAGTTGTCTTTTAAGATAATCCACGGGAGAAGAAGGATATTTCGTGATTTCTTTCTCTCGCAGTAAGTTTATCTGCTTAAGTATATTATTAGATTCTTATGATATCCATGGTAAAGTAAATGGACAGGTAAAATGCTAATTAATGTTTTTTACACCGTCACTACATAAAGTAAAATAATTAAATCAACACAATTATAATTTATTATATGGTATAGTAAAATAGGGAACTAGATCGGTAAGCTGCCATTCACGTGGTTAACTGATAGTGAAAATGCGATGAGGGTAAACCCATGTAATGACTACGAATAATCTCCAAAATAATATCAGATGTTCTCTATAAAGTAACTGTGGATTGGTTACCATGGTTTCTCCTATTCGAAGATTAAGATTCGGTCTTAATCAATCGCATTTAGCAAACCTCCATATTGAGTAGTCATAGCATATGTCTTGTTGTTATTTAATTATGATGAAAATATAATGTATTGTAATTTTGCCGGATCCGGTCGGTTACGGCCGGATTAATGAAATCAAACTGATTTTCACTTTTCGACTCAAAATGAGTAGTTAGTAAGTTAATCAAGTGCCATTGTAGTTAATATAGGTAATTTATAAAAAATAAAACATATATCATAGCAATTTTATCTCCAATCCCATGTTAAGATTAGACAAAGAGCATCATTATTCGCCTGCTCTCATCCCAATCATCAAGTGATGATGATGGGATGAAAGCTGGAGAAGGTCGACGCAATATGTATTTCTACATATTGCATAAGTTATTGGCAATAGTTTTATGATCGGCCGCCCGCCTGACGTCAAGATTAGACAAAGAGCAAACAAGTAAAATCTAGTAGTGTAGGTAACTAGTAAAATTTTAACTGATTAACGAGTAGCTCAGTCTTCCTAGATGTTATTTTCACAGGTAGATCAATTATTTTAGTAAATAATTTTATAAACAAGTGAAATATGCGGCAATATACGATATAGTCATAGTGGCAGGACCGCGCTGTTGACAGTCGCGGGCCAGTCCGTCCGGGGTAGTATATTACTCTCGCAGAAGATTGACGTCTGAGTAATGGCAATGTGCTATTGCACTTCGTTCGGTGAGCGAGAGAGCCGGAAGCCCCACTGAGGTGGGTTTGTATTGGGGAGGGCAGTGGTCTAGCTATATTAGTATTGAAAAGGTCCAGGGGCAGCAGTGATACTTACCATTAGGTGCTCTGTCTGCTCGTTTGCCACTGCCACACACACAATCCCTAATCGTAATGTAATTACTTTAGTATTTACAATCGTATCAAACATTATTTTCTTTTTTTAAACATCCGGCACTAAGGAAATAATTCTTATATTGCGGGAACTTTAAAAACATATCATTTACGAACACAAATTACTGAGTATACTAATTTTATACTCTGAACAATTTTTAGATCGTACGGAGTATTGCGTGGGAATCAAACCCACGGCTCTGACATGGCAGGTCGGAATCTTTACCAGTACGTCGTCTGTGCAGTCTATACAAAAAGTTAAATATGAATATTCATCAAGATAACTGTATTTATTACTTAATAACCTCAAGTCTTTAGAGCGAGAGAAAGTCCGGAACAATTTGTGACTAAACAAATAGAAATGCTTAAATTCATAACACTAATATTATAAAAGCGTAGTTTTGTAAATGAAAATAATAATAATATGAAATGTTAATAATAATGTTAAATATATTAAATATTAATATTAACAAAATATTCCAGAATCAGGACTGTTGTTAAAAGCGTTAGCGTATCTTCTATGATTTAACAAGTGACTGGTTGCCGTACTTAATAGCCGCGCAAAAGCTTCGCAATCAATCATCGATGACTATCTACCAGGGAGATGGAGGGGTGAACACGCTGAGGTCGATTTGCCATTACTGAAAAATGAGGAAAATACATGCTTACCAAAATGATAATATTCACCAAAGTCAATAATCAAGTAACGATTCTATTTTATTACAGATTATGAAGACATTTCTAAACAGTGATAAAATTATATATTATAAAAATTTGTAAATGGAGTTATATTTTTGTAAAATATATTTTATTCTATGAAGTATTAGAATAAATTGACTTGAATACTATCGATTGTCGATAATTGGTTCTCCAGTTCGAATCCTGAATCGGCTTTTTTTTGGCAACGGTCTACGGTGTGGTTACACCCCGCTAATCCACTCGAGGCGACAGAAGAAGCGGCGCGCGACCCTGTACACCCGCCCAACAACGTACCTATCGATGCCGTGCGAGTGGGTCACTGGAACCCGGTCTTCGTCTTCGGTGGCCCACTCAGCGTTCTACCCTCGCGGGTATCCCCTCGAGTCGACGCCCCGGCAGCTTTCGCCGTGCGAGTGCTGTCCTCACGCGGTGGCCTCACCGATGCCTCGGCTTGGGCGGCATCAAGTGCAAGTACTCGCGCCTGTGCCGCCCGGTGCGCTGGCGGTGGAGCGTGTCGGCGTAGAGGAGTTCCTCACGGACCCACCCCGCCGCCTTATCCTGAATCGGTTAAAATGTGATGATAATATTTAGTTCAATTAACTAAATTTTCTTTTAAATAAAATCTCAATAAAAATCTTAAAATATGAAATTATAAAACTAAACATTGCCTTGCATCCTAAAAATAACTTCGGCACAATATGTGTGAACAGCTATATTTATTTAGGGGAGCAAGGTCTGCTATGATATTATTCTACTCAGATATATAAAATATCAGAATAAAATAATAATAAAACATAATATTTTATTTGGAAATGAAGTAAATACACCCCAAGAAAGAAAAGAAAACGGAATAAGATCAAGGTGGAATAGGATATAAGGCTAGTTTCTTACTTCTATGAGATAAGCAACCTACAGAATATCAATTTGAAATTCAATCGATTTCAACATCAATTTTGAAAATTGAATCGACATATTTCACTTGTTACTAAAGTATATTCTCTACAAATTAAAAAAATAAATCAAGCAATAAATGTTAATAAATAAAATGGAATCAGAATACAAATAATAAAAAATGTTAATGATAAAGTATATACATATTACCTACGTACGTAAAATGTTAATCAATACACGTTAGGTACATGTACGTAACATGTACGAGTATGTACCTATAAGTACGCCCCCTATGCATTCATACTATACACTGCATGCAGCTCTCTAGCAAATACCTCATTCAGAAGTAGTACAATATCAAAACACTGCAGGAACTTTTAGACATTGTAAGATATATTCTTGTACCAAACTAAGATCATACGTAAAATTTAGAAACTAGTATATACTTTCTATTCGTTATATAAACGTTATACGCAGATATGAATAATTATACTTCTTCATTTAGCAATTCTAGTGATATCAGTTCATCCTCATCTTAAAAATATGAATAGGTTTCTTTAGTGAAGTTAAAAGGCCGAGATAAGAAATATTTATTTACTTTTTAAAGATCTTATTCTTTAGCCAGATAATTAAATTTTTTTAAATTTTGCATTTATAAAAAATAATAAAATGAAATAATCCATATATATGTCCTTCAGATTATCGATGTTTTTTGTTGGGTTAAGCCACCCGACAAATGGGGTAATAATCACCAGGTTCCCACGGGAAAGTAAGGACTATCGCTATCCGTGTTACCTATTATACTCGAAGGCCGTCGCCACACGTAAATAATTCTATTTCTGCAAGATAAAATCCGTAATACGGCAATCCGCACAAGAACGGCTGTAACCGACATACATAGCACGAAGAATTAGCACGCTGAAATGGCAATGGATAAGCCACATCGCTCGACGAACCAATAACCGATGGGGAAGAAAGGTTCACGAGTGGCGACCGCGTATTCTGACATAGTATTGATCGCTCCTCACCAGGTGGATCGACGACCTGATGAAGGTTTCTCCAAGCAAGTGCTCTCTAACCACGGGTAGGATACGGACGGCTCAGGACCGCACTTTGTGACGAAACATGTGAGAGGCCTATGTTCAAGAGTGGATAACAAAAGGCTGAATGATGAATGGTGATACAAATAATCTGTTATTGCTATACGGTAAATTAATTGTATAAAACAATATGGAATAATACGTAACTTCTCGAAATTCTGAATTCTTTTGCCAAAATATTTTCGTCATTTCGTGTTTTTCGGTAACAAAACAATTTATTTCCAACAAAGGAAAAGAGAAATATGTTTATCTGATTTCAATATTGGGTGATTCGAAAGTTTGCAAATTTGACCCCGAAAGTGCCCCATTTAAGCGATGGTTCACAACTATAGTCTTTTTGTTGAATGCCTTTTGTCACAATCATATTTATTTATAATAATTTGCGCATGAATGGAATATATGCAATTGTCGTTTTATATGAAATAAATTAATTTTCTTTCGATCTTTTTATTTTTATTAATCAAATAATCAGCCACACAACCATTGTTTGCCAACTCTCAGACAATTTATAGATCCTCTTAATAAAATTAAGACGGCAACGAAATCTTCTTCTCATTCTGTTGTTTTGCTTTTTTTTTTTAATCTGCCCAATTATTCTTTTCTTTTCCACCTAAATTTTGTCGAATTTTAGCAACAATACAAATCGATAGTTGAATGGTCTGGTGAGTATTACGATTAGCAAAGAGCTTCCAACTCTATTTCTTGCAGCTTCAATACTATCTGTTTTGAAGTATCGGTTCGCTTGGTGAAATGTAGGAGCAGGTAGATTAAGCAATTCATTAACCTTAAAATGAACTATCGTTATTTATTAACTGTGTTAATTAATGAAAAATTTTTGAACTATAACTTTTTTTTTTCTCCCCGCAAGGTGGACCATGGATGTGGTCGCGCCCCGACAAAAACGTCCGGGCGACAGAAGAAGCGGCACGCAACCCCATGGACCCACCCTGCAAACTCCTCTCTTCGCCGTGCGAGCGGGCCACCGGTACCCGATCTTTGACTTCGGTGGCCCGCCCGGCGGTATACCCTTGCGGGTTCCTCTCTTGTCGATGCCCCGACAGCTTTCGCCGTCGGGACGTCGTCCTCACGCGGTGGCCTCACGTCGGGTGACCGGATAATTCCCCGGTCCGATCACCCGAAGCCTCGGTTAGGGCGGCATCAGGCGCAGATACTCCCGCCTGCGCCGCCCCGGCCGCTGGAGGCGGTCCGGGTCACGGGAATCCACCCGGACTCGTTCCGCGGCCTCCTTCTATGAGATGACAGCCTCGCAGAAGGCGGCGACCGCGTCCCAATTCCTGACGCTGTCGACCATCGCTTTCGCGACAGCCGGCAGCGTCAGGTCTGCACCGATGACAGCGACGAGGTCACAGCGTTGCCGGGCCCAGGTCACGCAGACCTCCAGCGTGTGTTGCGCCGTGTCCTCGTCACTGCCGCACTGGTGGCAGTACGGAGTCGACTCCCTCCTTGCGATCTTGTGCAGGTATTTGCCGAAGCACCCGTGCCCCGACAACACCTGCACCAACCGGAAAGAGAGGACTCCATGCCGCCGCTCCATCCACTCCGTCAATACGGGCCGGAGAGCCTCTACGGTAAGAACTAGTCTTGGGCTTAGTCGCTCGCCACTGAGAGCGCTCAATTTAGTTCATAATCTAATAGCGAACTAGTTCGCTCTATTAGTTCCTTAGTTCTTTTTTTTTAAATAATTTAGTAAAATCAATAAATAAAGAAAAAAATATATTTATAATTATTGCAAGTTCTGTTTATTTTTATTTAAAAAGTACAAAATATTACGTGAATATTTCACACGTTTATTTATGGCACATAAAATCTTTTACTTAAATAAAAATGAAAAAAATAAATAATTCGGCAACAACTAGTCTCGTTCCTATTATAATACGTAATCATAATACAATACTTAAGTTAGTAGTAGTAGTTCAAAACATTTACTTAAAGTCCGTTATTAGATGTGGATGTGAAGTTGTTTAGTATCGATATCGAAATATCAAGGCGCGCACAGTAAAAGGAAATAACCATAGAGTTATATGTATAGAGAAGCTATCCCGAATAAATATTTTGTTCCATTTTGGTAACAGTTAAACTAAAGTCCGCTGCAGCGCTAAAAGAATAAATAGGTAATCTACCGCGAACATTGAAGCACACAGCGCTAGATCGCTTTATAGTTATAATTTTCTCGCGACCAAAACGTCGTAAGTTGTAGGCATTTCATGCGCACTTACGCGTTTCGTTCAACGTTATGTAACAAAGTGTGGTACTATAGACTTTACACAACAGAAGTGACACAGTTTTTGTACCTACAAAGATTCATTAGAACTCATACAGCATACTCTATTTCAAAGTGTATTATTAAGTAGGTAGTGAAATAAATAAAAATAATAGTAAATTATAAAAGAAAATGAACTATTATATGTTTATATAAACTTTGCTTTAACATACGACAATAGTTTTGAATATCCGTGTGATGACGGAATAAGAATACAATTCATCACTACCTGTCTTGGTCGCGGATATCGTAAAAGGCGACTAAACGGTATAATATGCATATAACATCTATCAAGAGAAGGAAAACTCGAAACAGAACCCTATACTAACCTGTTTGATCTTTGACAAATAAGTATTAATTGATAACATAAACTAAAGGAAAAAAGAATATAAATAATCAAAATACTTTCTAGACACTACGTCAAGTCTGTGTATAGTCACACATTTTTACCTCCAACCAGTGTAATTGAACATCTGCGGGCTTTAGTCTATTATCAAAGATGGTGTGACATTTAAATGTAGAATATTTTTTTTTTATTGTGCTAATTCGATATTATTACCTATTTGTACACTTTAACAACAAAACATTTTACTTAGTTAAATAAAGAATTTTTATTTGCACATGTGGATATGAATCCACATGTGCAAATTTTGATTGGTATTATTCTAATTATCGTATTAACAACGCTGCTCTGTATACACCCACAGTCCATGATGGTCGCAGTCACACTAAAGTAAGGTGTACGGATTGCAGTACAGCTTAGTCGAACAAAGCAAGTGTTCGGAACGCAAAATCTAGTATGTAGTACATATATATCGATGGAAATAACTCGATTGGTCACATAGCGCCACTGTCTAGTAAACCGGACGCTAAAAAAATATGGAAAGAACTAAGAGCGAGATCATCGACAAACTAGTTCGCATAGTTCACCTAAAGGAGCGCTCTTCCCACCTAGGTCGTTCGCGAACTACCCAAGATAGGCCAAGCGCCGGGTCTTTTTTTTTGCAACGTACGGGACCTGGTATTTTTTTTTTGGGAATATGTTCAAGGTCGTCCCCTGAATGTAAATCCAAGTTGGCGCGGCGGGGGAGGGTTCACTTCAGCCGCCATCTTGGAAAACACGTTTTATTGAATATCTCGCGAACTGCGCATCGTACGACAAAAATTGCAGAGACCATTATTGTAGATAATAATATTTGCCATCTTTTTTATTTGAAACTTTTTTTTGTATAACGCATAGGTTTTTAATTATAGCGAATCAAACTTTTTACAATATGGTTTTTACTAAATATTTATTTAATGGTCAATGATAAATTAAAAATAATGGTGACTGTATTGTAGAGCATGAAATTACCTATAAATTTTATAAAAAACTTTTTCTCGTAGCCATTATAGTCTAAGAGCTGCAGCTTAGTAAAACTTGCACCTCGTACATTATCAGTGGCAATATTGCTCGCTGTATACGAAAACCATTTCATAACGCATAAAATGGCATAAAGGGTTAAAAAAAATGTCAATACAGCTGTGCAGCAAATCAATTAAAATTATAAATAATGTGGAGAACAACTAATAATTTGTCGATCTTTATTGTTACTTAAAACGGTATCATCATAAAAGATTGTCTATGTAGCAAAAAACAATAGCACATCCCGCTACATCGTAAGAATTGTAATAGTTATTATTTTTATTATTATGTATCTCCAATTGTTATCGAAATCACAAAAATGAAAAGAATTTTACGAATGTTACTTCAAAAAAACGGAAAAAACATTTGTTTACACAAACAAAAAGTGGCGCATTATTTTACGGTGCGAGTCTTATTTTTTCGATGTCGAGGGAAGACACTCATCGTCTTGTGGATCTATCTCTTCTGCCTCCGCCATATCCGAAGGAGACGAATCAAAGGTTGGGTCTTCGGTTGGGATGGCATCTAATATGTCTGGCACGTTGTCGCATGTTTGGCCGCTGCAATTGGAGCAAATAATCGAACATTTGAGAACAGCTTTTCGGCATCCGCAGGCAGCTCCGCAATTTTTGGTGCATTTGCACGATATTATTTGCAACAAACTCGACGGTGCAGGAGCCATAGCAGTTCGAATTGGTTCAAGCCCTTGTGCAGTTCGCTTCCAACCCCATTTTTCAGCGTCGTGATAAAATCCAAGCCAAGTTTGAACCTGGTGGTACACTCTGAAAGAATGGTAGCGTGCCGTATCTTGTGTTGGAGATAGAAGTGATAAATTCAACCTTGTCTTACTCGCCAATTTCCCGAAGCATTTGTAGCGAAGCGAGTTAATAGAGACTTCCGATTTTGTAAAACGGTTGGGATTTATACCTGAATACTATTGGAATGTTAAGAGGGAGAAATTCCGAACGACCCGAAATATATACTACAACTTATAGGGACATAATTGAATATACAGCATTATAATCTCATTTACAGCGTTATAGCTCTTAAACTATAAATGCTACGAGAAAAAGTTTCTTATAGAATTTATAGGTAATTTCATGTTCTACAATTCAGTTACCATTATTTTTAATTTATCATTGACCATTAAATAAATATTTAGTAAAAACCATATTGTAAAAAGTTTGATTCGCTATAATTAAAAACCTATGCGTGATACAAAAAAAGTTTCAAATAAAAAAGATGGCAAATATTATTATCTACAATAATGGTCTCTGCAATTTTTGTCGTACGATACGCAGTTCGCGAGATATTCAATAAAACGTGTTTTCCAAGATGGCGGCTGAAGTGAACCCTCCCCCGCCGCGCCAACTTGGATTTACATTCAGGGGACGACCTTGAACATATTCCCAAAAAAAAAATAGCAGGTCCCGTACGTTGCATTACAAACCTACTTTTTTTGCTACGGCGCTAGGAGTAAGACTAGTAAGAACACCGTGCCTAGGCCTCTCTAGCCGCGTAGCCCAGCGAGCGATGACGTCTCGGCGGGCGTCCTCGCACCAGGTGGCTATCTCGCTAAGCGATGGAGAGCCACCTGCGTCGCGCACTGAGGTCACCCGCCGGTATAGGTCGGAGAGCATCTCCGCCTCTATGTCCCACGGGGGTGTCCCGGCCAACACGCCTGCCGCCTCGGTCGACACCGTGCGGTATCCGCGGATGGCTCTGACCGTCATGATTCTCTGGGGGCGCCACAGAAAAGCCCTCAGCCGGAGGGTCAGAGGCCTCGCCCACACGGGTGCGCCGTAGATGGCCATCGAGCGGATCACCCCCGCATACAGCTGTCGGCCCTCAAAGCTGGGTCCGCCCACGTTCGGCATGAGCCGTGATAGGGCGGACGCCGCGCCGACCAGCCGGGGAGCAATGCAATGGCGGAAATGCTCCCAGTTTGAACTATAACTTAACACTTTAGGATAAGAATGTAAATAAATGTATAGTCCATGTAAAAAATACATGAAACATAATTACGTGTATAGTAATTAGGAAAGTTACTGACTGCTTTTTAATTATACAACGAGGAAGTTCCTTGAACAATGTGTAAGTAGTAGGTAGATACTATCATGTATTTATGTAATCCGAAACCTAAAAAGCTTATAGGTACCATTTTTAATAGGTACTCTTCGAAATTCAAATAACGATGCGAAAAAAGTATACGTAAAAATGTAAGCAATTCTTTAATTCTCTATATGTCTCTTTCTAATACTACATAGTAATGTATAAATCCTATCCGTGTAATCCTATCCGTGTAGTGACGGAGTAAGAATACAAATCAGCACACCCTATCTTACCCGTGGATGATCGTAAGAGACGACTAAGGGATACAAAAGACATATAACATCTATGCAAGAGAAGGAAAACTTGAAACATAACCTATACCAACACGTCTGACCAGCATGGTATAGTAGGTTAATTTCCCCCCCATTACGGAGGAGGCTCAAGCCCAACAGTGGGACATATTATAAGCTGAGATGATGATGATGATGATGAATGTATAAAAAACAATAGGCAGTACTGGTTGGGGAAAAAGTTTTGCATATAGTCTATATAAACTTTTACTATTTTTTTTTGGCTGTACTTGTTGTATCTGGCTTGTTTTGATACCATTAAAAAGATTGCATTTCAAAAAAATAAATAATTTAGTAAAATGTTGTTTACCGCCGTGGGTTTTTGGCGCGAATGTGGAAATGTCATGTCACGCTCTTGTATTATATTCATTTCTTTAGTGTTTTGTGGTGTTATATTGAATAATTTTGCTGGTATTTTATGCAATATGGTACAGTTAAAGTGCTGAAGTGTAGTGAATATGGTATAATAGTGGTTTACGTGTATTTTCATATTTGTCCAAAATTCCCAAAGAAAATCATTGATTTGGTTATCAGCACCCGATTAATGGTAACGACTTGACTTACTGACAGACAATGACTATTAAGGCTACATAATATGAAGAAATGATGAACAATGTATGAAAAATAATTAAATAAGAGTTGGCTGTATGGGCTTTGATCCCTTTGCCTGTCCGAATGGACGAACAGAACCAAAAAAAAAAAATGTTTACCGCCGTTTTTCATTTGTTTTTCTGGTCGTCAAAATGTGTGAATCTAAAAAAAAATTTAATACATTTTATAATTTTATTACAATAATGAAATAAATGCAACGCAAGCCGCGAAAAAATTGTGATATTTATGGACCCAATGTAGTATAAGTAAGAGTAGCACAAAGTTGGTTTAAGCATTTTCAATCCAGGAACATTGATGTCAAATATGCACCTCGCTCTGGTCTGTCACTGGTAAAATGAACGCCATTTTTGAAAAAGTGGTGCAAACCTAATGAACTGTGTACTTATTTGCGATTCTATATTGAGACGTAATGAAACCGAACCATTTTTGAAGAGATTGGTAGCTGATGAAAAGTGGATCATGTACAATAAGAAAGTGCGAAAAAGGTCGTCAAAGATCGATCAGGTATCACAGATTGGGGCAAAATCCGGGTAACTCGCAATATGGTGATTCTGTGCTTATAGTGGGATTGGAAGTGTAAGTGTTGTTCATTATGAGGTTTTACCGCAGGGCAGGCTCATCGATTCGGATCTCTACTATTAACAACTGATGAGATTAAACCAATAAATTGAGAGAAAGTGGCCGGAATTAGTCAAAAAAATGGTGTGGCCTTTCATCACGATAACGCTAGACCACACACATCTTTGATCACTCAGCAAAAATTAAGAGAGTTTGGCTGCGAGGTGTTAATGCATCCATCATATAGCCTTGACCTGAAGATTTCTTACCTGTTTTGATGTCTTCAGAATTCGTTAGACAGTATCAGGATAACATCAAGAGAAGACTTCTAAAACTACTAGCTGCGTTTTTTTTTGTCATGTGTTTAAAAATTTCAACAGCAACGAGAGAATATCAGATATGTAAAACATTTAGTAATTTGTTTAAGTAGCTATGGGTAGGCCTACGAAAGGTATATGCTATTGCAGTAAGTTTAATGAATTTAATGAAGGTTACAATATAAAAGTACATGATATGGCATTATAATTTGTGGCGGAGCAAATCCCACTTGTCGCGACATCTTGCTATGTAGTTTTGAATAGGCGCTTCTGACACCATAAATAAATAAAATCGGCCAAGTGCGAGTTATACTCGCGCACGAAAGGTTCCGTAAAACTAAAAAAAATATATGATGTAACTAAAAATTTAAGGTTTTCAGAATTTTTCCTTTATATATGCTATAAATCGTTGCTTCATGCGAAATTTCAAGATTCTAGGTCGACTGGAAGTACCCTTTAGCTTTTGATTCCCTTGCAAGTAGTTGCGTGTTTGAAAATATGCAGCTTAAATTGCTGTTTTTTTTTATTGCGTGAAACTTCTAGTTTGATTTTGTTACAGCTTAAAGGTCTTATAAAACTTAGTATTTGATATGAATTTCAATTTAATACCTTTACAAGTTCAGAAGGAAAGGGGTAGTAAGTTTAAAACTATTAAAAATATTTTTATTATATGATGTAATTAAAAATATACGGTTTTCGCAATTTTTTCTGTATCTGTGCTATAAGACGTTACTTTGTACCAAAGAGAATCAAGATTCTGAATTCACGGAAAGTACCCTGTAGGTTTTCGATTCCCTTGCGAGTGTCGAAAATTTGTGGAAATTTGCGGCATAAACGCCTGTATCTTTTGATTGCATTGGCTTAGAAGTTTAATTTTTTCACAACTGTAAGAGACAAAAGACTTAAGTATTTGATATAAATTTCAACTTGATACCTTCACGCGTTCCCGAGAAAAAGGGTCTTGACAGACAGACAGACAGACAGACGGCTAAAGGGATGGACGGACAACAAAGTGAAGGATCACTTTCAGTTGAAAGAATTCAGTTTTTTCCTTTTGAGGTACGGAACCCTAAAAAGGTTTATAAAACAAAAACTACTGAGCCAAACTATGTTAAATATTTATGGGTCCAAATGGCAGCTATTTCGCATCAAAATAAAGAAGAATCACATAAATCGGATTATTAATCTGTGTGTATATACATAAATCAATCAATAAATAATCAGGTGTACATACATAAAAAAAATACCTAAGTCGGTTAAGAACGGGTTATAGCGCACTTTGCGGTCTGCCTTAAGAAAAGAACAGGAAATCAGTTAGGAAGACTATAATACACACTATAAACTTGGCTGCATCTCTAATATTACTAAAGTTAATAAGCAACATCATCATCATCGTTCTAAGATCATCATTATAAGAGTAGGACTCTTATCCCAATTACTTGGGGTCGATACAAAATGTACTCGTGTTTCATACTACATATTGTAAAAGTTATTGGCAATAGTTTTACGACCGGCCGTCTGCCAGATGTCAACTCTTCTTGGGAATGTAATTGTTGACCAAACGGCATCAGATGGAGTTGGCCTAGGACGTTATAAGGCTCTTAGTCGTCTTTTATGACATCCACGAGCAAAGTAAGAGTTGGTAGTATTCGTAGCCGCTATCACACACCTTAATATAAAAGTTAATAAGCAACACATACCATTATTTAGACAGCTTTCTCTTATACTATATATAGGCATTAGTATAAATTTTGAAAATATTTCATAAAAGTTGCATCGGACATATAATATGTTTATATACGTATGATCTTTCTGGTGAATTAAATTAAAACAGGTTGAAAGCGAACACGGCGTTCCACTTCGCCAAGCGCAGAGAAAACATGTGGATCGTAAAGCGAAATTATTTTCTTTGTAAACAGGCATTTTAAATAATACTCATACTATTTTTCTAGAGCAACTGTACTAGTCATTGTCTACTAGATTACCGTAAAAGTAATGTTAAACACCATTTAGTTAAAGGGTAAAGATTTTAAACATATCAGTAGAATACTATTCTTGTTTTCTTCTTCAAATCCTCATAAAACTCTTTGTGAGGTGCGAGAATAGAGGAGCGCTATAGTGTATATTTTGAGTTTATTACATCAGCATTCAAAAATTCTCTTAGAAAACTGGGTTCGGGAATGAACGGGGTGAACCTATATAGAGGGGTGGTAAGGTGGTAATGAAAGGGGTGAAAAGAAACCTATATAGAGTCATTCTGCAGCTGGGGTATATTAACCTACTGCACAGCATAGACTGAACGGGTTAGTATAAGGTTCGATTTATTTTATAGCTCACCCGGCAGACTTCGTACTGCCTCCCTTTTTTTTAATTACATTGTCTTTTTGACATGAAGGATTTTTTTATATTGTCGTTTTTATTATTTATCTCACAATTTTTACATATTTCCTCACCGTATAAACCTTCTCTTGACTTTCACAAATATTTCAAGACCAAAATTAGCCAAATTGGTCCAGACGTTCTCGAGTTTTAGCGAGACTAACGAACGGCAATCAATTTTTATATATATAAATATATATATATATATATATATATATATATATATATATATATATATATATATATATATATATATATATATATATATATATATATATATATATATATATATATATATATATATATATATACTAATAGTTGGTTACTAATAGCTATTGTTAAAAAGTGAACGGATACTGAAGAGAATGAAGCTCCATGCTGTCAATATGGACGGTCAAGCGATCTTCAATCACGCCATAGTTCATTGATAAAAAAAGGTTACTGGTGGTCTATATATAACATTAGCAGACATAACTTTTATTGTTAAATCAAATTACTTTTACAATGCTGTTACAATACTCTCAATTTTGCATACAATTTAATTTCTCATTAGCATCTCAGCATTTTATAATTACTCTCAAGTAATATGACGCTTAACAAAATTCCATAAATTATTAAAACTCAATATATCAATCAAGGCAATAACTAAAAGGTTTCTTATTTTATTATACCATATAAATATTTTCTTTTATAAATGTTATAAGTGTATATTGAGTTCGTATACAGCAACTACATTTTCTTTTTCGAAAGTAGGTACTATTAATCGTAGTACAAGAATAAATCTAAATAGACTTTCACCGAGGTTATTATATTGTAACCTTGGTGAAGTTCACGTAGATATTTTGATACGAAATTATATAAACGAGTTCACCATAAGTTAAACATCGTTTGAATGCTTTCTTCAGTTTTAAGGTAGTTTTTATATATTTGAATAATTACAGTCCCGATTATTTTATCCTAGTTTAAATAAAAATCGAACATATAATGAGTGCAAATAAAAAAATTTTTTTTGGCAGTATCAAGATACAAAATTTGACCTTTTATAATAATGTATTTATTTACCTTATGAGGTAAAACGAGTATAACTGCAGATATAAAATATTTTGATTCTTTTGTTGTCCAATTTAGCAATCTTTTGATCCAATTTCAAGTACCTGTCGACTAAATTGGAACAAGGATTTAAACGTATGATATCGATTTTTGAACTTCTTCATTCTTTTTTATTAACATATTTATTACAGTGTACACAGAATTCGGCTTTTCTAGTACAAAACCTATAAATTTAAACTTTATGAAACGTTACTTATACTTTAAATATTAAGTATGGGCTTGTTTCTATAAAACTTCTTCTTCTTAATGAATGGCCTCTATGAGTGATTAACCACAACTTCGCCAATGTCAAGTAAAATGAGTTTAAAAAATTATAATAGATTTATATTTTAGTCGTCAGTCATGTCGGTTCATTGTCTGCGTAGAAATATCAATCTTCTATAAAACTATTATATTTATAAATGACATTATAATTTGACTTAAATAAAGATACCGATATAATACTGTTAGCTATATTTCCTGCCTATTTTCATTTGTGTGAATTGAACATAATTATGTAGTGGTGTAAGGTATTATTATTGGCAAATAGCCTTTTATACACACTGATATCATCATGATATATTGAAGTAATCAAAGCTAAACTCTTGTAGAACATGCGATCATTATTGTGTTGCCAATGCTTTAATGCAACTTATATCATTAAAGTTAATAATAATGAAAAAGAAAAACATAACTGAGTTCTTAATATTAAAATAGTAAATATTCAATTTGTCATAATAGAAATTGAGCAATCTCATCGATGTTTATGAGCTATTTTCATTAGTATTTATGACAGTCGAATTAGTCTAGAACTTAAAACACCCCAGTATTACTTATTTACGTTCCTCAAGGGAGACTAATTGGTCTGTATTTCTTCCGAGTAATATTCAAGGTTTCAGTAGGAATTAGTAAGTAAATGGAATTAGTAATAAATAAATGGACGCGAAAATAACTTCGGTAATGGTTACGATTACTAATTACGATTTGGTTGTTATGATGTTGGTTACGTTTACGATTTTCCGTGTGGTGACGGAGTAAGAATACTATTCACCACCCCATATCTTACCCGTGGGTGATCGTACGAGACGACTAAGGGATATAAAACGCATATAACATCTATGTGAGAGAAGGAAAACTCGAAACAAAACCCTATACCAACACGTTTGACCAGCGCGGTATAGTAGGTTAATTTCCCTCTCATTGTGGAGGAGGCCTGAGCCCAACAGTGGGACGTTTGTGGGCTGTGATGATGATGATGATGAATGGTTACGATGGATAAGCGATAAGTATTTATAATTATTCAACTACATCAAGTAATCATATAAATATTGTATACAAATGTCTAATTTTTTAAAGTTTACTAGAGTCATCAACTACATGGTTAAAGTTTAAACACCATCATCTTGGAAACTATGTACATAGTAAATATAAAAATGTAAATGTAATTTCTTTTTTCTATTGCAAATAACGTTTATTACTTTTACAGTGTGTTGGCTTAATACATAAATATAAAACAATTTAAAATACAAAAAGCTTATTCGAAGTGGTCTCCATTGGCTACAATACATTCCTTTAAACGTTGAGGTCAGTTGTCAATAGAAGCACGCTCTCTTTCCATGGTAGAATTCTTCACTGCCAATCGCATGGATTGTTTTAGGGACTCCAAATTATCATGCCATTTAGTGCAAGCAGTACTCTCTAAAACTGTTCATAAATCATAATCCAGCGGATTAAGATTGGGACTAGACGGCAGCCAGTTTTCAGCTCTGATGAAGTCCAAAACGTTCGTTTCCAACCAAGACTGCGTAGACCAAGCTTTATGACCCGGCGCCGAGTCTTGCTAGAAGGACTATTCTTGGTTATTCAACATGGCGTTGTTAAGGGGCTTCACTACCTACTCAAGAATAGTATCTTGCTACACTTGTGCCGATGTTTTGATACCTTTTTCACAAAAGTATGGCTCAGTCACTCCTTCATACCTAATACCCCACCAAACCATCACTAAAATCAGATAGTGCCCACGTTACACTCTGTCGATTAATTGGGAAGCTTCCTTAAAGCTTTAGGCGGTATTATACGGTAATTTTGTTTGCAAAAAACATTTTAAATGTTGCTCAATTATTTTAAAATTTTCTCATCCGTAAACAAAATTTTTCTGTGACCTCCCTTTGCGTAACGTTTCAGTAGTAGTTTCGATTTCACTACCCTATATTTTTTAAATTATCAGTTAAGAAATGACCAGTACGTCTCTTATAAGCTGCAAGTCCTAAGTCATCTTTTAAAATACGCGACATGGTTCTAGGTGCTGTCTTCATCTCCCTAGATAAAATCTTTTGCTTTCGGACAGGATTTCTTCGAATTCTTTCCCTTACTCCTTTGAGCGCCTTTTTCGTACGAACACTATATGGACGGCCAAATCTTTTTCTGTCACAAACAGAGGAGGTCTCTAATCTGGTACACAAACATTTTACTAATACCAAGCATATGTAGAGTTTAAAAATTGCATTTAGCTCTATACCTACTTTGTGTAATGCAATCACAGCGATTCGGTTCTCTTTATCACCCCACTCTATTTTAATATCGCAAAATATTTTACATGTATTGGCGCCAAAATGAGAAAATACAACGAACAATCATATAAAAATGACAAATTCTAAATTCAATTGTAATATTTTGTTTATTTTTACAATAACAGTATTTATGGCCAGACTAAGTATATATATATATATATATATATATATATATATATATATATATATATATATATATAGCTACAGAATTTCACAATTGTAGCAGAATACATACATTCGCTATTGTATCAAAGACGCTGAAAAGCAGATTAATTTGTAATTATTAAAATATGTTAATATGTATAGATTAAAATTTATAAATACATATACAAAGAGAAGACGACTTGATTACTCAAAATAAATCTGTTCTACGTGCTTCTCAAGATCGTGTTGTATTTTAGTGCTTACTCGGTTAGTGGGAGCGGAGCGGTATTCGTGTGACAGATGCCGCAAATATACGAGTATCATTTGCACTGTCTCAGCAAAAACATTTCTTTAAACAAAATGAATTTCACATTTTTATAGTAATCAACCTTCATGTCGCTTCTGCAGACAAAAAAAAATCAAATGAACGAAAATAGAAAAAATGTAAAGAAAAATAGAAAATACACATAGGTATACGATTTAGTAGAAAGAAGAATGATTTTCGACTAAAATCACAATTATAATGTAGTCTATACTAGAATAAAAATCATAATGTTTTCCACGTGGTGACGGTGAAAGAATACAATTCACTACCCACTATCTTACCCGTGGATGATCGCAACAGACAACTAAGGGATATAAAAGGCATATAACATCTATGCAAGAGAAGAAAAACTCGAAAAAAAAACCCTATACCGATACGCCTGACCAGCGTGGTAAAGTAGGTAAATTTCAACCCTTCCATTATAGACGAGATTCGAGCCCAATAGTGGGTCATATACAAGCTAAGATGATAATGATGTAGTTTAAAATCATTTGCATTTATACGTACCATTAGAGTGATTGATTAATTGTATAATACACAAAAATCGCATACTTTCTTGTGAGACTTGTGAAATCTATCTGAGGGACCAAGGTTATAATAGACGCTACCCACTTGGGTAGTTACCCAATGCACTATTATAAAAAATTTAACACCAACTGCTATCAGGTGACGGTTGATAGTAGGGTTACTAGTCCGGTTCCATTAATATTAATAATAAAACATTATTAAAAATATAAGGCCTTGAATATATATACTGATGAATGTAGTCTCGTTTATATGTTCATAACTTTATCTATAAATTAATTTGTAAGAAACGCCTTTTAAACCTTCGAAATATAATAAAAAGACTGATAATTAATATTTGCATCATTTATATCTATCTTTTTATATGAAATATAGTCATCCCGAAGAGACAGAAAATGTGAATTGAATGGCAGGTGTTGCGATGAATAGTGTGAGATTGATTATCATCTGTTGTACCACGTTCAACGGCTTATTTATTATCTTTTTACAAAGAAAACTAATATCAAGAGGGTATCTATTGTGTAAGAATGGTGAAATACCTATGGCGTATAAAAACTCTTACGTGCTTATTTGTTATGGATGGTTACAGATGTACACAAAAGCATTGCTAATAAGTGCATATGCGTAAGACCTTTTTAGTAGTTTGACTTCCACTTAACAATGTTTTTAGTTTGACTACTCCGTTGCGTAGGTTAAGAAACGGACCTACACTTCCAAATATCGTGGATTCTATTCCCAAGCAGGACAAAACTTAGTCTGGCCATAAATACTGTTACAATTAAAAATAAACAAAATATTAAATTTGAATTGGGAATCTGTCATTTTTATATAATTGTTCATTGTGTTTCCTCATTTTGTCGCTAATACATTTTACAATATTTTGTGATATTAAAATGGAGTGGTGTGATAAAGAGAACCAAATCGCTATAATTGCATTACACAAAGTAGGTACGGAGCCAAATGCAATTTTTAAAACTCTCCATGCGCTTGGTATTAGTAAAATGTTTGTGTACCAGGCTATTAATATGTACAATGATACTTCCTCTGTTTGTGACAGAAAAAGATCTGGCCATCCACGTAGTGTTCGTACAAAAAAGGTGGTCAAACAGTAAGGGAAAGAATTCGAAGAAATTCTGTCCGAAAGCAAAAGATTTTATGTCGGGAGATGAAGAGTTATAATAAATAAATAAATAAAAAATACCTACTCGCTCTCTTACGTCGTCGTTACGAATGCGGTCGGTCAGCCTAACTCCACAGATTTTCTGCAGAGATCGCATTTCGACCGCATTAATTTTACTTTCATACTCTTTTCTGCATACCCAACTCTCGCTTCCATACAGTAATATTGGGACAAGCACTGCGTTATGCATTGCTACACGTGCCTTCTGGCTGAGGTGGTGGCTGCCGAGAAGTTGCCCCAACGCTCCGTTCACTCTATTTCCCGCATTCACTCTTCGCTCTATATCAGTGGTGTACCTTCCATCTCAGCTAAATCCACATCCAAGATATACAAATTCATCCACTTGCTCTAGTACATCATTACCTATTGTTACTCTTACATCTGTTCTGGCTTCATCTCTTTCAAAGACCATTATTATGGTTTTGCTCACATTCACGCGTAGACCCCTTTCGCATGTTCTGCGATTTCGGCGGTCTCTCCAATTTTACACCCATATCTGTAGAGATATATTGGTATTATATATTGGTAGCAATATGTTTATAGAGTACCTATATCAGTGTGCTCAAACTTTCGATACGTCAATTCGCTTATCCACAGCAATGATGACCTAGATCGTGCGGTGAAGCACAGAATTGATGCAGGATGGGTGAAATGGCAGCTGTTCACGGGTACCATATGTGACTCTCAAGTATGCTTAAAATTTAAGAGTAAAATATACAAAACCTTAATAAGGCCTGCCGTATTGTACAAAAGCGACGGGTGACCGACGGCTGCATGTAGCAGAGATGCGAATGTTAAGATGGATGTGTGGCCTGACGAGAATGGATAAGACATAAGCATATAAGAGGAAGTTTAAAAGTGACGCTAGTGTCGGCAAAGTTGAAAAATGGACACCTGACTTGCTATGGGCATGTGATGAGGCGGAATTAAAGTAATGTTGTGAGAAGAAAAGTTTTAAGCATGAATGTTGAAGGCTTTAGGGTTAAGAGAAGACTAAAGAAAAGATGGATGGATTGCGTGAAGCATGATATGAATAGAAAGGGAGAGAACGCTGACATCGGATAGGATTGAGTGGAAGTGGAAGTCGACCTCAAGTAATTGGGATAAGAGTAGGGTAATGATGAATTATATTTTATCTGTACAAGGATAAAATATTGATATCAAAAACAGGACTTATATCTAAGTGTTCTATTGTTTATAAGTTCTGTATAGAACTTACTTGCGCTTAGAGAGGTATTCTATGTAGGCAAATTGCAGGCACACAAGAAGTTGTATCTTTGTGAAGTTATGTAGTAAGTTTGTCAACATTTGTCAATGAATAGACAAATATACTTCAGTTTAGTATAAATAATGTGATGTGCGGCAATACTGGGATGTAGTGAATATCATATAAAAGTGCTTTACAACGTTTTCGTTTTCCATCAAAATTCCCACAAGATACCATTAACAGTGTGGCCATTGCACTGTTAATGGTGACAATTTGACTTAGACAACGACTGACTTGAAAGACTAAAAACGTGAAAATATTTATAACTTGACACTGGCACCAATAGCTCGTATATGTAGCTGATTGCCAATACATAAGAAGAAGAAGAAGAAATATTTTTGTCGCAATTCTCTTGATCATGAAAATATTTCATAATGTTTTATATAAGGCACTGATTATTAAAAAATACTGTGCAATATTTTTATCGGGTGATGAGAGTAAAAAATAGAATAAGATAGGTAATCTGCATTCGTATCTAAACTTGCTCAAAGCTATCAAACAAGCACGCCTGAGACCATTATTTAAATTTTAAGCTTTAGTGAGTTACTGGAGGTATCAATTTGTATGGCCACCGAAGACAAAGATCGGCTACAGGTGGCCCGCTCACACGGCGAAAAGAGGAGTTGCACGGTGGGTCTATGGGGTCACGCGCTACCTCTTCCGTCACCCCGGACCGATTTTGCGGGGCGAGACACATGCATAGTCCACCTTAAAAAAAAGTTATCAATTTCTATGACTTTGAATTCGTCATAGAATGAAACATATTGTTTTACAGTTTTACAAGATAACGAGACAAATCTATTATCACACAATGAATTTATAGCACAGTCTCTTTTCCTCGAATGTAAATGAATTTTAAATGACATCATCAAATCTGTTTAACAGTTTAATGTTAAAGTAAATATGCTTTAGTTACGTAGTGTTAAGAAATTCATTTGAAATGAATAAACTAATTTCTTATTCGTAAAAATTCAAACAACAAAAGAAAGCTAAAAATAAAAGAGGGATCTTAATTTAATGCATGTATATTAGGTTGAAATAAAAAAACCGACTTTTTTTTGAGCCTCGAGTGAAAAAATGTTAGATTTTTTATGTTTTAAGAGCTCTTAATTTCTCTCTAGCTGTTTTTTGGAGAAGTCTCCCAAAACATCAAAACATATTTTTTCACTTGAAACTTAAAAAAATTGTCAATTTTTTGTGCCACCCTAATGTATATACATACATATTGAATAGAATGCTTTTTAAAAAGATCACCCTGCTCTAAGGAAATAATCCTTGTATTGGGGGGTTCTTTATAAACTACGTTTCACGGACACAAATTAACACCAAATCCATGTGTTCACTTCGGTTGACACCGTACAGTATGTTTTGTCGTGAACCCGATGGACAAAATAAAACCGATTGCCAAGATAAAGACGTGAATTTCTGACTACCACGATGGTTTACTAGGATCTGCACCGAATAGTCTGAAGTCAAGTAGCCAGAGGCAACATCCACATCGAAGCACTGTCTAAAGCCGTGGAACGGACCACTCGAATATAACTTCGTGTATTCGATAGAAACCGTAATAGGAGACGCCGCGTCGATGGCAACATAAGTTGAAAAACTTTAACAAATATAGAATGTAATAAAAAATGTTAAGATGTAAGTAGTAATAGAGCATGGCAATAAATCGCACGGCAGCCCGAACTTATGTGAGATTCCTTGGTGATACTCAATTAAGTCGTTAGGACAAAATATTATGCTTTTTTGGTAACTATGGTATGGACACATCCTTTTCATTCAGTTTGGCGCGACATAGAGTGGCGTGCGCCTTTCCAGCTGGAATACCCTATGGGTAATGACTTCCCGATACATATCGCCCTGTCATAAATTCGTGGAGCTAGACATTGGCACCCCTATTGGAGTTCCGACCAACAGGCACACTTTCTCCGTCGCCACCGTGCCGTATCTGCGTATGACCATAAGCTACATTACCCTCTGTGGTCACCACAAGAGGGTTGTGAGGTAGATGATCAGGGACTCCGACTACATGGGGGCGTATAGGGCCATGGACCGAACCATCGTGTACACCTGTCAACACGTGGTGCTGGGTACGCCAACATTCAGCGTAGGCCAAGAAAGGGCAGACGCCACGTCGACAATTTGCGGAGGAAGTTGGTAAAAATACTCATGGAACCACCATCTCACGTCGAGCACCAGACTCAGTTATTTCATCTGGGCCCGGATGATAATAGGGAAAAGATTACACTTAACAATATAGCTTTTGATGATAACAAGATGAGATGCTTGATGATAAAGCGTATTATAGCTTCAAGTTTTGAGTTTTCTGCAAGTATTACAGTATGATAACGTAACACGGTAATCTCCATTTACCACTATAATTAACATTATAGTTTAATGATAACCAACCTGTAAACAAAAATACCCATCTAGTACCCTTTACTAAAAACTGTACGTGTATTAATTTAATAATTGCTCTTGAATTATTTACTATACCCACAAATAAAATCAAGAAATTACGACATTGTATTCTTAATTTGTATATCTGTCAGCCTATTGAATTATTCTGTTGACCTTAGGCTGCTTCAATGAGAGATATTGCTATAATCACCACACTTGGCAGGCGGTTTAGCAATCACAATTTTTGTTATAAATTTCACCGCAGAGACTGCTGCTGCCCGTTTTCTTGTTAATCGTTCTATCAGTTTTTATAAATTCCAAGGAAAAATAAAAGATACAAACTGTATTCCTAACCCATCACCATATTTGTATACGGGGAGAATTATTATTCCATAACCACCTAATCATTTTCTCAGTGCTTATTGATTTACATACACACATAGGTATTATATTTTTATGATGATAAAATATATTGTATATATACATTTATGTATATGTCTTGTTTATATAGATTAGCAGTACAAATATTATGGCTGTGTGGTAGCGACTATAATTACTACCAACACTTACATTAATCGTGGGTGTCATAAAAGACGACTTAGAAGCGTTACATCGCCTTTGGTCAACTCCATCCAATGTTGTCTGATCAAAAATTATATTTCCTAGGAGTCCTATATATTGTGTCAAACCTAAGAATTGGGATAAGAGCAGGATGATGAAGAGTAGTACGAATACTTTCTGAAATAAATACGTCAAAGTAGGATTTTTCAAATTAAAAAGATAATATAAGTTTAGCAATATTCTTTAGAAAGAAAATGAAGCTTAAATTAAAAACGTTTTTCGGAAATATACGCAATTTAGATTGACAAAATTCTTCCGACGCTTCACTGATTTCTTTAACCTTTGACATCTTTACTTTTTACTTATTAACAAGTATAATATTTGGTATTTTTATATTATATAATCCATAGATTATATAATATAAAAGTATCATATCAAAAATATATAAAAAAAAAAAACCTTTTGATGAATAACGAAAACAAACCCCGTTTGTTCCTTCAATAAGGAAGATTATTTATTCATTTATTTAGGTTTATCCACAGCAAACGCATTACAATATTCTATAAAACAATTATAATTTAAGTATAAACACTGAAATCGTTGCCAATTATAGATTCACCAGTATGTATAGAATCATTTCTATTTATATTTGAAAATAAATATAATAAAAAAAAAATATTACATTTAAAAATAATAATAATAATTATATATTTTATTAAAAATAAATATATTTACTTATCTGGTAATTGATTTTTCCGTCTGGTGACGGAGTAAGAATACTATTCACCACCCCATATCTCGCCCGTGGGTGATCGTACGAGACAACTAAGGGATATAAAACGCATATAACATCTATGCAAGAGAACGAAAACTCGAAACAAAACCCTATACCAACACGTCTAACCAGCGCGGTATAGTAGGTTAATTTCCCTCCCATTACGGAGGAGGCCCGAGCCCAACAGTCGGACATTGATGGGCTGTGATGTTGATGATGATCTGGTGATTATAAAAATTGAGTAATAATTATAATTAATACATACATACATACATATCATCACGCCATATCCCTTGCAGGGTAGGCAGAGAGAACAGAGTGCCAGAGATCTCTATCTCTGCATACTTCACTCGCTTCCTCAACATTCATAATTCTCTTCATACACGCTCGCCGGTTTCGGAGACTCTTGACTCCACCTTCCTTCAGTACATGACCGATCTGGTCTAGATAGGTTAGTCTCGGTCTCCCCCGGTACCTACATCCTTCCACTTTTGCATTGTATATCTTCTTAACCAGACGTTCGTTCGGCATTCTTTCCACATGTCCGAACCATCGGAGCATTCCCTTTCGCATCTTTACACCAATACTCTCTTTCATACCTACTCGCTTTCTTACGTCGTCGTTACGAATGCGGTCGGTCAGCCTAACTCCACAGATTTTCCGCAGAGATCGCATTTCGATCGCATTAATTTTACTTTCATACTCTTTTCTGCATACCCAACTCTCGCTTCCATACAGTAATGTTGGGACAAGCACTGCGTTATGTATTGCCACACGTGCCTTCTGGCTGAGGTGGTGGCTGCCGAGAAGTTGCCCCAACGCTCCGTTCACTCTATTTTCCGCATTCACTCTTCGCTCTATATCAGTGGTGTACCTTCCATCTCTCCTAAATCCACATCTAAGATATACAAATTCATCCACTTGCTGTAGTACATCATTACCTATTGCTCTACTCTTACATCTGTTCTGGCTTCATCTCTTTCAAAGACCATTATTTTGGTTTTGCTCACATTCACGCGTAGACCCCTTTTCTTTATTATAATTAATAATATAAATAATTTGAGACTAGATAATAACCTTGGTTATTATTTATAACAATATTATCGCTGTCAAACATAATGACACGTTACATTGTCAAAAGATAATGCGAAAAAGATTTTTAGGATATAGGTATTGAAAAACAGTAGGGATATTGAATAAGGAAAAATAATTAAAATGTATAATGAAGACATACATAAATTATCTTCTCATGCCTATTGTAACTTTTGCGACATCACAAAGTCTCAACAGATCTTAGCCCGAAAATAATACTTTAAAATGAATGTTCAGAAGTTCGAGTTTCAAAAGCGAGTGAGCATAGGTTGGAACATGAAAACGTTATTGTGTCAAGCTTGTAATATACCTATTTAACATTTTTGTGTATTGAGTTCTTGTATTGAATAAACTTATTGCTCTTTTATTTTACATACTGATGTGAAAGTGCAAAGTGTGGCGAATACAAAATAGCAGACTGCTGCTAAAAGTCCCTTTGGAAACCTTTTAGCACCCTTTTTTTGGGTAGGCTATGGTCTAGACACATACATCCGAGGCGATGGAAGTGTGTCGTGTGGCCCCATAACCCACCGTGTTCCCTCCCCGTCGCCATCAGCCGGCCACTGGTATCGCTTCCTTGACATCCTTGTCCAGCCCGGCGGGTTACCCTTTCTGGTATCGTCTTCGTCGACGCCCCCGGCAACAACAAAATGTTTTTTTTTCATAATTATTACAGGCAAGAGCGATACTCCCCTTAGTCAATTTAATCTCAAAGTGGCAAAGAAGTATTAGGACTTAGTGTAATAATACAAATCTGGGCAATAAGAAAAGGCCATTTGAAAAGGAGCTCGTGTGTCACATTTGTGGAAATTAATTTAAACTATAATACCTAGTTTAGTTACCTTTTTTTTTTGTGGTGAGCTATGGATGCCCCTTGCCCCGCTAAATCGGTCCGGGGTGACGGAAGAGGCGGCGCGTGACCTTATAGACCCATCATGCAAACTCCTTTCTTCACCGTGCGAGCGGGCCACCGGTACCCGATCTTTGTCTTCAGTGGCCTAGTTTAGTTACCTAGATGACATTACAATATAAATTATAAATAGTAGTTATAATAACAACCCCATATGGCACTATGCGCTAAATAAAATTTAAATATCTTTAAACATGTTTAGAAACTGTTTTCCGTATTCCGAGCAAAATCCAAAGGCTTCCTTTTGTGAATTTTCATTCTCAGGCTCATTTATTCCGTAGAACGCTTATTACGATCATTTGTTTGTCGTAATATTTACAGAAATATTTAACGATGATGGCTTGATCTGCAAGATCTTCGTTGAGTCACGGTCTGCGTTAATTATATTTAACAATAAAATGGGATAACACTAATCAGTTAGATAATTCATTCTAATACATTCTTAAAAGTCTTTTATAATTCATTAGGTAATAAAAATACCAATTTACGGGTTATGATCGAATTGATCATCTCAGCTTCTGTTTGCGAGTGGCTTTTAAGAACCATTCCATTTTAGCGATGGTTTAAATATATTGTATCCGAGAGCTGGCGACTGACATGAGCATTTAGCCGTAACGTACATTCGAGACGAGCATGTTACGTTACGGCATTACCTGACTGACCTGTTCCCCTAGCTCGTGGCGAGCACTATGCTCGACTGCACTCTGTATTTTGGTAATCAAAATGTCGAATAACGAAGACGACCTGGGGTTGTACTGACCTAAAATTAAGGCGTAACGTAACACTCAAAGGGATTCGCGAAAATACCGACAACCGGGTGGAGCACGCGGCGCTCGCAGCGAGCGGATCGATTTGCTGTACTGACCTGTAACATTTCTTCGTAACGTAACGTTACGTTACGAAGAAATGTTACAAGTCAGTCGCCAGATTAACCATCACCACCTATATTTTTCCATGGTAATAGGATTGTTTGGGTTATTTCGTTGTTAACGATAACCTTGGTTGTTGTTATATTCTTATTGATAAATAGTTCACAGCAAACCACTATGGAGGTAAAAGGTGTGTTGGTAGCTCTGCGTTAGGTGTCTGAGTTGCAACGTTAATTGCTTAGTACTATGCACGTTTCTGCGTCACGGAATTAGTTACGACTGTATTTTACCCGACTGCAAAGGAGTGGTATTGTGTTTAACAGTCTATGTATGTATGTATGTTTGTATGTTCCTTTGAAGCACTATATATTCCAAGCGCCTGGGCCGATTTTTATGATTCGCACGTCAATCGATTCCTCTTAATCCGGCGAGTGTCACTAAAGATATGACGTTATTGAAAATTCAATATGGCGACTACTGGACGCCATATTGTGAAAATTAAAAAATTAAAGTCAACAAACTATATCTAGTGGGGTATCGTTAAATAGGTATTTAAAAATCATTATTAGTTTTCTCTCAACATTTTTCGATTTGACTGGCCGTTTAGGATCTATATCGATTTAAAGTTTCGTAACAACCTTTCTCACATATAGATTTTTTAGACAGTAGAAATTTACGATGAAAAGACGAAAAATTCATATAACTGGATGTGGATGGACATATACTGAAGTATCTAGTAGGTATATTGTCCAATATACCATAGGTAGTCCTACCTAAAGTATCTAATATCTGACGCGGTCGCCCATCTCCAATTTCTAACGATTTAGTACTCAACTTCAGGCGAAAAACTATATATAGTTAGGTACTTACCTAATTATTAATAAATAAAATAAGTATATCTACCTAGGTATTTATAACTAAAAAGTATAAAATAAAAAAAATGATTAAAAAAATCAAAAACCCGACTGCGTAAAAAGTCACCAAAACTACGTACCTACATAATAAATAAAAAAACTGAAAAGAAAAAAACAAGCACTTAGATGTCCGGTGGTCTAGAATTCTATAATATATTATTGAATAAATACTATTGCAGAAAATGAAATATATTTTAATAATAGAACATGACAACTGAACAGTCGGGATCCTTTATTCGACAGTAAATCTAATTTTTTATTCGACAGTAAATCTAATTTTTCAATGGATCCCCACTGTTCAGTTGTCATGTTCTATTATTAAAATATATTTCATTTTCTGCAATAGTATTTATTCAATAATATATTATGGAATTCTAGACCACCGGCCATCTAAGTGCTTGTTTTTTCTTTTCAGTTTTTTTATTTATTATGTAGGTACGTAGTTTTGGTGACTTTTTACGCAGTCGGGTTTTTTGATTTTTTTAATCATTTTTTTTATTATTAATTGTGTTGCTGGAATTATAGTATAGCGCACGCAAGACAAATTAGCTGTACGAGCAATATTGGCTCGTACAAGAAAAAACAACATGGATGTTGGTAGGAGCGTTCTCCTGAGAAATTGCGATCGTCAACCAACTTCCAAGCCATGGTATTATATCAAGAAGATTGTTCTTTAGCAAAAATGGCTGATTTCTATGCGGCAAATTCAAATGATCATCCGGTAAACGAATCAGTATTCATTATAGTATATCCATTATATTTACAGACATGTGTTTAAATAAACCAATTTCTCCAGTAATATAAGAATCAATACCAAAACCAATATAAAATAAAAACAAAAATTAATCTAAGTTTTATTTTATTAACAAAGTATAGCATATTGCTGTTACTACGAATTTCAATTATTAAAGGCCTAACTCGTTTGTTGTCATGTAAATAGTCCGTATATCAACTACCTTTATATTTATGATATTTTCTGTGAATAAGATAATAACTATTTTAATAATAATTAATGTAACAATAAATTGAACGAACAGTGAATCAATCTAACGATATAAATGGTTATCCCTTAAGTTGCTAACGATTTCAGGTTCCCAGCGGTCTCCATTCGAAAGCAACTTTTCTTTATTATAACAGAGTTCTTCACGCGTTTCCGTGCTATATTCAAAATTTGGTCCTTCTACTATAGCATCAACAGGACAGGCTTCCTGACAATAACCACAGAAGATGCACTTAGATAAATCAATATCATATCTTGTGGCACGGCGAGAGCCATCACTACGCTCTTCAGTATCAATTGTGATAGCCTGAGCGGGACAAAATGCTTCACATAATTTACACGCGATGCAGCGTTCCTCGCCTGTAGGATACCTCCGCAGTGCATGCTCTCCTCTGAATCGTGGAGACAGTGGACCTTTCTCGAATGGATAGTTTATTGTAGCTGGTTCTTTGAAGATATGTCCTAATGTCACCGCAAAACCTAAAGTACAAATACAATTTTTTTAACATTCATTTTAATTTAGTAAAGCAGGCAAACATGATCTCTCGGCAGGTTTTACGACTACCTACTTACGTACTTAACGTAAAGCAACGCCCAGTAAATTATATTCTTAAACCGTCACCCGAAAAGAGAAATAGTAATACTTATATACCTTTTACTTGCCATGAATATTGACCAAAACATCATCGTCATTCTCCTAATCTTATCCCAATTACTTGGGGTCGATACAATATGTACTCTTCTTTCATAGTACAAATTGTAGAAGTTATTGACAATAGTTTTATGACCGGTCGGCTGCCAGACGTCAATCCTCCTTGGGAATATAATTATTTACCAAACGGTATCAGATAGAGTTGGCCCAGGTCATTATAAGGCTCTTACACGTCTTTTACGACATCCACTAGCAAAGTAACGGCCAGTTCACGAACTTGCCGCTGTAAGCGGTGGATAAGCGCAGGGCGGCGAGCGATAAAATTAAAAGTATAAAAATGTTTGAAGCACGCCACGAGACGCCGCTCATAGCGAAAACGCGCGCGGTTTTTTTCGAGCGAATCGCTACGGCGGCGCGTGGTATGGTGAGCTGCGTGAGCAAAAGTACAAGTGAATGAGTGTGACGCTACGAAACACAGCGGCGCGGACAGCGGTATAGGAGGGACGTACTCAGCGGCGTAGATAAAAACAAAAAAAATTAGACGATTTTGTGGCGGTAATAGATACCGAGGCATTATATACTTATATGCGCTGCAGAATATAATCAAAGGTTTATACACTCATTCTAGTCTACTCATAAAACTTATCTGGAATTTTCTGTAATCTTCATATAGGTCACGAAATTCGCAATTTAAATACCGATACTTATTTAGTTCATGCACTCCTCTCATATTAAGAATATCTTTATTTTAAAAATGTACTGCTTTCTAATCATAGAAGGGATAATTTTGATAACGCCATGATTTTAAACACGTTTTGACTACCTAAATTCGTCCACCTAGACCACCGTTACTGAAGGTACGTGGCGTGCAAAACACACCGCTAGCAGACGCCGCCCGGCACGCCGCGCCGCGTTTAGCTAAGACCAAACTCGTGACCAGACCGTAAGGGTTGGTAGAATTCGTAGTCGTTACCACATAGCTAAATATTAACCAAAGCATATTAAAGATATAATAATGCTTTGTTTCCACGTAATATTAAGATAATCTTATAACGCTAATTTTTCGTATGGTGACGGAGTTCTTTCTCTTTGTCGTCTCACTATTATGCATGAGTCTCCTTCACATTATAAAAATCTTGGTGTACTATATCAGGCACAAATTCGTCAAAAGCATCGTGAGAGTCCCATTTTGCTTGCAGAAATGTTATAATTAGAAGAGACTTTTACTAACATATTAGGCCATGTCATTGTTTGATTAATTGCTGAAAAGTTAAAATACTAAATCTGAAAAATGTGTAAATATTTCTGATAAGATGGTACGACAAAGCATCGCCTGGAAAGACAACAATGTGATTGGTAAATTGGTTGCTATTTTTTCTAAAAAAAAAAATAACAACCTAAAAATAGCATCCAAAAAAATAGCAACCAATTTAGGTTGGTATTTTTTCCATTAATAAATAAAATAGTTGGAATCGATTCCCAGTAGATGTGCAAGGCAGTGCAACTTCAAGTCCTGCATGCAGATACATTTACCTTTCTCCTGTTAGTATATATTATAAATTTATTTACTCTTAATTTTATTATCATTCTCTTATGTGTTATTTATTTTTATCGCTTATGCATAAAACGATTTACTAAAATATAAAAATTGCATGAAACATTTGGAATTACCTCGCATAATTTCAGTCCAAAATAGAATTTGCGATGCTCGTTCTACAAAATCTATTCCTCGCGTTTTGGGGGGTTCATCATTGATATAAACCCAATTTACTGCATACTTGGTTCTTGGGCAACAATAAAAAGGAGGGTATTGCTCGGGAGGCTGAGGGTCTGGCGGACATTTTGGCCATGGCTCACAGGGTGGAGAAGTTGGAGGAGCACCTGGGCATGGTGGACATGGAGCTACAGGTCCTCGTTCAGCCGGTTGGTGAGATAGTCGAACAAGGTATTTTATTGCTTTATACCTCTTGAGAAAAATAGTCGTAGTATTACCATTTATTGCTAACATTTTAAAATGTTGTCGATAAAATTCGAATAAATATTGTAACTTTTTAAATAATAACAATGTCACAGAGTAAAATAATACATTGGAAAGACAATGTCATAAAACAACTAATTCATAGGGACTAATTGATATCCGAACTTTTTTAATATTGTGATTTAGCCTGTAAATGAACTATTTCTCTTGATTCGATTAATACAGATAAAACTTCATATAGTAATATCGAGAGGACAGATAATAAACTGTCTGATGTAAAGTTATTTTTGAATCAATAAATTTTAAATTTAATAACCTAGGTATATTAGATTTAACCGTCGGACGGGCCACCGAAGCCAAAGATCGGGTACTGGTGGCCCGCTCGCACGGCGAAGAGAGGAGTTGCACGGTAGGTCTATGGGGTAACGCGCCGCTTCTTCCACCACCCTGGACCGATTTGGCGGGGCGAGACGCATCCATAGTACACTGTCAAAAAAAAAATATCCAATATGGATTTACTACGTCAACATATGCATTCCTAATAACGTGAATTTCACAAGCATTATAACAGCTAAACAACAATCCTACCTTGCGGCAATTTATTTGGAAATGATTGACATTTGAATCAATATTGTCAAACTCATACAAATGGAATTGTGCATAAATAGATCGTATAAAATATATTATATCTTATTATATTGTCACAAATACATCGAACAAAATATACTGAGAAAACAATTTAAATCTCGTACAATATAGATTGAATGACAAGCTATTTCTCACGTTTACGGTAGCATGATACATATGGAACAAATCTCTTTTATAATTTTTTTGTGTTTATTAAAAACACACTTTGAGTACTTTACGGCATCACAACAGGTCTAAGATATTATTTCACATCCATTTAAACGTTATTACAAAACTTTTATCTAGAACTTCATATGTAATTTATATTAAACAATACATATTTTCTACATGCCGACGAAAAGTACAAAAAGATCCGGCAAGAAGACACACAGCTTTCTTTTTCTACTCTGAGTTTTCTTGCTTTTTCAGTGTGGCCGCGTTCGGATCCGGTGATAACTAACATATCTATTAAGATTTATTTATTTTTTAAAATAGTAAATCGTCATAATATAATACTTACCATAAATTTAATGTTTTTTTTCTTCTCCACCTCAAACAGGAATTGGAACTGGCATCGTTTCCTTTGCCATTGAATTTAATGTTTATAATAATAATTGACCATAAACAATACAATTATTTTTATTTGACATCATATTCTACCGGCTATGAATTTGTATCAACCATTAACAGTGTGGCCATTGCACTGTTAATGGTGACAATTTGACTTAGACAATGACTGACCTGACAAGACTATAAAAGTAAAAATAATTATAACTTGACACTGGCACCAATAGCTCGTATATGTAGCTGATTGCCAATATACAAAGAGAAGAAGAAGAAAGAAGAATTTGTATCAAAAATATGGGACAAAATTTAATAACTAATATTGCAGCGAGTAAATATAAATCTCTGGAATAACGATAACTTGTTGATGTTGGTAAAGTGTTCGAAATATTGGTAAATTAAAAATCAAATACAAACGCGATAAAGTCTGTTAAAATAGTTTTATTTCAAATTCATATTCTTATTATATAATATTGCTCTCTAAGTTAGCTCTAAGAACTTTTGCTAAAAGCGTAGAGGGATTAATTTATTAAATTAATTAAACCGTACCGATTTTCCAATCACGGTGAACTTACCACTATTTTAACCAAAAATATGCTATTATGAAATAACTAAATAACTAACTCATGCTATTACAAATAAGATTAACCTGTGTTATATAATAAGATTTTCCGTGTGGTGACGGAGTAAAAATGCAATTCACCAGCCTCTATCTTACCCGTGGGTGAGCGTACTAGACGACTAAGGGATATAAATAAGGGATATATAACATCTATTTTTTTTTTTTTTTTGGGGGCGGGTTACGGTCGGTACACTCCTCGCACCACTCCGCCCGGGGTGACAGAGGGGCGTAAGCATGCACACCCGTAACCCACCCGTGACGTCGCCTTCGTCGTTGGGCCAACCACCGGAGCAGAGTGACTTGACGTCAGTGGTTGGCCCGACGGAATACCCCTGAGGAGTACCCTCTCCTCGACCGACGTCCCCCCCTCGGGTAGGATGTCGGCCTTTCCTCACGCGGTCGGCCTCTCGGCGGGTGACGGACTAAATCCCCGATCCAGTCACCCGCGGCCTCGGCCAGGGCGGCATCAGGCGCAGGTAATCGCGCCTGCGCCGCCCCAGTCGCCGGCGGCGGCTCGCGTCGTCGAGGAGACGCTCCTCGCGCACGCGCTCCGCCGCCTCCTTCCGCGAGACTACTGCCTCGCAGAAGGATGCGACCGCGTCCCAGTTCCTGACGCTGTCGAGCATCGCCCTGGCGATGGTCGGCAGCGTCAGGTCAGCACCGATGATCGCGACGAGTTCACGACGCTGCTCTGCCCAAGCGGCACAAACCTCGAGCGTATGCTGCGCCGTGTCCTCGTCGCAATCGCAGTGGTGGCAGGACGGTGTACTCTCCCTCCTTACGACCGTGTGCAGGTATTTGGCGAAGCATCCATGCCCCGTCAAAACCTGCACCAGTCGGAAGGAGAGCACCCCGTGCCGCCGATTTAGCCACTGCATCAGCACCGGCCGGAAGGCCTTCACGGTCCGCACACCGAACCGAGGCCTCTCCAGCCGGACTGCCCAACGGGCAATGATGTCGCGGCGGGCGTCGACGCGCCAGGCGGTGTGATCCCTCAACGAGACCACACCGCCCTCCGCTCGCACCCCCAACATCCGCCGATACAAACCGGCGAGCATTTCCGCTTCCAGGTCCCATGGAGGGGTCCCGGCCAATAGACACGCTGCCTCCGTCGACACCGTGCGGTACCCGCGTATGGCCCTGACCGCCATGGCCCTCTGTGGTCGCCACAGAAGAGCCCTGAGTCGGACGGTCAGGGATCCCGCCCACACCGGTGCGCCGTACAGGGCCATCGACCGGATGACCCCTGCGTACAGCTGTCGGCAGGTAGCGCTCGGTCCGCCCACATTCGGCATAAGCCATGATAGGGCGGACGCCGCGCCGACGAGCCGTGGAGCGAGTCTGCGGAAATGCTCCCGGAACCACCATCGCCCGTCGAGCACCAGGCCCAAATACCTCATATGGGCCCGGATGCTGATATCAACCGAATTGACGGTGATCGAGACGCCGATGGGAGGGCCCATGCGGGGCCCATGGAACAAGAGGGCCTCCGTCTTGTCCAGGGCCACCCTCAACCCCAGCGCCCCGATCCGCCTGACGATCTCCTCGGTGCCGAGAGTCGCCAGGCTTGCCGCCTCCTCCAGCGTCCCACCACGGGCTGTGACGAGCGTGTCGTTGGCGTAACAATATACATCTATGCGAGAGAAGGCAAACTCGAAACAAAACCCTATACCAACACGTCTGACCAGCGTGATGTAGTAGGTCAATTGCCCTCCCATAATGGAAGAAGCTCGAGCCCAACTGTGGGTCGTGTATGAGCTGAGATGATGATGATGATGGTATAATATAATTAGATAGTTTATATGCATATTCTTTGTCACGTAATGTTGTATTCAAAAGAAAATCATAACAGTTTTGCTAAGCGAATAATAAATAACATCATTTGTGAAAATTACAAAAATACGAGATTGAAAATAATATATCTCTATATCTTTAAACGAGCAATTCTTGTATATATATATATATATATATATATATATATATATATATATATATATATATATATATATATATATATATATATATATGTAATCTGAATCTCGGAAACGGCTCCAACGATTTTCTTGAAATTTAGCATACAAAGGGTTCCGGGGCGATTAATCGATCTAGCTAGGTTTCATTTATAGAAAATATTATTTTGTTAGTATATTTCGGCAACAAAAATATAAATTTTCGTTGTACTGAAACTATTAACAATATGGACACCGCGCCCAATCCAACCGAGGCAACGGAAGGGTAGTTTGCGACCCCATAAGCCACCATCTTTTCCATCGAAATTAGGCCGACCACTGATACCGCTTCTTTGACATCCACCCGCGATACTACAACTGTTACAGTATTTCTTTGTAAACAATATCTTTTGTTTTTCTTTCGAATGCTAGAATTACCAGGCTACTCAGTGAGCTTACTCTGAAACATGTCACATACAACTGCCCATGGGAGAAGCAGCTTTCTCTCAAGTCTACTCTCGCTACCTTAAGAATTTGACCTCGAGCTTTGTTTATGGTTATTGAGAAACAGACTTTAATGGCAAACTGCACTCTCTGAAATTCAAAGGAATAATTTGATGGTAGGTATTCGGAGAATCCTAGGAATAAATACAGACTCTGCTTGAGAACAACCGGTCAGTATAGTTGACCCGATTACATTGCAATGCAATGTTTTTTCTTGCAAACTGGTGGTATTGTATAATTTTGGCGCGCCAGCTCTCAATTTTAAGATGTGACTTGGGAGCCTTCAGAGTATTCAGGCGCTTGAGCGGTTGTTGGACTCGGAGTTTATCACTTATTCGAAGGATATATTTTGATATTCGACGCCCCCCAAATGATTTAAAATATTTGCAAGTAAATCGTATAAATTAATAATATGCAAGAGAAGGAAAACTCGAAACAAAACCCTATACACGTCTGATCTGCGTGGTATAGTAGGTCAATTTCCCTCCCATAACGGAGGAGGCTCGAGCCCAACAGTGGGACATATTATGCGCTTGATTGGCTATGATGATGAATTGTATAAAGAAATCGAAACGACTGTGGTAGCGCACATAGGTAAGTCATGGCGTCTTGCGACCAGTCTGATCACCATTAACATCCTGTCTCCTTATCGTATCTTACTGATTGTTCCTAATATAACTCAGCCCTTCCGCTTCGATTTTTACACATATGTTGACTAAACGCTGGCTAAACAGCAAACAAAAATATAGCAAATGACTATCTCTCTTTCCTAATCATTATGCGGTAAAATAAAAATGGGTAATACATCTTATGAGCGATGGATTTCAGTTATTAGGTGCAATGTGTTATCATGGCTCTCAATTCCAATATTCGGCTTAGAAAATTGTTGTCCAACAGTTTAAAATTTCAAACTCTACGTTCCTATGACGCCGTGTCCTAAAAGTGTATGACCTTTTTAGTGCTTAGAAACTTTCAAATGCCATATTAATACAATATTGTGAGTTTCGAGACATTCCAATTTTAAAGAGTATTTCCATTGTACCAAGCTTTTATGTGAATTCAACTTTTTCAGGGTGCCGTACCCTAAGGGTAAAACGGGACCCTATAATTAAGACTTCGCTGTCCGTTCGTCCGGCCGTTCATCTGTCTATCACCAGGCTTCTGTTTCATGAACCATAATAGTTAGGCAGCAGCCAGACAAAAATTTTCACAGATGATGTATTTCTGTTGCCGCTATAACGACAAATACTAAAATACAAAATAAAATAAATATTTAAGGGGTGCTTCCATACAACAAACGTGATTTTGACTCCTTTTTGCTCGATATATTTTTTAGTTTTTATTTTTGCTTTTTGATTTTTTAATTTATTTTTTATTATTTTTTTATATAATTAAATATATCTTCTAAAAGACTCTAACAAGAAAATACCGAGCAAAGCTCGGTCATCCAGATATTCTTTAATTAAGCGCTGATTGATCCGCGGGTTCGGTGTTATAGTGTGATTGCTAAATATATTAGGTGTTCATCATCATCATCATCATTATCTTAGCTCATATATGTCCCACTGTTGGGCTCGAGCATCCTCATGTCGCATCGCATAATAGGAGGGAAATGGACCTACTATATACCACGCTGGTCAGATGTGTTGGTATAGGATTTTGTTTCGAGTTTTCCCTCTCTTGCATAGATGTTGTATGCGTTTTATATCCCTTAGTCATGTTTTACGATCACCCACGGGTAAGATATGGTGGTGAATTGTATTCTTACTCGGTCACCACACAGCATGTACGGAAGAAATGTACGTTGATCAAGATCTAAGCGTAGTATATTTTGATTAGTATGTATTGATTAGAATTACTATGTATAAATCCCCACCGATTACATCAAACGCAAGAATTCTTACAGTCAGTTCACTTTTGTGATCTGCTTACGCCGCAGATGGACGAGAGGACCCGACTAGAAATTTTTTCGTCTTCCTTAGCAGGACCGGACCGGGCATGCCCGATCTGGACCAGATAAGGTATGTAACGCAGAAGATATATCTGGACCTAATCAGGAAAACCTTATCGGGTCCAGATCAGACATGCCTGATTGGGTCCAGATCAGGCATTCCTGATCGGGTCCGGATGAAATTTTACTGATCGGAACCAAATCAATCATCTGCGTTATATCCCTATCTTGCCTGATCAAAAACGAGTATGCCCAGTCCGGTCCTTTTAAAAAGCATGTAGGTATATCTTAAAGAACATGTTTAATAGATAAAAATATAAATTAATATATGACGTAGGCAGCGAATGCAGTGCTATATTCTTATCATAGAGAGTCCCAGCGAGCCGTTCTAATTAGGGCGCAACCACCCAGATGCTAACGACTTCAACTATCACCTGAATTCCTCATTCATGACCTGATTGATCTTTTGATCTGATTCGATAACAACTAATTTAATATTAGGCGATGTCATTACGCTTCGGAGAATCTTAACACCGCGATTCAGATAATGACGTCATTTTACTAACGCCATCAACAATTTATGACCCAAAACATTAAATGTTAGAATGGTTGTTACAATATTATTATATTTATTTCTATCTATGTTTTCAAATGTACCTATTATTTATTTTTGTTTTTACTTTAAATATATATAATTCTTATATTATTAATTAAACATTATTATTATTATTAAATATACATGATTAATTAACGATTTCAGATTAATCTCCTCTGATGTAAATACAATTTACACCGTGGCATAAATGTGTGTGACAATCATGATATGATATTTTTTTGAATTTTGATTGATATTTTTTTTGTGTTACGAAAACTGTTTCTGGTCCTGATATACTACATGCCTTACCCTATACTTGATTATATTTTACATCAGGCTGTCCTTATTTGGTAAAGACCTGGTCCTGATCCGGATACTTGATGATATTTCACATCAGGCTATCCTTATTTGGTCCTGATCTGGTCCTGATCCGGTATGCCTTACCATACTTGATGTTATTTCACATCAGGCTATCCTGATCAGGACGAGACCTGGTCCTGATAGGGTTTGCCGGATCCGGCATGCCTCATTCTATCCTGATCAGGTCCTGATCCAGTATGCCTTACCATACTTGATGATATTACACATCAGGCTATCCTTATTTGGTCCTGACCTGGTCCTGATCCGGTATTACTTACCATACTTGATGATATTTCACATCAGGCTATCCTTATTTGGTCCTGACCCGGTCCTGATCCGGTATGCCTTACCATACTTGATGTTATTTCACATCAGGCTATCCTGATCAGGACCAGACCTGGTCCTGATAGGGTTTGCCGGATCCGGCATGAGGCATGCCGGATCCGGCATCTATCCATCTATCCTGATCGGGTCCAGATACATGATCTGGTTGAACCATATTTTTTTTCTAGTCGGGGAGTTCAGCCAGGCCAAGTCATGAATCACCAGTTGTTTCCTTCTTTGCTGCTTCTTTCACCACTAATATAATATGTATTCGTGTATTCCAATAATATAATATGTAATGTATACGCTTCCTTTTTATTTTGAGCAAATAATAAAAATAAGTAAAGAACAGGGTTGATATTTCTTTAAAAAAAAAAATGTGAAATATTCTGGAGAATGAGATAGTTTTGAGAACAATTAAACAAAATCATTACTTCTTAGAGTATTCGTGTCAGACTGTGGTACTCTTATCTCTTCCACAATAAATTGAAATTGGTTTGTTATGCCATGCTAGCTCCATGATCTATCTGAGTTGCGGTAGTTTCATTTAAAATTTTATTATAATAATATTACCTTTCTTAAGTTCCTTAGTCATCTAGAAAAAAAATTGTTATTCAATGTGTAACAATAGCAACACACGCCAACATTTTCAGTTTATGGATATTGATATGCATAGAAATCTAACAAAATTCGATTGCAAACGTTATTGAAACAAAATACGAGTAGTTCATATGGATGCTCTATATTGACAAATCTAATTCCTGGAAACAGTAGAGAGAGTTTTCGCATATTGTATGCGGAAGCTAGTTTTATGCCTTCGATATTTTTACGTCTTGTTATAATGAAACTAGTGGTATATATAGTAATATTGAATGAATGCATAAGGCAAAGGTGTTATCATCATCATATTTTTACTATTTTAGCATTTTTATTCTAGTAATGCCAAAACAGGTGATTTTAATCGCTATAAGATAGTTGACGAAATTATCTTGTTAAAAGTTAGTATCTAGTAAAACACAATATTAAAACATAAAAACAAACACTGCTCAAACTATAATTAACATTTTTGTTACAAGTTATACTTCTTTTGGCGCGTTAGGGATAAATGATGAGAGTAAATTTGTACGATGCGCGCGCTCACACCGTCAGGAAAAACCGACACCCTGAAGTTAACTATAGTCAACTTTTAGTTTTTTTGTGATATTTAAATAAACTTTATTTAACCAGATAATGCGTTATAATAAAACTTTCAATGTATTAAATACCTTTTTTTTTCTATTGTTAGTGTCGTTTTTTCTACAAACGTAGAATAAGACGAAAGATGATTTTTTTGTAAAGATTTTTGTCTTATTACACCAAATAAGTATAACTTCTAACGCGTGTTAGAAAATATATTTCAAAAGGTACATTAAGAAACTTTTAACACATTATTTCATATAGTACGTACACGTACTATTAAAATTACAATATAGATTTGACATTTGCCGGTTAACTTATCACAAACACAAGACAGTATCAATGTTTGTTGTATATGTAATACGTAAACTTACCGCAAGTGTTTGACAAACTTAATTACGTTATAGATTGTGATATATTTGAACAATCAAAGGAAGGGATTTATTACTTAAATCCTTATTATATCGGAGTAAAATTTCATTAAAAATCTAACATTTCGTTTGACAGTATATCGTATTTTCTTATATATTACTGTATTATTTTATTTATCATAAATCTTGCACTGCGCTGTGTATCAAAGTGTATCCCAAGGGAAATTCAGGATCAAGATTAGACCACAATAAGTTTGTCAGATGAAAGATATGACTGCGGTGAGAAAATAAAGTACTTTGGCATTAATGAACAAAAAGAAATTACTTTATGAGTATTAACGCTCTATTATTATTTTTTTTTGGCAAATTAACAAATTCAATGCGTACTAAATAATAATATTTTTCTTTTAAATAAATATTAAATTAGATACAACAGCAATGTCATCGTTCTCCTACTCTTATCCCAATTACTTGGGGTCGATACAATATGTACTCTTCTTTCATAGTACATATTGTAAATGTAATGCAGTGGTTTTATGACCGGCAGTCTGCCAGACGTCAACCCACCTTGGGAATGTAATTGTTGACCAAACGGCATCAGAGTCGTTAGGCCCAGGTCGTTATAAGGCTCTTAGTCGTCTTTTACAACATCCACGAGCAAAGTAAGGGTTGGTAGTATTCGTAGCCGCTTTATGGCGCTGTATATGGCGCTGTGTATAGGTACCCGGTCCGGTCGCAGTCACTCACCGCCTCCAATAAGGCTTTACTACGCAAGGCGCAGAGAGCCATGGCGGTGAGGACAATACGGGGGTACCGTACGGTGTCCTGGACCGCAGCTACATTGTTGGCGGGCGATCCGCCCTGGTCACTCTAGGCTAGGGCTCAGGCGGAAGCCTACCAGTTCTGCGCTGCGGCGCGGGCAAATGGCGAACGCGTCACCGCGAGGGGACTGAGCAGAGCGAAAGATGCGGCTCAAAGGGCAGTAGTCCAGCGGTGGAAGGAGGAACTAGAGCCCCCGTAGGAGGACGGGAGACCGTTGAGGCGGTAGCACCCCACCTTCACCGCTGGACGACACGAAGGTACGGCAACCTGCCCTTAGGCTGACGCAGGTACTTACCGGACACGGGGTCTTCGGTAAGTACCTGCACCGAATTGGACGTGAAGAGGCCCCTGGAAGCCATGAGTGTGCCGCGCAAATCGATGACGCGCGTCACACCCTGGAGGTATGTCCCGCCTGGAGGCCTCAGCGCCACGACCTGTCGGCGGTCATTCGAGCGGACCTGTCGATGTCGACCGTCATCAACAAGATGCTTGACAGCGACAGGTACTGGACGTAGATGGCCTCCTTTTGTGAGGAAGTCATCTCTGCAAAGGAGGCCGCGGAGCAGGAACGCGAAGCACTCGCGTCTGCGAATTCGCTCCGCCGGCGGCGATCAGGGAGAGGGAGGTGCCCCTCCGCACTTCCTCCCACCGCCTTGACGGCTGACTGGACGTGGCCAGATGACTAAGCGTAGGGGTGTCGGGGATAGAATGTCATTAGACGATCTCTCCGGCATCCCGTAAAAGCGTGGAAGGGGCCGCTGTTGTATGGTATTCCGGCCGCCAACATCTATGGCCGGCGAGTCCCACACACCCCTCCGTCTGTCACTGGCGGGGGATAGAGCGTAAAAACATTTCCACAGCGTTAACAAAAAAAAAAAAGTTTTCGTAGCCGCTAACACTGAGCTAGAAATTGATATTTTTAACTATTTATGAGAATATTCTTAATTATCTATTTTCAAAAGCCTGCAACAAAATAAAAATCTTAGAACTTATAATCTAAGTAATAGTTATTTTGTTACTTAGACTTAGAGTATAAGTTCTAAGAATTTTCTTATTAATATATAACTACGACAAAATCAATAAGTTGTTCACAATTCTCTATGTTTAGTTAATTTTAAATTGGTAATTATTTAATAACTAGATTGGAGTATAGTTTAAGACAGAACGCTATCGTTTTATAGTAGTACTAGCTTCTGCCCCGGCTTCGCCTGCGTAAAAGGTCACTTTCTTAAAGTTTTTTATCCCCTACTTTTATTTTACCCCTTAAGGGTATATTTTTACAATATGTTAATGTCATATTTATTTATATAAGTTTCAAGCTTCTGGCTCTAAAAATTACGATACTTCCTTACAACTTTTCATCCCCCTTTACAACCCGTTTTTTGCATTTAAAAGTAGCCTATGTCTGTCCTTTATCAGGCTCTAGACTATCTGTGTACCAAATTTCATTTAGATCGGTTCAGTAGTTTTGGCGTGAAAGAGCGACAGACAGACAGAGTTACTTTCGCATTTATAATAATATTAGCAAGGATTTATCCGACCGTTGTGCAATTATATTTTCATAGCAAAATACAAGTTTAGAAATATATGTGATGTATGTTAGCGGCTACAAATACTACCAACCTTTACATTGCTCTTTGATGTCATAAAAGATGACTATAATAATAACTTTATATTGATTGGGCTAACTCCATCTGGTGCCGTTAGGTCAACTCTTATATTCCTAAGTAGGGCTGATGTCCAACAAGCGGTCGGTCATAAAACTATTGCCTTTTGCAACATGTACTATAAAAGAGAAGTAGGTACATATTGTAGCGACCCCAGTAATTGGGATAAGAGCAGGCTGATTATAATGATGGACGTATTTTGACACTATTACTAAAACAACACAATTTACCACCCTTTATCTTACCCGCGGGTGATCGTAAAAGACGACTAAGGGATATAAAACGCATATAACATCTATGCAAGAGAAGGAAAACTCGAAATAAAACCCTATACCACATGTCTGACCAGCGTGGGATATTAGGTTAATTTTCCTCCCATTACGGAAGAGGCTTGAGCCCAACAGTGGGATTTATATGAGCTGAGATGATGATGATTACTAAAATAGTTCTCATTTTTTTTTAAAGAAGATTAAATCAGCATACTACGTGCTTATTTGATAATCCTAATACCAAATTAATTTTATGGACATTATAAATATTACTTACGAATAGTAATTTAAGATATTTATGCGGTTAATGATAATAAATATAAAAATTTCATGAATCATAGACTTTTATAGACATCTCTGCCCATATTTACGCGTACATCTCATTTACGCGTACGTTTTAACATTGCCGTTTTATGTTCTAAAACGTACCTCGTTTTAAAAACATAAGGCTCGTGAGGAATAGATATTCTATTTACTTTTATTCTTAACTATTTGTGTGGAACAAAAATGGCTTAATCAAACTTCAACCTATTTTGTTTTCTTCTTAAAATTTGTAATTTGATAAATGATGAGCTGTAACTATAGCTGTATATATTCATATAACCCTCACTTCAATGAAAAATTGCACCTCTACTTAATGTCGGTAACCTATTGTCGCCAGCATTTAAGGAAAGCCGTCAACAATAGATGTTTAAAGGTTAAAATCATTTCACCGTCAAAATTTCAAATATCAATCTGTAATCCTTTATAAGATTATTTATTATACATAACAATTAACTTTATTATATATAAAAATTAACGTATAATATAACTTTATAAAATTATTATACATAAAAATTATAATATATAAAGATTATAATGTATATAAATTATATTATAAATTATAATATATATATAAAAATTAACTAAACATTTAAAATGGCTGACCTTGTCGGCATAAGTAAGGGACATGAGTACCAACATAACGCTACAAAAAAATCAAAAATCAAATACACGTAGCCCGCGGCAATTCAAAATTCGCGATACTTTTTGAACAGATTACGTATGTAGTCAGTTCCTAATACAAAGAAAAATGAATACACGAAGGGCAGTAAATAATACATTTGAAAAGATTGATGACTCTCGCCTTTTTTCTTCAAAAAGAGCACGACCAACTGCTACTGCATCGGCAGAGATGCATCTACTTCTTGTGAAGATAATATTGAGTAATTTAAAAAAAAATACCATATTTCGTTGTAAAAGAAACACGCCTAAATAGTTATCTAAAAACGACCTTCAGATGAAGATTTTTGAGCTTTCCACGTTTACTGATATTTTTCCAACAGTTCTTTCGCTACGAATATCGACTATATCTTTGTATATACGAATATATCTTTGTATTATGGCTCCTGTTTGCACTTTAGTAGTCACGAATTATTCATTAACTTTATTGAAGGAATGATCAAGTTAAAAGGAGAAAAGTCAAAAACAGAAGGAGGGAATTGAATATTTTACAATGGTAACTCCGCACTGGATTTCAAGAAATGATTGACGAATGAATATGTAGGTATAAAACAAAACAAGCATTTCTTTGAAATTACTAAATATCATTCATTCTCCTACTGTTATCCCAATTACTTGGGGTCGATACAATATGTACTCTTCTTTCATAGTACATATTGTATATATTATTAGCAAAAGTTTTATGACCAGCCGCCTGCCAGACGTCAAGCCTTCCTTGGGAATGTAATTGTGGACGAAACGGCTTCAGATGGAATTGACCCAGGTCGTTATCAGGCTCTTAGTCGTCTTTTACGACATCCACAAACAAAGTAAGGGTTGATAGTATACGTAGCCGCTACCGTACAGCTGGAATACCACAAAGCTTTGAAATGACTAAATATATGTTCGGGGTATCACTGTCTTCAGTGCCGAAAAGAAGAAATGTTTATTAAAAATACCTCTCCAATGCCATTGCAAACTGCAGTATCCAAGTTTCCCTGAACTTGTTGCAACGTAATAACTGTACCTCTTTCAGACTTAAAACAAAGACCTTTATCAAATATAATCATATTATCGAAGACTACGTTGCCTTTGTGATGGTTACGTTTTGTTAAAAAAAAAAAAGAAATATCTTGAGCACTCAAATAAATAAGGTACAGATGCAGTAATTTCATCCAAAGCGAAACGTACCACGCAATTTAATTTGTAGATATATAGTATTTCATGAGATACATTTCCTATGCATAGACTTTCTGATAATAGGTAAGTAGAATTCAGGCCTTTGGCAAGCTTCAAATATAGACAAATACTATTGCACTGAAAACATTGCAGCAATGTACATGTGTAAATTATATCTTGGATAGGAATAACACAACTACTTATCAATTCCCTCAGCTGAAAAAAAAACATGGGTGTATATGAGTTGGTTTTAATTGATTCAGTCATGGAATTCGCTTCTTATTGAAAAGACAATCCTTTTCAAAATGGCAAACTTATGTAATAATTATAGAATTTTTGTACGTATATATATATATATATATATAAAATGGCAAACTTATGTAATAATTATAGAATTTTTGTACGTATAGATATATATATATATATATATATATATATATATATATATATATAAAAATGTAAAACGTATAGATAGATAGATAAATATTGATAATTTTGGGATTTGTGGTTATATTTTATGAAATCTTGACACAGATAACATTATGTTTTTTTTTGCTTATGATGGCAAACGAGCAGACACCACACACTCTGATGGTAAGAGTCACCGGCGCCCATGGACCTTTGCCAATAGTATAGCTAGACCGCTGCCTACAAACCAGTACAAACCCCAAACCCACCCCAGTTGGGTTTCCGGCCCTCTCGCTCACCGAACGAAGTGCAATAGCGCATTGCCATTACTCAGACGTCGATCTTCTGCGAGAGTGTGGTATTACCCCGGATGGACCGGCCCGCGGCTGTAGACAGAGAACTGTCCACAATGTAAACTACGTTCAAATCCATGCAGTTGTAATTTTCATGATACTTATACAACCAAACTAATAGAAATAAATCGTAAATTTCATACCCATAGTTGAAAAATATTTCTTAAATAAAATTATAAGTTTAGTAGGTCGGTACTCAAGAATCAAATAATTTTAAGTCAGCCAGTTCTACTAGTCATTTAAACCAACAACAACTTAAGTAATTAAATTAGATCGTTTTATTAGAGTTCAAATTGCTCTCTAGAACGTAATGTCTTCATACTAAGATAATATTGTGAAATAAACCCTCTTGGCCCTTTTATTGGGCTATCTGAATAGCGTTAATAAAAATGACCATTTTGATTTTTAGTCATTTACCATTCTCATACTGGATGGTGATTTCTTTAAGTATTTAGGAAAGGGAATACAAACATGCATTAAAGGCTAGACGTAAATGATCTTATTGGTTAACACGCTGATGAAGAAATGGGCAGTTTATTGGACTCGATTATTGATACACGCCACTCACAATAATTAGAATTGGTGAGAGATATAATGCGACATTCTACAAGACATTATGGAACATCATCTATAACTTATACGTGATGTACTCCCTCGTAATACCATCATGATGTATTTCGGTGATATAATGACAGTTACAGTGTATAAGATGCCTTTTGATGAGATGATGTCATGGAAGGCATCTATAGAAATGAGTAATATAGGCCTAGAATTAAGACTACGCAATTTTCGGCAGAAATGCCAACTGAAGATAACTTCGTATGCGATAAAATAACTCGGTATAGTCTCTTAGTCTGCCACGATCAGAAATTTATACCTAAATAAAGGCAGCCCACATTTCTCAAAAATATACTACTACATTAGTCTAAATTTTCACTAAACCTCTGTTCTCTCTGCCTACCCTGCAAGGGATATGGCGTGATGATATGTATGTATGTATGTCAGGTAGAATGTTGAAAAACATATTTTTTTTATATATAAAACGCAGTTGAAACCATTATTGATGGTGGAGTAACTGGTCACAGAGTGCTGTGGCAATCCACTTCCATTGAATAGAAAACCAATACAAAGAAATAAAATATTTATATATTCCTTCTCTAGAGAGAAATCCAATATCATTATTTATTGCTTAGATTTCTGTTATTATGAGCATAATACATTTGAATTATTTTCCATCAAGTGTATTTCTTTTTATAACCTGTTCAGATCCCATTTTTTGTTTATCCTGCATATAATAATAATAATTTTTCATAATAAATTTTCATTTCATTTTAATTTAGCTGTGTCGTAGCGGCTATAAATACTACCAACTTTTGCTCGTGGATACACTAAGTAACTTACTTTGCTCGTGGATGTTGTAAAAGACGACTAAAAGCTTTCGTTATAAAGCTTTTATCTTTGCTTTTTTTTCCTAGGCCAACTACATCTGATGCCGTTTGGTCAACAATTACATTCCCAAGGAGGGTTGACGTCTTGCAGGCGGCCAGTCATAAAACTATTGCCAATAACTTTTGAAATATGTACTATAAAAGAAGAGTACATATTGTATCGACCCCAAGTAATTTGGATATATGTAGGAGAATGATGATGATGATTAAATTTTCATTTAAATGCAGGCTGCATTTAAATGAACGATAAGGTAAAATAGTACCATATAATAATTGTGGACAATATACGTGACATATTTTGTAGTTTTGAAAATAATTTCAACTGAATAAAGATAGTTTCTATCGCAACAGTCCTTTAGAAAACATTAACATTATCATCATTCTTTTTATAAATATAAAACCTTAAATTAATTAATACTATTACTACAATAACCCATTAATTAAACCTTTAATTAATTAAACCACCTTTGTTATGTTTTAAATTATTATAACCATCAGCTCATAATGATCCCTCGCTATAAATTTGTTTTCCTTTACCAAAGAAGGAGTTTAAGCATTGGACTCCTGCGTAACGCATTAAACGTCGTAATAAGCCGTGGTTTATTATAATGGTTAAATGCGGTCCACACATTCTCAAGAGAATTTCTTAGACGTGCAGGTGGGCTCAAGACATTTATCTTTTCATTATTTCAAAATTTTTATAAGTAGCGTATTTATATGAACAATAATATTAAAGAAAATTCTATAACTAAAGTTAATATCGGAGCTAGTTATTACTGGTTCCGTGTGGTGACGAAGTAAGAATACAGTTCACCACCCCCTATCTTACCCGTGGGTGATCATAAGAGACGACTAGGGGATATAACACGCATTTAACATCTATGCAAGAGAAGGATAACTCGAAACAAAACCCAATACCAACGTCTGACCAGCGTGGTGTAGTAGGTCAATTTCCCTCCTATTATAAAGGAGGCTCGAGCCCAACAGTGAGACATACATGAACTAAGATGATGATGATAATGATGATTACTGGTGCCTCTTGAGGTATTTTATAGGTATGTGGCCCTTTAACTTTTTTCATTTTTGCCGCTGTTCTTAAAACTTATTCAAAATAGTTTGCTGTGCATTTTAGTCTTTTAATATTATACTTATTTTTGTACTATCATTTTGACTGTCTATAATGACTATAAATCTAAGAAGTGCATTTTGACGTTTTGCATTTTTAATACACAATAATCTCGGTCAAACGTATACACATGATTGTAAACACTAAATCTGAAATTTTAAACAACTATTAAGTTATTTACATAATTAACATTGCCGGTGACTTTCTTGTACAATAATCTAATGTTGAAACTCGAAGAACTAATTTAAAATAGAAATAACATGGTAAATAGTAATTGGTAGTGACGCCCTAACAATGTCACGTCATCACGTTCTATACAGTAGTGCTTGACAACTTCCAATTCACGAATATTCAAATAATCGGTAAAAATATTAGAAAAATACAATTAATCGAATAGTGATTTTGACAGAGATGTACATTTCGACACTTTGATTGATGAGGAAATAATTATTAATGTTCGCGACGCTGATAATTCAAGTAATAGTAGTAATTCTTAATAAATAGCTATTTTCAAATCCAGTTTTTGTTATTAATTAACCTAATCCTACTAAATATGATGAGTAGATTCTATGCTGAAATAATTAAATTTGTTTAGTACTAATTTAGCACTTAATTTATTCATCACCTTTTTGAAAAATAAAAAATAAACAGATTATTAATTATAAAGAATCAATATCGATTTCTCAGTAAAATCGGATATTTTCGATAGCGATAATTTGGTTCACATACCTAGACAACTTACTCAGACAGCTGTCAAACTGCACTTCTTAGATTAGACAGACTATAATACTATAATTTGTTTTAAACATTGGAATGTAATACCAAAACCATTTTTTATAATAAAGAGTAATAAAGCATATCTTTAAAGTGTAAGTAATTTTATAGGTTCTCGTTATTTACTGAAATTATTTTGTCAAATATCTATTCTTATCTTAAAAGAAGGAAAGCTCGAAAGAATACTTTATACCAACACGTCGGACCAGCGTGGTATAGTAGGTGACTTTCCCTTCCATTAAGGAGGAGCCCTATAGTGGAACGTATGTGAGCTGAGATTGATGGTGATGATGATGATCTAATCTTAAAAATCATGCAATTAGACAAAAGTAACTTGTACTGTATATCACTGTTATATTAAAAAATATATAACTAGTCTAACAATGTGGTGATAAAGTAAATAATCGTGCGTTGCGATTATTTACTTTAGTCCTTCACTACAATGAAAGATAGCCATTTAGGTACACAACCTCCCGTCTCAAAGGTAAAAAATATAGGTATGTCAGCGACAACGAAATATATACAAATAAAACATCATCCATCCATCCATCAGTCTGTAAAGCAGCCTCCACACGAGAATGCCATCTATAACGGTCCTGTGCCACCTGCATCCAACGGCTTCCTGCGACCTTGATGAGGTCATCAGTCCACCGAGTGGGGGGTCGTCCTACGCTGCGTCGTCCGATTCGTGGTCGCCACTCGAGAACCTTTTTTTCCCAACGGTTGTCGGTTCGTCGAGCAATGTGGCCTGCCCATTGCCAAATAAAACATAAATAAGTGAAATAAAATTATGTAAGCTCCTTAGATCTAGAAAATGGATCTCTTAAACACATATACTAGCGAAGTACTTAATGATAGGTACTTGTATATGACATGAAAATGGACTGATAATTGAAAAACGTATTTATGAAAATCTTCATGGCATAAAACCTTTATTTATAAATTCTAATTTCATATAAATTGCTTATCGGCCAGTACGTCAAATCGTCGCCTTCAACAGTGTTATGGTCACATTGCTAACGGTATTTCCTGTGACTTTTGGTAAAAGCCGGAAACATGGAAAGCATTGTTATATCATAACCTCTAAACTGTAGAATTCCTCCGCATCACATTACATAAAATGCCATCAAATTTCATATGATATGTAAAAACAACTAATGATTGAATATAATACAAGGTACCAAAATGACGCATTCACGTTCCCGCCAAAATTCCGTACGTATTTTTTAGTATTTTTCAAATCCACAGTCATTTTAATACAACCTTTTTGGCTGAAGCTCAGCAAGAATATATATATATAGAAAGTAGATGTAATGTTAATGCTGGATAAACAATTATCTTTCAGTAACATTATTTCAAAATAAGGCTATTCATCAAACTTTGATCTTAATATATTATAGAAATGTTTAACCTACCAGGTAAAAATCTAAAAATATTAAATACAACTCAACTAAATATCTTTAACACTCATAGTTATTGAAAATATTTTTTTTAATTTTGACCAGTATTATATATCGTTATTGTAGAAGACATAAATTAAAATTCTTGAATATCCCGCTGCTGTTCAGGGGCCTATTCATAATGAAAAGTCCACTCTGGCTAGACTGGTTGACCAATAAATAATAATATTATATGAGATCACATACATACATACATATCATCACGCCATATCCCTTGCAGGGTAGGCAGAGAGAACAGAGTGCCAGAGAACTCTATCTCTGCATACTTCACTCGCTTCCTCAACATTCATAATTCTCTTCATACACGCTCGCCGGTTTCGGAGACTCTTGACTCCACCTTCCTTCAGTACATGACCGATCTGGTCTAGGTAGGTTAGTCTCGGTCTCCCTCGGTACCTACATCCTTCCACTTTCGCATTGTATATCTTCTTAACCAGGCGTTCGTTCGGCATTCTTTCCACATGTCCGAACCATCGGAGCATTCCCTTTCGCATCTTTACACCAATACTCTCTTTCATACCTACTCGCTCTCTTACGTCGTCGTTACGAATACGGTCGGTCAACCTAACTCCACAGATTTTCCGCAGAGATCGCATTTCGACCGCATTAATTTTACTATCATACTCTTTTCTGCATACCCAACTCTCGCTTCCATACAGTAATGTTGGGACAAGCACTGCGTTATGTATTGCTACACGTGCCTTCTGGCTGAGGTGGTGGCTGCCGAAAAGTTGCCCCAACGCTCCGTTCACTCTATTTCCCGCATTCACTCTTCGCTCTATATCATTCGTGTACCTTCCATCTCGGCTAAATCCACATCCAAGATATACAAATTCATCCACTTGCTCTAGTACATCATTACCTATTGTTACTCTTACATCTGTTCTGGTTTTATCTCTTTCAAAGATCATTATTTTGGTTTTGCTCACATTCACGCGTAGACCCCTTTTCTTACAATCTTCTGTCATTGTGTCGACTAGGGTCTGCAGGTCAGTCGCTGACTGTGCCAGCAGGACTGCATCATCTGCATAAAGCAGAGCAGTGACCACTGAGTCGCCCATCTGGACTCCCACATTCATATCGTTCAACCTTTGGAGACATTTATCCAGATATATGATAAACAGCCTGGCTGACAGAACGCACCCCTGCTTAACGCCGATATTGACGTCAAACCAAGGCGACATTCCATCATCCAGCCGCACACAGGCTCTACAGCCCATGTAACTGGACTGCACAGCCTGTAGTAGTTTACCGTTAATACCACACTCCGGTAAAATGTCCCAAAGTTCCTTTCGTACAACCGTGTCAAATGCTCTCTCCAGATCCACAAAACTGCAGAAAACCCTCTGACCTAGAGCCAGATGCTTCTCCACAATATTGCGCAGAGAGAACACTTGATCCATGCATCCCCTTCCACTCCTGAAACCTCCTAGTGTCTCACACAGTAAACCATCGGACACCATCCTCATTCTCCTTTCAATAACTTTTCCATACACTTTTGCTGCCAAACTGGTCAAGTTTATGGCTCTGTAATTCGCGCAGTCATAACGTGAACCCTTGTTTTTAAACAAAGGCACGATGACTGCGCTATTCCAGTCCCTGGGAACCATTCTCGAGCTCCAACATAAATTGAGGAGCAACAGGAACGCCTCCCAGATACAAGAGCCACCGAGCTTGATCATCTCGGCAGACACCATATCAATGCCCGCTGCCTTACCATTTTTCAAACTTCTTATCGCCCATTCAACTTCATCCATACTGATGCCATCGGAGGACGCCGTTGTCGAATGTTGATCTACTAAACCACATCCAACACCGGCGCCAACCGTAGCATCCGCATACATATCGCCAAAATATTCACTCCATCGGCTTAACACGTCTTGTGTTTGTGTAAGAATGTCTCCACCTTTAGACCTTATTTTATTCATTCTGAAGGCTGACCAACCACCCCGAGACTTCTTCACCTCCCTCCAAAAGAGTTTGGTGTTACCCTCGAAGTTTTTAGTCAGCCTATCTTCTGCACTCATACTTGCTCTATCACGTTTCTCTTTCACTAAGGCCTTGGTGTCATTCTTACATTGCCGATATATTTCTTTCTTCTGTTCAGTCATACTGTCATTCAGATTCAAAGAAGAGACATAGTCCAGCCACGCTTTCTTCTTTTGCTCTACGGAAGCTGCCACTTCCGCATCCCACCATGCATCACCATTTGTTTTTCTATGCTTCTTTGAACTTCCACATACTTCTTTCGCTGTATCTACCATACTCTCTTTCAATACTCTCCAGCATTCTTCAATGTCCGATTGCGGCTGGCTTGCCATCGTCAGCCGTTCTCGGACACCCTCTGCATACTTTTCTCTTACACACTCTTCTTGCAACCTTTCAACCTTTATTCTTTCAAGCCCTCCGAAATGGACACGCTCTCGCCAGTGCCTCCACTTTCTGAACAGACCACTAAATCTCGCAATAACGAGATAGTGGTCCGTGTCGACTGTGGGGCCCCTGTAGGCTCTTGCGTCCAATATTTTGCTTCGGAGGCGACTGTCTACCAAAATTAAATCTATTATGCTTTTCTGTTCATTCCTTCTCCATGTATACATATGGATGTCCTTATGTTGGAAAAATGTGTTTGACACAATAAGGTTTCTCTCCATGCATACATCCGCTATGAGCCTACCTGCGTCGTTCACTCTCTTATCACCAAATGGACCAAGTACGTCCTCATAGTCGGGACGCTTGGTCCCCACCCATCCGTTCAAATCTCCGCATACAATCACGCGTTCACTGGTTTCTGCCATATCCAGAACTTCCCTAACATTATCCCAAAACTTCTCTAGGTCTGATGCCACCGAGGATCCTACGGGAGCATATGCTACAACCATGAATACCTTGGTGACACCTAGTTTTATACAGACCCAGAGAAGTCTGGGATCATACATTCCGTAATCCTTCACACCTGAGGCCAAGCGAGTGGACAACAGCACTTCTACCCCCATGCTGGCTCGATCGCTCTGTGGTACACCAGACCACAGAGCCATCCCGCCACCAGGAAGATCGCAGGCGTCGCTGCCCCTTCGCTTGGTCTCTGTTACACAGAGCACGTCTAGCTGTTTGTCCGCCATGACGGATATCAGCTCGTGCAACTTACCTTCCACACAACCTCTTACATTCCACGTGCCCACCCGGCACTCCGTTCTCCTCGACTCGCCTAACTGGGCAAGGCGTGATGGGTGGCGGCCCCCATCGCCGCAACTGCCGATGTTCGTACCGACGGGGGCGGGTCGGTACGTGTCGCCTCCGGGGGACGCCCTAACCCGCATTGCGGTACGCATTTCGATCACATAGCTTAAAAAAGGAAAAAAACAGTGAAAAAAGTTCATATGACATAAAAATGGCAAAGTTTTAGCAATCTCATATATATAGTTCATTTCTTTTTCAAAAGATATTAGATGGTTTTTTTCTCTCTGCCTATGAAAATAATATAGAGCTAAATATTATTTGGAAACCTTTTAAAAAAAAGCGTTAAGTAAAACCGAGTACTTTAAAAATAAATATACCAAATTCAATTTTAACTTTTCTTTATTTGAAATGAATTACTCTTATCATGGTTCATCATACATTAACTTTTTCTTCAAATACAATATTGTATGTATAGCAACAATGACAAGCTCTGAAGAAGAAATAGAAGATTTCTCATCTCTAGTTCTAGTCACGTACATATTGAATCTATATTTCGTGCGGAACATTAATATGAGGCGATTTTAAAAATATATGTATGCATAACACATAAGTAATATGAATGCATATTAAAACTATATTTTATTCGCAGTATATATTCAATTTTCGAACTTTATTCGAGATCTGGAATAGTAAAAGTTTGCGCATCATGTTCAGTTCTTTAGCCATAGCATATGGATGGGGTATCGTATAGTTTTAGGTCAGAAATACCCTTTTTTAGTGTCGGAATCACCGCCGACGATTTATTAAGTCTAGAAACAAGGTAACTGTGAGGCAGGTGGGTGTACTTGCTAAAGAGAAATGGTTACATTTATCAAAGTGTATAAACATACCATTACCATGTCTCATATACGTAATAAATAACTAAAATAAATATTTGCACGAATAATATAATGTATAAATAATTGACAAATACTTTGATCATCAATCATAAACAATCTTCAATCTAAACATTTACAATTCAACAATATCCTTAACTGTCAAATTGCCGATCAGGTTTACCGCGTAACCAATGAACTTCAGACTGAACTGTCAAGCTACCTGTGAAATTTGCTTTAATCAATTAAATTATTACATTTTATAAGTAAAAATATAATTAATTTAGATACATACACATAATTATTTTATTAATGGTAACATTTGACAGATTACAGCAATTTGTTAGATCACTTTACAGATCGTTCCCAACACCAATAGCTTATAGGGTGAAAGGGGCGGGTCACTATCGCTTATTACAATTATAATCAATTAGTGGCAGATATAGACATAGAAATGTAAGATATTTATCGTTCGTTGTCTCAGCCCATAAAGGTCTCACTATTGAGTTCAGGGTTCCTCCCCTATATAAGGGAAATTGATCTAGTATACTACGTTGATCAGATCGGTTAGTAAAAGGTTTTATTTCAAGTTTTCCTCCTCTTGCATAAAAGTTATCTGCATATTATATAGGTACCTTAGTTGTCATGAGCGACATGGATAAAAAAGGGGGATTGGGTTTGTATTCTTACTCCATCACCACACGGAAAATTAAATCGATTGTAAGCATTTTATGATGCTCGATTTCGTTACTAATATTTATTAAAAAGTTGCTTAAATAAATAGTTAGCTGAATATAATAGAAGTGTATTACTTGAGACACTGGGCCTCTTGTCAAAAAGGCGAGTGTTTTCTGCTTTATGAAATTTACTTGAACGAATTATTTCGATTAGTATTGTGTCAAACAATACTACAAAAACTGACAAAACTGTAATTTTTCTAAGATTTTCTTTATTTTTTTAAGAATCAAATCGAACGAGATGTAATATTAAATATTAAGAAAAAAAGGAGTTGAATCCTGATTCTGACATCAGTTATTATCATTCACCTGCTTTTATCCCAATTACTTGGCGTCGATGTGATATGTACTACTCTGCCATCGTATATAATGCAAAAGTTATTGGCAATAGTTTTATGACCGGCCGCCTGCCTGATGTCAACCCTCCTTGGGAATGTAATTGTTTACCAAACAGCATCAGATGGAGTTGGCCCAGGTAGTTATAAGGCTCTTAGTCGTCTATTACGACACCCACGAGCAAAGTAAGGGTTGGTAGTATTCGTAACCGCTACCACACAGCTTATATATGACAGCAGTTATACTATGATATATTTTTATAGTCTCAAGCAGAAATAATTATCATTAAAACCAGAAATAATCATAATACAACAAAATATTGCCGGTATATTATTTAAATGGCATATAATTGAAGATAAACTCATTATCTAATAGGCAACAATACTAAAATCATCTCGCCACTAAAAATTTCCTGATAGACTGACTGAAACTTATGTGAAAGTTCTTGAAAGAATTTATTGACTTTTGTAAATATTTTTGGCTATTCCACTGATCATATACGTCCCACTGTTATCGTACAAAAGAAGGTACGAACCTTTTCCAAGGTGGGAGGGAAATTGATTTAATGTCGAACACCACACAGGTTGAACTCGTTAACATACTGTATTCTTTTGAGTTGTCTTTCTCATATGATTTACTGTTTTATAAATTAGAATACTGAAAAGTATTAAAATCTATGTGGCAATGGAGTAAGAATACAATTCACCACCCCACTTATCTTACTTGAGAGAGATTTTGTATTATCATTATGAGGTTCTCGAAAGCGTAACAACATTCGTTCAATAATGTTTATTAAAATATTTGCTTATGATCCAAAACCTTCTCTTCTTTTCTCAAAGATTACTATAATTTTTACTTTAGTTTTCACTTATTATTCTCCTACTCTTATCCCAATTGCTCGGGGTCGATACAATATGAACTTTCCTTTCATAGTAAAAATTGTAAAAGTTATTGGCAATAGTATTATGACCGGCCGCCTGCCAGAAGCCAACCCTCCTCCCTCCCCGTTATACTGTAGGGGAAGGTGGGGCAGCTACATACAGTTTTTCTATTGCCTCTTATAGAATTTTCTCTGGTATCAATATTTATATAGATTCATTAAAAACCAGTACTCTAACTATCTGGTTTTGTATCAAAAACATGTAATTTATGTAAATATACAAGAGAGGCTTTTTAAAAAAAGGAGGGGTTCTTGTCACTGAGAAATATTAACAGGTTCTAGTATCGGCAAGTTATTTAATACTCAATGTTGAGTATATTAGCCGCCTTTAATAATTATGTCATTTAGTATCAATAAAATCAGTACACATACACAGTACACAGTAAAGACGTGTTTATTTTTCTAAGACAAACAAACCTGCAAACCAAAATGAACCTTAACAGATCAACATATGGTCCAAACGAGCTGCATTATTGCAACAGAGATAAGGACGACCCGGCGAGCCGAGAACAATAGGCCACATTCCTGAGCGATCGACGATGCAGTTTTATGCAATTTATTGAAGATTTTAATACAATATTTATAATAACTTGTAATCAAGCCTGTTTGACATCGTTTTTTGGAGTGAAATTAAGACTATTATGAGTGCTAAAAACTGTTTCTGTCAACAATGAGTGTTGCATTAACTAATGAACATCAGTAGTTAGTTAACGCCATGGAAGATACATATTTACTTTTACACAAAAATGAGAACGAATTTAATGAAATGTCCCATGCAGCGACTGACTAATGTTTATATAGAAGCGAAGTTACTTTATTTAGAAGGATATTGGCGGACATTTAACGCATCACATCAAGAGTTAGTAAGGCTCACGCTGAAAGGTAAACAAAATGAAATTCTTTATTTTACAAACGAATATTATTATTGTCGAAGATTTATACACAAGTTTACAAGGCGATATTAATACGTCATTATGTAATATACACGAGTTGCACTAATTGAATCTAAGCCTTGTCGATGAACCTAAAACGTTATTGATGACAATTATGAACAAGCATGGAATATACTTACCCAACACTACGGCAATAAACGAATTATAGTCAACGAATTATTCTTTACTGCAAAAATTATTGGAACGAAGTTCCTTATCGCGCGTTGTGAAAGGGGGCTAGACGGAAAAAATTCTTACGAAAAGTTGTCACGACACTTTTTGCTATAGTAAGCTATTGTAAGCTGTGCGGCGTCGCTCGTCGGCTCTCTTATAGAAAGCAAGCCAGATATTTTCATTTCTATTTCGCATTGAACAGTGTGGTGTCGCGACGATTTTTTTTATAGATAGAGTGATTCAAGAGGAAGGTTTATATATATAATATATGCATAATGTACTAGAGAAACACTGATAATTTTAGAGGTTTCTAATGTGATGTCGTAAATAAACACATTATTTTGCGCTTACATTGCAAACGCTGGCTGAACCCTACGAAATAGATCAAAATAAAGTACTACAGTATTATACAGCTTAAAAAGGCCTACAAAAAAGTCCGCGATGGTATATATCTATCTCTTAAGGATAACATACTATATCCATTTTAATACTTTAAAAAATGTTCTATTATAAAACGGTAATTGAAAAGCTATTTACACAAATACTGTATTAATCCTTATCATTTTAAATACATTAGTTGGCTTGAGCATTTCATGAAGATATTTTTTTTCCTTCAGACCATGCAAATTAAATCAATACCTTAAGAGATATAGCAAAATCAAAATAATGCGCAACGAAATTATTTTCGCCCGTGACCGGGCCGCGTGGCCGGCTCGCGTTCGAGCTCGGGGCCGAAAAGTTTTGGTAGTCTAGTGGAATTGTATATCCTATTATTAATATTATAAACGTGAAAGTTTGTAATAATGTATGGAGGTGAACATGTTTGTTGCTCTTTCACGTAAAAACTACTGAATGGATTTTGATGAAATTTATAGTAATATAGCTTGCACATCAGAATAACACATAGGCTATAATTTATAAAAATATTTTGCAAATTGGCTAAAATATAACGATAAAAATCGCTTAAGGCAGAAAAAAATTATATAATTAAAATAGAACTTCGTTCCATCCGGGTGTCCCTTGACACCTCCGGTTTTTTAATAATAAAAAGGAACAGACTTTAGTGAAGACAATAACGTTTCATGCCTCATCAACACAGGAGAAAATAGTTAGGTATACCCACAAATAAATAGTGTAGTATGTGTAACGCTGAACACGTCTTATGTCACTGTAAGGTGTTTGGTGAGTTGCAGCCAAATTAATGAAGTGATTTTATTAAAAAAAGCAATTAATACTTCAAACGTCTGATGCCAGTACATTCTGTTATGCGATCTCAATATATACAATCGCTGTTATAACACTTTGCCATCATACAAGCGGCGGTCAATCAGACCACTTAAAACCCATCATAATTACGTCGAAGAAGACAAATAGAATACAGAGCGTGAAACAAAACCACAAATAGCAATATCCACGCATTTTGTATCGAAGAAGTCGACAGTCTTACTTGCTATAGTTCGAGTTGACAGATGAACATGGAGACAACTCAATATTTCAAGCGTTAGTTGATCAAAGTTGGCAAGCAAATTTTATGAGTGAGCGAGCTATACAATGCTATACAAATGCTATACAATGAAGGCCTAGAGATTGTATCTAAAGGAAAATATTAGTGGTGATGGCTTCACATGAACCACAGTTAATCATATGGTAAACTTAGAGCTACATTGAATACACGCTGAGGACTTCAAGTGGGCCACCAATACTCACGTAATGCATACACGGATGACAACACACGTGCCGTCAAAACAATTACTGGTAACTAATCTAACTGGTCGCATTTACGAGAACTCACCCTGGCATGACCCAAGTTTTCGTGCACCAGGGTGAATAATCATCTGCGAGACTGTCATCTCGCAGAAGGAGGCGGCGGAACGGGCCCGGGAGGATTCCCGTGACCCAGGCCGCCGCCCGCGGCTGGGGCGGCGCAGGCGCGAGTACCTGCGCCTGATGCCGCCCTAACCGAGGCTTCGGGTGATCGGACCGGGGAATTGTCCGGTCACCCGACGTAAGGCCACCGCGTGAGGACGACGCCTCGATGGCGAAAGCTGTCGGGGTGTCGACAGGAGCGGAGCCCGAGAGGGCATACCGCCGAGCGGGCCACCGAAGACAAAGATCGGGTACCGGTGGCCCGCTCGCACGGCGAAGAAGAGGTGCTTGCAGGGTGGGTCAATGGGGTTGCGCGCCGCCTCTTCCGTCACCCCGGACCGATTTGGCAGGGTGCAACATCCATAGCCCACCGCAAAAAAAAAAAAAGGGTGAATAATCATGCTGTTAGGAGTAGAAGTCTGTGCTACTATTTTGAAGAGTTAAATAATCACAGGTCCACCTGGTTCTCCATGTGCTCAAAATATTAATCTGGGTTGGATCTTATTTGAGATAATACAAGCACATACTTCTAAAGAAGAGATACTAGTAATACTCCGAGAGTTAGGTTTGGACGGCATGTTAAAGGCTACGTGAGGAATCAAAGTAGACACAGAGAACACTCCCTGAAGAGGAAGAAAAATGCGAAACAATATACAGAGAAACATATACACGAAATGAAGAGGACATGATGTAGTTAAAGCACCATTTAAGGTTAAGAATCCACAATCACCGTATGGCAATACAAGAGAAGAAGCTGTTGTTCTCTCACAGCCGTTGAAGCACATAAGTGAAGTGATGCGTATACCCAAGAGCCAAATCTATTGTTGGACATATCATGACTTAACAGAGACCCTAATCGATGGCAAATATTTGTTAGAAACAGAGTAATCACCATACTCTTTAATATTGGAAACAAATGGTGTAGTAGCATGCTCTGGAAAATCTAGAAAAGAAAGAAATACACATAGAAAGATTAATACGAATATATGCAGTTACACAGCTAGAAAAATTTAAAATGAATACTTACCTGATAATCGAAGGAAATGAAACGAGCTCCATATACAAAAAATGTAATTTATTTTGAAAAAATATCGGAATTGTTGAAGACGATATATATATATATATATATATATATATATATATATATATATATATATATATATATATATATATATATAGGTATATAGATCTCTAAAATTGAATATAGATTATAAAAATGAAATTATAGATTCGCCCATGACCGAATGAATACCGAATTGAAGTAGAAGATTCGCTACAGATATGTATAAAAGTCACCCTAGATGTTTTATTTCATGAAGATATTACAGATCTAAAAGAAAAGAAGAAATTAAAATAAACAAAAAATATTTAAAATTATATTGGATTAATTAAAATATATTAAAATATCACAGTATGTTAAAACTATGTTATTTCTCAATCATCAATAATCAATAATTTCATAATGTACGCATAGACTCACAATTGTTTTTCAGTAAACTAATGTTGTAGTCGCACTAAAATATTTAAACACTTATCTATATTTTTATATAATTGTATGATGTTATTATGTTATATTTATTTTGTTATATAATTGAATCACTGTTATTTATGTTCCAAAAATTCATAATTGTAATATTATAGGTATCTGTTAGTTTAAATCATGTTTAAACTAATTTATGATTAATTCCTATATTATTTAGCCTCATTTATAATATTTTTATTTGTGTTAAATTACTGAATATTTGTTTTGTTATTGAAGTAAAAGGTATTCATAATCCCTTTCGGTGGGCGACATGTTGAGTATATTAGCCGTCTTTAATAATTATGTCATTTAGTATCAATAAAATCACTACACAGTAAAGACGTGTTTATTTTTCTAAGATAAACAAACCTGCAAACCAAAATGAACCTTAACGAATCAACACTCAACATAACTAATTCTTTTGTTATTTTATTTTCTCGCGAATTTCATATAAAACGTGTTTATTTGAATAAAATATATGCAGTAATTGCCAATATTTGATATTCATTTGAAGCATTTTTAAGCAGCAAATAGTACTTGTTCATACAGTATAACAAATTCGTATGAAATTGACTTTAAATTGTTATTATGTAGGTATTAATTACTCTTTCAGCATACTGTCGCCTCTTAGAAGTAGGCGTAGGTAAAAATAATCACTAACTACAAGGACTCGGTACCAATAGCTCGCTATGGCGATATAGAGATACGTGTAAGTTAGGTTATGAGCTTGCACGGTGTCCCTTCCGCTGCTCCGGGTGTTTTAAACGGGATGTGACCGGACAAGATAACCTGTCCTCAACGATAAACGAAAAGATAAAATAATACTATTATAATACTATTGTTTTAAAATAATGTTCCATAGCGGCGGCATCTGTTCTATCATTTAAAAAGAAATAATAGAGTATAACCATCCAAAGCGAAGCAAATAAAAACTGTAATCCATCGAATAAGGAGGAATTCTCTCTAAAAAACTTCAACTCCGCATTCCGTAAACTTTTGCACCAATGTTGGAGTTTTTAGTTGGACTGATTTATTCATGAACCATTTATCATCCGAAAACTTGGGATTGAAGATTTGACATTCCTGACAGGCCTCATTTAATCTTCTTAAGTGTCTAATACACGCTCTACTGAACTCGGAGTCAATTCAACAGTGAACTGAAATTAACCTTGAAATATATTCTGTGGTTGTTTAAATTATAATAAAAATAGATAGAAAATTTGAATTTGCAATCGATAATAATTTTCTTAATGTCGACGATATTGTAGATTCACTAATCTGCCTATTTATCTTACTCAATCATACTTCTTATAAACAACTTTCGCTAAAAAAAAATCTAATCTTAATTACATAATTTGCAACGTATAATATTCCTGTAAGACCATAATCGAAACGGCTCTTTGAACTCTGTTCAGATAAACCATCCAAATAGATTGTTTAAGATTTATTTATTTAAGATTTGTATTATTTAAATATTGACAAATAACATTTTGATTTATAAAATTCGAATTATTTGTATATTTCATTTGTTAATTATATGTGCTAATAGCTCCATAGATGGCGATGCTAAATTATTAGATCGCACTATGGTTTCATTGCAAGTCTTAGTATAAATATGTTCAGAATTGTTTCTATTGTGTGCTTTCGGGTTGAGAGCCCTCAGCGCTCACCCACAGCCCGGTTACGCTGTAACAGCCCCTAGGCTAACAGCAATCGCAGTGGATGCGGTTTAGTGGGTAACCTGGCCCTAGGCTAGGAATCCCACACTTCCCATCCGGGGAGTTAGTGCTTCACGCTTTCCTGGACCACTGCGTTACCAAAAAAAAAAAAAAAAAAAAAAAAAAAAATTTCTATTGTGTTCAACCGCCCGATAAGTCTACTAAAAGGATTAGGCAAGCTTTATGAGCGCATAGTCCTTAGCAGACTTAGAACATTCGCCGAGGTTAACAACCTCATTCCCGACACGCAATTCGGCTTCCGTGCGAGGCACAGTTGCGTACAACAAGTCCACAGATTGGTGGAATACACAAGTGGTCACTGGTCAGTTCATGATGAACAGATTCACCGGTGTATTATTCCTAGACGTAGCGAAAGCATTCGATAAAGTGTGGCACGAGGGCCTCATTCACAAGCTCTATCGTCTAAAGATCCCTGATTATTTAATTTTAATTATACACGACTACTTGAGTCATCGCAGCTTTCGCTACAGGGTGGAAGGTACGCTGTCTACCTCCCACCCCATCAAGGCCGGCGTCCCTCAGGGATCGGTCCTCTCCCCATTCCTATTCACGCTATATGCTAGCGATATGCCCCAGTTTAACAGAGTCCACAAAGCGCTTTACGCTGATGACACCGCACTCTACTGTGCAGGCAGGACCCCGACAGCAGTAGTTAAAACTCTCCAAACAGCGGTTACCGCCCTAGCCAATTGGTTCAGGAAATGGAGAATCGAAATCAATCCAGAAAAGAGTCAGGCGGTCATGTTCACTCGCATAACTGCCCGTTCCTACTCTATAGACAACATCCCACCCCTCCAACTATTTAGCAAACCTGTCTCCTGGAGCAGGCAAGCTAAATACTTGGGTGTGACCCTTGATGACCGACTTAGCTTCGCTCCCCACATAAAGATTGTACGCGATCGTGCAGCCTTTGTGATGGGACGCCTCCACGGCCTACTCCATGCTAGGTCGAAACTATCCTTGAACAGCAAGGTCCGATTATACACCGCTTGCATACGGCCGATCATGACCTATGCAAGCGTAGTGTTCGCGCACACCAAGGCACACAGGATCCATAGGTTACAGACCTTACAGAATAGGTTCATGCGCCGAGCTACGGGAGCACCGTGGTTCATTCGTAACGTCGATCTTCACATCGACCTCGAACTGCCGACCATCAGGCAGTTTATGAAGCGGTGCTCCCAGAGCTACTTTGACTCTGCCATGACACACCCCAACCAACTAGTGGTTGGGGCGGCTTCCTACACCCCATCGCGTATCTCCAAAGTCCGACGTCCACGTCACGTCCTCAACGACGATGACGACGTTATTACGCTCGCCCAGACCAAAGCCTACGCCGCACGCGAGGCCATCGCGAACAAATATCCGCGTTTCCGTCCTCGACGTCGAGGTACGAAAACACGGCGAGCAAAAATCACCGACCCAAAGATGGACACGTCCACGTCCACCTTACCCCCAGCGACGCCCCGAGCCGAGGTCCGTTCCCCACAGGGGGAGCCCTCGGGCGATGTCGCCTAACTCATATCTATCGGGTTGAGAGCCTTCGGGCTCGCCCGCAGTCCGGTTCAGCTGTGAAAGCCCCTTCGGCTAACAGCTCGAAGTTGGTATGTTTTAATGGGTATTCAGTGTCCCCTTCAGGGCCTGTGAGTCCCACATACCCCGCCCGGGGCGGGTATGCGAAAAATGCATTTTTAACCACTGCGTTACCAAAAACAAAAAAAATCAAAAAAAAAAAAATTCTATTGTGTTCAAACCAAGACACCTCAAGGTAGGGACCTTTAACGCCAATAGCCTCGCCCTAAAAAGGGACGAGATAGGCACATTCCTTCGGGATCACCAGCTCGATATCCTGCTAGTAGTGATGAGTAGGATATGAATTTTATATGAGGATCATGAGGATGTAAGAGTTGCCTCTTTTTCGTACCGAGCCGGTACAATGTCCCGCTTCAAAAGAGGCGAGGCGTTTTGAAGCGTAGAGGTACATTTGAAGTACCGAGTAAATATGTCACTTTACTCACTTTGTATTGATGCATTTATACGAGTATGTACTTACAAAAAAAGAGGCGAGGCGTTTTGAAGCATAGTGGTACATTTGAAGTACCGAGTAAATATGTCACTTTACTCACTTTGTATTGATGCATTTATACGAGTATGTACTTACAAAAAAAGAGGCGAGGCGTTTTGAAGCGTAGAGGTACATTTGAAGTACCGAGTAAATATGTCACTTTACTCACTTTGTATTGATGCATTTATACGAGTATGTACTTACAAAAAAAGAAGCGAGGCGTTTTGAAGCATAGTGGTACATTTGAAGTATCGAGTAATTATGTCACTTTACTCACTTTGTATTGATGCATTTATACGAGTATATACTTACAAAAAAAGAGGCGAGGCGTTTTGAAGCGTAGAGGTACATTTGAAGTACCGAGTAAATATGTCACTTTACTCACTTTGTATTGATGCATTTATACGAGTATGTACTTACAAAAAAAGAGGCGAGGCGTTTTGAAGCATAGTGGTACATTTGAAGTATCGAGTAATTATGTCACTTTACTCACTTTGTATTGATGCATTTATACGAGTATATACTTACAAAAAAAGAGGCGAGGCGTTTTGAAGCGTAGAGGTACATTTGAAGTACCGAGTAAATATGTCACTTTACTCACTTTGTATTGATGCATTTATACGAGTATGTACTTACAAAAAAAGAGGCGAGGCGTTTTGAATCATAGTGGTACATTTGAAGTATCGAGTAATTATGTCACTTTGTATTGATGCGTTTATATGTAGGTACCTTATAAAAGTGTGATAAGCGTGTTACTTACCACAAAGATACATGAAGCGATTGATAAAATGAGCAGTGACAACTGACTATAATTATTATTTAGATATAATTAGAACAAATATTGATTGTTTCTTAAATTATTGATTAAAACTAAAGAAACAACATATACTCTTAATCGTTAAAGAACGCGCCAAAATTCAACCAATATTCGTTCGTACTTTCGTAGAAGTCAGAAGAGCTAATTCAGTAGATAATCACACCATTTCGCGCTATTTGCAACTCTATTACAATATAATTAAAATTCAATATTGCGTACAGCGTCGTTCATAAAATTCATGTTCCAGCATAAACTAAGAGTAGAAGCAGGCCTACGTCACTCAATGTACTTACGCGCTATAATTGCCTACCGCCCGACGAAGCGGTCGTGGGCCGTTTGCGGACCAAATTCAGTGCGGTTTTCGCAAGTGAAGCGTATGCACGTTGTTAAATATTATTCGTTCCATTCATTTGTACGTGTACCTACGATGGCGTCTGGTGCCTTATGTGCAGTAAATGGGTGCAAATCAAGTAAAAAAGGGGGTAAAAAAAATTACTACATATTCGAAGTCCCACATTTAATTAAATATATCAGGAACACAGGTCACGGGAGGACTGAGGTGTCTTACGTCCAATATGTCATTGTTATTACAGAAATTTATTTATATCTACCCTATAAGATATTAAATTTTGACCCACATTTTTATACAAAATTAATACAATTCATTGCCAGTACAAAAAGAGAATGATTCTATATAGAGTGGTAATTGTCGAGACCCTACACCGATACAGTTCATGAGGGCAATCTCAAAATTATTCCTTTGAAATATGCTTGTTTTTTGTGACTTAGTTGTTAGCCTCAGATGGCTGTGACAACTTTAGCCGGACTGTGGGTGAGTGCTGAGGGCTCTCAACCCGGAAGAACTTATGAATTTTATCGAAGAGGCAGCCCTGTGATTGCTGTGGGATCGCGGGGTGCGAAGCAATTACAATTGTACGCTTGAGCATTTAGGCACATTTTAGCATGCAGCATTTGCTGACGTGACAAAGTAGGCTATTATAGCAGTAGGTATTGGTAATTTTCTACTGAGTGAAGTATCTGTTATTTATTAATCTGTGGTAGAAGCAATACTGAAGTGAGGCACACGACAATGAAGCGCGACGCGTTCTCTCTCACTCACTCTGGACTTTTGACGTATATGCCGTACTCCCTCTCGCTTACGACTAACGCGACAGAAAATGTGAAGTAGTACATTTTGAATTGCTGAGCCGCTCTTCCATTATGACGTTTTGTACGGGACAAATGTACTGCCTCTTGTATGTCCTACTCAACACTACCTGCTAGTACAAGAGACGTTCCTCAAACCATACAACAGGGACCCTAAAATTGCGAACTGTAACATAGTTCGCAATTCACAACGATAAGACAACCTCATCTATGGGTGGGACGCTCATCTACTACGAGAGATCGCTGCACTGCACACCTATGGATCCGCTCCCTCTGGCGTACATTGAAGCCTTCATCTGTCAGCTAGCCCTCTCCGGCCATCAGCCGATAACCATTATATCCGCATACCTGTCTCCCGACAAGGACACACATTTAGTCGAGAGCGATCTCAAGGCCTTGCTTGACTTGGGCGGCGCCGTCATTATTGGTGGCGACCTTAACGCCAAGAGCACCTCATGAAACTGTCTCAGTACCAATAAGAGGGGCAGGGCGTTAGAAACCTATGCCGACCGATTGGGATATGACGTCATAGCGCCATTAGAGCCGACGCACTTCCCGCACAATATCTTACAGAAATCAGATATACTTGATATTGTTCTTCTCAAGAATATAAACCTACGTTTATGTTCAATCGAAGTTCAACACGAGTTAGACTCAGATCACCGTCCGGTGACTTTGGAACTCGCCTTCCGCTCCCCCGGCCCTTCAGGCCAAAACAACACAACGACAAGGATGACCACCAACTGGGCTCGATTGCAGAAAGGCCTGCAATCAACATCCTCGGCCCACCTTGATCAAATTCCGAAGGACATTAGGTCCAAGGAAGACACCTCTCAGGTAATCGATTCCTTTACGAGTCACGTGCAGTCAATTATCGACGACTGCTCATGGCGGGTACCAAATACGAGTGATCGTAGATGGCACCTAGCGGACGACGTCCGTGACCTGTTAAGACGCAAGAACGCCGCTACCCGCGCTTACAACCGATACCCCACGGAAGTCAACCGTCAACTGTGGTCCCTACAAAGGGAGGTCAAAAAATCCATACAAACGCTGAGACAGAGCAAATAGGACGCCATGGTAGAGGAGCTTAAGCCCTCTCACTAAACCTTCTGGTAGCTTTTCCGCTCACTCAAAAAGGACATCGTGTCCACCCTCCCTCCACTCAACCGACCAAACCAGCCACAGGCATTCCTGGACGAGGAAAAGTCCGAATGCCTGGCCGACTGCCTGGAGCTTCAGTGTACGCCGAGTACACTATACCCCGACGATACTAATCATCGAAATATAATTGACGAAGTGGAACGTCGTACCACTATCTCGCGATCCCCGGAAAACGACAACCCAGAGGAACCTATTCCAGCAGTGCCACCGACGAGGTCGAATCACTGATCAAGGGTCTACACACTAAGAAAGCCCCCGGTTCGGACGGTATTTCAAATAGAGTTATAAAATTATTCCCAGCTCACCTCATTACCATTCTGTGCTGTATTTACAATGCAGCACTCAACAATAACATCTTTCCCTCGCAATGAAAAGAGGCCGTGGTAATCGGAACCCACAAACCCGGCAAGTGACGTACCGAACCAAGTAGTTACCGATAAGTCTACTTAAAGGATTAGGCAAGCTCTATGAGCGCATAGTCCTCAGTAGACTTAGAACATTTGCCGAGGCTAATAACCTCATTCCAGACACGCAATTCGGCTTCCGCACGAGGCACAGTTGCGTACAAGTCCACAGACTGGTAGAATACACAAGTGGTCAGTTCATGATGAACAGATTCACCGGTGTATTATTCCTAGACGTAGCGAAAGCATTCGATAAAGTAAGGCACGAGGGCCTCATTTACAAGCTTTATCATCTAAAGATCCCCGATTATTTAATTCTAATAATACACGACTACTTGAGTCACCGCAACCAAACGTGACGTGAAAAATGAAATCCCAACGTGGACACGTCCACGTCCACTTTGCCTTCAGCGACGCCCCGAGCCGAGGTCCGTTCCCCACATGGGGAGCCCTCGGGCGATGTCACTTAGTACACTTCACTCGGGTTGAGAGCCCTCGGGCTCACCCATTGTCCGCCTAAAGCTGTAAAAGCCATCTGCGACTAACAGCTATCGCAGTTGCTTTTTTAGTGGGTATTGAGTGACCCCTTCAGGCCCTGTGAGCCCCACATACCCTGCACGGGCGGGTATGCGAAAAATGAATTTTTAGCCACTGCGTTATCAAAAAAAAAAAATTTAAAAAAAATCTATTGTGTTCGAGTTGAGAGCTCATTAGGCTCGCCCATAGTCTGGTTGAGCTGTAAAAGCCCCAACGGCTAACAGCTCGCAGTTGACCGCAGTTCAGGGCCTGTGAGTCCCACATACCCCGCCCGGGCGGGAATGTGAAAAATGCACTTTTAGCCACTGCGTTACCAAAAACAAAAAAAAATCTATTGTGTGAATCGTTTGTGGAATACAGAATATATTCAAGTATATATGTTATATACGAGTCAAGAGTCTCCGAAACCGGCGAGCGTGTATGAAGAGAATTATGAATGTTGAGGAAGCGAGTGAAGTATGCAGAGATAGAGTTCTCTGGCACTCTGTTCTCTCTGCCTACCCTGCAAGGGTATGGCGTGATGATATGTATGTATGTATACGTTATACCTGTATCTTATTTCACGCTTCGGACCTAGAACGTCGTACAAACTCTACGAAATTACCTTAAATGTATCTTACATAATAATATATGTAATAACACATAATGTACAATTTATATTCATCATCATCATCTCAGCTCATATATGTTAAGCTCGAGCCTTCTCCATAATAGGAGGGAAATCGACCTACTATACCACGTTGATCAGGCGTATTGGTCTATAGTCTATACCATTTTCGGCTTTTCTTCCAAGGTTTTACTCTCTTGCATAGATGTTATATGTGTTTTATATTTCTTAGTCGTCTCTTACGATCATCCATGGTAAGAAAGGGGGTGGTGAATTGTGTTCTTACTCCGTCACCACACGGCAAATTTATCTTACCATTATCTTATTCTACATAATAAAAATACACATAAAAATCAGTGTTAATTTAAAAAAGAAATATAATATATGGACAGCCATATACTTCTTTTTAGTACAGACTTATGAACATAAACCCGCATCCATCCTTAAAATAAATACCTAAGTAAATTTATTAAACATAAAGATGCTCTGAAAAATATAAAAATGATTTGTCGATAAAACTAATACATGATATCAATTTATACCAAATATTTGAGTGAACCTTTTATTGAGGTTTCCTTTCAATTTGTTGGCTATCATGACAATCGTTTATCATAGGTAGGATTTCTTTTGATCCTTTGGTAGGGCGCTGATATGTCATAACTATTTTATATAAAATAGCAAAACGTTATATAAAATATGTCAGCTTCCACAAACCCTCACACATTATAGCTACACTATGCACACAGGTTCACTTCTTATCGCTATTTTTAAATTAGGCGTTAACATTTTTTTTTTTTTTTTACATTCGACATTATCACCTTTGTGACCACTTCATAGCCTGCCGCCAAACAAAAAAAAAGGCATTGCCATCTTCATGAAGGCGACGTCTTTGTTCTGTAGTGTCAATACATTAACTGGATAGATAACCGAAATATTAACCCTCCAGGGGAGCTATCAGACTTAAGGAATCGATTTCGGTGGTCCGCTCAATAATCGGAGAGGGGAGACGTGGCGGGTTATGGAATTTCACGCCGTTCTTCCGTTGCCACAACATCTGACTCGAAGAGGAAAAAATCTTCCATCTATCAATCAGCCCATAAACGTCCATTTTTGTACATAGGTCTCGAGGCCACGAGAATGCCGCTCAGAACGGTTCTGCGCCAGCCATATTCAATAGCTTCTTGCGACTTTCAAGATGTAGTCAGTCCACATAGTGGGCCGATATTTAAAGACCACGTTTCAGTAGCATAAATTAGCGGTTACTCACTGGTTATAAATCTTTATTTTCAGAGACTGCGGAATATTGGACGATAAAATCTAAGTTACTCGAACCCTGCTCATCTAAGTTCAATTCGATTCATTGGTGGTAGCAGAGAGGTGAACTTACAAAAGACAAAACACTACGAACTTCGTATAAGTACATCATCACAGCCCATATATGGATCCGTAATGGAAGGGAAGTTAACCTACTATACCGCACTGGTCAGACGTGTTGGTATAGAGTTTTGTTTCGAGTTTTCCTTCTCTTGCATAGATGTTATTTGTGTTATATATCCCTTAGTCGTCTTGTACGATTAAAATTAAAAGAAAGCCTATTAAACTATATGATGAAAAGAGCTTATGCAACTTGGTATAATGAAAGGGTCAAGTTTAAATTAACTCCGTATCTATCCAAGGTCGACAAGTGTCATATTTGACAAATTTTACGATATACCTAAGGCTATATTTTACTTTAATTCTTTAGTTATAACTACCTACAATTTTATTAATTTTAGTTTTGTTGGTTTTGTATAATTAATTAATGAACAAAGTTTCAGACCGTAATGGATACCAAGTAATAAACTATGTTACTACTGGTTATTTTATTAGTTTTGTATTAACTATAAACAATGTTAATTTCTATAAAATCATTACAGATTATTTGCAAATCTAGAATTAATTTACGTAAAGCCACTTAAAATTTAGATGAGCATGTGCAAGTTTTATGCAGATAACCCATTACGAGAATAGCTGACATAATTATGGTGAAACTTTGCCTTAGCGGAGACCTAGCCTCTCTGAAGTGATTAGTTAATCTTAGTTTGGCTACTGGTTAAAGCGGCAAAACTTTGTAGCTAAATAAAATAGATGGTTATTTATTGTCATTAAATAAAAGCAGATATAGGTATAACAACTAATAAACACAGCCCGTTGGTTTGTTTGTAGAATTCGATAAATCGCAAAGCCGCCTGGTTGCAAGTTACATCAATGAGCATATATACCTACTCCGTGAAAATATACATATACATAACAATTTTCATAATGATCGGTCAAATTGTTTCTGAGTTTAACGATGTCATATATACAAACATTCTCTTTCATAGATATAGATGATCTGGTATATATATATTGTTATCAATGACTTACATTAGAGTATCACCCATATTATTATTAATCATCATCATCATCATCATTTCAGCCTATTACCGTCCAATGCTGGACGTAGCCCTCCCACATGTTACGCTACCGAGTGCGGTCCTGTGCCGCTTGCATCCAACGACGCCCAGCAACCTTCACCAGGTCGTCCGTCCACCTAGTGAAGGGCATATTATTAAGATATATAAATTAAGTTATTAACGTTTATCTGTACTAGCTTCTGCCCGCGACTTCATCCGCGTGGAATAGTTGCATGTTAGCGTTAATCCAAAGTAAATAATCCACGCGGACGAAGTTCCGAACAGAAGCTAGTCATAAATACCCACACAGTACTTGATCATTATTTTGCTGTAATGTTATTTTAAAATTGTGATATCTCCCAAGATGTTCATTGTAACAAAATAAAAATCATCCGTAAATGTGTTATCCCCTATGTTTATTTTACATCCTTTTAAGAGTTGCTTTTTTTAGAAACTTTGAATAACATATTTATTTATATCTAATCAACAGTCTAAAATATAAGTGTTATGCTTCTAGTTCTAAAAATGACAATCCTTTCATACAATCTTTTATCCCCCATTTCAAACCTTTACAACATTTTTCCAATTAAAAAGTTGCCTATGTCCTTTCTCGGGCTTTAGAGTATCTACGTACCAAATTTCATTTAAATCGGTTCAGTATTTTTGCCGTGAAAGCCAGAGAGAGTTACTTTCGTATTTATAATATTAGTAAGGATATCTTCTTACGATTAAATCTTACAATGCGGTCTTCAGCCGCATTCCATACGGAGTAGCACCACCTCCTCGCAGAAGATCCACGTCTGAGTAATGGCGTTGTGCTATTGCGCTTCGTTTGGTAGGCGAGAGAGCTGGCAGCCCAACTGGGTGGGTTTGCATTGGTAGGCAGCGGCCTAGTTATACCATTGGTATTGCAAAAGTCCATGGGCGGCAGTAACACATGCCATCAGGTGTGCTGCTTGCTCGTTAGCCACCATAAGCAATAAAAAAATAACTTATGTGTAAGAGAAGGAAAACTAGAAATAAAACCCTGTACAGACAGGCTTGACCAGTGTATTGCAGTCAGAACGCAGAAGTGAGACGTATTGTAACTTTAAATAAATCAGTATCTAACTGTTATGTATTACATTGAAAAACATTAAAACAATCTATTCACGTATAGAATTCATTTATATTTTTTACTTTACATTAAAATCTTTTCATCAGTCATTTTGTCAGTCCATCAAACAATTTCCATTTGTCACAAAGACCGCTACCAAAGCTTTCAGGGACTTCCTTTTGTGTAAGAACTATTAGGCTGCGTGTCGTTCAATCTTTAGGAGTGTGGGCTCGCAATACACGTATTACTATGTGCTAAGAAACGTCACATTTATGTGGTATAAACTTATCTCTCGTTCCTTCTTATTTAAGTGTTATTTTCGTTGTGAAGACGTGATGTAATATTTGGCAACATAGACTTAATGAAGCTTAACTTATATAATAAATGTCAAATATTAAAAGTTTGTCAAATGATTATAACTTGAAATGCTATAAACTTATCGAATTACGTTAAAATCATTATATTAGCATATGTTGTACTACTACAGATTCATGGCATACGTGGCAAATGACAGAAGAATTTTTAACTGGCACATTGGTATATTAAATACGATTCGAATGCGTGGCTTTTTGCTGTCTGGTAATTTTCAACAGATATATAAATGTGATCGACGCACTTAATCTCGCTACCTTATTTTTTTTTTTTTTTAAGTAATTGATTTGCAGCTACTTGTGTTGCCAGTGCCTATATGACTTTGGGAATAAGATTATTATTTGTAGGATTAATTAGGGCATCAAACTTAAATTAATGGAACCAGGTACCTAAATTTGTGAACAGATATTAATTTTATAGTTAACTAGCTGTCCCGGCAGACTTCTTTCTGCCCGGAAAATCCTTAAGCGATATGCCAACAGCAGCGCCACTTACCAGGTCCAATTGTGTTTTGAAATCATCCAGGGACCCATTGGAATATACTTAGAAAATTGCATCCCAATCGATCCAGCCGTTTGACATACCGACAACGGCACCACCTACCGGGTCCAATTGTGAATCTAAACCATTCTCTAATCCGATCGAACACACAAAAAATTTCAAGAAAGCCGTCCAGCCGTTTAGGAGGAGTTCAGTGACATACACACGTACAGCAGAATTATATATATATATATATATATATATATATATATATATATATATATATATATATATATATATGTACCTCGCAGTGAACTCTCTGTAAATTAGGTGTGTCTTGTTCGAGATACCGCAGAGTCGGGTAAATGTAATGTAAGCCAAAACTTAATACCACCAAGGTTACATTTTTATTATTCACAAACAATTATATATCGATTATATTTATAATAACTGTTAAAATAAGGTATTTAAAGGATAAGATCATTACAATTTACAGTTGCAATTATTAATAATTGCAAAGATTTCCTAAAATTTAGCAAAAATTTTAATGATACTATACGTTTTTTTTTAATTTTCACTATAATATTAGTATAATAATAATAATAATCCTCGTTTATTAAAGTAACAAAGACTCATTGCTGTTAGTAATACTTAATCTAAATTGTTAGTAAATATTCATAATTAAAAATACTATTACTCATATATATATACTTTTTACATCAAGAAATGAATAGCAATTTAGTATAAATATAAATTTAAAAATCAGGTAAAGATCTTTCTTGGGTTTCAGATAGAATTGTTTATAGCAATCGACTATGGATTTCCCCAATGGACTCTTACTATTTTAATAAATTAGAATTTATTAACAAAGTTTATCAATAATCATTATTTTATCAAGTGTTTCATTATATAAGCGTAATGACACGACACGATGACATCGTCAAATGTTAGAATATGTTTTTACAATTAGACTATTAGATCGTGTCAAGCTATTTGTACAGAACCTAAATCGGATTAGAATGATATGTATTTACAATAGATGTGAGTTTAATCTGTGTCTGTGGTGATTTTCGCTTTATAAATAAGTTTTATTAAAAGTCTAACTTATCAAATGCTAATTCCCATTCAGGTTGAGAGCACTCAGCGTACATTATATACCTATTACACACAGTACAGTATATTACACTACGCGACAAAGCTGTAAAAGGCATCTGCGACTAACAACTGAAGAGACACGTAAAAAAAGAACGCTAATTCTATAAAAGGCAATCAATTATTTAAGATAAATCTAACTAGTAGTATCGTGAACGAGTAACAGGCATTCATACTTACACTACATTCATACATACACCATTCTGAAAAGTTTTCACATTTATAATATTTACTAATACCTATTATAAATGCGAAACTAATACGTAACTCTGACTGTTTATCTGTTACGTTTTTACACTTAAACCACTTAACCGATTTTAATTAAATTTGATACAAAGGTAGACTGGAGCTTAGGCAATGAGATAGTTTATCTGTTATTGTGAAAAAGACGTTTGAAGGGGCTGAAATAGGGGATGTCAAGGATATACTTTGTATTAGAAACTACGAAACTTTGTATTTAGGTGCTTGGTAAATAATAAATAAATTATGTTCATGCATTTTTGAAATTTGGAGCTACATGAGAAAATAGGGGATGAAAGTTCGTCTATTTCCATATTTGTATTGGTTGAGTGATACCTACACATAGCCGAAAGTACAGGGATTAGGAACGTGAAAGTTCGTAAAAGGCTTTTTTTATGAAGTAAGCGAAATGATTTTCGAAAATTTTACTCCTAAATGAGTGAAGAAGATGTAAACGAAACTACTGGACCAAGAAACTTAACGTTTGGCACAGAGCTCTCTTTAAGACATATGCAAGCACTAAGTAATGGTTTTTGGTAATTCAACTCCTAAAGTAGTGAATACGTATAGCCGCAACTATTGGGCCTAGGAACGTAAAGTTTTGCACGTGGCTTCCTTTTATAACATATGCAAGGACTAAAATATTATTTAAGGAAATTGAAGCTTTAAAGGGGTGAAAAACATATAACCCAAACTACTGAATCTATACGTAAACGTCAAGTTTGGCACATAGTTTCCTTTCATAACGTATGCGATCAGCGAAATGATTTTTAGATATTCATTCCGTACAAAGGTGAAAAGCGTATAACCGAAATTACTGGGCTTAGCAACGTAAAATTTTGCACAAGGCTTTTTATGACATATGCGCGCACTAAAAAATCATTTTTAAATAGGGCTACCACAGTTGCTACCACTGTAGCAACTGCACAACCGAAACTAAGACTAATTAATTATTTATCTACTATTATAACTACAATTATTTATCTATTTATAGTTTTTAAATTGAGTACAAATACTCTTCTTTAAAAATAAATAAATACGTGTTTCAAGACATGTTCGTTTTCATCCTTTAAGAGTGTAAAAAAGGGGTATTAAATTTTGCACTGTTAAATTTATTTGATTTCTGTGTGATGGCTATGACTATTACCAACCCTCAGATATCGTGGATATCATATAATCATGAAAGACGATAAAGAACTAAACGTACACCTATGCAAGCACTATCCTATGCTGTCTGGTCTACAATTAATTCAATCATACAATAAATAATCAACAATTAATTTAATAGTGGTAGGACCACGCTGTTAACAGTTTTCTGTATACAGCCGCGGACCAATCCATCCGGGGTAGTACCACACTCTCGCAGAAATGGCAATGTATTATTGCGCTTCCTTCGATGAGCGAGAGAGCCGGAAGCTCAACAGGGTTGGGTTTTGTATTGGTAGGCAGCGGCCTAGCTATATATACCCTTGGTATTACAAAGGTCCATGGATGGCAGTAGCACTTACCATCAGGTGTGCTGCATGCTCGTTTGCCACCATATGCAATAAAAAAAAAATCTTAGCAGAATTGGGTTGTTGGGTGATCAAAAACCATTGATATTTTTTTTTTCATTGATGTACAATGTAACAAGTATATATATTACGTCGACCCCAAGTAATTGGCATACAAGGAAGATGATGACCGTCTTAGTCATGATGATGACCATGATGACTCATTTGCTTTCTTATTGAATTAAAACTTACCACAAATAAGTAGTAGACAGCATTTTACTTTTTTCATAGAAAACTCATTAAGAAGGAATATTCTGAAAATTAGCCTCCTAATTTTACCAAATGTAGACAGTATAGAATATACAGAAGATGAATTTGTTCACCGTTCAGTAGAATGAAAATGATCAGATAAATATCATAATTTCTATGCGGACGAAGCCTCGGGCAAAGATAGTATTAATAATAAATCGGATAGAATAACAAGCACGCACCCAATCATCTCTTAACAAAGTCCACAAAGGCGTTTGTAAAATATAAATAATGCAAGATAACAAAAGACAGTGAATGTTGACTTTCAAATTGGCGTAAAGCGTAGCGTATAAGGGGAATAATGATCACGAGATTTTGAAGGACAAAAAAAAATTTAACGCTATTACAGCTAAAAACAGTCTCTATGATTAAATTGTATTACTGTTATATGTTAATCGTGAAATTTAAAGATCACTGTATCCCCAACGTTAATATATCTCATTAAATATTTGTATTTATTGTCTCTTTCGCAGCTCTGCAGTAAAGAGTTTATAAGAAAAATTGGCATGAAATAAATTTTGTATTTATAAAATAATATAGTCCAACGACAATGTTTTTTTTTGTTTTTTAGACTTATGATGGCAAACGAGTAAGCAGCATACCCGATGGTAAGTGAGTGTGACTACCGCTCATGGATCTTTGCAATACCAAGGGTATAGCTAGGCCGCTGCTTACCAATACAAACCCCAAACCCACGTAATTAGGCTTCCGGCTCTCTCGCTCACCGAAGGAAGCGCAATAGCATATTTTCAGTACTCAGACGTCGATATTCTGCGAGAGTGTGACTACCCCGGACGGACCGGCTCGCTGCCGTAGGCAGAACAATGTCAACGACCTACCAATAGAAGATTGGTATCTTATTGATATTTCACTGGAGCTATTCTGGAATTTATTATCTCATATAAACAATACATATCTTAAAGGAGTTTTTTAATTGCTTAATATCCCTATAAAAAGTTATGATAACAAGATTTTGTCTATCTCTATAGAGCAACAACGACTAACCAAGTACTGTGAGTTTTCTTTCCTATATTGAATATTTCTTTGTGCGTTCACGTATATTTGTTTTGAATGTACATGTAATTTGATAATAATATGTTTGTTAAGTCGGGCAATAATATACTTATATATATATATATATATATATATATATATATATATATATATATATATACATATATAATTTTTTTATTGTGGTAGGACCACGCTGTGGACAGTTCTCTGTCTACAGCCGCGGGCCGGTCCGTCCGGGGTAGTACCACACTCTCGCAGAAGATCGACGTCTGAGTAATAGCAATGTGCTATTGCGCTTCGTTTGGTGAGCGAGAGAGCCGGAAGCCTAACTGGGGTGGGTTCAGGGTTGTATTGGTAGGCAGCGGCCTAGCTATACCATTGGCAAAGGTCCATGGGCGGCAGCGACACTTACCATCAGGTGTGCTGTCTGCTCGTTTGCCGCCATAAGCAATAAAAAAAAAAAAAAAAAAAAAAAATATATGTAATAATATATATAATAATAATAATAAGTATTGCACGCCTCATATCGCGACATATGAAAATCAAGCACTTTTCAAACATAAAAATGATTGTAATTTTCTCACATTGCACTTATAGGATAATATTATAATATATATGTCAAGATAAAACATTCGTTTAAACGTATTTAATATTTTTAAAAGTATTTATTTTGTTTAAAGTAAGAAAATAGTTGATTAAAAAAAATATTCGAAGACGTCGGAGAAAATATTTTGTATCTGGCAGGATCACGACCGTAAAAATGAATGTATCGAAGTTTTTCTTTTATTAAAAGCTACATAATCGCAACGCACTGTTTCCTTTCGAAAATGGCTTGGTAATTCATTGTCGTTTAACTGCAATTAAGAAAAAACGAAACTGCTTAGTCTTTAGTGTATACCTTATGAAAATTGCGTTCATTTTTTGTTCGTCCATTCGGACAGGCAAAGGAAATAAATCCCATTCAGCCTATACAGCTATGTTTAGCTCTACGTTGAGAATGGCACGAAATTTCAAAAGTATTTCTTTTCTTTCATTACAAGTTTATATTTAGTACATTGCGATAAAAACACACAATTACACAAACACAAAAAAAAAACACATTATTGAATCTATTAGGCGCGTTTACTAAGATAATATTAAAGTTTCTTCATTATCTTCTCTCCAAGTCATTCTTATTTTCACACATTCAATTACTCCATCAATAGTTCTAGATTCACTTACGAGTATTAAGTATAATCTAATGAACACATTTTAATTGTCTTATATAATTACTTCTTTTTTCATTAGCAAATTACAACGAGAAGCTATAAAAATAATGATCTCTCTTAGATATTAAATAATAATCTAAGCGTTATACTTAAATTCGACTTAGCTTTTAATATGAAATTAATTTGAAATCTTCTAAGATTGTAGTGAAATTAATCTTAATACAACCTTTATATCTTATTATAATTTTAATATCGCGTGTATATTAAGAATACAATGTAACGGCAAAGTAACAACTGGCAGCTTACTTTGCCGTGAGAGACGTATACATCAGCTAGTAAAACAAGAAAGGAGAAAAGGCATTGGAATAAAGAATAGTGCGCAGAGAGAGAGAGAGAGGAATATAGATAATAATATATAAATATATTGTAAATTGTTAAGGAAATTATCGTAGTTCACCAGATGACCAAATGGGCTGTCACTAAAGCTATTTAGATTATTTCTTGTTTGTATTTCACTTCCATTATTTAATCATTACTTACGATACCCGCGGATAACTACACATTTATTTAGTACATCATCATCACAACATATTTATCCATCGCTCAATCTGTTTTAATTTGTTGGATTATTTGCTTATTTCTTTTTCAATATTGAAATATCCTTGAACAAGTTGTAAAACTAAGAGAAAACTACGTTATTGGTATTACTTATAGTAAGACTAAGCGCGACAAAATTTCATTTCTAATATAATGCCGAGTGACATTAAAAAAATACATACATACCATCACGCCATGTCCTTTACAGGGTAGGCAGAGAGAACAGAGTGCCAGAGAACTCTATCCTTGCATACCTCACTCGCTTCCTCAACATTCATAATTCTCTTCATACACGCTCGCCGGTTTCGGAGACTCTTGACTCCACCTTCCTTCAGTACGTGACCAATCTAGTCTAGGTAGGTTAGTCTTGGTCTGCCCCGGTACCTACATCCTTTCACTTTCGCATTGTATATCTTCTTAACCAGACGTTCGTTCGGCATTCTTTCCACATGTCTGAACCATCGGAGCATTCCCTTTCGTATCTTTACACCAATACTCTCTTTCATAACTACTCGCTCTCTTACGTCGTCGTTTCGAAATGGATCGATCAGCCTAATAAATTATAGACATTTATTTATTTCAAATTAAAAATGATCGTTATTATACTTTAATGCGTCTATCGATGGAATGGAATATGTTGCCAACGTCATAATTCTATGCTTGTGATTGACTTGCTATGTACAAAGTGCAGTACAAAGGTGTTGACATAACCCATGTATCGCTTGTTATTACTCTTGCAGTATTTTATCTGCTGGCGCCCCTTTTGCATCTAATACGAAAACCGTCAGTAAAGTAACAAATTGTATTATGATGCCATAATTACAAGATCATACATATTAGGTACTTCAAAAAAAATTGTAGTTTATAAAAAAATTAATTGAACACGGTTAATAATTAAGTATGAATACTTTCAATCAAACATTTTCTTCATTAGAATTCATGAACTTCCATGTAAAACAATTATAATAATGAAAATTTAAAGACTTATGTTGAAGTAAAGCTTTCAAACAACTCCAAAAGAAGATTTATATGACTTCAAACTTTCGCTAAATATCCTTTTGGTCCTACCCCGTCAGTCTAAACATTGTTAACGTTTACTAAATAATAACGATTATATTTATTCACGGGCTTATTGAATTAAACGTTTTAAGATAACTGATGCTCTTTGTTAAAATAAAAAAGGGTTGCCATCATTTAGTGTGACCGTAGAGTAAAATTTTATTGTAATTAATATTTTGGGACTAAACCTTCCATTTGTATAAGGTTATCGGGTTGTTAGTGTTGAGACTGCCGGTATATGTAAGATTTCGGTAAATATTAGGATCTTACCGATAAAATTGCCGGTCTGATATTTCAAATCAAAATATTTTTTTTGTTATATATTCTAATTTCAAAATGAATTTTATTTTAAAATATGATTTATTCTTTTTACAAAATCAGTTTTTTGTTGTTTTATTTACTCATTAGGATTGTTGCTTACTTATTCCGTCATCTTGATTACGTTGAATATTCGAAAAAATATGAAAAAGAAGGAGAGTTGAACGAATTTGGAACCGTATTGTTAATTAGGAAAAAATATATTCTGTTGACAATGGTAAGCCCTCGTAAAGTTTCTGAAATCCTGGTTTAATACCTAACCAATCCTATATCTAAAACAGTATTACTCACTGTTTGATGATCTATTGTTAGTCTGATTTATCACAATTTCTCAACTAACGGGATAAGCTTTACTGCACATATGTACTGTAGGTAACTGACAAAATGATATATAAGCTCGTAACTAAATTTGTTCAATCGCTCGTCATCTACGCGACAACGTGCATACTCATAACATATAACAGACAGCATTCTTGGTACAAGAGCTCTCAGTGAAAGCAACAAGAACTTTGGCTAAAACTATTGCGTCACTCGCTATAATCACCAAAATTAGCCCCCATAAAGATACCACGATGGTTGTAAAAAATGTCCTTCAAAAATATGCCTAGCGTTCAGATGACTCAAAATGATTAATAACCCTCAAATAGTAAACTATTACGTTAATTTTTAAGTACTTGATTGGTTCGGATGAGTTCTCAGTCTAAATGCCCAATGACTAGGGAACTAATGAAAAAATGTTTACCTAATTCTTCAATTAACTACCGGCGCTTTTGAAAATAAGCATTCATTGCTTGGATGATTATATTCATTCAGGCAATGATTAATAGAAATAACAGATTGCAAAAATAATTGAATTAATTTCTTACGAAACGGGCATAAGATAGGTGAATTTCTTATATTATGAAGATTTACTAGTAATATATAGAAATCTAAAATATCCGCAAGGTATATGTCAAAATAGGGAACAAAAGATTGCACTAGAGACAATTAAAAAACATTTTCTTTGCTCTTCCTACTGAAGTGAAATATTTTCGTACAAGAGAATTTTAAATATTCAGAAACAAAACAAGCTCGACGTAGAATATGAAAATAATTAAGCGAGGCATTGCGATTCTCGCAAACGTTAAAAGTTTACTGAAGAAGAACATAATTCTTAAAAAGAAATAAACGATTTGCAGTAGGTACAATAAAAAAATAAAATGATTTCGCAGTCTGAATGTACCAATGTGATATTATTTATTTATGTTTACATATTTTTAATGAATTTAGTTATTATTTATTATGAAATATTTATTTTAAAGAATTTATATTTAAGTAAAAAAGCTTCAAGTAAAAGATGTAATTCATGTATATGAAGTACATCATTAATTATTAATTAATTAAAGATCTTTAATTTAAAACTATGAAATATTAGAATTAGAACCAGACAATTTACAGTAATTAATTTTTAAAGGAAATTGACATAATAAATTAAAGTTTAAATATATGCGGTTTTTGTGTTGGTGAATGGGTTCAGAATCAGTTCAAATCATCATCATCACAGCCCATATATGTCCCACTGTTGGGCTCGGGCCTTCTCCGTAAAGGGAGGGCAATTAACCTACTATAACACGCTGGTCAGACGTGTTGGTGAAGGGTTTTGTTTCGAGTTTTCTTTCTCTTGCATACATACATACATACATATCATCACGCCATGTCCCTTGCAGGGTAGGCAGAGAGAACAGAGTGCCAGAGAACTCTATCTCTGCATACTTCACTCGCTTCCTCAACATTCATAATTCTCTTCATACACGCTCACCGGTTTCGGAGACTCTTGACTCCACCTTCCTTCAGTACCTGACCGATCTGGTCTAGGTAGGTTAGTCTCGGTCTCCCTCGGTACCTACATCCTTCCCCTTTCGCATTGTATATCTTCTTAACCAGACGTTCGTTCGGCATTCTTTCCACATGTCCGAACCATCGGAGCATTCCCTTTCGCATCTTTACACCAATACTCTCTTTCATACCTACTCGCTCTCTTACGTCGTCGTTACGAATGCGGTCGGTCAGCCTAACTCCACAGATTTTCCGAAGAGATCGCATTTCTCTTGCATTGACGTTATATGCGTTTTATTTCCCTTAATCGTCTCTTACGATCACCTACGGGTAAGATAGGGGGTGGTGAATCGTATTCTTACTCCGTCACGACACGGATATGGATATGGTTCAGAATACTAGATATTATTCTTTGGCACTTCAGATTTTATCTCACCAATATCGTATTTAGACAATCATTTTCCCCTTTAGTAACATTTTAATAATAACAATTATGTAATAATTTATAACAATTATGTAAATTAACAATCATTTTAATATTAAGTTTAAACTAGATTACGTCATTGTTTTGTAAATGTACTTGACTTTCGTTTCAAATCAGTCACTTGGTCTAAGTTCTCCACTGTTCAAACATTTAACGAGGGAAAGGCTAAAACATAATTGTATTTGTTAAATCTTTATTGTTCGTTTAAAGTAGGGTTTATTGTGTTGATTTCTTTTAATGTGTTGATAAATGTTAATGGAGATCTGGAATAATCACTATACCATCATAAATTCGTAAAGAATTCTTAGTTGTCTATGCTTAGCCATCTTATAACCATTTGTTATACTATTAATGGAAGGTTACTATAATTATTTTCTATAAATTATTTTCTAAAATCAACCTAATGTTATCTATTTTGCAATATTAATAATCAAAACCTACAAAATGATAAAATCCCATAAAAAGTAACCGCCTTTCATATCTTTAGCGTTCGCATATCAGAAATTCTTGTCGCAGACCCCTTTGCCCGAAAAAAGGCGGCGACAAAATTCCATTGGTTATGTAGTCATTAAATAAGACATGGCTGTATGGGCTTTGATCCCTTTGCCTGTGTTGAAATAAATACCTACTTATTATTTTTCGTTTGTAATATGCACCACGAGTTCTACTCTTCCACCTTTACTCGACTACTACCACCACTGCTTATTAGTCCGGTCAATTTAGACATTCGAAGTTACATAAATTCCCACCAAGCTGAAAATCGGTAAGATTGTTTAAAATATCATTAAAAACAAAATTTGAAAGTGCCCCATCTTTCCCCTGTAAGGAAAAAATTTTATTCAAGGTCAAAGGTGAAAAAAAATGAGTTTTTCGCGATTTTCAGAAAAACGGTAAGTTTTATCATAAAAATACCTCAGACAAAAATTGTAGATCATAAAATTATCTACAAAAAATTTATTAATACTTTTTTTTCTACGAGCCACCGTTTTTGAGATATAACGATTCAAAAAGTTGTAAAAGTAGTAATCGTCAAAATATGCACACGTTTCCTCGCCACCTATGAGGTAGTGTACTTAGCGCGTTTTTTTAACGTGGTTTCCCCAGTAGGCTTATTCCACGGATCAGTTTTGATCCTGTTTAATTTGAAAGTATTGAAAAATAATGGATATTAGCAGAGATTGAAAAGATAAAAGCAATTTAAGTTAAAAAAAGTACATACATACATACATATCATCACGCCATATCCCTTGCATGGTAGGCAGAGAGAACAGAGTGCCACTCAAAGATTCTTGATTCTAGAACTTCAGATTCAAAGAAGAGACATAGTCCAGCCACGCTTTCTTCTTTTGCTCTACGGAAGCTGCCACTTCCGCATCCCACCATGCATTCGTTTTTCTATGCTTTTTTCAACTTCCACATACTTCTTTCGCTGTATCTACCACACTCTCTTTCAATACTCTCCAGCATTCTTCAATGTCCGATTGCGGCTGGCTTGCCATCGTCAGCCATTCTCGGACACCCTCTGCATACTTTTCTCTTACACACTCTTCTTGCAACCTTTCAACCTTTATTCTTTCAAGCCCTCCGAAGTGGACACGCTATCGCCAGTGCCTCCACTTTCTGAACAGACCACTAAATCTTGCAATAACGAGATAGCGGTCCGTATCGACTGTGGGGTCCCTGTAGGCTCTTGCGTCCAATATTTTGCTTCGGCAACGACTGTCTACCAAAATTAAATCTATTATACTTTTCTGTTCATTCCTTCTCCATGTATACATATGGATGTCCTTATGTTCGAAAAATGTGTTTGACACAATAAGGTTTCTCTCCATGCATACATCCGCTATGAGCCTACCTGCGTCGTTCACTCTCTTATCACCAAATGGACCAAGTACGTCCTCATAGTCGGGACGCTTGGTCCCCACCCATCCGTTCAAATCTCCGCATACAATCACGCGTTCACTGGTTTCTGCCATATCCAGAACTTTCCTAACATTATCCCAAAACTTCTCTAGGTCTGATGCCACCGAGGATCCTACGGGAGCATATGCTACAACCATGAATACCTTTGTGACACCAAGTTTTATACGGACCCAATGAAGTCTGGGATCATACATTCCGTAATCCTTCACACCTGAGGCCAAGCGAGAGGACAACAGCACTCCTAGCCCCATGCTGGCTCGATCGCTCTATGGTACACCAGACCACAGAGCCATCCCGCCACCAGGAAGGTATAAGAGGTATAAGACATAAGATAAGTATAAGGTATAAGACCCTAGCAACGCACACAATTGAACAGGGACAGATGTTTTCTCAAGGTTACAATGGCGTATAAATTATGGGACTGGGTTTCATTTTACTTGATATTCTTATAGTTATAACTTATGTATATTTTATATATAGCAGTGTAAGTTACAATGACCGATAGAAAAATATTTTAACATATATTATAACTATAGAGATGTTATATACGTGGCGTACTCATGCATATTATGACGATTACAACTTTTACAACTTTTTGAATCGTTATATCTCAAAAACGGTGGCTCGTAGAAAAAAAAGTATTTTTAAATTTTTTGTAGATAATTTTATGATCTATAATTTTTGTTTGAGGTATTTTTATGATAAAAATTTCCGTTTTGCTGAAAATCGTGAAAAACTCATTTTTTGACCTTTGACCTTGAATATTTTTTTTTCCTTACAGGGGAAAGATGGGGAAATTTCAAATTTTGTTTTTAATGATATTTTAAACAATCTTACCGATTTTCAGCTTGGTGGGAATTTAGGTAACTTTACTCTTATTTTTTGGTCTAATTTGGCCGGACTATATACCTAACAAAAGCGCGAGCAGTCGTAATTTCCAACTACATGACTTTAAAAGATAAAGAACTTAAATGAGGTAAAGGCATCTTTCGTAATATACTAGTTCAATGGTTTTAAAATTTACAAGTTTTTAGAAAAGTAGGCAGTTATTTCAACATATTAGTGGTAGTATTGAGCTTAATTTTATAATTTCAGCATTACCTACATTTACAATATGAAAATAATTATAGTAAAATATTAAAAATTAATACCCGCAGCAATTTTATGTCCCTTCCATTAAACGCGTGATGAGAAAATTAAACCAACAAAGCCATTATCACAGGCAATGCAAATCATGCCTACAAAAAATCTAATATATAAAACAAAGTCGTGTTAGTTACACCACTTCTGCCATGACTCACCCCAACCAGCTAGTGGTTGGGGCGGCTTCCTACACGCCCTCCCGCATTTCTAAAATCAGACATCTGCGGCACGTGATCGACGAATGCGACGACGACATCACACTCGCTCTACTATAGTAAGAGCATACACGGCCCGCGAGACCATAACACAAACATATCGTTTGTGTTATGGTCATCACTCTAAACGTTCATTTGTTCATGGTATAAAAAAATAACTGACAGCTCGCGTGATGTTGTCTATGGTTTGTTTTAAAATACCACAAAACGTTGAAATTAAAGTTGACTCGTCGATGTGTTTGTCTATGGGTTGAGAGCCCTCAGCGCTCACCCACAGTCCGGGTAAAGTTGTCATAGCCATCTGAGGCTAACAACTAAGTCACACAAAAAAAAAATACGATGTGTTTGTGAGTGCGAGTTGCGAGTGGTACGTGTTTTATTATATTAAATCTTATTGTGTTGAAATTATTATTAACAATGCTGGTCAAACCAAGATCTAATCTTTCCCGACAAAGCCGTAATGAAATCAGGTTTCGAAACATCGCGAATGAAAGTACTGAAGAAGAACAAGATAATGCATGTGAAGAGCGCCGCGATAGTATGGCCCGACTTTGTGCTCCTTAATCACAAGAAACAAGAAAAGTGAGGCAGCCCCTGAAACAGCTCTGTTGACAATGCGAAATCGTCGAGCAAATCTCAGAAATCAACAACTAGATAATTTTCGACGCGCAAAAAGATATATTCTTCCACCTGATGACAAAAGGAAAAATATCATGTATCACAAGATGCTTCTTTGTCTTGCTGGCATGTCATTAAAATACTTGAATCTTAAAATTTATGTATTATTTATATTTATTATCATAACAAAAAAAAATCCCTTAATCATTTTGATTTAATCTAAATTTGCTCAATCATTGACTATTAGGCGGAACGAAGTTTTCCGGATTGGTAAGTAATTAAATGAATATAAAAAAATTGTATTATTATGATGTGGTGACGCGTTAAAATTACATGGTAACACCATCCTTTCGTTCCAGAGCCATGACAATCGGCTCCGGGATCACCAGAAAAATGAGCAATAGATTGTTTGAATATATTATATATCCATAGTAAATTGGATATAGCCATCGTAGCCTAGATAAACACGCTGCATTAGACAGGCTTCATTGCTCAACTAACCAATAAAAGTTGAAGAAGAAAGGTTCTGTGTGGTGATTATCATTGAACGATACAATTCAGGAACGTCTCCCAATAGGTAGACTGACGCCATTAGGCAACCCTTAAATGCAGGCGGCAGGATCAAAACCACAATATTGCTGTAACTACTGTTTTCTTATGAGAAGGCCCATGGTCAGCAGTGGACAGTCAGAGAATGATAAAAAAGAGAGAAATCATACCATATTTATTATATAAAACATTAATATCTGAAACATTAGATATTTACATCTGTCAAAACGAAAAAAGGACTTTTAACGTTTTAAGGACCCAACAATCAATCATCAATATACCCCACATTCTGTTAAGTACTATATACAAGTTAATTGCCAACCTGAGAACCCATCGTAATAATTGTGTCTATTGTTATAATTTTTACGCTCTCAATTCACATTAGACGGATGCTCATTATTCATTTATGCAAATCAACAACAACAAAGCAAAATAAATAGCGAGTATTCTAACGAAATGTCATAGCGGATGTACTCGCGACTTCTCGGCGGTTCCTGACGCTTTTGCCTCCCGTTTCCGTTGCGTTGTGTAGGTCCCTGACACACCCGGCTGTGCTTTTACTTCGTATTTTGTAATATCTTGAAACATCGTTTAACCACCCGCACGGCAAATTTATTATTGAGGGTTTTTTAAATAAGACGCCTCGCAATTTGGAATAAATACTTGTTTGTTTATTTTATAAACATATAATTAAAGATAACCCGCGTGGGATGAAATATGAATAGAATTGTCGCCACCGCTTTCCCGTGGGATTCGTTAATGATGGTTAGTGGTCTCACCAGTAGAGCATGCAGCAGCGCTATCGTAGAAAGCGAACATCAATCACCTCACTGTTATTATCACCAACCCGTGTTATTAACATAATGTGATCAGATATCCCGTTTCAAACGGGACTGTCCCTTTTTATAATAACGTGTCCCGGTGTCCCCGAAACGTACTCTGGGGTGCAAAATTGGCCCGTTTTCGGCAATCGTGCAAAAATTTGAGAAGTCGAGCCAGCCGGCCGGACCCGGTCGGTGCACGAGAGCGTCGTCGGTCGACGCGAAGATAGGTGAGATTGCCCGAACGTGGCCTAGACATCATCGCCTGCGCTTTGTTGACTATTTGTTTGACTGATTTTTCATTTGCTTATTTCTCGCTATTTGTTTTGTTAAGAGTATTTTCTATGAGGACCTTTTCTTCTCCAACGACTGTTGGTTCGACGAACAATGTGGCTTGCCCAATACCACTTTAACGTGCTAATTCTTCGGGCTATGTCGGTTACACCCGTTTTCTACGGACATGAAGACATGTTCCAGCGCAGTGGTGAACAGTTTCGGAGAGATAACATCTCCCTATCTCACATATTTCTGCAATTGGATCGATTTCGTCTCTTGTTCCAGATGTGGACCTACATAGTAGAGTTTTTATACAAACACTGCAGAACTTCGATATATGTATAGTCAATTTGGCACTGCTGAAGGAAATGCAGCACAGCCCAGGTTTTAACAGAATCAAAGACTATTTTATAGTCCACAAATGCTAGACACAAAAGCCTTCTCTCTATACGCCTCGGTTTTCTATATAATATGGTGTAGCGCATGAATATGGTCTGTGTACTATATCTTTATTTCTTCTATTATCTTTTCGAAAACTGCCCTGTTCTGGCGGCTGAGAGTCATAGAGTTTGCACGCGCGTCGGTTCGTAATGACTCTTGAGAACAATTTGTACACGTAGATCAGGAGTGAGATGGGTCTGTAATTCTTCAAGGGTCGAAGTTTGTCTATGTAAAAGTCTCAAAATCAGTATTTTTTTAAAGGTGATAAAATAATTTTATTGTTTTTAAACTTTAACACAACTTTATTGAACCTTTTTACAGTACAAAAGTAAATTTCTTTTATTTTTTCTTTCAAAATGGCGCCTCAGGATATTTATCGTCTGTCTCCGCCTCGAGATCCTAAACCGCTCTACTTATCACTCATCAAACATTGTTCGAAAGCAAAAAAAAATAAAGTGTTTTCTTTTTAAGACATATATTAATATGTCTTTCCATTAGGAAAGAATAAATATACCTATATCATAAAAAAGTATAAAATTCAATATAAAATAAGTCTTTAAAAAAAGTCGGATTTGAGGCCTATTTTTTGAGGCCAAAAAAAGTATTTTATCAGCGCGAAATATCTGAAATTTTATTCTATAGTAATGTAGAGAAATGCTTCGCCAAGTTTCAGACAAATCGGTCAATAACTTTTTGAGTTACAACACGAGCAGAGTTTAAAAATAAAGTTTCGAGATAATCGCATTTAAAGTTTTAGTACAGGAAAATAACCAGTTTTAATTACTTACCGATTAATTTCCAAACCCAGATCTATGCAATAGTCCTTCCTCTACTTCATAAAGCTTCGAAATCGACTGAACACTACGATTCTCCGGCTAAACTATATTTACATACTTACTATAAATATAATAGTATTTCTAGTTGTGAGGCAAGAGAAATATTTTAAGTTATTAGAATGGAAGGGACTCTTTTACCTGAAGGGCCCCCACTAGCTAGCCAGCTAGTACTTACTCGCTACTCAGCGCTTAATCGACTATATTTTCAGAATATTGAAAAAGCGACTTTTTGAAATTTCTACATGGTCTTCCCCCTTAAGAGCGTTTTATAGCCCTTTTTGAAAATCAGCACCACCATTCTCCTGGTCTGTGACTCTGGAACGTTTGAACACCGAGAATAAGAAGTGGTTAAGACGACATTCCATGCCAGTGTCGGGGTTCGATTCCCATGCAGGACAATACTTTGTGCGATCCACAAAGAGTTGCTCTGGATGTTATTTGTCTGCGTTAATTGCATGTTTGTAAAGACCCCCGCAATACAAAGATTATTGTCTTAGAGCAGGGTAGAATGAAAAGAAGAAAAAAGAGTGTAGGCTTCATCAAGTGAGACCATTCAACTTTTGTACGAAGATTCAAGGTGCCGTATCATCCGGTGATCACTCCCATTTTAATACTGCCGATCATAGAGATATCATTAAGTATATGTCATTTGGCCGTCAAGATGAAGTCTATCTCATTTTTAGTTGAACCATTAAGGCTAACCCAGCTCCACTTCCTATGTGGCCGTTCCTTGAAAAAGAAATTCATCGTAAAGAGTTTTGGCTCTACTCTCAGCTTATCATGTGTCCTTTTAGTTTTGCGTTGAAGTCTCCCATAACTACCATGAAATTGGTTATGTCCTCGTATAAAGACTCCATACGACGTCAAAGTATGTCGAGGTCGATGCTTAAGCCTGTATGATCTTCAACAGTTCAAAAAATGTTGCCTGTTCATTACCCTCCAATTGTATATCCAAAATCTGTATAAAATGTAAACATTGTCGGATAGATGACACACGTCTCCTTTGAAGACGAAAATATAATACGAGCCGGAAATTGAATTTCATACGACAGCTCACGCTGGTGTGTAAGTGGTAGCACAATTGTAATGGATTTCCTATTAGAACCATGGTGTGGTTTCGAGTCCCACGTTGTGACATTAATTTTTCGCTGGTAATTAAGTTTTTGTATGCCTAAATGTAATTCTAAATTAATTTTATCACTAGATAAATCTTTATTTATGATCTACAAACTGTAGAAATTAATCGTGGTGATAATTGATGAGTAGTTGACATTTAAGATATTTAGGTAATTTATGAAAACTACTAGATAGTACTACTAATTAGTTGTAACCCCAATTATACACTATCGCACTGCCTAAAAATATATTGTGGACAGACTAGTGACACTTTATATGTGCGTAATAAAAAAATATATAAAATCGAATAAAAAATTATACAGCAGTCAAGTTAATTAGATTTATATACCCAGAAATAAACAACAAATAGATAGTTCAAATTAATAAATAATACCACCAGCTCATCATGACTAGTCCAATTGCAAAGTTAATTGACATTTTGTAAAGAAAAGCCTTACCCAACAGGGACACAACAGGAACGAAACAACAGAACGCAACAAGTTAATAATAATCTAAACTAAATGTAAGCTATTAAAATAAACGCAAACTCTACTTCTTTAAACTAATCATACATTTGTAATATATGTTTATTTTATTACCTATAATATTTTATACTTCTTTAACCTCTTTTTTTTGGGTTGGGTTACGTTCGGCGCGTGTAGGTATTAGTGGGTATTTCAGTCATGCGGCGAGCGGTGAATCCCACAGAAATCCCTCCGTCTGACACAGGTGGGGGATAGTTCCTAAATGACGTGAAAAAAAGGAGGGTTGACGGCTGGCAGACGACTGGTTATAAAACTTTTACAATATGTACTATGAAAGAAGAGTAGGTACTACATATTGTATCGACCCCAAGTAATTGGGATAAGAGTAGGAGAATGATGATAATGATTATAGTAGGTTGATACGTGTAGGTACCTACCAACCTACTATGTTTATAGTTACGTAAACAATAATTATGAAAATCGTTTTGTGTATAGGTACCTACCTACTGTAGGATGCCAACGAATTATCCATGAAAATTATATTATACAAAATTCCTTCTATTGCCATCTATTTCTAGATATAGTACCTACCTACTATTATTGGGACAAAATTTCGTTAACAAATTTTAATCAACAAATACGTACCTACCCATAATACCTACGTGACTGATTTTTATAGCACAATGGTCATCCGTACTACCTATACGCCAAGAAAAATAATATTAAACCATCCGTAGTATGCACCAGAAAAAGAGTCTCATTATGTGTTAATATGACAAAAATATAGGTATTAGGTCATCGATATATATGTACCACGTACTAGATTTCGCGTTCCGAACACTTGCTTTGTTCGACTAAGCTGTACTGCAATCCGTACACCTTACTTTAGTGTGACTGCGACCATCATGGACTGTGGGTGTATACAGAGCAGCGTTGTTAATACGATAATTCGAATAATACCAATCAAAATTTGCACATGTGGATATGAATAAAAATTCTTTATTTAACTAAGTAAAATGTTTTGTTGTTAAAGTGTACAAATAGGTAATAATATCGAATTAGCACAATAAAAAAAAATATTCTTCATTTAAATGTCACACCATCTTTGATAATAGACTAAAGCCCACAGATGTTCAATTACACTGGTTGGAGGTAAAAATGTGTGACTATACACAGACTTGACGTAGTGTCTAGAAAGTATTTTTATTATTTATATTCTTTTTTCCTTTAGTTTACGTTATCAGTTATATAATACTTATTTGTCAAAGATCAAACAGGTTGGTATAGGGTTCTGTTTCGAGTTTTCCTTCTCTTGATAGATGTTATATGTATATTATATCGTTTAGTCGCCTTTTACGATATCCACGACCAAGACAGGTAGTGATGAATTGTATTCTTATTCACACGGATATTCAAAACTATTGTCGTATGTTAAAGCAAAGTTTATATAAACATATATAGTTCATTTTCTTTTATAATTTACTATTATTTTTATTTATTTAACTACTTAATAATACTCTTTGAAATAGAGTATGCTGTATGAGTTCTAATGAATCTTTGTAGTATGGAGGGTAAAAACTAAGGAGGACCATCTCAGTGTATTAAGAAGTGTCCATTGAACGGGAGCAAATTAAGGTGGCGCTATAGTAGCAAGTGGAAGAATTTTAAAAAGAGCGCCACAAATTTCATGGGTTCATAGGTTATTATTTATCAAATCACAGTTGACTACGTAACTCAGCACACTTCACTCTGCTTATTACTGCTACATTCATATCATTTCCACTTGCTACACTAGCGCTATTTCGGTGAGTGTTCGAACAATAATTTGCTGTTTACAAGTGGACACTTTTTGGACTAATCCCCCATGCAAGATGGTTCTCCTTAGTTTTTACCCTCCATACTTTGTAAGTACAAAAACTGTGTCACTTCTGCGGTGTAAAGTCTATAGTACCACGCTTTGTTACATAACGTTGAACGAAACGCGTAAGTGCGCATGAAATGCTTACATCTTACGACGTTTTGGTCGCGAGAAAATTACAACTATAAAGTGATCTAGCGCTGTGTGCTTCAATGTTCGCGTTAGATTACCTATTTATTCTTTTAGCGCTGCAGCGGACTTTAGTTTAACTATTACCAAAATGGAACAAAATATTTATTAGGGATAGCTTCTCTATACATATAACTCTATGTATTAGGTAGACAAAAAGAATTAAAAAGAAAGAATGTTCTAAGTATCCAATCTAGGTAAATATTCTTATTTAAATACCTACAAACAATCAACAAGAAATCCAAACTATAATCTAAAGCAACTGAACAAGTTTAAAGTTCTCATTCTTATAATAAAAAAGAAAAACAATTTAATAGATAGATAATCCTCACTGATTTAAAATCTCTTAGAAATACCTAGTAAATATTAACTCTAATATAAGAAGTTATAAAGTTACAGCAACTAAAATTTAAAGAAATAATTAACTCGTGGTAGTGTGTCAAGTCAAGCAAAGAGAACTGGCGAGTCGCAAATGTATTTTATACGAACCATTACGATCCACTTTTGACACGTTCATAACTCAAAACCTATCCGAAATAAACACACCAAATTAGAATGGAATATGTAGGTATTAAGATCCGTTATATTTTGCACCCTAAATTTTATAAACACAGTTCAAACGGTTACTTAGATATTAACCAAAACCCAAATCCAAAAACCGTCATTTTTATTTATTTACATAAAAACTATAACTTATATAATATATAAGTTATAGTTTCCAGTTTTTTTTTTTCGTGTGATGACGGTGTAAGAATACTATTCACCAGGGCCGGCTTTACCTATAGTGCAGAGGGCGCGGTGCACCCGGGCGCCGGGTGTTAGGGCGCGCCGAGAGCCGCTTGTAACCATCAACCATATTCTATTTTGTTCACCCACTTTGGTAGAAGAGGGCGCCAGGTTATTGATTGCACCCGGGCGATACATGTGCTTGAGCCGCGCCTGCTATTCACCATCCTCTATCTTACCCGTGGGTGATCGTACGAGACGACTATAGGATATAAAACGCATATAACATCTATGCAAGAGAAGGAAAACTCGAAACAAAACCCTATACCAACACGTGACCAGCGTGGTATAGTAGGTCAATTATCCTCCCATTATGGAGTAGGCTCGAGCCCAACAGTGGGACACATATGAGCTGAGATGATGATGATAGTTTTTATATAAACAAATGCTATATTATAGCAAAGTACCTAATATAGTGGTAAACAAACGTATGTGAAAACTAGCCAAGTCAAATATCGAGGTTCAATAGATCGTTATTAGGTTAGTTGGTTATTAGGTTTAGGTAAATAATTCGACAATAAGAATTTAAAAAGAATAATAAATAAAACATTTTTGTTGTAGAAAAATAAACATATTGTATTTTAAAATTACCTAAGAATGTTATGTTATTTTAATAGATTTTCAAGATTGTCCATAGAACTAGGCACCCATTTTCACATGTTTTGATGAGCTTGAGATTTTACTCCTTACTCAATTGAATTAAGAACTAACTTCTATAATGAAACTGTCACTATCCCTCTTCTTACCCGTGGAAGTGGTAAAAACCAGCTGCAGGATCGATAAGGCACAAAGGACAGCTATTATGGCGTCATTCACTCTTGCAGTTTTGTGTACACTGTGCAGTAGAGTATGTCGATAGGCTAACAGATGAAATAAACTTTTCTGATCTTTGTCAGTACTTCTTCATTCACACCACAGCACTATCTTATAACATTATTCCTAATTTCATCCTTCAGATTACAGATTAACAAAAAACAAATATTAATTTATGTCCAAAATCTGGATGCCGAAACCTAGCTCAGCATTTTTGTTTTTAATGTTTGTTTAATTGTTTTTAATGATAAAAAAACACCCAGGTAACTATACTTGGGTGTTTTTTTATCTCAGTCACTGCATAGATTTAAATTTACTCAATTTCAGGCATAATTTTCTATTTAGAGAAGCAGCTGATTTCAAGCGCTATTCATTGTAAACTAGAATATAGTTTGTTTTAACCAAGCAATAGGAAAAGGATTTGTTATGAAATGAATGTACACGACATAGAGACTAAGGTCCTTTATTTCCATGTACTTACACAACTTACTCTGAAGTATCACATGAATTTATAAGTAAAATAAGTTGGGATACCTAAATATAAGGAAGATAAATATTTAAGATAGCTAACTTGTAAGTTTTATCCTACTAACTTGTACACCGAAACATAACTTTTATGAGATTTAATAAATGCCACGTTGTAATAACATCTACAACAAATTTTATCTATCAGATTCTAATAAAAAGAAATTATAAATTATAAAATTTAAAACTGGATAGAAATCTGTCTTTGGAGAGAATGTGTTACATAAAAATAAAATAGCTACATTGCAGAATTGTAATATTTTGTCTAATTTGATATGCAATTTTCTACTGTTTATAGTCGGCAATAAGTCGGTACATTAAACATCAAAATTCAATATTACAAGGACAATAAACCTACAATCTAATTATAATGTCCGACTCTATATTAATCAAAACAATTAAATTCCAAATAGTAATTAACATAATGAGATCTTACATTTTATGCCAAATAAGCAGTGCAGCATGCGTGAATTTCAAATATATACTAAAAATGTTCAGACAATTGATTAGATCTTGATAAGCTGACGTCAGCTGCACTGCGTGGCTACAACACTAATGTTTATAAAATATTAATAAAACGCCTTGACAACAATAGTAACCTATGTAATACTTAAATTTAAGACCAATGTATTATAGCCACAAGTAACTAAGAACATTTGAATTCTATTTATGAAATTTTGGTTTGTAACCAAAAATAATCGAAATTAAACGCGCTTAATATGTATATATATATATATATATATATATATATATATATATATATATATATATATATATATATATATAATATATATATATACAACAAAATGTATTTACAATTGGTATATATATATATAACATGATTGGAATTCAGTCTCACAGAAATAAATAATGTTATATTTATTGTATTTTTACCAGACATTCCATTATTAGGTAATTAAAAAAACTTGTGGCTACATAATGTATTAAAATTTGATTGTCATTAAATATTAATCGAAGTCAACATCATAATATTAGGTTCCCGACACTAAAAAACAATGCCAAAAACTAACATTTACTTACATTATACCACTTAGTATCTAGGAATCAATATTATAGAAACACATAATTTTGAATTCCATTATTGAATGAAACCTATACATTTAATTTTAGAATTTATATACAATTCATAAAACTGTTTAGAGGTACGGAAAATTTCATAGTAATACAATTTCAACACCATCACAATCGTTTTACATTTTAAATGTTTCGTGAACCTTTGGAACTAATTTATACAATATACACTACACCTTGGTTGCTTTCCATTTACAACACAGAGGGACTCTGCGGTACATTGTGAAACACTGCCAAACACTGTGTAAAAGAAACGGCTAGCTGTTTCATTTAAACTTTTACACAGTTTTGGCACTGTTTCACAATGTACCGCAGAGTCCCTCTGTGTTAACTAAATGCAAAGCAAACCTTACGTTTAACAACCCACGATATATCTATTTGTGTTGTTGCCATTACCTATATATACATAGATCATTTTAAATAAAAAATATTGTTTTACTGTCACTACATATGTTAGACGAAGTGAATGAAAACGTTATTATGTTCGTTTTAAAGGAATATTAAAAGTTGTAACATTAAGTCTCACAAATATTTGGAATTTTTAATAACTGGCATTTTTAATGAATCAATATGTAGACGGTATTCATAAAAACACTAAAAAAATAATGATCGTATTTAAAGAAGTCAAGATTATCTAATGTTTCGTATCCATAGTATTGTTTTTTTAATTAAAGTAACCTAAGTTACTCCTTATCGTAAACTATTTAACACCTGATCTATCGGTCCTGTCATAACTAGTATATATGACTGCGTATCAGAAATTAATCGACACAAACAGACAGACATACAGAAAGACCTAAACAGATCCGTTTCAGAGATTAATTATAACCAACATATAAAAAGACCAACACAGAAATAAAAAATTAAAAAACATTATTAATTTTTATAATTACAAAAATTCGTATGCATTTAGAACTGCTATTTTAAAATTGCATTGCCTTGCATTGCCTTGGAATTTAGTATGAATTTGGGTTATTTCTTAATTAATAAACTAAAAATGCTATTACAAGTGATAAAAATTCTAATGTTATAATTTTTGAATGCTCTGATTTGATATTTAACCCTTTCATCACATATTGCTACTTAAAAATTTTAAAACAGCTTTCTTTCATATTTCATTTTTTTTAAGGGAGAAAAGTAAGATTTAATTTTGTTTAATAAATTATGTTGTAAGTTAAGGTGGAAAAGTAGACGAGTAAACGAAATTATGGCTTGAAGATTTTACAACCGATACTAATACCTGCGCAACACAGTTTCTATATTATTCACCACTCTGAGGCAGTAAATAAGCGATGTACGGTTAAATGCAAACTGGTATTTGATAAAAAAATAAATATATTTTATTAAAACCTCGATAAAATGCATGAAGCAACACAGATACTTAAGATTTCTATAGACTTTATTATGAACTCTTTTGGATATAAATTGCTAAAATCACCAACCACACTATTACAGACTGCAAATAAAATATTTCGCATATAATGCTGATTGAAATGCAAATAAATATCAGTAAAAGATTATAATGTTTTCTAACGACACACATGAACGACATAAATAATATTTCTTAATGATCCGTCAACAATATCACTTTAGTGTTAAAATATGACAATAATGACTACAAACATTTAATAACATTTTGTGAAATATGTTATTTAATCTTAATTTAACTTGTCTTAACATCGAGTGACTTGTATTATTAATATTACATAATATTAAACGCGATGAAACTAAAACAAGTCTAACTCACAGTTACCAAAAAAATACATCACATAAAATTATTTTACAATAATATTTAATTATTGTATTGATTGTAGTTTCAACTAGATAATCTTAATTCTTTAATTTATTTTAATAATTGAAGTGCATTATGATACCGCATTACTTAAAAAATACACATAATTATTACAGTTCGAACGGCTCAATATTTTATCTATAAAACAAGTTATTTTTTGGCTTTTTGTTAAACATACTAATCTTAGGAATAAAAGGCTATTCACAATTATATCATAATATTATTCCTAAACATAGTCGAAAATTTACAACATCGTCAATATCTATCTAACGTTAACCTCATAATTATGCTCAAAATCACTATCGTATGTCCATTACTAACATTTAAAACCTACTTTGTGATTATACAAAAGACTTACATCAAACATTTCATAGTAAACTAGTACTCATCAACTAAAAGTAAAAATCGTTGGTTAAACGCTCCATATTTAAGATGCAAAAAGCACGTCTGCATTATAAAAGTTGAAAATAAATAAAGTTAAAAATAAGTAAAATGAAATATGGTACATAGTTATAACATCGTCAAGAAAAAGCGAATATAAATAAAAATTTTACACGTCAATATTGGTTGTGTTTGTGAAATTCTGAAGTTCCAACATGTGATAAATAATAATTATTTACAAAATTAAATTAAATATGTGATATAAGATCGAAAATTTAATATCTTTTTATTATACTTTAATCCCATTATGGTGATTAAGTTTTTTGCAAGCGTACGTGATGTCAATGTAAGGTTGATTTATTGCACCTCTGGATGTCTCTTCATCATTCTCGTTGCATTCATTCGAACAGTGTACGGAGAATATTTTTCTGGACAGTAACTCGTTTGAAGATAATAAATAGTAAGAGGAATAGACATGACATAGAATTTTTGGAGTATCCAAAGATTTATGACGTATTGGTCTTTCATAAGCTCCATTGTATAGAAAGAATTGTTTAATGAATCCATAAATTAAATGTTTCATTTATTAAATAATAAACGCCTCTCTCGAGAGAGAGAGATCAGCAGTTGCAAATCGATAATTTTATCGATTAAAAAAAATTACATTATTACAAATAACTCAAGAAAAATCCACTATTCTAATTACGGTTAGTTTGTTCATCTATCATTGTTTTAATTGTTATGAACCGACGAATATATTCACTATCAAAATAATTCCAAAGCAGATGGTACGTTAAATTTCGAAAAAAATAAAGCAAACTGCAAAAATCAGAGCAATAACATAGAAATTTTAACAGGACGTGGTAATGGTGTAAACTAGTCTGAAATTTACAACCCTAACAAAAAAAAAAAATATTAAATTAAATCATCAAAACAATTAAAGTTCTGTTTAGTTTAGTAAAAAATTACTCTGATTACACAATTGCGGCGCTATCAAAAAATAAAATCAGCGCAGTATCACATCAAGGTTTTATATTTACATTGAAACAATAAATTAATAGTTTAATTTAAAAATAAATAAACATTGTGATTTTCTGTTGCTATTTTAAAACAATCGAAAAAGAAATATTGAAATTTTTTAACTATTTATTATCACTACTAGAAAAAGGCAACTCATATTATTTTACATTTGAGAAAATTGGCTGTGGAGACCAGAAATTAGTATTGTCTCCCAATTTCAAAAATAAATGTACCACATGAAATACATTTATAAGAATTTTACCACGCTCAGTTTGTAAGCTATTGCGATTGGGTAAACGTAACAGGTAGTAAAACTTTCAAGTTTATACGCTATGCTATTAGAATCACTTAGCGCTAAAACAGATATAAGTATCCAAAACAACGTTGTTATAACAAAAATTATATCCATTCAATTACAGTATTAATTTACTACTCTTGAACCACGTATTGGTAACATATCTGTTGTCAGAGCAAAAATAATGAAATACTAACGAAATATATCCGTTCTGATTCGTTATCATTAACATAAGTGTTAATTAGTATAATTTATTATTCCCTTCCGCCGTCCCGAACGGAGCGGGCGACGTGTCTGGGCCATAGCCTACCAAAAAAAAAAGTATAATTTATTAAAGTAAAAATTTTTATTAAAATTGAAAATTTAATTTGGCAAGCAAACAATGGATCAGCTCGATGTATAAACTATGCAAATAATAATATGTAGATACCGGTAAAATATACAATAAAAACGAAATTGGTTCGCATTATATTTACAAAATGCAAAATTATAATAAATATTTAAAAAATAGTTTAAAATATTTAGACGTTACCTTTTAGTTTCCATTCAACGGAAGATGACGATGAATTTCGTGTATTGGAATTAATTTATAGAAAAATATATGACTATTGCATTAGCAATCAAATATCATTAAATTATAAAAAAATTGTTACATTTTTTTTTATTATCAATGATTTTATTTCCAAAATTTAATCAAATCCATGATACAGGTTAATGCAATAATTTGTTGCATTTAAAGAAAAAATATACACGCAACCCATCATTATCATCATCAACCTGCTCTTATCCCAATTTATTTGGGGTCGACGCAATATGTCTTCTCCTTCCATACAACTCTATCAGACGTCATCTCTGTGGTCACTCCTTGTCTTTCCATGTCATGTTTCACGCAGTTCATCCATCTTTTCTTCGGTCTTCCCTTACCCCTTAAGCCTTCAACATTCATGCTTAAAGCTTTCCTCACAACATTACTTTCATCCCTTCTCATCACATGTCCATACCATGTCAATCTTTCACTCCTTAATTTTTCCGTCACTGGCGCAACTTTCAAACTTCCTCTTATATGTTCATTCCTTATTTTATCCATTCTTGTCACACCACACATCCATCTCAACATTCGCATCTCCGCTACATGTAGTCGTCTCTCATCCGTCGCTTTTATCGCCCAACATGCTGATCCATACAGTACAGCAGGTCTTATTAGGCTTTTATATATTTGGCCCTTTAATTTAAGGGGTACTTTGGGGTCGCATGTTGTACCCGTGACCTGCCGCCACTTCATCCATCCCACATCAATTCTGTGCTTCACCGCACGATCCAGGTCGCCATCGTTTTGGATAAGAGAACCGAGGTATCGAAAGTTCGAGCATACTGAGATAGGTACTCCATCTAAAGTTATGGGTGTAAAATTGGAGAGACCGCCGAAATCGCAGAACATGTATTCTGTTTTTGGTCTGCTGATTTTCAAGCCTACATTCTCCAACTTACAGCGCCACTTTTCCAGCATGCTCTGTACCTCAAGGCCCTCTTTCCCGACGAGAACAATGTCATCAGCGAATAGCATGCACCAGGGTGCCTCTTCCTGTATCTCCGATGTTAATGCATCCATTATCAACAGGAAGAGGTAAGGACTTAACGCCGACCCTTGGTGCAGACCTACTTCGACACTGAACTCGTCGGAGTCTCCAGCCGCTGATTTCACGTACGACCTAGATTGTCGGTACATGGCACAGATTAACCTAACATACTTCACAGGCACACCTTTCTCTTTCAGTACCCACCACAAAACTGTTCTCGGTATTCTGTCATAGGCCTTCTCGAGGTCAACGAATACCATGTGCAAGTTTTTATGTGCACCACGATATTTTTCGCACAGTTGGCGCAGTGCAAACATGGCATCCGTTGCCCCGCGGCCCGACATAAATCCGAACTGGTTTTGGGTGATCTCACTTTCTTCTCGCAATCGTTTCTCAATCACTTTTTCCCACAATTTCATACTGTGTGACATAAGCTTTATTCCTCGATAACTACCGCAGTCCTGAACATCCCCTTTATTTTTAAAAATGGGCACTAGCGTACTATTGCACCATTCATTGGGGATTACTTCGTCGCGCAGCAGCTTATCGAAGAATAAAGTTAACCAACAATATACACGCAACCCATATAATGTAAAAACCGAAAACTGTGAATATAATTTGTTTACTCATTAAATGTGATAAAAATTAGATTCCAATTTGGGTAACGAACAACTCTCATCTGTAGACAGATAATTTGTAGATTTGTTGTTGTGTTGTGTTTTGACTGTAGACAGATAATTTGTAAAGCATTTAAAATTCACAAACTTCATTAATATTATGGTTATCCTTACTTGCCCGTGATCCCCAATGTAAATATACAACAGCACTTCAAGCGAAGAATATTTTGAAATAAAACCCTATGCCAACCTCTCTAACCAGCGTGGTAATGTAGGCTAATTGCCGTCACTGGAATGAAGTCTGTAACTAACAGTGGGACGTATATAAACTGAGACTAAGAAACAAGAAAAAAAAGAATCCAGCATGACCTTTTAAGGCCTTTGAAATTGTAAGGATTACTGGGATCCAGTTGGATGCTGGTGGCCGGCCGAAATTATTTTCTCTTTTCTTACTTTTCCAAATAAACAGCTGCCAAAGTGGTCCATTAATTTCTAAATTGTTTAAAATGAAATATAATAAACAACAACAAAGGTTGAAATAATGAAATTAGCTGAAAGATACTATGTGTAGGAAATACATAACATTATTCAGCAAATTTGTCATGAGAATAAAAATAAAGATAAAAGAAAAGTATGAACACAAATAGAATAATAACAGAAAGCACAAGCTCTAATTGATCAAAGTGGTTTGAAAATAAAAATGATGATGATATCCTATGTATGCATTTAACTAATTTAGGAGTTTATAAATATTAAGAAAGTTATAAATCAATTTTAATATTGTAGAGAATAGCTGGACCTTTATTAAATACTGGCTATTAAAAAATATACTGGATTTTTAAAGAATACTAGATTATATTGAAGTACCTCTATATTGGAGAAAGTTTGTAAGTAGCGCCAATAAAGGCAAAGTTGAAGGCTAATCGTTGTATGTGGTTTGCAATGAGAATAAGCGAGAGTAATAATACTAGTATTAAATATAATTTAGAAACTGTACAAGGATAAAAACGAAAGATGTACATAATGATATAAGCAAGTCTGAGATATATTTTGACAAGAATATGTCGATTTGTGCCGAACATAAATATTAATAGTTATTATAATTAAGTTTTTTCTACGTATTTTTATTATAACATTCTAATACTATGCATATTTAGAAATGCATTATTAGAAGTTCCCTATTGATCACTATGCACATGTTAGAATAAGTATACAATATGTCATCATCATATGGCCAGTGGTGTTGTAAAAAACGACTATAAAAATATTATCACTGTGAAAAAAAAAAGCTCGAAATAAAAACCTACAAGACCATACGGCATGATGTAATAACATGAGCTTTTTATTGTAGAGGCAACTGGTTCATAGCTAAAATCGTATAACCATATATAGGCTATAAGTAATTGGGATAAGAGTAGGAGAATGCTGACGATGATATTAAGTTAAAATATTTATTATAGTCTTTAAAATATAGCTTGATCTCTGTGACAGATAGCTACGAAACCGATGAAGTAATTTTGAATACACGTCATGTTTACAATTTTATTTTCTATCGCCTCTATTTTCATTCTTTATGTGCCAGTTATATCTCAAACGAATTATGAATATAAAAATATGAATATTTACACCAAACTTGTACCTCATATGTTCTAAAATACTTAGTAATCGTTTTATAAAAATATGATGCTTACGCAAGTAACAAGCTCATACTGGACTGAGACTAAGATAGAGATGGGACAATCGATAAACGTAAATCGATAACAACCTTATTAATTATTTATAAAACAAGTACAACCAATACATTAATTAAAAAAAACAAGATAGTTACTCTTTAAAATAAATAGATGGTGTTAATTTAGTATTCAGACATCAGTTATAATATTAATAAGACCATTTCTATTATATTGAAAAGACAAATGCTTTTATAAAATAAATATGAAATATTACATGAAATTATCTGTGACTAAGAACTTATTATCAATCCACATGAATGCTCCAGAGATGATGATATTAGTGATGATAAACTTGGATGTACTGCTTTCGAATAATAAAAATAACTAATTAACAGCTTCAGTTTAAATTAAATAAAATCCATTGATTTAAATTCAATAAGATTTTCATACATTATTTTACAATTATAATCGATTCATCCATCCATTTGATTGAAATTTAATAAGATTTTCATACATTGTTTATCAATTGAAATATCAAATAACTTGTAAAAAATAAGGAATTTCATAGACGAAAATACATGCAGCACTAGTGACAACTGTCGCAGAGATCAAGCTATATTTTATGGACTGTAGGGACAACAGTCCAGATTTATAAAACGTTGTTTCGCCTGTTAGATAATTCATTGGTCTTTGTCCTTTCTCGACGCCGGTCATAGTAGGATAAAATAGAGTAAACAGTGATACGCCAAAGGAATGCCACTGCCGGTAGTAGCTACCACTTACGGTCTCGTTACATCTCTTAAGTACATAATTGTAAAAGGAATCAGCATGAGATAAATCAATCAGGCACAATGTAACAAATCAATGCTGTATCCATGTATGCCATAAGAGCGTGGTATTACTATCGTTTTTTTTTTGGCGGTGGACTATGGAGCTGGTCATGCCCCGCCAAATCCGTCCGGGGCGACAGAAGAGGTGGCCCGCGACTCCATAGACACAATCTGCAAAGCGCCTCTCTACGCCGTACGAACGGGCCACCGGTACCCGATCTTTGTCTTCGATGACATCGTGTACTGCCATATTTAAGGAATGGCCAATGTTATACACATGACAAGTTTACGAACTGAACGAGATGCACACTATGTGTTGTAATTATGTATTTTGTGTCATTTTAAAAATAATAACACGAAGAAAAAAGAAATTGTAGACTGTCGAGCAGTGCCGTTGTAACAGTTTCTTTTTTTAGTTTTGAGATTGACTAAAAATCTTATAGAAATATTTGAAGTACATAATTTAAAATAAAAATGTTTGTTCTCCTAAACATACATAGTGTTCCATTAACATTTTATGGTTAAAATCTGTGATGTTCTGACTAAAATTTATCTTCATTTAAAAAATAATTGCAAATAGTAATTTATTAATTATATTAATTTTAATTAAATATTTAGATCATTACATTATGTGTAAAAGTGCATCAAAAAATATATTCAAAGCACTTCAACTACTTTTATATCCATTAAATATATTTTAAAATGTAGTGCCAGGTTTTTGTAAAGATGTAACATTTTTTATTAAACATACCTGGCATTAAAATCGTTCACTAAAAAAAAAATTCATCTGACAATGACAAATAATAAAATGAATAAAAACCACCGATAAAATGCCGAATATAAGAATCAAATTCAATAAGTATCAATACCTATTCTCGGACTAGTTTGATTATTTTATATAAAATTTCAAGCATTACCTGCTGCTATTAATATTCTGAAGTACATTAATACATTAAAAATGCGAGTTCTATATTCAATACCTCTGAATCAAATAATTAACTAAACTTACAAGTAACTATATAATAGGACAATAATTAAAACATATCCTTTACGTTCACTATTTACAATTTTCAGTTCCATTAATCCATTATTTACATAAAAACACACATATACTATTCAGGCTAGAAATATCAGAGTACTCTTTCAATCCATGAAATCAGATTAATTTTGGGTGAGCCTAAAGTTGTATGTGCCATCATTACGCCAACTTCTCATAATTAAAATATAACACAACAAACGAGTGCTCTGAGATTCAACAACCTATAAATAACTTATTGTGACAATCTGTTAGAATTTACACACTTTCTTATAATATAACAATTCAATAAGAATTGTTAATACATACACGATTAATAGTTCATTTCAAATCTTAAGCAGCATGAATTTTAGTGGAGAGTCTTCGAACGTTTAGATCTTTTCAAAGCTTTTGATGTTCTCACCCAAGGAAGCATAAAATCTCTGTAAATTAATGATAGAAATTTATATCATTATATTCTGTTAACTTACCAACTGAAAAATTTACACATAATAATATGTACAAATAAATAAAAAATGAATTACCAACACCATCGTCAACATGGGATATATATATATATATATATCTTAATATTTATAAATTACGTGTCACGCTGTTTGTCCGCGATGGACTCATAAAGTACTTAACCGATTTTAACCAAATTTGCACAGCAAGTGTAGTTTGATCCAACTTAAAAGATAGGATAGCTTAAATCTCAATTTATAGTAATATTACTAGCTTTTGCCCGCGACTTCGTCCACGCAGAAGTCATCTCTGACAGAGTTATATAGAAAAAGCAATGCAAGGTGTTGAAGGTTTATCGCTAGGATAATAATCAACAGCGTCAGAAACTGGGATGCGTTGAGGTGTTGATTCTGCGAGTTAGTTGTCTAACAGAATTAGGCAATAGGGTGGGTCCGAGAGAAAATACTCTACGTTGACACGCTCTACTGTCGGTGCTTTGGGCGGCGCAAGCGTGAGTATCTGTATTTAGGTTCACTGCATGAGGGCTTTGACTCGAGATGATACCCGGTTGCGGTGGCCCGCCCGCACAACGTAGATGTACGTATACGGCGCGCGTGTGTCTATATACCATAGCCGGTCACTAAAGAAAAAGGTGGTTCAAAGTTCTATTCATTCTACAAATTATATTGCGATTAATATACTATTTACGGTATGACCATGGGATAAAAATATAATTATCGCCACCCTTTATTTGACTTTTTTGTTTCACCAGCAGAGTTGCGACCTCGTTAGATATGATTAATTACTTGAGTTATAGAGTGAACATTTTTGAAGCTAAACTTAACCTGTATCTTAAACTATTAGGCCAGAACCTATTGTCGTCTACTATGTGTATCGTGTGAGCTCTCACGCCGGAACTGGTCGCCACAACGGCACTGGTTGATGGCGAGGGAGAGAGAAACACGTGTTTATTTATTTTTACCGAAGAATATTTGTACGTAATTTTAAAAGAATCGATAAAGAAATTTTCTCCCCATACACACTTTGCCGCTTTGTTACACCCCCTTAGGGGCGGAATTCATAAAATCCTTTCATATTGAATCTCTATGTCATAAATAAAAACGTGCTTCAAAATTTAATGTTTCTAGCTTTAATAGTTTCGGCTTGGCTACCGCCAAAAGTTTGAACGACTCATTACCATGAGTCGTTTAACCCGCTTCGCAGGCCTAATTTACACAACCAGAGGGTGAAAATTGACAAATGCCGGATATTACCCTAGAATATTTGATTCGACTCGTAATTTGAAAAGAATCAATAAAGATTTTTTTCTCTTCATACAAACTTTGCCACTCTGCTCCACCCTTAGTGAATCTCTACGTCATATAAAGAAACCACAGTCAACATTTCAAGTTGCCAGCTTCAATAATATCAGCTTGGCGCTAATGATTTAGTGAGTCGTCCAACCCGCTTTGCAGGCCTAATTTACACCCCCAGAGGGTGAAAATCAACAAATGCTGAAACACGTGTTTATTTATTTTTACTGAAGATAATTTGTACGTAATTTGAAAAAAATCGATAAAGATTTTTTTCTCTGAACATTTTTTAAATTGACATAACTTTTTTTTATAAACCAATTGACATAAAATAAAGCCTAAATGTTAAGTGAAGCTTACCACAATATATTAGTGAAAACCGCATCTAAATCGGATAAGCCGTTTCTGAGATTAGCGTGCACAAACACACAGACAAACAGATAAACAGACAAAAATTTTAAAAATTATTGTTTTGTGTTCTATTAGTGTTGATAAAGGTCCCAGTAATATTTTTTTTCATATATCTTCCATGTACAGACAGCGACCCGTTACATTTTTATTATATGTATAGATTTTATTGCAAATTATATGTCTAATATTTGACAGTCTAAATCATATGTTATATGAAAAGGATTTTAAAAGATGGCGGAATCTGTTGACTGGATTCAGTAAGTATTTAATAGATGGCGCTATGTTAAATGTACAAACGCTTCATATAAGCTAAAATTTGTTAGAATAAACAAAAAGTGTTACTGAGTCTAACCTAAGCCACAGCAACGCGTGGCCCGGTCTGCTAGTATACAGTTGTATGCAAAAGTTTCCGGCCAAACAAAATAAAGTTTCCGGCCAAACAAAATTTTGCGATTAAGTATACATTACCTAAAGGATGCGAACTGGAAACACAAATATATCATCACAAAGTATCTTTATTATAGAACCAAAATGTGTAACTAAATATTTTCAAGTAACAGTTAATAAATATTTACAATAAAAATAACAATGTTCACCATTTCATAAGTGTCCGGTCAAATTCCAAGAAGTTACAATACGTTCTGTTTTGTTTATGTTATCGGTTACAAAGGTATGTAAACATCGAGAACTATATTTCTTTCATATTCTACCTTTAGTAATAATCGGTTAAGATGCCTAAACGCACGTCTTTAGACATACGTGAAGTAGTAATTAAGTTACACATTGAAGGGAACGTTTCACGTGTAATAGCCAATCTTTTGTCATTAGGAAAATCCACTGTTAACGATATTATAAATAAGTGGAAGACTACAGGTGATCTAAAAGATAAACCTTGTCCTGGAAGGCCCAGAAAAACAACGAGTCGGGTCGATAAGATTATTAAAAGAAAGGCTGTCATAGACGTAAAAAAGAATGCTGCGATCATCGCACGTGAATTACGCGAAGAGAATTTAGCTGACATTAGTCAGAGTACTGTTTCACGTAGATTAAATAAAGTGGGACTTTTTGGACGCATTGGAACTAAAAAACCACTAATTAGTAAAAAAAAATAAGAAGGCCAGATTGGAATTTGCAAAAGCACACCAGTACTGGACTACTGAAGAATGGAAAAGAGTGCTATTTTGAGACGAAACTAAAATTAATTTGTTTGGAAATGATGGGAGAAGATATGTTCGTCGACCTAAAGGCACTAGAAATTCTTCTAGGTATCAAATACCAACAGTAAAACATGGTGGAGGTGGTATTATGCTTTGGGGTGCATTTTCATGGAAAGGCGTCGGTCCACTTCACAAAATTGAAGGCAACATGAACGCTGATATGTATAGAAACATTCTATCAGTACAAATGCTACCTTATGCTCGTCGAAATTTGCCACGAAATTGGATTTTTCAGCAAGATAATGATCCAAAACATCGATCGAAGCTACTCCAAGAATTTTTTCAGGAAGAAAAATGTTCGTGTTTTGGAATGGCCGAGTCAATCCCCAGACTTGAATCCAATAGAACATTTGTGGCAAGAACTCAAACTAAGAATAGGAGTTGAAAATCATAGTAATAAAACTGTTTTGTGGGAGAAAGTTCAGGAAGAGTGGAAAAATATCTCACAAGATAGAATCGTCAAACTCATTGAGTCAATGCCTCACCGATGTGCCGCCGTGATAGCTTCGAAGGGTATGGCTACTGAGTACTGATGAAAATAATATATTACATTTGTTACCATTTTTGGAATTTGTTCAAGTTATCGTGTTTTTTTTTCATGTTTAGTAGAGAACTTATATTTGGCCGGACACTTATGAAAAGGCAAAAATTATTATTTTTTTATAAATATTTATTAAGCATTACATAAAAAGTTTGAAATATACGTTTTGATTGTACAGTAAAGGTACTTTACGATGATATATTTTTGATTCCTATTTGCATCCTTCATACATCACTTAATTACAAAATTTTATTTGGCCGGAAACTTTTGCATACAACTGTATATATATATAAATTACGTGTCACGTTTTTTGTCCGCGATGGACTCATAAAGTACTTAACTGATTTTAACCAAATTTGCACAGCAAGTGTAGTTTGATCCAACTTAAAAGATAGGATAGCTTAAATCTCAATTTATAGTAATATTATTTTATTGCAAATTATATGTCTAATATTTGACAGTCAAAATCATATGTTATATCAAAAGGATTTTAAAAGATGGCGGAATCTGTTGACTGGACTATTTAATAGATGGCGCTATGTTAAATGTACAAACGCTTCATATAAGCTAAAATTTATTAGAATAAACAAAAAGTGTTACTGAAGCTAACCTAAGCCACAGCAACGCGTGGCCCGGTCTGCTAGTATATATATATATATATATATATATATATATACATATATCTAGTAGCATAGTCCGGTGCGTGCTCGTCGCGTCCCCTGCCAGTCTAGTTAGACTGCTAATCCGGCTCGAATAATGCGTACCACAGTGCGGGTTAGGGCGTCCCCCGGGGGCGACGCGTACCGACCCGCCCCCGTCGCACAGTGGACTGAAAATCGCGTTTCATAGACATAGAAACTTAAGTTATTACATATGGTTTTTTGTGTGGAAATGGGTTCTCCTGATCATTACTACATTATAAAATATCATATGAGATAATTTGGTCAACAATTGAACGAGTTATGATTTATTTTAGAAAAAAATGTATGGAGCGAACATGAAAAATGAGGATATCTCTGAAATCGCAAGGTTGGCAGTTATATCCTCGCAGTCGTATATAGTAATAATTATTTATGATTTTTTTAACGTACTTTGTATTACGGCATCGCTTGCGATATTTTTTTTAAAAATCGTCAAAGTTTAAAATTTTTATTTTCGTTGATAACTACTTTTACTTGGACATTTATTTAATAATAACGTTTAAATTTTTCAAATACGCATGTATCTAGCTTACATACAAAGAAGTGTAAGAAATCACGTTATTCCGTTGTTATATTTATCATTTATGTCCTTTGAACGTAAGTTAGTAATCTCTAATTCTTAGGTACCTACTATACCTACTATTACTTAATGACTTCGCAGTAGCTAATCATTTCAAATATCATTAAGAACCTTCATTATACTTACGGCATTGCTTAATAAAACATAAAAACACACACACAAAAGAAATAAAAGAGTATATGGTTAATGGTGCAATTAGGTAATGTCAAGAGCACCGTGTATTTAAGAAGAGTATTGTGTTTTCGTAATTACCTTCTAAAACATCAATTACTCAATAGCAATAAATAGTCAAAATTGAAATCGAAATTTTAGTTCATTTCGAGTATTTCTACCGCTAACATCTTTTAATATTTTTGTAAGTTGTGATTGTGAATAATGGAAAGTGTAATTACAAACTTGGACTTGTTTGTTATTTTGAGTAGTCAGGATACTATTTCGTTTGATCACGAAGTATTATTCAATTCACTAGTAGTTCGATTGGGTTGTAGCCTTTCTGATGAAGACAGTGTTACATTCAAGGAATTTTGCCGAAGATTTACACGAGCTATTCAAAAGAGGTGGTTGAGATCCAAACGTAATTCTGAGAAATTTAGACGTGACTACTCTAATTGGCTTCAGACAAATATTGACTGGCTGAGTTGCGTGCAATCTGATTTACTCATTCAACATCCGTTCAAAGAAAATTTGAGTGACGAACCTTTACCATCAACGTCAACCATGATATCGATTTCAACAATGACAAAAAGATCTCGGAAGCCTTTTGAAGATCTAGGCAATAAGCAGAAGAAGAGAAGGTCTAACGAACATAACAGCGAAAAACCTTTTGAGTTAGCATATTCAGCTGCAGCACTCTTGAAAGAAGATGGTAGTGAAGATATTGCATCCGTTATTGAGTATATGCTCAAGAACCCACAAGCAGCAGCAAAATTCAAGGAAATAATGAGGAAACCAGCTTCTTTATCATTATTTTCGCCAGAAAAAGCACACGCATCGCTACTTTCATTAAAACTCTCAAAATGGCAATATATCACTTTGAGGGAAACTACAATTCGAGAAGGTTCTAAAGATGTATATCCATCTTATTATAAAGTACAAAAAGCTAAGCTGCAGTGTTACCCTCCAAAAAACTTCGTAACTGTAACGGAATCTTCAGCTAAAATTGCACTTCAAGCATTACTGGATTTAACAGTAAACAGGATTTTAGAAAATCTTCCTGGTGCTATTAGGATACAAGACCAGAAATTGAATTTTATATCAAAGTGGGGATTTGACGGTGCATCTAACCAAAGCCGATATAAACAGAAAATGGACAGTGAGCAAGATGATTCCAGCATATTCATGACCTCTTTGGTTCCACTAAAATTGACAGCTGGAGATGAAACAATATGGAAGAACCCAAAACCCTCCTCATCTACATATTGTCGTCCAGTGCAGTTTACTTTCATAAAGGAGAGTAAAGACGTTGTCATGAATGAAAAAACTAGGATGGATAACGAAATCGAAGCACTGCTACCCACAAAATACAAAACAAATGAGGTCAGTCACCAATTATTGATGACAATGATAGACGGTAAAATTTGTAAATATTTATCTGATGCCAAATCAAGTGCTGCTTGCTGCCTGTGTTTAGCTAAACCTACAGAAATGAATAATCTAAATAGCGTTACGTCAAAGACAGTATCTTCTGGTGTATATGAATTTGGATTATCATCATTACATGCCCGCATTAATGTGATGGAATGTCTTCTACATAATATAGCCTATCGTCTCGATTTTAAAAAGTGGTCTGCGAGAGAAGAATTTCACAAACAGATGTTAAAGTCAAGAAAAAAACTTATCCAAGATAAATTTAACAATGAACAAAATCTTTTAGTCGACATCGTTAAGCAAGGATCTGGCACAACTAATGACGGTAATAACGCGAGAAGGTTTTTTTGAGTTTCCTGAGAAAACTGCTGCAATCACTGGACTAAACGAAAACCTAATTCGCAAGTTTGCTGTGATTCTGCAGGCAATCACTTCTGGTGAGATTATAGATGTACCGAAATTTAAAGAATATGCCAAAATAGCAGCTGAGAAATATGTAGAACTATATAATTGGTATTACATGTCGTCGACAGTCCACAAGTTGTTAATCCATGGAGGTGACATAATCGCAGAAAATGCTATTGTACCAATTGGTAGTCTTTCAGAAGAAGCTTCAGAGGCGCGCAACAAAGACTTCAGAAGGTTTAGAGAACACCATTCTAGGAAAACAAGTAGGCAAACCTCTAATGAGGATATTCTCAATATGCTTATCCTCTCATCTGATCCCCATATTACAGCAATAAGACCAAAGCTGGACGCTTATAAGAAACAAGCATATTTTAGTGAAACATTAGACCTGCTTAACCTCCAGGAACCTTCGATAGAGTTTTTGGGTGTAATGGAAAACATAGAGTCCGATTCTGAAGTGGATTCGGATGGTGATGAAGAATATTAGATTTTTTTTTATTTAGTTAACTTAATTATTACAGTTCATTTTTGTTACTTTAGGTTAAGATTTATTTATATCTAAATATCATGTTAATTTAAATAAATATAATATATTAGATATCGTATACTTACTCTATGTAACATTTATTTGTGTCTAGTGATCTGAGGCATTTTTTTATTTATAAAATGTATATTTTCTTTCCTTTTTATTAAGTTTTTGGTAATGTAGTTTTAGTTTCTTAAATTAAATAAAAATAAATACTATATTTAAAACTATTTTTATGAAAACATAATAATTTTTATTTTTAGCCCCTTTTTAATAAAATGCGTAATATTATAACTGTTTTTATCATACAATCCAACTAATTACAACAATAGACGCTTTTATGTTTTACTAAGCAATGCAAGTAAAGTATAATGAAGGTTCTTAATGATATTTGAAATGATTAGCTACTGCGAAGTCATTATGTAATAGTATAGTAGTTACCTAAAAATTAGAGATTACTAACTTACGTTCAAAGGACATAAACGATAAATAAAACAACGGACTAACTAAACTCTGTAGAACTAAATAAAGTATTTATATCTCAGAAAAAAATGTGTACGAGCTCTCTACGGAGCAGAGTAGTTAGAGCATTGTAGACCTATTTTTAAGAAAATGAAAATCCTCACATTTCATAAATATATAGGCATGCAGACATGGCGTCTATATATTTATGAAATGTGCATATTTGTAAAAAAATATCCACATATATTTCCAGTACACGACGTAATAATGGAAAAAGCACACAGTTAGAGATCCTAGTAAATTGTTAATTCCTCATCAAAGATTGCAAATTCACTCTAAAAATTCATATTGTATGTCAATTAAAATTTATAATAAACTACCAGCTGAGGTCAGACTGTTACCTATTAATAAATTTAGGACATATTTATTTAACTGGTTATTGGACAAAGGTTTCTATAAGGTCAATGAATTCTTGGATCATACGTTTTAAGGTAATTATTTAAAAAAAAAATTAGGCATTGATTATCACACAACAACAAATAACAACAAGTTATTTATTTGTAATTATATAAATGTATGATTGAATTTAATTTAATGTAGTTATTAATATTTAATGGACATTTAATAGTAATAGTGACTAAATGAAATGTATTTTTATAGAAGGACTAATATTTCTACAGCGATTCACGGTAGAATATGTGAGACACAAAATTTATTAACAACTAAATGTACCATATTCTGAGAAATAAATTAATAAGAAAAAAAAACGTGATTTCTTACACTTCTTTGTATGTAAGCTAGATACATGCGTATTTGAAAAAATTAAACGTCATTATTAAATAAATGTACAAGTAGTTATCAACGAAAATAAAAATTTTAAACTTTGACGATTTTCAAAAAGAATATCGCAAGCGATGCCGTAATACGAAGTACGTTAAAAAATCATAAATAATTATTACTATATACGACTGCGAGGATATAACGGCCAACCTTGCGATTTCAGAGATAATCTCATTTTTCATGTTCGCTCCATACATTTTTTTCTAAAATAAATCATAACTCGTTGTTCTCTGCGCGTCGGTACGAACATCAGCAGATGCGGCGATGGGGGCCGCCATCCATCACGCCTTGCCCAGTCAGGCGAGTCGAGGAGAGCAGAGTGCCGGGTGGGCACGTGGAATGTAAGAGGTTGTGTGTAAGGTAAGTTGCACGAGCTGATAACCGTCATGGCGGACAAACAGCTAGACGTGCTCTGTGTAACAGAGACCAAGCGAAAGGGCAGCGACGTCTGCGATCTTCCTGGTGGCGGGATGGCTCTGTGGTCTGGTGTACCACAGAGCGATCGAGCCAGCATGGGGGTAGGAGTGCTGTTGTCCTCTCGCTTGGCCTCAGGTGTGAAGGATTACGGAATGTATGATCCCAGACTTCTTTGGGTCCGTATGTCCGTATAAAACTAGATGTCACCAAGGTATTCATGGTTGTAGCATATGCTCCCGTAGGATCCTCGGTGGCATCAGACCTAGAGAAGTTTTGGGATAATGTTAGGGAAGTTCTGGATATGGCAGAAACCAGTGAACGCGTGATTGTATGCGGAGATTTAAACGGATGGGTGAGGACCAAGCGTCCCGACTATGAGGACGTACTTGGTCCATTTACGTGAACGACGCAGGTAGGCTCATAGTGGATGTATGCATGAAGAGAAACCTTATTGTGTCAAACACATTTTTCCAACATAAGGACATCCATATGTATACATGGAGAAGGAATGAACAGAAATAATGAAAGAATGAACAGATTTAATTTTGGTAAACAGTCGCCTCCGAAGCAAAATATTGGACGCAAGAGCCTACAGGGGCCCCACAGTCGATACGGACCACTATCTCGTTGTTGCGAGATTTAGTGGTCTGTTCAGAAAGTGGAGGCACTGGCGAGAGCGTATCCACTTCGGAGGGCTTGAAAGAATAAAGGTTGAAAGGTTGCAAGAACAGTGTGTAAGAGAAAAGTATGCAGAGGGTGTCCGAGAACGGCTGACGAGGGCAAGCCAGCCGCAATCGGACATTGAAGAATGTTGGAGAATATTGAAAGAGAGTGTGGTAGATACAGCGAAAGAAGTATGTGGAAGTTCAAAGAAGCATAGAAAAACAAATGGTGATGCATGGTAGGATGCAGAAGTGGCAGCTTCCGTAGAGCAAAAGAAGAAAGCGTGGCTGGACTATGTCTCTTCTTTAAATCTGAATGACAGTATGACTGAGCAGAACAAAGAAATATATCGGCAATGTAAGAATGACACCAAGGCCTTAGTGAAAGAGAAACATGATAGAGCAAGTATGAGTGCAGAAGATAGGCTGACTAAAAACTTCGAGGGCAACACCAAACTCTTTTGGAGGGAGGTGAAGAAGTCTCGGGGTGGTTGGTCAGCCTTCAGAATGAATAAAATAAGGTCTAAAGGTGGAGACATTCTTACACAAACACAAGACGTGTTAAGCCGATGGAGTGAGTATTTGGGCGATATGTATGCGGATACTCGAGTTGGCGCCGGTGTCGCGTGTGGTTTAGTAGATCAACATTCAGCACCGGCGTCCTCCGATGGCATCAGTATGGATGAATCAGTATGGGCGATAAGAAGGATGAAGTTGAATGGGCGATAAGAAGTTTGAAAAATGGTAAGGCAGCGGTTATTGATATGGTGTCTGCCGAGATGATCAAGCTTGGTGGTTCCTGTGTCTGGGAGGCGTTTCTGTTGCTCCTCAATTTATGTTAGAGCTCGGGAATGGTTCCCGGGGACTGGAATAGCGCAGTCATCGTGCCTTTGTTTAAAAACAAGGGTTCACGTTATGACTGCGCAAATTCTCTGAATCTATTGTGGTCCTACCACGCTGTGGACAGTTCTCTGTCTACAGCCGCGGGCCGGTCCGTCCGGGGTAGTACCACACTCTCGCAGAAGATCGACGTCTGAGTAATAGCAATGTGCTATTGCGCTTCGTTCGGTGAGCGAGAGAGCCGGAAGCCTAACTGGGGTGGGTTCAGGGTTGTATTGGTAGGCAGCGGCCTAGCTATACCATTGGCAAAGGTCCATGGGCGGCAGTGACACTTACCATCAGGTGTGCTGTCTGCTCGTTTGCCGCCATAAGCAATAAAAAAAAAAAAAAAAAAAATTACAGATCCATAAGCTTGACCTGTTTGGCAGCAAACGTGTACGGTAAAATTATTGAAAGGAAAATGAGGATAGTGTCCGATGGTTTACTGTGTGAGACACAAGGAGGTTTCAGGAGTGGAAGGGGATGCATGGATCAAGTGTTCTCTCTGCGCAATATTGTGGAGAAGCATCTGGTTCTAGGTCAGAGCGTTTTCTGCGGTTTTGTGGATCTGGAGAGAGCATTTGACACGGTTGTACGACAGGAAATTTGGGACATTTTACCGGAGTATGGTATTAATTCTCTTCATAAAAGCGTACAATGCCCCATTCACTTTATTGCCAGCATTAACTCGTCTTTCAACATCATCATCATTTTTACCATCACTAGTAAACAGTACACCCAAGTATATAAATTCTTTCACCTGTTCCAATCCCTCACCATTTATAGAAATATTACATTCCGTCATACATTTATTCTTTTCAAAGACCATTACTTTCGTCTTACTTACATTTACTTTCATACCTTTTCTTTCAAAAGCATCATGCATAGTGGTTACCATCGCCTGCAAATCTTCAGCCGACGATGCAAGTAAAACCTGATCATCGGCATAAAGAAGACATTTGACGAGTAACTCATTCATTCTTAAACCACATTCATTATTTTTCAAATCTTGCAAACAGCTATCCATGAATAGGTTAAACAGCCACGGTGACGCTACACATCCCTGTCTAACACCTTTATCAATGTTAAACCAAAAGAATTATATTTATATATTATAAAATAGAATATAAGAGAACATAATATAAATTATTTAAAATATATAATATAATTGAAGAAAATCTCGAAATAAAACCCTATACCAACCAATTTAAACAGCTTACTATAGTAAGTCAATTTCCCTACCATTCAGGAGGAGGCTCAGTCCCGGCATATGAGCCCAACGACGTATATGAGCCGAGATGTTGATTATAAAATATAATAATAGTAAGGTACTCACGAAGGCGGTAGTTCTGGGAGGTCCTCTCCGAAAGCTAATACGGGTAGCGTGTCGGTTATCTCTATGGCTCTTATGTCACGTTGAGGTTGCGGCCAAATCGTATAGACAGAAGGTTGTTGGTACGAAGACGAAGTAAGCCCGCTGCACCAAGAATCCCTCTGTCGCTGTCGAAGACGTTCCACGTGCCTTTGCTCCCTCACCCGCCTCATATGCCACCTAAGAATTTCATATACGTAAAATATGGACTTACTATTATTCCGAGTAAATCGTTTAAAGGTAATGGGGAGATGCTTTTCTAATTTTAACATCACAAATAGCATACACACTTTTTATTTTTGAGTATAACTTATATATTTAAGTAGACGATATTTTCAGTAACAATCAATCATATATTTACTACATTTAAACTCCTTAATTGTGAAGTTATGTAAACTGTTCATTATAAATTTAGTAACGATAAAGTTACAACACAGAAAGCGCCGATTTTAATAATATTCTGAGATGGTCGTGATAATTAGATTTTAGTACGGCCCCACCAAGAAATGTTATTACTTAATTTTTAACTAACTTAGTTGAAATTTAAACCAGACAAGACATTTTAATTACCGCAGAAAGAGAACACGAGTGTCGATTGCCACCGACAAAAATGATCAAGGAATGTTGGCTTCCGACAAGACTATTCATATAATTTGGCCATTGTCATTGGCATTAGTATTTCTTGTCTATCTTCTACCAGACTAGGGGGATATATAACTACTAGATATATAACTATATCAAACCGATATACGCTCTTGTCCCGACAGAGAGCAGTACAACAACGATCATTTATTGCATATAATATACGATTAAAATGAGTATTCAAACTTAGAAAAACGAAATATAGAGAACTAGATTTTAAATTTAAGTTACAATTTTTATAAAATAAAAAACTAATTAACTACACACAAAAACTTAAGCTAATCATACATGCTATATTTGGCGGACATGTAGTAAAGAAATAGGTGTAAATATAAATTATGAAATAATAAATATTTTAAACGATAAATGAGTTTAGGGCTAGTAGCTATACAGCGTGAACAAAAGTATAACAAATAATAAATCTATCATCCAAAATCATAAATCGGTGTAACTACGACATACGACTTACCTTTTAAAAAATAATTCCAAATTTAAATTAACATTTATTTATTCTTTATAGTTTACCTACGTTATAAAATCCGATTACGAAATGAAAAATTGATGTCGCAAGCGGGATCCCGCTTGCGACATCAATTTTTCATTTCGTAATCGGATTTTATAAATTAAGCATATTAAATGCTAAAATTTCAGTAAATTTACCTACGTTATGCTAATGTGGCCATACAGGGTTGCGCTTGATGTTTTTAATTTTTCTTGCCACCCTTCGCTCTCTCGGCGCTGATGCCTCCTCTTAACTCATAAATAAACATATAATTTTTGTAGATTCTATCAGTATCATATATGTGTCAAGTTTAAACATTTGTTGCTCTGTCTATTATAATGAATTTAATTCAGAGTTGTTACTAAATAGAAACGTAAATATTTGATTCGAACACAATAGACTATCACACTAACTTTTTATTTAGAAAAGAAAAACAATAAAAAAATTATGTATATTACAAGTGGAATTTAATGGCAATTACAATGGTAGGTGCATGAACGTGTACTGTACAATTCTATGATCACTTCATTTTTTTTTAATTCTTAGGCGGTATCATGGCAAGGATAAGATCACCATAGTACACTTCAGTGTGAATGAAATAAAGTAAAAGGATGAAACTTGATAGAAATCGTGGATGTGAAAGTGGGCCTATAAGCAAATACGTTTCATGTCTAAAGTTAAGCCAATCATTGTCAAACCATAAATATTGTTACAAGTAAAAAATACCTAGCTAATTTAAATAAATATTTTTTGACACAGTTTAAACAATACAGTAACATGAAAATTAAGTGCCTTTAAAATATTACCATAAGTATTTTAAGGACTTTTATGGCATAATTACATTGGTTACGAGCATGTTTCTACTTAAACTGGTCCGCAATACCTTTATAAGCAGTTTTTGTTAATTATCACTTCATTTATTAGAGCGTCAGAAAGACTTATCGTCACCTTCAATAGTATAATGGCACATTACTAATGTAATGCAATGCTGATGTAACATACAAAAATATGTAAAGCATTATGTTATCATATTCACTACAGCATTGCACCTTTTCTGCATTATATTCCATAAAATGTCATCAGCATTATTTATTATAACAGGCTAAAACATATAGAACCACGAACATATAAGACCTCCATTGGATATTCATTGCCGCCAAAACGCAAAAACCAAAAAAAAATATATTGTATTTTTATTACAGAGAATAAGAACGACGCACGAATTTAATTTCAAGAATCATCGTTCAACCGGAAAAACGCAAATGAGACTCGCACACGAAGTCTACTTGAATATGTGGTCACATCTTTTGTGATACCCTCGGGTAAGAAAGGATGTAGTGAAATGTATTCTTATTCCGTCTTAATCGAATCTTCGTCGAATTTATAAGTTCCTGTGATTTTTATTTCCTTTGATTATCCTTATAATGGACAGGGCTATGTAAAATTACTTTTTTGGACTACAATTTCGATATCCTCTTTTAGGAAGTTTTCAATGAATTTCATTTATCCCGTCCAATGGATGCTTAATAAATTCTTCTAATGTAAGTGCATCTACGCAATGATATGTATAAATGACGTCATTTCCAGGATAATTGAAAGCTCTAAAACTAATTTAATCTACTTCAACCTCAATCAATTTTTTAGTGTCAACTAAGTGATGACGCAATGACAAGTTAAAAATACGTTAATGACCATATGAAAGTAACAGATGGTGGATGTGGATGGTATTTAATACGTGAACAGCAATAGAAAAATCGAATCCAAGTTTTCAGACTTCCAAGCCTAATTAATCTAAGAACGTCCAATTTAATTTGTAGTTGTATAGCAGGCAAAGGTATATAAATATCACAATATTGGTATTGGATTACTCCTTAATTACGAGATTATAACCTAACAATGCTTTCCATATATTCCGTATGGAAAGCATTTGCGCCTAGTGTCTCGCGGTATTTACACATGTACCTAATCCAAAGTGTGCTATGTATTACATTATTTTTTTCAATGAAAGTATTGTTATTATCTTCATAATTACAACCGTTTAATTATATAATATCATAAGAGAACTCTTACGCTTATAATGGATAATGAAAGCAGTATAAGCTTGTAATGAAAAAATATTTGTGTGTATGCTAAAAAAGCTGAGTTTTTGTAACAATGTTTATGAAACGACGTTATCAATTAGAAAATAATTTTGATGTAACCCAAAGCAATACATTAGTAAGGCAATTTTTACAAAATATATAAGTAGTACAAACATTATGGACATATAAAAGTAAAATTACCTCAACTGCCTCCTCTCTTCTGCCTCTAATTTTTGGTGACGTTTCTCAAAAACCTTGTCATCTAAGTTTTCCGTGCCTTCCAGAGTATAGCAACTAGTGTACGGTTTTTCTCGCCACCTTGGGACCTGTAAAAAATATTACCCATTCTTCATTAGCTTACTTTAATTCAATATGTGATTATAATATTATTTAATTTTTAAAGCTTCGTCATCCCCCTTCTCCTATCCCAATTACTTGGGGTCAATACAATATGTACTCTTCTTTCATAGTAGTTATTGTAAAAGTTATTGGCAATATTTTTATGAGCGGCCGCCTGCCAGACGTCAACCCTTCTTGGGAATGTAATTGTTGACCCAACGGCATCAGATGGAGTTGGCCGAGATCGTAATAAGCTCTTAGTCGTCTTTTACGACATCCTCGAGCAAAGTAAGGGTTGATAGTATTCGTAGCCGCTACCACACACAGAAATATGTATGATTCTTACAATATAAAAAATAATAAAATATGAAGATCTTTTATGATTAAACACCGAAGTGAACGCATTAGATTGTCTAGATCTGGAATGAGCACAACTGCTTATTGCGTAAAGTCAATTTTTCAAGGGCACATCGATATTTTTATTTTTCTTTTTAATGATATTCTCGTCTAGTGAAAACTTTAAGCGTGAAATTATCCTACTAATATTATAAATTGTGTAAATATTTGTATGTTTGTTACTCAATTACGCTTAAATTATTGAACAGATTTGGTTGAGTATTTGCACATAGATCTATGTGCAAATATTCAACCAAATCTGTTATAGGTTAAGCAACCATAACATGCATATATACATAGCATAAGTATTCCATACAAGTATTCAATGAACATTGGACGGTAACACAGTTTGTATATTAATAAATATATCAATCTAATTAATTCTTTATTTATTAAATCCTCAATTATTATACCTCAACAGTAGAGGCGACACTGCAGCCTGGTTGATCAATGTCTTCCATTTTCACCTCCGGATCTAGACCAAAATACCACGAAAGATCAGGATCACCCATCAATGTGTGATAAGGTGTAGTGGACATCATTCCCGGCACAGGCGACTTTTTACCGCGGCAAGCAGCTAGAAGAATGTAATAACATTTATTGGTAAAATAATGTAATAAATATAATACAATACAGTTGTAATTAATTCACCGTGTGACAACCGTATCTAAAGAGAAGTGTAAAATATGCTGGGATGACTAAGCCAAAAAAACAGAGCATTATTGTGAGAGACGGAAAAGTTGAAAAAAGACCTTATATAATGATTTCTGATGTTTACGCAAGTGTTACACATTTGAAATAAAGCTACTTATTACTACTAACTACGGAGGACTCCCGTTCTCCCGTGACCATATATTATAAAGAAGAATAATTATACTCAGCTACGAGAGAAAACACGTTTTTCTGGTATACCTGGTTATGATCAAGTCTAACATAATGGCAAGCACCGTTTACGTGCCATTATGTTAGACTATGATTACTATCAGTCTGTAAGTTATTGCTGCCTTGGCAAGGCGAGTATGAGACACACTGGAGAAATATCCAGTGTGTCTGTAATTTAACGATCAAGTTAACAATTACAATTGGTATCACAGACGCAACAATGCGAAAGTGGAATGATGTAGGTACCGGAGGAGACCGAGACTAATCTACCTAGAGCAGATTGATCACGTACTAAAGGAAGGTGGAGTCAAGAGTCACCGAAACCGGCGAGCGTGTATAAAGAGAATTATGAATGTTGAAGCGAGTGAAGTATGCAAGGATAGAGTTCTCTGGCACTCTGTTCTCTCTGCCTACCCTGCAAGGGATATGGCACGATGATGTGTATGTATGTATCTCAGACGCCATCATTTATTCTTACACTATAAAGAATAACTGCAGCCTTAACATTGACTAAGCGATTTAAGCTATTTAAGCATTTGATATAGTACCTAATTATCTATTTACTAGATTGATTAAGGGGGTATTCTCATGTACCCACTTCGAAAATACGTTTTTTTTTTTATATTTCATTAGTAAAACCTATCGAAAATACGCTGTGAAAAATTCAGACCAAAATCCAGGCATAGCAGATTAGTGTAAATTATACTTATTTTCCACAAAAAATCTGCTCTTGAAACTTTAAACACATTTTTCTGGAAAATCATTTTCTAAAACTGTCATGGTCCTAAAAAAAAAAGTATTCAACCGATTGCTTTGAAATGTATACATATTCTTCTAATTATTAATGGTTATCGGCCGTACCAAAATTTATATTTTTGAAAATATTTTCTTATTTTTTTAAAACAATTTTTAACAAAAATAATTACCAAAAAAATCTATTTATTTTTCTACAATCCGCCATTTTTTTAATGAAATTGATTTATCTGGTAGGGCCGATAGCGACAGATCTACTGAACAATGATCCATTCGATTTTTTTTATTTCAGACAACATGAACAGCCGCTATAACCATGACCAGTGACCTACATTTATTTTGGTGTCTAATTTAATTAGAAAAAAATTATATAAAAAATTAAAACTAAGAAAAAAAATTTTTTATACAATTTAAAATACATATAAAAACCTAGAAAAAAATTAAAATGACTGAATTTTATTGTATTATAAAAAAAAATCTCTAAAAAGAGGTAAAATTTATGCGTTTACATGAGAATACCCCCTTAAAGCTTTAAAGGTCTAAGACCACCAATGTAGGGGGTGCCCATGGGTAATAATAAATACATAACAGAGCTAACGAAAAAGAATAATGATTGGATTCGCTGCCGCGTTTCTGCGGAGGGTGGATGTGTCTGTTGATAAGCGAGTATCTTCGTGAGTATAATGTGAAAGTGTACCATATAAACATGAATTTGTGACTGAACTGAAAAATTATATGAACTAATTTATTTATGAGCTGTAAAACAAAGTGAAGAGTTTATTTGTGTATTTTAGTGAACAGTCTTGTGTTAAATCGTGACGTAAAGCGGTAGATTGCTACGACTACCTACTTCAAGTTCACCGGCTTATCGTGTTGTGAAATAACAAAGCCGCGAACGCAGAGATCGCCGCCTGCTAATACCTCAAATAAAAATATAATCCAAGCTATGTCTGACTCAGACATACCACAACTCTTGTGTAGTAGTCCAAAGGAAATTATTACTACACGGAAGCGACCACGTCCATGTTCTTCGCCAATTCCTGAATTCAAAGTTTTAAAGAGGAAATTCAGGATATGTTAGCCTCTTGGAAAAAGGACTATGAGATGTTATTTCATCAATTCTGTACCACCCAAACGTCTTCACTAAATAAAATAGTTACTGTACTGACTGAGATAAGACATCAAAATACCGCCATTCAAAAATCAAACCTAGAAATCGAAAAATCTATTACATTTATTAATAAACAGTACGAGGACATGGTGAAACAGTGAGATAACCTTCAAAAAGAAAAGCAAATTTACAGAGACTCTATTCCATGTTTGGAGACTAAAATTCAGGATATACATCGCTTTTCAAGGCCATCAAGCATTGAAATTCAAAATATACCCTCCGAAGAAAATGAATCTGCATCTGAATTAATTAAAATTGTCACTAAATTGAGTTCTACTGTAGATGTGACCGTTCACGATACTCATATCCGCGATGTCTATAGGCTACCAGGTAGGGAGGGTACCGTCAGGCCGATCGTAGCTGAATTGATCAACGTGCATCTAAAAAATCAATTGCTAACAGCAGTACAAAGCTTTAATAAAAGAAATACCAATGATAATCGCCTTAGTACCCATAGTATTGGTATGACTGGACACCGTCGCCTGGTCTATTTGTCAGAACACTTACCTGCTAGTTCAAGAAAGCTTTTTTATGCAGCTAAGGAATTCGTAAAGCTTAGAGACTATAATTTCTGTTGGACTATAAATGGAAACATATTCCTGAGAAAAACCGCTGGACATAAACATATACTCATAAAATCACAGGATACTTTACGAGAGCTACAACAACAGAAGAATGAATGACTATATTACTGTTTTAAAAAATTTTATTTGCACCAAATATTTATTAATTTATTAATGAAATTACTTCGTTTTTATTGTAACGTGTATCGCCAATTATGTTTGATCTGTGTACTGGATATTATTGTGAGTGTATTTTACTGTTTTAAAATATATTATTTACGCCAAATATTTATCAATTTTTTAGTGAGTCTTTCGTTTTTATTGTAATATATATCTCCAATTATGTTTGGTGTGGGTACTAAATATTATCGTGAGACTATTTTATTGTTTTAAAATCTATTATTTACGCCAAATGTTTATCAATTTTTTAATGAAATTACTTCTTTTTTATTGTAATATGGATCTCCAATTTTGTTTATGGGGGTATTGGATATTATTAGGAGTCTATTTTATTGTTTTTAAAATGTATTATTTACGCCAAATGATTATGATTTTTTTAATGAAATTTCTTCGTTTTTACTGTAATATGGATCTCCAACTTTGTTTAATGTGGGTATCGGATAATACTGTGAGACTATTTTATTGTTTTAAAATTGATAACTTACGGCAAATGTTTATTAATTTTTTAATGAAATCACTTCTTTTTATTGTAATATGGATCTCCAATTTTGTTTAATGGGGTATTGGATATTACTGTGAGACTATTTTATTGTTTTAAAATTTACTATTTACGCCTAATGTTTATCAAAATTTTAATGAAATTGCTTCGTTTTATTTCAATGTGCATGTCCAATTATGTTTTATGTGCGTACTAGATATTATTGTGAAACTATTTACACACTATTACAACACCATAACAGACTCTACACCTAAACACTTGCACATACACTATCAATATCTATTTTTTACTTTTTTTATTTTTCTTTTATTATTCAACTTTAGTACTGATTTATTTTCCACATATACTGTACTCGTAAATGAAGATACTTATGTTATACGTATACGTTTGCGACACAACTTTTTTAAAATTCAATACTATAAATACTACGGTAATACATGACATTGACAAAGCAAGCATTGAGTGTAAAAGGGTAAGCGAGCCGGCGGATTATATGACATTGCTATCTTGTTGCTGTGATAAATCTTTTACAATTTTAACAATCAATATACGAAGTATAAAAGCCAATATTGACAATCTTCTTAATTTCTTACACAATTTAGCAACATGATTGATGTTTTGGTACTAACAGAATGCTGGATTAATGAATATATACTATTACTATAAATACACTACTCACACATACATACACACATACATACACACATACACTATAAATAACTATAAAATGTAAAATAGATCGAATATTTCTTTAAATCAGAACGACGGAGTAGTAGTTTATGTAAGGGAGGAATTTGAGGTAACCTCTAGTGAACCAGAGTGTTGTGAAGGCAACTGTATCGTAGTTAACATCCAGAATGAAATATGTATTATCTGTACCTATCGCCCACCTTGTTTCAAAAACCCACTTACTTACGTAAACTCATTAGATAATATACTAGCTTCATGTACTAAATACAACAACGTTATTTTGACTGGTGATTTAAATTTAGACATTCTACCTAATGTCCTTAACCCTAGCACTGCAACGTGTCTAAATCTTTTATCCAGTTATGGTTTAAACAGGGAGTAAACTGTCCTACTAGACAGAATAGGTGCCTTGATCATTTTATGGTAAAAACCACTTCTAAAGTTCAAACCTTTGTGTTTGATGAATTGACGGACCACTCTCCTATTCTGCTACACATTGAATATACTTGTACACCTAAACAAAAGATGTGGAATAATAGGGTGGACGTTGATCTTAATGGTATATTTAAGTGTTTGGTGAACGACTCATGGAATGACTTATACTCCACAACCGATGTTGATCAAGTCGCCCAAATACTAACAACTAAATTAGGAAACCATATCATAGCCAACACCATAGAAAAGAAAGTTGCTAAGCGCAATAAACCATTAAAACCCTGGATCACTTTCAGTGTTGTTAGGTCTATACGAAAAAGAGATGACATGCATAAGAAAGTTAAAATAAATCCTAATAACATAGAAATTAAAAATAAATATAGAAATACGCCAAATAAAATCATAAAGATGTTGAAGTTGAATTACTATAGTGATAAACTTAATAAAAACAAAGGAAGTATAAAAGAAACATGGAGTACGATTAGGGAGTTATGTAATATGAATAAAGCTACAACACCACCTACAGAGTTGCTTGGATTGAGAAAAAATGTTACTGAATCTCTTAACGAAGTAAATAGATTTTTTACATGTATTGGCACAGATCTTGCCAATCAGACACTAAAAACGCTAAACACGGATGAAGAAACACTAGCCCAAAAAGCTAAAACGATTGACGCTCCACTAAAATCCATGACATTTTATTTAACAGATCCTACTGAGGTGATTAATGTGATTAACAGTCTCAAAACATACAGTGCCCCGGGTATAGACAAAATTACTGCGTTCATTTTAGAGAGATTTAGTTACTGTCTTGCAGAGCCTATATCATACCTAATTAATTAATCTAAGTTTCGAATGCGGCATCTTCCCTAAAATATTTAAATCTGCTATTATTTGTCCTATTTACAAATCAGGAGATAAATTTATAATTATAAATTACAGGCCTATTTCTCTCTTAAGTACCCTGTCCAAAGTAATAGAAAAAGTTATGAACATGCGACTAATGAATTACCTAGAAAATAATAAATTGCTTAGTGAGAATCAATACGGATTTCATGCCAATCGATCTACTGATGATGCGGTATTACAGCTCACCACTGACATTACAACTCACCTCGATAGAAATGACAAATGTGTTGGGATATTCCTGGACCTACGAAAGGCGTTTGACACCGTATCTATACCAATACTTTTAAGTCGTCTAGAAAATATGGGAATTAGGGGTAAAGCACTTTTGTGGATAAAGGACTATCTCTCTGAAAGAAAGCAGTGCATCAGAGTTGCGAATCATTTTAGTGACTATGGCATGGGGTTTTATGGGATGCCGCAGTGTAGTACGTTGGGTCCGACACTGTTTTTGACATATATGAATTATGTAAATGTCGACTCAAAGGTGCTGCCATACAAATGTTTGCTGACGACACTGTCATACTTTTCAATAGCGATACCTGGGACAATGTGAGGCAGTTAGCCGCAGAAGGCATATCTACTATTACTACATGGCTTGAAGACAGTTTGTTATCACTAAATGTAGATAACACGTCATTTGTTTGTTTTAGCAAGACTATGGCGTCTTCGCCCAAAAACTTTCAGCTTTATGCACATTGTTATCCCTGCAATCGTTCTAACAACTTACTGTCATCACGATGTAGTTGTCCTACATTGCCAAGAGATGCAGAGGTCAAATATTTAGGAATAAATATTGATTATAAGTTAACCCTTAATAGGGCGAAGGACAATTGTTTACCACCTCAGATTTTTGACCATGGAGCAAGAGTTGTTCTATGTACACTTTCATAAATTTAATATTTATAATACGTGACGATTCATAAATCTTTTATTAGTACTGGCAACTACGCTAACTGTGAAAGTTTACGAACTACCGACAATCTTAAAAAAATATTGAAGATTTCTGAAAATAGCAGGTGTTTGGCGCATATAATTTGAAATTGTGTTCTAACAACATTCCGGTAAATGGTTTTATGATATTTGGTAGGATACTTAATTATATTATTGTACATGACTCGAGGGATAATTTTTGAAATGTAAATTGTTCTAATTTGTATATCATTGTAAACTCGGTGGTAAAACTTTTACCATTGCTCGGTCACATCACCGTAGTAGTATTTGGTGGTAATATAGTTACCGTTACCCATTAGTGTACTTGTTATTTCAAGAGAATTTCGAAGCAAAAGAAGTTATCTGATAGTATTATTGCCAGTATTTTAGAACATGATCTCTCCGCTATTGAAAGTAACGATGAAAGTATCTTGGAAGAATCACTTTTGGGCGATTGCGTACTAGATTACGACATTTGAGGTTTCGCGAGGTATTTCAAGAATGTTTGGTGAAGAGCCTGAGTTGGAGACGAGAGAATTAGAGAATTTTCAAGACCCTCCCGGGCCACGTGATTCGGTAGAATATATAGAAATAATGTACCTGTACCTGAAATAATGTGACTGAAGAACCGATGAAAAAAGTCAGTACGCGAAATGAATATAATCGAGACGTCTTTTTGGCGCTCTTTCTGAACCAAGCTACGGCGAGCACAAACATAGTAAGAATGCCTATTCGTGTGCACAAAACTGGTCAGATAAGGTTCCAAAGCATACCATACCAAAGTTTGATAAACGACTGGCCGTAAACCTGCGCTTCACTCATATAGCACAGCTTATTGAATTTTTCGACAACTACTTCCACCGTGATCTCGTAGAGTTGCTTGTAGAACAAACAAACATTTATGCGGCACAAAAGCAAACGCTTCACTGGAGTTCAACGTTTGTAGCTGAAATGCGTGCATATCATGGTATGTTGATAATGATGAGTCTTCATCCCTTACCTGAAGTCAATCTGTATTGGTCAACTGATACTTTTTATAAAAATTCTGATGTTGCTCAAACTTTCACTCAAAAGATATTTAAAAAACTGACTGAAATCATCGAATATACTGTAAATATATGGAAGGTGTGGATAATTTTGATCACTTCCGTACCTCGTATCCAATCGACCAAAAATCGAGACGGACCTGGTTGCGCTTATTTTATTTCATGTTTGATGTATCATCAACGCGTACATAGCATACATACAAATTCACAAGCAAACAGTTCACATACATCGAGATTTCAGACGGCGTTTGGCTCGCAGTCTTATAGATGGATACAGGAAAAAAAAGAAGCGCACATATTATTTTCAGAAACAAACAAGGTGGAAATTTCGGTGTACCCACTGAAATTAAACATTTATCTGTGCCACACTATCCAGAAGATCAAGTGAAATTTGCTAGAAGCCGATTTTGCAGCACGAAAAATACTCAAAAACGATCAAGGATTACTTGCGATATCTGCAAAGTAGCTTTCTGTGCAACACAATGCTTTAAAAGCTTTCATATTGCTCCAGAAGAAGAAGATGCTCTGGACTGTAACAGCTCTACTTCTAGTACCTTAACAGGCTAAGGTCAAATAATTACCACCAATACTTAAACATAAACGGGCGATGGTAAAATAATTACCACCGAAATTTCGCGTACTTATGATTATATATTTTTAGATTTTCATAAATAATATTAAAAAGGCTCCTAATAAACCTATAAATAATGACCCCAAAACCTGTTTTTTCAATAATTTTTATCTCCGCCCTATTAAGGGTTAAGTTGGTAAAAACATATAACTGTTCTTAGTAATCGATTAAGAAAACTTATTTATATTTTTAAAGATTTGAGAAGAATACCAAATACTACATTGCTGATTCAAATTTATAAATCTTTAGCAGTGTGCGATTACCTATTGCATATGTTCTTGGGGTTCGTCAGCAAAGCTGATGTTCTATCTGTGCGCAAGCTGTTTGTGTGTCAATGCATACGCAGATATCACAAAATTAGTGTACCGCATTTCATATCATCGAGTAGGAGGGTAGATAAATGCCATGTCCCTAGAGTGAGAAGTAAATTTGCTCAACAACACTATAGTAACATTGCACCAATATTGTATAACAAATTCAATTTAAAGTATAAAAGTAAAAAGTTATCTAATTATCAAATTAAAAATAAAATTAAACTGTGGCTTAAGATATTAGATTATAATGAAACTGAAAAGCTTTTAGTAATTATAAAATAGGATCAAAATTTAAATTAATATCGACACACTTATATACACACACACTTGCATGCACACACTCACACTCTCTAACATACACATGCACGCACAGACACTTACACATATGCACGTACAAATACACACACATACATGAACGCACGCAGGCACACACATACGCCCGCGTATGCACACACGCACATGCACGCACGCACACCATACACAAGCACGAAAGCTCACGCGCAAAATATATAATAGTATATATTAATAAGTGTAAGTTGCAACTATTAGTTTGATAATTTATTATGAATTTATGGAATGAAACTGGTTCCTAACATACAGCTCACGCTAGTTTGGCAGCCAGAGTTTGTAATAATTAAAAAGAAAACCTTTATTTGATACAGAGTAATGTTACACACTATAATTTAAAACTAAAGACCTTAAGGTTGTTGCAAAAGATACTGAAACTCCTTCCCAAACTAGGCCATGGCTTGTGCCTATTATGGAAAACAGTGCTCAGCCGAAAGATGATTATGTTTTATACATGTAAATGAGCATTAATTCGCAAACATTTGAATAGACTTTAAGGTTAATAATTCTTACATATAGCTACTGTATTATAGTTCGTGTGCGTTTGAACGCGCATGTTTATACGCGTGTATGTGCTAAGTGTAGCTCATGTGGTGTATGGTGTGTGTACTGTGTGTATGTGTGAGAATGTTAGTGCTGTGTTAATGGTGTTTGGGGATCAGTATCTGTGTGGAGTGTGTATAGCTATGTCTACGTATTTGTGTGTGTGAGTATGTGTGTTTGTGTGGGGTGTGTTGTAAAGCTTCTGCCGCGCACCGAAGCTCAGTCTGGTTCTCAGAGTTGGTACTGTTTACTCCACGAATTTAAGAACAGCTTCATTTTCATTATAATTTAACTAGAGCAGCCAGTTGGTTGCTCTCTTTTTAACCTCATGGCTGTTGAAAGCTACAATATTTTGTTGTCTATTTAATAGATTGTAAAGTTTACAGCCTAAACCCTTAAATTGTTTTCTGGCAAAAGACGTTTTATATCGGTAAGTAGGGCACACTGGCTGCTTATTACGTTTTTTTAGATCTGGACGGGGGACGTTTAGATGAGTTTTTAAAATGGATCGGAGCACAAATAACTTACGCACTGATAGTACTTTGCTGTCGGTGTATAATTGTGACGTGGAGAACCTCAGTGGTTTTTTAGTCATTACTTTCAGCACTGCTCTTTGGGCTCTTACCAATTCAATTAACTGGGTTTTAGAAGATCCTCTCCAAAGCACTATGCAGTACTGGAAGATAGATTGACATAGAGCGAAATAGACCATCTTCAACCTATCTGTAGAGGTTATATCACGAAGAGTTTTAAACAGGTGTATTATTTTTCTAGTTCTAGTTTTTACAGTTTCAGTCTGGATGTGCCACTTCAATTTACTGTCTATGTACACATCCAGATACTTAGTATTTGTAACTCTAGTGAGTTCCTGACATGCACAATTTTTACATAAGAGATTGTTATGGGCCTTTATTGAAAAGTCTTGTGTCGGTACATTTCGTTTAGAAATTGAGAAGGGAATGTAGAAAGTTTTATTGACATTTAAGGTAAGAAGATGATTGGTAAACCAGAGCTTAATTTGGTTTAGTGAGTACTCCGCTCTTTCCTTTACTATTGACCATGAGTGTCCCTCTACAACAATTGCAGTATCATCTGCGTACATAAATATTTCTGTGTTTGGAAGGGTCATGGCACAGAGTTCGTTAACATACAACAGGAACAAGGCAGGGCCCAAAATACTTCCTTAGGGAACGCCATAAGATACAGGATATTCATCACTTATATGATCACCTATTTTTAACCGTAATTTTCTGTTGGTGAGGTAATCTTTAAAAATGTATGTGATACCTCGTATTCCCAGGTTCTCCAGTTTACCTAGTAGGAGTGGGACAGAGACCGTGTCAAAAGCCTTGGAAAGATCTAAAAAGATGCACAGGCATCTGTTGTTATTATCAAGGTGATTGACAATTGAATTTGTTAAATCAATCACGGCATCCTCAGTGGATAATCCCGATCGGAATCCATATTGATTATTGGCCAAGATATTAAATTAATTAATATAATTTTTCAATGAGTTATTCAATATCTTCTCCAGAATTTTGACACAGCGCGCAATATAGATATAGGACGATAGTTGGTAACGCAACGTCTATCACCATTCTTATAAATTGGGTGAATTATGGCTTTTTTCAGGGCTTCAGGTAAAGTACCTGTGCTTATGGCACTGTTGCAAATATGAGTTATAGGAGAAATGAGAGCTTGTCGTGATGATTTGAGTATACGAATCCCACCCCGTAGCGGAATCAGTATGTAGCTGTAAAATAATAGATTCAACTTCAGCTTCGATCACAGCCAGTAACACCATTGAATTTGTCATGCATCTATGTGAAAGGACCGAAGAGGGCATTGGGTTATGATAGTTAGTGGCACTTATTTTATCAGCTAGTGTTTTACCTATATTAGAGAAGAACTTACAAACGTGGTTGGTGGCATTCTCAGGACTAAAATGATTGGTTAGAAGATGAGTGTGAGTTAAATTTCTGTTATCAGTATTAGAGATATGTTTTATTGCTTTCCAAAGTTCTTTGGGATTATTACCTGCTTCGTCAATGAGTCCTTTATTGTATGCTAATTTCAGGTTGCGTAGTAAACGGTTACAATAATTTCGATACCTGAGGTAGGTTAATTTGATTGTCATGTTCTCTGCGTACTTTCTAGACTTTATATGCAATCTATCCCGATTTTTGATACATCTAACTAGCTCTGGAGTCATCCACGGCTTTAATACTTTGTACCTTTTGCATATTTTTGTGGTTTTTGTATATGTAGCTATAGTCGATGACACTATGTTTTGTCACTAATTAAATTGTTTGTTGCAGAGTTTGCGTCTTTTATATTTAGAATAGGAGAGAAATCGGCTTTGTCTATGTCTGATTTTATTTTTAAATAGTCAATGCAGGTTTTTGTATGTGTGTAATTACAGGGGGGGAGTTGATTGCTCCAGAAATAAGACGATAGGAGTGTGATCTGTAATATACGATTCAAGGACTAGTGACGTCGATAGGCGAGCTGATTTAAGAAACAGATGATCTAAACATTTTTGACTGACTCGTGTAGGGAAATTATGGGTGGCAAAGAAGCCTTGAGATGCATTTAATGTTAGGTATTTATCACATAGTGGATCCAAGCTATAAGGGCTTATATCTATATTTAGGGATCGATATTTCTGTTTTTAAATCATTAAACACATTATTTAAACTATCAATGAAATCTTGATGATGTTCTGAAGATCTTAATGATGGTGAACGATAAATAGCCACTACAGAAATTTTGTTTTCAGTTTGACAAACTAAGCAGTTAGCACCTTTAAAATATGGTTCTATTAATTTACATTTAATTTTGTTATTTATATAGATTATGACATCATAATTTTGATTCAATGGCGACTTGGAGGGGTATGCTACATAACCATCTAAAAAAGGTATATTAATAGTTTTACTTAGCCAACATTCTGTGAAAACTATAACGTCGAAATTAATTTTAGTAACTGATAACATTAAACAGAATTGATCAAAGTTTTTATTTATGCTACAGATATTTACATGAATTATCTTAAAAGCTTGTTTATAGTTTTGGCGATGCTTATAACAATCCTCTGGTAGGCAAATGAGATAGCTGAAATTTGCAAGCGAGTCTAATTCACTATTTAGTTTGTTTATGTTAGCCATTAATATGAGGTTTGGTGCCTATCCCTTGTAAGTTGCAGCGACCAGGAACAATAGTTAAGGTGTTTATATATGTATTGTTTACTATACTTTCTATGTTAGTTAGTTTGGTGATGTTAAATTGATGCAGATTGTAATTATCATATAATATGTGAGATGAAATTAAAAATATCAAAAAACCCGACTGCGTAAAAAGGGAACCAAATTAAAAATTAAAAAAAAAACAAGTACTTAGATCCGGTGGTCTATAATTCTATAATATATTATTGAATGAATACTATTGAAGAAAATAAGAAAATAAAATATTTTCTAATAATGGAACATAGCAACTGAACAGTCGGGATCCATTGAAAAATTAGATTTGCTGTCGAATAATGATTAATACATTTAAAAATTAGATTTGCTGTTGATAATGATTAATACTACAAAATTAGATTTGCTGTCGAATAATGGATCCCGCACAGTCATACGAAGCTATCGTCTTTTCATCGTAAATTTCTACTGACTAAAGACCTATATGTGAGAATGGTTGTTAGGCAACTTTAAATCGATATAGATCCTAAACGGTCAGTCAAATCGAAAAATGTTGTGAGAAAGCTAATAATGATTTTAATACCTATTTAACGATACCCCACTCGACACAGTTTGTTGACTTTCATTTTTATAATTTTCACAAAATGGCGTCCAGTGGTCGCCATATATAATCGTCATCAATATCATAACTATAGCAGATATAATTAGCATAAAATAATAATAGCAAAGGTAAGAGTAATGAGTAGAGGAATAAAGTATATAAAAATAAACACATGACAATATCCACCTATAACTAAGGATACTTAAATTAAATGCTACCACATAGGTACAGTTTAATAGTTGTGCTACATAAGGCTGTCTCAACTAAAAATATCATGTAGGAACACTTAAAATAGTGGTAGCCAGCATGAAACAGTATATGATATACACCTTGCAGTTTCCTAGAAATTATAATACCATGATGGTTAAATGGTGATTTGGAGGGGTGCGCCAAATAACCACCCGAAAAGACAAATTAATAACTACACTATACAATAATACTACACAATACATAACGGTACACCACTGATATAGAGCGAAGAGTGAATGCGGGAAATAGAGTGAATGGAGCGTTGGGACAACTTCTCGGTAGCCACCACCAGAAGGCACGTGTAGCAATACATAACGCAGTGCTTCTCCCAACATTACTGTATGGAAGCGAGAGTTGGGTATGCAGAAAAGAGTATGAAAGTAAAATTAATGCGGTCGAAATGCGATCTCTACGGCAAACCTGTGGAGTTAGGCTGATTGATCGCATTCGTAACGACGACGTAAGAGAGCGAGTAGGTATGAAAGAGAGTATCGGTGTAAAGATGCGAAAGGGAATGCTCCGATGATTCGGACAGGTGGAAAGAATGCCGAACGAACGTCTGGTTAAGAAGATATACAATGCGAAAGTGGAAGGATATAGGTACTGGGGGAGACCGAGACTAACCTACCTAGACCAGATCGGTCATGTACTGAAGGAAGGTGGAGTCGAGAGTCTCCGAAACCGGCGAGCGTGTATGAAGAGAATTATGAATGTTGAGGAAGCGAGTGAAGTATGCAGAGATAGAGTTCTCTGGCACTCTGTTCTCTCTGCCTACCCTGCAAGGGATATGGCGTAATGATATGTATGTATGTATGTAATAACTACACTTAGCTAAGATTCTGTGAAAACTATGATGTCTAATTTATTTTTTGTAACTAATAACATTGCATAACATTGTTCAAAGTTTTTACATATGCTACATATATTTACAAGAATTATCTTAAAAGCTAGTTGATGGTTTTGTAGATAGTAATTACAGTTCACTGGTTGGGCAACTGATAGAGCTGAAATTTTCAAACGAATCTAAGTCACTATTTAGATTATATATGTTAGCCATTATTAGCAAAAATTGATATCAATTCCTTTAAATCACAGCAAGCAGAACCTATAATGGGGTTGTTTAAGTATTTAGTTAGTTTGTGTATGTATTGTTTATCATATTCTCTATGTTTATGGGTTTGGTAATGTTAAGATTGATGTAAATTGTAATTAATGTATGATCTGTAAGGCGAGAGAAGGAGTTTGTGTGGCTGTATATGTGAGAGTATAAATATTGTTTTTGTTTGAAATTTGCTTAAAATTATATTTAGGCTCTTAACTATTGCAGCTACAAGTAACTTAGCATAATAATAGTAATGGGTAGAGGAATAAAGTATATAAAAGTAAACACATAGCAATATCCATCTATAACTAAGGATTTTAAAATTAAATTTAAAAGCTACCACATATAATTCAATAGTTGAGCTATATAAGGCAGTCTCAACTAAAGATATCATGTAGGTACACTTAAGATAGTGGTAGCCAGCATGAAACAGTAAAAAGAAAGAAGTAACAGTAGTAGTTCATAGAAATTATAACACCATGTTGGTTCAATGGTAACTTGAAGGGGTTCTCCATATAACCACACAAAAGTGGCAAATTAATAGTTTCACTTAGCCAACATCCTGTGAAAACTATGATGTAGAAATAGATTTTTGTAACTGATAACCTTGCACTATATTGATCAAAGTTTATATTTATGCTACCAATATTTACATGAATTTAATTAAAGGCTTGTTTATAATTTTGGGAATGGTTATTACATTCCTGAAAATTGTTAATAAGTTATGGCATAATAAACATTTTTTTATAATTTTTTTTTTATTATTATCACGGGATCTTCCATAGAGAAGATGCCCAGTCCTTTGGAAGGTTTACATGGGGATATGGATCCAACACACAGAGGCCTTTGGAGAAATTTAATCTAAATATTGGGATGGGACATCTACCAATGACATTCCACGTCTGCACATAACATACGTGGACTGCCAGCGGTAAGTGTAAAACTATTGTGTGATTATGGTAACTAATATCTGATTATGGGAGTGGGTGCTTAGTAGACTGGTTCATCTTAAATCTATGAAATTTTAACTGTCGTCTGCCTTCAAATCCATATTGAGAGATGAACGGTGGCAGACGGTGACTCGCCAACTCACTGAATGGGCCCCCTAAACAGTCACCACAGGCACACAAGCCATTCGGGCAATAGGGGGCAACATTGGTGCAAGTGGCTAGGGGTGTCGAGCGGTGCGGCGCCGGTTTCACCATTGAGTCTGTGATAACCAGAGCCATGGTTTCCCCGTAGTTGTGCCCTTGAAAATGACACTTCCAGCCCCGAGCATATAGCTCTGGCGACCCCTCTCTGACCAGCTGTTTAAGGCAAGCCAGAGCTGAGAGTCCTTCGGGCACTCTTCGGTTTCCACTCTAGCCAGCCAATGAAGGCCAGCTGGAGACGAGGCCCTGATCGACTCTCTGGAGTATTCGGGACCGCAGTGTCGTCACTCACATTCAGCCCGCCACAAGCTGCCCTGCGGTTTATTGGCTTTCCTGTAAATCTTGTGATACATTTTTTTTTAATATCAAAAGAACTTAGGAAGCCGTATAATGTCCCTCCGAGTTTTGCGTTAGCCTCATGGTGAGGTAACGACTGGCCCGGAGGTTTTTATTATTATTATTTACATGCGACTTGAAATGTTAAATAGTAATACGATAAAAATTGTACCTTTTCCTTTATTAACTGGTTTTGCTTTAGGTAATTTCGCATTCTTGCCTGCTTTTGCAAGACCTGTAGTCGAGAGTGCCCTCTTTCTACCACGTTTACTTGAAGAACCACGTTTATCAGAAGTTTGGTCCTAAAACAATATATAAAATTCAATATTTCTGTAGCACAATATTATAATTTTAATTAAATAGCACCATACTAACAGACATAATGTCATTCGTCATCAAGTTAGTAGTTCGCGGTCCTCGTTTCTTCAAATTGTCTGTTGGAGTTCTCTGTTCCTCTTCGTCTATCGCTTTCATATCCAAGTGCTCGAAAGCATCAGCTGCTTTCTTAGCTTCATCGGAAGACTCCATTAACGCCCGAAACTGTTCAGGATGAAGTCGCGGTAATGATTGTGTACAATCCAAATCTCCATAGTTAAAATCACCAATAGACGAACTGTTTAACCGCCATTCACTATCAGTTTCTGTTTTATGTAAATCCATACCTGTGTCATGAATCGAACTGTACAGAGATGTGCTTTTTGCTTCTGAAATTTCTTTATTTAGATCCGCCTGTGTAGTCGTAGATGGCAAGTTATACCTACCTTCTAATTTAATTTTATTTGATATTGTGGTACTTGTTTGTGTAGCGGGTACATCATATATACGCCTAGTGGTAGCTGTGCTACCACTTGCAAAGTTTGAACCTCCGCATACTCTCATTCTACCATGATTTGTTTTTTGTAACATTAATTTAGGAATAGGCGACTGCTCTCTCATGTCAGCCTCGCCTAATTGATAAGGATCTTCGCCCGTTGGAGTGGTATCAATTAATTTAAGTCTATCTGATAACGAGCCAGTAAATTGTGAAGTATTTTTTAAGACATTCGATTTAGATTTTCCATAAGTGTTTATCATTTTTGATTTTTTGTTTACACTGAAGGAATCTTCAAAGCATGCATCATCATCAAACATTAAGTTTACTGTAAAATAAATAAAAAAAAACATGTAATACATTATTAAATATAAACATTATTTATATTTTATGTATCTTAGTTTTATAACTTACATCCAGTCTCCGGTGGTTCAACCTTCACGGGAGGAACTTTGGGCATACGACTTAAACTTCCTAAGCCACCTGATGTTCGCCTACGACTCCTTTGAAATTTTTTTATAACTGGATTTCCACTGTAAGGGCAATTTATACCAATGATATTTCAATACATTTGTTAATTAAAGCTGATGATTATTTTGTTATAATTTTTTTATTTACAAAGCTAAGACTCACGACATCAAATGGATATTTCAAATGAACTCTTTATATTTCAATTGAATAAATATGTTTATATTACCTATTAGAAGTGATAGTATATAGTGGTTCTGGGCGTGTCTCTTTTTTTATTTCTTTTTTAATATACGATGAAGGTTTATTCTCAATCATGGTTAACTTGTCACAGGGAATATTAGAGTCCAAAATTGAAGATACGCCAAGATTACTCAAGTAGTCCGAAACATCTGAAACGGTAATTCATAAAGTAGTTGTTGGCTGAAAACTATTAAAATATAATGGCAAATTTTGACACTGTCATTAAGAATAGACACAGTTCCATTGGAATATTGAGCAGTCTAATTGAGACATCCTCGCATCCAGATCCTTAGATTCCTTTTTTGTTATATTGTGCCCTTTTATTTTTTTCATTATTTTATCAATTATTTTGTAATTTTAAATATATCTTTCATTTCTTTCATCTCATCTCTTCAAAAGAAAATACATCCATACAGATATTAAACATAATACCATAATAACACAGGTCCGCAAGTAAAAAACGGCATAGGTTTTTTATACATTTTCTTATTGATTTTGATGTGCTAAAACCAAAAAAAAAATATTTAAAGAATTCCATCTCCACCATTTATTTTTTACAACACTAATTTTTATATTTTTATTATGTATAAAATTCTTATTCAATTAAAATTTTATTTCTTAAGTTTCAAATTTAGTTAAAATTGAGAGTTCTAATTTTAATAGTATATTTTAATAGTATATTTTAATAGTATATATCTGGGAATGAAGAAAAAAACCATGAACGTATGAATAATTAAATATCAAGAACATCAATGGATCGTTTGCGAAGATTTTAAAATATTAACAATGTTGTAGGGTCAACAGTTAGGTTATACGAAATTCCCTTGTTTTCTATGTTTGGGGGACAGTAGAGCCAGAGACTGGACAAAAAGTGACTGGCCAGCACGACACGGTTTAACTTCTGGCGAGAAAACTAAAGTGGTATTGATAATACCACTTTAGTTTCACCAGAAAAGGTTTTACTGCCACCTCTATTACATTGCGGCTAATTAAGCAGTTTGTAAAATCGCAAAAAGATGGGGTTTGATTTAGATATACTTAGTCTGGACATAAATACTGTTACAATTAAAAATAAACAAAATATTTCATTTGAATTTGGAATTTGTCATTTGTATATGACTGTTCATTGTGTTTTCTCATTTTGGCGCCAAAACATTATAGAGTGGGGTGATAAAGAGAACCGAATCGCTGTGATTTCATTACACAAAGTAGGTATGGAGCCAAATGCAATTTTTAAAACTCTCCATCCACTTGGTATTAGTAAAATATTTGAGTACCGGGCTATTAATAGGTGCAATGAGACCTCCTCTGTTTGTGACAGAAAAAGATCTGGCCGTCCACGTAGTGTTCGTACGAAAAAGGTCGTCAAAACAGTAAGGAAAAGAAATCGAAGAAACCCTCTCCGAAAGCAAAATACTTTAGCTCGGGATATGAAGATAGCACCTAGAGCCACTACGCGTATTTTAAAAGATGACTTAGGACTTACAGGCTATAAGAGACGTACTAGTCATTTCTTAACTGATAATTTAGAAGAAAATAGGGTGGTAAAATCGAAACGACTACTGAAGGGGTACGCAAAGAAAACATTTTGTTTACGGATTCACAGAAAATTTTTGTTTACGGATGATAAAATTGCCACAATTGAGCTATATTTTAACGAACAAAATGACCGTATTAATGCCTAAAGTTCTAAGGAAGCTTCCCAATTAGTCGACAGAGTGCAAGGTGGGCATTATCCGACTTCAGTGATGGTTTGGTTTTTTTGGTTTATTAGCTATGAAGGAGTAACTGAGCCATACTTTTGTGAAAAAGGTATCAAAACATCGGCACAAGTGAATCAAGATATCATTCTTGAGAATGTAGTGAAGCCCCTTAACAACACCATATTCAATAACCAAGAATAGTCCTTCCAGCAAGACTCGGCGCCGGGTCATAAAATAGGTTGGAAACGAATGCTTCGGACTTCATCATAGCTGAAAACTGAGCGTCGCCTAGTCCTGATTTAATCCGCTGGATTTATGGTCACTTTTAGAGAGTACAGCTTGCACTAAACGCCATGATAATTTAAGAGTCCCTAAAAGAATCCATACGATTGGCAGTGAAGATTTTCCCATGGAAAGAGTGCGTGCTTCTATTGACAACTGGCCTCAATGTTTAAAGGACTGTATCGCAGCCAATGGAGACCACTTCGAATAAGATTTTTATATTTTAAATTGTTTTATATTTATGTATTACACACTGTAAAAGTAATAAATGTTATTTGCAATAGATTTTTGTTCTTTGTCACAGTATTTATGGTAAGACTAGGTATATCGTCCATGTTCCCGAAATTGTCTAAAGCAAAGTTAAAAGGGGGCGTTTTCACTGACCCTAACATGAGAAAACTTTTGACTGATTCCCTCTTTCCTGATTCAATGGAAAAATCGAAAAAGAAGCAAGAAATTCTTTCAAAAATGTTTAACAGAAGTTTTTGGGCAATACTAAGAATTCGGGATATTAAACTATTGTACGACAGCGTATAAAGCTCAAGAGTGCAAGATAAGCTTAAAAGTTCACTTCTTACACTCTCATACTGAATATTTTTCTGAAAACTTGGGTGCCTACAGTGAAGAATAAGTCGGAAACCAAAAATGAGTTCTGACAATCATTAAAGAAAAGAAGAAAAGGTACAAGGTAGTACAAGGAAAAAGAGCAAACATAAAGTTGTGTATGAATTAAGAATAACAATGATTGATAGATTTTAATAAATATTATACTGTCTGTTTGTTATAATAAACAGTTGATTTTTCTCATAATTGTGATCTTATTTTGCAAAATAAAAAACTATACTTGATGGAGAGTAATAGAAGTTATTTTTGAAATCAGCGTACTTTATAACTTATAATTCAGCAAAAAATATCTCATTCGGAGCTGAAAATATTTTTTTTTGCAGACCTGTGTAATTTAAAGTATTGACTAGTTTTAGAATGATTGTGTGATAGTTGTTATTCTTAAATAAACATTACAATTATATTCGGACAGGCAACAAACCCCCTTTGAGATACGAAATTTCATTTGAGCAAAGCCTATAAAGTGGTGGTATTTGTGGCAAGTTTACGACAAATGCTGCACAACAACATCCTTGGAAGCAAAGATTATTTATTAATAGGAAAAGATTTAGTCTACTATTATTTCATTTGAGTTATCCTTTTCTTGTAGTGATTTTATTTGCTCACTATAATGCTCACTATAAAACAAATACATGAAGTGACTGTAAGAAATACTATGATACACCAGTTCTTCAAGATATCCATATCCACTATTAGACACAAGTATTCCAACAAATAAGGGTTTGTGGCACATTGTATTCTCAACCCGTCATTAAGAAGTAGAACAGTTTTTATTCTGCTACCACAATAATACCGTAAAATCTATTGATATCCAAATATATATTATAAGTAAGGTTAGAATTCTAGATAAGAAGCACCAGATTACAAAGTTTACTGTATCAAATAAGCCTACTGTATCAAATATATTATTTAACCCTTATGCCAATACCCACATCAGATTAAGTGTTCAAACGTTTTTCAAGTGCACATTTTCAGAATTGGATGTGTGCTGTTACTAAAGTCTGTTTAGCCTTATTCCATGTTAACCAAGCCTAAGGACCTTCAAAGAATTGTCGCAGCAAATATCTAAATATGCTGCTTATAAATGATTTCCTTATGTCTTTTATTTGTGAATATGGAGAATACACTACACTTGTGGATCAATACATATGCATAGTACTTGGTCTCAGTCTAATCTGAAACTGAAGTGTCTATTAAATTTTGGATTCGAAAAGAGACTATCTGACCATTCCAATTAGCTTAAGTCAGTTTTCAGATCATGTATGAAATAGATAATTTAATTCCCCTTTCTTATTCTAACTTCGGGGGACTAATTGAATGAGAATCTTTCATCGTCATGTTGTTGCTTGACCACTAATACTTATTAATTGATGTATAATTGTATTTATACATACATATAAGCAAACATTAAGAGGATAAATAGTTTATCAATATACATAGACATATTTCTATTTTTTTAACAAAGAGTAATTGCGATTTACATAGCTAGTGCACTTCACCATCCAAGATTACATTTTTACTTTTCTGAAGAGAGAATTGTAAGGTATATTAATGTGTTTCCATAAAGTTGAATTTGGAAGGGAACTTAAGTACTAGCTAATAGTTTCAAGATAAAATAATGCATAGGCAAACCCTATATGCACTACACATTTATCAATCACAAATATTATCATAATTCTAATAAATAATCAATAAGTAAAGAATTATTAAAGAATACATATTTAATTACATCTTTTAAAATAAAGTTTTAATATAATATGGTTATAATTAATTTATGACCATGAAAAAATTTCTTACTTGTATCTGAACCCCTACTTAAGTCAAAAGGATCCGGTGCAAAAGGTGTAGGTTTGGTGACATCACTAAATATGTATGGATTTGTTCTAGTATCTGGTAATAATAGCTCTGTTAAACTATTAAGCATCACCTGGAAAAAAATTGTTGTGATGTATAAATTAAAACTTACAGACAATAATGGAATTGAAAAATTCAAAACAAAGCAAAGGTTGCACAGATGTTGGAGTGGTCTACATGCCAACCTCTAGTACCAAATGTTATGATAGCTATCACTATGCACTGCCAATTCTTTGTATAATCGACTAATGATTGTTAGAAATCTATGTATAATTCATGTCCATTACTTGCATGATTGTAAGACTTTACATGTGAGAGATATGAGATGTTGGACGGGGTGTTGTCTTTTAAAAAATCCTTACACATTACTTAAGACCTCAAATCATATACAATATATTATTATGTTCATGCAAATAATCAGTCATTATTGTAACTAAATAAAAAGCAAAATAAATAAATATAAATTTCTCTCTCCCGGTTCCTCTGGAAGATAACATTAAGAATACAAATGTCACCACTTTTCTCTTTCCCATTGTAATTGTAAAACTAGATCCACAGACATAAATAGATAAACAACGAGATGAGAAGGCAACTCGAAATAAAACTCTTAATCTACATGTCTGGTCACCATGGTATAATAGAGTAATTACCCTCATCTGAAGGAACCTCATGTTCAGCAATGTGAATGATATACACCCAAGGGCTGAGAAGATATTTTTTTCAATACAGATAGATTATGAAAAAAGCAATCAGTTTATAGTAATATCAAATTAAATATTATTATATTTTATTATATCTTTACCTGAGAAGAAGTACCAGGTTCAGATTTGATTGATACAGGTGGCACATGTTCAATAGGGGCAGGAAAGGTAACTGAGTGCTTGGCTGTTGCAGGGCCTTTCCTGTCCATACGAATCACTCGAGACTTAAGCTGCAATATTCATTAGTGCAATTTAATAAATGTAAGCTATTTTAAATTATACAAATAGATGAATAGTAATAACAATATCATCATATCATAGCCACATTATATGACACATTAAATAATATGCAAGAACCTAGTTATACAATAGTGCCAGGTCATGCTAGCTCAGATTATTCAATGGACCAAATGGTGCAATTTCATAGAGCTATCGCATTCTGCGCGAGTGTAAGTTATGCAATAAACATTTGCAAATTGATACAAAATACATCAGTAAAATGGATACATTTTTTAAATCAATTAAAACTATGTTAACAAGCAATTTAGAACTAATGTGAATTGTTTGTCCTAACAAATATTTATTTCACTATTAAGGTCAAGATCATCATCATCATTCTCCTACTCTCATCCCAATTACTTGGGGTCAATACAATATGCACTCTTCTTCCATAGCACATATCGTAAAAGTTATTGACAATAGTTTTATGAGCGGCCGCCTGCCAGACGTCAACCTTCCTGTATGAATATAATTGTTGGCCAAATGGCATCAAGTAATGAGGACCTAGGTCATTATAAGGCTCTTAATCGTCTTTTACGACATCCACGAGCAAAGTAAGGGTTGGTAGTATTCGTAGATGCTACCACACAGTTTTTTATTAAGGTCAAGATATTAAAACAAAACACTTATAGCAGTAAAAGTATCTATAATGACTGTTAGAATCTTACTTACTGACTTATCAAGTTTTAAATTCGTATTTGCTCTATAAAAATACAGCTATTCTCTATTTTTATAGAGAATAGCTGTATTTTTATAAAAATAAAAGCCTAAAATAACTTAATGATATTGTGCATTTTTTGTTTGCAAGTGAAAATTTTTCATTATGCCCAAATATATCTATATAAATACCAATATGAGTAAAATAAGTAAAATTTAGCTTTTAGAGCCCATAGTCGCCTTAAATGTAGGTTACATGCCTACATTTGCTTTCATTGAGCATATAAATAAATAAGATTAAAGATGCTGATATCTCTATTTATAATAAAAAAAGTACTCCCCATAGAGATTTAATATCTAGAAAAATTTAAGTTTTACTTAACTAATTCACAATTATAAGATATAATTAATATATTTAATTATCTGGAGCACTGAGATCGAACTTTGATAACTACTACATATTAAATGTGCATCTTGAGAAGATGTTAGAAAATGTCTATCTTCATTAGTTTGTCGGCTAATACAGTATGACAACTGCTTATACATTAGTATAACTATATACTCATTATGCTACATGCCAATATACTTACTGTGTAAACACACACATTTAATAGCATAATATTTATAACAAATCTCACAAACTATTAGAGAAACTGTTACTTGCAAAATTAAAAAGAAACCCAGATTTATTTACAATATTACAGTAACACACACACAGTGTGCGTGTATGTGTGATGTAAATACAGAAATTTTGAGCTATAAAGAGTAAACATCAATACTAATAATGACAGAGCTGGTTTATTTGTTCGGTCATACTGCGAAAACTACTGATCCGATCGGGATAATACTTATTCCATAATATGCAGCATTATGGGAACATGTTTTAGTATATAATATGTTAGTGATTACTTAAACAGAAAGAAAGGAACGCAGCGGGAGACAGCTGTCTAGTTATAACATATAAAGAATTAATTATATTGTAAAGATGTAAGTTTAAAATAAAAAAAATTTAAAGTATGTACTATTATTAAGGGTAAGCTTTTTCCCTTCTTCTTTTTCCATGTGGAATTTCATTAATTATCCCTAGCACTGATTATGTAAGTGCTAACAGCAATTACTGAACACTCAAATAAAAATAAAAACACTTAAAAACTCATTCTTTGATTCTTTTTTTTTAAAGTACTACACCCTGCGCTAAGGAAATAACTCTTGTATTGCCGGGCATTTACAAACAAATAATTAACATGAACAAATTACGCCCAGACTCAGGACAACACTTTGTGGATCGCATAATGTATTGTCCAGCGTAGGAATCGAACCCACAGCACTGGCACGGAAGCTCGGTATCTTAACCACTATGCCATCTGTGCAGTCATAATGATTAGGTTAATACTATGTTCTACTCGCCAGCTAATGGCAATTACACAAATTTAGCAAACAGACACAGTTCAATTACTTTAGCTTAATCAGTTTAATAATTTATGACAAAACAATTGTAGAATTCATACAAAAAAAAATATTGTCTAATATTTTTAATGTTTATGTGACTACTACTTAATAAGTTAAGTTAAGTATTGAAATGAAACTAATTTCTAAGGATTTTATTAGACGTAATATGGTATTATTACTATTACTGTGTTCCAAATATCCTATAGCATCCATGGCCACAAAAGGACTTATATAAAATCAAAAAATATTAAACAATAGTATTATGTTAAAAAATGAGTAGGTGCAGATAATTCTAATAGCGGCAGTAGCATAAAAAGTATAAAACATACTTAATATCATACTTGTATATATTATTTCATTTGTGAAATGTATACAACAATATTATTTAAATAAAATAAATATTTTATATTTAATTTCATCCTTAGAAAATAGTTCATCCTATATGCTAATAAACAAAACATAATCCCTATCTTAGGTTAAAGATTACTATGTTTGTTATCGGCTATGCAAATGTCTCTATTTAATATAGCCCATGGAATTTGTCAAATACATATGTATAAGGTGAAATAATAATAATGAATAGAGGAACTTGGGGAATTGTAAATCTTAGAATATTGTAAACCATTTGAGTTGCCGAAGTCCGATGGCAGTTGCTGTATAAAAGACTGTCTGAACTGATTAGATTAAAAACTGAATATCAATAAGATTGTGAATAGTAAAATCCCCTAGATTTTCAAAATTAATTGTTCCTCTATATATGTATGTACAATACAATCAGGAAGAACATTTTTAAGCTCCTAGTTATTTACTTTATATTATAATCAATTGGAAATATTTTACAGCTCTATTTAGTGTTGCTTAATATTTGTAATAACCTCAAAGTTGTTTGGAAACAAACTGTCAATAAATTCATAATCAATACTTTTGAAAAACTAAGGTTGTTTACAAAAATGTTGTCTTTTAGCAAATCACACAACATTCAGGATAAGAAATGATGACATTTTTTTTTGGACAGAAGTATCCTAAGAGAGAATGCAGGTAAAGAACCCAACAATCTAAAGAGATGATATTAATTTGCTGTAAAATAGCAAGAAAATCCAACAATTAAGATCTAGAAGAGATAGGATAATTCTAATTTACTCTAATCAATCTGTAATACTATGAGAGATTAGAAGTAAAAAGGAGTGTTCATCTGTGCATTTATAAATAATTATTTCAACAAGGATCATTTGTTACAATTCAAATATAACCATTTTATGTAGATTAAAACACATTGGTAGAGATATATTGTTAGTTCTTAGAACCATATGTATACAAATCTTTCAAATTTTATAGAGCCAAGTTTTCTCAAAATTGATTCTGAGTTTTTTCTTGATTATCAATCAAGAAGTTATTATATTTAAATATGAAAATATGTAAACCCAAAAAGAAATTAGTGTGATATTTGCTAGAATAATCTAGATTTTATGTTACAAGAAAACTTGGATTTACATTTATATAAACTAAAAGTTATATATTATTTACATATAGTAGGTACCAAAGTATTGTGCAGCGCTCAGCACTTAGAAAAGAATAAAATAAAGGAAATTTACACAAATAAACCAAATTTAAATCTAGAAAGTCAGTACTTACAGAGTCATTTTCTTGTTTCAAAGCTTGATACAATTTCTCTCTCTTAGTTATAACATCATTTTGCTGTTGAATCAAGTCCAGATGATACACTAACAGATCTTTCAACTTTTTGTTTTGATTTTCAGCAGCAGTCAGCCTCTCAGACAGTCTATTGATCTCTGTACTTGTACTGACTAATAAATCCTTCTGGTCAGTGACAACACAATGAGTAGAGATCTCCACATCTTTATCCACTGAAAGTGCTTGTCGGCGATCCGAACCCTCCGAGTGACAAGCGTATATATGGTCAAAAGGGAAACTCAGTGACAACGAGTCTTTTGTATCCAATGCATCTAATGTCGACAGATTCGCTGAGAGATTCACCAAATTCGATTCATTTACACTACTGCGACTGTTCATTTTTATTGCGAACCAATCGTAAATCACCCACAAGCCTACCGGCTGTCAAAAGCCAACTATTCAACACTAAACTTTTGTTCGTTTCATTACAACTGAATTGATCATCTGTTTCGCTGCACAAACACTTTATCAACGTTCCACACTCCGTATAACTATTACATTGTCAAAACAGCGACAAATCTACGTATACTACCCTTCTATTCTGACATTTCTTTCACGCACATGCCAATGCAAAATGATAAAAGACGCATATTAGATATGCAAGTATTCAAATCACTAGAAATGAGTGGGAAAATTCTCCGATAGGAATTCATTGGTAAATAATTATAAAACTAACTATAATAATAAATCTAGATACATCACGTATGTATGGCAAAGTTTTGGGACAAATGAATTAAAATTGAAATTATCATCAACTACATAGCGTCAAGGCGTCAACCGTAGACATTTCTTGTTTTTTTCTTTCTGCGCTGAGCACACTAAATAGTTCATTACTGCCAGATTAAAAATCTTGCAACGGAACAGAACTATGGAGCGCTCCTAAAAAACCTTAGATCTAGTAAAAATAATTTGCTTGGTTCAAGTTGCTGGATTCAAACTTTAACAAAAAATTCAGAAAAATGATGAAATATTTAACAGAAATGTTCTATTTCAATTTTTTTCCTAATGGCAAGTGTTGCCGGTGTCGACAATTTTGCCAATAACAGAAATGTTACTAAGTTTAGTGTAACCGATAAGAACTGTCAAAATCATTTCTTTTTTATTCATTAGAATTCGTTTATGTATTTAATCTAAGTTATTAATTCTCCTTACATTTAGATTTATGCTCCATTATTTTTAATTATTCTTTACCTGAACAAATATAAATTAATTAATTTAAAAATATAAATTATTAATGAATTTCTTTCTGCCTACCCTGCAAGGGATATGGTGTGATGATATGTACCTATGTATGTATAAATTAAACCATAAAAAGCACAAAATTTTCATCAGAACTATTGAAGCGACTGATATAAATGAAATATGTTTTATTTGCTGGACAGGATGATTTATAATACAGGCAATACTCATTTAAAGTCGTTAAATATAAGCTCAAAATAGAACAAATTGTATTGTATTGGTTCCTCATGTAATCTTAGAGTTATATTCACCGCCCCTTAATATCTACATTATTTTGTACCCTACAATCTCCTACGTTTGACGGCCTACGAACGAGTCTTAAGCTTCATTTCCGTGCATCGCGTTTAACGCGGCCACGCACCTTTAAAAGCTTACGACTGCCACGTGCGACTCATACGACTGATACGACAATAGGCAATGTATAAAAACGTATGCCGCATCTTACGTCATTCGTCGCTTACGACTGTCGCGAGCCTCGTAAACGGTAGTATACATTTTCATACTTTGACTATTGTCGCATCGGCCGCGTGCGACAATCGTAAGTGTTTAAACGCGCGCGGTTGCGTTTAGAGTTGCGGTCAACCGAAGCCATTCTCCAAGAAGTCAAGTCATATATTGATATCAGGTGCTAATTTAGATTATGTTTGATACCTATGTATATATTTAAACCATGTCAGTGCCTATCGACACTTCCCATATTATTAATATCGCATTTAAAGAGTTGTTTAACTAAATGTTTTAAGTATCATCATGAGTCTCTACTACCCATTGCCATGAAATGTTGTATGCCAGTTTTATATACCTATCTTAACGTAATATAATGCTCGTATCGTAACACAGTGATCATACTAAAAAGGCGTTAGACATTAAATGGGTCAAAAAAGATTTTAGTAATCGATTCTAATAGCGAAAATAGGTATGTTGCCGATCCTCCAGGTATCGTTATCGATGGCTGTATGCAGGGGTGATCCGCTCAATGGCCATGTACGGCGCACCCGTGTGGGCGAGGGCTCTGAACGCCCAGCTCAGGGCGGTGCTGTGGAGGCCACAGCGAGCCATGGCGGTCAGAGCCATTCGCGGGTACCGCACGGTGTCGACAGAGGCGGCGTGCCTATTGGCCGGGACACCCCCGTGGGACCTAGAGGCGGAGATGCTCTCCGACCTCTACCGGCGGGTTACCTCAATGCGCGAAGAGGGTGGCTCCCCATCGTTTAACGAGATAGCCACCTGGCGCGAGGACGCCCGCCGAGAAGTCATCGCCCGTTGGGCTACGCGGCTGGAGAGGCCTAGACACGGTGTCATTACCGTTGAGGCCCTCCGGCCCGTACTGATGGAATGGATGGAGCGGCGGCACGGGGTCCTCACCTTCCGACTGGTGCAGGTGTTAACGGGGCACGGGTGTTTCGGGAAATACCTGCACACGGTCGTGCACAGGGAATGGACTCCGGGCTGCCATCATTGCAGTAGTGACGAGGACACGGCGCAACATACGCTCGAGGAATGCTCGGGCTGGGACGGGCAGCGCCGCGACCTCGTCGCTATTATCGGTGCCGACCTGACGCTGCCGGCTGTCGCGAGGGCGATGGTCGACAGCGTCAGGAATTGGGACGCGGTCGCCGCCTTCTGCGAGGCTGTCATCTCGCAGAAGGAGGCGGCGGAACGGGACCGGGAGGATTCCCGTGACCCGGGCCGCCACCCGCGGCCGGGGCGGCGCAGGCGCGAATACCTGCGCCTGATGCCGCCCTAACCGAGGCTTCGGGTGATCGGACCGGGGAATTGTCTGGTCACCCGACGCGAGGCCACCGCGTGAGGACGACGCCTCGACGGCGAAATCTGTCGGGGCGTCCACAGGAGAGGAGCCTGAGAGGGCATACCGCCGAGCGGGCCACCGAAGACAAAGATCTGGTACCGGTGGCCCGCTCGCATGGCGAAGAAGAGGTGCTTGCAGGGTGGGTCAATGGGGTTGCGCGCCGCCTCTTCCGTCACCCCGGACCGATTTGGCGGAGTGCGACGTCCATGGCCCACCACAAAAAAAAAAAAAAAAAAAAAAAAAAAAAAATAAAAAAAAAAAAAAAAAAAAAAGTATCGTTATCGATCCTCCAAAATATTATTGAATTAATATTTATTTTTATTTATTATTATTTTACATCTTAAGTTGCATGTTTGTGGTTGGGTGTCGTTTAGTGTTATAATAGGAATTCCCTGAAATGCACCGGGTTGAGAGCCCTCAGCGCTCACCCATAGTCCGGTTAAGCTGTCAAAGCCCTCTCGGCTAACAGCGGTCGCAGTGGAAAGAGTTTAGTGGGTATTCTAGCCACGGTGCTAGCGAGTCCCACACTCCTCGTCTGTTTTTCCGACAGGCGGGGGTAAGTGCGAAAAATACATTCTTGAACCACTGCGTTACCAAAAAAAAAAAAAATCACTGAAATGCATATCGATTTTGTTATCGAAATTTTGTTACCTATTTATTCTAAAAAATCGGTTATGTTGTGAGTTCTACTACTAACTACATTCAGAAAATTCTTGTGAAAGTGTAAATAATTTCTTGTAAAATTGCGTTAAAATAAAACTGTTTTTACGGATTCAATTGCGTTTGTAGATACCTATTTGGTTTTATAAATTCTCGACTTTTCGAACACTTCACAGCGTTCATGGTCACGGGAGGATTGACGCTATAAAGTGTTCAAAACGTTGGGAAATTACGTAAAAATCAGATAGGTACAAACGCAATAGAATCCGTAAAAATTGTTTTATTTCAAATGGTAATAGGTACTCGCGTGAACATCAGAAATTATTAAATTATGTGCGATAAACTGTCATTTTTGTTTCAGAACTTGAAGTTCAATTTATCCATCACGTCGAATTATGATGATTGTGAATATTATGAATTATGTCGAACAGTTATATAAATGTCCCATATTTAGAACTATACAGAATGATAATGAGTTTCCAACGCATGGTGCGTTGGAAACTCATTATCATTCTTCTTCTTCTTCTGCTTCTTGCATGAACTGTTACCAGTAAACAGAAAACCTACAAGTGAAAATTGAAAATGACAGTAGGTAACTATGAGCCCGCGCTTTTCGAAATTGCAGAAATAATAACGTTGAAGGAGTTATGCAAAAAGCATTAATTCCTATAGAAATTGATTACGAGACTACAGTTTCACACGATAGAGCCACTCAGCTTCTTTAGAAACAGCTAAGGCTATTGATATATTATAAACGCTCTTCTTTTTGCTAAAAATGTTAGTGCTGATGATCTCCTGGCTATTGTATGCAATGGAACAGTAACAAATACACATAAATTTAGAAATATCATAAGGCTATTTGAAAAAGAGTTCAGGGACTTTTGCATTGAATAATTTGAAAACTTCATTAAAATCCTATGAGGCATATGACGCATTTGTTTGATTACATAGCTGGTAAAACTTCTAGTCTAATCTTCATGCAATGGTCTTATTGAGAAAGTGCTGCTTTCTTACTACTTATTTGCTTATATGAAAGACGAGCTGTAGTTAAATTTGAGCCAATGTCAGGTCTATTACCAACGCTAAAACGTAATGACTTAAGCACAGACCAAAAATATCTCAAGGACCGTGTACCGATGGCCCACTCGCACGGCGTAGATAGGTATCTATAGGGTCGTGAGGCGTTGCCTCTGTCACCCCGGACGGACTATGGAGTGATCACACCCTATTACGTCCGTAATGGGGTGTGACCACTCCATAGTCCTTCGCCAAAAAAGGACTAAAAATATCTAACTGAAATTACCTCAGCAACAATTACTGGAAGATGTTCAGGTGACTTGGCAAATAAATCACATGAAAAATATCACATGCTCAATGGCTGACTAACACTAACAGGATTTTGCGTCTTTACATATTTATACTGGCAGTCCGACACTATCAAGTAACTTAATTAATTTGACCCAATACATTGTAAAGCATATGCCCCGTGTGGTTCCAAATAAGGACACCCAGCATGCTAAGAAGGATCACGCTATCTTTGGAAATTAATTAAGAGGTTGGGTTGAAAACAGTCTTAGATCCTGTTATTCAATGGAATACACATTTTGCTCACTGACTATTGGCGATGTTACTAGATGAGGAAAATCATATATGAGAACTCATAGCTAGAAAAATACTAAAAGCGAGTAGTTTAACTGTAACTGAAAAACTGCCACGTAGTTTTGAAGTGCCTAGGTTCAAATTTGATTCTAAATATCACATAAATCTAATAAACTGTTAGAAATCAACTTTAATACTAGGTGTATTGTTCAATCGGTCATGTACTGAAGGAAGGTGGAGTCAAGAGTCTCCGAAACCGGCGAGCGTGTATGAAGAGAATTATGAATGTTGAGGAAGCGAGTGAAGTATGCAGAGATAGAGTTCTCTGGCACTCTGTTCTCTCTGCCTACCCTGCAAGGGATATGGCGTGATGATATGTATGTATGTATGTATGTATTGTTCAAAGAAATTATCAAACGAATAAAGATATTGTTCTGTACCATTCCTGTACCGGTCCTAGTTGGCAATGCGATTCTCGAAATTGTCGATCATTATGTTTACCTTGGACAAACAGTCCAGTTAGGTAGATCCAATTTCGAGAAAGAGGTCAGCCGACGAATCCAACTCGGTTGGGCAGCGTTCGGGAAACTTAAGAAGATCTTCTCATCCAACATACCTCAGTGTTTGAAAACACAGGTGATGACTTACGGCACGGAAACGTGGTCCCTAAATGTAGGCCTCATAACCAGGCTCAAAGTCGCTCAGCGTGCTATGGAGCGGGCTATGCTCGGGATTTCTCTGCGAGATAGAATCCGAAATACGGAAATCCGCAGACGAACGGGTGTAACCGACATAGCACAAAGAATTAGCACGCTGAAGTGGCAATGGGCAGGCCATATCGGTCGAAGAACCGACAACCGCTGGGCAAGAAAGGTTCTAGAGTGGCGACCACATACCGGACGACGCAGTGTGGGACGCCCCCCCACTAGGTGGACAGACGACCTAGTGAAGGTTGCTGGGCGTCGTTGGATACAGGCGGCACAGGACTGCACTCTGTGGCGTAAAATGAGGGAGGCCTACGTTCAGCAGTGGACGGCAATAGGCTGAAATGATGATGATGATGGAAGATATTGTTCACATAATAGAGAAAAAGGTGACGAAAGTGTATTGTTTATTCGGCTGCCTTGCCATATTCAAGCTATGTTCAACATCTTAACAATAAAATATCAAGGAACAATATTTAGTAATTATTAGCTTAATTAAGTTAACGGGATTAGGGATTTTTGCTTTTTAATTTTAATCTGTGTCCTTAATTAAATATTTGTTTTGTTACAATAGTAACTAAGCGATTTCTAATAAAGAACTATGACATTTAGTAAGACGTGCTTTAAAAGTCAAATGTTCGAAGCGCATGCGTAGTCCACGCACATCGATATTTTTATGTATAAAAACTTTATTACGAGCGAAAAATGATTGTCACACATGGGATCCCATGAGTGATAATAATTTTTCGCCCGTAATCAAGTTTTTATAAATAATCAAGCATGTTAAATGCTAAATTTCAGTAATTTGAATATTTTTATGTTACATTTTTTTTACTAAATCTATGTACACTTCTACATAATATTAGTTATACATATAGATTATAGCATTTGATTTGTCAACTTCTATCTAAAATGATCCATCCTAATGGCTATATTGGCTAAATAATTGCCGCAGTCTGTCTGTTGGGCAAATTCAAATGGTTTAGTAAAAGATCAATAAAAGCATTATTATATATCCGCATTTATAGACTGACTAAGCCTGGTTTTGTTGAAACTTGGACAGTGCTACCAGTGTTTACAGCAGTAGATACAATTTGACTGTCAATATCGATGCAAATCTGAGGACGAAAACAGATTTCAGGCAAAGAAGAAACTATTTACCACTTCATTAAAAACATCGTCAGCTTTTAGATTGAATAAGAGTCCAAATTAATATCAATAGCAAAGCTCTCGCCCTTGATTCTCAGCTTATATCGTGGTCTGTAGGATGTTTATCCGCACATACGGCTAAAGTGTCGAAATATATTGCCTAGGTTCTATAGCTCTCTAAATTATCGACATAATATGTTGATCAGGCAACAATTAGAATAGAATGAATGATTCTGAAGAAGTATGAAGAAAGATTATGAAGAATTAGCGCGTTGAAGTGGCAATGGGCAGGCCACATCGCTCGACGAACCGACAACCGTTGGGGAAGAAAGGTCGTCGAGTGGAGACCACGAATCGGACGGCACCGCGTAGGACGACCCCCCACTAGGTGGACTGACGACATTATCAAGGTCGCAGGAAAACGCTGGATGCAGGTGGCGCGGGACCGTGTTGAATGGCATTCTCGTGGGGAGGCCTATGTCCAACAGTGGACGTTTATGGGCTGATGGATGGATGGATGGATGAATGATTCTGAAAGACTGCACAGATGGCGTAGTGGTTAAATTACCAACCTTCGGCGCCAGTTCGATTCCTATGCAGAACAACACTTTGTGCGATCCATAAAATATTGTTCTGAGGCTGGATGTATTTTGTCTACGTTAATTGCATGTTTGTAAAGTCCCCCACAATACAAGGATTATTTCCTTAGTGCAGGAAGGTATTTTTAAAAAAAAATCCAAAAACAATTACGAAAGTTTCTCAAGTGGACATCACGAAGCGGACGTTGCCTTGTAGCGAATAACTTATTGTAACTTGCAGGGAGCCATTAGATATAACCGGCACAAGACAGCGGTATTGATGCTCTTAAAGGAGATATTTTCAACAATATCTGTATATACGTATATCCTATAGAATAATTTATGCCAAATTGAGTTTCTTAAAAATAATTGATCGTCTGTGTCGTATATCCAAATACTGAGTTTTATAGTCTATTATAACAGCTATAATTTTAATAAACGATTATTTAAGCAACTAATTTAAAAACTATATAAATTGGTACCTACCTGTTTAGGTGCCTGTTTAGAACTGCGTGGTCTGCCACGTTTGTTTTTCTTTTGATCCATATTTTTTAAATGTATGTTATCAGGCCTTGTACTCTGTAGATCAGCGTTTCACCTGCAATAGTTTTAATTTATAACTTAATAATACTCTCTCACAAATTCTGTTAATGAAAATCACAGAAATATTCTCTATATTATTAAATCCAGTGCATTTATACTCAAAAACAAATTTTGAAAGATTTTGCGTAATATTAAGGCAGGGAAAGGTTGAAATAAGTCACCACATCTCACCAGGAGGATAAATTGCGTATCAAAATCCTCAAATATGCTTAGCGTAATTACTGAACGCCCCCTAATCAATTTATAATATTTTACATTTAATGGTAGACCCACTGTGTTATCCGAATTCCAAGGATTTTTAAAGGCCATACATTAGCCGGCCTCGAATGTTCTAAATATTACGAAAAAAATGAGCACGTGACATATTAAAACCGTGTTACTTGTACATTATTCATTTGTAATAAATTTTAATATTTTATATGTAGAAATAGCCTAGAACTAGGGCAAGTACGATTTACTACCTCTTATCACAAAAAAGGCTTTAATTTAAAGGGTTGAAATACAGTATCAGAGATTGAAACGGAAATTCATCATTGTCGAAAATTAAACCATGAAACATTGTATTCCAGCACTCAATAAGAAATAAGTAAATATTTCTTCTAGCATCTTTAAAATTTCTACCTAAATCGGGAAGAAATAGGTGATGAAAGTTCATCTACTTATATATAATATTTAGACTAACTTTCATCCGTCATGACGAAAACGAATACTAAAACAAAGACTTTTAGCAATTCAACCCCTAAATGAGTAAAAAGCACATAACTGAAACTACAGGTTAGTATGTGAAATTTTGCACATGTTTTATAATAACAAGATTATGGGAGCACTAAAACAGTACCTAAATGGAGCTTTTTATAATAAACTAGCGAGTCGCCCTCGCTTCGCTTCGCTTTCTGTAGATGCTCCACTTTTTAAAACTATGATAGCTTTTGAGATATTTATTTTAATGATATATTTATTGCAAGGGGCATTTTTTATTAATATTAAATGCACCACATTCCTAATGTATTTAGTTGAATAAGAAATAATACTGTAGTATTTAAAATAACTTCGTAAATAACCCATTAAATATGAACACTATAGATAAACATGGTTATTTCTTCAAATTCAAATGTCATTCACCGAGTGACGTCACTATGTTGAGACAATAAATAATTCTCTCCCACCTTTCGGTGAGAGTCATAAAAACCGGCTGAGGGATCACCAAGAAAATGATGAACAGCTCTTTCATAGGATAGTTATAACATCAACAACGACGGACATACGTGTTCTTTGTGCTATTATCCCGTTTGGAGAGATTTATATCTAACAGTGATCGTACATAGGTTGATGAAAGGATATTAATTAGTTAGTTTCTTTCCATTTAAGATATTAAAACAATTTTATTTCATAGAAAATTAAGCGCAAAGGCATGCTCCGATGGTTCGGACATGTGGAAATAATGCCGAACGAACGTCTGGTTAAGAAGATATACAATGCGAAAGTGGAAGGATGTAGGTACCGGGGGAGACCGAGACTCACCTACCTAGACCAGATTATTCATGTACTGAAGGAAGGTGGAGTCAAGAGTCATCGAAACCGGTGAGCGGGTATGAAGAAAATTATGAATGTTGAGGAAGCGAGTGAAGTATGCAAGGATAGAGTTCTCTGGCACTCTGTTCTCTCTGCCTACCCTGCAAGGGATATGGCGTGATGATATGTATGTATGTACGAAAATCAAGTTCCTTCTGTTCCACATGCTTCCCACAGGAGTAACATATCTTCTTCACGCCAAGGTATTCTTTAAGCCTTTATGTTTACAGTTTACTCCAAAGGAAAATTGACGCCCGCTAGTCAGACGGATTGATAGAGGGTTTTATTTCGAGTATGCCTTCTCTTGCATAGATGTTATCGGCATACCTTAGTTAACTTTTACGATATCCAACTCTAAGATAAGAGAAATATATAGAATATATTACAATAATTACTGATCTAATAAAACAACATTTTGAGGAAATTATATTTAGAATTTTATGTAATATGGAAATCGTTACGGAAGTCATATTAATTCTATGTAAGGCTTAGATATAGGTGATGATTTATAAGTAGCACCATTGTTTTTGTACTTCGAGAACATTATTGATTCCACGCGGCTAAATTGGTGGAGAAAAGGTTGTATATGAATACTAGTTATTATAACCTATGAACAAATTAAAAGTTAGGTTGTTATAGCCATCTACGGCTAACAACAGTCAAACAAAAAAACGTTAGGCGCTACCTTCAGTGAGACGCTATAATTACGCAAGATATGCCTATGTCTTCGTAAAATTATAATGTTGCAGATGATAAGAAGTATTAACTGGACTAGACTTCACGATCAGCACTCGATTGGGAATAGAACTCCTTTCAAGGTACAATAGTATTTTTTTAAGGACCACGTCTAGATTACAACATGCGTTGTGAATCACAGCTGTAAGAACTAATTATTAAAAGGATTGATAACGATGAATGAAATATTATTCCCAATTAGTATCAAGACCCAAACTGACATTACGAATTTCTTTGCTCTATCTCAATCTCGGTTAAAACCAAATGAGCAAATTGAACCCCTTTCGTTATCTTTGTTTAAGATTATTTTATGGCTAGCAGAATTTATATGTTCATGTTTTCCAAATCCGAGCATTCTGTATAGATTTTTATTAGTGGTAGGACCACGCTGTTGGCAGTACTCTGTCTACAGCCGCAGGCCGGTCCGTCCGGGGTAGTACCATACTCTCGCAGAAGATCGAAGTCTGAGTAATGGCATGGCAATGTGCTATTGCGATTCGTTCGGTGAGCGAGAGAGCCGGTAGACCAACTGGTTGGGTTTAGGGATTGCAATGGTAGGCAGCGCCCAAGCTATGCCCTTGGTATAACAAAGGTCCATGGATAGCAGTGACACTTACCATCAGGTGTGCTGCTTGCTCGTCTGCCACCATACGCATACGCAATAAAAAATAATAAAAAAAAAAGACTATCTTATCCTGTACAAACGAATAGACTGAATAAACTAAAAAACAAATCTAATACAGCTAACACACAGGTTTAGTTTAAAATATAATCATAAAGAATTAATATTATTTTATGTATAGCTGAGGTGTAAATTTAAATGTATTTCTAACAAATAATAAGTATAAATTTCTGTATTGTGGCGGCTACAAATACTAAAACCCTTACATTGTTAGGGAGTATCGTTAAAAACGTTTAACAGCTTTACATCGACCTGGGTCAATTTTATCTGAGATGCGATCTGGTGAACAATTACATCACAAAGGCGGATTGACGTCAGTTAGGCGGCCGGACATATAACTATTGCCAAAACTTATAACATGTACGATTGAAGAAGAGTTTGCGTCGTGTGATGATGATGATTAATTTTATTATAGCACATTTCCTTTCTATATGAGAGTTTTATTTCTACTCAGTCCTCGTTACACTGCCGGCTATAGGGTCCCTCCAGTTAGGGGAAATCGTCCTATGTATACTAAGTACTACTTTAGGAGAGGGTACCTGTCAGGGGGTATTCCGTCGGGCCGGCCACTGATGACAAGTTCACGCTCCACCGGTGGCCGGTCCAACGAATAAGGCAGGATACACGGGTGGGTTACGGGTATGCATGCTTACGCCCCACTGTCTCCCCGAATGGAGTGGTGCGAGGAGTGCGCCGACCGTAATTCACCCCAAAAAAAAAATGTATACTAAGTACTGTAGTGGCTAAGAATACTACCAACCCTTACTTTGCTCGTGGCTGTCGTAAAAGACGACTAAGAGCTATATATTGATCTAGGCTAACTCCACCTGATGCCATTAGGTCAACAATTACATTCCCAAGAAGGTTGACATCAGGCAGGCGGCCGGCCATAAAACCATTGCCAATAACTTTTTGCAATATGTACAGTGGAAGCAGAGTACATATTGCGCCAAGTAATTGGAATAGGAGGAGGAGAATGATTATATTTCTACCTACCTAGAAAAGATCTTTTCTATTTTTCACGAGAACGTAAAGGAAAGCAAATCATTAATTGTTTATTATTGATCATAGATATGTTTAGTAAGATCATCTATATATATATATATATAAGCTCTTACTGCTATATAAATTAGATAAAAATATTCAAAAAAAAAGGTCTTGACAGACAGACAGACGGACAGACGGACGGACAACAAAGTGATCCTATAAGGGTTCCGTTTTGTCCTTTTGAGGTACGGAACCCTAAAAACAGATTAAGCGTGTGTGCAATTCATCATCATCAGCATCTTGTTTTTATCCCAATTACTTGGGTTCGACTCAAAATGTCATCTTCTTCCATACAACTCTATCAGAGGTCATCTCGGCAGTCACTCCCAGACTATCCGTCCGTATCCGTCATAGTTATGCCTCACGTGGTCCATCCATCTTTTATTTGGTCTTCCTTTACCCCTAAAGCCAACATTCATACTTAAAACTTTTCTCACAACTTTACTTTCATCCCGCCTTATCACATGCCCATACCATGTCAGCCGTTCACTCCTCAACATTTTCGTCACTGGCGCAAAGCGTGTGTGCAATTATGGAGTATGAAAATAACTTCATAAAATACATATATTGATCTATAAATAATTCTTCGAGTAAAAGTTAGTATACGACTACGATTTTAAATTGCAAATACCAGTTCATTTTGCTTACGATAAATATTTTATAGTTTCTAGGATTTTCCGTAGTCGGATTATAATTTTAAATCTATTTTTATTGAAAAATGTATTGGGGCTTTACTTTAATTTATTTTAAAATAACAAATAGGTGTATAGGTGATATACTTTTTCCCATATGCATGTGTACAAATAAATCAATTTTAACAATAGGTATAAAATTATTAAAAGGGGGTTACGCGTGAATGTGAGTAAAACTAAAATAATGGTCTTCGAAAGATATGAAGCTAGAACAGATGTAAGAGTAACAATAGTTAATGATGTACTAGAGCAAGTGGATGAATTTGTATATCTTGGATGTGGATTTAGCCGAGATGGAAGGTACACCATAGATATAGAGCGAAGAGTGAATTCGGGAAATAGAGTGAACGGAGCGTTGGGACAACTTCTCGGTAGCCACCACCTCAGCCAGTCAGAAGGCACGTGTAGCAATACATAATGCAGTGCTTGTCCCAACATTACTATATGGGAGCGAGAGATGGGCATGCAGAAAACAGCATGAAAATAAAATTAATGCGGTCGAAATGTGATCTCTACGGAAAATCTGTGGAGTTAGGCTGACCGATCGCATTCGTAACGACGACGTAATAGAGTGAGTAGGTATGAAAGAGAGTATTGGTGTAAAGATGCAAAAGGGAATGCTGCGATGGTTCGGACATGTGGATAGAATGCCGAACAAACGTCTGGTTAAGAAGATATTCAATGCGAATGTGGAAGGATGAAGGTACCGGAGTAGACCGAGACTAACCTACCTAGACCAGATTGGCCACGTACTGAAGAAAGGTGGAACCAAGAGTCTCCGAAACCGGCGATCGTGTATTAAGAGAATTATGAATGTTGAGAAAGCGAGTGAAGTATGCAAGGATAGAGTTCTCTGGCACTCTGTTCTCTCTGCCTACCCTGCAAGGGATATGGCGTGATGATATGTATGTATGTGTATAAAATTACTGCGTTTGCCTCCCTTCCTTAAAGGCAATTCTCGAACGAATATAACCAAAGCTCACTCACTACTCACTGTAATATGTTATATTTTATAACTAGCTGTTTCCCACGGCTTCGCCCGTATGGATATATTAATATATGGCTAGTTGATTGAATGGTCAAAAATTAATTAATATAATATCTTAACTTAATAAAGAATTAATAAGTAAAAACAATAATATAACACTTTTATTTTGATAATAGATTGTTCTTAATTTTATGTTTTTTTAACTAAATATAAGTTAATTTTCTTTTTTTATATTACTACTATTACCAATTATTCGGGGTGGACGCAATATGTACTCCTCTTCCTATATGTTGCAAAAGTTATTGGCAACAGCTTTATGACCAGCCGCCTGCCTAACGTCAACCATCATTATGAATTTATTTATACTAAAGCATCGATGTACTAAGTTCTATAGATTTAATTCCAAAAGTGACAATTTTCATACAACTATAACCTCTAGTTTAATCCCCGTAGGGGTATATTTTCTAAAAACATTGAACACACGCCTTTACTTATTTTTAATATAACAACATTTTCTTCATTCATTTTCATCTCTCTTTCAAATTGAAGCATTTTCATACAAACTTTAATATCATATATTACTTTCTTTAGGGATGATTAAAAATAAAACTTTAGTACGTGTTTTTCATCCTTAATTAAATATTTGTATTTGGTTAAGTTACAGTCGCTGTGTGGTAGTGGTTATGAATACTGCCAACCCTTACTTTGCTCGTGGATGTCGTAAAATACGACTAAGAGCTTTATATCGGCCTGGGCCAACACCACCTCATGCCGTCTAGTTAATAATTACATTCCCAAGGAGGGATGACGTCAGGCAGGCGGCAGTTCATAAAACTATTGCCTATAACTTTTGCAATATGTAGGAAGAGGAGTAGGTACGTTTTACGACGACCACAAGTAATTGGGATAAGAGCAAGAGAATGATGAATTGCAGTTAAATTACAGATATTAGTATTAAAAAAAAAACAAACAAAGTTCCCTTATTTATAAGTTAATTTCCGTACAAATTTGCAACATTCATTTCTCTTTAGGGAATGATTTCAAAAAATGGTGAAATACGTATTTGTTATTTAATATTGAGTATCCAAATACGATATGTATTTCATACCAATGTGCAACCCCTATTTTACATATCTAGTGGGCATTTTTCCAAAAATGCTGAGATTATGTATTTATTCATTTAATATCAAATAGCCAAATAACTATTTTCAAGGTACTAATTTTAAAACCTTCGTTGTGGTGACGGAGTAAGAATACAGGTCACCAACCCATCTTACCCGTGGGTGATCGTAAGAGACGACTAAGGGATATAAAACGCATATAACGTCTATGCCGGAGAAGAAAAACTCGCAACAAAACCCTATACCAACACGTCTGACTAGTGTGGTATAGTAGATCAATTTCCCTCCCATTGCGGAGGAGGCTCGAGCCCAACAGTGGGACATATATGAGCTGAGATGATGATGATGATGAACTATAAAACTGATGATATTACTAATAAACTTGCAACCCCTGTTTGACATCGACATGATTTATTAGAAAATATCCAAAAATAATGAAACAAAAATAACCAAACTAAAAGCCTCACAAATGTAACTTAAAAACTGTTAAAATTTCATAAAAAACTTGCAACCCGTATTTTACATCCTGCTCAGAGAAATTTACAAAAATGATGAAACACGTATTTTAACATTTAATACTAAATAGCCAGATACAAATGATCACGGATCGAACTTCAAATCTGATGAAGTTTCATACAAACTGCGATCCCTATTTATGGGAAGAAATTTCTAAATATGCTGAAACACTTTTTTGTTTTAGCACTAAAGAGCCAAATAAACATTTTTACGAATCTAACTTCAAAACTGACCAAGTTTCATACAGACTTGCAACGCCAATTTTTCACCCTTAAGGGGACAATTTCCAAAAATGCTGAAATAGGTGTTGTTTATTTGATATTAAATACACAAATCCAAATTTTAACGGTTCTAGCTTCAAAATTGACAAAGTTTCATAAAAAAACTTGTAAACCCTATTCTACTCCCTTTAGAGAGAAATTCAAAAAATGCTGAAATAGATAATTTTTTATTTAACTTTATATAGTTAATAACAAATTTTTCAGGTAGCTATCAAAACTGACGAAGTTTCATACAAACTTGCAACCCCTAGGTAGTAGTAGTTCAAAACTGACGAAGTTTCATACAAACTTGCAACCCCTTATTTTTCACCCTTAAGGGGAATTTCCAAAAATGCTGAAATACGTGTTTGTTTATTTAATATTAAATACGCAAATCCAAAGTTTAACGATTCTAACTTCTAAACTGCCAAAGTTTCATAGAAAAACTTGCAAGCCCTATTTTACTCCTTTAGGGGAGAATTTCCAAATGCTGAAACAGGTCAATTTTTATTTAATATTATATAGTGAATAACAAATTTTCAGGTATCCAACTTCAAAATTGACGAAGTTTCATACAAACTTTCAACCCCTTACTTTCACCCTTTTAGGTGAAATTTTCAAAAATATTGAATAAAGTTTTTATTTTTTTAATATTAAATAGACGAATACAAAGTTTCACGAATCTATCTTTAAAACTGACGAAGTTAGATACAAACTTGCAACCCCTATTTTCCACCCTTAGAGGAAAAATTTCCAAAAATCCCATCTTAGTGAGTGCCTACAATATATAAGGCAGCAACTGTCAAAATTTCATGTAATTACCCCCAGCGGTTTAGGCTGTGCGATGATGAATCAGTCAATCAGGACAAGCTCTTTTATATATATATAAATAATATAAAGTAAGATTGTTATTATTTCATTTGAAAACCATCACAAAAAAGAACTGTACAGAGCTACACTTCGATGTTTAAATTGTTTAAAATGACACATGTTTGAAAACTCAATCCGATTTTACTCAAAAAAAAGTTGAACTCACATAAAAGTTGGATGTAATGCAAATAAAATTGCAATGTCTCGAAAGTCACCGTACTATATTAATACAGCATTTGAAGGTTTCTCAGCTTTAGAGAGGGCATGCACGTTTAGGGCACGGCCACGACGGGAACTTCATGTTCATAAGATACAACAATATTATATTTTATTTTCATGTTTATTTAACCTCAAAATCACTATAATAAAGATTGCTATAATTTATAAATACTCAACAATTTAAACATAATAATATATATGTTATAAAAAAAATCCCCTTCTACGCGAACGAGGTCGCAAGCAAAAGCATATTTGTGGAAATATGTGTTATGAATTCGAACATCAGTACTTCAAATTGTCTAGCAATAAAGCACCACAGATTTTATGATATTCCAGCCTCGATGTTCATCCATAGACGTTGTTATTAATCATAATGCCCTCAAGTCTTAAGATACTAAAATTATTTTATGCTTTTTTTGCTTCTGCATTTATTATAGATGTATCTACCATTATTTTTATTGATGAGTCAGTTTTGTTTAGTGTCTTTCGTATTTCATTACAGAGGAAATTATTTTATAACACATTGATTTTCTAAATTTACTAATAATATGACCTCAGTGACCTTAGAGATTCATAATACTAGCTTATAGGAATATAAATTATGATTAACTTCTTGAAAACAACAACCGTATCCGTCGTATTTACATATATATCTATTTCTGCTCTAGGATTTTTTATTCTTTTCAATTACTCACAGACTTTATTGTCATTTTGGAATTCTGTTTTCCAGTTATGTTAACTACATTTCACTTACAAGGATCATCCATAATTATTTAGAAAATAGTCTGACATGATATTCGAACCACAATGTTTATGTTTGAATATTTATGTATTTACTATCCTCGTACAATGGGGTGTTAGCTGAGGGATTATCAGGCCGATGGACAGCAGCAAAGTCCTTGAAGAAATAACACCAACTGTCGATGGCCAAACTGCTTACATAACGTAACAGTTACTACATTATTTCTATTGGAGAGGTCTATCTCCGATAGAAAAGTTATATAGACGGTTAAATGATTGAACGAATGAATACCGATTCGATTAAAGATGGTAATACAATCCACGATTGTAAAGAACGCTAATCTAATAAAAATCTATTCTCTTTTAACTAAGGGATATAAAAAATATCGAAGTAAGAGATGGAAAACTCGAAACAAAACCCTATACCAACACGTCTAACCAGCGTGGTATAGTAGATCAATTTTCCCTCCCATTACGGAGGAGGCTCAAACCTAACAGTGGGTCATATATGCGCTGAGATGATATCTAGTTTAGGTTATACAGAAATAAAATAAATATTACCCAAGGCATACACTATTTTATGAGTCTTGGTGGCAGATGATTTCACAATTCATTCAATAGTAATTAGTCCTGGTGCTCATTGTCCTTTAATAATACCAAGAACTTGAGTGCTTTCTATAATATTTGCACTCTTTATAACGATTGTCTAGATATTCATATGTTTAGAATTATTACTATTTACATATATTTAGAGTTAAGCCTTTTCCCAAGAGATTTACCAACAATTAAATATTCTCACTGCCTATGATTGTTACATATCTATCTGATTCTATGGCATCAATTGCCTCATTACCTTGACCTTGCCTGCCTAATCGCAATAACAATACTATATTATTTTGAAAACAAATCAATTCAGAGCAAAACAGTTCAGATTCAACAACAAAACTATTCATATGATTATTAACTTTACAGTATTTTTATAGGCCAATGAAAATTTACGAAAGTAATTTTTTTTTACTTATATCTATCCTTTCACATCTCAGCTCGTAATCGTCCTTCTGGTGGACTCAAGCCTCCTTCACAATGGGAAGGAAATTGACTGACTACGCCATGCTAATGAAACGAGTTGATATAGAGTTTTATATCAAGTTTTTCTTATCTTGAATTTATGTTAGTAGTAGCCTTTTACTACAACCACAAGATAGTGCATGGGTAGGTGGTGAATTGTATTCTTACCACGTCGGAAAAATTTACTTTATCTTTGCGAAAAATTTTAAATTTTTCTATTATGTGATTCTAACTTATTTCATTTATGACTTGTTTTTTATATAGTTATATGTTAATATGTTTCATTATGAAGGAACAGCAAAACTAAAACGCAGGGCGTAATATCATCTTGGCCTCGTGCCAGTTAAATCTACATAACGTAACTTCACTCTGGGTCTACCATGAAAATAAACGTCTATGAATAAATTCTTACAGATTATACGAGTTTCAGTCTGCGTTTGGTGTTTAAACCGTAATCCACTTTTTTGGCCTTGAGTCTCAATTTATTTATTACTCATTCGAATTAATCCATAAAGCTGGCTCATCAATTTTGGATATCATATCATCCACCTACTGGTAATAGTGAACAAAATTTGCAAGTGTAATCATACGGTTTTATATTTATTTTGAGTGACAAATGTTTGGTTGTTTAGGAGCCAAACATACCTCTAGTGGAGATGAAACACCACCAATACCGCAAGAAGAACTTGATCAACAAAAAATTGAACATGAACGCCAAGTTCAAAAGGTATGTATCGATAATTTTATGGCCTTTACCATGAAAATAATAATTACATTTGTAATACGGTCGTATTATAATTATAATGATTTTAAACACTCCTTGTCTTTAGATGAGTAGACCGTAGATATCTCTGTTTCCAGCAACATGGAAATTCAATCACGATTTCATTGACGATATTAATATCATAAATAGAAGTTGGTAATGTATAACGTCGCCTACAAAAGCATATTTCAATATTTGTTAATATTACAATAATATTATTGGATTAAAGATTGGATAGGGGTTTATTTTTAGAAATAACATCAAACAACTAATTATATTTAAACATTTAATAGATTACATGCATTTTTTGAACAACAATTAAATAAGTACATGCATTGCACATGAATGAATTTACTAAACAATATCAACATGAACATTTAGAAGCAAAAAATAAAATAAAACATTTATTAAGAGATCCTCAAAAATTAACTATACAAGTATTATCTCAATAAATATAAATATTCATAAATTTATAGACATTATAAAATATCACCATTTTTAAATCAAGAATTTTGCAAGCTGCAAATTATTAAAGTGATTAAAATTTTTGGCGTAAACGAAAAAAGAAATACTCATACAAATCTTATAAATCTTATTAGATATTTTTTTGATCAATAACTACATACATTAATGGGTCGGTAGTCTTAATTCTCTAGAATATTTTACTTATATATCATTAAACTATTCATTATTTATTAAACGATATACATTTCTTTATGTTGACATCCTATACTGAAATTATTTTATTCTAAATTTAAAAGGAAAAGGAATGTCAAGCAAGAGAAGCTGAAGAAGTCAGACAGCTTGACATAGAACTGCTTCATCAACGGGCCATCGAAGCTGAGGAAGAACAAAGGCGAGAGGTAACAACATTAATACATACATACATAAATCACATTATTTACTTACCAAGCAACAATATTTAGATATCAAAATGTTGATTTGATAGCGTTTAACCAATGTTTATCTCATTTGTACAATAGAAATGATTTGTAGTTCTAATTATTCAACAGCTTATTCCTTTCATTCAAAACGAAATACCTTGTAGAACTGAAGATGAAATACATAACTAATTAGTTGCGCAAAGTTATAAGTAAACTTCATAGTGGTCTCAGTAACTACTGAACTTTTCTTGTCTAGTGTTGTGATTTAGAAATCCCAGGATTATTTTTAAGAGTTTCATACTCGTTTGTTATGTGATGTTTTCATGTAATTTATTTTAGCTTTGTCTTTCTTTTTTAAAAGGCCACCCTGCACTTGGGAAATAATCCTTGCAATGCGGGGGACTTTACAAACATGCAATTTAACGCAGACATTTACATCCAGACTCAGAAAAACACTTTTTGGATCACACAAAGTATTGTTTGTTCTACGTGGGAATCGAACCTGAGGCCATGGCACGAAAGGTCAGTATCTTAACCACTACGCCATATGTGCAGTCGAATTTATTTTTAGTAATCGTATGTGTGTGGAAATACTGTGCGAAAGTGGAAGGATGTAGGTACCGGGGCAGACCGAGACTAACCTACCTAGACCAGATCGGTCATGTACTGAAGGAAGGTGGAGTCAAGAGTCTCCGAAACCGGCGAGCGTGTATGAAGAGAATTATGAATGTTGAGGAAGCGAGTGAAGTATGCAAAGATAGAGTTCTCTGGCACTCTGTTCTCTCTGCCTACCCTGCAAGGGATATGGCGTGATGATATGTATGTATGTATGTGTGGAAAGTGTCACTATGAAAAAGTGTATAACTTCATTTAGTAAAGGTTATTGTTAAAAAATGTAAAGACCTGAATGATGTGATTTACAGAACACATTTTATTGTAATATATAAGGAACATTACCTATAGAACTAAGTACTTTGCAGCTGCGAAAAATAGTGATATAGGTATTAGTAACACAGTTTTGGCTTATCTTATGTATAATAAATCAAAATGGTTATATAAACTGGGAGATATAGGCGGAATGGTATTTTGATTATGTTAACGACATTATTGTTTCTTATTTACTTTATAGGATGAGGTAGTCAACGACAAAAATAAAAATAAAACACTTTTTTTTCACATACATTAATTAGTGTTACAAAATTTTTTTTTAATACGATATTCTTTAAAAATAAATTATGTCTTTTCAGAGCATTATAGATAGACTAAGATATAAATAGATAACAGAAGTGGTACGCTACCTTTGAATATATTCTGTAATAACGGTAAGCCTGATAGATTATTCCTCTGTTATTCGCATAACATATTGTACAGAAATTTCGTGTGCTTTTCAACTTACGTCCTTTATTCGCTATCATTAGTTAGCTCACATGTTTCTCTTTTTATATTTACATATAGAGTAATATTGAATTAGATCTGAAACAAAAAAGGTGCTCAGGTTAAAATTTTAGATAAATAAACGTTATACGTAGATATTCATTTGTATATATGGAGAACTACTTTCACTTGTATGTGATGCAGATTGCAGAGGCAGTGCATGCAGTAGAAGTCTCGAGAGGCATGAACACGTCGTGGTCACATCACAGACTTTGTGACCTTCAGCGACAGGCAGCACGGTTGCGTCATAGCCGACCCTCTATTCCAGACACTACGAAACATCAAACTGTAATTAAGTAATCATAACTTTATAATAGTATTAAGTATTTAACCAGGCGCGGCTCAAGCACATGTAGCGCCCGGGTGCAATCAATAACCTGGCGTCCTCTTGTACCAAAGTGGGTGAACAAAATGGAATAAGTTGATGGTTACAAGCGGCTCTCGGCGCCCCCTAACACCCGGCGCCCGGGTGCACCGCACCCTCTGCACTATAGGTAAAGCCGGCCCTGTATTTAACTTACAGAAACAAAGACCTATGACATCCTCAAGACCGTAGCGTTAATAATATATCAACAGCCAACTAATAGTAACCGCAATCGATTTTTAGTGTGGCTTTTTATCCAGAAAAAGGCGAAGATTTATTAGTGGTAGGACTACGGTGTTGACGGTTACCTGTCTACAGCTGCGGGCCGGTCTGTCCGAGGTAGTACCACACACTGCCTCGTCGCTGTTATCGGTGCCGACCTGACGCCACCGGCTGTCGCGAAAGCGATGGTCGACAGCGTCAGGAATTGAGACGCGGTTGCCGCCTTCTGGAGGTGGCGGAACGAGTCCGGGAGGATTCCCGTGACCCGGCCCGCCGTCAGCGGCCGGGGCGGCGCAGGCGCGATATCTGCGCCTGATGCCGCCCTAACCGAGGCTTCGGGTGATCGGACGCGGGGAATTGTCCGGTCACCCAACGTGAGGCCACCGCGTGAGGCCGACGCCCCGACGACGAAAGCTGTCGGGGCGTCGACATGAGAGGAACCCGCGAGGGTAAACCGCCGGGTGGGCCACCGAAGACAAAGATCGGGTACCGGTGGCCCGCTCGCACGGCGAAGAGAGGTGCTTGCAGGGTGGGTCTATGGGGTTGCGCGCTGCCTCTTTCGTCGCCCCGGACCGATTTGGCGGGGCGCGACCACGTCCATAGCCCACCGCAAAAAAAAAAAGAAAAAAAAATGGTTGTGCCACACTCTCACAGAAGAGCGACGTCTGAGCAATGGCAATTTGCACAACAGCGCATCTTTCGGTGAGCGAGAAAGTCGGCAGCCTAACTAGATGCGTTTGGGGTTTTTATTGGTAGGTAGCGGCCCAGCTATATCCCTGGTATTGCAAAGGTCCATGGGTAGTTACACTTACCATCAGGTGTGCTGCTTGCTCGTTTGCCACCATAAGCAATACAAAAAAAAAAGATTGTAACACACTTATAATTTTGCATATGCCTTATAGTCTTACAATATTTTTTAGGTACTGGACACAGTTTCAGACTTTATGCTTTATGTTTGAGAATTTTTTAGATGTATAAATCTAATCAAGGCTTAACATTCACACCTAAAACTTTATGATTGGCAATTACATGCTAAATGAACCAATAAAGTAATTTATTGAAAGGTATATACCTAGATAAATTCACAATCTCTCATTGACCTTTATTATCTAAGATTGTCTGAATTATTGAGTTTTATAAATATAACCCTAAGTAATATACAGATTATATTATTATTTAGTTTACAATAATATAATAAGAAGGCAATATATCATTTGTTGCCATTGTAACATGAATACATGTCTTGGGCATGTATCATAGATCGCTTGGAGTCGATACTAAACAGTTATTTGTAATATGGAAAAATACGTAAAACAAATATCAACAACACACCAACAACAACAACGGGTAATATATGTGAATTCTTTTTATAGTTAAATATTTAATAAATATCCGACAAGTAATTGTTATTTAGGATCGACAACGTATCGAAAACCTGGATCTACATTCAGGTTTTGAGAATATCATCAGACCATCATCTCCATCACAGCCCATATATTGCCCACTGTTCGGATCGGGCCTCCTCTGTAATGGGAGTGAGATTAACCTACTATACCAATATCATCAGATAGCATCATAAAAGTGTGTTGAGGGCTGTTCCAATTTGCTCCTTTACAGCTCGCATGCGTCACTCTATTCTACTCATAATGCCAGGTTTGGTAGTAAGGCAGTATGGTTAGAGAGGTCTCGGTTCTCATGAGGGCGACGGCAACACTGTTGTTTATTGTCGGGGCGTCGATGGGGATGTTACCTAAAAGGGTAACTCTCTGAGCCGGCCACGGATGTCAAGGAATCATCACCTGCAGTCAGCCCAATGGTGTTGAGGAGGGAATACGGTTATAGGTGAGTTAAGGGGCCTATACCTCCTTTCTGTTACCTCGAACGGAACGGGTGGAGTGTTGCCAGACCACTGCCTGCCAAAAAAAAATGATTGGCAGTAGGTAGTCGTAGCTCCATTACAATAATACTAATTAGTCCGTTATTCCACGCAGACCAGCTCGGTTAGTGAAGAATTTTATTTCCAGTTTCCTCTCCTTTGTTTAGGTCTCTTAAGTGCATTTATGTTACGATACTCGCAGTTTAAGCAACAATGCCGGGAGGGCCACCGAAGACAAAGATCGGGTACCGGTGGCCCGCTCGCAAGGCGAAGAGAGGAGCTTGCAGGGTGGGACTATGGGCTCGAGCGCCACCTCTTACGTCGCCCCGGACCAATTTGGCGGAGCGTGGCCACTCCATAGCCAACCGCAAAAAAAAATAGATTAAGCAACAATAACCCACTCACAAATTCTTGCCGAATTTTTATTAAATATTTCCATTAAGAAAACTAACTAATCATCATCATCACCAATAACACATCCCTGTTAGATATAGGCATTCCTACGAAATGTGGTAATGCCATAATCACCATTCTTCACAAATGGGTTGGTGATCGCGGCTGGTGTAATAAATTTCTCAGAAGAGTGCTGCTACTCATTCTCCTGACTGATTGCTGTCTGGCCGCCCCAGCTCTTAGTCGGTTCTTACGACTCTCACAGAAAAGTAAGGGGTGACAGCAGTTTGCATACCTGCCTAATTTATAATAACTGTTATATAAAACAGTCTGTCTTTAAATATTATGTCTTCAAGACAACACACAATCAATATTGTATAAATTATAAATTGAAATACTTCAAGATACTTGCCAATAATAGGTTGCGTTAATAGTTCAATATAGTAGATATATTATTACTATAATATAATAAATTTATTTATAATTAAAATATTGATATATATATATATATATATATATATATATATATAAATATATACAATATTGCCCCTCATATTAATTTCATAAATGATTTTGTACAGCACTCACCGGTTAGGTTATGACCTGCACGCAGAAATAGGATGCGTTTAACAAATAAGTCTAGCAAGGTGAGCTACGTGGCTCATTGATTGGGGAGGCGGGAGTAATACTGGGTGTGAGTACTCACCCCCTAAGCAATTCGTCTGAGGTACGTTATTATTATACAAGTATGTGCTATTCTGAGAAAATATTTATTACTTCGATCAACTGGGAATATTCCGTGATTGAAAAATTACCAGTACTAATAGGCTTTACAAATTAAATATTTTTTTACTTCATATTTTTTACATTTATTATATATGTAATAATAATTGTTTTTTTTTTATGTAAATGGCGTTCACAAGATTTCGCCAATAACTCAATTTAGATTGACAGTTATAGGAGTTAGGAAAGTACACTTTAAGTAAATTCACGAGTTAAATTTTGTTGTTGGCTTTAGAATTTTTGTTAGTTGGATTATCCTAAAAAGCTATATAGATATATATATAAATGGAATGAATTATTCTTTGAAGCTAATATATAATAATTGTTTATATTTATGACAAATCTAAATGACAATAATCATTATTAATTGGAAATAAAAAAAGATCAAATAAAAAAGCAAGTTAAAGATCAAAAAAGGTCTTTGTCTACCTGTGATCACATGATATCTCTATAATGAACAGTATGATAATTTCATTTAATGACTGTTTCATAACGTTTTTGAATATCACATACAAATCACAATCTAATCTACTATAACTTATAAACTAATATATATATTTCTTAATACAAATATTATTGTTAAACTTGGATTTTTTTTTTGATGTATACGCTATACCAAAATATTAGTAACCCCTCAGCGTTTACATAATAATTAATTAAATGATCGAGAAAATAATGAAATTTTAGGCCTGTTTGTATATATTTTGTATATATAGATTTTATAATATTTTTAATGACTTACCTGACGCTTTATTAATATTTTATCACGTCTTATTGCTAGACTTCACGTTTTATTGTAAATATTTTATTATTAATTTGCTATGGTGGTCACAGCATAAATGGAAACTAGGATGCAAGAACTGCTTTATCTACGGAAGCACTTTAAAATATATATATATATATATATATATATATATATATATATATATATGTCATATTTTATTGATATTCTAGACATGCGCGAATTTATTGACCTAAATTGCAATGGGATGGGCACTAACATGAACTATGCAGTAAATGCAACAAGCTGCTCGTCACCTCAGCGTAACGGACGTGCGCGGCGCACGGCGGGACGTTTTCTTGTCGTGATTAACAACAATCAACTTTTTAAAATATTAAGTTGCTTCTTTGTATATTTCTAATATATAGCGTGAGATATTCTAGACTGCAATTAGTATTACGAGTGAAATTAGTGTTCAAGAGTATGGGCGATCGTGCTGCACCTCCCGGACTGAGAGCTCTATCGATTTTTTTATTAAGTCTACTATTTTAACAATTAATACTCGAATATATATTCATGTGCTTCGAGCTATAAATTAAAACTAACACTTGCAATGCACTTGCAAAAATGATTTCAAATTTTCTGCAGAGTATGTTGAAAAAAGCGTGCAGTGCTCAACTGACCCATCCTCAATCTACGCAAAGTATCACTGAAAGGGACGCAATTTATATCAACCTCACTCGCTTCGCGCCTTGTCACGGTGAGTAATTAAATACATAAATAATATACTTATATTCTTATAATAATTTTATTTATATTTGCTCTGTTTATACCAAACATAATAAACATGCTACACACATCGTCTTCTTCCAATATATCTAGTTCTTGAGGTATGCTGTTTCAATTTTCTTCATAGGGGCAGATACCCAGCAGATAATAATCATCTTTAATAATATAATAGTAATTATCAATAGCAATTCTTTGGCCGATTTTTAATTTGATGGGTATTTGTTTAGAGAAAGGTAAACTTAGTAGATCGGACACTTCTACCCATGCAATTCATTAAATAATGGTCCAGCTTATCTTGAAGTCTTATGCATTTACTTCTATAATCAATGGACTTATTATATAACATGGTTCACTACTGAACACGCTAAAAGTTTATGTATTTTCATCAGTAAGATGCCTTCCGAGGAGTAGTACAAATTCATTATTTAATAACCTCTTCATACAAAAAAAAATAGCCTAGGCAGCTATTCTTACCGGCGACTTCCGTATATGTGTAACTAATTAATATTTACATTATTATTTATATTATACATGTGGAAAGAATGCCGAACGAACGTCTGGTTAAGAAGATATACAATGCGAAAGTGGAAGGATGTAGGTACCGGGGGAGACCAAGATTAACCTACCTAGACCAGATTGGTCAAGTACTGAAGGAAGGTGGAGTCAAAAGTCTCCGAGACCGGTGAGTGTGTATGAAGAGAATTATGAATGTTGAGGAAGCGAGTGAAGTATGCAAGGATAGCGTTTTCTGGCATTCTGTTCGCTCTGCCTACCCTGCAAGGGATATGGCGTGATGATATGTATGTATTAATATTTAAATAAATTAATAATTTTGTATCAAATGACGCCTTAAATTCCAGCGCAGGATCGAACTTGATTCTATATATCTAACACCCCTCGACCCCTTAAACGTGGTCCCTAAATGTAGGCCTCATAAGCAGGCTTAAAGTCGCTCAGCGTGCTATGAAGCGGGCTATGCTCGGGATTTCTCTGCGAGATAGAATCCAAAATACGGAAATCCGCAGAAGAACGAGTGTAAACGACATAGCACGAAGAATTAGCACGCTAAAGTGGCAATGCGCAGGCCACATCGCTCGAAGAACCAACAACCGCTGGGGAAGAAAGGTTCTAGAGTGGCGACCACGAACCGGACGACGCAGAGTAGGACGCTTAACTAGGTGGACAGAAGACCTGGAGAAGGTTACTGGGCGTCGTTGGATACAAGCGGCACAGGACCGCACTCTGTGGCGTAACATGAGGGAGGTCTACGTTTAGCAGTGGACGGCAATAGGTTGAAATGAACACCCCTCGTGTTTCTCTGATTACGGATATATTTATAACATGAGCATTAAATAAATATTACGGCACGGTTTGTACAAATATACTGTCATCATCAAAGTAGCTTCAAATTATTGTAACAATTGTAGATGAACCACTCAGTAGTGACGGTTGCCGTGAAACGACGAACCGTGCCTTCAATGAGGAATCACGACCGTGGAGAGCGTCTGCTAATGACATCAGTCCACATTCATCAAAAGATTTGGTGCTTGCACCATCATGTGTTGGGTACGGCATCATTTCCTTCTCAACAGTGTATTTATCGTCTTTAATGTTTTAGCATGTCTGTAAGGCATGGTAGTTTTGTAATACCTTCAACGTATTTGTGTGTCTTTGATTAAAAAATCTTAACTCTCATAATATTTCTTAAAATAATTGATAATATAATCTCTTAGTTATTGCCATCCTATTAGAATGAAGAAAAATATATGTATATTACAATTATTATTAAATGATATAAATTCATGCAACTCGCATTTTAAATACAAAGCATAATATCTACTGATAATCTAAATTTTTTTTTTTCAAAAATTACAATCAGTATCATCGAATACTCTCTTTGTTATAGCTGTAATAAATTATGAAGACCAAAAAATCAATATTGAACAAAGACAGGTCCTTAGTAATATAACGTACATTAATTTGCTTAAAATAAACAAATAAAGATCAGTAATTTTTTTGTATATGTTACCCTCTGAAGAAATTATTTGTATATTATTTCGTAAGGATCGCGACAGGGATAAAATCCATACGGTACCATTGCTAGGCTTAATCTAGAAATAGGTCATAGAGGTAGGAGGCTCCTGGCGCATGCGTGTTGGGAGACCATTTTGCGCACCCACCCTGCGCGAACGAGTCGCCTCCCGATGCCCCCACACCCGCAATACAGTCGACTAACTTTGCAGTGTATTTTTCGACGTTTCACACCGCAATACTACAAACATTGAGTACGTAGAACATCCAGGCAAATCCTGGTGAGTTCACGGATACGGTTCCTTTACACGCGTAAATCACTAAACGACAGTTTGATTTTCTTATACTTGATTTAAAACGTAACAATAGTCCTACGCTTAGATGTCAGGACAACGTGGGTCACCTGTTATAGTGTTCCCTTAGATAACTAGATGTTAGTGGTAGGGCATGCATGCTTCTCTGTGTTTACCTTTATTATCCTTGAATGTGTAATTAAACTAAACCTGCTGTATCCTATCCCAGTGGGTCGAATTCGAGGGTTGGTGTGCGTTACAGATAAGATGTTTGTAGGAAGATAAGATGCGGTTGCTAAGCGTAGGAGCGGAATGAGGCGACACGAGATGCACTGCAAGGGGGCAGAGGTCGGTGGTGGCAAGGACGGCTCGCAGATGTCACGCAGCGAGTCCACCATCAGCCGATGCACTCCACATACCCCCCTTGGACCGCTGGACAGCGTGAGCGTGGACTCCAACCCCATGCCTACCATATATCGGTAATCGAATACCCGAAGAAAAGCAAATCAGGGAGAACACGTACCGAGATATCCATTTATCCTAATTAAATCGAACTGTTTGTTCTTGTAGATTTTATTGAATATTTGTAAGAAAAGATCACCATTATGTCTTCTCCCTGAAGAAAATAAAGCTGAGAGCGCACTCCGCCACATCGCGCACCGCGATCGTCGCATGCAAGTAGGTATCACAAACGCTATTATCTTAGGTGAATGTTTCATTACAATATCGATTGAAAAATTTACATTGAATTTAAGACAGACAAATTATTGAATAACGCCTAAGGTAAAAGCGGGTAGGTATAGTTTTACGATCGCTTGGCTTCACCTATGCTGTTCTACGAGAAAGAGTTGGCCGACCTGCGAGACACAGGTAATATTGAAATATATTATTGTATTACAATGTGTCTACACAACCAAGCCTTATACCAAATTCCTGCTTTCTATATATATCCTGCTTGTTAACTCGTTTATTTCCTCATGTTCCAGAAAAATCACCTGTAGAAATATATTTAGGGACATATTTTTGTTGTTGACGACGATACTTAAATAACTTAATATCAGTCTAGGTTTACCATGCATGTCCATAAAATATTGCAAATATTTTCTTAAATAAATAATTTTAAAGTCATTTCCAAATATTTTGTCATTTCGTATCACTATATTTATAATTACATGACATATATCACACATTTCGCTTCAGTTATAATTCATAAAGAAATAGTTAAAAAACACACAATTTTTGTTTACCATTTAGATAAAGAATTGTAGTATCATACATCAATTGTTCATTTATAGAATCTTACAGTAGCCAACAATTAAATTAATCATAATTTTAATGTTACTTATCTAGTATATAAATTTAAAAAATATTTAAATGCTTAATAATAAAAACTATTCATCTAACTAGTAATTGGTGATGTATCCAATTCCTAAGTAGCAGGCCATTAAGGAAATTCTATCAATATGGATTCTATTACGAAGTCTATATAACTTGCGGTATTATTTAAATGAGACTTTAATAGTCATAGTATCAACAGCACTACTGAATTTTCACCTTTAAGCAATTAACATTATGGATGCCTAATATATTTACTATATACTTGTGAGGAAAAGGAGCATTCCAGATAGTTCCACATAAATATTTTATGGAACAGTTTAAAAAAAAAAATCGAGAGATACAGTAATAGCAATTATGCATACCATTTTTTTTTATTATAATAATTCTGAAAACTATTTAAACGCTAATCTGAAGTCCATCAGTATTCTTAGAAAATAAAATATATTATATAACCAAAACCGCTATAAATAATAATATCACTACTCATAAAAATAGAGCATTGATCATAAATGTCGGAAACTTTGATAATATTATAGTGATGACAACAGTAATGATACTTACTACAAGATAGCATACTAACAATAGTTCTATAGCAATAAAAAGGGTCAAATTATATTATTAATATCACTCTCATACATCTCATTTGTATGAAGCTGACCTATAAAATTCAAATTTAACGCCTCTAAAACTGCGGGCATAGCTAATAACTAATAAAATTCAGACACTTGGAAACGTCTTTATAGCACGCTGATACTATATTTATAAAACAATGTCACGTATTAAGAAAAACTAAATTTGTTTTCTAATTTAGTCTAGCCGCGAAGATCGCAACGAAAACATTCAATACAAATATTAACGTATGATGAAAATGTGATTCTATCAAATTTATAATAAAATGATGGGATACATAAATAATATAATAGAAGCAGAGAGACAATAAGGTGGAATTGTTTATATTTGTTTAGATGTCGGGCCCCAATCGCCTCCCTTGATTGTATGGACGACTTCAGTGCAAACTCACAACAAATGTTGGATCAAGGTACGTGCCTACTACAATTAATAACAACTCAAAAATAAAATAGAAGTGTTAATAACACACGAATATAGTTTACAGTATATACTTTTCAATTATTCTTACTATAATGACATCCCATACTTACAGAATTTTAAGGAACAATCAGAATAAAACAACTATCTGTGAATTATGCAAATATTTGTGTGGTCCGCAAGCAGATCGGGGAGAGTTGTAACTTTGATAGGTCAAGACAACGTGTAGTCTAATCATATCTAAACGAATATAAATATAAAAGTAATGTTTAAAGATATCACTCCAGGCTAAAGAATAAATCTTTGTGTCGCTAGTGTTTTTACAAACATACAAATAACCAAGACGTAAATAATAAGACTTAGAAGCATCATTTATCGATCATCATTGTTATCATCATCTCTGCTTATATACGCCTCATTGCTGAGTCGAAGCTTCCTGCACAATAAGAATTAAATTGACCTACTACTATACCACATTGATAAGAATGGCTCAGTATAAGGTTTTATATCGAGTTTTCTTTCTCTTGCATAGATGTTATATGTACATTATATTTCTTAATCTTCTACACCCTCGTATAAGATTTATATTCTCTATATTTATATTCTTACTTACTTACTTACTTACTTTGTCACCACATGGATGTGGATGTAAATTAATGGATAGCACGAAGAATTCAACTTAGGAGTCTCCTTAGATCACTACACTATTCTTATAATCATTAGTATACCCAATATAAGAGTAATTAATAAAAAATAAGCATCCCTGCGTCAAATGGATTAGACTTTTTTTTACTGTTACAGTGAAATAACTTGAAGAATTTTCTTTACCTATTTTACGATTACGATAAAAACGAATTACCGGTGACCATTATTTGTTCAATTCATAAACCTTTTTCACTTGATCTTACTAAATCAAATAATATTGTATTTTGATATTGTAATAAATATCGAGTTTTTCTTCTCTTGCATAGGTGTTATATGCAATATAGGCATATCCCTTAGTCGTCTCTTACGACCACCCACGGGTAAGATAGGAGGTGATGAATTGTATTCTTACTCCGTCACCACACGGAACAACAAAATTATAAATAATACGACAAAATTACAACAAACAATTATTACATAAATTATTTCTTTTCATAAGAATTTAAATGAAAATAGCACTAAGATCAACATCATTACTTAACTACTTTTGGTACAGCTGGAGAAGCCAACGTATCACGGCACATGTCAACTTATATGGGAAACCATACTACCATGTCCTCAGCAATAACTCCAGGTCTGCGTTATAAGAACCTGGGAAAGTCAGGTCTTAGAGTACCAAATATAGGTCTCGGTATATGGAATATGATGACTGAAGAATGTGCCGAAGATGTTATAATGACAGCATTAGAAAACGGCATTAATCTCTTCGATCTGTCAGAAGCGCATTGCGGTTGGTTGTTTTTTTTTAATATATTAGTATATTAAAATAATACTGTTGGGTAAATAAAAGAATTTATTACAGCCAAAGGTGAAGCTGAACTTGGCAAAATCTTAAAGAAAAGAAATGTAAGAAGAACAAGTATAATTATCACTACTAAAATCTATTGGAGTACCAAGTAAGAATTAAAATCGGTGGCTCTAAAACTTATTGTTACTACTCTTGTCATGTAATTTGTTATCTTTTTTTATTTAATGCATGGTGATGGAAATCTTTTTAATATAATGTTTAAATAATAATATATTAAAAGGTAGTTAAATTACTTAATTTTTCATATCATTCTATAGAAATCAGTAATACTATGATAATTTTTTTTAGAAAAAAAAAAAATCTTAATTAATATAATAAGAAATGCAACTATCAACTAGTCGTTTTATCTCTTTTTTAAATGTTTATAAATTTTATTTGTTACAATTTACGTTATTAGTCTTTGAAATTAATGAGATTGTTTTTAATGGTAACATTGTAGCACTGACATTCTAGTAATTTATATATATTATGTTATGTACTGTACTGATATATATCTACTTACATTTTTAGTATAGCGACCACGGACTAAACGTAACTTGCACAAAGTTATAAATGTATGATAAAAGCTTATTTCGCTGTTAGGATGACCTTGCTACAATAAATACACGAATGCTTTATGTTATGCTCGTTGCTGGTTAAACGCTAACAAATTTTGAACTCTTTATTCACTAGGTTTGCTCATACTAATAACAGGTCGGATGAAAGAGGCCTTTCTCGTAAACATATTGTTGAGAGTGTAAAGGCATCCCTAGGGAGGCTTCAAGTTGAATATATTGATGTAGTACTTCTGCATAAAGTCGATCCCGTGTGTCCTATGGAAGGTAATACAACTTTTCTTTTTTAATATATACTTGCAAATTTTCAATTTTATAATAATCATCATCATCATCATCCCAGCTCATATATGTACCACTGTTGGATTCGAGCCTCCTCCACAATAGGAGGGAAATAGACCTCCTATAACACGCTGGTCAGACGTGTTGGTATAGGGTTTAGTTTTGAGTTTTCCTTCTCTTGCATGGAGTTTATATGAATTTTATATCCCGTAGTCGTCTCTTACGATCAGCCACGGGTAAGATAGTGGGTGGTGATTTATATATTATTATATATATATAAATATTATATATATATATTTTCAGAATTGGTTCGCGCTATGAACTTTGTAATAAATCAAGGTTGGGTGATGTACTGGGGTACGGCACGCTGGTCACCATCGGAAGTATGTATATTTTAGTTAATAATTAATCAAAGAATAATAGAGTTTTATTTTTCATAAATATTACATCGAAAGTAATATATAAAATAGTCTGATAGCTAGTCCTGTACTAGTTGTATTAGAAAATATATTAACGAAATCTAGAGTTTTCTCACTTTCAAAACGCCATTGTAACTTTCGCTGTGATTGGGATCTACCAAAAGGGCAAGAACTGAATTTAATATAAAACAAGTATATTATGTCTATATACATATATATATATATATATATATATATATATATATATATATATATATATATATATATATATATATATACATATATATATATATTACTACTTAAATCTTAAGAGTTTGTTTGAGCGTATTAGTGTATCAACTGTTTGCTGTTGGTCATTCTTTTAATGATCCCATGTGTATTTTTACGATTTCTACAGAAAAATCAAGGATTATAATCATATCTCGTCACCACACAAGAACGAGTAATCAAAAGTATAATAGAATGAAACTATTTTTATTGATTTTATCCTGTTTGAATTTAATTTTTTACTTTACTGCCTTTAAAACATTATTCAGCGTCCTCCCATGACCATTAACAGTGAAAATATTAATTTCAAGTTTTATTTTATATGTGTAAAAGTCGCGTAAATATTAAAACATATTTGTTAAAAGTAACTACGGCGTGGGTAATAATAAATTTTATATAAAATTTACAGGCACATATTGTATGTATACAAATTAGGCGCATTATAACCTTAATATAGCCGTAAATATAATTATATAACGATAACACATACTAAGTTCTTTATACATATGTATTATAGATAATGGACGCCTACACAAACTGTAGACAATTTAACTGCATTACGCCTATAGTGGAACAAACGGAGTACCATATGTTTTGTAGAGAGAAACCAGAGTTATACATGCCCGAACTTTATCACAAAATCGGTGTTGGTAAGTACCTTTTTATATTAGGAATTTATTTAACTTTATTAAATATTTATTCACCATTATCATCATCTCATATACGCCTCACTGTTGAGCTGAGCCTCCTCCATAATGGCAGGGAAATGGATCAACTATACCAAAGTGGTCAGGCGTGTTGGTATAGGGTTTTGTTTTGGGTTCCCCTCCTCTTGCATAAATGTTATATGCGTTTTATATCCCTTAGTCGTCTTTTACGATCACCTACGAGTAAGATAGAGGGTGGTGAATTGTATTCTTACTCCGTCACCACATGGAGGTATCAATTATTATATAAATATTATATCAGTTCTTATATCTTTTTTTTTCTCGCCAGGTATGATGGTATGGTCCGCAATAACAACGGGTAAAGGCTTAGGTCGCGAAGAGATTACCGGTCTATTCGCTAAGTCAAGATTTAACAGGAAGTACAGTACATTCAGTTGGTGTGAGGAAGACCTTGCTGTACCTGAAGTATGCATAAATTCTATTTTATAATTTATTTTGATGTTAATTGAAAATCTACTAATTGTATATATTTTAGATGCCCAGCTCAGGCAGCAAGGAACAAGTTGCGGGAGAAGAACCTCGTACATACGGTGACAAACTTCGCGATTTATCTAATTTAGCAAACTCATTGAGTATGTGTCGCTTTAAAATATTAAAAATATTAAGATAATAATATGAATATGTTATAAATGAATTTTATTACAGATTGTTCAATGAGTCAGCTCGCAGTGGCATGGTGTTTGAAAAACGAATCCGTTAATTGCCTCCTCCTCGGCGCTACAAGTGTTGAACAGTTTAAAGAGAATATTCACGCTTTACAGGTATAAATTGCGAATAAATACTTACGAATAATACAGAGAAAAAGCTTGAAGACATAAATTTATCTCTAATATGTTTGGCAGCGGCTTAGCTATACTCTTGCATATATATATATATATATATATATATATATATATATATATATATATATATATATATATATATATATATATATATATATATATTTAGTTAGTTTTTAAGAAACATCATTGTTAAGACCACTACGTCATTAGTAGAATAAACCTTTTAAAATCCTGCTCGAGAGGTGGGGCAGTGAAATGCCGTACTTTATGTTTCATCACAATATCAATAGAACACTTTCCGTTCTTTATAATAGTGTTTTGATTAAACTTAACGTACTAAACGCAATGGGTTAAATTGATATCCTCTGTGTATGGTATATAGTCCCTCAGGCGTCTGTACATAACCGAATATTTTATATAATATAAATAACCTTTCTTATTTTAATAATATAGCATATATGTGTCTGTTTTAATTTGTTTGTATATCTGTGATGGTTAATTTATAAGATTGGCATTATTTTTTAAATACAAGAGAACACAGCATTAAATTTAAAATTTTAATGTCTTTAAAGATTTTTACAAATATACAATTGGAGGTATCAAATAACAATCTTTAGGTAAATTATTTCTCGATCGTACATAAAACTGGCTTGAATAAGGTTCGAACACAGAATACTATAATTAAATCATCACGATTCGTGCAGTTGAAATTGAACATGCTCTCGCAATTATAGATCGGGTTTAGAAATATTCTCTCTATACCATAAATTTAAATTAATGTAATGTTTATTAATACTATGCTGAAACAGATTGTCCCGCAACTAACACCATCGGTTATGGTGGAGATTGAAAGCGTGCTTTCTAATAAACCGCAACGTCCACCAATGGTCTCCACTTTAGCGATGCGCAACCAGCAAAATAACAACACAGTCCGGGTGGATATGACGTACGTATATAAAAAAAATGTATTCATAAGTATTATTTAAATGATAAAACTTAGTTCTGATATTGCTTCGCTAAATTTGATTGTGAATTCGCCATAACAGAAGAGTCGAGATATATTACGAGCCAACTACTAGAAATATGCAATAATGGATGAAATGGATTTTATCGCAATTGAATTTAAATATTTTAATTATTAATCCTTTTCTATATTAATCCATTTTATTTATTAATAATAACTTGTATAATTAATATAATATTTTTGGTGTATCATCATAAAACTGATAAGCATAAAATTGTTAATATAACACAGTGGAGCCACTACCTCAGGAGCAGGCTCACCGAAACCAGAAGGTGAAGCTGGAGGCGAAGGTGAGGCCTCCACCCCAGGCAAAGAATCCGGGAGAGCCTTTTGTGAGATTCAGTGACCGTGGTGGCGCGGAAGCACTGACTCTGCTTCCAAATCTAGTAAATCAAAGGTATAGTAACATAACTTCAATAAAAATATTGTAATGTATGCATTTTTACCTAAATGAAATAAAGAGATTATATTTATGTCTATACGGGTATATACATTCTTTATGGACACATAGAAGGCAAAGCACTATTTGGAAGTTAAATATAGTAAAAAAAACCTAAAATGGTGGTTTTATGAATTATGGTAAAAGTGAACTTAGTTTGCATTGTAGACATTTAACTAAAAATTTTTGGAAATATTTTCAATTTAGGTTATTAAAATCGCAATCAATCGATCTTAATTTTATACTTGGAAAACGGGAATGATTATACGAAATGATAACTAGGTCTCCAAGTAATATTTTAATTTAACTGTGTGTTTTAGAGTACGTCATACATAATATATACAATTATTTAGATGATATACATATATTAAAAACAAACAAATAGCATGGAGCACTGGCACCATTGAGTAATAGTCTATACACTTCACGGTCAGCTGATGCGAACCATTGGCGCCGCCATATTGGCCTCGGCTGCTGTGTCGAGCGCCTTACACTTTATCCCTACTCCGCGGCTAACCGTCACGCGACATGCAATAGAATGGACGATAAAGTTTGAGGCAATGTAACAAAAGTTTCACTTTAAAAATAAGGAGATAAGGTACCTACCGAGGATAGATTACAGATGACAATAGTAACTATACAGACAATAGTAACAGATAGTGCATAGTTATACCGAAATATGGAGTCTAAAATTGAATTAGACTGTCAGTTATGGATTGATAAATACTTTCATATTTTTTTTAATTAATTACTCTTATTATAAATATTGTTTATAATGATTATAAATAATATATTGTTTTAGGAATCGCTTAAGGAATCTAAACCAAAATTCTTCTTAAACAACGCAGGAGAAGTCATTAAGCGTACAGGTAGGAATAGATAAATAGATTCGTAGATTACTTTCATTGTTTTTTTTATTCCTTATGGTGGCAAACGAGCATGCTGCACACCTGATAGTAAGTGTCACTGCCGCCCATGGACCTTTGCTATACCAAGGGTATAGCTTAGGCCACTGCCTACCAATAAAATTCCCAAACCCACCCAGTCGGGCTGCCGGCTCTCTCGCTCACTAAACGAAGCGCAATAGCATATTGTCATTACTCAGACGTCGATCTTCTGCGAGAGTGTGGTATTACCCCGAACGGACCAGCCCGCGGCTGTAGACAGAAAAGGGTCAACAGCATGGTTCTACCACTATTAAATTATGTTTTAACAGTACCCTTATTTGTATCCCGTAAACAAATAATTAATTAAGTCTTTTTTTTACTATGACAGACAAGCTTTTGACGATAATCATTTCGAATTTAAACTATAAATCTGGTAATGATTCAAGCCTTTGCTCTGATCATCACATGTCAGCCCTATAAGTACTACTGTTGGGTTTAAGCCTTTTCTACTCTGGGAGTGTAATTAACCTACTACTCCATGCTGGTCAAACGCAGTATCATTTTATGTCAGGTTTTCAATGTCAATTTTATGTCAAGTTTTCCTTCTCTTACCATTGCAACATCATTATGTTATATGTAAATTAAATGCCTCAGTCATCTTTTGCGACACCCACGGGTAGGATAGGCGGTGGTGAATTATATTCTTACTTCACATTACCACACGAAAAATACATTTTTAACCTCAACCTTGACCTTATAAACTTGTATAAATTAAGTGATCGCAATAATCTACAGGGTGGAAGTGGACCACTCCCAAAAACAAAGACAGGTGACCCTACTAGTCCTACTTGTAATGATAGGCTAGAAAAAAAACGATTCGGATGAAAAAACAATTTTTTTTCTAAATATATTTTAAGTTTTTTTCTTTTTCCATCGTATTAGGACAGTGTCATGTAACGATAATTCAATAAAAAATACGTTACTTTACTCAGATGAGAAAAGACGCAATCTATTCAAAACTCACGATCATACATATGTTCAAGAGTTCAACGACCTCGATAGGTGAAAAAAAAAATTATTTTTTCATCCTAATCGATTTTTTTTTTCTAGCCTATCATTACAAGTAGGACCAGTAGAGTTACCTGTCTTTGTATTGCGGAGCGGTCCCCTTCCACCCTGTATAATATGTTTAAATATTTATTACTCTGCTGCGATTACAGCTTTCAGTTCTCTGTGCGATAATGTGGTAAAATGACTCACCAGTATTTTCTTTCCCGCACGTGCTGTAATGAATGACATCACTAGCACTAAGAGCAAAGGATCTTAGACTCAAAACAAAACTATAGTTTCAAGTTTTTTTTATAATTATACACAATATATTTATCTATACATTATATTATTACTTATCATATATAGACGTCAAAAAGTATCTTTTTTCCAACTGGTTTACTGCTATCACAGCAACAAAATATATTTTATAAGTTTTTCAGATGGCAAAGGTATTAGGTATATTGAAAAAAAAATTAAAGTTCTATTAATGGTCCCCATTAAAAGCTTTTAAAGCAACAGACAAAAATATTGAGTTTATAAAATGTATAGATTAAATCTTCCGTGTGGTGACTGAGTAAGAATACATTTCACCATCCCCTATCTTACCCGTGGATAAGAGACGACTAAGGGATATTAAACGCATATAACATTAATGCAAAGAGAAGGAAAACTTAAAACAAAACCCTATACCAACACGTCTGACCAGCGTAGTATAGTAGGTCAATTTCCCTCCCATTATGGAGGAGGTTCGAGCCCAACAGTGGGATATATATGAGCTAAGATAATGATAGATTAAATAATTACTAAAATTATTTTTACATATTTTATCTTTAATAAAAAATAATCAATCTGAAACTGTGTGTTTAGAACAAGATGGGGTGTCCACTGACGTTGTAGTATCAGTATCATCATTAAAAGGTAAGCAGCCAGCTAGTGGTGGTAGTAAAGTGAAGAAGTCAAAGTCAGACACTGCTCGTCCGCGCTCATCATCTTTGCAAAGGTCCTCTTCGGGACAACTTTCGATCGCTAGAGACCGTAGGCGATCTAGGCTGGACTTATCATCACCAGCTGATTTGTAAATTACGCTGATAAAATTTAATTAAAATAAGACGCAACTTAATTTATATTTGAAAAGTTCAACAATGCGAAAATGTTAAATCGTATTCAACAATGAAAATTCAATGTAAAAAGAAAGTAAAAGAATCGATATGTTACGACATATTAGCAAAATAAATTAAGTCGTTTGTCTAATTTTAATAATGATACTTACTTCATAGTAAATATACTTTGCTAGTAGGTGATCTATGGTAAAAAGGAAAATAGAGACATGCCGGAAATGGCGATGAATCTATAGTCATATATTCGATTCTAAAATTGTGAGGTATTAAATGTTTCATAACATTGAAAAATATATTAAAAAATCAGCTAATATGTATTATAAGTATCGACACTAGCTAATACCTGTTATTTGAGCAATGTAACGTATTATGTAAAAAGCGAGAAATAATCAGCAAATAAAACTATATCTTTCACAATATGAGTATATTATGAAAGTTTATATCGGAGAGTTATGTTAGTGGAAGAACGTCATAAATATTATATAGTTGTGTACTTCATGGTACGTATTGGTAGATAATAGGTAGTCCGTATGCCAAGTAGTGAAATTAGAAAAATAATATTGTATTATAATTACACAAGCTAAGATTATGCAGGCATTTTTGACAGATGAATATCTAAGTAGACTATTAGGAAATATAATTCATGATTAGCTAGATATATATCTTTATGAAACGTCATGTTATAAAATATTGTACAACACAGTTTTTAGAAATCATCGTCTCCCAATTATTAGACAGTAAATATAAGGCTTTGGATAATTATAATTAACATCGAGAATAAATCACAAGATTTATCTCATATATGGTTTGATGTAACGATTTGTTGAAAATAAATGATTCCTTTGAAAGCTATTATTAGAAGTTGAGTCTTTTTAATAGAATAGTTTTCCTTCTTAACGTGAATAATGCTACCACTTTTTATGGGGTTCTTAGCAAACAAAATTATCTAGATTTATTAAAAAAAAATCTTTAAATGTAATATTTTTAGTTGAGTATTTTATAGTAGCTTAAATTTTCTCCTCGACCTATTTAGGTAGAGCATGATTTTATGCTTCTACTTTCTTGCTATTTTCACAAAAAAAAAACATAATTATCTATATTCGAAAAATAGAAATAGAAAAAAAAATGCACATATCACATATTTCCCTAATATAATGTATGAAATATTCATACGTGTATGAAGAAATCGTGATGCTTACTTTATAATCCTATGGAAATTTTTTGAACTATAACTAAACTAACATCATAAATATAAAAAAATAGATTTAGTTAAACGATTCTATAACATGAAACTAATGTTCCAATTTCGATCTAATGTAATGTATATGTAGGTTCGCAATTCAACCTAATAGATGACTATTGTAGTCCTTATAAAATAACAAATACCCTTCAATAGACCGTAGTTGGTTTGATAATTTGTGGCTGATATAAGTAAGTAGTTGATGTAACCTTTAGGTGACCAGCTCTCTCACTTTAAAAATCTATATTTAATAAAGAGAAAATATTAATTTACATTGCACGATACAATCAACGCACATGTTAATATTGTAGTATATTGTCAAAATCACTTTAATCAAAGAAGACATCATTATCTCATTAATAAACTATTAAAAAAAAGATGATTAAAAATTAGATTCACATTAGATAGATAGATCATATTTATTTAGTTACAATTTCTGCTATCCCTGATTTATCTCATGAGACAAAGAACGTTTTGAAATTTCATGAGATACAATGATAATTAACATATTTATAAGGTAGGCCTATGTTGTATGTTATCAATAAGAGTTTAGATTTTTAAATTGCGTAAGAGATTCAATTTACATGGTAAAAATTAATAAATGAGCCTACATTCGTGACCTGCATATCTAAAATAGTTAAATATACATATATTAATTACATGTGTTGTCCATATTTGATGTTATCGTATTTACTTGCAATCTCAAAAAAAAATATTAAAGATAGTATGTACATAATTCTGTAAATACAAATCTGTTCAGATATTAAATCTGATGATTAACAAGAACACTTAAACTTTTAAATGTTTACGTTTGTTATTTTTATATATTAGTAAATCAATATGCAAAAACCTTTATGTACTAATGATTGAATAAAATTGTAAAATGCCTATATAATTTTTAGTTTTACGTACATATTTAGTGGCAATCGTTTTACTGTCCACTCAGCATGAGTATATAACTTCGTGGTTGCTTTTGAAAATGTTTTTACAGTATTTTCTTTCACAAATCAAAATTTTGATTTACACCAAATTAATTGCATGAAATAGATTGTGAAATTTGTATTTGTATAACAAAACTTATCATTAACTTAATCAACTTATCATTAGGTGAACTAAATTATTTCCTTTTTTTCCGTAAAAATATAACAGCCAGGCAATGATTTCTTACCTTATAAGCAAGAACATTGCTAGTCATTTTTTACTAAATATTTATAATAGGCCAAGTAATTATACAATTTAATTCGATTTATAAAAATCAGAAAAAGTTATCCTGGTGATGTGAAGTTATGGTTGTATAAAAATTAACTGTCCTAAGAAAAATTATGGCATATGTTATGAAGCTATATCTTGTATACATATGAATATACATTTAATATATGTGGTATTGTAAAAATAAATGATCCCTTTGATGTGCTTTTGATAGAGAAATTTTAAAGCTGATTTACTTAGTCCCTGTGCATACTCTTTAGGTTAAATTAATTTTAATGTAAAATTTCATGAGATACACCAGAGATACCTCGAGAATTTGTACATACAGTTGATGTTTAGCGTTTATTGTAAAGTAAAAGTTCGAATACAGAAATAAATGAGATTAATCGGCAACCATACTATATTAGAAAATGAAAATTAATGGAATAAAATATATATATATATAGTCTAAGTACATTAGGATTTAGTATCAAGCTTTCAGAGTCTAGTACCTGTTCATTTTACCCAATGCTTCGAGTTAATAACTATCATATGTTATGATAATATTTTATAAATTTTAGGTTAATGAAAATTTATATCCACTTTTTCAGGCTTTGATTATAACATCTTTTAAAGACTAATTGGTAAGAAATATAACTGCAATCAATCAGATTATATCAAAATAAAATATTGATTATTGTGCCATGATAATTGTATCGTAATGTATTTTATAATAACTCTTAAATACACAGGACATGCAAGATAAAGTTATTATTTTATCTTCATTGTAGCCTAAGTTGTAGCTAATTAAAACGTATTATTATCAAAACCAAATATAGAGCCATGACGTATCATTTATATTATATAAAAATATAGTTAAAATTGTCAAATATAAATTAATTGGAATAAAATGAACTATCATTGGATGTTCTAAAATATTTACAAATATAATGTATATCGAACAAGCAATAAAACTTGTCAGCTATTTTGAAATCTCAATGTAATGAAGAACATGGTTATAACAAACTTTTTTGAATAACTTAATAATGAAAAGCTTTATATTACTTTTAATCTTACTCCTTAACATCGCGTGCAACGAATATTTAGAAATCAAGCGCTTGTAGCGAATTAGTAAAGCTGAAATTTTTACTCAATAGCAAATTGACTTAGTTTTAGATTTCATCACACGCCTTACAATTTTTATTAAAAAAAAAAAAAAAGAAAAGCGTTTGTGATAAGAGACTTATAAATTTTAAAGGCAATTTGAAATTGCAAACATGTAGAGATTAAATCAATAATTTGAATGCAAATAAATAAATGCTAGAAATATTGAAAGCTGATTCTCAAGATCGTAACATCTCTAGCACTTTATTTACATAAAATATAAGATATTATGCTATTTCACTACATTATATACCATTCTTCGCAGCCAGTGCCAGGCACTACAAACAAGAAAGATGTTTCAATTATAATTGTACCATAACTGTGGTAATGCAATGTATTAAATAAGCGCTAAAAGCATTAGGGATTATTTGCATGAAGTCAAACTTCGTTCATGACCGTCCGTCTTAGACTGTCATGATTAGCATATTTTAAGCCTGGCAGTCAAGAGGCTTGTTTACAATAGCCTCTAAAAAACTAAACAATTAATTTGCCCAATTAATATTGTTTCTTTATTCATACATACATACATACATATCATCACGCCATATCCCTTGCAGGGTAGGCAGAGAGAACAGAGTGCCAGAGAACTCTCTCTTTGCATACTTCACTCGCTTCCTCAACATTCATAATTTTCTTCATACACGCTCGCCGGTTTCGGAGACTCTTGACTCCACCTTCCTTCAGTACATGACCGATCTGGTCTAGATAGGTTAGTCTCGGTCTCCCCCGGTACCTACATCCTTCCACTTTCGCATTGTATATCTTCTTAACCAGACGTTCGTTCGGCATTCTTTCCACATGGCCGAACCATCGGAGCATTCCCTTTCGCATCTTTACACCAATACTCTCTTTCATACCTACTCGCTCTCTTACGTCGTCGTTACGAATGCGGTCGGTCAGCCTTACTCCACAGATTTGCCGCAGAGATCGCATTTCGACCGCATTAATTTTACTTTCATACTCTTTTCTGCATACCCAACTCTCGCTTCCATACAGTAATGTTGGGATAAGCACTGCGTTATGTATTGCTACACGTGCCTTCTGGCTGAGGTGGTGGCTACCGAGAAGTTGCCCCAACGCTCCGTTCACTCTATTTCCCGCATTCACTCTTCGCTCTATATCACTGAGGTACCTTCCATCTCGGCTAAATCCACATCCAAGATATACAAATTCATCCACTTGCTCTAGTACATCATTACCTATTTCTTTATTCAAATGTAAATAAATTTGAAAAAAGAAAGTGCTCTGACTCTTAGGCTATATCTATATGTTTATTTATCACTTATCATAATTTCCCTTACAAATAGAAAGTGTAAATTAGAAGAACATAGAAGTACACTTCATTGTCTTGTTTTATTATTTTTTAAGTATATTTGAAATACATATAATTAATTCCCTTATATAATAATTCATACGTAAATGTCAAAATGTATAAATGATGAAATCATCTTAATCATTACAATATTTTAAGAATATTTATAAATAAATGGTGTGTGTGAAACAATGTATTTGGTATTTCTTTTTTCCCTATATGTTCCATGTTTAACCACAAGTGCTCTTTACATATTTTAATGAAAGGGAAAATGACCTAGTATATGATAGTGGCCATATTTAATTTTAAAGTATCTGATTACGGCTCGGTCATTTTATATTACGAAGTTTGGAAATGATAGTAAGATTCAAGTATTCCAAAATAATAATGCAATTATTACTATAATTACTATATTTAGGTAGGTACTGCTTACATTTATTAATATTGAACACATCTGTCGTAAAAATATATCTACCTCAGGTGAAGGCAAAGATTTCTATAAAAACACACTTGATTTTGTAAACGAACTGAACCTGAACCAAACTTTAAACAAGTTCTGTTTATTAATCAAGACTTTAATTATAAATATACACAGTTGGAGGCTGTGCTGTGCTGCTGTGAACTTTAGCTACAAGAGTTGATGTAGAAGAAATCAATCAAAAAATAAACGATAAATGCTTTTTTTATTGCTAATGATGACAAACGAGCAGGCAGGACATCTGATGGTAAGTGTTGCTGGCGCCTGTGGACCTTTGTATAACCAGGGGTATAACTAGGCCACTGTGTACCAATCAAGACCCAGTGTTCATATATCGGTTTTCTATGTTGGTGTGGTACTACCCCGGCCTGACGAGCCCGCGGCTATAGACAGAAATAGTCAACAGTTTGATCCCACCACTATTGAAACTGTTGCTATCACTGCTAAAACTGTTGCTATCAACTACTAAAATTGTTCATTACTCAAACTAAAACGTTAGTGATGTTGATTATACATAAGTAATAGAAGATGTAGAAATGATCGTGCAAACTTTTATTCCAATTAGGTAACATGATAATACATAGAAGATTTATGTGACAGAATACATTCGTAATCTATCACCACAACAATCATCATTATCCTGCTCTTATCCTAATTACTTGGGGTCGACATAATATGTTCTTTAGTTCCATAGTACATATAGCAAATATATAATGCTAGCTTCTGCCCGCGGCAAAGGTTACTTTCGCCCGCGTAAAAGGTTACATTCCAAAAGCTTTTCATCTCCTAGTTTTATTTTAACCATTGGGGGTAAATTTTTTACAAAATTTTTATGTCATATTTATTTATAAGTATCTAATCAATAGCCTAAAAATAAGTTTCAAGCTTCTGGCTTTAAAAATGACGATACTTCCTTGCAACTTTTCATCCCCACTTTACAACCTATTTTTTTGCATTAAAAAGTAGCCTATGTCCTTTGTCAGGCTCTAGACCATCTGTGTACTAAATTTCATTTAGAGCGGTTCAGTAGTTTTGGCGTGAAAGAGCGACAGACAGACAGACAGAGTTACTTTCGCATTTATAATATTAGTAAGGATTAAAATATAAAAAAAATATTAAAAATAATAAGAGAGATAGTAATCAGTTAATTGAGAATGTAACTGATAACTAGATGACATGAAATGTAGTTGGCCCAGGTCGATGCAGAGGCCTTAATCGTCTTTTAGATACCCACAAGCAATGTAAGAGTTAGTAGTATGCAGCCACCAGCACGCAGCATTCCTAACTTGTAAACCTATATGGAAAATCTAAATTATCAACGTGTACATAAAATAAATACGTGTATGAAGAGAATTATGAATTTTAAGGAAGCGAATGAAGTATGCAAGGAGAGTTCTCTGGCACTCTGTTCTCTCTGCCTACCATGCAAAGGACATGGCGTGATGTTATGTATGTATGTACATAAAATGTGTCATCGTGATAAGGAAATATTGCAAAAATCAAAATGAATTTTATAAAAGCACAAAAGATTTTAGTGTTAGGACCACGCTGCTGACAGTTTTCTGTCTGCGGTCGCGGGCCGGTCCGTCCGGGCCAGCACCACACTCTCTCATAAGATCGACGCCTGAGTAATGGCAATGTGCTATTGAGCTTCGTTGGGTGAGCGAGAGAGCCGGAAGCCCAACTGGATGGGTTTGGGGTTTGTATTGGTAGGCAACGGCTTAGCTATACCGTTGGTATTGCAAAGGTCCGTGGGTGGCAGTAACACTTTCCATCAAGTGTACTGCTTGCTCGTTTGCCACCATAAGAAAAAAAAATCATAACATTCGCCCAACAAACTTCTATCACAATAAATGTTACACACATTTAAAATACATAAAAAAAAACGATAAAAAATACGTATATACGTACTATATACATATTTTTTATATTGTTATATTTTTTTATATATTGTTATATACAATTCAATATAAACACAATGCATTTAATATAATAATAATTTAATGTATTACCATTAGTAACCATGCAATGCATGGTGTATGCACAATGCATTTAAAATAATTTAACTTAGTGTATATTTAAAATAATAATAACTTAGTGTATTACTATCCATTTTTGTATCCTTCTACCCGTTTGTTTTAATATCACTCCCTACTAATTGCTAAATTTCAAGTTCTATTTACTCAGAAGTAACAATGCTGGTTGAATATTTTCTGCTTAATATGGTTCATATATACTAATCTTGAAATTATGTCATTGACGCTATTAATGCACTCCGCAATATATAGTTCACTAGCCATATTTAATGGAAGGATAGTTGCCTACTCATTTAACGGAATGGCTCTGTTAATTCTGCAATCGCAATCCCAGTCTTTTTATAAACAAGGCATGAATAAATGTATACGAACTCAAGTCCTTCAATTTTCACCTTTCAGAACTAAGCAGGGGAGAGTTAACTGAAGTCAAAATATTTGTAATTCATCATCACTAACTAATCTCATACTAATGTTGCAATAAATACGTTATTCTCATCTCATATTTCATCTTAAATTCAATGAATATATTAGTATTATTAAAACATATGTGTCACGAATGAGATTCATAAGTCGTGGTGATATGCGAGTACACCGGTAACTACTCAATTAGCAATCCTCATCCCTCCAAATGGGCCTGTCCGAGATCCTTCCAAGGATAAATATAGCAACGTTTTAGTTGTATGTTCCGCTCAATAATGACTATTGTATTCGAGATGAAGTTTAAGTGTCATAGTGAACGGACGCGTAGTCTTACTCTGTGTTCAACACGCTGGTCAAATAATGACGGTAATATACTTTGACTGGCTCGACTACCTCGTCTTCGGCGGGATGTTGTTATTCTCTGCTCTTATAGGGGTATACTTCGCATTCTTCGCAAGTAAAAAACAGAACACTGCCGCTGAATACCTAATGGGTGGAAAAACCATGGGAATGTTTCCTATATCAATGTCGCTGATAGCCAGGTAGATATATATTAAGTTGGTACAATCTTGTTATTCTTTATTTCATAAAACCATATTCTCTTTTATTTTATACTAGTTATAACTACAAAGTGTACACACCTAACATTACTTCACAAGAATACATTCTTGGGTCTATTTGACTTATTATTTAAGTGTAACCTTATTTTTTAATCCAAAATAAAACTTTATCTGAACAAGATTTTATTAAAATCTGTTGAGGCATTGCATCTAGCGTGAGCGTAACTTACTCATTCACATATTACCATTACTGATAACAATAATACTGATAACATTTATTCTAATTATAAATATCTTGAAAGCATAATTTTCGTTCTGAATTTTAATCATCTTTTGCAGTTATATTTCAGGAATATCGTTACTGGGTTTACCCGCTGAAATGTATACTTATGGCACTCAACTATGGACAATTGTTTTATCAGAATGGGCAGTTTCACTTACTATAGCTGTTGTTTACCTACCTGTATTTTATAATTTACAAATCACTTCTACTTACGAGGTAAGTAAATTTTTAAAATAATCTCTAAATATATAATTCTTCGTATGTGAGTGATCTTTTCCTAAATGCGCCCTGCATTTTAAAGAAATTTTATGTTTGTATTTGTTTATTTAATGTTTGTATTTAAATGGATCAAAATAGCTGTGTGGCTACGAATACTACCAACCTTTATATTGCTCGTAGATGTCGTAAAAGACGACTAAGAGCTTTATAACGACCTAGGCCAACTCCATCTGATGGCGTTTGATTCACAATTACATTTACAAGGAGGGTTGACGTCTGGCAGTCGGCCGGTCATAAAACTTACCAATCTACAATATATACTATGAAAATGTGCATATTGTATCGAGCCCAAGTAATTGGGATAAGAGTAGGAGAATGATGATTTAAGTGGAGCAATATTTGCATCAGCAGATGGCGCTGCAATTAAGTTCTCAGTTTTAATTATTTTTTTAGCATTTGTCCATAAACTTGATTTAGCTTTTAAATATTATATATTCTAATATCATTAGCTGTGTGGTAGCGGCTACGAATACTACCAACCCTTACTTAGCTCGTGGATGTCGTAAAATACGACTAAGAGCCTTATAATGACCTGGGTCAACTCCATCTGATACCGTTTGGTCGACAATTACATTCCCAAGGAGGGTTGACGTCTGGCAGGCGACCGGTCATAAAACTATTGCCAATAACTTTTACAATATGTACTATGAAAGAAGAGTGCATATTGTATCGACCCCAAGTAATTGGGATAACAGCAGGAGAATGATGATACTCTAATATCATTAGAATCGATAAACAAATCAATATTGGTTAATTTTAAGTTGTTTCCATACATAATTCAATGAATTTTAGTAATAACTATAAGGGGCAATCCCTGTATATACAGTATTAATCCAATTCAACTTCCTTTATCCGTTATCACGTAAAAGTAACTAATGAATGACAAAACCCTATGCCAACAACATCAGATCAACTTAGTATAGTAGGCAAATTTCTCCCATTGTGGACCAAGAATAGGAAGTGTGAGATGATGAATAAATAGATCATACCATATTTTTATATGTTTCAGTATTTGCGATTAAGATTCAATCAAAAAGTACGATTATTAGGTTCAATAATTTTTATAATTAAAATGCTGTTGTATATACCAATAGTTATATACGTGCCAGCCCTAGCTTTCAGTCAAGGTGAGTTTCATATTTTTGTCAGTATATTTTCTTTAACATTAATTTTTGTTTTAAAGTTATCTTATTCATCCTCATTTTCTCCTTTTACGTGTTTCAGTGACGGGTATAAACCTACATTTGATAACACCTATAGTATGCCTCGTTTGTATTTTTTATACAACTCTTGTAAGTATGTTTCTGTGTCAAATTAATTTCTTACTGACCTTATTCTCCTATTATCCCCTCCTGCAATAAATAAATTGCTATAGTCTAGAACCGTTTAGGATCAAGGCCAAGTTAATCAAATATACCTGCAGCAATGCAAATATAGAAATAGTTATAACTTAATCATATTTTGGATTAAATTTATTAAGTAAAATGATTTTTTAAACTATTTTTTGCAGGGAGGACTTAAAGCAGTCGTATGGACAGATACTATGCAAACAGTGCTTATGTATTTTGGTGTGATATTTGTGCTTGGATATGGAACATGGCGATTGGGAGGCATATCAGAAGTAATTGCCATAAACAAGCATGGAGATCGCCTTGAGTTCTTCAAGTGAGTCAGCTTACGTATATGAAATATTACCTAAAACATCTGGACGGTAACAACGGACTCAGTTATTCCAAATTATTAAAAAATATATATGAAATATTTAAACTTATATAATCAGCTGGTAATAAAGTGAATGGGGCACTGTACGCTTTCATAAAGAGTAGGAATGTGTCTAAAGAGGCACGCCTAGCTGTACTTAAGAGAGTATTATTTCCCACTCTCATGTATGGCAGTGAAAGTTGGATTCGGCAGGAAAGACATGAAAGTAGAATAAATGCTGTAGAGATGAGAGCTCTTCGTAGTATGTGTGGTGTAAGTCTGAAAGATAAAATTAGGAATAGTGTTATAAGAGATGTGTGGATGAAGAAGTTGTGACAAAGAAAAAAAAAAGGGTATGCTGAGGTAGTTTGGACAGGTGGAAAGAATGAGTGAAGAAAGGTTAACTAAACAAGTATACAAAGCGAGTGTGAGTGGGACAATTACAAGGGGAAAAACAAAGTCGTACTTTTCTGGATCAAATTGAAGATGTGATAGTGTAAGGTCAGATTGAGAGTACGCGTAATGGTAAAGCATGCATGAAGACTGTGACGAGTGTGAATGAAGCGATGGAGGTATGTCAGGATCGTGGTTTGTGGCAATCTGTAGTCTCTGCCTACCCATCTGGGAAACAGGCGTGAGGCTATGTATGTACATATAGTCCACTTATCCGGAGAAGTATCTTAAGGAAGTAGATTTTTGTTTGGTAACAAATAAGCCTACACTAAAGTATAATTGCCCAAACTTTTATAATATATTGCATGGCAGAAGAGTTCATATTAGGTCAACTGCAAATAATTGATATAACAGCAAAATGATGATGATAATGAACGAGCATATTATACAATGAAGATTACACTTGTAAAAAATGATTTCAGATCAGCCTATAAAAAATTATTAATTTCATCAATTATATATATAACTTTAACATACATACATACATATCATCACGCCGTATCCCTTGCAGGGTAAGCAGAGAGAACAGTGTGCCAGAGAACTTTATCCTAGCATACTTCACTCACTTCCTCAACATTCATAATTCTCTTCATACACGCTCGCCGGTTTCGGAGACTCTGGACTCTTAACTCATGCTCCGATGGTTCGGACATGTGAAAAGAATGCCGAACAAACGTCTAGTTAAGAAGATATACAATGCGAAAGTGGAAGGATGTAGGTACCGGGGGAGACCGAGAGTAACCTAACTAGACCAGATTGGTTACGTACTGAAGGAAGGTTACGTACTGAAGGAAGATGGAGTCAAGAGTTTCCGAAATCAGCGAGCGTGTATAACCTTAAAGTTTTCAGATAGGTAATCGCATCACCCGTGTGGCGACGGGAATAGAATACAAAGGTTACCCCTTACTTGCCCGTGGGAGTCGTAATAATCGGCTAAGGGTCTCACCGGGAAATTGGGCAGCGGCTATCTCCCGGGAAACTTAATAACATCTACCGCGATCGCCAATCCGCTCGCCAAGCGTGGCGATTATGGCATTATTACCCCCCCAAAATAAATATGGATGCACAAAAAGTCACGGCCCCCAGTCACGGCAGTTCCGCTGTTCCACGGGCTCATTTTGGTAGCGGGCCTGTTGGTGGCGGGGCAGGGGGTGCTAGGAATCTCCGGCCGCGATCCGGCTACCAAAAAAATCGACCCTTGGCCCTGGTAACACACAACGTTCGGACGCTTAGGACCGACGAGAGGGTCATCGAACTGGAAGAGGAATTGAGCAAAATCCGATGGGACATTGTAGGATTATCAGAAGTGCGAAGAGAGGGGGAGGGCACGATAATCCTCCGGTCTGGAAATTTGCTCTTCTACCGGGAGGGAGATCACCCATCCCAAGGCGGTGTAGGGTTTATCGTTCGTAAGTCTCTCGTAGAGAACGTGGAGAGGATCGAAAGTGTGTCAACAAGGGTAGCGTACCTTATACTCAGAATTACCAAACGGTATTCGTTGAAGGTCATACAGGTTTACGCACCGACTTCGACATACTCCGACGACGTAGTGGAGGCCTTATACGAGGATATCTCGAAAGCCATCCACACGTCCAAAACCCACTTCACGGTAGTTATGGGAGACTTCAACGCAAGGATGCAGGTGGCACAGGACCGTTATAGATGGCATTCTCGTGGGGAGGCCTATGTCCAACAGTGGACGTTTACAGGCTGATGGATGGATGGATGGAATCGCATACGTCACATTATTCAAAAAGCTTACTTGATAATGATGTTTCTTCAGGAGTGATACTTTGGTGTAAACCAAATGTTTTAAGGCAATCGCTATTTAGAAATAAATATGTACAAGAGACATTTGTTCTAGTTTGGTTTATATATTACAGTATGGATATGGATCCAACGATCCGTCACACATTTTGGTCGACCGTGTTTGGAAATTACTTCAGTTGGCTGGCTTCATGCTCAGTCAATCAAGCTATGGTTCAAAGATGTCTGGCTTTATCTTCTTTAAAACGTGCTAGGATGTAAGTTTTTTTAACTACTATATGTGAATTAAATTTTAAATTATAGAAACGTCATTTATCTAATAGACTTTTGTTTCTCATTTTATTTATTTATTTTTTATTCCTTATTCTATTTTCTTCTATTTTTCTGTAAATATTTTAATTTAAAACTTAGCTTTAATTGTACATATTAATTAAAAAATTAAATTTAAAAAAAAAATGAAAAAAAAAAAAAAATCAATTAAATTTTAAAGTATTGGGTGCCATTATTAATGGTACCCAGTTATCAGCCTATCGATGGTTACTGTTGAATGTACAATCCAAAGGATTATTATGACTTCTAATGTTTACGCGAGTATTACACATGGAGGACATGAGCATTACACGGGAGGACTCTCGTGACCATGATCACTGTAAAGTGTTCGAAACGTCGGGAAATTATAAATCAATACAAACGCGATAGAATTCGTAAAAGTAGTTTTATTTCAAAGGTATATTACTTTGTAATCTTCCGACTTGATGGCTTCTTTGGTGATTACTATTGCTGTTATAAGTTATTCAGGCATTAGCCTAGAAAAAATAAGCGCTACTGTATTTCTGACGCTCCCTCAGCCAGGTCTTAATCGCCGGGATGATTATATATGTAGTTTATCATTCATATCTAGAATAACAGGTCCAATTATATACATTCTTCCCAAGATTGCCATGCCATCGAGAAGGGTTATACGCTTTTAAAAATAACAGTGACTATAAATATCATAAAAAATTGTACAAAATTGGTTAACAATGAGATATAAAATTTTTGAATTTATCAAAAATAGTGAATAGAGACAAATAGCTAAGGAACTTTTGCACACTAAAAATATTAACCAAAGAGATATGAATAGAAAACAGTAATATTCTATGCTCATATAAATTTTACACCAATAAAGTCCTAGAAGCCAATATTTATAAAAAAATAATTATTATATTTTCAGAACGATTTTTATAATGGCAGCGGGCATCTTTATCATCGTATCACTATGTTGCTACACTGGATTGGTAATTTACGCAACATTTGCCACTTGTGACCCATTAACGACTGGCGCAATCAGGAAGAGTGATCAGTTACTACCTTACTTCGTCATGACAATAACCGGTTCAATACCGGCTTTACCTGGGATATTTATGAGCGGTGTCTTCAGTGCCGCATTAAGGTAAAATTTTCACGAAAATCTTCATCATCATCATAGCCCATATAAGTCCTACCGTTGGGCTCGGGCCTCCACCGCAACGGGAGGGAAACTAACCTACTATACCGCGCTGGTCAGACGTGCTGATATAGGGTTTTTTTTCGAGTTTTCCTTCTCTTTGATAGATGTTATATGCGTTTCATATCCCTTAGTCGTCTCGTACGATCACCCACGGGTAAGATAGGGGTTGGTGAATTGTATTCTTACTCCGTCACCACACGGATAATCTTCATATGGTGACATAAATTGATGTTTTATTATTTCCAATGATATTGGTGTTCACTTTCAAGCCTGACTAAAAATCAAATGAGCTCATTTCAGCAGACTAGAGCGATAACAGTATTGAATCAGACATCAGGATATTTGACATTCTGGATTCATTAATTCCACTGCCATAGATGATCGTAATGACCGAGACCGACGACTTAACGTATATACGAGGCACGGACTTTATGCATTTATTAGACATCATCATCAACTTGCTCTTATCTCAATTTATTTTGGGTCGACGCTATATGTCTTCTCCTTCCATATAACTCTATCAGCCGTCATCTCTGTGGTCACTCCTTGTCTATTCATGTCATGTTCACGCAGTCCATCCATTTTTTCTTCGGTCTCCCCTTACCCCTTAAGCCATATAAAACATTCATACTTAAAACTTGCCTCACAACATTACTTTCATCCCGTCTCATCACATGCCCATACCATGTCAATCTTTCACTCCTTAACTTTTACGTCAATGGCCCAACTTTCAAACTTCCTTTTATATGTTCATTTCTTATTTTATCCATTTATTAGACAGATATTATATTGCGTATTTTTTATCGTTTTTTTTTTATGTATTTTAAATGTGTGGTGGTACATTTATTGTGATAGAAGTTTGTTGGGCGAATGTTATGATTTTTTTTCTTATGGTGGCAAACGAGCAAGCAGTACACCTGATGGAAAGTGTCACTGGCGCCCATGGACCTTTGCAATACCAAGGGTATAGCTAGGCCGCTGCCTACCAATACAAACTCCAAACCCACCCAGTTGAGCTGCCGGCTCTCTCGCTCACTGAACTAAGCGCAATAACACATGGCCATTACTCAGACGTCGATCTTCTGCGAGAGTGTGATACTACCGCAAACGGACCGGCCCGCGGCTGTAGACAGAGAACTGTCAAGAGCGTGGTCCTAGCACTAATAAAGTCTATTATTAAGCTACTAGACTAACACTGCTACGCCATACATGGCTGTAGGTCTAGTTAATTACGATATAAATAATATCTATTTGTCAGTTAACTTTAATTAACAAGTCACAAACATGATATTTATGAAAAGCAATTTATTAAAGGGCGGGAATTCTTATCTTTGAAATGAACAAACATCTAGTTACTATTTATTGTGCACCTCTAGAGACCGTCTGGACATATTGAACTACCTTATACTTTGAAATATTTTTGTATTAATCTATTCGGACTGACTAGCTTGATAATTAAGACAAGTAATCAAGTTATAGATATTGAAAGTACTGCGTGATTGGTTATATAGACTCAATTTACTACGATCGAAATCTTATTAAAAAGGTTTTAATAATGGTAGAACCACGCTGTGAACAGTTGTCTGTCTACAACTGCCGGCCGGTCCGTCCAGGATAATACCATACTCTTGCAGAAGATCGACGTCTGAGTAATAGCAATGTGCTTTTGCGTTTCGTTTGGTGAGTGAGAGAGCTGGTAGCCCAACTGGTTAGGTTTGGAGTTTGTATTGGCAGGTAGCGGCCTAGCTATACACTTGGTATTGCAAAGGTCATAGGCGGTAGTGACACTTACCATCAGATGATCTGCTCGTTCACCACCATAAGCAATAAAAAAAAAGATGTTTTTCAATATTTGGTAGGAGAATAACCATTGGCTAAGGCTGGTGGTAAAGTATTGTTTATAAATATAATTACAGCTCTATGTCTACCGGCTTGAACTCAATGTGTGGAGTTATTTTTGAGGATCTTATCAGACCTGCCTACAATAAACCGATTTCTGAAAGAACTGCTAGTTTTATAATGAAAATTATTGTCGTGGTAATAGGTATGTATGTCTATTTTAATTACGTTTTTAATTTTAATTATACTTAGTACGCTTAAAGCCAATTTATATTTATATATTAAAATATTATAACCATATATGTATATAGATACGCTGTGTGGTAGGGCTACGAATACTACCAACCCTTACTTTGCTCGTGGATGTCTTAAAAGACGATTAAGAGCCTTATAACATAACATATATGTTTGGTCAACGATTACATTACCAAGGATGGTTGACGTCTGGCAGGCGGCCCGTCATAAAACTATTGCCAATAACTTTTACAATATCTACTATGAATAAAGAATACATATTGTTTCGACCCCAAGTAATTGGAATAATAGTAGGAGAATGATGATATTTATATAGATTACTAGCTGACCAATTTGGTCTCGTGTGGTCCCTAAATATTATTCCCTAAATATATTGGGATAAGAGTAAGAGCATGATGATGACTGTTCCAGCAGCTTCATTATTCGTGAATTATTTATTCAATATCCGTCACAATTTTGTTAACCCAACAGTTGTCATGATAATGAGAATTGTGCTGAACGCTTGTCATATATCTTTACTACATTTTGCTCAATATGGCAACATGTAGACATTATTCTCCTCCTATTTATCAAAGCTTTGTCGATAAACAGGCTATGGAATGTAGCAAGATTGTTTGGTAAAAAATTGGTATTCTACAACTATATAATAGTAATATAGTTACTGTGTTGATATCTGTAGCTTTTGCCCGCCACTTCGTTCGCGTAGAAGTCGAAAATGATTCTAATAGAAATTTAATTGGTTTTTTACGTTCTTAAACTTTAGTAATAATAATAAATAAAGGTCTTCGAAAGAGATGAAGCCAGAACAGAAGTAAGAGTAACAATAGGTAATGATGTACTAGAGCAAGTGGATGAATTTGTATATCTTGGATGTGGATTTAGCCGACATGGAAGGTACACCACTGATATAGAGCGAAGAGTGAAAGCGGGAAATAGACACATTACTATATGGAAGCGAGAGTTGGGTAGTCAGAAAAAAGAGTATGAAAGTAAAATTAATGCGGTCAAAATGCGATCTCTACGGAAAATCTGTGGAGTTAGGCTGACCGATCGCATTCGTAATGACGACGCGCGACGTAAGAGAGCAAGTAGGTATGAAAGAGAGTATTGGTGTAAAGATGCAAAAGGGCATGCTCCGATGGTTCGGACATGTGGAAAGAATGCCGGACGAACGTCTGGTTAAGAAGATATACAATGCGAAAGTAGAAGGATGTAGGTATCGGGAGAGACCGCGACTAATCTACCTAGACAAGATTGGTCACGTACTGAAGGAAGATGGAGTCAAGAGTCTCCGAAACCGGCGAGCGTGTATGAAGAGAATTATGAATGTTGAGGAAGCGAGTGAAGTATGCACGGACAGAGTTCTCTGGCACTCTGTTCTCTCTGCCTACCCTGCAAGGGATATGGTGTGATGATATGTATGTAAATTTTGGTATGACATTTCAAATCATCATTCTCCTACTCTTATTCCAATTACTGGGGGTCGATACAATATGTAATCTTCTTTCATAGTACATATTTTAAAAGTTATTGGCAACAGTTTTATGACCGGCCGCCTTCCAGACGTCAACCCTCCTTGGGAATGTTATTGTTGTTGAATGTTATTGCCAAACGGTGTCAGATGGAGTTGGCTCAGGTCATTATAAGGCTCTTAGTCGTCTTTTATGACATCCACGAGCAAAGTAAGGGTTGGTAGTATTCGTAGCCGTTACCACACAGCTATGGTATGCCATTCCAAATATTATGTTTAAATGTTTGAATATTTATAAAATATTTCAATATTTTATAGTGTAGAGATAGTAATAACCTTTAGTTTAAATAAACGTTAAAACAAAATGAAATTTTCTTCAGTTCTAATTTCCAACTTCACGTCCGCGCGTCCCTATGAGGCCCTGTCTTAAAAGTGGATGACGTCTCTAAAGTTTAGAAATCTTCAAATGTCGTACTAATATAGTACGGTAACTTTCGAGACATTCTAATTTTAAAGAGTATTTGCAATGCACGAATCTTTAATGTGAGTTAAAACTTTTTGGGATAAAATTGGATTGAGTTTTCAAACATGTGTTCAAATAAAATGTAATTTAAATCAAAAACACTAAAGGTAGCATTCGATTCTTAAAGGTAGCATTCCGATCTTAGTGACAGTGAGGCGCGACTGCGACCTACGACCGCGGCCGGGTCACGCGATCCTCTGCTTAGTATGAATTATATGGAGCAATAAACAAATGCCGCGACCGCCTCGCGTGGCCAGAGAGTCGCGCGGCGACCGCGGCTTGGTCGCGCCAGAGGCAGTGCAGTCACGCGACGCAGACGAGAAATTCATAACAATGCCGGCATTTTATTATTGTGTGAAAGCAACGCTCATCTTCATGCGATGTGAAAATTAAGTGAATCTTCTTCCTTTTTTCCGAAGGAATAGACACATATCTTCTAATCATACTAATATATCATTATCTCATCATCATCTTCACCTTCGATAGCTGCTAAATATCTTTTATTTCTAGCTGTGGAGAATATCGCTACAATAGAACAAAATCGTCAACCATAAAACTGTAGAAACATTGGCGAGTCGCGATCGCTTCGCTAACATTAGAATGCTAAGGGCCACCGCACACGGGCCTCTGACCACAACCACAAAACGCCGCCACCGGCATATTTCTTGTTGTTTTCATACATTTTATATGGACTCGCCGCACACGATTGACGCCGGTGGCCGCCACACGCTACAAATCATCGATGCTCGCGTCTTGTGGCCCGCACCGGCCGCTGATTCACTGATACAAAACGCTGCCGCACGAACGTAGTCTGTTGTTGATTGAAATAAATATGGATATAGAATTATTTATATCAGTGATTCAATCCCGTTCTGCAATTTGGGATTCAAAAAGTGAGAGTTATAGTAATAAGGGCGAAAAAGTACAGGGCGCATGTGTTAAAAAAAGTAGCAGCCACCGACGGCAAGTGTCAACCACCGGCCACAAGTAGCTGTCGCGCGCATTTGTAGCCACTTCTAGCTTCTCGTGGCGGCATTTGTGGCTGTCGCGTGTGGCCCGCGTGCGGTGACACTAAGAGTCGCCCGGCGACAGGCGACCACGGTTGCGTAGTCGAATAGTTACAATCCGTGTCGTGGTCGCTAAGATCGGAATGTCACTTTAAGGAGTATTGATATCAACTTTGAAGCAAACCATCGCTAAAATAACTTTCTATTCCTTTTCAACCCCGTTAGACGATAAATTTCAATAAAATACGAAACACATTAATTTTGTCAAAGAATGTTTATCCAAAATTTTAAGTAGTTTAATCTACGTTATGGAATCAAATTGTTCTATAAATAATTTACCCACTTTTTTCACCCCTTTGGGGTATAATTTTGGCTAATTCTTTTTAATCAGATGCCTACGTTATACAAAGACCAAGTTTCCGGTCTCAACGATTTAGGCTGTGCATTGATTGCTCAGTCAGTCAGTCATTCAAGACAAAACCTTTTATATGTATAGATGATAGACGACTCACTATGAAAATACTAATAAGATATAAGTATTGCTATAAAGCAATTATAAATAAAAAGACTTGGCAATATTTTAATACTTATCATTGTAGTACAACTTAAGTAATTCGCAAAAAAATACTTTTAAAATAGGCAATGCAGTTTGTTAATAGTTTACTAGTAATATAGTATCATAACTAAATTTTTTTATAAGTGTAATTACCCCTCCGCGGATAATGTAATTTAATTTGTGACACAGTACGGTCAATTTTGTAAAAAACACTAAAGATCTGTTTGTTAACAAAACTCCTTAAATTAAAGAATAGCCATCAGGTTATTCTTTAAAAGGTTAACAATATACTTACTCCAAAGTTGCTGTCTTTACTACGATATCAATTAAACTTGCCATGGTATTAATTAATGCATAAGTTGAAAATTCTAAATGAACTAATTTTATGATCACCTTTATTTAGTTCTTATTCAACCATGTAAATTTAAGTAATATATCTCCATTTTCTATCGCATTTCGTTAAACTTGTCAATTATGCGATTTATTTAATTAAAAAAATGTGGTAAAGCTTAGCAGATTTTCACCTAAGAGAAAGTGTAAATGCCATGTAGGGCGAAGAAGACATGATAATTTCGATCGTTGTGTAATACAGTCTTCTGAATTATTTATCCCGCAGGGGCCACGTGTGTAGCTCTAGTGTTCCTTGTGGAACATATGGGAGCTTTGATACAAGCTGGTAAGAGTCTTGCAGGCATCACTGCTGGCAGCCTTCTGGGACTGTTTTCAATGGGCCTGTTTTTACCATGGATCAATGCCACTGTAAATAAATAAGTATATTTCGCTATTTTTTCGTTACCAGATTGCTGATGTTTGGTTCATGGTAGGTAGCCTAGTATTATTTTTAAGGAGTTACTGGACGCTGCCCTAAATGGCTGCCATACCTTGGCCTATGATCCGCTCTAGGAAACCCAGACCAGACTCTAGGCGGCAATCTACCAATACCGCGTCCATATATGCAGCATATAGGTGAATAACGCTCAAAGGGGAACATGACGTGCAGAGTAATGACGATGACTCAAATCTTCATAGTCCAGCGATGAAGATCGGATCTCCTGTAACAGGCCAGAGAATAGAGCAAACAGTTAGACCGCACCTCTATCTCTGTATTACAATGGGATTGACACCCTAATACATCAACTGAGACAGGTGTTAACCAGATGTGGATGAATTGGTAAGTACTTGTATGGAAATGAGAGAGGAGGTTACGAATTCCCACGAAAATAGCGGATCTATGATCATAGGGTGCTGTATTATTTAAGAGTAATGCATTGCTTGTGGGCTTTAGAGTCACGCCTTAACAAAGGTTATTGGTTGATGGTAACTTGTTGCTGCTAACTATAGATAGCAAAATACTTAACAGCTACAAGTGCTTATCTGAGCTTGACCATCTTTTGTGAGACCTTACATCACTTAAAGAAACAGCGGAGTGGACACATGATACAGTAAAATGCTGATTGTCTCCGCTCGCAACGGGCAAGGAGGAAATGATATAACTATATGTGTCACCTCGTGTTTTTATTGTATTTTGAAATTCATTTTAACATTTTCAAAGTGCGAAATCGTTAATGATTTTTAAATCCTTCGCCATGATAAAATATTTATACAATACCCAATTTTCATGCTTGTTTACAATCACAATATTTGTACTAGCCATTTTACTACTATTATAAATGTGAAACTTTGTGTTTTTGACTATCTTTCATTTTGTTGGATGTCTGATGTGTAATCATACGAAAATAGCGGAAAATATAAATAAAATTTGTTATAATACTTTATAAACTAGGCAGACAAACATTAATTATTTACACGCAATGGCAAAGTTATTGAAATATGCCGAAGCGAAAAAAAGTTAACGACAGACTTGCAATTGTAGACAATAAATTCAATCAATTACACTTCATTATTTTATATCATGTAGAGTACAAAATTATAATGAAATAGTGAACCAAATATCTTCGTCGCCTTAAAATTCATTCGAAATCGTCTTATAGTTTATTTAGTCCCAAGAAGAAAATTTTCAAATAGTAATAAAAAATCATTAATTTTAAAATGTAGAGTTTTTGATTTATATTATTTTAATTTGTCATTAATTATGATTTAAATTAAATTCATAATATCATATTAATAAACAGGGTGCTCTAGCTGGCGGCCTCATATCAACAGCTCTGGTTGGGTGGATCTCTCTTGGTACTCAAGCAGCAATGATACGGGGTGAAATAATCGTTACTCCTAAACCCGTATCAGTATCTGGATGCCCAAGCAATATAACTCTACCTACACTATTTACTTCAGAAGATACTGTGGAATTTGACAGGTATTGATTAAATTTCATTAGAGTTAAATTAGAAAAACCTACCTAATACATCTTTTCATTATTTTATGTAGAATATATGCTTGATAAAAAACAGAAATGGAAATGGATGGCCTGCTACGAAATAATAATATCGGCCTATATTTCATCTACTTTATTCTTTTCGTTTCTATAAATGGTTTTCTTTCCTTTGAGTTATTAGTATTTCTAAAATAGTATTAAAATAATCAAATATTTCTGAACCTAATCCTTAAATAAATATTGATTATTTTACTATTTAAAAATTTTAACATTGTTTTATGACGAAAATTACATTGGACCATGAACATTAACGAAAATAATTATCTGTCGTGCCCTTACATCCGCAAGCGCCTAGAAAGTATCTGGAGGTTAACCATTTTATGGCCCAATTTCTAACTGGCCATAGTAACTTTAAAAGAAAATTATTTTGGTAAATAATATTGAAGTGTGATCTCTGGTGTGGCGAGGCCGACCTTACGTTAGACAGTTTGCAAGTCATATAATATATTCTACATGGAACTTCTAGCAACTCCAGAAAATCGCCGTGCAGACAGACATTTCTGCTATACCTTCTGTACCAATCAATCTTAAAGCTCACATATAGGTCTCGTTACTTCCGTATTGTAACTCCTTTATTTGTGGCTGACTAGTTAATTTTATTTCCTGTCGCGCCCGCATTGCCTAGAAGGGAAGTTGCTTTTTTTTCTTTTTGCAGGTCCCAAGATAATTAATTGCATTTCCTGGGACTGTCTATATTCAAACCCTGATTTTATTAATGGAGACTATTGCAGATTCTGGTTTACAGAAGTTACAATGTGTGGTGGGATAATACCCATTAAAAATAATTATGCTTAAACAGTCCACTACAATCGAATTCTTTGACTTACTCGGGCCCATTTAACAATCGCTTATAAACTTTTACTTTAGAACCCTAAACTAGCTTATTATTTTATTTCATAGAAAGCACTGCACAGCAGTAATTATAATAATTTTGTATCATCATCATCACAGCCCATAAATGTCCCACTGGTGGGCTCGGGCCTCCTCCGTAAAGGGAGGGAAATTAATCTACTATACCGCGCTGGTAGGACGTGTTGGTATAGGGTTTTGTTTCGAGTTTTCCTTCTCTCGCATAGATGTTATAAGCGTTTTATATCCCTTAGTCGTCTTATACGATCACCTACGGGTAAGATGGGGTGGTGAATAGTATTCTTACTCCATCACCACACGGAACATAATTTTGTATATTTCTGTTTATTACTTGTCACCTTTTATTTGCTTACAAAAAAAAATAACTATGAAAGATAATTTTTAGTGTCATAACATTAACAACTGGTATTATTAACAGGTCCGGTACGTTTTTCCTGTACAGACTGAGCTACTTATATTACACTCTCGTTGGAATGATAGTGTGTATCATAGCTGGCTCTATCGTCTCATATTTCACGCAACCCAATGATCCCGCTATGGTGAGATTTACGTTTGAAACAATACTTAGTGTTACTATATATGATAAGCGTCATAGTATAACGTTTTATACAGAAAAAGAAAAAGTTAGATATAAAAGCAGACAGAACTAGATACAAGGCCAAAAGTCGCCGGATAAAAAGATTTAAATTTTAATTAACTAGTTACTATGCGATATCGATCGCGTTAGTGTTATTATGTTTCGCGTAATTTCAAAACGTTTGATTGATAAAGCATAACATATTAATTCACGATTGCATTTATAATACAGCACACCTGATCGTAAGTCTTACTGCCGCCCTTGGATCTTTGCAGTAGCTAGGCTGCTACCTACCAATACAAAGCCCAACCCACCCACTTAGGCTCCCGGCTCTCTCGCTCACCGAACGAAGTGCAACAGCACATTGCTATTACTCAGACGTCGATATTCTGCGAGAGTGTGGTACTGGGCTTCATTTGGCCCTCCCATTACGTTCAATGATTGGACTTGAGCGGAAGGGTAAAAGAAGAATAGTTACCTAAACCTTTACTATGTAACTCATCGCCATTGTATGTACGTTCGAAATCCCATACAGTTTGGTAATATCTGAATGAAACCCACGATGAATTGGTCCAAATTGTGTGCTGATTTGAACTTAACCTAATATACAAACGAGTATTTTTCAACGTGTTTCTGCTAGCTCAAATAAAGACGGAAAAGCTAGTTATTTTTTCCGTCTTTATTTCAAAAGGACATTTTTTTTTCTGTGTATAATTGACTAAATGATAATTTTAATTAATAGGAATGTCATTCTCAGGTACATCGGGATCTATTGACACCGGTGATACATCGATGGTTACCAGAACAACTGCCGCACTGTCGTCGTCCACGCCTCACACAGGAAGATATTGAATTACATGCAAGGGAACTTGAACAACTGAGAGCAAACACCTCTTATAATGTAGGGGTCAATTAAACAGTATATATATATATATATATATATATATATATATATATATATATATATATATATATATATATATATATATTAATACAATTTACACTTTATAAAAAAATTTGCAGCGTCATAAATCAATAATGATTCCATTTACTACTAATTAGGATTTCAGTTTATTCACGACCAGCCTGCGTGCCTGAGAATGCACTCGTTGACCAAAATGGCAGCAAGTAGGACTTAGTCTTTGACTTAGATTGATATCTGCATTAGCCAATGAACTCCACCAGTTATTGTCCGTCTTTTGTCACACGAACAATGGGTTCATAGTATTCACAATCAATTACTACCCAATATAGTATTTTTATAGTTATGAAACTGTCACTTCTTATTCGTGCTTGTTATCATACAAAAATTTTCCATAAAATTAATCCAAGCACTTAAACTATTTAAAACAACCTCGACAAATAGAACATAGTTCAGACTTTACTGAAGCCAAGAAAGTCCTTGGCATACTTGTAGTGTAGTTTAAAGTACGTTGAGTCAATACATTGTAATCTTTCGGGTTGAGAGCCCTCAGCGCTCACCCACAGTCAGGGTAAAGTTGTCATAGCCATCTGAGGCTAACAACTAAGACACACAAAAAAAAAAAAAAAAAGACATTGTAATCTATATGCTGCCAACTGACTTATATTCTGACATATCAACGATAATCCAAAGCTCGAAGCTAGTAGGGTGAAGAGCTATTAGAGACAGTTAAATTCGAGTAGCTAGAGAATTCACCTATAACACCGCTTTGAGTGTGATGGTTCGGCATAAGATTTAATATACTATGTGTCCTCTCTAGCTGTGATGTTAGCTCATCACAGCCCTTATTCGTCTTTTAGTCACAGGTAAAGATGTGTGGCGTATTATATTATCACTCCATCAGATCTAGCTTTTACACAGAATTACATTAGTTTCATAACAGTAAACCTAATAATTTTATTTCTTTTTGTTTTAGAAAATAGCAAGCACAGATGACAAAGAACAGAAGAATGAAAAATTTTAAAAATAATCATAAATTACATATTGTTATGTCTATAAGGATATTTATAAGATTTATTATAAATAATAAGTTAACAATAATACACAATTATTATGTAAAATTTTAAAATCTTTCAAGATTTTTTATAATTTATTTTAAAACCTACTAATTTCATCATCATCATCATCTTAGCCCACACATGTCCCACTGTTAATATAATGGATTAATATAATAATAATGGGAGGGCAATTGACCTACTACACCAAGATGCACAGACGTGTTGGTATAGGGTTTGGTTTTGAGTTTTCCCTTTCTTGCATAGACGTTATATGCGTTTTATATCCCTTAGTCGTCTCGTACGATCACCCACGGGTGAGATGTGGAGTGGTGAATTGTATTCTTACTCCGTCACCATACGGAAGACTAATTTAGGTCACGGCAATTATTGGCGTCGTCCAGATCTTATCGGCTGGCATCTAAATAATGATCTTGACTGTCTGGATAGACAGTCAAGACCTTTCAAAAGGTCGTAATCTCGTTGAAGCAGTATATCAGGTATAATACTATTAACACCTTATCAGCTACTGTTGAATGTAGCTATAACATACTCATATTTTATTCTTTTAATTCGATATATGGCGAACGTCGATCCAATTGTGATCATTGAACGGTTAGCTACAATTTCAACTTCCGCGCAGCAAATCAATATTTTCTAATAGCAAATAAAACAACTCTTTTCCCTAACAAGCAATTGTTGAGACTTTATATACACATGGTAATAAGTATTCTTCAAGTCATGGGTAAATAATAATATTAGTTTTTCAGCTATCAGTTATACATGTGGGAATAAGAATGTCTTGAGGAAAGTTGAGTATTATACTCATATTTCTTTCTCATTAAAGGCCCAACATTATCTTCTGGGACCGAGTGTCTCGTTGTAAGTTAGCCAACTATATACATATTATATCAACCAGATTGCCGTAGAGCTTAGTTTTAGGTATTATCTTCTCTTATAATAATACCACCTGCATATGTCGTTCAGTCGATTCTTACAATAACCGCAGAATAAGGAAAGAACATGAAAAATTATATGTTTTTTTATTGCTTATGGCGGCAAACGAGCAGACAGCATACCTGATGATAAGTGTCACTGCCGCCTATGGACCTTTGCCTAGCTAGGCCGCTGCCTACCAATACAAACCCCGAACCCAACCCAGTTGGGCTTCCGGCTCTCTCGCTCACCGAAGGAAGCACAATAAATAGCACATTGCCATTACTCAGACGTCGATCTTTTGCGAGAGTGTGGTAATATCCCGGACGAATCGGCCCGTGGCTGTAGATGGCAAACTGCCAACAGCGTGGTCCTACTACTAAAAAAGTATGTATATTCGTACTCAATGTGGTAAATATGATAAAAAATAAAAACAATAAAAAATTGTTGCCAATAAAACAAATAATTGTCTATGGATATATTTAATTAAACCTAAGGACAGTTATAATACGTCATATATTATGTATTTACACCAACTTATTTGTACCGAGATTACTATTTGGCAGGCGATGAAGTGAACAATTTTCTTTAGTTACTATAACGATTATTAACTTCTTAAATTCATCAAGATGTGAAAATAAAATCATACGCAACTTAATGGTGTTTCACTAAAACATAACTTAATTAATATAAATTAATCATGATTACACATATTTTCTTGGAGTATTTATTATAAATATTAAATGTAATATTTTAGTTTTCTATAGATCAAAATACCGAAGTAATTTGAAAAGCTTATACTATTACTAATTATAGCATTCCTGTTTTTGTTACTAAGTATCAGATGTACTACGTAAGTAACAGTTAGCAATTATTTTATTATTTCCAAGAACTAAATACTCGTATACTCTGACAGACCTATGACAGTAGAAGGGCTAACAAATGATGTACACCAAAAAAAACCCTTCCTGCTAATAGATATTCGAGTTTATTTATATTTAAAATTAACTTACTAATAACATCCAATTAAAAATTCAAATTTTACATAAAAAAGCATTTTATATATATTCACTTGTTTATAATATAATCTTTTGAAGAAGTATGTCACTTCCACATCTGTAAGTAGGTTCATTTTTGGACGACTTGAAAGTAAACTACCATTAACGACGTATGTATTAAAATAACCTTTTTATAACTTAGTGGCAAAATTTAATATTTTCATGAATATAAAATGATAATGGTAAATGGAATCTCCAATAAATAAAATCAGAATAATTCACTCACTTAATATATGTACTTAAACTGTGAAAATGAAATAATTTTTGAATATGCAACTGAATATTTAAAAAGTACACGCATAAGTTTTTGCTCACATTAAATTTTACGATCATTAAAACAGTCTACAAACGATAATCACTTCTTGTCATTCTGTCCAAAACACTAGGTAAACCTAAGATTTCAGTTCACTTCTCTTACATGTGCCTACATTAACGGTGAAAAATACGTTAAGTTCTATAAGTGTAGCTAGGACCAAAAACATGGCGTACATGGCAAGGCAGGCACGCCCAACTGCCGCATCCAACTTGAACTTATTGAACCAGAATGTTAAATACAGCAACAACAGCGTAGACAGCAGCGATATGGCAGAGTACTCCAATCCCATCGAATTAATTTTCACCTGTTGATATTATTATGTATTAAATTTACTGTAGGCGCTTTAATATAATATAGAACGAAAATTTTACTTCGCTTAGCATATTACATTTTTATTTCGCAATTTCGCAATGCTTGTCAAATTTTACTAGCTAAATTTATCTACACACAAAATTTTCATTCGCAATATTAGAATAGATGCATGTAAATTTCTAACCCAGTAGTGACCCGGCTCTGCTGGAGTGAGAGACGCCTTGATGAGCCATGGAAGACCGAGACATAGTAAAATATCAAATGTATTCGATCCAATCGAATTACTGATGCCCATAGATCCATGACCTGTTAAAAAAACATATTTACTCTTTGAAATTCAGAAAACCGTAAGGCATTCGTTATATCGAAAATACGTTATTATCACACTAGTTATGGTAAGTTTTAATTATACAGAACCTTGTTTCGCTACAATCACACTTGATACAGCTTCTGGAACAGATGTACCTGCTGCTAGGAACGTTATTCCCATTACTGAATCAGGAATCATTAATGTATCACCTAAAAATAATATTAAGAATATCATTATTAATGTATATTTTAAATGATATTTAACAGTTAAGTCATTATAAACCTTACCTATAATAGTGATCATCCAAGCTACAATATAGGATAAAGATCCTATCCAAACTATGCACATCATAAAGGTCAAGGGAAACCAATTCTTAAACCTTGGTTTCTCACAGTCGGGTATAGTGAACAAAAAAACGAGATGTATCGGCCACGTTACAATCCATGTAGTCTGTAAAATCGATATATAAAAGTATATAATATTTACACCTTATTAATAAAAAAATATGGATATATATTAAATACATACCTTCGTAAAGCAGCTTCTGCCAGATGGCCACTTCCAAAGTGAATGTTCATATTCGTCTACCGCTTTGCTTTTCTCACTTGAATTTGCTTGTGGTATATTTTCATCAGAAGCCAAAATTTCCAGGTCATTGCTTTTTGCCTCAATTTCAACACGTATATTATTAGACTTATCGGGGTCTGAAATTGGCAACTTCACAGCATTGGATGTCTCAATCTCACAATTCTTTTCATTTTTATCTGGGTAAAGAGACAACGTACTTTTTATATTCCCATTGTGTTGATGATGATAATGATCCAATGTCAAATCATTTTTGTTTATAAATGAGACTTGTTTAACATCTTTAAGTTCTGCAAATTTAAATAAGAAGAATATGGATGGCGTTATGATATAAATCGAGTGAATAAAAATAATTAAACGCACCGGCATCAGTTGCAATGGCGTTATCATTTTTGTCTTCATTTTTCTTCAATTTATCAGACACACATTTCCAACTCCCTATAAAATTAAGTTTCTATATGAAATATATAATTAAATAAATTAATAAATAATCCAAAAATAATACTTGCCTTTGGCAAAATTTTGAATGGATTTGTCATAATACATGATACAAATGTAAACTCCATAGAGCATGACAAGGAGAAATGCTTCATACCACTGTACGTATTCATCGTGCATTATGCAGATTAGTATAGAAACTGTGATTCCATAAGCCAAGCAGTCTCTAGTTAGAGGCCACCAATCCAGAGGTACAACCTAAAATTTAAACAAATTAAGACCTATTTTTATAGACACCTGGTTACAATAAATTTATAATGTCAATGAAGCTGTTAATCCTAAGTTTTCAGGTTTCAATCCTGAGTATAAATTAATTATTTATAGACATTTTAGGCAATTCTCAATAGTAGACAGGTTATTTTGTAATAGGATAAAATAACAGCTGTCTTTGATTTTAGTTAATTCTTCTTCTTCTTCTCTTTGTATATTGGCAATCAGCTACATATACGAGCTATTGGTGCCAGTGTCAAGTTATAATTATTTTTACGTTTATAGTCTTAGGTCAGTCATTGTCTAAGTCAAATTGTCACCATTAACAGTGCAATGGCCACACTGTTAATGGTATCTTGTGGGAATTTTGATGAAAAACGAAAACGTTGTAAAGCACTTTTATATGATATTCACTACATCACAGTATTTCCGCACATCACATTACATAAAATGCCATCAAAATTATCTAATATAACACGTTAAAACACTAAGATATCGAATATAATACAAGAGCACCACATGACGTTTTCAAATTCCCGTCAAAAGTCGATTTTAGTTAATTATATAAATTTATTTAAAAAGATGGCAGGTGCTCTCATACTTGTAACACATACAGATCTTGACATAGTTTAAGATCAATGCAACTTACCAAATAAATAAGGAATCATATTCATTATTCTTATATATTTATTATACAATAAGATAATATTTTTTTAAATTAGCAATTAACTTGATTTATGCTATATAGCCATCACAGTATTTAAAACAATTTAAGAAATATCTTGAATTGAAATTATTTCGAATCAGGATAACATAATGTCTAAATAATATCTATGTATATTATAATTTTTAAAAACATTAAGAGTGACCATATAGATAGTACAGTAGTCTAAGTAACGACATCTCGATGTCCACTGTTGGACATAGGCTTCCCCATCATATTTGTTTTGGGGAATGGGAGAGGTTGAATGATGCCTTAATCGCCACGCTTGGCAGGTGGATTAGCGACCAAATTAGATGTTATTTCAGTTTCTCGGGAGAGAGTCGCTGTTCAGTCTCTCGGTGAGACCCTTAAGCGATTTTTACGACTCCCATGGGCAAGTAAGGGATGACGACAGTTGCATTCTTTTCCCGCAGTCACACGGGGATATATATAAAGTCCCAGCTAATAACTTATATTAAGTTATTATCTCTTATTCTACAATTATTGTCTTTAATTAAAAACATTAAAATGTAATGGCAGTGATTATAATATTAACAAACATACCATTCCTGCTCCAATGCCACAACAGGCAGCAACGGCAAGAATATTGAATACAGCCGAACCGACGATGGTACCAACACCGATATCTCCTTCCGTGATAAAAGTACCAATAACGTTCACAAATAACTCTGGTGCTGAAGTTGCAGCAGCCATGAAAGTAGCACCAGCCACGTCATTTGTCATATTCAAGGCTGTAAAAGAGTAACTCATATTTATCATATTCACTGTAGAGATATTGGGCAACTGCTACAAATATATATATATCGATAGTCGTTCGGTGAGCGAGAGAACCCGAAGCCCAACTGGGTGGGTTTGGGGTTTGTATTGATAGTCAGCGGTCTAGTTATAGGCTAGCTATTGGTATTGCAAAAGTTCATAGGCGGCATTAACACTTACCATAAGGTGTGCCGCTCGCTCGTTTGCCGCCATTAGCAATAAAAAGGAATAAAAATAAAAACGTAATTATTTTTTTCTTTTGCTTTCACTTTTAATTTTTTTTAATGTTATATAAAAAGTCTTTACTTTATATGTAAACCTAAGAGAAAGAAATTGTCTAAAGGCTGGTTTTCAGGCACGTGGACGTGAAAATTAAATAAATGTTTCCTTCGGCATCTCTAATACTAAGTAGTTATTTCATTAATGGCACAGACTTACTTAAATCTAACTTCAAAATAAATAATATCTCTTTTTTTATGGTATTGACAATTACAATTCCATTACTATTCAGCGAACACCAACCAACTACTCCAAACATTTTATAGTGCACAAAAATATATGTAGACACATCTGCACGAGTGCATCTGCACTCTCTATTCCATCACTGAATAATTAAATGCAGCGACAGTTCGTCAGGACTAAGAGAGAAGAGACAGTTCAATTGTTTTATGCTGGTTATGGTTAATACTTTATGAAATAATAATATTAAATATTCTTATCATGCCATTAAGTGTAAAAGTCCTCACCATGGCAAATTTTTTCAACCGCTGGTACGAAGAATTTTTCACAAACAACAGCAAGAGCTATGAAGAGATAGAGGGAAATAAGAGCATGGAGCACGATGGCGCCATGTTGTCGCTGCAACTCAGAAAATATACCCGCTGGGAAGTCGTCGATAGCGGGCGGTGTACAGTTCCGCAGATGAGTCTCTGAAACTAATATATAATCTTGTATAAATTATATGGCAATAGAATAATTAGATTATTTTTCAATGCATCCTCATTAGCATAATTTTAATCAATATTTTATGTGTACATTAATATGAGAAATAAAAACTACCCCTTTTCACGAAAATTACGCAATCGATAAGTATGAAATGTGGTACAGACAGAAGGGCAACAAATTTAAATTTTATATAATAATGCAATAGAAATACATTAAATTAATTTTAAAAAAAATACATACATTAGCATACAATTGACAATGAACACATATATACTTTTTTATTTTTCGTTAAATTCTGTTGTCGATCTGAATGTCAAATATAATCATATTTATGATGATAATGTATATATTAAATACGATTTATATTTTTATACTTTTTATATAAAAATATATTTATATTCTTTTTATAATATTGTGTTCTATTATAAAAAAATATGTAGCAGTAAGCTGAAATGACTTACAATATATCATATAGGCACAAAAATTACATTTGTTATTTTTTTATAAAAAATACCCTTGGGTGGTTACATTATAAGAATTAAACTATTTTTTTTAATACCGGGTTCAGTATTTCATGAAATTATTTTTGTACTTTCATCAACGTAAAACATTCACAGCCTCGACGTAAAACATTGACGGGCCAGAATGAGAGATAAAAATTATTCACATATACGTAATCGTATTATCTTAAAATTAGTAATTAAAAAACTGTAAATAAATTTATAATTTAAATGAATTATGTTTAAATTACGACCACTTGGCAAATATTAATTTAATTGAAATAAATAATCATTAATATAATTTCACATACGACTAAACACAACAGGATCTAAATTTACAATAATTATATAATATTATTATCAACAGATAAAAGATTTTGACAAGTACCAAGAAATTATGTAGTTTTAAATGAAAGATATTAATTACCTGGCGCAATATCAGATTATTTATAATTACTGCTATAAAAAATCCTATTGCAAGAAAAACTAACAAAATATAAAACATCTATGACACCTACGTATGTATTATGTTAGTTTTTGTTTCAAAACAAACAATAGACAACTTTAGCTAAAAATCTATTTTGAGAAAACGTATAACTAAAAAAATAATGATGAGCTCTTTCAGTTTCTTGCCAGATCTTCTCAGTTTGTAGCCGCTTGCCGATCCGGTGGTAGATTATTTTAAAAAAATATGTAAAATTGGCAATATGTAACTGCCTTATGTATAATAAATGATTTGATTTGATTATAATGTGCAATTAAATAAAAAATCAACACTGTACTGAAAATATACTAAATTATTAGTTCATAACATAATATTATGGTTTTAACATTTAGAAAATACAATTGCACAAATGGCTGTCCCATATAGCCTATAGATAATTGAAAGTTCACACTCCACTGAGACGCAGCAGTGTCGATAAACCTCTCCTAAGATGAGAGAGGAGGAATGCATGGTGCTTAAAATATAATGATAAAAATTAGGATCAGTCACCCCCACACCGGTCAATATGAGATAGGTGGGAACCAAAGTTCAAATCAAACGAATCGGGTGGTTCTAATCATTATAAACTCAACCGTTTCTTTTGGGTATAACTATAGATGCTAGAAGACAATGAGCTGATGTGGTCAATGAAAAATCAAATATTAACCGATATTAAAATAGCTAGATTAGTTTGGTTAGCTATTTCCATAGCCTTATGTCATGCGGTATATTACTTAATTACTTAATTTGAATAGAACCTTTGATCTCCTAACCTTTGTTTGAGAGAAATTCAAAGAATTAAATATTCTTACTATTATATAAATCTAGTAACTAAACTATACATTTTCTTTGTAATCCTTACTAATATTATAAATGCGAAAGTAACTCTGTCTATCTGTCGCTCTTTCACGCCAAAAATACTGAACCGATCTTAATGAAATTTGGTACACAGAGAGTCTAGAACCTGATAAAGGTCATACTTATTTACTTTTTACTTTTTAATGCAAAAAAAAGTTGTAAAAGGGGATGAAAAATTGTAAGGAATTATCATCATGTTTAAAGCCAGAGGCTTAAAACTTATTTTTAGGCTATTGATAAGATATAATTAAATATGACATTAAACTGCTGCTCTAGTTAGTTAGTTCGTGATCGGGTGCCGCTTGTGGGATCATTCCAAGCCATAATCTTTTGAATTATACCTATTTGAATTATATATCATATCGTTGTTCATTCTTTCTTAATATGTTGTAAAGAATTCTATATAAAAAGTCAGTAAAAAAATAGTAGTAATAAACAAACCCGCTGAGTTTCTTGCCCGTTCTTCTCACGTTCCGATCCGGTTATAGTTTGTTGAATTAGTTTACAATGTTAAAACTAGCAATATATAATGCCCTTATTTCTTTTTGTTGCGGGGGACTATGGACGTGGTCTCGCCCCGCCAAGTCGGTCCAGGGTGACGGAAGAGGCGGCGCGTGACCCCATAGACCCACCATGCAACTCTCCTCTCTTCACCGTGCGAGCGGGCCACCGGTACCCGATCTTTGTCTTCGGTGGCCAATATGTAATGCCCTCGCGGTGTTTATAATAATTAAAAATGGTAATAAATAACTTTAAATTTGAATTCAGACCGGATATCTGGCAAGAGCTTATAACTGCCAATTCCATTATTACCTGTAATTTAGCCAAAATATTTTTTTTTTTTTTCAATTGCAAGACCCATTCCTTAACCTGTTCTGACCTAAGCACACAACAAAGAGATATAACTATCAATTACGCTAAATATATAGATTTAATGATAACATAAGCATATAACTTGAAAAATTCAATTGCTCGACGTGCATTGAAGACTGACTGAGAGACTTACTCAACTGAGACCCTTGCGTAGCTGAATACTTGACAATGGATTAAGTACTTTATCGCTTATACTTTTTTACTTTATTATTAATTTGTCATAATAATATTAGCGTAATTATTAGGTAAATTTTCACATTATAAGGCAATAATTTATTTTCCAATGAAAGTTCACGAGCTGGTCAGTTTTATACTCAAACCCTCTATATCGCGATAAGATTAGTATTCCATATTTTATCACCACCTCTTAAATTTTATGTAACGCCTAATGCGAAATAAATAACACATAACATCAATGTTACGTGCTATTTATATTATGTTAGGTGGTACTTAAAGTTAAAGGATCGTTGTTAAAAACAAATATTAGTCATAAGAGTAAATTTATAGATGCCTCTACAAAATATATTGGCACCACTATTGGACATGGGCGTCCAGCAATGGATGGAAAATTGACTTACTTATACTGTATTATAATAATTTAATACAAGTTTTGTTACCTCTAGCAATGGTAAAAAAATATTCTTACATTCTTTAAACATCATTTACGATACTGATAAGTAAATTAATCATCATAGCCCATATATGTCCCACTGTTGGACTCGGGCCTCCTCCGTAATGGGAGGGAAATTAATCTACTGTACCGCGCTGATCAGACGTGTTGGTATTGGGTTTTGGTTCGAGTTTTCCTTCTCTTGCATAGATGTTATATGCGTCTTTAGATCTCTTAGTCGTCTCGTACGATCCACGGGTGGGGTGGTGAATTGTATTCTTACTCTGTCATCACACGGACAGTTACAATGAAAAGTAAATTAATGCATTCATTGAACTTTCTCATCAGCTTTAAAATTCGTGCTATTCGCGAAAGTTTACCAATTAAACCATCTTGAACTGCTTGTTCAGTTAAAAACTTATTAACTCAAACTTATTAAGTCCTTGACGTTCGAGTTATTGAGATCTCACTGTTATTATATTTCAAACTAGCTTCTGCCCACGGCTTCGCCCGCGTAAAAGGCTACTTTCCTAAAGTTTTCATTCCCTATTTTTATTTTACCCTTTAAGGGCATTTTTTTTTACAAAATGTTAATGTCATATTTATTTATAAAGCCTAAAAATAAGTTTCAAGCTTGTGGCTTTAAAAATGACGATACTTCCTTACAACTTTTCATTCCTTTTTTTGCATTAAAAAGTAGCCTATATCCTTTATCAGGCCCTAGACTATCTGTGTACCAAATTTCATTTAGATCAGTTCAGTAGTTTTGGCATGAACGAGCGACAGACAGACAGAGTTACTTTCGCATTTATAATATTAGTAAGGATTATAAAAGTAATCGACATATACACTCTTGAAGAGATATTAAACAATTTTATTGTATTAACTTACATTTAGTAATTTATTTATAACGATTGTAAATTATAACTAATAAACTATGTTAGTATTTGTACTATCGTAACTACATAAGAAAACAATTCATCATAAATCTCCTACTCTTATCCCAATTACTTTGGGGTCGATACAATTTGTACTTTTCTTTCATAGTACATATTGTAGAAGTTATTGCCAATAGTTTTATGACCGGCCGCCTGTCAGACGTCAATCCTCCTTGGAAATATAATTGTTGACCAAACGGCATCAGATGGAGTTGGCCCAGGTCGTTATAAGGCTCTTAGTCGTCTTTTACGACATCCACGAACAAAGTAAGGGTTGGTAGTATTCGAAGCCGGCTACCACACAGCAATAAGAATACAATTAATTTGCTTAAATATTCCGTGAGCGTCCCAAAAACGATAAGACGTTGTAAGCATATTATTTATATAATATGTATATAATATATACAGTTATCTGTTAGGGAATCAAAATTCTAAACCAAACCAATACATCTGGCTAGTGTGATATAGAAGATAAATTTCCCTGTGATGATGAAGGAGGCGTCAGCCAAACAAACATGTCCTACATGTATGAGAGATATGTATAGAGTTAGTGATTATAGTGATTATTAATTAATGTACGTATTTAGTACGTAAATATTACTATGTGAAAGTATTATAGAATGGAAATAAATGATTGTTATTATTGTGCTTGGATAGTGATTTTGTTATTTTTTTTATTGCTTATTTATGTGATCACTAAATATAATATCAATACCATTTTATAGCCCTTTCTTTTTTTTTATTGGTGGGCTATGAATGCGTCTCGCCCCGCCGAATCGGTCCGGGGTGACGGAAAGGTGGCGCGTGACCCCATAGACCCACCGTAAAACCTTCTCTCTTCGCCGTGCGAGCGGACCACCGGTACTCGATTTTAACTTCGGTGGCCCGCCCGGCGGTTTACCCTCGCGGGTTCCTCTCGTACCATTTTATTGCCCTCGGATGTTAATAAAACAATATGCAGTCGATTATATTAAGGGATGTAAGCAGACAGGGTTACTGCAAATTATTAAGAAAATAGACGAGTCGAAATTACTTAAAAGTATTTTGGTATAAGTAACTTCAATGGTGGAAGAGATTCGTGTCCAATTGTCGCCCATAATGCTATAAATAAATGGAATAAGTGCATAAGTCAAAGGCGACCATATAGGTACGGCAAGTTTTCTTTCCACGAGTAATTAATATGTGTGGAACATATATGCCCGACTAGAAATTTTTTCGTCTTCCTTAGCAGGACCGGACCGGGCATGCCCGATCTGGACCAGTTAAGGTATGTAACGCAGAAGATATATCTGGTCCCGATCAGGCAAACCTTATCGGGTCCAGATCAGGCATTCCTGATCGGGTCCAGATCAGGCATTACTGATCGAGTCCAGAACAGGCATTCCTGATCGGGTCCGGATGCAATTTTACTGATCGGAACCAAATGAATCATCTGCGTTATATATCTTGCCTGATCCAAAACAAGTATGCCCAGTCCGGTCCTTTTAAAAAACATGAATATCTTAAAGAACATATTTAATAGATAAAAATATAAATTAATATATGACGTAGGCAGCGAATGCAATGCTATATTCTTATCATAGAGAGTCCCAGTGAGCCGTTCCAATTAGGGCGCAACCACCAAATGCTAACGACTTCAACTGTCGCCTGAATTCCTCATTCATGACCTGATCTGTTTTGATCTGTTTCGATAACAACTAATTTAATATTAGGTGATGTCATTACGCTTCGGAGAATCTTAACACCGCGATTCAGATAATGACGTCATTTTACTAACGCCATCAACAATTTATGACCCAAAACATTAAATGTTAGAATGGTTGTTACAATATCATTATATTTATTTTTATCTATCTATGTTTTCAAATGTACCTATTATTTATTTTTGTTTTTACTTTAAATATAAATTATTTTTATATTATTAATTAAACATTATTATTATTATTAAATACATATGATTAATTAAAGATTTCAGATTAATCTCCTCTGATGCAAATACAATTTACACCGTGGCATAAATATGACAATCATGATATGATACTTTTTTGAATTTTGATTCATATTTTTTTTGTGTTACGAAAACTGTTTCTAGTCCTGATATACTACATGCCTTACCATGATACTTGATTACATTTTACATCAGGCTGTCCTTATTTGGTATAGACCTGGTACTGATCCAGAATGCCTTACCATACTTGATGATATTTCACATCAGGCTATACTTATTTGGTCCTGATCTGGTTCTGATCCGGTATACCTTACCATACTTGATGTTATTTCACATCAGGCTATCCTGATCAGGACCAGACCTGTTCCTGATAGGGTTATGATGGTCCTGATCCAGTATGCCTTACCATACTTGATGTTATTTCACATCAGGCTATCATGACCAGAACCAGACGTGGTCGTGATAAGGTTTGCCGGATCCGGCATGCCTCATTCTATCCTGATCGGGTCCAGATACATGATCTGGTTGAACCATATTTTTTTTCTAGTCGGGTGTTTTGAATCAGCGTATCGTTTGTTTAAATTAATAGTATCTGGTCATAAGTTATGTTACAAACAAAAATGAATTTATATTTTATAGGTAATGTGATGCTAATAAAATTTATAGACATTTATTTATTGAAGTCTCAAAAATAAATAAAGAAAAATCTTTAATGCTGGCTTTTCTTTTTCACCACAAATTTTTGAATTTATGTACAGTTTTCATGGAAAATTTAATCAGTGCTTATTCTGTAAATTGCTTTAGCAATTCGATGACTGTTTGTTGTTTAGAGCAGGGCGTTGTCTTTTAAAACTGACTATAATATGTAATCAAAGGAAATCAGATCTGTGGTATACGAGGGCTTAGACTTCAGCTCATAAAGAATCTGAAACATTGCCTACGAGCCAAGCTTAGGCAGTTCGTGTCTTGTGACCAGGTGCAGAATTTTGCTACAAAATCCAAAGTACATTTTTAAAGACGTAACACTAACTTTGATGAGAACTTTTACAATACGATCTAAGACAATCTCTTGGTATACTTTGGCTGAAATCTTCACTCTTTATTCACAAAAATGAAGCATATTTTTTTTGTGAAAAGCGTCTTGATAAAACACTTGCCATCAAAACATGACATATGATGATGACCATATTGCACTTTTCCAGCTACTTGTGAAGCTTCCTTGAAGCATACAGTTTATCAATGGGCTTGTAGCATTGTATGCTACGTGTGATTTTTTTTATCAGTGAAAAGGATATTTCTGTGCTTTACATCCACGTACTAGGATGCTTCCTATTTTGATCGTGTCACCCTCATGTATATATTAGAGATTTAGGGTTTATCTTTTATATCGATGATAAGCACCAAGCTTCAGATCTTGGATAGATACATAGAGGGAATCTTTATTTCTCATAACGATATTTTTTTTTATATTAATGTTTTGGTGCATAGACTTTTATCCGTGCCTTTTTTTATGTTTTGTATTTTAATTATTATAATGATGATATATAATTCAAGGTTTCTTGAAGTAGCTAATACATTTATGATGAATTATAAGTATAATCAATAACGATATTTTACTTATAGGACTTTCGGGACTTTCAATTCAAAAAACGCGTGGCCGCCCTGATCTTTTATGAGCTTCGACAGAGGATGTGTTGCTATATCTATGAATAGTACGATATCCATACGTATGACTAAAATGCTTTTGAGGTATCTTGAAAATGACCGACGCCTGCATACTTTGCGCAAAGCAATCACTGCAGTTCTCTTTTCTTTGACACCCTATTTTATAAGACTAGTTATATTCCCTTTCTCTTTAATTATGTCGATACTTAGCATTCTTTTCTCAATTACTAAGATATGACTTGAGCAATTACCAGCAAAATTAACAACGAGAGCAGCCAGTCAAATATTATGGAAAAAGATGGATCTAGAAAAGAAGAAACGCGCTATGAAATTACTATATCACGATAAAAGAAAATCGACTGATGCCAAATCCTGTTGTTTGTTGATGACATATAGTATAGAAAGATAGTTTGTATGTACTATATAAAAATATGATTGCCTAAACTTTGAAATAAAACTAATCATGATCACTATATGGAATGCCCCGATGGTTCGGACATGTGGAAATAATGCCGAACGAACATCTGGTTAAGAAGATATACAATGCGAAACTGCAAGGATGTAGGTACCGTGGGAGACCGAGACCTACCTAGGCCAGATTGGTCGTGTACTAAAGGAAGGTGGAGTCAAGAGTCTCCGAAACCGGCAAGCGTGTATGAAGAGAATTATGAATATTGAGGAAGCGAGTGAAGTATGCAAGGATAGAGTTCTCTGGCACTCTGTTCTCTCTGCGTACCCTGCAAGGGATATGGCGTGATGATATGTATGTATGGTCACTGTAAAGTGTTCGGAACGTCGGGAAATTAAAATCAAATACAAACGCGATAAATCCGTAAAAGTAGTTTTATTTCAAATGTGTAATACTCGTGCAAACATCAGAAATCGTTTTGCCTAAACTTATTCACAGTTATATCACAATACTAGCAGAAGTGATGGCAATACTATATTACAAGCTTTGTTTTAATTTTACTGACCCTCCATATCCAAAATATTTAGACAATATCTACAAAAAAAACAACAAGTTTGCTTTTATTTGGCCTATCGAGGAGCGAACGATACGGCAGACGTATATTAAACTACATGTTGCTTCAAAGAAACAAAGCTACGGTTTAATCATTCGTTTACCGACGTCAATATGCTAATCACAGAAGATGATATTGATAGACAAATATAAAAAATATGCCGAAAGTAACAATTCAAGTGAAATAATATGATAACAAACATTGTAATAGTTATAGTAATATTAAGTGGCACTAGGAAAACACTTATGTGGTTATGAATGTGTTTAGAGCAAAATAATATCCTTGTTTGGTGAATAAACTGATGTGTTAAGGTATGAAAGTAGGTATTATGCTACTATCTGTCACCGTTGTATCATCATTTAAAAAATAAACAATAAGAACAGGAGAGGTTTAGGTTGAAGTAAACATGATACAAAAATAGTACATAGGTATAATCCTTTTAATATTATAAATGTTAAAGTTTGTGAAGATGTTGGATGTCTGTTACTCGTAATCACGTGTAAACTGTTAAACAGATTTGGATGAAAATTGTCACATAAAGAGATCATTACCTGGATTAACACCTAGGACTTTTTATAACGATAAAGTATTCTCTTGGAGGGATAATTTAGTGAAAATGTTATATTGTAAACATCACTTTCTACATGGACACTTTTGTTGTATACGTCAATTACATTTTATTATTACCGACGATATTTGGGGAATTGGAAGCAAAAATTTTATTTTACTTCGTTACTACAAGCCACACTTCCCACTTTATTGCAATGTTTGCAATTGCTATTATAGTATTACCATTGTTTTAGTTTATGCTGTGTTTGAGTGATAAATTATATAATACATAATATTAATATAATCTGGATCGACTAGTTACTCAAGACCTTAACAAGATACGATGGGCTATTGAACAAAAAAAAAGAGTCTGAACAGCTGAAAACGTAAGATAGCACACAATCCACCTGTGAATTTTACTTCGCTATATGGCAGACAATTTTAATATTTAAGCTCTTTATATTCAGGAAGACGAAAGCGCGATAAGGTCAAGATATTTCTATAGCACGTTTAGAAGTTCTAGTAGTACCCCTACGAATACTACTAACCTTTACTTTACTCGAAGATGTCGTAATAGACATATCAACCTGTGCGAGCTCCACTGTGGTGTGTGGTCAACATTTACAGTTTCAAGGAAGGTTAAAGTCTGGCAGGTAGTTGGTCGTAAAATTATTACCAATAACTTTTGCAATATTTACGATAGAAGAGGAGTCCATATTGCGTTGACTTAGAAGGATAATGATAGAAGAATTTTGACGCTGACGTAAGAGTTATACATTTGTATGAAATTGAACTAATGACGAAAAGTATGTTAAATATCAATGCATTTAATGGTATATTTTAGCTAGCTTGAAGTCAAGTGAGTTTACTAAAAAATCTAGTGAGCTTTTTTTTTGGGTAAGCTATGGCCTGGAGGCACGTCGCCCGTTCCGTCCGGGGGCGACGGAAGGGCAGCGCGTGGCCCCATAACCCACCGTATTCCCTCCCCATCCCTCTTAGGCCGGCCACTGGTACCACTTCCTTGCCATCCGTGGCCAGCCCGGAGAGAAGCCTAGTAAGCTAAGAAGTATATCTCAGCTTACGAGTCCGGACTTTTTATATTTAGTAATCAATTTACGAAAACAAAGACTTTATTAATACAGCAGGTGAATTACTTTTGAAAATGTTCAACTAGTGGATATGTGTCCTGAAGGATAACACGTCTCCGATATCCGTCGCATTCCTTATAACTGTATCGTATATATCATCTCTAGTTCTCACATCTTTCAGGTTAATACTTAAACAGTTTATCATACTATTTATCAATTAACTTAGATGAACCAAAATCAATTTAATTTGCGATACAACCTTGTCCGCTTGGATCTTCCGACCGAAATGGGCCTGAATCAGTTTTCAAGAATGGTCATGTAATATTATAATGAAATCACGCTTTCGCCAACAGAGTTGATTTTGCGGTAAGTGATATTATAATAGGCATCATCGTGATAAATATCGTGGCTGACACACCGCACAATGATATCAACATGGATCACAAGACTGTCGACATGCGAAATGTAGGATGTGGACTTGGTGACTATGGCGATAGTTGTGACTATGCCGAAAATAAATTTTATTAACAGTCATCGGCTCAATAGTCTATAACCTCGACTAAAATCTTAAAAGACTTTATGACATTTTTATTCCGTTCACATTGTAAAGAAATCTGTTAAAACCTTAACTAATGGAAGCTGGAGCTTTGTACCCAATATCGATGAGGTAACATATTTTTACATTTTTAAATTAATATTGTAGTCATTATACAGTTTTCTTTTGTGTATATTCGTGACATTTATTTTCCAACAATTTTCCGTGTGGTGACGTAGTAAGAATACTATTTACCACCCCATATCTTACCTGTGGGTGTGCGTACAAGACGACTAAGGGGTATAAAACGCATATAACATCTATGCGAGAGAAGGAAAACTCGAAAGAAAACCCTATACCAACACGTCTGACCAGCGCAGTATAGTAGGTTAATTTCCCTGCCATTACGGAGGAGGTCCGAGCCCAACAGTGGGACATATATGGGCTGTGATGATGATGATGATGGCTTTAATAATTATAAATAATTAATTAATATTACTTGGTTTACTGTGTGAGATACAAGGAGGTTTCACGAGTGGAAGGGGATGCATGGATCAAGTGTTGTCTCTGCGCAACATTGTGGAGAAGCATCTGGCTCTAGGTCGGAGGGTTTTCTGCAGTTTTGTGGATCTGGAGAGAGCATTTGACACGATTGTACGAAAGAAACTTTGGGACATTTTACCGGAGTATGGTATTAACGGTAAACTGCTACAGGCTGTGCAGTCCAGTTACATGGGCTGTAGAGCCTGGGTGTGGCTGGATGATGGAATGTCGCCTTGGTTTGACGTCAATATCGGCGTTAAGCAGGGGTGCGTTCTGTCAGCCACGCTGTTTATCATATATCTGGATAAATGTCTACAAAGGTTGAACGATATGAATGTGGGAGTCCAGATGGGCGACTCAGTGGTCACTGCTCTGCTTTATGCAGATGATGCAGTCCTGCCGGCACAGTCAGCGACTGACCTGCAGACCCTAGTCGATACAATGACAGAAGATTGTAAGAAAAGGGGTCTACGCGTGAATGTGAACAAAACCAAAATAATGGTCTTTGAAAGAGATGAAGCCAGAACGGATGTAAGAGTAACAATAGGTAATGATGTACTAGAGCAAGTGGATGAATTTGTATATCTTGGATGTGGATTTAGCCGTGATGGAAGGTACACCACTGATATAGAGCGAAGAGTGAATGCGGGAAATAGAGTGAACGGAGCATTGGGGCAACTTCTCGGTAGCCACAGTTTTTCGCCAAAAAAAAAAAGCCACCACCTCAGCCAGAAGGCACGTGTAGCAATACATAACGCAGCGCTTGTCCCAACATTACTGTATAGAAGCGAGAGTTGGGTATGCAGAAAAGAGTATGAAAGTAAAATTAATGCGGTCGAAATGCGATCTCTGCGGAAAATCTGTGGATTAAGGCTGACCGACCGCATTCGTAACGACGACGTAAGTGAGCGAGTAGGTATGAAAGAGAGTATTAGTGTAAAGATGCGAAAGGGAATGCTCCGATGGTTCGGACATGTGGAAAGAATGCCGAACGAACGTCTGGTTAAGAAGATATACAATGCGAAAGTAGAAGGATGTAGGTACCGGGGGAGACCGACACTAACCTACCTAGACCAGATCGGTCATGTACTTACTGAAGGAAGGTGGAGTCAAGAGTCTCCGAAACCGGCGAGCGTGTATGAAGAGAATTATGAATGTTGAGGAAGCGAGTGAAGTGTGCAAAGATAGAGTTCTCTGGCACTCTGTTCTCTCTGCCTACCCTGCAAGGGATATGGCGTGATGATATGTATGTATGTAATTAATAATTATAGGAAATAATTTCAAACTACACTATTATATATGGCATATGTTATGGTAATTACTATTGTATTCTAAGCGTAAGTCAAAATTAATATATTTTTTTTTTCTTATGGTAGCAAATGAGCAAGCAGCACACCTGATGGTAAGTGTCACTACTACCCATGGACATTTACTATACCAAGGGTATAGCTAGACCAGCCTACCATTACAATCCCCAAACCCACCCAGTTGAGCTTCCGGCTCTCTCGCTCACCGAACGAAGCGCAAATTGCAATAAATATGGTGCACTGCTTAGTCCTCCCTTAACTATGGTTATTGAAAATTATTCGTAAGATTGAAATAATAAAAGCATTAATAAATTTTAACATTTAACATTTAATTATCATTTAATAATCATGCAAATATAAAAATTTATTGACGCAACTACTAACTTAAACGAAAATTCGAATATACAAATATTTTAGGAAGACTGTTTTGCCATATCTATCATCTTAATATCTCACACAATGTAAGCGTGTAAGAAGCTCTTTAAGTTCATTAACAATGGCACTGAATCATGTTCAACGCTAAAAACAACTCCTTCAAATACAAAGTCAACAAGGCAATCGTGTACAAATTGTCTCAAATTACTGCTGCACTAACTTGTTTAACCAAATTAAATAATTTTAGAAAATAAGTGTCGTTTGCGGTTGTCGTTTAGTTGCCGTGCCAAGACCATATTAATGTACCTCCGTGACAATTGGTGCATGACATGTTTCGTTAGTTTAAACACTCGCACTACACACCAAATGCACTATGAAGGAAATTGACAGATCAAAGATGACAGGAAGTCCGCATTAGCGTGGAATAAGCCGTCTTTCGATCCGCTGTTCATACCTTGTGTTGCTTAACTAACAGGGGAGCCAACAATAATAATGTACAAATGATGTCAAAACTAAGTCACTAACAATATATTTACTGATGACTTTAATGAACTATCTATTAATTCATAATTCAAACAATCTTTATATAAAAACCTGATGATTGAATTGTTCATTTCTTTATATAATAATGACATATAAAATATACAAGAAAATAATTATAATAAGCATATGTATGATATATTAATTTAAAAGTAGTTATTTTTTAATAAATCAAATAAGTGCTCACTAGATATTCGGAGCTCAATCTTACTCACTGACAGCCCTGAATGGACGATGGCCAATTGACAATTTGCGCGAGGTCCGACCGGATGAGGCGCCGAGTCGGAGCTCATGCCTCCCCCTTCTAATTTTAAGAACGACGGCCTAACTGTAGCAAATGGCTATAATATCGAATTTACCTAATCAAAACAGCGCCTACGACATTACACGCACAGCGTACAACGTGCATATCGTAATACGTACATTTGCTTGCCCGGTGAACACGTGTTGTGATAAATGTACTATAATTAGTCCTACCTTATAGAATAGATACTTAAGATATATCATAAATATACAGAAAAGTAGATCTTATACAACAATCTTACAGAACCAAATGTTTCCTACTAATTAATCATTCTTGTCATAAGGAACTTCATGACACAATAATCACATGACAAGAATGAATAGAAAAATCATTCATTTAAAATAATCATAATAAAATTAGTATCTAATAAATACAATATTAAGGAAAATTAATTGAGGTTTTTAGTAATTTCTAAGGTGGTACCACCTACCTATATAATTATAGTTGAGGCAGGTCAGTATATATTCAGTTACGATAGTACAATAGGTATACAATTAATGAAACAAGGTGTGGTTGCTATGTATATATAAATATTGTTAAGCTATAATCAACACTAATTCGTTTACAGAAAGGCCAATGGCCATCGGGTAAGTATCGAGCCACGCCCGTGTTTCGGCAATGTCGTCAATAGAACCCTATTGCTACAAGTTTAACTGAACAATGAGATGCCAGTTATATGATTGGTATTTTGTTATTTAGAACGAACATTTTTTTATCAAAATCGTTGCATTTAAATACATGTCAAATTATAAGTGAACATCTCTCGAATGTAAAAAATATTAAAACAGAAATAATAGTATAAATAAATTTATATAGTGGAATCAGTAACATTCATACCTGGTGGAGTAGTAACCATAACTGCATCGCTCAATCTTCCATACTTACAAAAATTTACCTAAGATACCGGCCGCAAATTACGGCGTCGCTATCACAGCTGCAACTTACACTTCATTCACTTTCAACACTTGAATCGTTGATTCAATCTCCTTGGCTGTACTCTATTCGATTCACATCGCAATATTAAGTGACCCAGCAGAAAATTGGACGCACTTCCGACCTCCTTCTCCATAACCTTGCTGTGTTGATAAGAGCACTTCACCAATATAGGCAATCCAAAGAGCGAATCTCGGCAATAGCTAGAAATGTATCGAATCTTATAAGATCTTCGAATAAAAATTAAGACATGAACTCGTACCTCGATCGGAGGTATTCATATTGATGAGTGTTTGTGTGGAGCGCGACGCAAGCGACCGAGGACGTCGCCACTGGCGTCCGAATGCCACCGCTCACGCTTAAACGGACATAATGGACCCGCCAGAGAGCTCGTCAAAAGAAGAATACGGGGGCCAATTATTTATTTCCATACAATACACGTACGTCGACTAGCGCTCGGGCGCAGTGCAGGAGTGACTCCCGGTGTGAATTCGTGATCCTACGCTGATACTTCTCAACTATATGTATATATTCATTTAAGAAATTTTTAAACCCAGAAACCGAATTCATAGCAATACTAAAACTAACTTTTTGTGAAAATAATGTAGTAATATTACAATACAGTAAAAAAAATCAGATACAAGTGGTACATCAGTAATGTTATTAGTACTTAGCATCTGTAGTGTAGTCCAGTGCGCTCTGATTTCAATAATCCGTGGGGTCAAACGTTAATTTACAAGCCCTTACCGCGTCGCGTTGCAGTGCCACATTGCCGACACGCGGCTTTTGTTACAATTAGACTTAATTAAAAGATTTATGGTCGCATATCATAGTAAATCAACTATCATGGATGTGACTTACATAATAACATTTTAACATGGAACATCATGGGTATAACTAAAAGGAACAACGTATTTGATTAATAGCCATTTAAAATTTAAACATGACCTCCCCAACCACCCTAAGTAATAGGCACACCGATCTGTCTTAAGTCAATTGCGTCCAAAACAACTACTACTAAATTGTTGTTAAGCCTTGAAACTATAGTACTTTGAATATATTTTTTTCGATAAAGAATTAAAATATGATCACACTGAGTATTATGTATTGCGATAATTTTTAGTCTTGACAAATGGGGCCCGAACTCTCTTCACTACAGGAAGGCGGCCCCATACCTGGCGTATTATCTCTCATCACGATTAGACTAGGCCATCACGGTCTTTTCCTTGATACATTAGGTACCAGAAGCTAAAACATGCAAGTTTTATTTTACCGTTAGTCTATCGGGGGCCACAATTAGGACATAGACCACATCGCGAAAACAAATAGCTACGCTTACAGGCAACATGGCTAATCCTTTGTTGTTAGACTGTGAAATATTTGCATGTAGTAGAAATATCGGTAAATATTGTAACAAAGAACAACCATATCATAGAATGAGGTATATCTCTGAAGGACATCTCATAAAATTGATGGAGATCTGGTGAAATTTATAAAATAAGTTTTCAAACTATGATCCTCACTAATACTCACGAAACTAAATATAAAACCTGTTAACCATAATTTTGGGCGATGTCATCTCTTCGAAACTGTTCACCACTGCACTGGAAGATATCTTCAAGCTCTTAGACTGGACCGGACTCGGAATCAACATCAATGACGAATACATCACTCACCTTCGATTTGACGACGATATAGTCGTTATAGCAGAGTCCATGTAGAACTTTGGCACCATGCTGAACGATCTTAGCAGAGTATCCCAACTAGTGGGTTTACGAATAAACATGGACAAGACGAAAGTCATGTCAAATACCCATGTCATTCCTGTAACGGTCCTAGTAGGCAATGCGATTCTCGAAATTGTTGATCATTATGTTTACCTTGGACAAATAGTCCAGTTAGGTAGATCCAATTTGGAGAAAGAGGTCAACGGACAAATCCAAATCGGTTGGGCAGCGTTCGGGAAACTTAAGAGGGTCTTCTCATCCAACATACCTCAGTCTCTGAAAGCACAGTTCTACGACCAGTGTATGTTAGCGATGACTTACAGCACGGAAACGTGGTCCCTAAGTGTATGACTCATAACCAAGCTCAAAGTCGCTAAGCGTGCCATGCAGCGGGATATGCTCAGGATTACTCTGCGAGAAAGAATCCGCAGAAAGTATTAGCACGCTGAAATGTCAATGGGCAGGCCACATCGCTCGAAGAACCGACAACCGCTGGGGAAGAAAGGTTCTAGAGCGGTGACCAGACGACGACGCAGTGTAGGACGACGAACCACTAGGTGGACAGACGACCTGGCGATAGTTGCTGGGCGTCGTTGGATGGAAACGGCACAGGACCGCACTCTGAGGCATAACATGAGAGAGGCCCATGGCCAGCAGTGGATGTCGATAGGCTGTAATGATGATGATGAATCATAATTTCATGGGAACTTTTATAGATACAAAGGCCGACTACGTAACACATATTCCTTTATGTCTTACTAGCGACCCGCCCTCGCTTCGCTTCGGTTACGTCGGTTCAGTTGTGTAGTTTACTTTTGCTACACAGAATTCCTTTCGGAGAAGGAATTTCTTAAAACCCTACTTCATCTGACCTTTATAGGGCTGAAAGAAAGTCCACATCAAATTCGAAGTCTGTAAGATCAGTATTTGGAAATGTAGATTTTTTGGGTTAACACCTACGCAATCCACTTTACAGGTGGAATTTTCAAAAAGCCGTTCTTAATTTACTTCTGCATCGTAACATAAATATACCTACCGAATTTCAAGTCTGTAGGAGCTATATTTAAAAAATTAGATCACACCACAGCAGCCCCCCATGCTGGTGGAATTTCGTAAAATCCGTTCTTAGCTGACCTCTACTCGGCGAAAGGAATATTCCTACCAAATTTAAAGTCAGTAGACCTTATGGTTCCAGAGATCTATGAGGATTCTCATGGAATCACTGTGAATCTATCGAAAACACAGATAGCTATTATGGGCAGCGCGAAGCTCAGTTCAAAAATAAATTGGTCAAAATTGCCTTAATTAATGTTTGAGAGTGCTATTCCCGGTATGTGATAAAGTAAATAATGTAGCCCTAATTATTGAATATAACCTAACTTGGGGTTCTCAACTGCAAGAAACAAGCTGTAAATTGTTTACCTCTGCTGGATCTCTTATTAGATAACGCATTTCTTGCCCAATGTGACTAAAATTCCGCTTTTTTACTTTTCTTGATTACGCAGCTATCTAAATCTCGAAGGGCATAGTTTATTCAACGTGTACCTCCAAAATATTGTTATTCCGTTCATATTTGCTATTCGGAAGTGTGATCACATTTCACAATTTCGTACAAAACTCTCTTTACAACATAATCTTTTAAAAGCCCTTCTACTTCTTCCTATTTAAAAAGTGTTTTATACTTTCACGATACACATGAGAAATTTTTAAGTTAATCATAAATTTTAAATTAAAAACAACACAGCATGTTACATGTTATGGCGGTAAATCATTCACCATAAGTGCTATCGGTTTGTGGAATGAACTATCGTAGTAAAGCTAAAATTTAAAAAAAAATAGTAGACTCCCTACCTAGGATTGTAATACACGCGTTGTTAATTACTATTGCCATAGATCCTATTTAATATTATATTTATTATTATAATATGTACCTATTTTGATATATTTTATTGTAAATCATCCATCTATCCATCAGCCCGTAAAACTCCCATGTTGGACATAGGCCTTCCCACGAAAATGCCACTCAAGACGATCTTGCCGCTGGCATCTATTGGTTTCCGTAGAGATCGCATTTCGATTATTCCCTCCTTTGAAATCTGACTGTCCGAATGTTGCGTGTTACCAGGGCCAAGGGTAGTTATTTATAGTAGCCAGATCCCTGCCGGTGACTCTTAGCAACCAATGCTCATCATCAATCATCATCATCGTCACAGCCATCACACATCTGTTGGGCTCAGGCCTCCTCCGTAATGGGAAGGAAATTAACCTATTATACCGCGGTGGTCAGACTTGTTGATATAGGGTTTAGTTTCGAGTTTTCCTTCTCTTGTATAGATGTTATATGCATTTTATAACCCTTAGTCCTCTCTTCCGATCAACCACGGGTAAGATTGGGGGTGGTGAATTGTATTCTTACTCTGTCACCACACGGAAAACTACACATAAAATGGGTTAATGTCGTAATCTTCATGCTTAGCAAGCGGGTTGGCGATCGTAGTGCGGTGTTATGCGTTGCCCAAGAGAGAGCTGCTACCCATTCCTCTGGTAGACCCTTAGCCGATTCGACGCCCACGAGCAAATAAGGGGTGACGACAATTGTATTCTTATGCCGTCGCCACCTAGGAATAAAATAATTATTAATGTCTAATTTAATAAATACTATTTGTAAGTTTAGTGACTTATAAGATTACATCAAGAACTACTTTTCTTTCCCGGGTTAGTTCCACCCAAGGATTGCCTGGAAGAAATTGCTTATATAAGGCCGCTCATTGTATTAAGCTTGAGGTAGAGTTAGCTGAGTGTTATATACCTTCATTGGAATGATTGATGAATGAATGAATTTTGACTGCACAGATGGCGTAGTGTTTAAGATACCGACCTTCCGTGCCAGTGTCGTGGGTTCGATTCCTACGCAGGACATTACTTTGGGCGATCCACAAAGTGTTGTTCTGAGTCTGGGTGTAATTTGTCTGCGTTAATTGCATGTTTGTAAAGTCCCCCGCAATGCAAGGATTATTTCCTTAGTGCAGGGTGTCTTTAAAAAATAAAAAAAAATAAAAAATAAAAAAATGGAAAGACTGTTAACATATTATAGTTCTTCTTCTTCTTATTTTTATGTATTGGCAATCAGCTACGTAAATGAGCTATTGTTGCCAGTGTCAAGTTATAATTATCTTCAAGTTTTTAGTATCTTCGGATTAGTCATTGTCCGTCAGTAAGTCAAATTGTCGCCATCAACAGTGCTATGGCCACACTGTTAATGGTATCTTGTGAGAATTTTGATGAAAAACGAAAACGTTGTAAAGCACTTTTATATGATATTCACTACATCTCAGCAGTTCCGTCACATCACATTACATAAAATGCCATCAAAATTATCTAATATAACCCGTTAAAACACTAAGATATCGAATATAATACAAGAGCACCACATGACGTTTTAGATTCCCGCCAAAAAACTCCATATTATAGTTGTATTCATATTTCATCAACATACAAAATAGTCACAATATCTATATATATAAGAGATTTCCACCTATGTATTGACTCATCACGATATCTCTGGAACCATAAGGCCTACAAACCTCAAATTTGGTATGAATATTTCTTTCGTCGAGTAGAGGTCAGCTAAGAACGGATTTTACGAAATTATATCCCTAAGGGGGTGAAAAAGCAGGGCAAAGTTTGTATGGGACAACGTGATTCCGTGGTCCAATCTATTTCAAATTTTGCATAAACATTCTTTAACAGAATTGATGAAACATGTGATTCATATTTTATTGAGATTTATCTCCTAACTGGGTTAAAAAGGGGTGGAAAGTTATTTTAGGGGTGATTTGCTTTAAAGTTGATATCAATACTTCTTAGTGATTTTGATTTAAAAGACATTTTATTTTGACACATGTTTGAAAACTCAATTCGATTATATTCAAAAAACCGGCTAAAAACGACTCGGAGTCGCGCACGAAGGGTACCGTACCATTATCTATAAATGGAAAAATTCATGTTTGTTGTATGGGAGCTTAAATTCTCTATTTGGTTTATTTTAATTTAATTATTTATTTTGAAAGTGCATATATTACTAAATATTCTGTGAATATTTCAAACGTCTACCTATTTTTGTTATCAATATCGAGCAAAAGCGAGCAAAAAGATTACCTTTGTTATGTGGAGCTGCCACTTAAATATTTATTTTATTGAATTTTAGTATTTGTCGTTGTAGCGGCAAAATAAATTCATCATCTGTGAAAATTTCAACTGTCCAACTATCACGGTTCATGAGAGCAACCTGGTGACAGACAGGCGAAGCAACGGACGAACAGCAGAGTCTTAGTAATAGGGTCCTGTTTTATCTTTTGGGTATGGAACTCTAAAAAGGTTAATGTCACATAAACGTTTGGTATAATGCAAATACTTTTTAAAATTGAAATGTCTCTAATGTCACCGCACTATGTTAGTACGGTGTTTATAGGTTTCTAAGCTTTTGAGAGGTCATGTACTTTTAGGACACGGCCTCATATGAACGTAGACTTTGAAAATTTAAATGATTGGACGGTAATTTTCTAAGCAGAATATTGTAATTCCAAGCCATGGTATTTTGAATTGTGCTAGGATATAGACATTGCAATACTAAAACCACAAACACCACTTTATAAAATTATATTTACATTCTACTGCAACTTTTTATTTTACCCTATATTATATATTAGGAAAGGAGTATAAGATCATCTGCTATATTTTCGTTCGCTGTTTAGCCAGTTTTTAATCAACATGTTTGCAAAAATCGAGACAGAAAGGATGAGTTATAATCTATCTTCTATGTATATATATACTAGCAGACCCGGCCACGCGTTGCTGTGGCTTAGGTAGTCTCAGTAACACGTGGTGGTTATGCTAATAAATTGTAGCTTATATGAAACGTTTCTACGTTTAACATAGCGCCATCTATTAAATACTTACTCAATCCAGTCAACCGATATCACCATCTGTTAGAATCGTTTGGAGATAACAGATAATTGTGACTGTCAAATAATAGACAAATAATTTGCAATAAAATAATATTGTGACTATAAATTGAGATGGAAGCTATCCTATCTTTTTAGTTGGATCAAACTACACATATTATGCAAATTTGATTAAAATCGGTTAAGTACTTTAAGAGTGCATGGATGATATATGGGCTGTGATGATGATGCGGCGGAACTACTGGGATGTAGTGAATATCATATAAAAGTGCTTTACAACGTTTTCAAAGATACCATTAACAGTGTAGCCATAGCACTGTTGATGGTGACATTTTGACTTAGACAATGACTAACCCACGGAGCAAATACAAAGAGGAGACGGCCTAAGTAACTGTGTACTGTGATTCTCAAGTAGGCCCTGACGTCATCAAGTTAACATCAATAGTAGGCGTGGCCTATTAGTCTTCTGTCGTCGCTGACGGTGTTCGTACGGTGCATAAAACTATATTTTTGGTGTATTTTTATGTTATTACGAAGAAAACCATGAAGTGTTGTGTTTTATCATGTAAAAACTACTCCAATAAACGTACAGATGCTATGGAAAGAATCACATTCCATTTGTAAGTATATTTATTCATAATTTATCAAAATAATTTCTAGAAAGTTCTTTTGACGGTATCATGTTCAGAAATAATTTTACTCAACGTTAGATGGCACCACTTTTCGTAATAGGACCTAGGACAATAAAAGCACATACAGTTCAAACTATTAAGATTATTGTAATAACCAATAACCATGAGTATTAAAATTTATACCCAAAGCCTTTTACCTCAACAAAAATATGAGTTTTATATGTAGTTAATAATTATTTTGTAAGCAATACGCCAGCTGTCGTTAACTATGAAGAACTATAAAAGTGTCAAAAATCCAGGGTCGTAATTAGAATATAATTATAACATTCGGATTTTTCATCAAATAAAAATGTTTTTTACACTACTTTAAATGAACCTATTATAATTAAACTGTAAATTTTGTATGTTTTAGAATTCCGTCCAATGACGATGTTAGAAGCAAAGGATTTCAAAAATTAATAGAAAAACTGGACTCCTACGAAATATACAAAGATTTGTTCTTCTCATTTTAACAATGAAGATTTAAAGGACTGTATTGCAGCCAATAGAAACCACTTCGAACAAGCTTTTTATATTTTAAATTGTTTTATATTTATGTATTAAAAATCTAACACTGTAAAAGTCATAAATATTTTTTGCAATAGAAAAAGGTTTTTCTTTGTTACAGTATTTAGGGCAAGACTAGGTATAGCTCAAGAAATATATGATACAAAAGAGTATTTCATTTTTATTATTGGAACCAATGTCACCCTTTCTCCTTTATTTATTAATAATGTAATTGCACTCGATGCAATTTCTTGATAAGATTAACGAGGTTGAGCACGTCACAAAAATATTCAAAATGGTGGTGGCGTCGAAGACCGGGTCTTCAAGTTACCTTTGGCATGGCTAAGTTTTAGATGGCCCGTGCATCAATCAAACGGTTGCTACCAGGGGGGCTGGTCTGCTCGCTTGGAATACTCTTTTACATGTCTTGGTCATTGACACCATTGTTGCATTATCAATTGTATAAAGCCTTATTTTAATAGAGTGGTTTGATAATTTTTTTATATGGAAAAGACAAAAAGGAAGGAAATAATACCGTGTAACTAACATATTTACTAAAAGTCCAACTACTTTCATTCGACAATTTGTTAGAAACCCAAACAAATAATTGTATTATTTGGTCGTATGAAAAGGACACAAATATGAAGAAAAAAAGGTTTCTAAACTTCTGAGTTTATCAGAATGACAGTAAAGAAAAGATGGATTTTTCATAAAATATTAACATTATGAACAATGCTGACAAGCCTTATAAAGAAATTTTCGGTTAAAAACAGTAGTCAAAAACCTATTCGCTATGCAGAATTATTTGATTATAAACATTTGTATTTGAATAGAGCAAACAGCTAATAAGATTTGTTTGATTCTTTGAAATAAAAAAAAATTAGCACTCCTTGATATAGGTAAATTCTGAGTACATCCCTGTTATATCATACACTTACTGACATCTAATGCAAGATAGCTCAACTGCATACAATATACGAAATTAGTAGTTGTGCTAATAGCCGGTAGATGGACATAAAGGAGGGAGTGAGACAAGTACTATTACTTGTCTCACTTTCTCCATTAGCAGCGTTCCCCTCACCCCTGTATATAACACGCATTGTTTCATAGAAAATATTCATTACAACAGCTCCTCTTTGTATTTGCTCCGTGGACTAACCTGAAAGACTAAAAACGTAAAAATAATTATAACTTGACACTGGCACCAATAGCTCGTATAAGTAGCTGATTGCCAATACACAAAGAGAAGAAGAAGAACGTTTATGTGACATCAACCTTCTTAGAGTCCCATACCCAAAAGATAAAACAGGATCCTATTACTAAGACTCTGCTGTCCATCCGTTGCTGTCTGTAACCAGGTTACTCTCATGAACCGTGATAGTAGGACAGTTGAAATTTTCACAGATGATGAATTTCTTTTGCCGCTACAACGACAAATAAAATTTTCACAGATGATGAATTTCTTTTGCCGCTACAACGACAAATACTAAAAATAATAAAATAAATATTTAAGGGGGCTCCCACACAACAAAGGTTAGGTTTTTGCTCAATATTGATAACAAAAATAGGTAGTCGTTTGAAATATTCACAGAATATTTAGTAATATATTCCCTTTAGAAATAAATAATTAAATTAAAATAAAACAAATAGAGAATTTACAATTTACATTTCCCCCTACAACAAACATGATTATTTTGCCATTTATAGATAATGGCACGGAACCCTTCGTGCGCAACTCCGAGTCACTCTTAGGCGGTTTTCTGAATATAATCGAATTGAGTTTTCAAACATGTGTCAAAATAAAGTGTCTTTTAAATCAAAATCACTAAGAAGTATTGATATCAACTTTAAAGCAAATCACCCCTAAAATAACTTTCCACCCCTTTTTAACCCAGTTAGGAGATAAGTCTCAATAAAATATGAATCACATCTCTCATCAATTCTGTTAAAGAATGTTTATGCAAAATTTGAAATAGATTGGACCAAGGAATCACGTTGTCCCATACAAACTTTACCCTGCTTTTTCACCCCCTTAGGGATATAATTTCGTAAAACCCGTTCTTAGCTGACCTCTACTCGGCGAAAGAAATATTCCTACCAAATTTGAGGTTTGTAGGCCTTATGGTTCCAGAGATATCGTGATGAGTCAATACATAGGTGGAAATCTCTTATATATATATATATATATATATATATATATATAGACTAGCAGACCCGGCCACGCGTTGCTGTGGCTTAGGTAGCCTCAGTAACACGTGGTGGTTATGCCAATAAATTGTAGCTTATATGAAACGTTTCTACGTTTAACATAGCGCCATCTATTAAATACTTACTCAATCCAGTCAACCGATATCACCATCTGTTAGAATCGTTTGGAGATAACAGATAATTGTGACTGTCAAATAATAAACAAATAATTTGCAATAAAATAATATTATGACTATAAATTGAGATGGAAGCTATCCTATCTTTTAAGTTGGATCAAACTACACATATTATGTAAATTTGATTAAAATCGGTTAAGTACTTTAAGAGTGCATGGATGATATATGGGCTGTGATGATGATGCGGCGGAACTACTGGGATGAAGTGAATATCATAATATAAAAGTGCTTTACAACGTTTTCAAAGATACCATTAACAGTCTAGCCATAGCACTGTTGATGGTGACATTTTGAATTAGACAATGACCTGAAAAACTAAAAACGTAAAAATAATTATAACTTGACACTGGCACCAATAGCTCGTATAAGTAGCTGATTCCCAATACACAAAGAGAAGAAGAAGAACGTTTATGTGACATCAACCTTTTTAGAGTTCCATACCCAAAAGATAAAACAGGACCCTATTACTAAGACTCTGTTGTCCATCCGTTGCTTAGCCTGTCTGTCACCAGGTTGCTCTCATGAACCGTGATAGTTGGACAGTTGAAATTTTCACAGATGATGAATTTCTTTTGCCGCTACAACGACAAATACTAAAAAATAATAAAATAAATATTTAAGGGGGCTCACACACAACAAAGGTAAGGTTTTTGCTCGATATTGATAACAAAAATAGGTAGTTGTTTGAAATATTCACAGAATATTTGGTAATATATTCCCTTTAGAAATAAATAATTAAATTAAAATAAAACAAATAGAGAATTTAAGCCCCCATACAACAAACATGATTATTTTGCCATTTATAAATAATGGTACGGAACCCTTCGTGCGCGACTCCGAGTCACTCTTAGCCGGTTTTTTGAATATAATCGAGTTTTCAAACATGTGTCAAAATAAAATGTCTTTTAAATCAAAATCACTAAGAAGTATTGATATCAACTTTAAAGCAAATCACCCCTAAAATAACTTTCCACCCCTTTTTAACCCAGTTAGGAGATAAGTCTCAATAAAATATGAATCACATCTTTCATCAATTCTGTGAAAGAATGTTTATGCAAAATTTGAAATAGATTGGACCAAGGAATCATGTTGTCCCATACAAACTTTACCCTGCTTTTTCACCCCCTTAGGGATATATTTTCGTAAAACCCGTTCTTAGCTGACCTCTACTCGGCGAAAGAAATATTCCTACCAAATTTGAGGTTTGTAGGCCTTATAGTTCCAGAGATATCGTGATGAGTCAATACATAGGTGGAAATCTCATATATATATATATACACTCATTTGCAAAAAAAACGGGCACCTAAGCAATGAACCATTTCAAATGTTAATATTTCTTTGTTTGATAATTATAGGTAGTTTTATCCACACAATTTGGTAAATTAATAAGAAAATAATCGTTTTCATCAGTATTTCATAAAATTTAGATACAATTTATGGGAAATAATGCTAAACCTCGCTAGTAGTGTATATTCGCTAGTAGTGCATATGCTCATGAAGTAAAAATAAAAAAGTTTTTTTGTTTGTTTTTCTTTAATAAAGTAAAAGCAGATAAATGTTTAGTATCGAGTGTGACCCCCTCTAGCTAAAATCACAGCTTGAATTCGTCTGGGCATGCTAGCGAGTATATCCCGGATACTTGCTTGCGGAATACGTTCCCACTCCGCAGTAATCACATTCTTCCGCTCTCTGATGGTCTGCGGAGCCGGGTGTACTGATCTCACACGCCGTTTCAGAACGTCCCAGACATGCTCTATGGGATTGAGGTCGGGACTTCGAGCTGGCCAATCCAAACGACGAATGCCGACCTCTTGCACATACGCATTAACATCGCGGGATCGGTGGGCGCGAGCATTGTCGTCCATAAAAATCGAGTCTTCACCTAGAGCGGCCAATGCGGGTTGTGCATGAGAAATTAGAACTTCCGTTATGTATCGATGCCCAGTCAGTGAGCCGTTTTCAATGAAGACTAACTCTGTACGATCCATTGAATTTATTCCTGCCCAAAACATAACAGAGCCCCCACCATAAGGTGTGATTTCTTCGAAACATGCCTCTGCAAAGCGTTCTCCTTGTCTTCTTAGCACTCGCCGACGTCGATCTTCACCGAACAGAGATATCCTGGCTTCATCAGAGAACAAAACCCTATTCCAATCGTCTTGAGTCCATGATTCACAATTTCTAGCGAACCTAAGCCTGTGAACTCTGTGCTCACGGAGTAATTTGGGGCCGCGGGCCGGGCGGTGACTGCGTATATTGGCAGCGAGAAGCCTCCTCCTGACCGTCCATAGACTAATATGCACATTTCTTACTTCTTGGAGGTTGTTCTTAAGATCCACATACGAAGATTTGCGATTTCTCAATGCGCGACTCACAAGAAAACGATCATCTCGTGGTTGGGTACATGGTTTTCTTCCAGAACCAGGCCTTCTCTCGACGGAACCAGTCTCCTGATATCGCTGCCAGTTCCTTTGGACTGTCGAGCGACTAACATTTAGCCTCCTAGCCACGAAACATTGGCTGCAACCCTCTTCAAGCAGCGCGATAATTTTGGTAGCTTTTACCACTTTATCTACCATTTTTGATACAGCCAAACAGCATTAAAAAAAGCTTTGACAGTCAAGGATATGAAATAAATCGATAAAAATTGAATAAAAGTTATGAAAGTCGATGTTAACTTCTGGAACTTCGCGCCAAAAATGTAGGATAAAAAGGGGTTTTCTGTAAAAATGAACATCAAATGAAAAATTGAATTTAGAACGTACTTTTTTAAATACCACAGCATTTTTAAAACCGGCCAGTAACGTGTACAAACGATTGAAACCTTTTTGGTATTGTATCTTTTTAAATATGAATGAAAATCAAAACCGCCCGTTTTTTTTGCAAATGAGTTTATATAGATAAGAGATTTCCACCTATGTATTGACTCATCACGATATCTCTGGAACCATAAGGCCTACAAATCTTAAATTTTGTAAGAATATTTCTTTCTCCGAGTAGAGGTTAGCTAAGAACGGATTTTATGAAATTATCTCCCCAAGGGGGTGAAAAACCAGGGCAAAGTTTGTATGGGACAACGTGATTCCTTGGTCCAATCTATTTCAAATTTTGCATAAACATTCTTTAACAGAATTGATGAAAGACGTGATTCATATTTTATTAATATTTATCTCCTAAATGGGTTAAAAAGGGGTGGAAAGTTATTTTAGGGGTGATTTGCTTTAAAGTTGATATCAATACTTCTTAGTGATTTTGATTCAATTGTGCTAGGATATAGCCATTGCGATGCCAAACCACAAACACCACTTTATAAAATTATATTTACTGCAACTTTTTATTTTACCCTATAATGATTAGGAAAGGAGTATAAGATCATCTGCTATATTTTCGTTCGCTGTTTAGCCAGTTTTTAATCAACATGTTTACAAAAATCGAGACAGAAAAGATGAGTTATAATAGGAACAATCTGAATATATGTATATAAATTACGCGTCACGTTTTTTGACCTCTATGCACTCTTAAAGTACTTAACCGATTTTAATCAAATTTGCATAGTATGTGTAGTTTGATCCAACTTAAAAGATAGGATAGCTTTCATCTCAATTTATAGTCACAATATTATTTTATTGCAAATTATTTGTCTATTATTTGACAGTCACAATTATTTGTTATCTCCAAACGATTTTAACTGATGGCGATATCTGTTGACTGGATTGAGTAAGTATTTAATAGATAGCGCTATGTTAAACGTAGAAACGTTTCATATAAGCTACAATTTATTAGCATAACCACCACGTGTTACTGAGACTACCTCAGCCACAGCAACGCGTGGCCGGGTCTGCTAGTCTATATATATATATATATACATATATACTTAGTCTGGCCATAAATACTGTTATAATTAAAAATAAACAAAATATTACATTTGAATTTGGAATCTGTCATTTTTATATGATTTTCCATTGTTTTCTTATTTTGGCGCCAAGACATTGTACAAGACATTGTAGGTACCGGGGGAGACCGAGACTCACCTACCTAGACCAGATCGGTCATGTACTGAAGGAAGGTGGAGTCAAGAGTCTCCGAAACCGGCGAGCGTGTATGAAGAGAATTATGAATGTTGAGGAAACGAGTGAAGTATGCAAGGATAGAGTTCTCTGGCACTCTGTTCTCTCTGCCTACCCTGCAAGGGATATGGCGTGATGATATGTACGTACATTGTACAATATTTTGCGATATTTAAATGGAGTGGGGTGATAAAGAGAACCGAATCGCTGGGATTGCATTACACACAGTAGGTATAGAGTCTAATGCATTTTTTAAGACTCTCCATACGCTTGGTATTAGTAAAATGTTTGTGTACCGGGCTATTAATAGGTTCAATGAGACCTCTATTTGTGACAGAAAAAGATTTGGCCATCCACGTAGTGTTCGTACGAAAAAGGTGGTCAAAGCAGTAAGGGACAGAATTCGAGGAAATCCTGTCCGAAATCAAAAGATTTTATTTCGGGAGATGAAGATAACACATAAAACCATGTGGCGTATTTTAAAAAATGACTTACGACTTGCAGCCTATAAGAGACGTACTGGTCATTTCTTAACTGACAATTTAAAAAAGAATAGAGTGGTAAAATCGAAACAACTACTGAAACGGTACGCAAAGAGAGGTCACAGAAAAAATTTTTTTACGAGTGACCACAGAGATGACATCTGATAGGGTTGTATGGAAGGAAAAGACCGTCGTAGTGCGTCGCCCCCAAATAAATTGGGATAAAAGCAAGTTGATGATGATAATTATTATTATTATTATTAATGACACGTCAAGTCGTGAGTATTGAATTAAAATAAGAACATTAAGTAGGTATAAAACTAATGCAAGTAGATCTGCTAGCTCAAATATTTAAATAAAAATAACACCACTTCCAAAATAATGATAAATATATTTACTCAATAGTTTAATATAGGTGATAAATTGGTAATACACCATTTTGTTGTCAGCAACTTCCAAACCACGTCGCGACCAGCCATTTGGGTTGATAGCGCAACGCATGGGTACCGTGTGCCCGCCTTTCGCCTGCTAAGCAAACCACTAATACTGTATGTATTAAAGTTCATTGACCTGTTCGGTCTGACACCTACAGATTCAAATAATTAATATATCCTTCAAGATTTTGCCAATCATATTTTCTCGGAGTGACTGAATGCCATTTGACTTCCGCAACCCAAAAAAAAAGATAACGATATTCTAAGATTAAATTACATATATCAAAGACAAAAAGCGACCCGAGATGCGAAGGTCACAATAGTTAACCTCTGTGGTCGTTAGTATCTTACGACACTGAGTAAGCTCCACATGAATGTAGTTCTTCCGACCCCGTGTAACCCTTAATTAAATCGCAACCTACAAATCCATCGCATTTCTCGACGCACGTGCTCATATCGTCTATCATCTCAGCAAAATAGGTCAAGATTTGTCAGACGCCCAGTTCTATGCCGTGCATCCCTATGATGTTTAGTCTCTTTTTTTTTTTGGCGGCGAGCAATGGAATGGTCACACCAAGCTAAATCCGTCTGGGACGACAGAAGAAGAGGCGCACGACATGACGTTTCGTCTCTTGGGAAACTTTAACCAATCAAACAAATATAATACTCAAACCATACCAATTTTGTTGCAACACAACTGATGGAACAATAATAACAGGTCCTTTTTATCTAGCTGTAGATATAGATAATAAAATAGCTTCATACCTGTTCTCTATCATACCTAGCCAAAATAATGACTACCTGAGTACCTGCAGTCATTAGAGCTGAACTGTGGCTGCGGTAGAGAGATTCATAAAGAAAATCTACGCAGCAACCTCACCTTAGCCATGGCTGCAGGTGGATGGGTCAAAAATAGTTCACTACACACGATAAGTTCTATAGTAGTCTGAGCATGACGTTCTGAAGCGACTGAAGACGTCATCGGGTGGGCTACTGAATGTAGATATCAAAGCAATTGATTAATGGTGCCTCATGCCCCCAGTCTCTCTCCATTACGATCGGATGTGTTCCAATCAAGCCACTGCCGAACGGTAAAAAAAGAATTACACTAATAATCGGCATATTTGAGAATCTGATGTCATAAACCAACTACCATAGATGTTCATAACAACTAATACCGACGGCTGGCACCTACTCTATCCTAACCACAAATTTCATATTGCAATATACTGTAGTATGAGTTTTGTGGTGTTTTATCCTACTAAAGTAAAAAATCATTGAACGAGTATATATGCGTTTTTCCGCAATGTTTTCATCATCGTGAAAAAGTAATTTAAAAATTTCAATTGAATTAAATATTACACAAAAAATCCAGGGGTTCGATTGCGAGATCGAATGTGTAGCATTCATTTGGTCATCTACTCAGTTATCTCTGCAAACCAACAATAACCATAACATAATAATGAATTGAATGAACCAATTCGTAAATAGAATAGACTAATTCGTATTTATTTTCCTAAGTAGCATTAGATACGGACTCTCACTTTAATATCAATTTTATTTGTTAATGATAACCGACTGTGACGCGATGTCTCTACCTATGTGTGATACCGTAAATAATGGAAAGTTTACTACCTCAAGTGGTAATGTAATCTATAGATTAACAATTTAATGGAATATTTATAATATACAGGTAGTAGTGGTTACGACGACCCAATCTTTTCAGCCTTCAAATAGAATTAATTTATTTTATCATTTTATTAGGCAATATCTAGGACATCTGCTTATCTATAATAAGGATCTAAAATATGTTTTTAGTGTCAAAGATAAATGTGATTTGATTAATCCACATGGAAACTGCGTAGAATACGGTCTTATGTCAATTAAATTAATACCCACTAGCTTTAAGAGGCCTGTAAATAATACAGAATACACTAGGTACTTAATAATTTAAACAAATTGGTTATCATTGTTGGTTTGTTGCCCTTTATGGGAATAGATACGCTGAGATATAACTGCATACAATTCCGTATATTGTATTCCTTTTCTTAATACTCGCCGTATTCTCACAGTATTAATCGTGGAACACGATATAATGAAAATGTTGGTAATCCTTAGCCGAATTCTACTATAAATACAACACAAACTAATATAAACATAATCTTTCACAGTTGCTTTTAATTTATATGTAGAGTGTAGAAGCAAAATAGGCGACGCAGTGCTATTGAACAGTTCAAAATACGGCAAACGTTGAAACTGCTGCTATAAAGTAATTATGTATAAAAATTACAAGTAACAAAATATATATTTTTTTAATATATAACTGAATTTTAAATAATTATTGTAATCATACAAATGTATATAATTTCATTTACTTTTCCTATGCATGATATTTCAATTATTTCAAAAATGTTATATAGATTCATAGATGTAGTATTACATATTATACTATAGTACATCTATGAATCTCTATGTTTCATGGATTCACATTTTAAATATTATAGAGTTTATTACCAACTTAATATAACTTAACGATTAACTGATTTATATTTGACAATTTTTAAAACGCTTAAGAGAAAGCCACATTATATTCCTCATTCTAGTAACTAATTTACTCCGTTAAGTACGAGGTAAACTATTCATCATCATCCTTTCATCATTTCAAAGGGAAGTTAACTTATGCTACCACGCTGGTCAGACGTGTTGGTATAGGGTTTTGTTTGAAGTTTTCCTTCTTCCTTCCTTAAACTATTAAACTGTCGTAACTATTGAAATGTTTGTACATACTTTTCAAGAAAGAACTTAATGTATGTTATAAATATATACAATAAGATGTGTTTTGCAAGACCGATAAAGACTCAAGCAACCATAAACAACTTTAATACTTTTTTGGGAAACTGTAAGCTGGCACACACGGCCTAGACTATTCCAGACGATGGAAGTAGCAATTAAAAGGATCACCTGCAGCAATGCCTTGACTTAGCTGACAATTATAAGACACCTAAGCAAATATTTATATGGCCGTTTTAGATTTTTAAACCATCCAACCGATATGTCCCAAACTAGTTTAATTAGAAAGGCAATAATATGAAGATGGTTTTAGACTACTAAAACAATGCACTAAGATCCGATAGGTGGCGCGGTGGCCAGCGTGGGAATCGGAACCGCTACTGTCTTAATCACTATGTGCAGTCAAATACTTATCTACCAGTATCAAAATTGGACGACATAGTCTGGGATGTCGTACCTAGTGGATCGAAGATTTTGTAAAAATATAATAGTAATAGCACATGAGTAAATAAACGTACAGAGACAAAACTTCAAACAACCGCGCCACGGTAGGTACATCACTACAAATATGATGCGCGTATGTGCGTGAGCACTGGCGGCTCGTCATGTACGGAACGAATCCTGTTTAGGCTGGTTCGGCCAGTGCTCAAACAAAGGGCTCACTCACCGCTCGCTGTGCATCGCGTCGTGCGTGTTTGTTTAAATTTGAATTAATTAAAAAGAGTGTAAATATGGTTTATTGTACTGTGTGCATGAACAACAATCGAAAAAATAAAAACATATCTTTTTTGAAAATAACATTGTATGTTAATAGATCTGAACAACCTATAAATATGGGGAAAGACTCTTTTTTCAGCCATTACAAAGACTTTAACGAAAGCAGTATACAATTGTTTTGTTAATAATACCTCCTGACAACTTCATCGCACAAGCGGGATTCGAACCCACGCCTATTGGGATTCCGGCCCAATCGTGCTGCCACTACACCACCGTGACTTATTTTAGGACATGCAAATTTCGCTTCGTATCATATTTACGTCTTAAGGTGACGGTATGCTATCTACCCGACAATGTTTAAACATTGTTATAGACTTAATACTTCAAACTTTACAGTTATAATTGTATTAAACGATGACACAACCTTGTTATTTAAATTACTGAAATTTAGCATTTAATATACTTAATTATTTATAAAACGCTTCGCTTCGTAATCGGGTTTTATAAATAATTAAGCATATTAAATGCTAAATTTCAGTAATTTAAACTTCATCGCATTTGTTGAATTGCTTGAGAAGAAATTTCGAGAATATTTCGATCTAGTAATAAATATTGTTAATATTGGTAGTGATATACTAAAACGTATACAAGATTGAAAATTTGATATGTCATGCAAGTGCTTACCCATTGATTATTTAAAAAAACTTTATATTAGATTTAGAATTTATAATTCGATTAAGAGATATAACAAATTATTAAAAATCAAAAATTACAAAAAATCCTATTTCGAGTAAGCAATTTGTAAAAAAATATCCATACATAAAAAAGCTGACCGTTTTGTAAATTTATTTTCATCCTCATGTGCCAACCCATAGGGTTGGCCTATTCTGATAGCAGAATAGGTAACAATTTTGCTCGCTCCTTAGAAGCTTGGTCTCTGTATGCTTATTTACTCATGTGGTAATACTATGTATATATGTGCATGCGTGCGTGCTTGCGTGCGTGCGTGAATGCGTGCGTACGTGCGTGCGTGCGTGCGTGAATGTGTGTGTACGTGCGTGCGTGCGTACGTGCGTGCGTGCGTACCTATTTGTTCAATCGGTGGTAAACGGTGTAGGTATCACTTTTCTTAATACTGTAGGTATAGATTCACACAATCATAATTTAACTGTACGGTGATATTGTTTGTATATAAAGTGAAAGAAAAAAAATAGATAACTATATAGCTATATCTTGTTTAATCGCTACACTAAAACTAAAGACTACTCGTCTTTCAGCGTCCTGGCTCCTGAGATACAGGCATCACAATCTAGTTCAGGAACTACTGTAAACAATATCATATATTTACAATAACAATTGATTAAATAAATGATTAAATGACTTGAATGACTTAGATATTGACACGTCACCGAGGATATGTACTCGAAAGGTTAAACCATCACAGCCATCAAAGGCAAGCCAAGGCATATGTATTAATGACCTTCTCATGTGTTAAAAAAGAGTTAATTGCAGTAGATTGAACGAACAATATCTTTCCGTGTGGTGACGGAGTAAGAATACAATTCACAACCCCCTTATCTTACCCATGGGTGATCGTAAGAGACGACTAAAGGATAAAATATGCATTTAATGTCTGTGCAAGAGAAGGAGAACTCGAAACAAAACCATATACCAATACGTCTATCCAGCGGGTTGTAGTAGGTTAATTTCCCTCGTAGTGTGGGAGGACGCTCGAGCCCAACAGTGGGACATGTATGAGCTGAAATGATGATGATGAAACTAACAATATAAATTTAATTTGTATAATTTTCAAATTGAATGATTTTAAAATACAATGACAACAATATCACAGCATTAATACGATCTAAAGCCCAATGATTGTTCACAGAAGCTCTAAAACAAAACTAAACGCATTTAGATAACTAAACACATAAAAGAAGGAATATAAATGAAACTGGATTGACTCGGCATTATGAACCTGAAATTAAAATAACCAAAATTTAAAACAATATCAGGATTTCGAATAAATATAAAATTTAAAAAAAAAAATGCATTGTTTAAGTGTTCTTATTCATCATCTCACTTTATATATGTCCCACTGTTGGGCTCCTGCGTATCATCAGTCTCCTACTCTCAATTACTTGGAGTCGATACAATATGTACTCTTCTTTCATAGTACATGTTGTATAAGTTATTGGCAATAGTGCTATGACCGGACGCCTGCCAGACGTCAACCCTCCTTGAGAATATAATTGTTGACCAAACGGCGTCAGATGAAGTTGCCCCAAGTTGTTATAAGCCTCTTAGTCGTCTTTTACGACATCCACGACCAAAGTAAGGATTGGTAGTATTCGAAGCCACTACTACACAGCAACTTTATATGCATTTTATATCCCTTAGTCGTCTCTTACGATCACCCATGGGTAATATAGGGGGTAGTTAATTGCATTTTTAATCCGTCACCACACGGAAGTGTTTTTATTAAGCAAGTTCTATGTAACACTTTCAATTACTAATGTTCAAATAGTAAACAGAACATCTAGGGACAGTAAAATAGGTATTCCACTATTTCACTTATTAATAAAGTACCTAGCATTAATCACTTATATAATTATTAAAAGTAAAATTGTGATAGATAGGTGGTTTGATGAAAACACCCAATATTTTATTGACATTATAACGATAAGAGTGATACGAATGTGTACAGTAAATGTAATAATAATATTATATCGATAAATTGTTTATTTTGATCAACGAACGTAATAAAATTACATATGTAGTAATGCATTGACGAGTGGCATAAGTACACGTCTATGTCTTTATATGTGCACCTCAAAACATCTGTACTAATGTTTTTAAGCTGTGTTAACAGCAAAATATTTGAATTCTTCATTTGATATAAGATATAATCTAGTTTATTATTAATTTTATTTTTATCTTAATTGTAAATTTTCTTTTCTAAATGGCAAATATGTTAATAAGGACTACCCCGTTAAAGTGCTATAGAGTGGCAACAATAATTAGAGTGATATTGTTCCTGGGAATACCTTCATTTTATTTACTCTATGATAAAGCAATTAATTATAATGATACATCATCCCGTTTTGGTAAGCTGGGCAACAATAATATATGTGATTAATAAAAATCATACATATTATTTAAATATCGTTTCTAAAAATTTAGGTGTGGATGCAGAACACTTTACATCACGGAAATTATTGGCAAATCTAGAAAATCCACATAAAAACTGCACTCATGCGGCAATTTTAGAATTTCCTGCAGACGGCTTAACACGCGAGCAAAGACAACATGTAAGTAAAACATATTTCTTAAATTAAATAAGCTAATTTATGTACAACAAAGCGACTTTTATATATATTAAATACGTTCTATCAATATTAGCTAATAAACGAATGGTAGATATATACCTATACACTTTTATTAATGACTGGTAGGTACGGACTTTTCTTCCAAAAAGGAGGAGGTTCTCAATTCGAACGCTATTGTTTTTTTTTTTTTTGTATATGTGTTACGCGATAGCAACGCCAATTATGAATGGATTTTTATAATTCTTTCTTTGTTAGAAAGAGGATACTCTAAGGGTGGTTTCATGTGCAGGGTATCAGGATCTGAAGCTGGAATCCTGGGAAAATCGAGAGTAATTCCTTAAAATGTAGGGCAAAAATGCTGTTTCTGATACCTCTATACATAATTTATAGTTCATCTAATCTAAGAAGTGCATTTTGACGTTTTGCATTTTGAATACACAATAACCTCGGTCAAACGTATACACATGATTGTAAACACAAAGTCTGAAATTTTAAACAACTATTAAGTTATTTACATAATTAACATTGCGGGTGACTTTCTTGTACAACAATCTAATGTTGAAACTCGTAAAACTAATTTAAAATAAAAATTTCATGGTAAATAGTAATTGTTAATGACGACCTAACAATGTCACGTCATCACGTTCTATACAGTAGTGCTTGACAACTTCCAATTCACGAATATCCAAAAAATGATATGAACCACCTAATTTATAAGAAAACTTTAGTTTACTAATAAATGCAACCCCAGTTTCTCTAACGAAGATTATTTAATAATGAATATTGTACGAAAGAAACAGGATTATTAACGCCCTATATGTACCTACATATATATCATATCCATCTGATGCCGTTTGGTCAACAATTACATTCCCAAGGAGGGTTGACGTCTGGCAGGTGGCTGGTCATAAACCTATTGCCAATAACTTTTACAATATGTACTATGAAATAAGAGTATGTACATATTGTATCGACTTCAAGTAATTGAGATAAGTGTAGGAGAATGATGATGTACCTACATCTATCCTATTACATTAAGACAAAGGTCAATTTTGAAATTTAGCACTCTTGCAAATTTCATTCAAATTTCTTTCAGCGATTCAGCGTTAATGTGAGCAAAACCAAAATAATGGTCTTTGAAAGAGATAAAACCAGAACAGATGTAAGAGTAACAATAGGTAATGATGTACTAGAGCAAGTGGATGAATTTGTATATCTTGGATGTGGATTTAGCCGAGATGGAAGGTACACCACTGATATAGAGCGAAGAGTGAATGCGGGAAATAGAGTGAACGGAGCGTTGGGGCAACTTCTCGGCAGCCACCACCTCAGCCAGAAGGCACGTGTAGCAATACATAACGCAGTGCTTGTCCCAACATTACTGTATGGAAGCGAGAGTTGGGTATGCAGAAAAGAGTATGATAATAAAATTAATGCGGTCGAAATGCGATCTCTGCGGAAAATCTGTGGAGTTAGGCTGACCGACCGCATTCGTAACGACGACGTAAGAGAGCGAGTAGGTATGAAAGAGAGTATTGGTGTAAAGATGCGAAAGGGAATGCTCCGATGGTTCAGACATGTGGAAAGAATGCCGAACGAACGCCTGGTTAAGAAGATATACAATGCGAAAGTGGAAGGATGTAGGTACCGACGGAGACCGAGACTAACCTACCTAGACCAGATCGGTCATGTACTGAAGGAAGGTGGAGTCAAGAGTCTCCGAAACCGGCGAGCGTGTATGAAGAGACCTATGAATGTTGAGGAAGCGAGTGAAGTATGCAGAGATAGCGTTCTCTGGCACACTGTTCTCTCTGCGTACCCTGCAAGGGATATGGCGTGATGTATGTATGTGTGTATGTATGGATTCAGCGTGAAAGAATAACATACAGTTACACAGTTAATTACTTCTATTATTACTGTAATATACATAATTATGTTGAATAAAGATCATACAGCAAAACTGTTAACAAAAAGCTTATATATCTATTTAATATACATGACACGTTATTATGTGATTAATATGAGCCATACATATATCTTGTACATATCTAGTTATTTTAATTATTCGAATATTTTAAATTGTATCGAACTATGTAAATCTAAATACATTAGATAAAGTAACTAATTGTATAAAAGAAATACCAACAGAAAAGTATGTGGGTAAACATTTGTAATTGCATGTGACTTGATTGCAACTTCGATAAATTAATTTAAATTATTATAAGACTGCTATGCGACAATTGATTTATTATGTCTTAACGTTAATTATTTCAATGCAATATATTTAGTTAACATAATGCATAACATTAAAGACATTCACTATTTCATAATACGCCGTCTGGATATAAATTTACAGTAAAATTTCAACTGAATAAATTTACAAGTTACACTACCCTACATGTAAACTGACGTTAATAGCTGTGCTCACTGCTTCTCATGTATTGAATTTCATATTAGGTGTCCCATAGGTAATCTTAATAGATTGGTTTATCATTTCTCGTCTCCTGTATCTAAACAGAGTTATTTTATCGTCTTCATATTTAGTGAAACATAGAACCTCCTTCTTTTTGAAGTCGATTGAAAATTACATACACGACGCTGTTCACGCTAATATTAAAAAACGATTTCAATAACATTTTGTAAATGGGATGGCATTAGTTTGATGTATGACATAATTTTGAAATCGAACCACTTCCTTCTAATATTATAATGTGAAAGTTTGTGAAGATGTTTTGTGTTTGTTACTCAATCACGCGTAAATTGTTGAACTGATTTCGATGCAAATTTGCACATTGATAGACAATTGCCTGGATTAACACATAGTATATTTTTATCCGAGTAATGTGTTCCCTTGGGATAATAGTTCATTAATACTTTTGAAAACTTACTTTTTACGCGAGTGAAGCCGATGGCCGAAGCTAGTAATGAAACATATATAAAAACAATCTTAAATGATGAAAAGTAATGAAATAATATCTGCCCGTTTGTGCTTTCAAGCGTATGAATGTTGAAATAAACTCTATAGTTTTATAACCAAATTTTGTTTTTATGTAGGTATATCATCACGGCAAACTATTGAACGATTGTCTATAAAGTTTGTTTGTATGTTACATAGACTTAGTTCCGTATTTAGCGTTTATTATCTGATGAAATTTATTAGGTGATATTTAAAATTTTAACAATTTTATATGTATTCAATTTTTTTTATCTGTTATCACTGTTAGCCGTATATGATTAGCTACATTAATGCTGGCGAGTTTATCCTTTAAAATATTAGAATATCAGAGAACAACACAGATAGACAATACAGATAATTCTTACTGGAGATAATGTTTCATTCGTATATCCATACATTTACTATAATACTATTTAGTTTATTTACTCACGTAGGCATATTATTAATACAACAATTTCATTACATTTATCGTTTGATAATTACTCAATAATAACTATATCTAATCATTTATAATTTATTTAGCAAAGTAACAAACAAAGTATTTATAATGACATGATGAAATAAGGATCTACATTAACGGATTAGTATTAGATTAGCACGTCTAAGTTCTCCTTCATAGATAATAGCGTTAGATTATGAAAATAATAAATAAACTTCAATTTTTGTACACAAAACTGACTATTATATAATATTTTTAAAATTTGAGGCTCGTTTTCTCTATATGATGACTGGTTAAGGTTAGTTAGTGGACCACGCTGTTGACAATTTTTGTCTACAGCCGCGGGCCGGTAGTACCACACTCTCGCAGAAGATCGACGTCTGAGTAATGGCAATGTGCTATTGCGCTTCGTTTGGTGAGCGAGAGACCAAATGGGTTGGTTTAGGGTTTGCATTGGTAGGCACCGGCCTAGTTATATTGCAAAGGTCCATGGGCGGCAGTAACATTTACCATCAGGTGTGCTGCTTGCTCGTAGCAATAAACATAAAAAAAATACAATTTATCTTCCCCCTTCTTGCTTGCAAGTGTCATGAATAGCAGTTAAGGCATATATGCAGATAAAATCTACCTGTACCAACTCGTCTCAAACTAATATGGTATAGTAAGTCAATTTACTTCTTATTGTGAAGAAGATTCTCGGCAATAGTGTGTCATATCAAGCAAGGCATCATTTTAGTTAGTTGTGGTTACCTGTAAATGAAAGAGCACAAAACATGATACATGTGATTCTTTTTTACTATATTGTATGTTTGTGTATTTTTCGTTGGTAATCCTAAAAATAAATAAATAAATAAAGGCATTCTATTTATTTCATTCTGGGTGTATAGAGCTACAAAGCGAAAATACAAAATTTTATGGAAAAAATGTTATGGCGATTGACAGCGTTCTAGCTGCACCCTTGGTATTGCAAAGGTCCATGGGCACAAGTGACACTTACCATTATGAATTATTATGTCAGGTGCTCTGCTTGCTCGTTTGCTACCAAGAGCTATAAAATTTCATATACTTATATATCAACCTTATTTGAAACACAATATGTTCTTCTTTCTTCCTAGATTAATACGTAGACGATTTTTTGTTTCAGGGATTTATATTTATTCACTGTGTACTTGCAATATATTGTTTTATATTGCTAGGAATTGTCTGCGAGAAATACTTTGTGCCAGCGCTGGAAATGATGTGTGAACGTGAGTATTTGATAAATCACCGTTGATAATAAACAGTACAAGTTTTTGGAACCGAGTGATATATTTTGGATTTTAGAACATTTCTTTCTCAAACTTCCATTTCATTTATTAATATCAAGTAATCCGTGTGGTGACGGAGTAAGAATACTATTCACCACCCCATATCTTACCCGTGGGTGATCGTACGAGACGACTAAGGGATATAAAATGCATATAACGTCTATGCGAGAGAAGGAAAACTCGGAACAAAGCCCTATACCAACACGTCTGACCAGCGTGGTATAGTAGGTTAATTTCCCTCCCATTACGGAGGAAGCCCGAGCCCAACAGTGGGACATTTATGAGCTGTGATAATGATGATGATAAAAGTATACTTATTTATTTAAAAAAAAATGTGTATGCTTAGTATAGTTTCTGCCACACGTACTGTAGCAATCATTCTTATTGGTCACACATAGGCCCCGTTAAGGTCTTCCGTATCCGTAGTACTGTTCTGCCACGTTTATTGTAGCTGTACACCCCTTCACCTATTGGCTGACTAGTCAATTTTGTTTTCTGTCTCCTGTTTTGCCTAGGAGGGCAGTAGAATCATTATTTCCAACTCCTCCTCTTTAACCTTTTCTAATTAAATTTGTTGCGGGTTTCAAGACCAACCAATCAAACCTCGTTGTAATTTATTGGTCTTCATAGAGAATACGATTTAATTGATCCTGGCTTAGATGGAAATGTGTGGTGGGATTAGTCCCAATAAAAAAAGACCAGTACATTTTATATATTATTAATTTCAGTGTGATTCATCTCTTATCACAAAATAGATAAGAAAATAGATTGTGTATTACTGCACATGTGTATTTTGAAGAACTAAAACAATTAAAAAGCTCGCATCTGCAACCAATTTTAATAGAACGATTGAAAAATCGCTCAATTCGTTCCCACGAGAACGTACGAGTTTTGCGTCCTTATACTCCACAACAAACAGTCTACAAAATACATGAGCTAGATATAGAAATTGTGCGTGTATGTGTGTGTGTGTGTGTGTGTGTATTATATATACCTACTTATTTATACGACATAGTGCTGGCAACATCAATTTGACTCGTTTCGGCTATCTTCGGCACCCAACGTGTATTCATCGATTAGATATGTTCACGTAAGACGCGTTAAGTTATTTACATATGCCGAGATTTATACGAATCTATTATTTTTTCTGTTTTTTTAACCATTTAATATTCCCTTCCACACAATTTAATTCACTACCTCCGTGGTGATCACACACGGGGTTGCTGAATTTATTTGTATAGAACCAACTTATCTTACCAAACCACCACACTTATCTTCCCGTGGGTGATCGTAAAAGACGACTAAGGGATATAAAACGCATATAACATCTATGCAATAAAATGAAAACTCAAATCAAAACCTTATACCAACACGTCTGACCAGCGTGGTATAGTTGGTCAATTTCCTTCTCAATATGGAGGAGGCTCAAGCCGAACAGTAGGACATATATGAGCTGAGATGATGATGACGATGATACAATTAAATTGTTAGGTATCCAATGAAAATCCCTAACCAAGGCATCGGGTGACCGGACCGGGGATTAGTGGTCGCCCGGAATGAGGTCACCACGTGAGGATGACGCTCTGACAGCGGAAGCTACCGGTAGACCGCTAGGGGGGCCTCCGAAGACAAAGACTGGGTTCCGTTGGCCCACTCGCATGGCGTCGATAGGTACGTTGTTGGGCGGATCTACGGGGTCGCGCGCCGCTTCTTCTGTCGTTCCGGACAGATTAGCGGAGTGTAACCACACCGTAGCTTGCCGCAAAAAAAAAAAACAAAAAAAAAATATCCAATGAAAGATTTCTAAAATAAAATTAAAACGTGCGATCCTTAGAGACTCGAGCAGACTACTCTAAATTACTCTATAATGTTGAAGGTGTTTATTACATTGCCTGATAACTCCTGGACTTATATAAATCGAATTTTATGCTAATAATTTTGCTCAATTATGGGATTTGTTAAAAGTAGATATTTCCTTTACGCTAAAGAAATAACCATTGTATTGCGGTGGCCATTCTAAACATAATTAATGCACACAAATAACACCCAGACTCAGAATAACAATTGATAGTTCGCACAAAGAATTGTCCTGCCGTCAAATATGAAATAAAATTATTTATAGTAGTAGGTCGTATAAAATTATTTTATAGTATGGCAATATATTATGTAATAGTTTGATTTTAAAGTTTGATTTAGTTTATAAGTTTGATTTTCAGCAGATATCATATTCGTACCTATTGCTATACTTAATCACAGGTATTGTATTAGACATTTTTTTCGACTTTTTCATCTCTTACTAATCATGCCCATCACTTAATCGATTCTTTTACCTTCGAAGTTCTAATACCAACGGGAAAAGGTTGTAGTAATATATATAACAGCAATACATTACAAATATAATTATGTTCAAATATATATAGTAGAGTTTGCCGTGTGGTGACGGAGTAAGAATACTATTCACCACCCCATATCTTAACCGTCACGATGGTCGTACGAGACGACTCATATAAAACGCATATAACATCTATGCGAGAGAAGGAAATCTCGAAACAAAACCCTATACCAACACGTCTGTCCAGCGTGGTATAGTAGGTTAATATATACTACGGACGAGCCCAACAGTGGGACATTTATGGGTTGTGATGATGATAATGATGATATATAGTAGAATATTAATTTATTTGTTCAAAGTTAATTTAGTTGCTACGTCTGCAACTGCAACAACAATTTATTATAATACAAATTAGTTTGATTTATGCGCATTATCTGGTGATTAGATATACCTACTATTAAATCGATCGCGACAATAATACTACTACCATCTTTTTTTCACGCCTTTACGTGCTTTTCCCTGCTAGTGATAGACGGTGGGCAGTGTGGGACTCGCTGGCCAGCTGCCCGACCGGAATACCCACCAGGGGCGGCTTTACCTATAGTGCAGAGGGTGCGGTGCACCCAGGCGCCGGGTGTCAGGGGGCGCTGAGAGCCGTTCGGGACACATAGAGCCTCCACTATAACTTCATAATCCCATCGCGTTTACCTGGTTTTGTGTTAAAACAACGAGACTAAGCATGTGACAACGTATTCTAGCGAGGTTCTGGGCTCAGTTGAACGTGTTGTAACTATCAAACTATTTCATTTTGTTCACACATTTTGATATAAGAGGGTGCCAGGTGATTGTTTGCACCCGGGCGCTACATGTGCTAGAGCCGCTACTGATACCCACTAAAACCACAGTGTTGACGACGGCTCCTTCCGCGCTTTTACGGGGTACCGGAGAGATCGTCTTCTGACATTCGATCCGCGACACCTCAACGCTTAGCCGTCTGGCCACGTCCTGTCGTCATTCAAGGCGGTGGGAGAAGGTGCGTGTATGGGCGCCTCCATCTCCCTGGACGCCGCCGCCGGCGGAGCGAGTCAGCGGGCGCAATTGCCTTGAATTCCCGCTGCGCGGCCTCCTTTTTAGAGATAACCTCCTCGCAGAAGGAATACTACTACTATCTACAGAAACATCTAATTTTATGTAACTTGTTTCTAACATTAGAAATTAAATAAGAATCACATAAAACTCGTCTTTAGCAAAGAAAATACTACATGGACACAAAAAGTCAAGTCCTAAACGATAGAAATACACATACATACATACATATAACCACGCCATATCCCTTGCAGGGTAGGCAGAGAGAACAGAGTGCCAGAGAACTCTATCCTTGCATACTTCACTCGCTTCCTCAACATTCATAATTCTCTTCATACACGCTCGCCGGTTTTGGAGACTCTTAACTCCACCTTCCTTCAGTACATGACCGATCTGGTCTAGGTAGTTGAGTATCGGTCTCCCCCGGTACCTACATCCTTCCACTTTCACACTGTATATCTTTTTAACCAGACGTTCGTTCGGCATTCTTTCCACATGTCCGAACCATCGGAGCATTCCCTTTCGCATCTTTACACCGATACTCTCTTTCATACCTACTCGCTCTCTTACGTCGTCGTTACAAATGCGATCGGTCAGCCTAACTCCACAGATTTTCCGTAGAGATCGCATTTCGACCGCATTAATTTTACTTTCATACTCTTTTCTGCATACCCAACTCTCGCTTCCATACAGTAATGTTGGGACAAGCACTGCGTTATGTATTGCTACACGTGCCTTCTGGCTGAGGTGGTGGCCACCGAGAAGTTGTCCCAACACTCCGTTCACTCTATTTCCCGCATTCACTCTTCGCTCTATATCAGTGGTGTACCTTCCATCTCGGCTAAATCCAAGATATACAAATTCATCTTCTTGCTCTACTATATCATTACCTATTGTTACTCTTACATCTGTTCTGGCTTCATCTCTTTCAAAGACTATTATTTTAGTTTTGCTCACATTCACGCGTAGACCCCTTTTCTTACAATCTTCTGTCATTGTGTCGACTAGGGTCTGCAGGTCAGTCGCTGACTGTGCCAGCAGGACTGCATCATCTGCACAGAGCAGACCAGTGACCACTGAGTCGCCCATCTGGACTCCCACATTCATATCGTTCAACCTTTGGAGACATTTATCCAGATATATGATAAACAGCCTGGCTGACAGAAGGCACCCCTGCTTAACGCCGATATTGACGTCAAACCAAGGCGACATTTAACCATCCAGCCGCACACAGGCTCTACAGCCCATGTAACTAGACTGCACAGCCTGTAGCAGTTTATCGTTAATATCATACTCCGGTAAAATACTCCAAAGTTCCTTTCCTACAACCGTGTCAAATGCTCTCTCCAGATCCACAAAACTGCAGAAAACCCTCTGACCTAGAGCCAGATGCTTCTCCACAATGTTGCGCAGAGAGAACACTTGATCCATATATCCCCTTCCACTCCTGAAACCTCCTTGTGTCTCACACAGTAAACCATCGGACACCATCCTCATTCTCCTTTCAATAATTTTACCGTACACTTTTGCTGCCAAACTGGTCAAGCTTATGGCTCTGTAATTTGCGCAATAATAACGTGAACCCTTGTTTTTAAACAAAGGCACGATGACTGTGCTATTCCAGTCCCTGGGAACTATTCCCGAGCTCCAACACAAATTAAGGAGCAACAGGAACGCCTCCCAGACACAGGAGCCACCAAGCTTGATCATCTCGGCAGACACCATATCGATGCCCGCTGCCTTACCATTTTTCAAACTTCTTATCGCCCATTCAACTTCATCCATACTGATGCCATCGGAGGACGCCGGTGCTGAATGTTGATCTACTAAACCACATGCGACACCGGCGCCAACCGTAGTATCCGCATACATATCGCCAAAATATTCACTCCATCGGCTTAACACGTCTTGTGTTTGTGTAAGAATGTCTCCACCTTTAGACCTTATTTTATTCATTCTGAAGGCTGACCAACCACACCGAGACTTCTTCACCTCCCTCCAAAAGAGTTTGGTGTTACCCTCGAAGTTTTTAGTCAGCTTATCTTCTGCACTCATACTTGCTCTATCACGTTTCTCTTTCACTAAGGCCTTGGTGTCATTCTTACATTGCCGATATATTTCTTTCTTCTGTTCAGTCATACTGTCATTCAGATTCAAAGAAGAGACATAGTCCAGCCACGCTTTCTTCTTCTGCTCTACGGAAGCTGCCACTTCCGCATCTCACCATGTATCACCATTCGTTTTGCTATGCTTCTTTGAACTGCCACATACTTTTTTCGCTGTATCTACCATACTCTCTTTCAATATTCTCCAGCATTCTTCAATGTCCGATTGCGGCTGGCTTGCCATCGTCAGCCGTTCTCGGACACCCTCTGCATACTTTACTCTTACACACTCTTCTTGCAACCTTTCAACCTTTATTCTTTCAAGCCCTCCGAAGTGGACACGCTCTCGCCAGTGCCTCGACTTTCTGAACAGACCACTAAATATCACAATAACGAGATAGTGGTCCGTATCGACTGTGGGGCCCCTGTAGGCTCTTGCGTCCAATATTTTGCTTCGGAGGCGACTGTATACCAAAATTAGATCTATTATACTTTTCTGTTCATTCCTTCTCCATGTATACATATGGATGTCCTTATGTTGGAAAAATGTGTTTGACACAATAAGGTACTACCTACGTCGTTCACTCTCTTATCACCAAATGGACCAAGTACGTCCTCATAGTCGGGACGCTTGGTCCCCACCCATCCGTTCAAATCTCCGCATACAATCACGCGTTCACTGGTTTCTGCCATATCCAGAACTTCCCTAACATTATCCCAAAACTTCTCTAGGTCTGATGCCACCGAGGATCCTACGAGAGCATATGCTACAACCATGAATACCTTGGTGACACCTAGTTTTATACGGACCCAAAGAAGTCTGGGATAATACATTCCGTAATCCTTCACGCCTGAGGTCAAGCGAGAGGACAACAGCACTCCTACCCACATGCTGGCTCGATCGCTCTGTGGTACACCAGACCACAGAGCCATCCCGCCACGCTTGTTCGCTTGGTCTCTGTTACACAGAGCACGTCTAGCTGTTTGTCCGCCATAACGGATATCAGCTCGTGCAACTTACCTTCCATACAACCTCTTACATTCCACGTGCCCACCCGGCACTCTGCTGTCCTCGACTCGCCTGACTGGGCAAGGCGTGATGGGTGGCGGCCCCCATCGCCGCAACTGCCGATGTTCGTACCGACGGGGGACACCCTAACCCGCACTGCGGCACGTATTCGAGCCGGATTAGCAGTCTAACTAGACTGGCAGGGGACGCGATGAGCACGCTCCGGACTATGCCCTCCCAGAAATATATTTCTACTAACCCACATCAAGCTGTATAAATTATTAAGGCACCTACTTAAGTTACTAAGTAACTTTAATTATATATTATGGCAATATAATCGTGACAAACCTATTACGTGTGAAGGAAAGGCCATCTTGGGTCATGCTGGGACTCTACCAGCCCCAAGAATTGGGAATTCATGAGAGGGCAATTGATCTACTATACCACGCTGGCCAGACGTGTTGGTATAGTATTTTGTTTCAAAATTTCCTTGTCTTGGTTAGATGAGATATGTGTTTTATATCCCTTTGTCGTCTCTTACAATCACCTACGGGTAAGATAGGGGAATAGGAGGTGAATTGTATTCTTACTCCGTCACCACATGGATAGTATAGTATATAAAATAATAATTAATATTATACATAATAATTATGTATATAATTATATAATACATAAATTAAAACATTATATACTACATAAAATAAATTAACAATTATTATATGTGTATAATAATGATGTATATATCACCATTCATCATTCTCCTACTCCTATCACAATTACTTGGGATCGATACAATATGTACTCTTCTTTCATAGTACATATTGTAAAATGATGTAAATGATATATAATTTAATTATTATATAATAATAGTATGTATACGTGATATATTGTGTTTTATTATTAGATTGTAATGATATATATATACATATAATTATATAAAATAATAACTACACATACATACATACATATCATCACGCCATATCCCTTGCAGGGTAGGCAGAGAGAACAGAGTGCCAGAGAACTCTATCTCTGCATACTTCACTCGCTTCCTCAACATTCATAATTCTCTTCATACACGCTCGCCGGTTTCGGAGACTCTTGACTCCACCTTCCTTCAGTACATGACCGATCTGGTCTAGTTAGGTTAGTCTCGGTCTCCCTCGGTACCTACATCCTTCCACTTTCGCATTGTATATCTTCTTAACCAGGCGTTCGTTCGGCATTCTTTCCACATGTCCGAACCATCGGAGCATTCCCTTTCGCATCTTTACACCAATACTCTCTTTCATACCTACTCGCTCTCTTACGTCGTCGTTACGAATGCGGTCGGTCAGCCTAACTCCACAGATTTGCCGCAGAGATCGCATTTCGACCGCATTAATTTTACTATCATACTCTTTTCTGCATACCCAACTCTCGCTTCCATACAGTAATGTTGGGACAAGCACTGCGTTATGTATTGCTACACGTGCCTTCTGGCTGAGGTGGTGGCTGCCGAGAAGTTGCCCCAACGCTCCGTTCACTCTATTTCCCGCATTCACTCTTCGCTCTATATCAGTGTTGTACCTTCCATCTCGGCTAAATCCACATCCAAGATATACAAATTCATTCATATATCAAATCAATATATATAATTCAAATAATACGTAAATAATAATTATATACATAATTATATAATACATAAATTAAAAATCATTATTATACGTATACATAGTATGTATATGTGATATATTGTGTTTTATTACTACGTAATTTCTTCTATATACTTTTTCTCTTCCACTTATTTTGTATACTTCAAGTGCCCTTGCTTACAAAATATTAAAAATCTATCCTACGGTTGTCTAGAAGAATTAGCAGTATGTGATAGGAGCGCCTAATTATACCATTTTTTTAAAGAGCAATGAAATTAACACTTTATTACTCCATTGTATTATACTGTATTGGACTAAAAAAGTAGATTTTAATTTGGAATCGATACATCATTATAACTTATACGAAAATATTAGAGAATAGTTTGCCACGAATTTAATGATAATTAAAATAGCATATTATTAACATACGCACATATCATATACTTATTAAAAACAAATTGCCGTGAATTAGTAATTTTTAAATAAATAGGGGAGTAATTGACCTACAGGAACTTAGTTGTTTACAACCGCTTTTCATACTCACTATTATTATTCAGCTGACATTAAGTTAATTAATAAATAAAGCGTGAATAATTAAAAGAATTTGATATTTTCAGGCCTTAATATGGGTATGGATATAGCCGGCGCCACTTTTATGGCTGCGGCTAGTTCGAGCCCGGAGCTATTCATTAACTGCGTTGGGACATTTGTGACTGAAGGTGATCTGGGTGTTGGCGCCGTTGTGGGATCTGCAGTATTTAATGTACTTGCAGTTCCGGCTTTCTGTGCTCTCTTTGTTGGCAAAGTATGTATTGACATAATATGTATACACTTCGCTATCATTAACCTATCAGGTGTCCACATAGGACGCTCTATTTTTTTGTTTTTTTTTTTTTATTTTTTTTTTTACAAGACACCTCCCTTTTTTTTTTTTATTGGTGGACTATGGATGCGTCTCGCCCCGCCAAATCGGTCCGGGGTGACGGAAAGGCGGCGCGTGACAACAAGACACCTCCCTGCACTAAGGAAAATAATCCTTGTATCGCGGGGGACTTTACAAACATGCAATTAACGCAGACAAATTACACCCAGACTCACTTTGTGGATCGCACAAAGTATTATCCTGCGTGGGAATCGAACCCACGGCACTGGCACGGAAGGTCAGTATCTTAACCACTACGCCATCTGTGCAGTCTCTATGAAGGGGGATCATGCTATAATCGTTACCAGGGACAGTGTAAGGCTGTTGATATTTAAAATATACCAAGAGAATACTACAGCCTCTTATTTCAGTGACCCTCTTTGCACATTGTTACGAATCATATGAACAATTAAGGAATGGTTACACATTGTATTCTTGATCCATCACATAGGGATATAGTTATTAACCTGAAACTAAAGCTCCACATTCATTACTTCATTACTGGAATTTAGCATTCAATATGCTTGATTATTTATAAAAAAAATATTACGAGCTTAAAATGATTGTCACACATGGGATACGAACCCTCGGCAATTGGAAATCCATTCTAATCGTGCTGCCGTTGCAATCCCATGTATGACAATCATTTTTCGCTCGTAATCATGTTTTTATAAAGCTCCACATTAATAAAGAATTAACAAAATAATTGATAAACATTGTAAATATCCTTTAAAATTTTGGTTGTGCTCTAAAATTTAAAGTATCTCTGTATTCATACTTCATGTACGTAATAGTAACAGTAATTAAAATAAAATTCATTCGTTGATCTATGATGTTTTCTAAAGAATGGAATAAAATGATCCGAAAAGTTGAGTGAACGTTTCTATGGCCTTTATATATAAGAACAAATTCTAATATGCAATGTTCTTTTCTAGATAAGTTTATTTTAATAGAAAAAGAAATTCAATTTAAATCTATAACTTCAACCTTATACAACTTAAAACGATATAACTTACGTTGTATTTTTAATGGTGTATAATGTCGAATATCAGAGAATATACATATACAATATACATACAAACATGTTTTAACATTTAACAGTCAATATGAAGTACTCTTGCTTATTTTGATAAAAAATTTAGTCCTGTATGACTTTAAACACAAAAAGTCATGGACGTGAGATTGAATTTGAGTTTGAGACGATTCGAAAGGGTTTTGAGTTAAATCAAAGATTTAACTCTAAGAGTTTTTTTTAGATAAGGTTTTGAGTATTAATAGTCTTCGAGCACTGTATACTTTAAGTTAAATATTAATTTTACAAAAAAATATTATATTATAGTAAATAGCTGATTATAAGGCCCATTTACTGTCCTGTTTATGTAAAATAAAAAACTATAAAGTCGTTATTAAGGCTTTATATCTAATTTAAATTTTGATTACGGCATGATAGCCCTGAAAAATCTACATTCTTGTGCATATTCTGTGTCTAAAGCCGAATTAAATAAATACTTATATAATATCAACTGCTTTCTCTAAAGTAAATATTCATAGAAATCTTTCGTATTCACACATAAGATATCCGTTATTGAAAACTTAACGTGATGAACGCCGGTCTAATCAGACCACTCATGGAAGTAAAATAAAAAAAAATAATATAGACGCTCAGAAGTAATATTTGATTTTTTGATTAAAGGTTGTTGATCTGGACTGGTGGTCGGTGTCAAGAGATTGCGTGATGTATGCTATAGCGGTAATAGCATTGATACTCACGCTACTGGACGATGTTATATATTGGCATGAAGCACTACTACTTGTCCTCATGTACACTCTCTACATATTCGGTAATTTTATTGATTATTTAATTGTCACTGTTAAACGTAAATATAAACTTTCTTTATCGACCGTACCATACGAGATAATTAGGCGTCATATACAGATGATAATACAAGATTAGGAAACCTCAAATCCATGCTCATGCGGCCAGTATATTAGAGAAGATAAACCAAATTCTCTTTTCCAGTAAAAGCTCATATCCTGCAGTAGTATGTAGTACATATTTATGAATAAGAAGACGTGCTTGTTTGTTGTGTTGTTTGTAGAAACTTTTAAATCTCTTATATTAAAATTACTGAAATTTAGCATTTAATATGCTTAATTATTTATAAAACCGATTACGAAATGAATCTCTTATATTATGTAAACTTTATTACTACATTGCTTATTTGGATATACGTAACAAAAAAAAAATCCTTTCTTATATAAAATTTTACTGATTTTAGCAATGGTTTTCAACGGTCGCTTGGGTTCATTCTTTAGAAGCGGATGCTGTTCTTTTAAAAAGCCAAAGACTTATACAGAAGTAACGCCACTACTCGCAAAAGGTAAATATCACAATAGCCATTAAGAATTCAGCATTATCATCAACTTGCTCTTATCTTAATTTATTTGGGGTCGACGCAATATGTCTTCTCCTTACATACAGCCCTATCAGACGTCATCTTTATGCCTGCCATATCATGTTTCACGCAGCCCACCCATCTCTTCTTCGGTCCCGTCTCATCACATGTCCATACCATGTCAATCTTTCACTCCTTAACTTTTCCGTCACTGGCGCAACTTTCAAACTTATCCTTGTATGTTCATTTCTTATTATATCCATTTTCGTCACACCACACATCCATCTCAACATTCGCATCTCCGCTACATGTAGTCGTCTCTCATCCATCGCTTTTGCCACCCAACATGCTGATCCATACAGTACAGCAGGTCTTATTAGGGTTTTATATATTTTGCCCTTTAATTTAAGGGGTACTTTGGAGTTACATATTGTATCCATAATTAATAATAGCCATTAAGAATTATCAAAACAAATTAGATCGATTTACAAATTTATTATTCATCAGGAGATTAATAACTGCCTAGAAAGATGTTTTCTGGAGAAAAACATTTCTCATCTCTATGACATTATTAAGCTCCTAGTAATAAAAAAAGTGACAATGTTTAGATAAAAAACTAACTGTGACATCTATAAATTATGTACGTTAGATGCCCAGTGGCGTAGACAGATACCTACTATGAATTATATCTTTTTTTATTGCTTATGGTGGCAAACGAGCAAACAGCTCACCTGATGGTTTACCATCTTGTCAATACCAAGGGTGTACTAATACGAACCCAAATCCACCCAGTTGGGCTTCCGACTCTCTCACTCACCGAACGAAGCGCAATAGCACATTGCCATTATTCTGAAGTCCATCTTCTGCGAGAGTATGGTGCGTACGGACCGGCCCGCGGCTGTGGATAGTGAACTGACAGCAGCGTGGTCCTACCAATACTAAATCTTATATCTTACACAGTCATATGATATACGTTTCTCGCTTAATATTTATAACTATTACCTCATCTCTCAGCTCATACATGTTCCACTGTTGGGCTCGAGCCTCCTTCATAATAGGAGGGTAATTGACCTACTATACCACGCTAGTCAGACGTGTTGGTATAGGGTTTTGTTTTTGAGTTTTCCTTCTCTTGCCTAGATGTTGCATGCGTTTTATATCCCTTAGTCGTCTCTTACTATCACCCACGGGTAAGACAGGGGTGGTGAATTGTATTCTTACTCCGTCACCACACGGAAAAGTATTACCTACTATATGGTATATGAATGTTGAGTCTATTGTGAGTAATCGGTAGATATATCTTTAAATGTATACAGATAAAAGCCATCCATTGGATGCATCACGACATATGAGCCACTCAGTTCAAGGAATTGATGAGGAAAAAGGAATTGAGATTAAGCGTTACGATTCAGTGGATTCAGGTAAGAAATTATTCTAGTAGAGTTAGAAATACCCCATAGGCTCTTCACGGATAAGTTGTATTGCATTTACACTTTTTTTTTGGTAGGCTATGGCCCGCACTCGCGTCGCCCGCTCCGTCTGGGGCGACGGAAGGGCAGCGCGTGGCGCCATAACTCACCGTATTCCCTCCCCATTGCCATTGGGCCGGCCACTGGTACCGCTTCCTTGCCATCCGTGGCCAGCCCGGCGTTGCATTTCTCCTATTAATACAAGCACTAATGTGTATTACGCGACTATGTCCAGAAACCTATACAAATTTTAAGCATATGACCAAGGAGTATCTACTCGCATCACCATAATAATTTTACAATATGGTAAACGATTAAAAAAGTAATTCAAATGTCCTTCTTTTCCTATCATCGTCGTTATCATCATCGCAGCTCATATATGTCCCACTGTTGGGCTAGAGCCTACTCCATAATGGGAGGGTAATTGACCTATTATACCATGCTGGTCAGACGTGTTGGTATAGGGTTTTGTTTCGAGGTTTCCTTCTCTCGCATAGATGTTATATGCGTTTTATATCCTTTAGTCGTCTCGTACGATCACCCACGGGTATGGGTACGGGTGGTGAATTGTATTCTTTCTCCGTCACCACACGGAAATATGTCCTATATGTGATGAAAAAAGGCTACGGGAAATAATTCTTGTTGGTTGATATTGATCAACTTATCTAAAAAGCCGTCTCTGTTTTCGCAAAATTATTTTCTTCATCTTTTAAATCTCCTATGGAAGCTATTGCAACAACAATCAGGCATACATTTTTTTTTCTTTCTTTAAGGAGCTTTAGTCCCAATGGTAGTCCATTCCGCTGCTCCGTAAAAACAACACTTATATATAACAGTATTACATAAACTAAAATACATTATATTATATATATAAACTAACGACGCCGCATGCCCTTATCAACTATTTTATATATTATTACAGCCTCATCAGTGAGGGGGTATGCTAAAATTACATTACAATCTCCAAGTTGTCTCAGCTCCTCAGCGACAGATATATTTTCATTCCTAATGTCCTCGTTCCGAACACACTCGACCATAATATGTTGCGCATCTTCTATAATACCACACTCAGAGCAGAGAGGGGATGACACTTTATCAGGCGTAGATGGATTGAGAAAAGTTAGCATTAAGGAAAATAAAAAATCAGTTAAGAAATAATAGATAATAATTAAGATTAAGTTAAGAAATAATAGAAAAGTAATTAAGTCATTAATCCGACAACATAGTAATTAATGTAACGGAAGTACAGTTACTACTTTCAACTTGATTAATCGTTTGCCTGTATGAATGCCAATTGTCACATACTTTTTTCCATATCATATAGTTGAAAATCAATACCAATTATAGTGATATATTGCCTCATAAATTATTGCATTTACTTTTTACAATGTAAACGCTAAACCACTCAAAGTTGTCACAATCTGTTATTAAAGTTGGCTACAAACAATCAATAAAGTGATAATAGATTAAACTGTTTAATCTTTGATTGTTAATGATATTTGCAGATGTATGATTGCGTAGTTATAAGATTATTTTCTTATTTGTCAAATAAGCTTGATTGCTTTAACACTATAATTTCTTTTTATATTTTGTGATACGCCTGACCGTAATTCTACATAGAAATAATTACATCATCTCGGCCCATATAGGTCCCACTGCTGGGCTCAGGCCTCTTTCGTAATGGAAGGCAAATTGATCTAATATACCACGCTGGTCAGACATGTTGGTATAGAGTTTTTTAAATAAAACTATTTTTAAGGATTCTATAGTGTTTTGATTTGATTTTAATTGCCCGACCTTTCGAACACTTCACAACGTGTTTAAAAAAAGAAACTAACTAAAAGATCTGGCAGTAAAACTCAAAAGTCATAATACTAATTATTGACTTTTGAGAGGCGGCCTACTTTATCGCGATAGAATCCGTAAAAACAGATTTATAGAAATATTTATTTAGTTTTTGCATGAATTATCTTTCTTACGGAGAATTGTCAATTTAAATATATAATGCACATCTGTATTATTATACTATTATTAAACATATTGACTACTTTATATCAACCAACCATGACGATACCACGGGTTCGATATTCACACAGAGCAATTCTTTATGTAATATATTAAGGGTAGTTCTGCGCCTAAATGTAATTTTATGTAATTGTACATTTGTAAAGTCTCGAGCGATATAAGGATTTATAACATAATTAGGATTGATATCGGCGTTTATCTTAAAAAAAGTCGTAAATTTGTTAATGTATATATGTCACGTCGTAAAACCGCAATACAAATTTGACTGAATTACAAAATAGATTGTCTTGAAATAGTCTGTATTTTATCACAAAGTACTATGAAATATGCCTATGCCTATTATTGCCTATGCACGATAATAAATGCGTATTCCACGCAAGCTAAATTGTAAGTGCGATGTTGTAAGGACTGTCATATAATAAACTAAAGTTTATAGTCGACGATCGGGATTCCATAGTAGTTTTTAATATTAAACTGCCATGATCATAATAATTCTTAAAAAAAACCTATTTAAAAAGATTTGCTGTAGAGATGAGAGCTCTTCGTAGTATGTGTGGTGTAAGTTTGAAAGATAAAATTAGGAATAGTATTATAAGAGAGCGCTGTGGTGTGAATGAAAAAGTAGCAATAGTGATAAAAAGGGTATGCTGAGGTGGTTTGGACATGTGGAAATAATGAGTGAAGAATGGTTGACTAAGCAAGTATACAAAGCGAGTGCGAGTGGGACGACCACATCGTCGTTTTCTGGATAAAATTAAAGATGTGTTGGCGAAGGGTCAGATTAAGAGTAGGCATAACCGGAAAGCATGTATGAAGACTATGATGAGTGTGCATGAAGCGAACATACTTGCAGTATGTCAGGATCGTGGTTTGTGGCAATTCCTGGTCTCTGCCTACCCCTCTAGGAAATAGGCATGAGGCTATGTATGAATGTACTATTTGAAAATAATACAAACCTTAAAAAAAATATTGTAAGAAAACTGATTTGTTCCATCCATTCATAATCCCTCCACGTCCACTACTGCAAATAAGCATCTTCATGAGAATACTCAAACAATAGTTCCGCCTTTAATAACAAAATTTTACTCGCTCCTCAGATACCAGTATGAGTACCGTTTGGTCTTTGCCTAATGAAAAGATGTCGTTCTGGAGAAACTGTCTGTGGCTGCTAACATGGCCCATCAACTTCATTTTGTGGGCCACAATACCAAATTGTCGAAGATGGCCTCGTCTATATCCAGTCACCTTCGCAATGTGCATCATATGGATTGGAGGAGTCTCATACCTTGTTGCTTGGATGATCACTGTTTTAGGTAATAGACAATACTCTTAATACTATAGAAGGTTTAAAGTTCTAATACATCTCATCTCAGCTCACTGTTGGGCTCGAGCCTCCTCCACAATGGGAGGTAAATTGACCTACTATGCCACGCTGGTCAGACATGTTGGTATAGGGTTTTGTTTCGAGTTTTCCTTCTCTTGCATAGATGTCATATGCGTTTTATATCCCTTAGTCATCTCTTACGATCACCCACGGGCAAGATAAGGTGTGGTGAATTGTATTCTTACTCCGGCACCACAAGGAAACAACATCAATAACGAGCAATTAGACGCCCGTGTAAAACGTCGGCTTCATGTTTAATATTTTCTTTTAAATGCAAAATAAACTTCACAAGCTTATTGATTCAATTAAAAATTAAATACAAAAATAATTTATTAACATTATAGGTATATCCACATATAAATTTAAATTTAGGTTACTAATCATCATTCTACTACTCTTATCCCAATTACTTGGGGTCGATATAATATGTACTCTTTTTTCATAGTACATATTATAAAAGTTATTGGCAATAGTTTCATGACCGGCCGCCTGCCGGACGTCATCGGCGAATGTAATTGTTGACCAAACGGCATCAGATGGAGTTGGCCCAGGTCGTTATAAGGCTCTTGGTCGTCTTTTATGACATCCACGAGCAAAGTAAGGGTTGGTAATATTTGTAGCCGCTATCATATAGCAAATTTAGTTTACTAATGAACGCTTAGAAGGAATACATTGATGGTAATAGTTAAGAGAAAGAATATCATACGTTTACGCTTCATTAATTTAGCAATTACTGTTCTATCCATGAAGAGATTACTATCACAAACTATGAGTGTGATATAGGGATTACAGAAGTAAGTTTTCAGCGCTGTATATCATATATTATTTACCGCGAAAAAAATGGTTGCCGAGCTGGCCACGGATAGCAAAGAAGCGGTACCAGTGGCCGGCCCAATGGCGATAGGGAGTGAATACGGTGGGTTATGGGGCCACGCGCTGCCCATCCATCGCCCGGGACGGAACGGGCGACGTGTGTCCAGGCCATAGCCTACCCAAAAACAAAGAAAAAACCGCGAGTAAATGGTGAACAACATAACATTGAGTAAAAACCATATTCGGAAAGCAATATTTAAATATTCATACTATTATGTAGATAAATTTATAACTAAAGACATGGACTCTGCATAGTAAACATTCTCATTAGATTTTTAGTTGTCTTTGTTTAAATAGATTAATACTCATATCTAACACTACCTTTTTTTTTTTTTTTTTTTTTTCCGTGGGTTATAACCGTCGCACCCCGCCAAATCTGTCCGAGGTGACGGAAGAGGCGGCACGCAACCCCATTGACCCACCCTGCAAGCACCTCTTCTTCGCCGTGCGAGCGGGCCACCGGTACCCGATCTTTATATCTAATACTACCTAGGGGTTTTACAAATTGATACAAATAGGTGTAACAGCACACGGAAAAAAAATAAACATATTATACTTTGTGAAAGTTATTAGTATATCTGTAATAGCCCATTGCGCATCGGGAATATATGAATTGCTGTGACTACAAACAAATCAATATAATATAGGTACTTGCTGTTATACGGATATCCACGGAAGAATGGGTAGAACCGACATAGCACGATGAATTAGCACGCTGAAGTGGCAAGGGGCAGGCCACATCGCTCGACGAACTGATAACCATTAGGTAAGAAAGGTTCTCGAGTGGCGACCGCGTATCGGACATCGCAATATTGGTCGCGCCCGACAACCTAGTGGCGAAACCGCACTTTGTGGCGAAATATGAGGGAGACCTACGTCCAGCAGTGGATGATAAAAGGCTGAATGATTATGATGATAATGACTTGTTGTTATTTAACATTTCAATGTTATTTTTTATAGGAGACACCCTCAATGTACCAGATAGTATTACAGGCCTCACTATCCTTGCGGCAGGTACTAGTCTACCAGAAGCTGTCTCCAGTGTACTAGTTACTATGCAAGGTACTTATTGAATAATACTAATCATAACTTATACAGATTCTAATTATAATTATTATATTAACTTCGTGATGTATATCGTATATATATATATATATATATATATATATATATATATATATATATATATATATATATATATATATGTATATAACTATATTTACTTCATGATGTATGTCGACCTATAACACAGTACAGATTGCCGTGACATATGTGACTGAAAATATAATGTTTCAATCGTTTTGGTTTCTCGGTTATATTATAAGAATAAACTATTCTATCACCAATAAAGGGAAACATAACCTGGAAGAGTTGAGACCATATTATTATGACAATCGCCAATTAGCTGACCAAGCGTGACGATAAAGACGTCATCATTTCGCTGCGAAACCTATTCAGGTTTCAGGCATTTGCCTGACTTTAATAAGAAAGTACGAATAGTTATATAAATGCTGCACAGATGACATAATAGTTAAGATACCGACATACCGTGCCAGCGGCATGGGTTCGATTTCTACATAGAACAAAGCTTTATGCAATCCATAGCATCATTATTTTAAGTCTGAGTGCACTTAGTTTCCATCAATATGTTTGTAAAGTCAACAACAACAGAGTTTGTAAAGTCTCCCGCAATACAAAGATTATTTCCTTCATCATCATCACAGCTGATATATGTCCCACTGTTGGACTCAAGCCTCCCCCATAATAGGAGGGAAATTAACCTACTATACCACGCTGATCAGACGTGTTGGTGTAGGGTTTTGTTTCGAGTTTTTCTTCTCTTGCATAGACGTTATATGCATTTTTATATCCCTTAGTCGTCTCTTACGATTACCCACGAGTAAGATAGGGGGTGGTGAATTGTATTCTTACTCCGTCACCACACGGAAGGATTATTTCCTTAGCGCCGGGTTATATCCTTGAAAAAAAATATAGGCAAAGGCTTGACTGTATCTCATTACACAGTAAGCGAGATATCTCGAAAATCTGTTGTCAACCATCAATATGAAATTTAATAATGACTATATTTTCTCCATAGGTCACGGTACAATGGGCATTAGCAACTCTATTGGATCAAATACTTTCGATATCTTGTTGTGTTTGGGACTTCCATGGCTGATCAAATCATTAGCTTACCCGACAGTGCCAGGCAATCACTGGGTAAGATTTTCATAATATTTAAATAATTTTAACTATCAATTCACATATGTACATATAAAATACGCGTCTCGGGTAGAACTCCAATAATTTTCAATAAATTTTGTATGGAGATGAGGTTTTTTCAGTTTTACTTTATTTATATAAATATATTTGCACGTAAATATATGTTTTAAATAAAAAATATAAACAATACCCAAATAATCTTTTAAATTACCTTCAATGGTAGCTAAACCTAATCTATCAAATAGTACCTAAATAGTTAGCAGCTGCTGCCCATGTACTTTAGCGATATTTGCCTCTTATACAAGCTGCTTATTCAGAAAAATGTCGTCTTCATCCGTCAAATTCATCAGTGGCGAATAGTGAATGTTGCTACTATTTAGAACAGTTCTATAGAACACAAAGCGTGGCAAATTTAATAGATTTTTTATTTTTTTATTTTTTATTTTATTTTAGTTTATTGGGACAAAAAAACAGGTACACATTTATTAACAATACCTATATCTATTCTTAAAACTAAGTAAACATGTAACCCCACACCAATGTCCGCAAGATAATACATATTAAAATCTATAGTGCATAAACTTAGCAGTACTAAAAAGATAACGCATAAGAAGTACAATAACTACTTTATAGCTAAAATAGCCATTCTTTTGAATCTTTCATGTGATAGCGAGAATATGTCCAAGTTGATATAGTGCGTGCTATACGTTTCAACGAGGCGGCGAAGAGGCGTACGCGTACCGGCATGAGTTCTACACCTAGCTGTGTGAAACACCCGAGGCACACGCGCCTCTCGCCGCATCGCTGTTCTGGGTACAATGCAACATAGCTTGTTAGTTAAATCAGTACAATCAAACTTATTGTTACATAGACCATGGAGCATCATAACCATTAGGAGGCTACGTCTGGACTCAAGGCTTTGAAGTTGGTACCGTTTCAATAACTGAGTATATGGTAATCTAGACTTGTTGCATCTGTAGTGTAGTGATCGTATGAATTTTTTTGTACCATTTCAAGTCTTTTGATATAAATATCAAAGATAGGACTCCAAATCGGGACTGCAAATTCCAACTGCGAACGTACTAATGCTTTATAAAGTAGAAGGTAGGTGGTAGGTCTTTTAAAGTCATTGGAGGAGCGCATTATGAATCCAAACATACGATACGCTTTGCTAATAATTTTGTTCATATGAACGTCAAAGTGTAACTTCGAGTCTAATTCAACACCAAGATCCCGTATATGAGATAATCTTTCCAAGCTGATACCTTGAAGGCTGTAATCAAAGTTAATAACGTTTCTGTTTTTTGTGAAGCTAATTGTGTTGCATTTAGGTAGACTTAGGTGAAGTTTATTGTCTAAGCAGTACTGGGAAAGCCTATCAAGATCTTCTTGCATAAACAAGCAGTCTTGATGACTTTTACAGGCTCTATAAATTTTGACGTCGTCAGCGTACAAAAGAATTTGGGAATGAATGATGCATTTCTTAATGTCATTAATGAAGAGCGTAAAGAGCAATGGCCCCATAATTGAGCCTTGGGGTACACCAGAGCTGACCAATACTGAGCTAGATTGGTAGCCACCGATAACTATCTTTTGAGACCTGTTTACTACATACGAAATGAACCAACGTAACAGATTGCCACGTATGCCATTATAAGCAATCTTATCTAGGAGGAGTTTGTGATCCACCTTGTCAAAAGCCTTCCGGAAATCAGTGTACACAGCATTAACCTGGATTTGTTCGTCTATATTTTTAAATAAAAAGTCAGTAAAGACCATAAGATTTGTATTAGTAGAGCGACGTTTCACAAAACCATGTTGTTCATGAATATCAAATTAGTGATATTTAGCATTTAATATGCTTGATTATTTATAAAAATTCGATTACGAACAAAAAATTATTGTCACAGTGAGTTTACGTTGGTGTAAGTGGCAGCACGATTGGAACGGTTTTCCAATAGGTGTGGGTTCGAATCCCACCTTTGACAAAAATTTTTCATTCGTAATCAGGTTTTTATGATAGATAATTTTTTTTCTTTGGGGGATTAATCCTACCACACATACACCCACCACTATGACTCTCGTAAACTAAGATAGATCACATAGATAGCGGGTATATTTATATACATAGATTAGATACATTAAGAATGGGATCCTGACCATTTTTTTTACATAAAATCTAGTGACTGTCCGAAATAATTACTATGATTTGATGAATGATAAATTTCACATCCATAAGAATCTTCAATCCTTCAATCTGAACCTCCGAGCATGGTAGTATAACGATGCTTGGAGCAATAATATCCTTCAGCTTATATACATCCCACATTAGGCATAAGCCGGGGGCATAGTTCGGAGCGTGCTCGTCGCGTCCCCTGCCAGTCTAGTTAGACTGCTAATCCGGCTCTAATGCGTACTGCAGTGCGGGTTAGGGCGTCCCCCGGCGACGACGCGTACCAACCTGCCCCCGTCGGTATGAACATCGGCAGATGCGGCGATGGGGGCCGCCACCCATCTCGCCTTGCCCAGTCAGGCGAGTCGAGGAGAGCAGAATGCCGGGTGGGCACGTGGAATGTAAGAGGTGGTGTGTAAGGTAAGTTGCACGAGCTGATAAACATCATGGCGGACAAACAGCCGGACGTGCTCTGTGTAACAGAGACCAAGCGAAGGGGCAGCGACACCTGCGATCTTCCTTGTGGCGGGATGGCTCTGTGGTCTGGTGTACCACAGAGCGATCGAGCCAGCATGGGGGTAGGAGTGCTGTTGTCCTCTCGCTTGGCCTCAGGTGTGAAGGATTACGGAATGTATGATCCCAGACTTCTTTGGGTACGTATAAAACTAGGTGTCACCAAGGTATTCATAGTTGTAGCATATGCTCCCGTAGGATCCTCGGTGGTATCAGACCTAGAGAAATTTTGGGATAATCTTAGGGAAGTTCTGGATATGGTAGAAACCAGTGAACTCGTGATTGTATGCGGAGATTTGAACGGATGGGTCCAAACCATGGATGAACCAAGCACGACTCACGACTATGAGGACGTACTTGGTCCATTCGGTGATAAGAGAGTGAACGACGCAGGTAGGCTCATAGCGGATGTATGCTTGGAGAGAAACCTAAGAACCTGTTTATCATATATATAGATAAATGTCTCCAAAGGATGAACGATATGAATGTGGGACTCCAGATGGGCGACTCAGTGGTCACTGGTCTGCTCTATGTAGATGTTGCAGTCCTGCTGGCACAGTCAGCGACTGACCTGCAGAACCTAGTCTCCACAATGACAGAAGATTGTAAGAAAAGGGGTCTACGCGTGGATATGAGCAAAACCAAAATAATGGTCTTTGAAAGAGATGAAGCCAGAACAGGTATAAGATTAACAATAGGTTATGATATACTAGAGCAAGTGGATGAATTTGTATATCTTGGATGTGGATTTAGCCGAGATGGAAGGTACACCACTGATATAGAGCAAAGAGTGAATGCGGGAAATAGAGTGAACGGAGCGTTGGGGCAACTTCTCGGTAGGCAACACCTCAGCCAGAAGGCACGTGTAGCAATACATAACGCTGTGCTTGTCCCAACATTACTGTATGGAAGCGAGAGCTGGGTATGCAGAAAAGAGTATGAAAGTAAAATTAATGCGGTCGAAATGCGATCTCTACGGAAAATCTGTGGAGTTTGGCTGATCGATCGCATTCGTAACGACGACGTAAGAGAGTGAGTAGATATGAAAGAGAGTATTGGCGTAAAGATGTGAAAGGGAATGCCCCGATGGTTCGGATATGTGGAAAGAATGCCGAACGAACGTCTGGTTAAGAAGATATACAATGCGAAAGTGGAAGGATGTAGGTACTGAGGGAGCCCGAGACTAAACTACCTAGACCAGATCGGACATGTACTGAAGGAAGGTGGAGTCAAGAGTCTCCGAAACCGGCGAGCGTGTATGAAGAGAATTATGAACGTTGAGGAAGCGAGTGAAGTATGCAAGGATAGAGTTCTCTGGAACTCTGTTCTCTCTGCCTACCCTGCAAAGGACATGGCGTGATGGTATGTATGTATGTTAGGCATAAACTTCATACATAATAGTAGGCAATATTGTATACCACGGTCAGGTGATTTAATGTAGATGTTCAGTTCGAGTTGCCTCATTCGGCTGTAATGTTGTCTGTTTACATCTCTTAGTATTCATTAAAGATACACGAAAAAGGAAAATCTCTTGGGAGTCGCAACAACTAGTAGAAGATACACTTGCTAACTGTTAGTATAAAAAAAATACAAAAAGAACATCTAGTTGTATTATAATACTATGTAATTGTTTCAGGTGGCGATAAATTCAAGTGGACTATCCTATAGTGCGATATCTTTATTATCAACTCTCTTCGCCCTATACGGATGTCTGGTCTTCAATAAATTTCAACTCGACTGGCGTATCGGAATTATATGCGCTGTAATATACTTAGGATATTTAGTGTTGGCGGCATTAATCGAATTAAACATATTCTTCGTTGTAAACTTACCCATATGTCCACATTAGAAATAAAATTCATTATGTAATGCACTTAACTATAGGCATCCTTGTTAATATAAGTAATATTGTAAATCCAAATAGAAGTTTATTCGTTAAGCATATGCCTAAATTACTCACCCAATAGTTATGAAATTTTGCGTATATGTTGTCAAGAGTAGGTACATAAAAAACATCGTGTACCTACCTATCGACGTTTCATCGTGAAAATACTGTTTCCAAGGCTTAAAATAAATAAAAATAAAAGTTAAATAATCCATTGAACAAAATTTAATTAAGATTTTTACTTATATATCTACTTACATTTATATATCAATCAAATATTTTAAATACACAGGCTTCTAATACTAGATACCAAATTAAAAATATGCGCTATTAAACGCAAAAACTGACCCCCTCCTAAGGTAAGATGGAGTATGCTTGAAAGAAAAGAGTATGCAAGTCAATTTCAACAAAGTATGATTGATAAAATGAATGAAATGAAAGATATGAAGGATAAATCTGTGAATGAAAGTTGTAATGATATAGCTAGTTGTATTAGGAGTACGGGTAAAGTAATACTAGGAGAAACGAAAGGGAAAGGTATAATTGATAGAGATACATGGTGGTGGAATGAAGATGTACAAAAGATTCTGAAAGAAAAAAAGGAAAAATTTGGCAGAAAAAGCGTGGCAGAAAGAAGATAATGAAAGGTTGAAGAAAGCGAAAAATATTGAATACAAGGAATGTAAGAAAAAAGCTAAACGGGCAATAGCTACAGCGAGAGCCCAGGCCCAAGACAGAATTTATAATTCGTTAGATGGGCCTCGAGGACAAAAGGCGCTGTACCGTATTACGAAAGCCCGAGAGGAACGAGCGAGAGATATTAGGCATGTCAAGTGCATGAAAGATGGAGATGGTAAAGTTTTAATAAAAGACGAGGAAATAAGGCAGCATTGGAAGGAATATTTTGAAAGATTAATGTTTGAAGAGAATTTATGGAGTGGAGTATTAAAAGATGTGCCTGAGAACGTCGCTCTATTAAAAGAAATTACAATAGATAAGGTAAGAAAGGCAGTGATAAGTATGAAAAACGGAAAGTCTGTAGAGCCGGACGATATACCAGTGGAAGTATGGAAAGTTTTGGGTGAGGATGGATATATGTGGCTGACTTTGTTCCTCAATAAGTTGCTGCAGGATGAAGTAATTCCCAATGAATGGTGCAGTAGTGCGCAAGTGCCCATTTTTAAATCAAGGGTGATGTTCAGGACGGCGGCTATCGCGGAATAAAGCTCATGTCACATAGTATGAAAGTGTGGAAAAAAGTGGTTGAGAAGCGATTGCGAGAAGAAAGCAAGATCACCCAAAACCAGTTCGGTTTTATGCCGGGCCGCGGGACAACGGATGCCATATTTACACTGCGCCAACTGTGCGAAAAATATCGTGGTGCACATAAAAACTTGCATATGGTATACGTTGACCTCGAGAAGGCCTACGACAGAATACCGAGAACAGTTTTGTGGTGGGCACTGAAAGAAAAAAGTGTGCCTGTGAAGTATACTAGGTTAATCTGTGCCATGTACCAACGATCTAGGTCGTACGTAAAATCAGCGGCTGGAGACTCCGACGAGTTCAGTATGCAGGTGGGTTTGCACCAAGGGTCGGCGTTAAGTCCTTACCTCTTCCTGTTGATAATGGATGCGTTAACATCGGAGATACAGGCAGAGTCAATCTGGTGCATGCTATTCGCTGATGACATTGTTCTCGTCGGAAAAGAAGGGCTTGAGGTACAGAGCATGCTGGAGAAGTGGCGCTGTAAATTGGAGAATATTGGCTTGAAAATCAGCAGACCTAAAATGGAGTACATGTTCTGCGATTGCGGCGGTCTCTCCAATTTTACACCCATATGCCTATATGGAGTACCTATACCAGTATGCTCGGATTTTCGATACCTCGATTCTCTTGTCCAAAGCCATGGCGACCTGGATCGTGCGGTGAATCACAGAATAGATGCGGGATGGATGAAGTGGCGGCAGGTCACGGGTACAACATACGACCCCAAAGTACCCCCTAAATTAGAGGGTAAAATATATAAAACCCTAATAAGACCTGCTGTACTGTATGGATCAGCATGTTGGGCGACAAAAGCGACGGATGAGAGACGACTGCATGTAGCGGAGATGCGAATGTTGAGATGGATGTGTGGTGTGACGAGATTGGATAAAATAAGAAATGAGCATATAAGAGGAAGTTTGAAAGTAGCGTCAGTGACGTAAAAGTTAAGGAGTGAAAGGTTAACATGGTATGGACATGTGATGAGACGGGATGAAAGTAATGTTGTGAGGAAAGTTTTAAATATGAATGTTGAAGGCTTTAGGGGTAAAGGAAGACCAAAGCAAAGATGGATGGTCTGCGTGAGGTATGACATGGATAGACAGGGAGGTACTGCAGAGATGACGTCTGATAGGACTGTATGGAGGAAGATGACATATTGCGTCAACCCCAAGTAATTGGAATAAGAGCAAGATGATGATGATGATTTTAAACGTGAATAGTAAGTTATAGTGAATTTGTGGTGTAATAAATAAACTATAATATTTCTAGCCAAAAAAATATATTATATGCAAAATAATAGTCTATTAAAACGACAATGTACGCACATTAACGAAAATAACTAGTAGAAACGTAAGTGTTACTAGCACAGACTGCAATTATTAAAAAACCTGTAGTAGTAGTAAAATAATAAATCGAAATAATAAAGCTTATTAGTAACTTATACTATAACTTAAATAAGTTTCGAAGTTGGATGTAGGTATATGGCCAAAGAAAAATAATAGGTACATGAATATCATATAGTAAAAATACGATTTATTCCACTGATTTTTTTTTTAATATTACATAAGATTTAATTAATAAATAATTCTTGATTACATTACATCGTTTTATTAAAATAATGGACACCTATATTGTAAAGCTAATAATAATGCTTACTAATGCTACTTAAACATAATTATAGGGAAAATTTAGTTCATTATAAAAAAAAACAAACATTTCATAAATAGTTCTCAGTGCAAATCTCAATAGATTGCTAGTGAGAACTATTGTAATGAATACAATAAGAAGTTATTACATAAGTTATCAAGCTACATTGGAAAATTATTATGTTGTAACACATAAGGCATTCAACTTTTCCATTCCGACGGGTAAAAGTATAAAAAGGAATACAATACATAATCGGTATTTGTAATTAAAGAGCATACACGCGAGTAAATGGCAGGCGGCACTGCGCTATATAGGCACGCATGTCTCTCTAAGTAGTAACTATTAATTAACACGCTAACTATTTAATCAAAGTAACGCGTTTGTGATTATGTTCAACTGATTCCGATGGCGAATACGATATGGAAACAACGTTGCAAAATACAACTTCCCTATTATACTTAATTAATAACTGCTTAATAACAATCACTTTTCACGTCGCAATCACTAAAATAGACAAAAAAAAAACAAATCACATAAAACATTTGGTTAAATTGTTACAAACATTCAAATCGTTGGACTTTTGATGAATTTAATAGAATAAATATATTTTAATATCACTGTAAATAAATAATATAGCGTATCTACTTTCAATTGTAAGCAATTTAATATAATTTACCTACCTAAAGCTTTTCTGGGAATAAAATATTCTATTAGCCGTTCCCACAGCGTTTTTGTCGTAGGCTGTGGTGAAGGGATCGGTGGTAATGCAGTTACACAAATTTTTACTGGTTTTCGATGTATAACAAAGGGATAGGGATGTTTAACTAAAGGAGATATTGTGGTCCCAACGAGACTAACCGTTGGTTTTGCAAAATTAATAGGTTGACTTTTTACCACCTGCCTCTGACTAGCACCACCAATTAAAATAACTGGTATATCGCTACCTTTTGATGAAGAAACATATGATTTCGTGGGACTTATGGGATTGGTGAACGACTGTAAAGGAGCTGGCGTTGGTGAGGCTTCAATTATTTCATGAAATATAGAGTCATCGTAATCCTTATTGTCTTCAGTAAAAGGCATTATAAATACTACTTGTCGTAAACTATTTATATCGTGCACTAACTTAGCGTGCTCCTTTACAAAATAATCGCCTGTAGGTATTAAATTCTCGATTGCGTTCTTAGAGTTCATATGTGATATCCTCTGTTGCATATCGAACACAGGATGGCCTGAAGATCGCTTGGTGAGGATTTTTCTATTTTTCGGTTTGTAAGATCTCCAATCTAATAGAAATAAAATAATATTAAAATTATATCCAAATGATCATGTATAGGGGTCTAATATCTTGTATTGAGTCTACTAACTCTATGCCCGGCTTACCACGTAGACTTCGTTCAGAAAGAAAAAGCAGCACCACGTTAATATGATATTTTGTAATTTTGTCCAATTTAATTTTCAAACCATCCAGGAGCTCATGAAAATATATACAAAAAAATCATCCTAATCAAAATAGGTGTTATTTTTTTTCATTTTTTTCTCACGGTGGACTATTGATGCGTCTCGCCGCGCCTAATCGGTCCGGAGTGACGGAAGAAGCGGCGCGTGACCCCATAGACCCACCGTGCAACTCCTCTCTTCGCCGTGCGAGCGAACCACCGGTACCCGATCATTGTTTTCGGTGGCATCCAGATTTACTACATCATCATTATTCTCCTACTTTTATCCCAATTACTTGGGGTCGATACAATATGTACTCTTCTTTCATAGTACATATTGTAAAAGTTATTGTCAATAGTTTTATGACCGGCCGCCTACCAGACGTCAACCCTCCTTGGGAATGTAATTGTTGACCAAACGGCATCAGATGGAGTTGGCCCAGGTCGTTATAGGGCTTTTAGTCGTCTTTTACGACATCAACAAGCAAAGTAAGGGTTGGTAATATTCGTAGCCGCTACCACACAGCTCTTAATCTTAACCTTAATTAAATACATACTTATACCTATACTTCAAGAGATACATAGATAAAGTTTATGTGAATAACTTTAAAAGTTATTTCCGTGTCGTGGGGACATAAAAATAGAAAGTGTTGCCACCTTTTTCTCCCCCAAATGTCTATGTAAGTTTTTGTATTACATATCAGTATGAGAGAAACATAAAATAAAAATACTCGAATATGTTCTTACCTTCGTTGAACATTCTAGCGAACCGTTCATTGGTATAATCGATGCAACTCACCTGCAAAATTTTTGATCAATAAAATGGCCGGCTGATTTAATTATGCTAAGCAAAAAACTAACTAACTACTATCACTAAAATTGTGTAACAGCGGCCAGGCGATCACTCTTTTACTAGTATTCAAGATGGAGAAGTCTTTCCTGTCGAAAAGCATCAAGCGATAGTTTACCTACCTAGTTGTTGCTTGATTACGCCAATTCGCATCATGATCAAAGTATCTAACTACTTATCTAAGTTCATTATCACAGCTGACAATAACAAATTGAAAATTCAAATGTATCATTCGAAGTGAAGTCGCCTAAATAAAAACACGTTAGCTATGTAAATTTTACTTGTACAGAAAAAAAATAGAATTTACCAATTTTATATTGAACCATTCCTGGGATTCGTTAACCTATGAAAAACAAATTAAGCAGTTAATTATTCAAACACATATTTGCAAATGTATCTTTCGTTATTCGAATAATGTTACAAAGATTAAATTTAACGGACATTAAATACACCAGAATCGAACCCATGTATTAACACGATGTGTATTGGTATCTTAACCACTACGCCATTTGGGTAGTTAAGTATTTGTAATTATTGTATATTTATAATTATTCTTTTCAACTACATCATACGATTTTCTTTTAATGAAAAGTTTGACTTTGAATGATACTGCATAAACATGTTTTGTAAACAAATAGATCAAATTAATAAAATAAATTAAAGGATGACAGCGTACCCCTGTTGTCGAAGCGGCAAAAAATGGGTCATGCAAAATATGCATACCCCTCACTACGATGACAAACAACACCTGGAACACCACTAGCCACAACATTGTTGTTCTATTAACTGGCGCAAAACATTTCTTGTGTTCGGCCCCTCCTCTGATTGAGCTTGTTTCCCCACCATGCTGGAAACAATGCCGCTTCAAATGCTTTTCACGCATTTCATGAATTTATCTAACTTGACTTGAGTTACCTACACTACATCAATCACATCATGGGCGTACCCAGGTAGGGGCAGGGGGGCAGCTGAAGAAGATAAAATAAACGTCAATTTTCCTGCCAAGTGGGAATTAAAAACGTGTTACCTGCTCTGCGCAAAATGAAGTGTTGGAAACAAAACATCTTTTCAGTCAGATATTTTAATTTAATATTTTTTATCTATAATTAAATATTCTATAACATTCGATATAGTATACTGTTAGTGACGCAATGTAATTTAAATCTCCCGCGAAACCGTCGCATCTCGTAGTTTCCGCTCGCGACGTGATAATCAGAGCCATCTAGGATAAAAGCCGAATATAATTTGGAGAAAACAACATCTAGCGCTAGCGCTATCTAGTTACGGACGACCCAGAGATTATTTATTATATTAGATCTAATAAATAAAGTTGTATAAACTTAAGGGTGATTATATTGAAAAGGAAAAATAGATTTGGTTCATTTTATTTAAAACCCTTCCATTCCACGAACTTATGGACCTCTTCTTGTATAGTACATAGCTAACTAGTAATACGTAATTGTGTTCACAATATTTTAAAGATAAACACTCGAGTTTCGGCGAGGCCGAAGGTTTCGGCTATATTTTGGCCGAAACCGAAACTACGGCCGAAACTAGATTTTTTTAAAACCGAAACCGAAATTTCGGTCGTTCACTAGTTTTTACCAACTAATTTTGATGAGACGCCATCAAGACACGAAGAAAATATCAGTCCATCTAAGGAAGAATTAAAACAACAATTAGCGATGCTTTTAGCTGAAAAACAGAATAACTTATTACCCCAAAGTTCAGAAAACGATAAGCAGATTTCAAATGCTGTATTAAATTCAAATAAAGCGCCTGAATGTGATTCAGATCATGAAATAATACCAAAGCACGACAAGAAAAACTCGAGATCTGATAGTTTAACTATTCAAAAGTCTACAAGAGCTGCGTTGGTTCCGAAAAAAAGTCAATAAAATCGATTTAAATCAATTAGAATCGGAAGAGGGGAACAATAACGATGGAAAAGTAAGCTACGTTTTCAGCGAAGCTATGAAAAAAAATTCGGATCAATTATTTCCCCCTGATTATGATTCAGCAAACGTACGTATAATTTATGTGTAGGTAGGTAGGTCCTATATATTGATGAAATTTCATTAATGAATACTAAGTTCATGTTCATTCATGTACCGTGATTCAGAAATATGATTTAAAATGATAACCTCCATGTTAAATGTACATCTATAAAGTACTCAAATTAGATGCTTTTAAATTAATTCAAATTGTTTTAAATCGATTCAAATTAGATTTCTTAATCAGGGTATTTAAGTGATAGTAAAAAAATAATGCTATTTTTAATAAATACTACCATTTATTTTTAAATAAATTATTTTTTTAGATGAAAAACATAGGAAATAATGTTTACTGCCGAAAAATAATTTATGATTCAGCGCTAGGAGCTTCTCATAAACCAACGCATTTGGCAAGAAGGTTGTTAGAAGGAGTTTTTAACCACGACGCCATGATGGGATGCACATTGACAGGGCAGGCTCCAAGGACTAAAGATAAAAAATCAGCTGTTGTAAATTCATTAGATCAACAGGCGAAAGACGCGATCGTTGGTGAATGTTTTTTCTTAATTACTTCTTCTTCTTCTTCTTATATATTGGCAATCAGCTACATATACGAGCTATTGGTGCCAGTGTCAAGTTATAAATATTTTCACGTCTTTAGTCTTTCAAGTTAGTCATTGTCTAAGACAAATTCTCGCCATTAACAGTGCAATGGCCACACTGTTAATGGTATATTGTGGGAATTTTGACGGAAAACGAAAACATTGTAAAGTACTTTTATATGATATTCACTACATCCCAGTAGTTCCGCCGCTTCATATTACATAAAATGCCATCAAAATTATCTAATATAACACGTTAAAACACTAAGATATCGAATATAATACAAGATCACCACATGACGTTTTCAAATGCCCGTCAAAAGTCCTCTTAATTACTAATCCTAATAGGTAACATTGTGTCAAATTGACTCTAACGTTTTTTAAAATTTCTGGTTTAAGAACTTAATTTAAAAGCCTCATTTAAAGCCGTAATCTATCAATAAGTTGACTGCTCAATTTGACTTGCATCCCAGAGAATAATTTTACAATAATTAGCATTTAATTGTTTAATTTGGAGCGTAATTCTTAGGGTTTGGAATAAAATTGACTCCATGTGACCGTAAATATGGATTATTATCGAGGTGTGATGTGACTCATTATGAACGAACTTTGCAGAGTTTGCGATACAGCCGTTGAGAGGAAGTGGCCGATTCAAAGTCGACAAATAATTTTAAAGGAAATGAGCCAAAAGCTCACTGAATATAAACGCGAATACATGAAGAAGGTTTAAGCCGCTGAAACGAGTCCAAAAAGCTAAAAAATTCAATACAGTTTCACATTATACTTTTAATAGTTTTAAGTTAAATTAACGTTAAGAAAGTCAACCAAAGAGTTACTTCCATATCTAATAAAAAAATAAAAGGTGATAATTACCAATTAATCATATCCATAAATACTATATTTTGTTTCGAATTTAATAAATATTTTTCAGAAAATATTTAATATTCTACGGTTTGTTAAAACTTATAATATAATTATCGGATAATAAAATTTAATTACTTGAACCATATATTATGATTTTATTTCAAACCTGGAAAGGATAATTAGATTAATTAGTTCTGCATGATCTAATCATACAGATCTAATAATTTTTTCAGGCACTTTGATCAGCAGAGATTTTTGCAGGAATGAGTCAGGCTCAGGCTTAAAATTAACAAGGCTACTCGACGGTGAATCAGATCTGATCAGGCATGAGTCATCAGCCCTGATCAGGCATGAACAGGCATTTTTCAGGTCTGATCAGGCCTGACGACTCATGCCTGTTCATGCCTGATCAGGGCTGGTCATTTTTTTCCGGGGTATAACAATCTTATCTATGTGGTGACGGAGTAACAATACAATTCACCACCTCCTATCTTACCCGTGGGTGAACGTAAGAGACGACTAAGGGATATAAAATGCATAATATATAACATCTATGCACGAGAAGGAAAATTCAAAACAAAACACGTCGTATGGTAGGTTAACTTCGCTCCCATTATGAAGAGGGCCCGAGCCCAACAGTGGGACGTATATGGGCTGTGATGATGATGATAACAATCTTTATTATAGTGTAGGAAAGGTTCAATAAACATGAAAATCAAATGAAATTTTGTTATATATTATGGACAAGAGGCTTTTTTCTTAACAGGCTATGTTTTGAATATACCGCGCTCATGCCGACCGAGGCGACGGAAGGGTAGTGTGCGGCCCCATAACCCACCGTATTTTCCATTGAAACTAGGCCGACCACTGGTACCGCTTCAATGACATCCACCCGCGATACTTCCCCTATTACAGTATTTCTTTGTAAACAATATCTTTTGTTTTTCTTTCGGATGCTAGAATTACCAGGCTACTCTGTGAGCTTACTCTGAAGCATGTCACATACAACTGCCCATGGGAGAAGCAGCTTTCTCTCAAGTCTACTCCCGTTACCTTAAGAATTTGACCTCGAGCTTTGTTTATTATTATTGCCAAGCAGACTTTAATGGCAAACTGCACTCTCTGAAATTTGAAGGAGTAATTTGATGGTATTTGGAGAATCCTAGGAATAAAGACAGACTCTGCTCGAGAACAACCAGTCGGTATAGTTGACCCGATTACAATGCAATGTAATACTTTTTCATGCAAACTGGTGGCATTGTACAATTTTGGCGCGCCAGCTCTCAATTTTAAGATGTGAGTTGGGAGACCGGGAGCCTTCAGAGTATTCAGGAACTCAACCGGTTTTCGGACTTGGAGTTTATCACTTATTCGAAGGATTTATTTTAAGATTCGACATCTTCGAATGATTTAAAATTAAAACGGGTAATACATCTTATGAGCGATGGATTTCAGTTATACGATGCAATGTGTTATCATGGCTCTCAATTACAATATTCGGCTTAGAAAAATGCTGTTCAACCATTTAAAATTTCAAAATCTACGTTCCTATGACACCGTGTCCTAAAAGTGTATGACCTCTTTATAGCTTAGAAACTTTCAAATTCCGTATTAATACAGTAGGTATTGTGACTTTGGAGACATTCAAATTATAAAGAGTATTTCCATTTTCGTGAGCTTTTATATGAGCTCAACCTTTTCAGGGTTCCGTATCCAAAGCGTAAAACGGCACCCTATAACTAAGACTTCGCTGTCCGTTCATCTGTCTATCACCAGGCTGTACCGTGATAGTTAAACAGCAGTCAGACAGAAATTTTCACAGATGATGTATTTCTGTTGCCGCTATAACGACAAATACTAAAAAACAAAATAAAATAAATAATTAAGGGGTACTCCCATATAACAAACGTGATTTTGGCTCTTTTTTGCTCGATACATTTTTTTAGTTTCTATGTTTGTTCTACTTTTTGCCTTTTAATTTATTATTTCATTATTTTTATTATATTTAAATATATCTTCCAAAACACACTAACAAGATAATAACGAGCAAGGCTCGGTCCTCCAGATATTTAAATAAATAATACGTGTTAGTATAAAATTACATTTAAATCTGTGAATAAATGTTTATATTGCATATGGTAGCCAGACGGGCCATGGTAAGGGGTAACTACCACAGTATTTTTTTAATACCGTAATCTCATCTCACTTTTCCATCATTGAGACTCCAGTAAGCCAGGTTTCACAATCTATACTAATATTATAAAGCTGAAGAGTTTGTTTGTTTGTTTGAACGCGCTAATCTCAGGAACTACCGGTCCGATTTGAAAAAAATGTTCAGTGTTAGATAGCTCATTTTTCGAGGAAGGCTGTAGACTATAGGCTAACATCACGCTAAGACTAATAGGAGCAGAGCACACGTGAAGAATGTTTCAAAATCGGGATTTTTTCCCTTTTGAGAGCTTCCGCTGCGTAAACGGTTACAGTTTCGCGAAAATTATGTACTACATAATTGTTGCCCTTTCAAAGTTCTAAATAAAAGTCAGCACGCACGCCATATATCTATCTTTTAAGGTTGGCTCACCATAACCATTTTTATGCTAATCAAATTTGTTTTAAAATAATGCGATATTTTCGAAGGTGTTTTATAAACATAACATTAACCTTTGAGGTTGTCCATTAATTACGTGAGGTTTGAAAGGGGGGAGGGGGAGATGTTTGATAAAAATCACGAAATACCACAAGGGGGATTGGGGGGTGTAGTAAGATATCACGTGTAATTTTTTTTTGTCAAACGCTGCGATTTCTGAACTGAAAAGCAGCGTGTAATATGACTTTCACTTGCCATTGCCAGGCAATGAATGAAGTTTAAAGTAGGTGATCTGTGTAAAGACCTTTTTGCGAAGTATAAAAAAGCAAAAAAACCGAGAATATAATGAGCTGTGGGCTACTTCAATGTGGGTAGTAAAAATTCACGTGATATTGATGGGGGAGTGGGGTCATAGACTAAAACCTCACCACGTATCACCAAGGGAAAGGGGGGTTAAAAAAATTTAAAAATAGATCACGTGATTAATGGACGTCCCTTTTATGCAAATAAATAAGTTATTCATCAGAAGTATTTAACTCAAAACAAAATTGCTTGCAATTAAATTATTTGATTTCAATGAATATCTTAGGAAATATCGCAGTTTAAGAATAACATCGCAGCAAAATAATGATCAAGTACTACACGCGCATTTATGGTAAAAATACTGGATCTTATAATCTTATATCACGTAGATTATTTATAAGTTATTCTAAAAAAAACTCAAAGCTAATGTTATTCTAAAGTACTTCTGCGCACACTAAATTTTTAGTTTTGTTTTCTTCTCTTGACCGCCCGTCGGCCTTACACATGCTAAATAATGATAATAAATATAGGAAGTATTAGTGCCTGCCCTCATGTATGGCAGTGAATGTTGGATTTGGCGGTGAAGACATGAAAGTAGAATAAATGCCGTAGAGCTAAGAGCTCATCGTAACGTGTGTGATAAGTCTGAAAGATAAAATTAGGAATAATGTTATAAGAGAGCGCTGGTATGCGTTGGACACGTAGAAAGAATGAGCGGGGAGTGGTTGACGAAGCAAACATATAAAGCAGACGTGAATGGGACGTATACAAGGGGAAGACCACATCATACTTTTCTGGACCAAATTGGAGATTTGGTCATGAGAGGTCATAGATTTTAAAAGTATGCGTAATCGGAAATAGGTGGTGTAAGTGTGTGTATGTTTGTATCAATAGAAAGTATAGATAAGACCCAACACGTTTACTTGAGGTTTAATGTTCCACTCTTACTAATATCAAGTAGGTACGGTAAGCGTCATGTAGGTACCAAAAACAGCTTTAACGTACGTATTATTTAAAAATATTTCCACCTTTTACGTAAACGAATTCGCGAGTTGAAGTTAGCGTTATCCCAAAGTAACTATTCCACGCGGACGAAGTCGCGGGCAAAAGCTAGTAGTCTCCATAGACGACACCGAGGTTTAATTAGAAAAGTTAAAACAGTAAAAGTTGGAAAAGAATGATTCCACTTGCCTTCTATGCAATGCGGGAGACATGCATTAAAATTGACTAATCAGGCAATAAGTAAAATGATGTACAGCTATGATAGGTGCAGCAGTATTGAACGATGGAATACTTAAAAGTTTAACAGGGCCTACATGTGAGCTTAAGATTGATTGTAGTAGTGTGGCAGAAAGTCTTGAAGACATGGAAATTTTCGAAAATTCCAGTACAGGGTCAGTGTCAAATAAAGTCGTGCTCGTCGAGGTTAACGACCTCTGTAGTATAAGTTTTTCAAATGCCACTGCCTACGGCAAAGATTATTACATCATCTACCGAAATTGATAATAATAATAATGAACAGCGACCTAGTGTGAGAAGAAATTGAACACAGATAGGACACCCAATTCTCCCAGGAAAGGTCGTATTAGTCAGTGACGATGACATAATGACCTTCCAAATATAGAGCACAGATGGCGTAGTAGTTAAGATACAAACCTACCGTGCCAGTGCCTTGGGTTTGATTCGCACGCAGGGCAATTGAAGGAAACTTTGTGCGATTCACAAATGGTTATTCTGAATCTGAGTGGCAATTGTGTTCGTTATTTGTTTGTAAAATCGCCTGCTATACAAGAATTATTTCAGTACTAAGCGTGGTCTTTAAAAAAGGGGCTACCATTCCAAAAATGAATTCCTACCTACCTACACCAATTCCTCGCATTGACAACTTGAGCTATAGCTCTAGCATTATCAGTCTTAGACCGTTATTTGGTACAATGAATGCAATTTCGTTATTTTTCTATCAATTACATACATACATATCATCACGCCATATCCCTTGCAGGGTAGGCAGAGAGAACAGAGTGCCAGAGAACTCTATCCTTGCATACTTCACTCGCTTCCTCAACATTCATAATTCTCTTCATACACGCTCGCCGGTTTCAGAGACTCTTGACTCCACCTTCCTTCAGTACATGACCGATCTGGTCTAGGTAGGTGAGTCTCGGTCTCCCCTGGTACCTACATCCTTCCACTTTCGCATTGTATATCTTCTTAATCAGACGTTCGTTCGGCAATCTTTCCACATGTCCGAACCATCGGAGCATTCCCTTTCGCATCTTTACACCAACTCTCTTTCATACCTACTCGCTCTCTTACGTCGTCGTTACGAATGCGGTCGGTCAGCCTAACTCCACTGATTTTCCGTAGAGATCGCATTTCGACCGCATTAATTTTACTTTCATACTCTTTTCTGAGAAAGCCTTTGATTCAGTCGAAACTTGGGCGGTGCTGCAGTCCCTTCAGCGGAGCCAAATCGACTATCGGTATATCGAAGTGCTGAAGTGTTTGTACAGGAACGCCACAATGTCAGTCCGTATCCGGGATAAGAGTACGAAACCGATCCAGTTGCAGAAAGGTGTGAGACAGGGAGATGTCATCTCTCCGAAACTGTTCACCACTGCACTGGAAGATGTCTTCAAGCTCTTAGACTGGACCGGACTCGGTATTAACATTAACGGCGAATACATCACTCACCTTCGATTTGCAGACGATATCGTCGTTATGGCAGAATCCATGGAGGACCTTGGCACTATGCTCAACGATCTCAGCAGAGTATCCCAACTGGTGGGGTTACGAATGAACATTGACAAGACGAAAGTCATGTCAAATGCCCATGTCATTCCTGTACCGGTCCTAGTTGGCAATGCGATTCTCGAAATTGTCAATCATTATGTTTACCTTGGACAAACAGTTCAGTTAGGTAGATCCAATTTCGAGAAAGAGGTCAGCCGACGAATCCAACTCGGCTGGGCAGCGTTCGGGAAGCTTAGGATGATCTTCTCGTCCAACATACCTCAGTGTCTGGAAACACAGGTCTACGACCAGTGTGTGTTACCAGTGATGACTTACGACACGGAAACCTGGTCCCTAAATGTAGGCCTCATAACCAAGCTCAAAGTCGCTCAGCGTGCTATGGAGCGAGCTATGCTCGGGATTTCTCTGCGTGCTAGAATCCGTAATACGGAAATCCGCAGAAAAACGGGTGTAACCGACATAGCACGAAGAATTAGCACGCTGAAGTGGCAATGGGCAGGCCACATCGCTAGAAGAACCGAAAACCGCTGGGTAATAAAGTTTCTAGAGTGGTGACCACGTAGCGGACGACGCAGTGTAGGACGAACTAGGTGGCTTACGATGAGGGAGGCCTACGTCCAGCAGTGGACGGTGATGGGCTAAAATGAGGATGATGACTCTTTTCTGCATACCCAACTCTCGCTTCCATACAGTAATATTGGGACAAGCACTGCGTTATGCTTGCTTACACGTGGCTTCTGGCTTTGGTGATGGCTACCGAGAAATTGCCCCAACGCTCCGTTCACTCTATTTCCCGCATTCACTCTTCGCTCTATATCAGTGGTGTACCTTCCATCTCGGCTAAATCTACATCCAAGATATACAAATTCATCCACTTGCTCTAGTACATCATTACCTATTGTTACTCTTACATCTGTTCTGGCTTCATCTCTTTGAAAGACCATTATTTACAACAGAATTTAAAAAAAATACTCGTGTAAAGATCAGAAACCATTACAATAGAATTTATTGGTTTTACTTATACATTACGTCAAGTGCTTTGGGGGATTGGTAAGGTATTATTCTTTATTTTGATTTGTATTTTTTTTATTTTAAACTAAATATATATCTCAAGAATATTGTGTCAAAATTTCAAGTCAACTGGAGCAAAATTGACGAAGTTATATTTTTATACCTATCGGATTTTCATACTTACCCGATCCGAGCAGAGCAGGAAGCTGAATACCAAATTAAAGAAGGCATGATTCGTGGTAGACAGGAGCAAAAAGATGCTGTAGACATCATGGATAATAGTAACATTTGTCAACCTTTGTGGACCTGGCATTGATGATTCAGTGTGAGGTACCTAGCCGATAAAATTCGCTTGTAGACGTTTTATTAATTTTTAGTGTTCAGTTTAAAGCGTTTTTCCCACAACTCGTTTTTAAAGTCGGTATCCATCATAACTTTAAAACACCTGATCCTCTTGAAATTTTGAACACTATTTCTGTACATATTTCACGAGGTAACGCGGGGGATTCTTTTTAAATTTGGTAGTAATTTTTATTTTTAACCGACTTCAAAAAAGAGGAGGTTTTAAGTTTCACTATATGTATTTATTTTTTTTATATGTATTATCAGCGATATTTTTGTCAATTGTGGGCCGATTTTCAAACATACACACGCATAGACCTTTAGCTGTATTCTTTCAAGTTAACTCCCGAGGTGATCCCATTGTCACCAAATCATGATCTGATGATGGGAATTCATGGAAAATCGAGGGCAACCTTCAAATTTTATAGGCACATATTACGTGTTTCACATATTTGCCAAAACTATTCAAATATTTGCATCTAGCAGTGATAATCTCATTTAGATGAGCTGGTGATGGAAGGTACATCTCCTTAGCGGTTAGGAGTTGGAGAACAATTCTTTCAATATCAAATGCACGCATAAACCTTTAACTGTATTCTTTCAAGATAATCGCGTAAGCTGATAATGTAAGGTACTACTCCATAACGATTAGGAGTAAGGTAATTCTTTATGTTGCCGATATATGATCTTTGTTACGTAGGTAGAAAATAACATACCAAGCTGGAAAGATGGAACTTTTTCAATTCGCCTTTCTCAAAGTCGAACTGTTGTAAATATGTATCATCATCTAGACTTAATTTAAGCTTCTCTCATATTTCGCTACAAATTGCCAAACTTTTATTTTCCAGCAATTATCAGTTCGTTGAGCGATGTGGCCTGCCCATTGCCTCTTAGTGTGCTAATTCTTCGTGATATGTCGAATATACCCGTTATTCTATGGATTAGCGTTTACACTCGCGATTACACCCGTTATTCTATGGATTTCGAATCTTATCTCGCACAGAAACGAGCAAGCATACCCCGTTCCATAGTACGCTGAGCGGCTTTGAGTTGTTTTACGAGACCCACATTTAGGGACCACATTTTCATGTCATAAATCATCACTGTTCATAGACTTGTGCCTTCAGACACTGAGATATATTAGATGAGATGATCCTCTTAAGTTTCCTAAACGCTGTCCAGCCGTATTGGATAGTTGTATCAAAATTTTCTAATTTAAATACGTACCTATTTAGAACTGTCTTATTCTTTGGCTTACGCTTTCTCCTGGTAGTCTTTTGATTTGAGTAGTTTATTAGACCCTAAGTCGCAAAAAGCTATCTCTCTAGAGTCTTTACACCACTCAGTGCAATATAAAACAGATCGTTGGCAATTTTATTTTTGCCTAAATCAATGACAGCGTTGTTTAAGGCTTTGTAAAATACCCTGGAGTTCATATACCGTAACCGCCCAACAGAGGATTAATGGGAGCATTTGCCGTTCATTATCCCGTAACCTATCGATCTCTGATATATGGTTGACACAGGTGTTATGGCAACTAACCCGTCACTGTCTTTCACTATTGTGCCAATAGTGTCGTCATTAAATTTTATAAAAACCTAATCAGGTAACTAGCTTGTTTCAATTTGGTCACAACGAAGGCGAAGCCCACAAGTTTGGATATTATCCCTATTGCCCGCTTACCAAGCCTTTAATGATAGAGATATTGCATCTTACCATGACTCTGGAGCCTATGTCTAGTTTTAACAATTGCATCAAACCGTCACAATTATTTACATCACTTGGATGTTGGTAGTATCTCATACCTAAGTTACTGCCTCACGTGACGCATCGATAACACATGGTGTATACACGAATTGATTGAAACAGTGAAATTTAAACCATTGGCAACGAGATACAGCATTACGTTTCCATTTTTTCGAAATACGTTCTTTATTTTTTTATTTTGATTCCCTACTTCTATTCTTCCTCGTGCCATGTGCATTTTTAGTCGATCTACTCATAGTGCTATATTTAATAAATAATTTAATTTATAAGTAGATATGAACTAGTAAAAATTATTACTTAACTACGATTATCTATACATATAATAAATCAGTAGAAATCCCGTGTCTGTACATTTGATAAATTTATTAAAAAATGAATCTAGGCAGTAAGAAAATACTAACAGAAACCAAAAAACCATTTTTTGGAATTTCTTGTCTTTCTGTATGCCTGTGTGTCTGTAATCGCTAATCTCCGTAGTTACTGAACGGATTGTTTCGCAGTTTGATAAAAGGATTAAGCCCAGTTCAGAGCAACATTTAGTCTTTGTTTCATTGAAATCTGATGTCTGTAAAAAAAGTTATGGTCATTTAAGTTTTTAAAATCACCGCTCGCCTTTTATGTCACTAGAAGGTTCAATTCAAAATAATTATTTAATTTATCTATAGTGTAAGGGAAGTATTTATATTACTTAATATATAGTAGTTTCATCAATTCAGCTCATATACATCCCACTGCTGGGCTCAACCCTCCTTCAGAGTTGAAGGGAAGTTGACATAATACATAACATTAGTCAGGTAGTCAAAATAACTATTAAAACTATTTGTGATAAAAAAGAATGTTTTAATTAATAAATAATATATAATTTAGCTATAAATTAATAAAATGCATGATTTATTTAGTTTGTTAAATGAGCAATAGATGGCGCTATAATTTAGTTTTAAACTTTAAATAACTTTTTCGTTATATTTTCAAAAGCTAATTACTAGATTAACTTTTTGAACTTAGTAAAGGTACTTTGGGTGGAAAGCTCTCAGCACTCACCTAACAGTCCGAGTAAAGTTATCACAGCCATCTGCCACTAACAACTAAGTCAAACACGAAAAAGAAAAGTAAAGTCCACATCATAGAGCGTACAAAACGTACATTCTTAGTTAAGATGCTACTTTGGGGCGAGTATGCAAAGTGCACCCCTTTTTTGTTTTTTTTGGTAGGCTATGGTCTAGACACGGCCATTCCTTCCGGGGTAACAGAAGGGCGTCGTGTGGCCCCATAAATCATCGTGTTCTCTGCCCAAACCTTCAGGCTGGCCTCTGGTACCGCTTACTTGAGAACCGTGGCCGGTCCGGGGGTTTACCCTTCCAGGTATCGTCTCCGTCTACACCCCGGCAAACAACAGTGTTGTATCGCCCTCACGCGGTCGGTGTCTCTGCGGGTGGTAGATTAATTCCCATGGTCCATCTACCCGCGACCTCAGTTAGGATGGCAACAGGTGCAGGTACCGCGCCTGTGACGTCCGATGCGCCGGCGGCAGTGTGTCAGCATGGAGAATCTTCTCTGTGACACGCTCCGCCGCCTTTTTCTGTGGAACAACTGTCTCGCAAAAGGCGGCGACCGAGTCCGAGTTCCTGACGCTATCGAGCATCGTCTTTGCGATACTTAACAGTGTCTGTTTGGCACCAATGATTGCGATGAGTGCACGGCGCTGCTTTGCGCAGGCCACGCAAACTTTAAGCGTCTGTAGCGCCCTGTCCACCTCGCAATCGCAGTAGTGGCTAGACGGTGTGCTCTCCCTCCTTGCGACCCTAAGCAGGTACACGCCGAAGCAACCATGCCCCATCACTACACCAGTCACTTTAGCAATAGTGCTGTTACTGTCGCCTGTTGCTGCATATTGTACGAGGGCCAATTTTTTTACATTTTTATACACTGTTGACAGCATAGAGTACGTTTCAAGCAGCTTGCAGAGCACTTGAAGGTGATGTGACTTGAAGATGATGATGTTATTGTTTTACAGTCTTTCAAATCCTTTGACATTATTATAAAATATAAAAGATATCCATCTGAAGATATTCTACGCTACTAAAACGCGACTAGAACCAAGAAATTCATTTTTATTGATTCTTTCGTAATGAAAGCCATTTATTATATATTTATCCGTGCGGTTGCGCAGTTAGAATACAATTCACCAACCACTTTCTTACCCGTGAATCGATCACCCACGAGACGACTAAAGGACATCATACATATCATACATCTATGGAAGAAAAGGAAAACTCGAAACAAAACCCTATACCAACACGTCTAACCAGCGTGATATAGTGGGTCAATTTCCCTCCCATTACGGACGAAGCTTGAGCCCAATAGTGGGACGTATATAAGCTGAGATGATAGATGTCCATGTCCCCAGGTAGCCCTGAAAAGACTTATCTGAGCAGAGCAATCTTACCAAAATGAGGAGACAGCGTAAAATAACTTTGGAAGTAACTACGTCAGAAACTGCAGCTGCATTACTTCTTGGTGGTAAAAGAGCTTTGTTTAAAAACCTGATAGATTTATGCACATTGTTTATAAACCCGATAGATTTATAAAGCAATGAAACACTGAGATGTTCAATAACACGAAACTGCGACACATTCAAAGTGTTTTTTGTTTTATTGTGTACGGTGGTAAACCAGCAAGCAGCATGCACTTATTTTTGTGGCAGGCCATGGTCTGGACACACGCCTTGCATTCCGTCCGCGTGGCCCCATAACCCACCGTTTTCCCTCCCCATGACCATTCGGCCTTTCGAGTACCATCCCCGATGACGTCCCGGGCCATCGGGCTTCAACCTCACGTGGTCAGCCTCTCCGCGGGTGACGGACTATTCCCCGTTCCAGTTACCCGCGGCTTCGGCTAAGGCAAGTTGACGCAGGTAATCGCGCCTGCGCCGTTCCGCCGCCTCTTACAAATGAAGCGGAAATAATACATTGCCACTGTTCAGAAGTTGCTTTTCTGGAAGAGTGGAGTACTAAGTCTGACTGGGGGTCGGACCGGCCCGTGGCTGTAGAAAGAATACTATCAACTGTGGCTTTACCACTATTAGTGTTTGTATTAAGGATTGCTGTCTAATCGTTTGCGTTGATTAGACAATGATAAATAAAAAAAAATCGTAGAGGCCGTAGATCGAGCACTACGAGATCGTAATGAAAAGTCAATGGTGCTTTTCTTTGGAGGTTTTCAGCAAATCCTTCCTGTTAAAACTCGAGGAAATAGAACTGATGAGATCAATGCTTCACTGAAGTACTCTTATCTGTGGCCCCAAGTAGGAAAGCTGACCCTAACCATCAACATGCAAACAAACTCACCATTCACATTAGTGTTGCCCAAACGCAAGACCAAGAATTGCTGCAAGAGTTTCGCAGTGCTCCCTTAGACATGATTTTACGATTTTCTTAGCAAAGAAAGGATTGTCAACATTTCATATTCTTACGAGTAATACCAGTACACAGAAGAATAATAGTTTCTTCCGTTTAGTGGTATGTACCTAATTATTGATAGTTGTACAGTTACTGCCACTAGATGAATATAATTTCATTAATTTAGTTGGATTTTTAATGTCTATGGGGATTTTTTATTTCTATCAAAACAAGTGACTTTGTGTTATTCTAAAAGCAAAAGTTGCAAGATTTGCAAGCCTCACAAGAGTCTTGCATTTGGGCAACACTAATTCACATGCATAAGAATTTACCGATGTTTTAAAGAAAATTGGAGAAAGCGTCGTCCGTGATGAAAATGGTCAAGTGGCTGCCGGAAATACTTGGTCGAGTTTGAATTTTTAAGTTTCAAATAGGGGTTCGTAGTAAAACTGAATGTCAAGCGGACGAAGTCGCGGGCATCAGCTAAAAATTCAAAAATAAACATAAATAAAATGTAAACCAACTTCAAAATAAGAACAGCCAAAAACCATACTTATTTAAAACACTAAAAACCGAAAAATAAGATGAACTATTTAATTCTTGTACAATTCTAATTATGTATTAATGTTTATAAAATAAAATTACAATTTGTGCTAGAAATCCACTAACACGATTTGAAGTCGGTGCCAAGCTTAAATTAACAAAAAACAATAAGCTTAATGATATACACACAGGGTGAAAAATTAATAAAATCAAATAATTAAAGGAAATAAGAATTAAAAGGTGTATTCAGCACTATAACGTCACAAATTTAATACCATTTGACACAACTGTGAACGACGTCTGCCCATATGGATTAAATCGCTTAACCGCTTGCGCGTTCAGATCACTTCAATCACAAGCGCGGCGTGGTTTGATTGCGATATAGTATACCTATTTGGCTTGGCACCGACTTCAAATTGTGTTAGTGGATTTCTAGCATACATTGTAATTTTATTTTATAAAAATTAATACATAATTAGAATTGGACAATAATTAAATAGTTAACCTTATTTTTCAGTTTTTAGTGTTTTAAATAAGTATGGTTTTTGGCTGTTCTTATTTTGAAGTCGGTTTACATTTTTTTAAAGTTTAATTAAATATCAAATTAAGCCAATTTTCTCGTAAAAAATGTACCTGGGGCAAACTCTAACGATAGCTATATTTTTATAGCTTTGATTTTTTTATTTCAAATGATCGGTTATGAGGGGCACCGCAATACTACTTTTCTCCGATGTACGTCCGAATAACTGCTGTCATTGGCGTATTATATTTTTCTTCGTAAAATCTCATACAATATTCTTCGAATGTCCTACTTGAATGTATCGTTGGCTTTAATAAAGAGATTTTAACTGTGTCATGACAAAAATATAATAAAAAAATGCCTTTTTTACTAATTAACCTTACAAAAGAAAATCTATTCTAATTTGTCACAGGTATAACTTCACCGTGTACTTTACAAGTGCTGTTATAAAAAATCTATAGATCAGTGTCTTTATAAATTCAAACATCCATATTGGTAAGGTATCTTTATTATGAGTACTAAAATGATACCTGTATTTACAAGATAACAAAAAATATACAAAACCTTTTAATCGAGCTCGATAAGGTATATATTACGTTTTTTTTTAAACCTTAGTTAATTTTGCTATTCGCAATCATACAAATTTGAAACATCGAGTTTTCAACAGAAATCCAATTAAAAGATGATAAAATGTTTTTTAAGTTATTATTTTTACCTTCGTTTAACTAAAAAAAATCTAATTTATAAACTTAAGTTCAATTTAACTAAATTCCTAATGGATAAACTTAAGTTTAAATAATAAATACCACGCACCTCCGATATTACTACAATGAAAGAATTCTAAATTCACCAGGAATGTGCCATACTAAACACAATCATGTAGTATCACGCCTCATTCAAAATCAGACACAACACAAACCCAATCATAAAACATGGACTGCGCCGTAATATATATATTAAAATTGCGCTGTATTAAACTTACAACAAAAAGACTATTGCTATTAATTTATCGTAATAAAATCACAATAATAAATCATAAAACATCACACAGCGCATCATTATTATATAAAATGTTGTTATTAAACATTATCTTAATGAGACATTTAAATTTACAGAGCACATCTATTAAACTAATTAAAAAATGTACGCAAATTTGGACACTAGTTACTGAAGCTGTTAGTGTATTATGCGTCCCAGGTCCCCAACAATGATTTTAACAGAAAGTTTTACATATTTCTAAATGATAATATGTTTACTAAAACTTTTGTAAATAACCTTTATGAATAACGTGCTCAAATCAACGCTATTCTAAAATAACTTGTGGTCGATAACTATATAACATGTTATAATTTAAATAATTTCTCGACTTCCTTTATGTAAAAAAGCTATACGAACGGCAATACAAAGTTTGGTATCAAATATACAAAGAGTTGTTTAAAATACAAATTGAATAAACATTCACACACACGAATTACACATGCTCACAGATTTTAATATATTTCATTTTAAAATGTTCATCTAAAAATCTAATAACGATCATACGTCTTTTAAATCCTTATTGTTTTGTTTCACACAAAATCACAACATTGTTAGTATGAGTATTTATATAAAATAGGCAAGTGAAGTGCTTGTCACACATTGGTGTTTGTGCTATGGTCCTGGTTCATTTAAATATAAAATTTTACAATGATTAGCAATAGTTAGGTACTGTTACTAGCTCTAAAAGCGTTATTAAAAGCTACAAATATAGCTGTCCACACAAAAATTGAAATCATTTATGTCTAACATTGTGTCCTAACGTCTCTATGAAATTTAATAGGTTAACCCCTAAAATCGATGTATTTTTTTAAATGATGACAATTAATATACACTTTAATTTATAATAAGCTTTTTTTTCAAGATTACCAGTACAACCAATTCGAAGTTTTGTAATGCAACTCAAACGCATCTAAGCTAACAGGACTTCCAATATTTTGCTAACGCCAATCAATGAAATATTTTTTAAATCATGTTCTTATCTACAGCAAGTAAATTTAAGTATTAGATAAAACATCGAGTTTACTTTTCGTAGCATACACAAAATAAACACGACAAAGACTTACTTCACTAATTTAATAAATATATTACTTATTTAAAAATGTACTCCTCTCATTTTATTCCCTGTGTTCGCTAACAGGTTTAATGTCAATTTGAAGTATGCGCCGATATATTCAAGTTTGGCTGGGTAATATGTCGATTATTCTATTTCTATGGTCACACTTTCATGTAAATAGCACAGTTGTAAAGGAAAAGCTTTATATTTTAGCATGTCGTAAAGGCATTAAACTCTGCATATATAACTAAACAGTATATTACATACTAATAAAAATATCTTGAACTCAACCAGATTCATTTTTCTACTTCATATTCCTCATTGTATATATTACCTAATAGAAATTTAAGCTGGACTTAGAAAATGTAATAAAGCATTGACCGACCTAGATTGGTAACAACTCTTACAATTGTTGTTATGGTTTGCCATACCACGATTTATATTTAGTACATTTATTTAAAATTACATAGTATTTCGCTGCAATCTAGTCCCTTTGGGTAATGATTAATTATAGACGGACATTGAAATACAACGCAACAACACAGTTCCATATATATCTAATTGTTTACATATAAATCAAACTGGTTATGATTCACACATTAATTTTGTCTGAAGATTACCAAAAATACAATATCCCACATCGAAAATCCGCTAAGGTACGTCTAGTATTCGAGTGAGTGGTATTACTCCAATAAATTAGCATACATTCCAATTTATGAGTATAAACTACACTAACTTCTAGTTTAGTTTTACATCGACAAAGAAATTACGAATGACTATCAATGTCTTAAATTCCAAAGTAGAATCGCGAGTATATATCACTGGCTTTCAAAAGCCTAGGCAGTGTATAATATCCATTTGGAAATGTGATTGCTTTATACTAAATTGCGATAACAACACGTGTGTAGATAGTAAAAATCGATACCTATTTATTGCTCATTTAAATTTGTGTTATACATTATAATTTGTCTTAAACCTCAATATTTTTTTATAAGTCTAGTATGTGAATAGGAATGTATACTATTCATTGGAGATATGAGGTCTCCTAGGAACCTAGCAAATTTTGATATTTTTCATGGCTGTGTATGAGGTAACGGCAAGATCGCAGCCAAGATCGCGACACACATCAAGCACAGCACATCATGTTCTGTAACAAATAAACTCTTTATAGTATCTGCTTACTTATATATTAATCATTTTTAATTTTAATTGTTAACTTCTCATCAAAAAAAAAACTGCCACATTTTATTGTTTATGGTAGTTTAATAAAAAAAAACAGAAAAATATTTTTACAGCAACTTTTTTGTGGTATATGGAAATTTTCATAATTAAATTCAAAATCAAGTTTTTAAATTGTTTACTATGATCTAAAACTTTAAAACAAATATATGTTTTTGTTAGAGTTAGAATACACTTATTGTGCAAAAATTTAATACTTGATATTTTAAAACTTTTTTTTTTTATTTCTTCACTGTACTTTTATAATATGCCGTATTGTATGGGTCAGCATGTTGGGTTACAAAAGCGACGGATGAGAGACGGCTGCATGTAGCAGAGATGCGAATGTTAAGATGGATGTGTGGCCTGAGGAGAATGAATAAGGTAAGAAATGAGTATATAAGAGGAAGTTTGAAATTGGCGCCAGTGACGGAAAAGTTGAAAAGTGAACGCCCGACTTGGTATGGACATGTGAGACGGGATGAATGTAATGTTGAGAGAAGAGTTTTAAGTATGAATGTTGAAGGTTTAGGGGTAAGGGAAGACCGAAGAAAAGATGGACGGATTGCGTGAAGCATGATATAAATAGAAACAGAGTGAACGCAGAGATGACATCGGATAGGATTGAGTGGAAGAAAAGTACATATTGCGTCGACCCCAAGTAGTTGGGATAGGAGCAGGGTAATAATGACTATAACGTCTGATTTTTTTTATTCTAAAGCAAATGCATACTTTACTCGCAGAAGCTGTTCAAGAAGTGACTTTACTGGATTTTTTGTCAGCATGTTGTAACTGTTGCTGCATTAAAGACAGTAATCTGTTCAGACTCCACAAACGCTATCGTAATACTGGATTATGTATGCGGTGTTGAGGACTATAACGAATCAGGTTTGGATGCGAAATTAACGTCTTAACGCTGTTAACCTGCAGCAGTGACTCTGTACCGTGAAAGGACTGTAAGTGATGTCACCGTACAATTAGAGAAAGGATGAAAAAATGTGGACTGGTGCCGCACAAGTCAACGAATAAGCCGAAATTAACAGCAAACCATCGAAAAGAGTACAGAAGAGAAGAGAGGTGGACAAAAGAAGAACCTCTTGCATATTGCATACCCTTCTTATTGCTGCATCGAAGAAAAGGTTAGCTAAAGTTAAAGGCTATTCGTGAACGGTTTGGGGAGGCATTAACATTGACAAGACAACAGCTGGACCACGTCTGACTGCATTAAACTCTCATTGTTCGTCGAACCAAGTCTTGAGGCTTGTATGACAACAAATATAAACTTGGCGACGACTTCATATTGATGCACGATAATGCTTGAACTTACAATGTGATGCAAAATTATCTTAGTGCAGTCGGTGGCTTTGTTATGGAATAGCCTACACTACACAATATACTTTTTTATTTGGAGGCTACGGTGTGGTCACACCCTGCTCAAACCGTCCTGGGCCGACATGCAGTTCCACAACCTGCTGTTTTGTACACCTAGCGTTATATGAGCCGAACAGTAACAAGATCCTTGTCTTCGATGGAAACACATAAACCTATCTCATTTCTATTTGATTAACATCTATCGGATGAATTAGAAAAAGGCGAATTAATGCAGTATATCCTGACCCAGGAACAAAATTACATATAAGACGAATGGCAAAACATTCGAAAACATGTGACTGTGACTGCTGCCATTCTTGAATGACATACGGAAGCTAAAGATTTTTTTTTAACTTTTTCTTAATAAAATATATTGTTTTTTGATTTCCTAATACTCCATAGAGGGTAAAATTATTTATTAAACAAAATACAAGGTCTATGAAAATTTAATTGCTTAAATTTTGATAATTAACACTGAAAACCTCATACAACCCCCTATTAAACAATATTTAAAATTTATTCCAAAACATACACACTTTTTTGATAATTGGTACACCAATTTGTTGAAAGCTTGTGAGATTTTAGTTTTATATTTTTTTTTGATGAGAAATACAATTGTATTTTAAAAAGGAACCTGAAACTCTTAAGAATTCTAGTATTGTTTAAGCCATGCAACAAAAAATAGATATACATCCATACCAATTTAATATTATTATAATTTATAAAATAAAAATAATACATTAAAATCATTGTAAATATATAGAATATTTTGTATATACCCATATGTGTATATTTAAAATATTTCATATATTCTGGTGTAGCTGTATTTATTTTATCCTGATCAACAGATGTAGGCTTGGCAACTTTTCTTTATAACAACATACTTGTGGTACTTTTTACTATTTTTATACCACTAGAAAGTAAAATACAAGAAAAAGTTGCTATAACCACAACTCTTCTCTCAAGTCACCACATATACTACGAATTTCTATTTAAAAGTAATACACAAAGCTTAAAACTATTTATATCAAGCATATATCTAACAATAAAGAATGGCAGTGCAATTTTTGAGCAATTTGCTGACGCGGTTTTAACATGAACACATCATTTTTAACCACAACCTCCCAAACTTCTTAAGAACTATATTCAATAGCAACATTCCAAGCACCAAAAAACATACCCTTCAGTCGCGAGACTACAAATCATAATTAACGAAAACGAGTGCCGCCTAAACTCAGTACAGTTAATTTCGGGATCTTGTCCTTGCATTCAAGCTCTAGACCTCTGCGTGACTACGCTTAGAAGTCGCATTGGCGATCGCAATTAGAGTTATAAGTTTCCTAGTCAGGCTCCTGATGTCGCCTTAGCGGTTTTTACAACTACCAAGGTGATATAAGGTTTGACAACATCAATATATGTACATAAATATATATGTACATATTTTTAACTATACAGAGCGTAATATGTACCAAAAATAATCTTACTAATACCAACGAAAACGTTTTCATTAGCACACTATGAGCGGAACACCTTATCTTCTTATAAATCTCATTATTTGAGATATAACGCGGATAAGAGAGATTGGTCTGTTTTATTTCGATCATTCCTTCTCTTGCAGGCAGTTGTTCTTTAATAATCTTTTAGAACTGCACCAGAGAAAGTTTCCTCACCGCCACAATCATTTGGCACGTAAAAAAATTATAAATGAAGAACACAATTCTGTCAATCTACCTAACTATAATTCATGTTACCTTTTTAAAGGCACCAAAAACCCTGCTCCAGGGAAATAATCTTTGAATTACGGGGTAATTTACAAACGTAATTGAAGGACTTTGCAAACATAATGTCCTGCATGGGAATCGAACCCACGTCACTGGCACAGTAGGTCGGTATCTTAACCGCTACGCATCAGTGCAATCAGTAATATAATATTAGGTGTACAAATAAGTTGCCGCCGTTTTGAGAGAGATGGTGTGGCAAGAGATTTACGTTAGAATTCGCGGATAATAACCAGCTTGAAAATTAAGTTGATCATTTAAGAACAACTTAGCCCTATCATATTATTAACTCCGTATTAGCATCATATATTTTTTTTATCCAAAAATGTCAAGATTTGAGCCAAATAAGCGTCATTTGCGGCAACTTGTAATTTACTTTTTAATTTATAAAAAAATTTGCAGCCGAGGCGCATCGATTGCTCGTAGAAGCATATAATGAGGCTGCCTTGAGTGAGAGAACATGTGAGTGGTTTCAAAAGTTTAAAAACGGTGATTTTGACGTAGAAGTCAAAGATCGCAGTGGAAGGCCAAAAATTTATGAGGTTGCAGAATTGACAGAATTATTGAAGGAAGATTCGTCTCAAACACAAAAGGCACTTGCACTTACTTTAGAAGTCACTCAGCAAGCAACTTACTAAATTTACACCGTTTAAAATCTTTAGAAATGATTCATAAACAAGGTAATTGGGTTCCATACGAATTAAAAACGAGAGATGTTGAACGCCAATTATGCGAGAGTGAAATGCTGCTAGCTAGGCACAAAACAAAAGTTTTTTACATCGAATCGTCATTGGGGATGAAAAGTGGATACATTATGATAATCCAAAAAGACGAAAATCATGGGGACGCCCTGGCCACGCGTCAACATCCACTGCAAAACCGAATAATCATGGAAAAAAATTATGCTGTGTATTTGGTGGGATCAGCTGGGTGTGGTGTATTACGAGTTGCTTAATCCAAGCGAAACAATCACTGGTGCTCTCTACCGAACGCAATTGATGAGATTGAGCCGAGCTCTAAAGGAAAAACGCCCTCAGTACTACTCCAGACACAACAAAATAATTGTTCTACATGATAATGCTCGTCCGCATGTAGCGGTACCGGTGAAAAACTATTTAAAAACACTTGATTGGGAACTGTTGGAGCAGTGGTTCACATCATATGAAGATACCAAAGGTTGGGTTGATTCGTGGACCTCAAAAGACAAGGAGTTCTTCAGACGTGGAATCCGAACTCTGCCTGAGATGGGAAAAGTAGTTGCTAGTGATGGACAATACTTCGATTAAATTGAAATTACCATTCTTTCATAATAAAAAATGTTTTTACAACAAAAAAAGGCGGAAACTTATTTGTACTCCTAATATATAAGGTTGTTGAACCGAAATCGCAACGCCCCATCTTATCAATTGTATATATCACGCATCATAATTTCGCCCACTTTGTCAATATAAATAGACTCTTAAGAGGTTATTGGAGGGTTTACTATATACAAAATAAAGAAGTCTTGAGACATATGTATGTAGTTGTTTTGTATAATGTAAACTGATATAAAATACTAGCAGTGTCCGCAGCTTCTCTGAATCATTTATTAACTTCACTATTCATATATTTTTATTAATAAAATTAATATGCTATTAATTATAATAACATTTAAATATTCAATGAGTTTCATGCGAATTTATTATTATACTAGTTGTCTTGGATATACAAGTTATTTAGGACAGCGCTTTACAATATCCCATTGTTATTAAATTTTACCCAATTAACAATATTTATGGTCACAGTCACACTTGAAACTTTATAACCGAGCAGCTTTTTTGACAATTAAATTATAAAAAAGTAGGATTTCGCGAATCCGCCTGTAGGTTTAAGAGATTAGAGCTTTCAGAGTAACAATTTTTCTATTTTACAGCTAATGTATTGAAATTCAAAAATCATTTTAAGGATGTTATGCAGTGACCATAAATATTATAAGCTACACATTATAAAATGACTACTTTCCACACAGTATCGAAACTGCGAAACAAAATTACATGGAAAAAAAGTAAAATTATAAAACCCTTATACTATTTTCAATTCACACATATGTTAACCTTTCGAATTTTACGAGGGCGCCAAAAAGAATTACGTCGTCTGGCGCAGCGACCGAAAGGATTAAAAGTGATTAAAAAGAAACGGGCACAGATCTGTGACAAGCCGGTTTAAGACGGGTGCACAGAACTCTGTCAAACCGTTCGAAAGGTTAATCTAAGAAATTTCTACTAAAGCACAGATGCATTGCACACACATATAGTGAAATAGCAGTTGCATGCCAGCATAACTACTAACAAACATTATGTTTATATATTTATTGGAATGCATAAGAAATATATTTTGCTGATAATGTCAGAGATCGCGCAATGCACTATGATTGTATGCATATAGTGCTTGCAGTACAAGTGCTACTGTACATATGTACAGTGTATATACTTGCTCAGTTGATGATAATATATTAATTCTATTCGACGGCAATGCGTTGCATGTGTTACGATACTATCGCAAATACTCTATCGCTAAGTAATAACAACAACAAAGTCGCGATTTAATATCATCTAGGTGGTAAAATATTAACACACCTTCCATTAGCAGACAAAATCACTGCAAATAAAGGAAAATTTGAAATAAATCCTAAATTTAACCTGTCAGGCCAAAATGATATAATAGGCCCAATCTTTATCATGATAAAATCTTTATCACTGTAATAAAGGCTCATGTTCCATAGTAGGAGGTTTTAGAAATTAAAGAACTAATAACAGTCTTTACGAATAATGCCAAGGTTGTCGAAATTGAATGCATACTCATTGTCAACATTGCGACATATTAATAAAGTTGTTAAAACAACATAAACACAAAAGTTAACATTTTTCACATATCTGTAATATGTTAAGAATGTTAATTACTTGTAACACTAGCAATTACTAAATATATTTATTATATTTTTTTACGAATTTATTAACATTGCCAGTAACAAAAAAAAATGTCAGCTTTATTAATATGAATATTATTTAATATAGACAAACTAATTTTCGCCAAGTCCTAAATATACTTTTAATGTTGAGTGTAATTAATATATTTAACTATATCAAGCATTTTCATGCATAAAAATAAATTCAGCACCTAAGTACAGAAGTGATTCATAAAACATTTCATTTGCTGATTGCAGTGTACATTTCCTTTAAAAAAAATCTTTGACAATGTAATCCATTACTTAAATTTATTTTTAACATTCTATAATTTTAGATGTAGTACTTAAAATTTAACTTTAAGTTCTCACGTAGCAATGAGCGCTGTAATTATTCGAGATTTCGAGGTAGTAAAAACAAATATTAACACGTTAAAATTCAAACTAATTTTACTTAAAATGCATAGTAACTTACAAACAATAGTAGCTTGCGTACATGAAATTTGCTAATAAATAAAAATATTTATACTTCATTATCTCGACACTTATAAATTGCTACATGAATCACTTCTGCCCTTAATCATACAATTTATTAGTTACACACATATATTCACATACAAACATGTTTGTAATATTTGTAACTACAAAACAAGAGCGGAATTGTAATGACCAATCTAATTGCAACATGCTATTAATTTTATTTTACGCCCAACAATCCCGCACTAATGAATAAATTCTTACGTCGCGGAAAACTTTTTAGAACTAATGCTGTTACTTATTAGATTGATCATTAATTCCGACTAAATATCGCACAGATCAGTTATTATTTAACACGTCAGCTGCCATGTCTGGCTATATGTCCGACAAATGAGTGTATCATGCAGGCCTTATCGGACTATATGACCGACAAAACATACATAAATTAAACGTATCTGTGTAGCCTGTCGGGCGTATTTTCAGGCCTAAAACACGATATTGAGTAAAAATTTGCAAAGCATTTCTTTACGAATTGTTATAATAGACTATGGCAGTTAACGTGTTAAGATAGTAATAAAAATAAAAGCTACTCCTTACATATGCTACATTATCATGTATTACACAACTAAACTCAGTAAGTTGTATCAACAACTAATTTAGTTTTGTTGTACAAGTGAGCACTATATAGTGCTGGTATTGGAATTGTGGTATGGATAATTTAGTTTACTAGTTCATGATACCAGAAGAATATAATTATTTATTATTACTATATTGTAAATAATATTATAAGGTTATCTGACTATTAAGATTAATAATGTTTTATTTTAATAACAGAACTATACTAAGAGGTGAAAATTATTAAAACATCAATATAAACATAGAATACTAATTATATATCAATTTCTGAATAATTTAAACATTGTATGTATATATGTACTAACACTACATATTCAATTAAGTAGACAAGAAGTTCATGAAAGAATTTAATGTGGTAAGTAGTCAAAAATTCCAAAAACCATTTTCAGTTAATATCTTGTGAATAGTAGAGCAGTGTGGTAGTGGCTACGAATAATACCAACCCACACTTTGCTTGTGGATGTCGTAAAAGCCTTATAACCACCTGGACAAACTCTATATAGATAGCGTTTGGTCAACAATTACATTCCCAAGGAGTGTTGACGTCTGGCAGACGGCCGGTCATAAAACTATCAATAACTTTTACAATATGTACTATGAAAGAAGAGTACATATTGTATCGACCCCAAGTAATTGGGATGGGAGTAGGAGATTGATGATGATGATGATCTTTGAATAGTATTAATAGAGGTTATTATATAATGAAAACTAAATTCAATAACATATTTTATTCAAAACAAATGTAATGTGTGGTAACTTCCGCTCAGCTGCTTCAGCAGTATCTCAGATTACAACCAGGTCACTGGTCTGGCGCAGACCCCTACCGGATTACCTCTAATGAACACAAGAGTGGAATGGAGAAATGAATGGTTTTATGTTTAAATGGTAATAGATTTTATTATTACCTTATTCATCTTTCGATACAGCTGGTGTTTTAACTGGCTGTGGTATTATGGTAATTTCGTCGTTAATTTTCAATGGCTTAAGAAGCGAATCATTGTTGCTTTTGGCTGGTGCGGTTGTCTTGCCCTTATCCATCACCCGTTTAGCCACTACACTGTGTGCTGAATAAACATGATTTTCGAACTGTTTGTACATGCCAAATGTGGCAGTGCAAACGGTGCATTTATAAGAGAGATGAGCGGGTTTCAACGTTAAATTATGATCCCTTGCTACATGATTCAATAATTTCCATTGATATACCTGTAATTAAAATAATAAAGAATTAAAACATCATATTTATTTCTATTATGTGTCTACTCGTAAATATCAACTGTTAGACACGAGGTTTTTACATGGTGTGAAAGAAATTGACAATAGGAATTGGCTGTATACCAGAGCTGTTGATCCCAGAAATTTCAATAAAAGAAAAAATCTTAAGGGATTCTCTTGTCTTTCAACGGCGTAACTCCTTTGTTAAATGACGTCATTTAGTAATCTGTTACATCACCCAAGGGAAAATAAAGACGTGCAACGCCTTGAATTCTTACTATGTCACTACACAGACTATTATCAGGTATAACATAATAAGTAAATTAAATAAATTTAGGAACAAAGATGTGAATAGTTCATGAGGCATTGCACATGTTCTTAATACATTGAACCTATCAGCTGTGCCACATTCTTATCATTTATTAAGCCTGTAAACACAATAATAATTCATTCGAACACGAATATGTACAAGAAAGAAGAAAGAAGTATATGTTGTATAAAGACATTATTTTAAATATAATCTTCAAAACTCGAATTTATTATGTTTGTTTCGACTCAAAAATAGTAGTCACTCCAAAAATAAATGAATTAAAAAATAATTGCTTGCTGCGCTAAATTACTACTAATTTCTTTAGTTACATTTCAAAAATAGTTTATCTGAGCCACCATTATTTCTGAAAATTTCAGACAGTTCGACTTTATACCAGGACTCGAATGAAGGATATCGACATGACCAGTCGAAGGCATATTTATATATCTGTATGCCATGGAGACACTGGAAGAATCAACATGAAAAAAAATGCCGAAAAAAAATTGTTAAAAATTATTTTTCAGATACTTACCCTTCCACAAACAGGGCATCTGCCAGCATCTTTGCCTTTATTCGCTGCTTCTTGCATGGAACTTGTTACAAGGCCATGTGATCCCAAGAGGTGTCTTTCAAGACCTTGATCAGTGAAAAACCTATAAACATCAAACAAAAGATGTGACAAACAAGAACATTAAAAATATATGTAAGTGCAAAATATACTTTCATTGGATTTAATTAAAGATTAATCTTAAATTCTATTATAATTGGAAACAAATTGCATTAAACAACTTATGTTCATTATTATTGTTATAAACACATCCTGCACTAATAATAACCTTGTATAGCGATAACTTTAAACGTACAACTAATGAAACCAAATTACCATCAAATAAAAACGAACATTTATGGATTTCTTAAAGAATTGTTCTTCGAGGGAATGAAACGAAACTTGGCGCGGGAGATCGTTATTGAAAGCACTACAATATCTTTACAGTATACTCGCCGTTCAAATTACTTCCATGTGGTGATGGAATAAAAATATAATTCGCCACCCCATTTTGCCCGTGGGTATCCTAAAAACGACTAAGGGATATAATATGCAGGTAACATCGCTGCAGGAGAACGAATGGTCGAAATAATAGGGTTTTATTTACCCTAACCTAAACCATATGACCAGGGTGGTATATATATATTTGACTCCTGTTGTGGACGAGACTGTAGCAGTGTGATGTATATGAACTGAAATGATGTTATATGTATTATGTTATTTTGGGTATTAATTGTTTTTTCACATCTTTATTTAAAATAACTTTGTCAGTATTGACTTTTTCAATGTTAGCACTATACATTAATAATAACCGGAATGTATCGTTTACAATTTCTATTATCTCAGCAAGTGCCATAGCAACGGAGACTGTGCATGAAACTTTAATGCCCGTAAACTAATAATCTGATCAATGAATTCTGATGTTTACGCGAGTATTTCACATTTAAAATAAAACTATTTTTACGGATTCTATCGCGTTTGTATTTGGTTTTTAGTTGCCCGACGTTTCGATAACTTTACAACGTTCGTGGTCACGGGAGGACTAAGGCGTCTCGCGTAAATATTAATTTACTCAACTTTAATAAAATAAAATAAGCCGCCTCTTAAAAGTCAATAATTTAGTATTGTCTTCTGAGTTTTCATGCCGAATCTTTGTTAGTGTGGCCGCGTTCTGACCCGGTGATAGCTTAACAGATTTGTTAATATTTTAAAGTAGTAAATTGCCACATTAGAATATTTATCATAAATTAAATGTGTAATAACCATTGATCATAAATAATAAAAATACTTATATATAAAACCATTGTCGTTTTGTACTGGCACTAATTTTTATCAAAAATGTGGGTCAAAATTTAACAACTAATACTGCAGTGGGTAGATATAAATCTCTGTAATAAACGAAACGCCAGGCAATTAAAAATCAAATACAAACGCTAAAGAATCCGTAAAATTAGTCATATTTCAAAACCGAGCAATTATTTGCCAAATTTACAGACATTGCTTCGCTCCTATTTATCATAGTGTTATACATAACCCTATTATAGCCAATAACCTATCTCAATAAATACGCTATTTGACATATTTATGTTTTAGAAGCCATCTGGTAGTTTGTAAGATTAGCACTTCAAACATAGACAGTCAGTTCAATAATTTCATAGAAATTACAATATTGCACTGAGAATATGTAGTACTTACTACTACTAATTGTTCCAACTAAGCATTTATGATGGAAGTAATAGTTACTGTTCGTAAAATTTGTGTGGAACTTTGTGATATCATTTTGAACAATAAATGAAAAATATTTACCTAAATTGACACTTTTGACAATTGAGCGGTGGCCTGTTGTAGATCATCTTGGGGTGAATTTTCACTTTATGAATCCATTGCATATGATTTCTCAGTTGTTCCAGATCTTTTATATAACCATCACAGATTTCACAAATAACGAATGTATTCTTGGAATTATGCGATGGCTGCGGCTGTACAGGTTGTGGCTGCACGGGCTGAGGCTGTCTTGGTAACGGCGTGATAGAAATTGACGGTTGGTGTACCTTCTTGATGTTATTCTACAACAAAGTAACTTCTTTAAAATATATTTACTTCTTAATCCTAAACCTTATATTAATTCTCGTACTTGATTTTGTCATTGAGAAAAATCTACAATAATACTACTACAATAAAAATATTTGATACTTCATTTTGATGATTGTTATCGTCAGTCAGTCAGTCGTCATTAAAGGGGGAACCCTCTAATGACGAAAAACAAGTAAATAATTAAAATTAATGACTGCATAAAAAATCACCCGATTCTTTCGCATCTATTAAACATTTAAGAGCATATGTTATCAAGTGTATAAACATAGCGTTGCTAGGTTACAGTTATATATGTAATAAACCCCCAAAGCAAGCTCCTAAGCATCTAGAAATGTGCATATTAATATGAAATATATTTTAGGTAGGTAACTTTCGTAACAGATTCAAAATAAAGTTCCAATATATATTTGTTAGAATCATCATTCTACTACTCTTATCCCAATTATTTCGGGGTCGATACAATATGTACTCTTCTTTCATAGTACATACTGTAAAAGTTATTGGCAATAGTTTTATGATCGACCGTCTGCCAGACATCAACCCTCCTTGGAATGTAATTGTTGACCAAACGGCATCAGATGGAGTTGGCCCAGGTCATAAGGCTCTTAGTCGTCTATTACGACATCCACGAGCAAAGTAAGGGTTGGTAGTATTTGTTAGAATACTCTAACGATAATAATTTTACAAAGCTATTTAAAGCAACACAGATTACATGATATAGAAATGCCATAAATAATGCATTTGTTGTGCGATATCCTTTTTACTTTTTTTTAATATTACTTTTTAAAATACTCTTCAACTTTGATTGAAATCCTTGTAGGAGTTCAAAAAGTTAGCGCAAACTTAAAAGTAGGACTATTTTATTATGTTAGATTAAAGTTTTCCATTAAATATCTAATACGGATGCAAAACGTACTTTAAATTTTGTCTATAATAATATTATAATATTCTGAACATTTTAATAATCATAATGCAAAAGGGCGTTTGTTTGTTACGCTTTCACGCTTTAACAACTCAACCAATTGCTTTAAAAACTTTACATTGTACATGGAAGGTACTCGTAACTTTCATTCATAATATAGATTACTGTGACTAAAAAATAAAAGAATAACCATTAGGCGGTCGTTCGTCATAATAACTAGTCAACTAACTTAGACATAATAATAATAATATAAATTGTATCAATATTTTACTAGGCAACAGAAAAATAAGAAGGGGTCTAATGTTATCGGGAATTGATAACCCACAAAATCCGCAAAACCACGGGTATATACTAAATCCCAACAATGTCTGCTACAAAATATCTCATTAACACAAAACTTCCTTTTTACACGCATTTCATACGTATTTGTGCTCTAAATTTCTACATTTTCTATGGATTCCTGCCATGTCTACATTTGACAGAGTTTTAGCTGGCAAGGAAAAGTGTCATGTGGTGTTCTTGTATAATATTCAATATCTTACGTGTTTTAACGTGCTATTAAATCATTTTGTTGGCATTTTATGTAATTTCATACGCAGGAAGTACTGAGGTGTAATGAATATGATATAACAGTGTCCTACCAAAAAACCTAACCTAACCTACTTTTTCGTTTTCCACTAAAATTCTCAAGATACCTTTTACAGTGCGGCCATGGCACTGATGAAGGTGACGATTTGACTTACTGACGGACGATGACTTTAAATGAGGTTGATTTATAAACCAAGATTTGGCTTAAAAGTCTTAGTCACCAAGCCATAAACTCCAAAAAAAAAACTTACATTTGATACCGCCTCATTATTTTAAAGTTTGAAACAAAACACTCAGAGTGTCAGCCTATTATAATAAGAACTAATATGCCTACTTATTCATATTGCAAGCCTAACTACATAATTATTTGTCTATTGCGATTAAGATTGAAATATAACTTGAAAATCCAAAAAACTGTGACGCTTCCCGTGACCTGAACGACCTTCATAGATCACATCATGAATGTTGATACAAGTTAATATTGAAATAAACTCATTTGCAAAAAAAAACGGGCGGTTTTGATTTTCATTCATATTTAAAAAGATACAATACCAAAAAGGTTTCAATCGTTTGTACACGTTACTGGCCGGTTTTAAAAATGCTGTGGTATTTAAAAAAGTACGTTCTAAATTCAATTTTTCATTTGATGTTCATTTTTACAGAACACCCCTTTTTATCCTACATTTTTGGCGCGAAGTTCCAGAAGTTAACATCGACTTTCATAACTTTTATTCAATTTTTATCGATTAATTTCATATCCTTGACTGTCAAAGCTATATTTAATGCTGTTTGGCTGTATCAAAAATGGTAGATAAAGTGGTAAAAGCTACCAAAATTATCGCGCTGCTTGAAGAGGGTTGCAGCCAATGTTTCGTGGCTAGGAGGCTAAATGTTAGTCGCTCGACAGTCCAAAGGACCTGGCAGCGATATCAGGAGACTGGTTCCGTCGAGAGAAGGCCTGGTTCTGGAAGAAAACCATGTACCCAACCACGGGATGATCGTTTTCTTGTGAGTCGCGCATTGAGAAATCGCAAATCTTCGTATGTGGATCTTAAGAACAACCTCCAAGAAGTAAGAAATGTGCATATTAGTCTATGGACGGTCAGGAGGAGGCTTCTCGCTGCCAATATATACGCAGTCACCGCCCGGCCCGCGGCCCCAAATTACTCCGTGAGCACAGAGTTCACAGGCTTAGGTTCGCTAGAAATTGTGAATCATGGACTCAAGACGATTGGAATAGGGTTTTGTTCTCTGATGAAGCCAGGATATCTCTGTTCGGTGAAGATCGACGTCGGCGAGTGCTAAGAAGACAAGGAGAACGCTTTGCAGAGGCATGTTTCGAAGAAATCACACCTTATGGTGGGGGCTCTGTTATGTTTTGGGCAGGAATAAATTCAATGGATCGTACAGAGTTAGTCTTCATTGAAAACGGCTCACTGACTGGGCATCGATACATAACGGAAGTTCTAATTTCTCATGCACAACCCGCATTGGCCGCTCTAGGTGAAGACTCGATTTTTATGGACGACAATGCTCGCGCCCACCGATCCCGCGATGTTAATGCGTATGTGCAAGAGGTCGGCATTCGTCGTTTGGATTGGCCAGCTCGAAGTCCCGACCTCAATCCCATAGAGCATGTCTGGGACGTTCTGAAACGGCGTGTGAGATCAGTACACCCGGCTCCGCAGACCATCAGAGAGCTGAAGAATGTGATTACTGCGGAGTGGGAACGTATTCCGCAAGCAAGTATCCGGGATATACTCGCTAGCATGCCCAGACGAATTCAAGCTGTGATTTAGCTAGAGGGGGTCACACTCGATACTAAACATTTATCTGCTTTTACTTTATTAAAGAAAAACAAACAAAAAAACTTTTTTATTTTTACTTCATGAGCATATGCACTACTAGCGAATATACACTACTAGCGAGCGATATACATATACATATACACTCATTTGCAAAAAAAAACGGGCACCTAAGCAATGAACCATTTCAAATGTTAATATTTCTTTGTTTGATAATTATAGGTAGTTTTATCCACACAATTTGGTAAATTAATAAGAAAATAATCGTTTTCATCAGTATTTCATAAAATTTAGATACAATTTATGGGAAATAATGCTAAACCTCGCTAGTAGTGTATATTCGCTAGTAGTGCATATGCTCATGAAGTAAAAATAAAAAAGTTTTTTTGTTTGTTTTTCTTTAATAAAGTAAAAGCAGATAAATGTTTAGTATCGAGTGTGACCCCCTCTAGCTAAAATCACAGCTTGAATTCGTCTGGGCATGCTAGCGAGTATATCCCGGATACTTGCTTGCGGAATACGTTCCCACTCCGCAGTAATCACATTCTTCAGCTCTCTGATGGTCTGCGGAGCCGGGTGTACTGATCTCACACGCCGTTTCAGAACGTCCCAGACATGCTCTATGGGATTGAGGTCGGGACTTCGAGCTGGCCAATCCAAACGACGAATGCCGACCTCTTGCACATACGCATTAACATCGCGGGATCGGTGGGCGCGAGCATTGTCGTCCATAAAAATCGAGTCTTCACCTAGAGCGGCCAATGCGGGTTGTGCATGAGAAATTAGAACTTCCGTTATGTATCGATGCCCAGTCAGTGAGCCGTTTTCAATGAAGACTAACTCTGTACGATCCATTGAATTTATTCCTGCCCAAAACATAACAGAGCCCCCACCATAAGGTGTGATTTCTTCGAAACATGCCTCTGCAAAGCGTTCTCCTTGTCTTCTTAGCACTCGCCGACGTCGATCTTCACCGAACAGAGATATCCTGGCTTCATCAGAGAACAAAACCCTATTCCAATCGTCGTGAGTCCATGATTCACAATTTCTAGCGAACCTAAGCCTGTGAACTCTGTGCTCACGGAGTAATTTGGGGCTGCGGGCCGGGCGGTGACTGCGTATATTGGCAGCGAGAAGCCTCCTCCTGACCGTCCATAGACTAATATGCACATTTCTTACTTCTTGGAGGTTGTTCTTAAGATCCACATACGAAGATTTGCGATTTCTCAATGCGCGACTCACAAGAAAACGATCATCCCGTGGTTGGGTACATGGTTTTCTTCCAGAACCAGGCCTTCTCTCGACGGAAGCAGTCTCCTGATATCGCTGCCAGGTCCTTTGGACTGTCGAGCGACTAACATTTAGCCTCCTAGCCACGAAACATTGGCTGCAACCCTCTTCAAGCAGCGCGATAATTTTGGTAGCTTTTACCACGTTATCTACCATTTTTGATACAGCCAAACAGCATTAAATAAAGCTTTGACAGTCAAGGATATGAAATTAATCGATAAAAATTGAATAAAAGTTATGAAAGTCGATGTTAACTTCTGGAACTTCGCGCCAAAAATGTAGGATAAAAAGGGGTTTTCTGTAAAAATGAACATCAAATGAAAAATTGAATTTAGAACGTACTTTTTTAAATACCACAGCATTTTTAAAACCGGCCAGTAACGTGTACAAACGATTGAAACCTTTTTGGTATTGTATCTTTTTAAATATGAATGAAAATCAAAACCGCCCGTTTTTTTTTGCAAATGAGTGTATTTCTTTATTTCTTATGCAGTCCATATAACTGCCACAAAACACACGGTCACCTCCACAACGTGACCAAAATTAACATTCTGTACCACATTAATTTGTTATTAGTTTTATTTCACATTTTCTTTCAATTTAATTAGTCGTCTTCTACGACGTCCACAGAAAAAAAAACAGAATTAGTAAATTGTATTCTTTCTCAGTCACCAGGCGAAATTATTTGTAACCGAAATATTTACTGTGAATCTTATTAATTAGGAGTCATCAAATCCTTTAATATAAGAGAAAATAAGACTTTTTTAATATTTCTTCTATTTCGTTCTTAGTTTTTGATTTGGTCTTGATCATCCACTCGTCCTTACAAACGTATGTAAAATCGGCGGCTCGTATCCACTATACAACAATGGAGATAGACCAGGCCAACAAAAAGTAATATCATCATCATCTCAGCTCCTACATGTCCCCCTGTTGGGCTCGAACCTCCTCCTTAGTGAGAGGGAAATTGACCAACTATCCCACGCTGGTCAAACGTGTCAGTATAGGGTTTCCTTTCCATTTTCCATCTCATAGATGTCATATTCATTTTATATGTCTAAGTCGTCTTTTACGATCACTCACGGGTAAGATAGGGGGTTGTTAATTGTATGCTTATTCCGTCACCACATGAAATAATAATAGTAGTTTTACCATTTAATTCTGAAAATTTACTTAACTACGTGGATCATTTAGATATATATAGATAAATACCTAGTTTTTATGTAAATATAATTCAACAACCCTTCCTTCTACTATTTATGACTATATTCCACTTTTAGAAACACTAATGAAACGTACGCATATTATGACCATAGTTCACCACCACACCTTTGATTCTTCAAAAATACTACGACTGTCGAAAATTAAACCTTTTCTATACTACGGATGCTTACATAGAGTAGAGAGGGATAATTGTAAAAAATAGGTCACGTATTATGTGTTCGTTCCGTAATCATTATGGACAGAATATTATTGATTAAATCGATGCAGGTACAGATGATGATGTATACGGATGATATGTTGATAACAGGTACTGCGAGTGACTCACATCCGAAATACTTTTAGTGTGTGAGATTTTGGAGCTCCTCTATTAACAAAGGAGCAAACTCAAAGTATTTTTTTTTATATTTTTGTAATTCCAATTTTATGTATTATTTTCAATATATATATATAAGATAATTCATTTATTGCAGGAAACAAAATGCATTTTTATAGCAAAAAGAATTAAGGCAGTGGACCTCCATTTTTTTTAATTGCATTTTTAGTAAAATAGAATAACACAATTCAATCTTGTGGAGTACATGAGTCGAAAAACGTGGAACAGACTAAATAAATACCTATGCCTCAAGGGGTATTCTCATGTACCCACTTCGACAAATCGTTTTTTTTTCCATATTTCATTAGTAAAATCTATCGAAAATATGCTGTGAAAAATTCAGACCAAAAGCCAGGTATAGTAGATTAGTGTAAGTATAAATTTTCCACTAAAATTCTGCTCTTGAAACTTTAAACGCATTTTTCTGGAATCATCATTTTCTAAAACTGTCATGGTCCTAAATAAAAAAGTATTCAACCGATTGCTTTGAAATTTATACATATTCTTCTGCTTATTAATGGTTATCGGCCGTAACAAAATTGTTTATTTTCGAAAATATTTTCATATTTTTATAAAACGATATTTAACAAAAAAAAAATTACAAAAAAAAAAAACATTTTTTTTTCTACAGTCCGCCATTTATTTTTCTTTAATGAAATTGATTAATTCTGGTAGGGCCGATAGCGACAGATCTACTGAACAATGACACATTCGATTTTTTTATATCAGACAACATGAATAGCCGCTATTACCATGACCAGTGACCTGCTTTTTTGGTATCTAATTTAATTAGAAAAAATAATAAATACAAAATGTAAAATAAGAAAAAAAAAATTTTTATATGGTTTAAAATACATATAAAAACCTAGAAAAAAATTAATATGATTGAATTTTATTGTTTTATGAAAAAAAAAATTCTCTAAAAAGAGGTAAAATTTTTGCGTTTACATGAGAATAACCTCTTAAGAGCGACATGGGGCGCCATTACCTACCGGGCAATATTTTCGCTCATGGCCTTCAGGGCCCACCCAGCGGGGTATATTATCCTGACAATATTATTCCAAGTCATCTCATTTCGATGACAAAAAACGAGCTACATTAATTTAACGAAAAGAGCTGGATCATAATAACACTAATACAATAGTTCATCTAATCTAAGAAGTGCATTTTGACGTTTCGCATTTTTTAATACACAATGACCTTGGTAAAACGTATACACATGATTGCAAACAATAAATCTGAAATTTTAAATAACTATTAAGTTATTTACATAATTAACGTTACGGGTGACTTTCTTGTACAATAATTTAATGTTGAAAGTCGTAAAACTAACTTAAAATAAAAATAACATGGTAATTAGTAATTATGATTGACGATCTTACAGTGTCACGTCATCATGTTCTATATAGTAGTGCTTGACAACTTCCAATTCACGAATATCCAAATAATCGGTAAAAATATTAGAATAATAAAATTAATCGAATAGAGATTTGGCCAGAGACAAAAAAATTGTCAATTTTATTGATTAGGAACTAACTATTAATGTTCGCGACAATGATAATTGAAGTAATAGTAGTGATTCTGAATAAATAGCTATCTTCAAATCCAGTTTTTGTTTTTACTTAACCTAATCTTACTAAATATGATTATTAGATTTTATGCTGAAATAATTAAATTTGTTTAGTATTAATTTAGAACTTAATTTATTCATCTCCTTTTGAAAAAAAAAAGAACAATTAACCGATTATTAATTAAAAAGAATCAATATCGATTTCTCACTAAAATCGGATATTTTCGATAGCGATTATTTGGTTCACATACCTAGACAACTAGGGTTCATTCCCGGGAATTCTCGAGCCGAGGAAATCGTTGGGCTTTGTTCCCGGGAAATCAAGCTCGAGAAAAGTCGAGAACTCGAGAAATCATGTACATCATTGTCTGTCTGTATGTTCCGCTCCTCAGCATGAGATGTTCCATTGATCTTGCAAAGTTTTCATTTGCTTTTATTCTAATTAACATGACATAAATGGTGCTGTGATTGTAATTTAAATATAATCTACATTTATTTTCTACCTGAATTTAAGATATTAACGTTTTCTTTCATGTTATTTTTTTATGTTTTATAGAAGCTATTTTTGTTTACATGTTTTAAGTTGATTTTTTTTTCTAAATAACCAGCCAAAAACGGTGCTGTAATTGTAATTTAATTATAAGTTAATACATATCTTATTAACGTTTTCTTTCATGTTGGTTTTTTGTTTAGTTTAATAGAAGCTACTTTTGTTTATAAGTTCTAAATAACCAGCCACAAATGGTGCTGTCATTATAATTATGAGTCTGAATAATATTATTTCTGTATTTTTTTTTAAAGTTAATTAGCTTATTTATAAGATTAATGTTTTTGAATATAATCAATAAAAGTTTTATAATTAATTTGATACTTTTATTTGAGAGGAAACCACTGAATTTGTTGACGTTATTGGAACCAAATAATATAAGAAAACGTACTTAAATGTAAATTTCTCGACAACCCGAGAAGCCTCGAGACATTAGCCTCGAGAATTCTCGAGACCCGAGAAATTGAAAAGCTCAAGAAACCATGAACTCTATAGACAACTTACTCCGACAGCTGTCAAAGTGCACTTCTTAGATTCGATAGACTATAAGAAATATTAATTTACCCCAAATAGCTATTTCTAATTAGCATATCGAGAGAGTTAAAAATCTTTACTACATTATTACACTCAAAGACTTTCAATTTAGAACGATTTCGAAATCTGTGTATAAGATTCAACATCCACATTGCACAATATGACCTTCCAAGTCACTTAATAAATAAAATGATTACCTAAAGTCCTGTGCCAACTTTATTAAATCTATACCATATTTCATTTATCTCTCCCTCTTTTATATACCCACTCTTACCTCGATTTCATGCATGACACGTGTTATATAAGACGGAGACAATTAAGATAATTTAAATCAATGATAGCCCGATGTAGTTTACAAAATAGATCGATAGGTATTTAGAAATACACATAGTATACGTTTTGTATACATATATGTATACATAAATATGTATTTATATCTTTTATGTATGATTTTATCATGTTTTATGTATATATGTATATCGATATGTCTTTATTTATTTATGGTAAACAATATATTTAAATTATAACTACATTGCTCACATAGCCCGCGTACGATTTTATCCTATTATGTTAGCCGCATTGTTATCGAGAATCGTTTTTCATTGCTCAGAGATCAGATGTTATATAAAAAACCCTACAGCAGATGTTATATAAAAAAAACCTTTTTTGTCTCGATCTATGCAGATGCACATCTGTCAAAAAGTACCCTTATTTAATAGAGAATAAATATTTGAATTTCGTATCAATTGGTTAGAATTAAAAATGTATAACTGCAACCTAATATATGTGTCCACTTTTAAACACTTGGTTTCTTTTCTTGTCAAAAGCTACAAAGACGAGGTTGATAATGTAAGACAATATTGGCCAGAAGAAGCAATATACTAATTTGTTAACTTGTGCTGTACTGGATTTTTTTAAAAGTCTCCTAGGGAGGTGCCACCTAGTGCTGGGGCACTAAGTAAATAAGCCTTGTATTGCAGGGGACTTTACAAACATGTAATTAACGGCAGACAAATTACACTCAGACACAGACATTTTCAGTAGATATATATTCTTTAAGGTATTACACCTTTCGTACATTAGTACGAAGATATTGCTTAATATTTAGCATATACCAATATCATAGATAAATCAATTTAAAGATTCTGTATTTCCTTGGACACAAAAGTGATATCATCATCATCATCACAGCCCTTAAATGTCCCACTACTGGGTTCGGGCCTCCTCCGTAATGGGAGGTAAATTAACCTACTATACCGCGCTGGTCAGACGTGTTGATATAGGGTTCTTTTTCGAGTTTTACTTCTCTCGCATAGATGTTATATGCGTTTTAAATCCCTTAGTCGTCTCGTACGATCACCCACGGGTAAGATATGGGGTGGTGAATAGTATTCTTACTCTGTCACCACACGGAAAGTGATATGTCACCTATGTTCCTACGTATACATATAGTTAGTGGTGACTAAGGTGTGTCAGTAGGTATATATTTTCTGAAAGTAACAGATATTATACAAACGTGAAATCTCGTAATGCTCAATAAATTTTAACATCAGTAAGTGAATGAATCACATTAAATTGTGTATTCTAATGACATCATAATTCTCCTACTCTTATCCCAATTACTTGGGGTCGATACAATATGAACTCTTCTTTCATAGTACATATTGTAAAAGTTATTGGCAATAGTTTTATGGCCTGCCATACGTCAACCCTCCTTGGGAATGTAATTGTTGACCAAACGGCATCAGATGGAGTTGGCCCAGTTCGTTATAAGGCCCTTAGTCGTCTTTTACGACATCCATGAGCAAAGGGTTGGTAGTATTCGTAGCCGCTACCACACAGCTATGCATTCTAATGACGTATTGTAATAATAATAATACTTACCGGTACCGGATAGTTTGAAGATATAGACATAGGAGAATTGTGCCGGATCATAACACCTCCACGTAAAATCGGAGTGCCATGGACCGGCGCGGCGCGTGGAGGAACAGCCATCGGAGAACGACCTCGCGGTCGGTAAGCCGAACTCATTCCCGACAGTACATTGCCAACATTCATGGCCGGCGGTCGTACTAAATGATTACCCATCTGGCCTCTATTGAACGAGCTCATCATGTTATTACGTGATCTCGATATCTACAATCGAAAAATATAATGTATTTTACAATGTAACCAGATTATTATTACTAAAATCACACCGAACAATAATTAACCTTTGGTATTTTCGCAGGAGGCTCCCATTCTAAAGGTGGTGATAAATTCGATTCTGGTTTGAATTTTTTGGCACACGGTATCAAGTGACGTGCCAATTTACCCTTACCATTGTCCTCAAAAGGACAGTTAGCACATTGATGATATGCTGGAGCTCTCTCCAATTTTCCCCTTATTTTATGCTCAGCTTCCATGTGATACAAAATATCATGGGGACTTCTAATTTCAAATGTACAGTAATTACATTTATAAACATTATTTTTCATATGTGGAGTCTCTAAGTGATGGGCCATCACCAACTTTGATTCTGTCTTAAAACTACAATGTTCACATTTCAATTGTGAAAATGAATATGGTGCATTATTTTCTTTACTAAATTCAATATTCTTCATTAGTGATGCAATAGAGGTTTCTGTAGATTTAGTATTGTGCCCTAGCTTCTTTTCCCTATACAATTTGCGATTTTGCTGCTTCAACAAGTCACTTTGTACATATTCTTGCACTAAACTTAAACCAATATTTATAAAGAATTTGCCAAGGGAGCAGTCAAAATAGTTATCAGATTTGTTTGAGCAAACTTTATCAGCAGTTAGTTCTGTAACATCTTTGATTTCATCAATTGCATCAACTTTATCCTTAATTATAATAGTCTTGTGTTCCTCATCACTCAGTATTTCATCATCAGAGTCTGTGGAGCTTTCTCCATCCCAAGAAGCGTCATCGTCCTCAGCTCCACGTTTGCGTTTTTCTATAAATAATAAATGCATTTATTTAAAAAAAGAAATGCATAAGTACATAACATGTCATTGGAAACTACTAATTGGTGCTGCAATGAATATAATTACATGATCTGTTAGTAGTTTCAGATTATTGAAATTACGCTTTAACCAGAATACAATAACCATGCAACTATGGTGGATTAATTAAATATTTATATAGCTCATTTATAAAACTTTAAATTAAAAATGTAATATACCTTTCTTTTTCTTTTTCTTGTCTTCTATTTCTTCAGAAGTAACTGTTTCAAGTTTATTGGTAACTGAAATAGTTGTTGCTACCAAATTGTTGGCAGATTCATCTAATGGCTCTGCTATCTCTTCATCTTTCTCTGAACCCTCCAGTTTTTCAATTTCTTTGTCTTTTCGTTTGTTTTCTTTATCCTCTCTGTCTTTCTGTTCTTTCTCCTTATCTTCTTTGGCCTTTTGTTCATCAAGTTCTTTACCCAACGTGTCCACAAACTCTCTAAAAGGCTTCACAGAAGGTTTTTCGTACACATAAGGTACTATGAAAGAAGGTGCTTCAACAACAAACATATCGTCTGTTAAAGATGGCAAAATTGATGGCTGAGGTGTCTGTGAAGTACTCTGTGTGGATGTATTGGACTTGCTGCTAATTGGTGTGACTGTAGTGCCCCGTGCAACAATGCTTTGGTACAGACTATGGGCATCAAAACTTGAATTAGAAGGTAGAGTAGACTGCTTATGAGTTACTGTAGATTTCTCAGTACTAACAGAATTGGTGTCGATGATCACAACAGTTGGTTCTTTTTTGAGGTTATTAGTTTGACCAGATCTCATTTGCCTTGCAGCCATCTCAACTAAAGCCTTGGTATCATTTATGACAATTGGTTTATTTTTGCGATAAAAAGAAGTTTCTACAGCTATTTCTTCAATATCAGATTCATTATCACCATTTTCATCTGTATATCTTTTCCGTTTGATAGCTCTACTGCTACGACGTAGAGGTACTACTTTATTATCACTATTATTTGTATTGACTTTTGGAGCTTCTTCTACAACACAATCTTCAATATCACTTATAATTTCATGGACTTCTGGGCTTGAAGCATGTGAATTACCATTCTGACTTTGACGCCTTTCATTTTGTAACATTATATTATCAATTTTGTTTTTAAATTGACTCTGTTGAGAAAACTCGGTGACATCTTGATCAGAGTCTGAATTTATACTAACAGTATCTTCAGCTCTAGGTTCCATTTCTATGCCTTCTTCTTCATCTGAAGAGTCATCTTCAGAATCAACTTCATTTTCAGAAGCCTGAAAAATAAAAACAGTAGCTTGTTATAGCTATGTAAGTGATAATATTAGAAACTATAACATTCTGGTAAACTACTAATAGCTTCATTATCATAGTAATAATCATAAAATATGCATTGTCAATGGAATAACCATAGGGTATATGTCAGAGCTGACAGGTCTTGATGATGAAGATGTAATGATCTATATAAAAAATACATACATATATCAAAATAAAATTAAAATGACTGTAGTGAAATTAAATTAAACAACAGTTTTACAGCTATGAAAGTCCATATTTAATCTCATATTCACCTATATATAAAATCTCATATTTACCCATAAATTATCACTTGCTTTTATGTTGCCACACTCAGTTATTGTTGTTAATTTGCAACCCATACCTGATTACCTATAGTGTTGTCATCCTATTAGACTATATTAAGAGTAAGGGCATATCAAAGCAGAAATGTAATATAATCTACATTATATTGTACATTTTACATGACAATATATCCTACAAAGTTGTTTTGTGTCATAAACCTTGCTAAAATACAAGCAAATTCCCGATTAATCAATACCATTTTATTTTTTTGATTAAGCAACATGAAATAATATTGAATTCATTTTGAAAATATGCAAAACTTACACATTTTAATATTATTTACTACTCTTATCTCAGTTCACAGCAATAAAGTACCAAAGTAATTACATTTTATTTTCTCATGCATAAGTAACATAAATAAATACCTACATATTCACAATGAAACCTACAATATTTTATAAATATATTGTATCTCTCATTACAACTATATTGTAACTTAATAACTCCATAACAGCAAACAAAAATGTTGAATCTTTGTAATATAAGTTCAATTTCATTTTGACTTTAAAGCTATTGTCATTATCAACTCTTAAAGTATTTCTATATTTAGAATCTTAACAATAATATCAATAACAGTATGTTGAGCTTCAGTGTATATATCATTTCAATATATTCTACTAAAAAGTATTAAAAAAAATTCTTTAACTACATATTTTAAATGCACTTAACTTGAACAATTTGTTTATTCATTACTTAGGGTTAAGTTTTTGTGGGATAAAGCTTGAGAACTAACATCTCAATGGGCTTATAGATACTAATTAGCAATTTTGAATTTAAGTGTTATAAATTTGTTTAAACTTTATAGAATAATTGTCTATTGAGTGTTCAAAGTATCTTTATAATATCAATAGTAATATGTATAGATTAGTAATGTCTACATACCTGACAAACTAGGTGTTCAATGACTATGTGGTTATTGTAAGTAATAATTTAATTATATTAATATTTTTGCCTATTTCTGTCATGATGAAAATCTTTGTGGTTACTCCTTAGTTGGGCAGCCAGAGCATTAAATCATAAATCTGCGAAAATCCTACAATAGTCCTTTTCACCTTGTCTATTTGTTAGGAACAATAACTACATCCAATCTACCACTCCTAGCACAATTCAACCTAAATATAAGTGACTGGTTTGGAAAGGCTAGTCATCCAACAAGAACAAACACATGTAACCCTACTGAGCCCTGTTTTGCTAGTGACAGGTCCTAAGTTTGCTACTCTCGAACCAATGCATAGATATTTTATATGATCTATGATAGTAGTCTGCCTCAGGTCTGGTACCTTCAATGTTCTCAGACATTTATTTTATAATTCTATAAAATTATCAAAAATTCAATAGTAAAACTAATAAATAAGCAACAACTTACTTCATTATTAATTTGCAGTTCATGTGTAGTATTTTTATAAGATTCCTTTTCACATTCATCATCTTTTATTTTCTCATCTGTATTATGCAATATTTCATGTTCTGTCTTCTCAGATGTAGTCTGAGAAGTACTAATAGATTGATCATAAGATTCATTGCTGCTACCAGTATGATTCTCAGTAGTATTATTACTATTTGGTTCATCAGGCACTATTCTCTCACATGTCTCTTCTAATATCATGGACTTATCTAATAGCTCCTTTTGATTGTCAATATCGTCACTAGTATTTTCATTTTCTAACTGCTCTGATCCACTGTTTACTACTTCATCATGACTACATTCATTTTCTATATGATTTCCGTCCTCAACAATATTGCTATTCTCACAAGAATTGGTTGCAGGTTTGCAGTCCTCAGGTGCAACATTTTTACAATTTTCCAAATTATCCAGTGGTCCAGATGTATCCATATGTGTTTCCATAGTGCCATTTATTTCACCATTCATATTGATATATATCTACATTCCATGGGAATTCAATATACCTGTCAAATCAAAACAAAGTTCAGAGGTTATGTTACTGTTTTGACTAGGGTATAAGTTTGAGTATGAGACTCACAAAAGCTAAGATCCAGTAGACCAACAAGAGAAAATGCTAATCAATACAGAAGAGTAGTTCTATGATGTTATTGAGAGTGAGACACCAAGTATATTAGCGTCACATTTTTTATAGTAAGCACTTCCCCTCCTACCCGCTCTTCTCCCCCCTGGCTAGGCACTAGCAATCAAAATGGCGGTTCCATGGTATAGCTGTCTAAAGCTACGTGTACATAATGTAATACAACTTGAAAATACATATAGATTTACAGGAGAGACTAAACAGACACTCGTTTAAATAATTCATACGGTATTGTTATTGTATACAAAACAGTCTATGAATGATCTTATCAACGCATAAAATTACTTTTTTCTGCTAGAAACACAAAAAGTTAAATTAATATAACAATAATACAAATATAAGTTATATACTATTCAGTCAGAAAACTGATAAAAATGGTAGTAATTCAAAGGATGACAGTAAACCTATTCTACCTCTATTTTTTGGTCAACAACTGAAGCCGGTATATAGAACTAGGAACGACAACAATAACATTCACATTTAATTGGTAAACGCTATAATATTATTTTGTAAAATACCTCTAACCGGACTGCAAACCGCCGTCACTAAACTTTTTTGGTACTTGGTTTCACTACTTGGTTATATCAATGATGGAATCCAGAACATTTTTCAAATTGGTGCAGTCGTCTCGCTCAATTACCTTTTGCTAAAGTTTAAATTAAAACAAATTAAGATACACAAACACAATAAAATATTCTAACTATTTGAAAATTACAATTTATGCGAAAGTAAATGAACCCTCGCCACCGTTTCAAATTCAATATGGCGGAGAAGAGTCAGTCACGTGATTACCGTCCGTGGCGAACTCTAGTGGAATTACGTAGTACTTAAAAAAAAATTAAATATAGTTCGCGTCTTTATTTAATAATAATACCTACACAACTAGGTAATACTTTAAAGAAAACTAAATATCCCAAGACAACCGTTTTATAATTATTCTTACATTATAGAATAGGAATAGAATTCACTACTTTTTCCTCTCCCGCAAGTGTGGTAACACACTACTATGATTTGTAAGCAGACAACATCATTGCAAAAAAAAAAGGACAATCTCAAATTCTCAAATAAAAATACTATTTAAAGTCTTATATTGTATAATATATATTATTACTTATATTGTATGCCAGGCTAATATATTAAGTAAATTTCCCTATTAATAATTGGGATGCCCATGCTCAATATTGGGACATTGAATGGGCTGAAATAGAGAAAGGCCGGTTGAATATTAATGACTGTTAATTTTCTTATCCCTTACCTAATATGATTACAAGAATTGCTGTCTTAAATGTTCTCATGTGTCTCAGTCTCACACGCTAAAAATGTTATACGCAACCTTAGAGCCTTCAGATATGCTCAGACAATAATAGCGATGTTAATTAAGATTGATCACTGCCTTATAATTTACCGTCAAAACTAAAAAATATCTTTCGCTGAATTAACGTTCTTCAACGACATGTAGTCTTCTTAACTGCACTTAAATTGCTACTTAACATGATTGCTATGAGGAGGCTACCTACCAATGAACTAGCGTACTGCGTAGTACCCCAATTTGTATTACCTCCCTTGCACTAACTCCGTAGACTATGGATCGGGACAACTACACAAAACATAAGAAGATCTGCCACTAACATAACAAGAATGTAACACTTCCCTAAATTATAAAGAAAGAGCAATAAAGTAAGAAATCATGAAGTATTAAAGCTTTTCATTGATAAATACTTTTTTAATTATTATTTAAAGCTTTATATATATGTATATATACTAGCTTCTGCCCGCGTCTTCGCCCGCGTAAAAGGTTAATTTCCTAAAGTTTTCCCTATCCTATCCCCTATTTTTATTTTACCCCATAAGGATAAATTATTACAATATGTTCATCATTTCAGCCACAGAACCACAGAGTGCGGTCCTGTGCCGCCTGTTTCCAACGACGCCCAGCAACCTTCACTAGGTCGTCTGTTCACCTAGTGGGGGGGTGTCCCACACTGCGTCGTCCGGTACGTGGTCGCCACTCTAGAACCTTTCTTCCCCAGCGGTTGTCGGTTCTTCGAGCGATGTGGCCTGCCCATTGCCACTTCAGCGTGCTAATTCTTCATGCTATGTCGGTTACACCCGTTCGTCTGCGGATTTCCGTATTTCTGATTCTATCTCGCAGAGAAATCCCCAGCATAGCCCGCTCCATAGCACGCTGAGCGACTTTGAGCCTGGTTATGAGGCCTACATTTAGGGACCACGTTTCCGGGCCGTAAGTCATCACTGGTAACACAAACTGTTCATAGACCTGTGTTTTCAGACTTTGAGGTATGTTGGATGAAAAGATGCTCTTAAGTTTCCCGAACGCTGCCCAACCGAGTAGGATTCGTCGGCTGACCACTTTCTCGAAATTGGATCTACCTAACTGGACTGTTTGTCCAAGGTAAACATAATGATCGACAATTTCGAGAATCGCATTGCCAACTAGGACCGGTACAGGAAGGACATGGGCATTTGACATGACTTTCGTCTTGTCCATGTTCATGGTGCCCAGGTCCTCCATGAATTCTGCCATGACGACAATATCGTCTGCAAATCGAAGGTGAGTGGCATCTCCCTGTCTCACGCCTTTATGCAACTGGATCGGTTTCGTACTCTTATCCCGAATACGGACTGACATTGTGACGTTCCTATACAAACACTTCAGCACTTCGATATAACGATGGTCAATTTGGCACCACTGAAGGGACTGCAGCACCGCCCAAGTTTCGACTGAATCAAAGTCTTTCTCATAGTCCACAAACGCTATACACAGAGGTCGATTGTAGTCCTCGGTCTTCTGGATAATCTGCCGAAGCATGAGGATATGGTCGATGGTGCTATAGCCTTTTCGGAAGCCAGCTTGTTCGGGCGGCTGGAAGTCATTAAGCTAGCACGTGAGTCGATTGGTAATGACCCTCGAAAACAACTTGTAGACGTGGCTCAAGAGTGAGATGGGTCTGTAGTTCTTTAGAGGAGCTTTGTCGCCCTTCCTGAAGAACACCACACTGCTGGTCCACGACTCTGGAACGTCGCCCCCGAGGATAACGGAATTAAATAGCTTCTGAAGGGCTTTTAAGACCGGCTTGCCGCCTGCTTTCAGTAGCTCTGCCGTAATTCCGTCATCTCCCGGTGCCTTACCGTTTCTTAGTTGTTCGAGAGCCATTCTGATCTCGCACAAGCTAATGTCCGGGATTTCTTCGGTATAGTGCCGAGTTAGCTTGGATCTGGAATCTTAGACCAAGTCGACAACAGGATTTCGGGATGATTTATATAACTGTCCATAGAACCTTTCGACCTCTCCCAAGATCTCACTTTGGGATGAAATGACAGTGCCGTCATCAGTCTTCCGCTTAGTCATTTGGCTTTGCCCAATAGACAGATCTTGTGCGAACACTTTTGAGCCACGATTTCGCTCTATCGCTTCTTTAATACGCAGCGTATTAAATTAGCGAATATAGCGAAAAGACCTGGAGATCAGTCTATTTAGCTGCCTGTTTTCGGACCAATCGGCTGAAGACTGTCATTTCTTTTCTCCGCTCCATAAGCTTGAGAGTTTGGTCAGAAAGTTTTTTAGGTCTATTGACGCGGTGAGCCTTGAAAAACTTCGACCCAACCGCGTGGACAATTTCCACGAATCTGTTCATATCGTATCGTTCGGATCATATCGTGTTCATATCGTTCAGAGATTCGCAGTTTCGCACTCGTCTAGACATTGGAAGCGATTGTATAGTTCGAGTTGAAAGTTTTCGAGGTTCTGGTATTGGACATGGGTAGTTCGGAGGGTAGACTTCATATCCAGGCCCATATGAGGTACTTGGGTCTGGTGCTCGACGGGCGATGGTGGTTCCGGGAGAATTTTCGCCAAATTGCTCCCTGGCTGGTCGGTGCGGCGTCCGCTCTTTCTCGGCTCATGCCGAACGTGGGCGGACCCAGTTTCGAGGGCCAACGGCTGTATGCGGGGGTGATCCGCTCAATGGCCATGTACAGCGCACCCGTGTGGGCGAGGGCTCTGAACGCCCAGCTCAGGGCGGTGCTGTGGAGGCCACAGCGAGCCATGGTGGTCAGAGCCATTCGCGGGTACCGCACGGGGTCTACCGAGGCGGCATGCCTATTGGCCGGGACACCCCCGTGGGACCTAGAGGCGGAGATGCTCTCCGACCTCTACCGGCGGGTTACCTCAATGCGCGAAGAAGGTGGCTCCCCATCGTTCAACGAGATAGCCACCTGGCGCGAGGACGCCCGCCGAGAAGTCATCGCCCATTGGGCTAAGCGGCTGGAGAGGCCTAGACACGGTGTTGTTACCGTTGAGGCCCTCCGGCCCGTACTGATGGAGTGGATGGAGCGGCGGCACGGAGTCCTCTCTTTCCGGTTGGTGCAGGTCTTGTCGGGGCATGATTGCTTCGGCAATTACCTGCACACGGTCGTGTGGAGGGAGTGGACTCCATCCTGCCACCATTGCAGTAGTGACGAGGACACGGCGCAACATACGCTCGAGGTGTGTCCGAGCTGGGACGGGCAGCACCGTGACCTCGTCGCTATCATCGGTGCCGACCTGACGCTGCCGGCTGTTGCGCGAGCGATGGTCGACAGCGTCAGTAATTGGGACGCGGTCGCCGCCTTCTGCGAAGCTGTCATCTCGCAGAAGGAGGCGGCGAAACGGGCCCGGGAGGATACCCGTGACCGGGCCGCCGCCCGCGGCCGGGACGGCGCAGGCGCGAGTACCTGCGCCTGATGCCGCCCTAACCGAGGCTTTGGGTGATCGGACCGGGGAATTGTCCGGTCACCCGACGTGAGGCCACCGCGTGAGGACGACGCCTCGACGGCGAAAGCTGTCGGGGCGTCGACAGGAGAGGAGCCCAAATGGGCATACCGCCGAGCGGGCCACCGAAGACAAAGATCGGGTACCGGTGGCCCGCTCGCACGGCGAAGAAGAGGTGCTTGCAGGGTGGGTCAATGGGGTTGCGCGCCGCCTACTCCGTCACCCCAGACCGATTTAGCGGGGTGCGACGTCCATGGCCCACCGCAAAAAAAAAAAGCTTAGACTTCATCAAGCGTGACGGTTCGACTTTTGTGTGAATATTTAATATGCCTCGTACTATTCGGTGATCGCTCCCAGTTTTAATCCTCCTGATCACTAAGACATCATTAAATATATGTCGTTTGTCCGACAAGATGAAGTCTATCTCGTTTTTTGTTGAACCATCGGGGCTAACCCAGGTCCATTTCCTTCCAGCTCGATGACCTTCTCATCGGTCCTGAGTGTCCGAATGTTGTGTGTTACCAGGGCCAAAGGTCGTTTTGATTGGTAGCCGGATCGCTGCCGGAGATTCTTCGCACCCGCTACTCCATCGCTACCAGGCCCGCTACCACGATGAGCTTGTAGGATAGCGGAGCTGCCGTGACTGGGGGCCGTTTTTTTATTTGTGTTGCTCATAAGGGGTTAGAGCCGTAATCGCCACGCTTGGCAGGCGAGTTGGCGATCGCAGTGTGGTGTTATACGTTTTCCAGGAGAGAGCTGCTGCCCACTCTCCTGGTGAACCCTTAGTCGATTTTTACGACTCCCACGGGCAAGCAAGGGGTGACGACACATGTATTCTATCCCGTCGCCACACGGGGAGACAACATGTTACAACATGTTAATGTTATATTTATTTATATCTAATCAATAGCCTAAAAATAGATTTCAAGCTGCTGGCTTTAAAAATGACGGTACTTCCTTACAACTTTTCATCCCCTTTACAAACCTTTTTTTGCATTAAAAAGTAGCCTATGTCCTTAATCGAGCTCCAGACTAAATAAATAATAATCGCTGGGGGCTAAGTCTGGACTATAGGGAGGATGTTGCAATATTTGGAAGCCCACTTTTTGTATGGCAGTCATCGCAACTTGCGACTTGTGCACGGGTGCATTGTCGTGTAAAAGCAGCACAGTTTTGGTCATTTTGCCCTGCCTCTTCATCAAGCGTTCTAGCAATGCAGCGTAGTACTTGCCGCTAATATTGACACCCTTTTCCTTATAATCTATTAGCAAAATTCCTTCTGTATCCCAGAAAATCGTCGCCATGAGCTTTCCAACCGATTGGGACACCTTAAATTTCTTGGGAGGTGGTGTACCTTTTTTGTGCCGCTGCATGGACCCCTGCTTTGACTTAAGCTCATAATAGTGAACCCAAGTTTCATCCCCAATCACAATACGTCCCAAAATAGCTTCTTTGTCCTCAGCACAGATGTCCAAAAACTCTCGACAACACGCAACTCGTCGCTGCTTCTGATGTGGCGTGAGCATTCTCGGTACCCACCTTGGGCACACCTTTGACATGCCAAGATTGTTGTCTAGCATATTTAAAATAATTGTATCAGATACTCCAATAATATCTGCGAGTTGTTTCTTCTTTAAACGTTCAACTTCCAATATTAATTTTTCAAGTTTATCGACGTTTTCTGCAGTGATCGCTTCAATAGGCCACCCTGCCCTGGGGTCGTCTTTTAGTGAGTCTCTGCCGTGTTTGAAGAGGTTGTGCCACTTGTTAATCATGGTTTTACCAGGGCAAGAGTCCGTGTAAACAGAAGACATTTCTTCTAAAATGGTTTGAGAAGGTTTTCCTTGCTTGGTAAGAAACTTGATGATAGCACGAAAATCGATTTTCTCCATTTTTGTAGTTTTCTTCCGGATTGACTTGTTTGACCGATGATAGCTCAATGAATAAAGACCCGATTTTTATAAAATTTGATATTTATACTCATAAGTAGTCCCGCAATTAGGGCAAAAAAATAATAACACCCACCGCCAACACCCCGTTTCCGCGAACTTATTAACCTCCACTCATGTATATATATATATATATATATATATAAAATATACCTATATATATTGGTTTGTAATTTCCCTTGAATTCAGCCTTGACAAAGCCTTTGGACAAGTTGTGAATTAATATTGTAGCTTTCTATATCCTTTTTGTGTCTTTGATTTACTCTGGTGATACACTAGTTTTGCTAAAGTATTTATTTTTTTGTACAACTGATTCACGTCAATTTTTTTTGGGATTGATAACTCTTATTAGAAAAAATAGATTATATCTGATTTCAATGGAGTTAAATAAAGAGTACTTATAAAAGAGGTTTGAAAATTTAAACGAATAAAACTTTAGTTAAGTATCCACATCTGCTTATGCAGGTAAATTCCCATAGCTGATCATGCAGGTATGTACTAGTAAACCCCCATACGTTTTTGAATCAGGTATGGGTACCTGATTAAAAAACGTATTGGATATGACACCCGGTACGAGACTCGTTTAATAGCGGCGGCCTGAAAATACCCATACTTGTTTATTAAGGTACGGGTCCGACGCCCGGTGCGAGACCCATCATACGTCATACCTGTTTGGTCAGGTATAGGTATGACGTATGAGACTTGTTGGACCGCGCGCTATACAAAGAACGAAATTATCCGAATGGCTACGGTGTCTCACGATCGTGCCCGTATTGAAACGTAACGTAGGTAATAGTGGTCGTTGATTATATTTTGGAATAATTAGACAAAAAAATGTATAACTTAAGACGCTTTCTTATTTATTATTTTTATTTATAATATATAAGTCACATTTCGTGAAGCTACAATACGTCATTTTATTTTTTTTATCTTTCATACAAATGTATCCATTTGTAAATTTTCAATTCGTTTTGAAATTTGATTTTGAGTGAAAATATAGGTATGTACATATCAGGTGTCGGTTGTTATAAATCTTTTATTGGCAAATATTAGTAAAAGTAGAATTATTTTACAAATACTTTAAGAAGCACCACACACTTAATTAATTCTTAATTTAAATTCATTAAAAACTGTTTTCTTGTTTTTAGTTTGGTTATCTACAAAAGCGTGTTTTCAGTTTCTTTAACCAATATTATTATATTTTACAGTTCAATTTAACATACATACATACATACATATCATCACGCCATATCCCTTGCAGGGTAGGCAGAGAGAACAGAGTGCCAGAGAACTCTATCTCTGCATACTTCACTCGCTTCCTCAACATTCATAATTCTCTTCATACACGCTCGCCGGTTTCGGAGACTCTTGACTCCACCTTCCTTCAGTACATGACCGATCTGGTCTAGGTAGGTTAGTCTCGGTCTCCCTCGGTACCTACATCCTTCCACTTTCGCATTGTATATCTTCTTAACCAGGCGTTCGTTCGGCATTCTTTCCACATGTCCGAACCATCGGAGCATTCCCTTTCGCATCTTTACACCAAGTTGTTGCTCAACTGTTACCTTACTTACCAAGTTCCTGTTGCTCCTCAATTTATGTTGGAGCTCGGGAATGGTTCCCAGAGACTGGAATAGCGCAGTCATCGTGCCTTTGTTTAAAAACAAGGGTTCACGTTATGACTGCGCAAATTACAGAGCCATAAGCTTGACCAGTTTGGCAGCAAAAGTGTATGGAAAAATTATTGAAAGGAGAATGAGGATGGTGTCCGATGGTTTACTGTGTGAGACACAAGGAGGTTTCAGGAGTGGAAGGGGATGCATGGATCAAGTGTTCTCTCTGCGCAACATTGTGGAGAAGCATCTGGCTCTAGGTCAGAGGGTTTTCTGCAGTTTTGTGGATCTGGAGAGAGCATTTGACACGGTTGTACGAAAGGAACTTTGGGACATTTTACCGGAGTATGGTCTTAACGGTAAACTGCTACAGGCTGTGCAGTCCAGTTACATGGGCTGTAGAGCCTGTGTGCGGCTGGATTATGGAATGTCGCCTTGGTTTGACGTCAATATCGGCGTTAAGCAGGGGTGCGTTCTGTCAGCCAGGCTGTTTATCATATATCTGGATAAATGTCTCCAAAGGTTGAACGATATGAATGTGGGAGTCCAGATGGGCGACTCAGTGGTCACTGCTCTGCTTTATGCAGATGATGCAGTCCTGCTGGCACAGTCAGCGACTGACCTGCAGACCGTAGTCGACACAATGACAGAAGATTGTAAGAAAAGGGGTCTACGCGTGAATGTGAGCAAAACCAAAATAATGGTCTTTGAAAGAGATAAAACCAGAACAGATGTAAGAGTAACAATAGGTAATGATGTACTAGAGCAAGTGGATGAATTTGTATATCTTGGATGTGGATTTAGCCGAGATGGAAGGTACACCACTGATATAGAGCGAAGAGTGAATGCGGGAAATAGAGTGAACGGAGCGTTGGGGCAACTTTTCGGCAGCCACCACCTCAGCCAGAAGGCACGCGTAGCAATACATAACGCAGTGCTTGTCCCAACATTACTGTATGGAAGCGAGAGTTGGGTATGCAGAAAAGAGTATGATAGTAAAATTAATGCGGTCGAAATGCGATCTCTGCGGAAAATCTGTGGAGTTAGGCTGACCGACCGCATTCGTAACGACGACGTAAGAGAGGGAGTAGGTATGAAAGAGAGTTCAATTTAAACTCAAGAGATATTCAATTTTGCTTATGTAGTTGCAACGGAAATAAGAAAGACAGTGACATCTATTTAGTTACACCAAAATCTCAGCCACCGATATAAAAACGCTGATTTTGTAAGGGTAATGAGACAAATTAATTAAATTATTTCATTGTTATCTGTCCTCGATGAGTGTAGAAAGTTTCAAATTAATCTGACGTTAAGAAAAGGGTCAAAACTAGATACTGCACATCACTATTATTCTACTCGTATCCTTTTTACTTAAATAGTGTTGAAGCATTATCTAATATTACACATATTACACATTGCAAAAAATTATGTGCAGGAGTTTTATGACCGGCTATCTGCCAGACCTCAACCCTTCTACAGAATGTAATTGTTGACCAGATAGCATTAGGTGAAGTTGGTCCAAGACGATATAAAGAATCTGATTCGCTCTTAAATAAACCTATCGAAAATAGTACAAAAGGCACACAATCACAAATTGCAACAGCAAAGGTCGCAAAGACGGAACCGATGACTAGAACCAGATACCAGGGACCCTTTTGCACGGCGTAAAGATGTACTTGCAAGGCAAGTTATAGGTCACGCGCCACCTACTACGTTACCCCCGCCGGAGAAGGAGAGCTGTGTAGCTCACTATACCATGGTCGGCCACAAAATCGCTAATTCTAAATATACCTATAGGTATTTAGGGCCAGGGTTTCTGTACCGGGTATTTGGACATACCCGTACCTCTGAGACTGGGTTTTGAATGTTGCAGGTATACCTATCTATCCAGCAGTGTGATATGTGACGTCATCTAAAGCCCATAAAATGTTGCGGTGTTCAAATAGAACAAATTTTATCAATGTTTACAGTGTTTATTTTTATTTATTTGAACATTGACATGAATACATATATAGACCTTTCGAACATTCGAGAATTCAAAATGAATTTTTTTCACAAAACAAATTCGAATTTTGCAGTCTTCTTCGAGATTATCTCTAAGAGATCTAAGCCTAGCAATTCGAGGGCGACTTCAAGGGGTGGTGAATTGTATTCTTACTCCACCACACGGAAAATAAATATACACACACACACACACATATATATATATATATATATATATATATATATATATATATATATATATATATATATATATATATATGGAACAATTACTTCTCGTGAGCGCATAAGGATAAAAGTCGCAATTGTATCTTATCTTTTAAGTGACCTCGGAAGGATAACATTACGCATTGGTTGGTTCGACTCTATCTATCTACATATTAATTACTTATAATTTTCAAATATGTTATAATTTTGAAAAACAAATTAAAACCTAAAACGTTTTAATGTAGTAAATTACTGACAGAAACTCGTTAAAAATTAAGAATTTGCAGATAAACATTAATCTCTCGATATGTTACTATTTATCAAATGAATCCTTATATTCCCTACTGAAAATCCAACCCAATACAGTTACGTGGTCAAACCATTGATAAAATACATACTAAATACGTTGCGTTCCAACACTGCTTATAGATTATTTAATGCATCTATCAATTTTAGTTCTTGGCAGAGATTTGAAATAGGGATGTTACGGATATGAAATTTCAGATTTGAATCCGGATACGGATTTTAAAATAACGTTATTCTAGTTGCGATTATAGACATTAAATTATTTTGGCTTATACGATAGTTTCAGACAGTTCCGTTTGCTAAGCTAACTTTTATTGGCTTTTTAGGAAATTGTAATAGGAGAATACAGAGTGCGGTGATAATCGAATTATACTCCTTTGGAGCGGTTTAAATTTAGACCATAGATTTTTAAAGGAGGCAGTATCGCCGTCTAGTGGGTGCTAGAGCTTTTCATGTGAGTGTTAGGTTTTGTTACGTAGTCAAGTTAAATTTATTCATCATCAACCTTGACTCATGCGGCGTTAGCGCTTTTTGTATTCACAAGTGGCCACACTTTTTGCACATACACAAAAACATGAGATTTATTAAAAACGAATTAAATTGTAATTATTGGTATGCACACAGTCTTGGCATCATGCGGTAAATACAATATTAATAAAGACAAATTTGACTGAAATTAATTATGTTTACAATTCATCCACATGAATGAGTTGAGTTACTACATGAAAATTAGAGGGGAAGAAGGGTTTTGCCATGTACTACGGGTGGTCATTCAAGGAGAGTCATTGAAGGAGAGAGTCATTGAAGGAGAGGAGAAGTTTTAGTAAAAAATATGACAATTTGTAACAACCCACTTAAAGAGCAAGTATGCCAGGGCATCGCAAATAAACAAAGGCATGGCAGTTATTACATGTTTACAAAGAAACATTTAAAATGCAGGGAACTCTTCAAAAGTATGCTTTTTCTGTACTTCATCAATGACCCATAATTGTACATGACTGATAGACGAAAGTCACGTCTAATACTCATGTCATTTCTGTACCGGTCTTGGCTGGGAATAGAATTCTCGAAGCTACCGGAGCGTGCTCGTCGCGTCCCCTGCCAGTCTAGTTAGACTGCTATTCCAGCTCGATATGCATACCGCAGGGCGGGTTAGGGCGTCCCACGGAGGCGACGCGTACCGACCCGCCCCCGTCGGTACGAAAATCGGCAGATGCGGTGATGTGGGCCGCTACCCATCACGCCTTGCCCAGTCAGGCGAGTCGAGGAGAGCAGAGTGCCGGGTGGGCACGTGGAATGTAAGAGGATGTGTGGAAGGTAAGTTGCACGAGCTGATAACCGTCATGGCGGACAAACAGCTAGACGTGCTCTGTGTAACAGAGACCTAGCGAAGGGGCAGCGACGCCTGCGACCTTTCTGGTGGCGGGATGGCTCTGTGGTCTGGTGTACCACAGAGCGATCGAGCCAGCATGGGGGTAGGAGTGCTGTTGTCCTCTTACTTGGCCTCAGGCGTAAAGATTACGGAATGTATGATCCCAGACTTCTTTGGGTCCATATAAAACTAGGTGTCACCAAGGTATTCATGGTTGTAGCATATGCTGTCGTAGGATCCTCGGTGGCATCAGACCTAAAGAAGTTTTGGGATAATGTTAGGGAAGTTATGGATATGGCAGAAACCAGTGAACGCGTGATTGTATGCGGAGATTTGAACGGATGGGTGGGGACCAAGCGTCCAGACTATGAGGACGTACTTGGTCCATTTGGTGATAAGAGAGTGAACGACGCAGGTAGCCTTATAGCGGATGTATGCATGGAGAGAAACCTTATTGTGTCAAACACATTTTTCCAACATAAGGACATCCATATGTATACATGGAGAAGGAATGAACAGAAAAGTATAATAGATTTAATTTTGGTAGACAGTTGCCTCCGAAGCAAAATATTAGACGCAAGCACCTACAGGGGCCCCACAGTCGATACGGATCACTACCTCGTTATCGCGAGATTTAGTGGTCTGTTCAGAAAGTGGAGGCACTGACGAGAGCGTATCCACTTCGGAGGGCTTGAAAGAATAAAGGTTGAAAGGTTGCAAGAAGAGTGTATAAGTGAAAAGTATGCAGAGTGTGTTCGAGAACGGCTGACGATGGCAAGCCTGCCGCAATCGGACATTGAAGAATGCTGGTGAATATTGAAAGAGAGTATGGTAGATACAGTGAAAGAAATATGTGGAAGTTCAAAGAAGCATATAAATACAAATGGTGATGCATGGTGGGATGCGGAAGTGGCAGCTTCCGTAGAGCAAAAGAAGAAAGCGTGGCTGGACTATGTCTCTTCTTAGAATCTGAATGACAGTATGACTGAACAGAAGAAAGAAATATATCGGCAATGTAAGAATGACACCAAGGCCTTAGTGAAAGAGAAACGTGATAGAGCAAATATGAGTGCAGAAGATAGGCTGACTAAAAACTTTGAGGGAGGAACACCAAACTCTTTTGGAGGGAGGTGAAGAAGTCTCGGGGTATTGGTAAGCCTTCAGAATGAATAAAATAAGAATTCAAATTACTGAAATTTTTAGCATTTAATATGCTTAATTATTTATAAATACCCGATTACGAAACGAAAAATGATGTCACAAGTGGGGTTCAAACCCGCACATATTGGGAATCCGGCCCAATCGTGCTGCCACTTACACCATCGTGAACTATTTTAGGACATGCAAATTTCGCTTCATATTATATCTTACGTCTTCAAAGTGACGTATGCCATCTACCGGACAATGTTTACACATTGTATAGGCTTAATACTTCAAACTTTACAGTTAGAATTGTATTAAACGATGACACAACCTTGTTATTCAAATTACTGAAATTTTTAGCATTTAATATGCTTAATTATTTATAAATACCCGATTACGAAACGAAAAATGATGTCATATTTCGACGAAAAATGATGTCACATTTCATGATGATCATTCACATCATTCATCATCACACGATTAGGCCGGATTCCCAATATGTGCGGGCTCGAAGCCCGCTTGTGACATCATTTTTCGTTTCGTAATCCGGTATTTATGAATAAAATAAGGTCTAAAGGTGGAGACATTCTTACACAAACACAAGACATGTTAAGCCGATGGAGCGAATATTTTGGCCATATGTATGCGGATACTACGGTTGGCGCTGGTGTCGCGTGTGGTTTAGTAGATCACCATTCAGCACCGGCGTTCTCCGATGGCATCAGTATGGATGAAGTTGAATGGGCGATAAGAAGTTTGAAAAATGGTAAGGCAGCGGGCATTGATATGGTGTCTGCCGAGATGATCAAGCTTGGTGGCTCCTGTATCAGGGAGGCGTTCCTGTTGCTCCTCAGTTTATGTTGGAGCTCGGGAATGGTTCACAGAGACTGGAATAGCGCAGTCATCGTGCCTTTGTTTAAAAACAAGGGTTCACGTTATGACTGCGCAAATTACAGAGCCATAAGCTTGACCAGTTTGGCAGCAAAAGTGTATGGTAAAATTATTGAAAGAAGAATGAGGATGGTGTCCGATTGTTTACTGTGTGAGACACAAGGAGGTTTCAGGAGTGGAAGGGGATGCATGGATCAAGTATTCTCTCTGCGCAACATTGTGGAGAGGCATCTGGCTCTATGTCAGAGAGTTTTCTGCAGTTTTGTGGATCTGGAGAGAGCATTTGACACGGTTGTACGAAAGGAACTTTGGGACATTTTACCGGAGTATGGTATTAACGGTAAACTGCTACAGGCTGTGCAGTCCAGTTACATGGGCTGTAGGCCTGTGTGCGGCTGGATGATGGATGTCGCCTTGGTTTGACGTCAATATCGGCGTTAAGCAGGGGTGCGTTCTGTCAGCCAGGCTGTTTAACATATATCTGGATAAATGTCTCCAAAAGTTGAAAGATATGAATGTGGGAGTCCAGATGGGCGACTCATTGGTCACTGCTCCGCTCTATTGATGCAGTCCTGCTGACACAGTCAGCGATTGACCTGCAGACCCTAGTCGACACAATGACAGAAGATTGTAAGAAAAGGGGTCTACGCTTGAATGTGAGCAAAACCAAAATAATGGTCTTTGAAAGAGATTAAGCCAGAACAGATGTAAGAGTAACAATAGGTAATGATGTACTGGAGCAAGTGGATGAATTTGTATATCTTGGATGTGGATTTAGCCGAGATGGAAGGTACACCACTGATATAGAGCGAAGAGTGAATGCGGGAAATAGAGTGAACGGAGCGTTGGGGCAACTTCTCGGTAGCCACCACCTCAGTCAGAAGGCACGTGTAGCAATACATAATGCAGTGCTTGTCCCAACATTACTGTATGGAAGCAAGAGTTGGGTATGCAGAAAAGAGTATGAAAGTAAAATTATTGTGGTCGAAATGCGATCTCTACGGAAAATCTGTGGAGTTAGGCTGATCGATCGCATTCGTAACGACGATGTAAGAAAGCGAGTAGGACGCGAGGAGTTACGACGTAAGAGAGCGAGTAGGTATGAAAGATACTATTGGTGTAAAGATGCGAAAGGGAATGCTCCGATGCTTCGTACATGTGGAAAGAATGCCGAACGAACGTCTGGTTAAGAAGATATACAATGCGAGAGTGAAAGGATGTAGGTACCGGGGGAGACGGTCATGTACTGAAGGAAGGTGGAGTCAAGAGTCTCCAAAACAAAGATCAGTCAACATCAATAGATGATTTATTGGATCTCTTAGATAACGCTTGTGTTTCAAATTTTAAACTGAAAATTATTTATTATATTGTTGGATATTTCGTGAATGGGATGATTGACAAAATTTCTTGTTCAAGACCATAGATCACAACTACTGTGTCGACATATCACAATTTTCTGCATTTACTGCTTTTATTGATCTAGGAAAACTTAAGCATGTTTCCAGATTTGTATTTGAAATTCTGAAGTTCACTGAAAAACTGTTTATTATATTATCAAATCAATCATCAAAAAACGTACACAAAAATAAAATTATCATGTAGGTATGCGGTCCGAGAATTTTATAGCAAACTACATACATTGTTAGATGCACCAAATCCTCCTCAATCTATATTTGAAGATCCACGTGATATTCAATTGGTGAAGACGTTAGCGAATTCATATCTCAATTTACGTTTAACTCATAATGCAAAATTAGAACCAATGTAACAGGTATAAGGAATAAGCTGGGTTTGCGGCAGAAACTTCACATGACTGTTTTATTTAGCAATGTCTGATTTAGAATTAAACTTAAATGTAAACTTAACTGTTTTTTCTTATCTAATTAATTAGATATACCATAATAGATTATCGTAATTTTATCTCAGTCCAGCTGCATGTCGTGTCTCACAAGGACCAGTAGTTAAGTACCTACCTATATGACGCGAGTGTGAAAAGCAAGTAATAACAGGAAATGTATAGTGCCATAAAAGGCAATTTTATCATTATCATCTTCGATTAAAATCCATCTGAAGCAATGATCTGCTGACGTCAGATCACAAATATTTTTTTATAATTATTGTCCTTAAATCATATTTCAATATGGTCACCATCGCTAGAGAGGGATAAAAGGTACAGTTACTGAGCTCTCGCTCGGCTTCAATTTTGCGACAACAGCTCAGTCCTGTTGTACGTAGTACTTATTACTTCCATGGTATCGTTTCTTTGCACGAAGCTTCGTAACGATACACGTAGGTGTGGCCCTAGCATAACAGAAATTAGTTGAATTGCACGAACTAGTCGCAGAGCATTGCTCAAAACGAAGAAAAACAAAAATAATCTGAGAGTGACGGTCACGTAAGAACAGAGCTTTATCCCTATCCCAAAGATATGAGTGTGGGGCATTTCAACAAGCTTAAAGAAGTTTTCCCTTAAAAAAATACCCATGCTTGTGGTAATCCCGTATTAAATGGAGTTTTTCTCTATGCCCACAAAGGATATATATTTTAATTTTTTTTACTTAAGAGAATATGCACTTGGACACGTCATCTTATTCTACTCTTTGAAATATAAGTGGATCAACGTCAAGCTAAAAGTTTATGATATCTTTGCGGTGGACCGTGTTCTACTGACAACTGTCAAAGTTTTTGATATGAGTTCCATGACGATATGATTTTTTTTTTCAATTTCCAAACCTTAATTACTATTTTGTATATTTTATTTAGCTAGTATTTATTTTATTTATCGTTTTGTTGAAATTTTCTTTATTTTTTTCACATTTAAGTGTACTAGTCATTTAAAAATATTGTGATTATGGTGATAATGGCATATCGAATTTTGTTAGTTGTTATTTTAGCAATAATATCTGTAAGAACTGAAGAAGAAGCTGCTTCACGCATGTCTAGGGCAGAGCGTGTGAGTTTAAGGTAAGTTTTGCAGCCATAAATTTACGCGAAACTCCTTTGTTGTTAAAATATTTTGGTTCAATTCAGAATTATGTATTGCTGTACTTCATATAAACAGTCCTAAATAACTAGATGATGTGTCATAAAGTTAATATAAATAAGCAATTTTTCTGTTCCTTAATTGTTAAATTTAATATATGTAACTATTCTATACTTCTTATACCTTACTATTACAAGTTAAAATGGACATAAATCTTAAGATTGCCAGTCAAGTAAATTTTGTTTCGTATGTTGTCAAGATTTTATAATTATTTGGAAATTAATCTTATAATAATAATAATATAACCTTTATTATAGCTCATATTTAAGCATTTTCTAATTATCTGCTAATTAATCTTATAATAATAATAATATAACCTTTATTATAGCCCATATTTAAGCATTTTCTAATTATCTGCTTTTAAGTTTTCTCTTCTTACCCCATTAAGAATTTTCTGTGATTAAACATACAGTATAGAGCAGCTTTTTGTAATATTACATGTATAAATGTTTCCTTTTCTTAATTATAATGTCGTCAAACAAGCAAGCAGCACACCTGATTGTAAGTGTTACTGCCAACCATCAATCTTTGCAATACTAGGGATACCCCTAGCCATACAGCAAGCAGCGGCCTAGCTAAGCCTCTGTTTACCAACCAAAACCCACTCAAGCTAGGCTACCGGCTCTCTTGCTCACTGAACGAATTGCAATACCACTTATGGTACTACCCTGAATGAACTGGCCTGTGGTTATAGACAGAAATTAGTATAGCCCTACTAATTTAAATACACAATTTTCATTGACAAATATTGGACCAGTTCAGGTAGGCTGAGTAGGTGAGAGGGTTTCGCTAAAGAAATAAACAGGTTGGACTACCTATTATCTGTTCTGAAACATCACAAAATGTGTTATTTTAACTTACAATCAATGATGACAATAAAACTGCAGAGTAAAAACATGTGTGACTTAATCATAGATTTAGATCTCAGAGTTCACAGTCTAAAAGTAAATAAAATTATCAATTTTTATATAGGTCATAATTTTGTTAATATTTTTTTTTTTCCATGTGGTGACGGAGTAAGAATACAATTCACCACCCCCCTATCTTACCCATGGGTATCGTCAAAGACTAATATGCACATGGCATCCGTGCAAGAGAAGGAAAACCCAAAATAAAACACTATATCAAAATACCAACACATCTGACCAGCATGGTATAGTACGTCAATTTCCCTCCCATTGTGGAGGAGGCCCGAGCCCAGCAGTGGGACATATATGAGTTGAGATGATGTGCTTGTTTTACACTCTCCAATTAAAAAGAAAATCACACTACTATGTATAAAAAAGAAAAATTCTTTGTGTTTTAGATCACATGACAGAAGTGAAACCTTCATCATGGTTAGGCTAATAATACAAATTAAAACCTTTTGTTCTATATTCATAAATTATGCCTTTCTATGTGGTAACAAAAGTAGGATACAATGCACCACCATCATTTCTTACCCATTGGCTTACATCAATCAGACAATAGTGTAGCAATTTCAAGTGTCCCTTCTCTTAATGTTATATGGATGTTATATCCCATAAACGTCTTTTATTACTAAATCAATATAATATCAAGTGAAGGGAAACTTGGAATAAAATGCTATACTAACTTGTCAGACCAGTGTGGTATATTATCCAATGGTCAATGTCAATCCACCCAGTATTGGACAAAGCTGGAGCTCAGCAGTAGCACATATATGACCTAAAATAATAGAGATGATAAATAACATGTATAATATATATGTAATCATAATTATATACTCTGGTAAATTTTGCTCAATCCGTTTGTCCTTGTGTTATACTCGAAAAATACTCTCTTAGGTGGCTCTGGCTAACTTTACTTGTAGAAACATTATTTAGCCAAGTGTGACAGCTCAGTTTTATTGTGCACTTTAGCTCCCACTGCTGGGCTCGATTCTCCTCCATAATGGGACGGTAATTGATCTACTATACTGCCCAGATTAGATGTATTGGTAAAGAGTGTTGTTTAGAGTTTTCCTTCTCTTGCATAGATGTTATATATGTTTTATATCCCTTAGTATTGTTCATACTGTCACCCAGGGGTATGATAGGGGTTGTTAAATTATATTCTGTCATCGCACAGAAAAAGAAGTTTTGAACTCAATAATACTGATAGTGTTATTCTAATTATATATATTCTCTGCCTATCAATGCCTCTTGTTTGACAAAAAATGTTTAATGAAGGTGGACAAAGCCATAATCACATTTTGCAGATAGATTGGCCATTACAGTAACTGAACTTGTTGAATGGGTGGTAAAACCTTACTGTAATGATTTTGAAATTATCTGTAAATACATTCCTTAAGCTGTAAATAGAGATGGATACGTCCATATTTCACAACATACTAAATTGCAAACATGCTATTTAATACTTATTTATAAAAATCAGCAATGAAACTCGGCAACACTTTATTTTCACCACTCAAGTTTCTGACCCATAACCTACTATTATCTGCTTAGTGCCAATTAACTAATATAAGTGAACATTAATACTATGTATTTGACATTCATTGTAATACAAGTTTAATCTGTAGTTTAATATTAAAATTACTGGGTAATATAGATCTAGTAAAATGGTCATGTAAGGAACATTAGAATTAATACTGAGATTCTTTGTTTAGCCTCCACTGTTGGGTATAAATCCCAAGCAGGAATTATAATCGCGACTTTTTGCAGGGAGTTTGGTGATTGTAATAGGTGTTATAAATTCGCCAAGAGCATTCTCTTGGCAAATCATTTGCTAGGCATTTATGGTGATACATCCATCAGTCAATGTCTACATTTCCCCTAAGAAAAAAACATGATATACATATGACATATTCTATTCTTAATTTATTACTTATAGGATTCATGATCCTGTAAGATCTAAGTTCTTTTCCATATGTAAAAATCTAGGAGTAAACCTAGAGTTATTACTTAGAGGTTCAAAATATAAGTAACTCTCATTCAATGACACAACTTAAAGCTAATAGTTAATTGACCCTTTTAAGGGAAGAAGCTCGGAAGATGTTCTATCATGCATATAATGCATATATGGAAAATGCCTACCCGGCTGATGAATTAATGCCTCTTAGCTGCAAGGGTCGTTGGAAGGGTATAACACCAAGTCGTGGTGATATGGATGATGCTCTTGGAAAGTAAGTTGTTTTTTTAATGTTTTAAATAATATTGTTGTTGAAATGATAAGATGTACTGTTTCTTGACAATTTTTTAAAATCTATAGTATTCTAATCATATTCAATCATGTATATATAACATATTCAATCATGTGCCCTAAACAGCACATGTGCAATGCAATTTTTAAGTATTGACAATATGCTTGCACTTTTTTATTTTAAGGGGTTGTTTGAGGCTTTTCTTCGAAAAAATGTTAAAAAAAATACGAAAATACCGGACTGTGTAAAAAAATTACATTAAATTTAAACTTTATAGAAACTAAACACGTCTAGTACTAATAAATGCGGCATATAGAGATTTTAACAGTAGGGATCCGTTATTAGGAAAATTTGAGCTGTATATACAGGTTACCGATTTAATTAGTAGAATCCTTGAAGACTGAACTGATTTGGATAGTGTATCCTTGAAGGGGGTCCTTCAAGGATACACTATCCAAATCAGTAAAAGAAATAGTACCTTATTTTGATTAAATTGCCTTACTGATACAGTCGCGTAACAAGTCTTCTATTCACTTGAAACTTAGTAAAAATACTATTAACCCTACAAACAGATCGCGTACGTGTTTAAGTAGTTTGGAAACATTATCGAAAATGTGGGTGGCTCTTTATATGGAAAAATCCATTATCAGAATTGAAGTATTGTGTGTCCGCAAGTTTGTTTTAAGGAAGTAATGCTACAAAAGCTTAGGTACACCACCCATCCGATCATCCATTTATTAGCATATTGATTGCTACTATTGGATAAGTGTGAATGAAGGATATGCCCATTTTCACCTGCATGACAGGTGATTTGGCAAACACATTTGGTGTTATGAATCACCCAAAAGAACGTTGCCCACTCCCTTTCTCACACTCCTATTCTGTTTTTTAAGACTTCAACTTCGACACTCTCATTTCTGTTCTTTAAGATTTGTGCTGCGCAATTGATTTCAATGTGTGTGTACAATATCACACTGGCCCGCACAGTGGCTATAACGCTTGCATAAAATTTGTTACATTCCGATCTTTGTTAATGGAGTCACTGACAGCAGAACGTCGTCCTTAATTTTGGCTAATGCAGGTTAGTTAGAGGTCAGGTAATGCAGGCTCTCGCGCTGTAGGAAAACGGCTACGAGTTGCCATAGTGATGGCAACTGGTAGCCAAACAAATTGCGATGAGGGTATGGTACAGCATCTGCTCAAAAGTTGCGGGGTCTAGGCGTAGCAGCACTGTAAATACACAGCAAATAAAAAAAAATGTAAATTATTTAATGTATGATGTTTTGCAGTTTTTCTTTAACGTTGGTGGACAGTTTGGACACATTAGCAATTATGGGAGATTTTTCGGAGTTCAGCAACGCCATAAAATTGGTTGTAAGAGATGTCACGTTTGATCATGATATAGTAGTTTCTGTATTCGAGACTAATATAAGAATGCTTGGGTAAGTACATTTGGTTTCAATTTATATAATATATAATAGATCAATTCAAACAATCATATAATTATTTTTTCGAATCTACACCTTAAATATTTTCAGGGAAATAAGAAAATAGTTCCAAATCAATAACTGAATCAGATGCACTTAAACCCGTTTTTGTAAGCAATTGAACGATTTACAGAAAATATAGTGTTTTCAATGTTGACATTTTTGTTCAATATAACTAATTTCTTTAAGTTTTTAGCAATTTATTACTTTCAAAATTGGCAATATATGAAAATAAAAAAATCTAATTTATTAACAAAAGTTAATTAATATTAATAAACCGCTTAATATTATCAAAAATTAAAATTAAACGGTGTTTTTTTTAAGAAAGAATGTATTTTAATTATTTCGTACGATTTCCATAGATATCTTCTCTCATCAACTTGAAGATACACACTACATATCTTTAGAAGTGGATTTTTTAAAAAAATAGACAATATTTTTGAACCGGTCTAAATTATTATATCGGTTAGAAGTGTCAGTGTTTATGGACTCCTACTAAGTCCGCCAGCCATATAGTGCATTCGAGCTCACTATAATTCCAATGCCTCGCTCTCCTACTCTGATAGAATGACAAACCAACACGCATGAAGAAAGAGAGAGATAGGAGGATAAATATTTATTTTTAATTCATAATAGGAGGCAAATGGTTTACACCTTCGAGATGGATTAGTTTTGTTTTGCGTCGAGCTTTTATTCTTTTCTTTCTATATTTACATTTATGTTATCTATATGATAACCATCATTCTCCTGCTCTTATGCCAATTACTCGTGCTCGACGTAATATATAATCGTACATATTGCAAAAATTATTGACAATAGTTGTATGACCGATCGCCTGCCTGACGTCAACCGTCCTTGGGAATGTAAATATTAATCAAACGACATCAGGTGGAGTTGTCCAAGGTTAGGCTCTTAGTCGTCTTTTACGACATTTACGAGCAAGGGTTGGTAGTATTCGTAGCTACCACACAGCACCTGCAGCAGTTATATATAATGTATGTATATGATATTATTGGGTAATAAAAATAATATGCTTCAACATAATTTAGAATGCATACTATATTTTCTAATACTTTTTGAGCATATATAAATATTGCGTTTTAACCTTGCCGTAGAATAAAATGAAACAAAAAATAATATTTTGGAATTGTAATTATGATTCTACAGAGCTGTTGTAATTCAGTAATTCTTGACGACTATAATCAAAGAATGAATTGTTTAACCTAAATTAGAGTGTCGTAATATTTGATAAATTGAACGTAGGTGGTGACTTCGTCCACCTTGACACCCAATTCTTATACGCTATCTTAGTTTTTAAATAAAAAAAAGTGAAACATGTGTCTTATAATTTTATTTACGTCTCATGTCTTTAGATTTTATTACCGTGGCATATTCGCCACATAATTTTTTTATAGAAATTTAAAATAATAATATTATGTACTAATTATTTTTATATTTATAGAACCAAGGTGGTTGGTAATCTAGTTGGTATATAATATGTGCTGTGATTTACAGTGGTCTCCTGTCTGCTCATGTCCTCGCGACTGCATTGAAGTATGATGTACCGGCGCTGCAGTGGTATGATGGAGAATTATTAGCGATGGCTGAAGATTTGGGTAGAAGACTTCTACCCTCGTTTAATACGTCCACGGGCATACCACATGGAAAAGTAAATAATATGTTGTTTCTGTTGTTATTATTCCTGTAATGAGCTTAATTGCCCGTGGGAGTCTGATTAAATTCGTTGAAGAGGTTAGGCGACAGCACTGATCTGGAAGTTTTGCACAACTAATAGCAATCGCTAATCCGTCTGTTAAGCATGGCGATTGTGGCATTATCCACCTTGGGAGGCTCGTGTCTAACGGGGGACGTCAACAGGTCTAGACCTAACAATAATATTCATCCACAGGGGTGGATGAATATTGTTGTTATTTATCTAACCTAATTTGTATTATAATACAAGTGTGTATATTGTGTTTTATATTGGCTGAATATTGTTCTCGCCTTCGGACCAGGGATCTGCCTTAGTAAGGGCTATATCACGTTATTTGTTGGCGAGTTTACACCGAGGCGATGTACTTTAAAAGGTACCCCATCAGGCGGGTCATCGATATCAAGGAATCGGTTTAGATGGCTCGCTCAATAGGCCGAAACGAAAAATTCTACGTAGTCCAGTCATTTTAGGCATTTTAAACCCCAATCTGGGGAAAAATTCCTAGTAGGCTGAATTTTTGTATATATCTTTATTACGGTGTTATTATGAAGATGTGAAAAATCGACATCGATATCGTGCCGGCTAAAAAAGTTAAAAGGTCAAAAGGTCACGAAAATCAGTTTTTTGCCAATATTTCGCGACCTATTGCTCCGAGGTCAATAGAGGTCATTATAAGAATTGTTCCTCATAAAATTGTCTACAAAAAATATCTTCTGCAGTTTTTCTGTAAAATTAACATCACACCTGATGTAATGGCGGGCACGGTCCTGACTATGCTCATAGACTGCAGACTTAGTGTGACGGCGATGTTTCACATCAGCTATATGTTCCTTGATTCGAGTTTTTACAGATCTCTTTCACAGTCACAGTCTAATTTATAATCTCCTGCATCCTGTAGAGGGATTTGGCCCTTGACAGATGGTAAGAACTGACTAATCCTCTTCAGTGGCTTAAAATAGGTTTTTATAGAAGCATGTTTTAGGATATAGCCAATCTTGTCAGTGACTCCTTTTACATAAGATAGGACTGCAGGGAGACGTTCAACTGTTGGTGGTTTCACACAGTCTCCGTGACGGGGGCGAGGAACTTGCAGCTTCTTTGCACGTAGAATCTGCTTGACATGCTGCAGCTCTCCAGCCAGGTGTTCATCGTCACAGATTCCTCGTGCTCTCTGTAACAAAGATTTTGAAACGGTAGCTAACTGTGAAGGGGGATGGTGAGAATCACCATTCAAGTATTTGTCTGTATGCGTTGCTTTGCGATACACTGTATGACTCAAGGTGTTGTTGGGTTTACGGATAACCAAAATATCTAAGAAAGCTTATAGAGTTATTTGACTCCAGTTCCATAGTGAATTGAATTTTTGGATTAATGGAGTTAAGATAGTTAACGAATATGGTTACTTTATCTGATGGTAATATTGTGAATGTGTCATCTACGTACCGCTTATAGAACCTGGGTGTGACAGGCGAGCTTCTTAGGACAGTCTCCTCGAAGTCCTCCATGAATATATCGGCAACAACAGGAGAGACTGGCGAGCCCATAACCACTCCATCTATTTGCTTGTTGAATTCATCATTCCACAATAAATAGCCAGTTGTTAGGTATTGACGTAACAGTTCAGCATATTCCAAGGACATATTATTGTCAGATAGCTTCTTAGTTACAGTTTTGATGCATGATTTTTTTTTGTCATTCATTGTCGATATTTTAATTTTCACTATCATTATTGGCTGCTGGCAAAATGTCGAATGTAATTACTTCTTGATTTAAATCTACATCTTCATAATTTTCATCATTTGATGACTCTGCGTCTAAGCATGACTGGCCATGGCAATGTCCACGAACTTTTGAACATTTCAATCTATTTTTTTTTGCATCCACATTTGCCGCTACAACCTTTTGTACAATTACGAAATATTGTGTTCAGTAGATCATCGGGTGCTGGTGGTAATAAATTCGTTATTAGCTGTAGTATATTATATTTTAACTCCCAACCCCACTGTTCTGGATCGATATCTCTTCCTAGTCAGCATAGTTTGTATTTGGTAATACACTCGATAAATATGCTCTTGAGCTGCTGAAGAAGTAGGTGGGTAATAAAGGAAATTTTACAGCTGTACTTTGTCTTGTTAGTTTAGCAAAGCTACAGTATCTGTAATTATCTGTTGAATGTTCTGATTTTGGAGCACCGTATATTGCTAGTAGAAAATGTATTCCAGCATTAACAATGACATCTCGAGAGTAATTTTCTTCTTAGAATATTTCTGTACAATTGTTTAAATTCGGTCTGTTTTCAAACATCTTCATGACTTTCAATTTTCCTCTCCCAAAAAGTGCTGAAGTTGTATCACATCCGGTCATGACATGTAGAAACAGAATATTTTTCTTGCAATGTGGATACTTGTTGAGGCTATCAGTCGAGTATATTTTTGTTTCAACAGTGTTTATTCCTGTTTTTTTTTTAATATGTAGGATGATCAAGTATTTGAGTGCGTGCTACGAGAAGTACCAACAGACCTATGTCTTCGCGAACGATAATTGTCTTATTATTTATTGATTTTTCAATCACTGTTTCAACTATTAAGACGTCAGCATCATCACGTGATTGTCTTGTAGCAATACCAACTTCTTCGAACTTCTCAATAAGCATCTCAATGAATTTTCATTTGTTAAATCGATTCGATAAGAATTTTTCTTGACTGATAGGAACTTCCATCGATTCGTTGAAGTGCACATCATAAGATGCAGAAACGGCAGCGGTTCGTCTTAGGTGTTCCAACGCTTTGATATTTTTACTGGTATCAGAGTAACCATCAAAAATGACAACAGTATTTGTACCGAAATTATTTAATAAATAATTAATTTGTGATTTGAATGAGATATAGTAGATTTTACTAAAAACCTAAACCTCTATAAGATAAGTATATCTTGTCCGAAACGTCCAAATATAAGATAAAAGTTATTAAGACATTTACATATATTAATAAAAAGCAATAGAGTTTACGCCTTGGTGTACAATACAGTATGTGAGTGCATTCTAGTCGCTTTCTCAGCGCTATAATCCGAAAATAGTTAATTTTACAGAAAAACTGCAGAAGACATTTTTTGTAGACAATTTTATATGGAACAATTTTTATAATGACCTCTATTGACCTCCGAGCAACAGGTCGCGAAATGTTTGCGTGAAACTGATTTTCGTGACCTTTTGACCTTTGTAACTTTTTTAGCCGGCACGATATCGATGTTGATTTTTCACATCTTCATAATAACACCGTAATAAAGATGTATACAAAAATTCAAGTCACTAGGAATTTTTTCCCAGATAAAACCTAAAATGACTGGACTAACGGGTTGGGGACCCTGTCGCTCTTCATCGGCTTAAAATGTCGGGTGTCGTGAGACAGGCAAATATTAGATAGGCTTTTACAGAACTAGTCATAGTTTGCTTATAGTACGAATAAAATAAATTAAAAGGTAGAAAAACATACACATGCACAGATTTCTGAAAAAAAAACTTTAGATGATTTTTGTTTGCAGGTAAACTTACGACATGGCATTCGAGGTTTATCTGAATCACATGAAACGTGTACAGCATGTGCTGGTACTATGATACTTGAAATGGCGGCCCTGTCGCGTCTCACTGGGAGGCCCATCTTCGAACAAAAGGCTCATAAAGCTATGGATAGACTTTGGAAAATTAGACATAGGTGAGTAATTAATTATTATTGGTACAAATATATATATATATATATATATATATATATATATTCTGCACTAACGGTCACCCGGTTATATAAATTGGACTAAAATCCATTTAAACTTAACATTGAACGTTAATCTTTTTCGTGCGTTCACGTTCACGTTTTATTTTTTTATTGCATTTGTATCGAGCAAGCGGTATTTCAATAATATCATTATTGATTTTTTTATGTAATTGCCGTGCTAAGGATTTTTTTGTTTAGACTAAAAATATTTTTGGTTGACTATGAATTGTAGTTTCAAATATACTTTTACGATTTTTGCCGGTAACGTACTTCACGTTACCGGCAAGGAGGCGCTTTCAAATTATATTTAATATTTTGGTACTTACGGTACTGAAACGTGGGTCTCTAAATGTCGGCCTCATAAAAAGGCTCAAAGTTGCTCAGCGTGCTATGGAGAGGGCTATGCTCGGTGTTTCTCTACGTGATAAAAGCCGGCATAAGGAAATCCGTAGAAGAACGGGTGTAACCGACATAGCCCGAAGAATTAGTACGTTGAAGTGGCAATGGGCATGCCACATCGCTCGACGAACCGACAACTGTTGGGGAAGAAAGGTTCTCGAGTGGCGACCACGAATCGGACGACGCAACGTAGAACGACTCCCCCACTAGGTGGACTGATGACATTATCAAGGTCGCAGGAAACCGTTGGATGCTGGTGGCGCAGGACCGTTGCGAATGGCATTCTCGTGGGGAGGCCTATATCCAACAGTGAACGTTTACGGGCTGATGGACGAATGGATGGATGGAATATTTTGGTCTATTATGGTGTTATATTAAATAATTTTGTTGCAATTTTATTTAAGGTAGGTGTTGAAAGTGTTATGCGCATTTACAAATACCTAAAAAATCTTCAATTAGGTTAGTGGGCGCCGAATTTAAGGCAACAAGTTATTGAAGAACACTGTGCTTTGATCAGGTTTAACGGGCATATACCTGCATAAAGGTATAAAAGGCATAAATATGTAATAAGGACAAAAATACTTTTAAGATTTTTTAGATATCTTGCTACACATCTATCTATACTAATATTATAAAGCGGAAGAGTTTGTTTGTTTGTTTGTTTGTTTGTTTGTTTGTTTAAACGCGCTAATCTCAGGAACTACTGATCCGATTTGAAAAATTCTTTTTTTGTTGGATAGTCCATTTATAGAGGAAGGCTTTAGGCTATATAACATTACGCTGCGACCAATAGGAGCAGAGCAACAATGATGAATGTGTAAAAATCGGGTTTATGTTTCCTTTTGAGAGCTTCCGCTGCGTAAACGGTTAAAGTTGCGCAAAAATTATGTACTACATAATTGTTCCCCTTTCAAAGTTCTAAATAAAAGTCCGGGACAGCATATGTCTATCTTTTAAGATTGGCTCACTATAACCTTTTTTATGCTAATCAAATTTGTTTTAAAATAATGTGATATTTTCGAAGGTGTTTTTATAAACATAATATTAATCCTTATCCAAATAAATGAGTTATTCATCACAAGTATTTAATTTAAAACAAAATTGCTCTTTACATTATTTGATTTCAATGAATATCTTAGGAAATATCGCAGTTTAAAAATAACATCGCAGCAAAATAATGATCAAGTACTGGGCGCGCATTTACGATAAAAATACTGGATCTTATAATCTTATATTCAATAAAAACTCAAACTAATGTTATTTCAAAGTACTTCTGCACACACTACATTTTTAGTTTTGTTTTCTTCTCATGACCTTCCGTCGGCTTTACACATCCTAAATAATAATAATAAGTATAGGAAGTATTAGTGCCTGCTCTCATGTATGGCAGTGAAAGTTATATTTGGCGGGGAAGACATGAAAATAGAATAAATGCTGTAGAGCTGACAGCTCTTCGTAAGCTGTGTGTGATGTAAGTATGAAAGATAAAATTAGGTATAATGTTATAAAAAAGCGCTGGTATGCTGAGGTGGGTTGGACACGAAGTGGAAGAAATAATGAGTGGGCAGAGGTTGACGAAGCAAACATATAAAGCAATCGTGAATGGGGCGAATACAAGGGGAAGACCTTTTCTGGACCAAATTGGCGATTTGTTCACGAGAGGTCATCATCATCATCATTCTCCTACTCTTATCCCAATTACTTGGGGTCGATACAATAAGTACTCTTCATTCATAGTACATATTATAAAAGTTATTGGCAATAGTTTTATGACCGGCCGCCTGCCAGACGTCAACCCTAATTGGGAATGTAATTGTTGACCAAACGGCATCAGATGGAGTTGGCCCAAGTCGTTATAAGGCTCTTAGTCGTCTTTTACGACATCCACAAGTAAAGTGAGGATTGGTAGTATTCATAGCCGCTACCACACAGCGATTTCATACACATTAAAAGTATGTGTAATCGTAAATAGGCGTAAGTGTATGTATGTATGTATAATATACATACATTGTATATATCTATAGAAAGTATAGATATAAGAATATAGATATATAATATAGATATAGAATATAGATATTTTTTTTTAGTAAGACCCAATACTTTTACTTGCATTACTTTATATGGTTAATACATTGCATTATATGGATTACGCCAAACTTGAATCACTTTTAAATACTTATTTCGCGTAACTACAAATACACACAAAAAAAAAGAAACACATACATGCACGCACACTACATCACAAACACACGCACACCACACACACACACATACACACACGTACACACACACACAAACACACGCACACCACACGCGCACACACACACACACACACACACACACACACACACACACACACACACACGCACACACAACGTGTGAGCGCGCTCACTAACACGTTCATTTTCACTCATTCATTTATTATAGATTTCTTTATCATTAGTCTCTATTACGTAAGATATATAAATTCATTATTTATAATGTATGTTACTGTAAAATAATTTGATGTTCAAGATTTATGTATTTCGGGAAGGAACTGTCTCTTGAAACATAGGTATTACCTAATTCAAGAGGCAAAGACATCTATGTCAACTGTCATATGTATTTAGTTTTCAATAAAGATTATTATTATTATTATTATTTTACTTAAGGTTAAATGTTCTACTCTTACTAATAAAAGGGTCATGTGGGAACCTAAAACAGCTTTAACGTATGTATTATTTAAAAATATTTTCACCTTTTACGTAAACGAATTCGCGAGTTGAAGTTAACGTTAGCCCAAAGTACCCATTCCACGCGGACGAAGTCGCGGGCAGAAGCTAGTCTCATATAAACTCAAACTATGCTAAATTTCACACTCCTCTGTTAGTCTAATTTTTTAAACACACTTATCATAGTCCAGAGATAGACAGAGACATTAGACCAATAAGCATTATAAATCTTAAACTTCTTTGTTTCAGAACATCAGATCTAATGGGCACCGTTATAAACATACACTCAGGTGATTGGGTGCGTAAAGACTCCGGTGTTGGCGCTGGTATTGATTCTTATTATGAATATTGTCTTAAGGCGTATATACTGCTTGGTGATGAAAAGTACCTGGCTAGATTTAATAGACATTATAATGCAGTGATGAAATATATTAATAGGGGTCCTGTTATGTTGGCTGTACATATGCACAGGTGAGTTAACTATATATTATTTTAATTTTTAACAATAATAAGAACAACTTTAAACATGTACCTATTATTGTTTTCACATGTCAACTTTTTTTTTTGTGGTAGGCCACAAGGAGTCGTCAACCTGCCAATATCTATTTCAATTTCAAGATTAATTACCAGAGACATAAAAATAGGATCTATTTTGTAATCTCCTTTCCAATAAAAATATAATTACATAATAATCTTAATTCTATTTTTGTAAAGTTCTCTGGGGGCTAAAGAAGACATTTTTATTGCCTTTTGGTGTTAGAAGAGCAAGCAGCCCACCTGATGGTAAATAATAAATGCCGCTCATGGATCTTAGCAATAATAGGGGCACAGCTGAGTCCCTGCTTACACTGAGAAAAAAAGATTTTCTTAAACCGGTAGCCCAACAGGGGTGGGTTTGGGATTTGCAGCGGCCAGCTATGGGCGGCAGTGACAGTTACCATCAGGTGTGCTGTTTGCTCGTTTGCCACCAAAAGCAATAAAAAAATAAACTTCATTTAAAGGAATAGATGTGATAGCACTCGGGAAATACGTCAGCAATTATATCATTCCAAGAACATGATATTTTTTTTCAACAATAGTGAAAATACGTGAATTATATTTTGTAGGCCTCATCTGCAATCACGGAATTTTATGGATGCGCTGTTGGCCTTCTGGCCTGGCCTTCAAGTATTACTAGGTGACGTGCGACCTGCCGTTGAGACACATGAAATGCTCTACCAAGTAATGCAAAGGCACACTTTTCTACCAGAAGCGTTCACTTCAGATTTTCAAGTATGTTGATATAAATTATAATTCTTTTACACTAATCGAGTAACATTATTAGAATGTTTATTTATAGTAATCTCAAAAACTGTGGTTACGGAGTAAGTAAGCAATTCACCATCCCCTGTCTTACCTGTGGATGTCGTAAAAGATGACTAAGGGATACAATATGTATACAACATCTATGTAAGAGAAGGAAAACTCGAAATAAAACCCTATATCAACCAGTATGACCAGCGCGATACCTAGAAGCGAGACATATACATATAAGCTGAGAGATTGATGAATCTCCGAAAGCGTCAAATCTGTATTTAAAAAAATAAGTGAATATTATATAAATGTGTATGGGCGGTACCAGATTGAAAGATAACACAGTTTGTACTCGATTTTGTGGAAAAAATTCCTATGGAATGAAATGTTTTCAAACACTAACTTTTTTATATTCAGTGACCATCATTACAGATAAGATAATCATTATCATCGTATTGTAATTTCATAATCGCCATTCTTGACACGTACACGGTTAACGATCGTGAATGACGTTAAAAGTATCCCTGGATAGTGGTACTGCCCATTTCTTGGGAACCTGATGATGATATCTCTGCCAGTTCCTTTTGTTTAACTATAATAAGTTAATTATTGGTAGTAACATATTGCTGTTCTTAAATCGTTACTACAAGGGGCCTTCATTTTTGTTAATTTTTGCCCTATATGTGTTAAAAAGAATAAAACTTCTGGACTTTTCTATAGCAGAGTAAAAAATAACGTATAATAATATACCTACTGGTCAGGCAGATAGGTGTAGGTTTTATTATGGTCTTTGTTAACTTGCTTATTATATGGTTCATCATTATTATCATTTCAACTCGTACACGTTCCACTGTTAGGTTCGAAACTCGTCCAATGAATTCCCCTCTTATTAAGAGGAAAATTGCTCTACTTAATCACTCTGGTTAAATTGGTTACTATAAGGCTATTTTTGAGTTTTCCTTATGTTATCGTATTCCTTGTTTGTTCACATCTCTCCTTAGTCGCTTTTCGTGCATCCCGAACCGTGAATCGTATTCTTATAACGTTATCATCGTACGATATTAATATGGATATTTCAGTCTAATTTAAACCACGGGAACCATAAAGTTTTTGGTTATAAAATGTAGGTAGCTTATGTGTTATTTCAGATTTATATACTTACTATATTTACCTGCAAAATTTTCAAACGTTCGCATTTAAAATGGTATTAATATTTTATGCGCTATTAATTATAACACATGTAATTTTACGAATGTCACTTGACGCTGAATGACCGTGACATTTAACTATTTTCGTGCTCAAGCTTAAGTTTGCATAGTCTATATTATCATTAATGGAGTTCCCGGTTATGCAAGTGGTAGGCTTCAAACTTTTAATGAATTTTCTACACTAAGGAAATAAAATAATTAGTGTTGTATGCGACAGTTAGCAGTAAAGATTCAGAAGTTTGTAGGAAGGTTTTTCTTTGAGGAGCGATTAAGAATATTGCAATACTTTAATTCAGTACGGGTTTCGTAAGTAACACACAAGAAACGTAAGCAGAAACGTTAATCTTAGCAGAAATAAAACTAGAAACAATGTTATCTCATTTCGCCTGAGCGATATAGACTATACTGACTCAATATTGGTCTAAGTTCTTTCTCCTGTGCTGAGGATAGTGAATTCGATCCCAAAGTATTAAAAGCTAATAATAAATCTAGGTCTATTTTACCTAGTTTTGAGTAGTTATGTAATTTGTATTCGTTAATTCTATGTTATAAGTCTGCCGCGATACAAGGCTTAATGTAGGATGGTGTAAAAATAGTATGCCTCTTATTATTCACACATTAAGGATAAAGTTTATAGTTTAATATAAGGACATATATGGACCGAGAACAAGATGTTGCATGTATAAATGGATGCTTTTTATGACAGGTACATTGGGGTCAGCATCCTTTGCGGCCAGAGTTTCTAGAATCGACATATTTCTTACACCGTGCGACCGAAGATGACCACTATTTGCAAGTTGGGAAGACAGTATTAAAAGCGTTGCAGCAACACGCACGTGTTCCGTGCGGATATGCTGCCGTCAATGACGTCAGAACGCGAATACACGAGGACCGAATGGACTCGTTTGTTTTAGCAGAGACTTTTAAATACCTCTATATGTTGTTTGGTGAGGACAAGGACTTACCTATAAAACTAGAAGATTATGTGCTAACTACTGAAGCTCATTTCTTACCACTATCGCTGGCCACCGATGGCAAGAATACAACGTATTTTACTTTGAAAATCGATGATGAGGATGAAGATAAATACAGAAAGTAAGTCTTTTACTTGTTATTTTTTTTAAATTAAGGCGTAGTTCAGGTAACTTTAGGTTTAGAGCAACCAGTGTCTGTCTTTTATTCAGTAAAAAATAGTGTTCCGAGTAATGGAAGACTTATATTTAGATGATCCGGTATAAAATGTGATTATAGCTGCGTGCAGAGCTATAATATATTATTATATATTTTTGTAAAGTCCCTCGCAACATAAGGTGTCATTAGTACAGGGAGGTGTCGTTTAGAAAAACAGAAAACGATATGTGTGTATTTAAAAAAAAACAAAAAACGATGTGTTTGATAAGCGCTTCTGCGTATTTTAGGCATATGATACTTTTCATTCAACTAAATTACAACTGAAATTACTTTATTGCTTTTGGCGGCAGAAAAGCACGCAACTATAGTACTATAGTACTAGTGATAACTGCCTGGAAGATGTAAATAATACTAGGGGACAGCCACGTCGCTGCCTACTGTAATAGTAATTGTGCTAGATTGAAGGAAATAGAATGAGAACAGTAACGGGAGGGGATAAAATTTGGTTCGTTCGTTGTTTTGTTTTTAAATATATTCATTTCATTTCAGGACATGCCCGAACACAGCGTCTCTAGTGGCAGAGAAGGTGAGACAGCCAATGAGACAGTTACTCGGGGCCAGTGCAGCAAGGCCTCCCGCCCGGCTTCGTCCATTGAACGATCCGAGACAAATACACGCTCTATCCGACATGGGCATTTCCGTGTTGACGCTACCTGATGGCAAAGTACAACTACTTTACACAACCTCTACCGTAAGTGACTCAGTTATTTATATTGTTTGCTTTGAGAAAGTTGGTTTCTGTCAGTATTTATTAAGATTATTGATGATATCATTTATTTTTTTGATTATTCATTGCCAAAAACTATAAATATTCCATTGCATACAAATTCTTTCCGTGTGGGAACGAACCGAGAATATAATTGACCTTTTGCTCCTGGGGTTTCGTAAAAGACGACTAAGAGATATCCAAAGAAAAAAACTATGCAAGAAACGGAAACCTTTAATTAAAATCCCATACCGATACGTCTGACCAGCCTGGTGGGTCAATTTTCCTCCCATTATGGAGGTCGAACCTAGCAGTGGAACAAATGATACAGAAAATTAGCTATGGTGAATTTTGACTTTGTCACGGATGGGCTTGCTTGTCAATATAATATCAGGAGCTCATTGTACCGTTTCCGTGTGGTGACGGAGTAAGAATACAATTCACCACTCCTATTTTACCCGTGGGTGATCGTACGAGACGACTAAGGGATATAAAACGCATATAACATCTATGCGAGAGAAGGACAACTCGAAACAAAACCCTATACCAACACGTCTGACCAGCGTGCTATAGTAGGTCAATTACTCTCCCATTATGGAGGAGGTTCGAGCCCAACAGGGACATATATGAGCTGAGATGATTGTACCTTATGATTACGACGTTATTTTAAATATTTTAATGTGTGAAGTATTTAGCAATAATTCACATTCTAATTTTATTATAATTTGCAGGCGAAATCAGCAAAAGATGCAGCTGAAGGTTTAACTTTCATGCGTGAAATGTCAAAGTGGAATTCGCTGAGCGACATGGAAAACGGTGTAGTGCCTGCAGGACTCAAAGTCAACGATAAATTATTTCCGGCTGGGCCGGGACACTTTGGCAAAGAGATTTCAGCACACGATTTGTATATGAATACTGTAACATTCGTTACACCGTTAGATGCCTGCACTGCTGTAGAAAATAAAAATGAAGTTGAAGGAAAATTCGCTATTGCTAAACGCGGGCAATGCACATTTGCACAAAAAGTACGCAATATGCAAAGTGCCGGTGTAAGTCTAGCCATCATTCTTGATAACGTACCAGATTCAACACAAGAAAATACAGCTTTATTCGCCATGTCTGGGGATGGCAAAGACGACATCGAGATACCAGCAGTATTCTTATTTTCACAAGAGGGTCGTTATTTGACTGAAGCGGTTTTAGCCAAACCCGATCTGTTGGTGACGGTTGGCGAACTTAAGTATTTGAAGGGACAATATGATAATAATTGCGGTGACGGTAACTGCGAGACAGTTTTAGAACCACAGGGCGTGCCTGTTGATAAGGAATCATTTGATCATCTAAAAAAAGTGCTCAGTCAATTAGTAGCGCAATTCCACATATCGTTGTCGAATGAGGGTCATAGTACACCAAAAATGTGTACCGATGATACCGATAAAATTAATATATTAAGGGATAAATATGTAACTGAAGAAATTAAAGTGTCAGATCCTCCTAGCGTTTGTACAGCAAAGATTGATCCAGAAGGACTAGAGAACAGTTCCGATAATGAAAATACAGTGAAGACCAGTTCTCATACGATTGTTCGTGATGGTTTCTGACCGTTACAAGTTTGGCAAGGATTATCGACCTGGACTAGGTCAGAAATGAATTTTTTCTGACCCTGCCATTGTGGTAAGATGTGTAAAGTGCAAAGTGGAACCTTGCTGTGTGGCCTCAGATACTGTACTTGTGGTTAAGCAGTTAGTATAAATCAATCATGACATTATGTCACTGTAAATATGACAGGAACAAATGTAAGACTAAACTGCCACTGATATAGTGCCTGTACAATTGTAAATATAACTATTACGAAATTACTTAAATTACATTTTATACAATCATCGTTGTTTATACATATGTAAATAAATGCTATCGACCTTACTTATAAAAGCTTATCAGTTTGAGACAATAAGTAAGCAGAGATAATAAAAATAATTTACAAGCAATAAAAACTTTACTTAGTCCTTGCTTAAATGTTCTCTCAAGTTGAGAGATATTTATAATTAACGTTGTTGACTTTATTAGAGAGTACAATATTATGTACATATAGTTCGTATACTACGAATATCAGATATTATTACGAATTTTGTGCCTTTTCAATATCTACCACAAATATTTCTTTATATATAGTTAAATACATGTAATGATTTAGCATATCCTCGATCGTTTACTTAGCAGTCAGCTATGTTCTATTATTATTTTTTTATTTTTTAGTTTTCACCTTATAATTACTATTATTAATCCTTAGAGGGATATATTATATATCTTATAATTATAGTTTATGCATAAAGAGTGTAAATAAATAAATATGTTACATGTTTTCTTTTATTTTTAACTATGTGGTAGCGCCACTAAACCTTTGCTCGTGGATGTCGTAAAAGACGACTAAGAGCTTTATAGCGACCTGGGCCAACTCCATCTGATGCTGTTTGGTTCACAATTACATTCCCAAGGAGGGTTGACGTCTGGCAGGCGGCCGGTCATAAAACTATTGTCAATAACTTCTACAATATTGTACTATGAAAGAATAGTACATATTGTATCGATCTCAAGTAATTGGAATAAGAGTAGGAGAATGATGTTTATTTTCATTTTTATCAGAGGTTATAATGCAAAATCATGTTTTTGAAAATGGAACTTAGCCCTGATAAATATATATATAGGATAAGGATGAATTATCAGATGGAGACGTCGCTAAGTTATTCTAAAGGTAAGTTACTGGTAGCTGAAGGACTAATCCATCGAGTCGTTTATTTAATTTTAATAACTAAGGTGCCAGGGGTTAACTAAGAAATTAATAGCGTGCCATATCAGGTCAAGAACCACCAGAAGAAAAGCTTTATGATTAGGGTCTTCAGGGAAATTATTAAATGTCGAATTATTCAAATACAACGAATCCTGAACTAAGGGGTAATACTTGTCATACGAAAAAAATCAAGAAATACAGATACAATTTGAATTTACATAAGCGGGAGAAGTTCGAATTACCAAATCGAAATAAAATTCGATTGACATGAATTTGGTGTGAGAACACCTAACCTTTTTTTTATTTTATTGGTGGACTATGGATGCGTCTCGCCCCGCCAAATCGGTCCGGGTGACGGAAAGGCGGCGCGTGACCCCATAGACCCACCGTAAAATTCCTCTCTCTTCGCCGTGCGAGCGGACCACCGGTACCCGATCTTTGTCTTCGGTAGTCCGCCCGGCGGTTTACCCTCGCGGGTTCCTCTCGTCGACGCCCCGACAAATTTCGCCGTCGGGGCGTCGCCCTCACGCGGTGGCCTCGCGTCGGGTGACTGGACAATTCCCCGGTCCGATCACCCGAGGCCTGGGTTAGGGCGGCATCAGGCGCAGGTATTCGCGCCTGCGCCGCCCCGGCCACTGGCGGCGGCCCGGGTCGCGGGAGTCCTCCCTGACTCGTTCCGCCGCCTCCTTCCGCGAGATGACAGCCTCGCAGAAGGCGGCGACCGCGTCCCAATTCCTGACGCTGTCGACCATCGCCCTCGCGACAGCCGTCAGCGTCAGGTCGGCACCGATAATAGCGACGAGGTCGCGGCGCTGCTCCTCCCAGCCTGAACATTCCTCGAGCGTATGTTGCGCCGTGTCCTCGTCACTACTACAATGATGGCAGGCCGGAGTCCATTCCCTGTACACGACCATGTGCAGGTATTTCCCGAAGCAACCGTGCCCCGTCAACACCTGCACCAGTCGGAAGGTGAGGACTCCGTGCCGCCGTTCCATCCATTCCATCAGTTCGGGCCGGAGGGCCTCAACAGTAACGACACCGTGTCTAGGCCTCTCCAGCCGCGTAACCCAACGGGCGATGACGTCTCGGCGGGCGTCCTCGCGCCAGGTGGCTATCTCGCTCAACGATGGGGCGCCACCTTCGTCGCGCACTGAGCCGCCGGTAGAGGTCGGCGAGCATCTCCGCCTCTAGGTCCCACGGGGGTCTCACACCTAACCTAAGTGTACTTGGCAACGAAACCGTAACCTAAGTGTACTTAGGTTACGGTTTAGTTAATAATACTAAACTGCACAGATCGCGTAGTTGTTCAGATACCGACATACTAAGCAACATATCACAAGTTTAATTCCCACGTAGAACGCTACTTTATCCGATTCACAAATTGTTGGTTTGGGTTTAATTTGTGATCGTTAATTGCATGTTCGTAGAGTCCCTAATAATACAAAGAATATTTTGTTAGTGCAGGATGTTATTAAATTGAGTCATGCACTGTATGGCTACGGGACGACAAAACAAAATTGTCAACATTTACTTTTCCGTGGGAATCATAAGCGTGTAGGAGCTCTCTCTTGGAAAATGTATAACACCTCACTATCGTCAACCCGCCAAACGTGGCGATTGCTGTACTTTCTCCTCATAGAAATATGAGGGAGACCACAGAAATATTAATTACCTATATTTCTGCGAGTGAGACCTACGTTCAACAGTGTTAAAAGGCTGATAGATAATGATGAATAAACTTTAGCTTTATACTTACGTACTTATTTTATTGTCTAATGAAACACGACACATTTTTTTTTCGTTTTAAAAGTATAGTGTATCCTTTAACACGAAATTCTACTATGAAGGATTTGATAGCGAAATTATCACACACCTTTAGGTATAATTTGTGACTATTAATTGTTTTTAGAAATTTTGTGGAGGGATAAGTTTTTAATGAGGATGGTGTCCGATGGTTTACTGTATAAGACACAATAAGGTTTCAGGAGTGGAAGGGGATGCATGGATCAAGTGTTCTCTCTGCGCAACATTGTGGAGAAGCATCTGGCTCTAGTTCAGAGGGTTTTCTGCTCTTTTGTGGATCTGGAGAGAGCATTTGATACGGTTGTACGAAAGGAACTTTGGGACATTTTATCGGAGTATGGTATTAACGGTAAACTGCTGCAGGCTGTGCAGTCCAGTTACATGGGCTGTAGAGCCTGTGTGCGGCTGGATGATGGAATGTCGCCTTGGTTTGACGTCAATATCGGCGTTAAGCAGGGGTGCGTTCTGTCAGCCTGACTGTTTATCATATATCTGGATAAATGTGTCCAAAGGTTGACGATATGAATGTGGGAGTCCAGATGGGCGCCTCAGTGATCACTGCTCTGCTCTATGCAGATGATGCAGTCCTGCTGGCACAGTCAGCGACTGACCTGCAGACCCGAGTCGACACAATGACAGAAGATTGTAATAAAAGGGGTCTACGCGTGAATGTGAGCAAAACCAAAATAATGGTCTTTGAAAGAGATGAAGCCAGAACAGATGTAAGAGTAACAATAGGTAATGATGTACTAGAGCAAGTGGATGAATTTGTATATCTTGGATGTGGATTTAGCCGATATGGTATCTGATATAGAGCGAAGAGTGAATGCGGGAAATAGAGTGAATGGAGCGTTGGGGCAACTTCTCGGTAGCCACCACCTCAGCCAGAAGGCACATGTAGCAATACATGACGCAGTGCTTGTCCCAACATTACTGTATGGAAGCGAGAGTTAGGTATGCAGAAAAGAGTATGAAAGTAAAATTAATGCGGTCGAAATGCGATCTCTACGGAAAATCTTTGGAGTTAGGCTGATCGATCGCATTCGTAACGACGACGTAAGAGAGCGAGTAGTTATGAAAGAGAGTATCTGTGTAAAGATGCGAAAGGGAATGCTCCGATGGTTCCGACATATGGAAAGAATGCCGAACGAACGTCTAGTTAAGAAGATATACAATGCGAAAGTGGAAGGATGTAGGTACCGAGGGAGACCAAGACTAACCTATCTAGACCAGATCGGTCATGTACTGAAGGAAGGTGGAGTCAAGAGTCTCCGAAACCGGCGAGCGTGTATGAAGAGAATTATGAATGTTGAGGAAGCGAATGAAGTATGCAAGGATAGAGTTCTCTGGCACTCTGTTCTCTCTGCCTACCCTGCAAGGGATATGGCGTGATGGTATGTATGTATGTATGATAAGTTTTTATTACGGATTTACTTCATAGTAAGTACGGTTTATTCTTTAAATAAAACAATCATTTTACGTAAATTTTTATTAGTTAAAAAAGAATATAAAAGATAAAAAAATAATAAAAAAGTCATATGTTCTCGCTTAAACTTACATTGCTCTTAAATTGCTATTTAAAAAAAAATGAAATAAGTAGTATCGATATTTAATCGAAAAAAATAAAAAAATATAACAAATAGCCCACAGAATTTGCTTGGAATGATTAAAGTCACTTTCTAAGGCTTATTGTTAGTTTCCCCAATTTAAATGGTCACTTATAAATGACGTAGAGGACCTTAAGGTCTTTTATAGACATTTTAATATTACTTATATTAAAGTTATGAAAAAATGTTGCTCAAAACTTTCAGTTTGATTAATTACATGTATGCTGGCTTTAGAGCCGATTTGAGACGGCGAGGTTGTGGACTATAATCTGGCGCTGGCACGGGTGGTGCGTTCTGCTGCCACTGGTTATTACGCCACGACGGTTCCACAGCCGGTGACGGTGGCGGTTTTGATGGCGCGGGTCGCTTTATCTCCTCCAAATACGAGAATGGACGCGGATTCATTGAGTGATTCTGGGAGTGGTGCCACGAATCCGAACGGTCGAAGGATTGACTGTAATTATTAATACAAATTATTCAAACAAATTATTAATATTAACAAATGTTTACAGTAAATAAACACCGAAAACAGTGTCATATTTACCATAAGAGTATTCCTAGGCCATCCCCAGTTGACCCACTCTGACAAAAGCCCGGCAGTCAATGGTTTTTTGACTGTACAGACGGCGTAGTGGTTAAGATACCAACCTGCCATGCACCGCGCCTGCCTGCGCCGTGGGTTCGATGCCCATGTAGAACAGTACTATGAGCGACCCACAAACTATTGTTCTGAATCTGGGTGTAATTTGTTTGCGTTAATTATATTTTTGTAAAGTCCCTCGCAATACAAGGATTATTTCCTTAGAGCAGGGTGGTGTTATTTAAAAATAAAAAGTGGTATTCGCATACACGTAACTATTAAATGTTGTTTTTACTTCAGCTATATAATAAAAAACATTTGCAACTACTTCCAATATCCAGTATATTTCTGAAAATATTTTTTATCTATATCAATCAAACACAATATAATGCATCTTTTTGTTATTTAACTTTCTTTTTTGCCCACTGGGCATCAATTTATTATATACCTGATTGTTAACTAATGATTGAAAGTTGTTAAATGCCAGAATAATATAAAGTTCGACCTCTAGAAGATGTATCATATATTTTTATTGGTATTAATATAACTTTAACGATGAAGGATAATATTTTTTTTTTTCTAACTTGCATGTCTTGAGAGGTTCAGTCACTAATAGTGTAACGGGCCATTTCCCCTTTCATTGTGGAGATGGTACGTATCCAATATGAAGTTCAAGACGATAGAAATTCGTATACGTAATTATTATTCGTATTATAGTTTCATTTTTATATTCATACGTTTAAGCAATTACTTACTAAAGTATGATGGAATTTAGGGTATAAGTCTCTCTATATCTCTGGAAATAAGGGATGGGAAAGAAGTTGAAAACAATCTGTGCTATTCCTTTTCGTTCAATATACTGTAATTTCCTTTATAGTTTATGGATACTTACTTAGAACGATAATCAGATCGGGGAGGTTCTGGTTGCATGGGGCTGCGGGGAGGTGTGTCATTTTCCATGAAGCCGCTATGTAAATACGGACTGCGGAATAAAATAGTTATGACTATAAAATTTAACAAATTAAAATTAGTAGGAAATCGTTTTTAATTATAGCAAACATCATAAATATTTAAGTATTTGAGTAATACATTTATTTGAGAATATCTTTTAGATTAGATGCAATGCATATCTAAAGTATTTTCAATGTTAAATGATAACGCAGCATTCAAAATTCACAGGCAAATTTGATGCAGGCGGCACAGAAAAGTTGTGTGGCACTCTTGGAAAGAGATTTTGTACGACAATAAGCCTCGGTGGATTATAAAAGGATTAATGCAGATATTATAGTCTATAAAATATAGCATGATCTCTGTGACAGTTGTCACTAGTGCCGGACGCTTACGATGTAGTCTGTATTTTTGTCGATTTAATTACTTATTTTTTAAAGTTATTTACTACTGCAATTGAAAAACAATGTATATAAATCTTATTGAATTTCAATCAAATGAATGGGTGAATCGATCAAAAATGTAAAACAACTATAATAATCTTATTGAATTGAAATCAATGGATTTAATTTAATTTAAACTAAAGCTGTTAATTATTTATTTTTATTATTCAAAAAGAGTGCATACAAGTTCATCGTCACTATTATCATTATCGCTAGGGTATTCCTGTAGGTTGATCACGAGTTCTTGGTCACTGATAATTTCATGAATAATCATGTTTATTTTATAAAAGAATTTATATTTTTAATATAAAAGAAATAGTCTTATTAATGTTATAACTGATGTCTGAATACTAAATTAACACAATTTTCTTATTTTATAGAGTAACCAAGTGGTTTATATATGTAATTATTTGGTTTTACTTGTTTTATAAATAATTAATAAGAATGTTATCGATTCACGTTTATCGACTGTCCCATCTCTATCTTTTTCTCAGTCTAGCATGACTTTGTATTTGCGTAAGCATTATATTTTTATAAAATGGTAACTAAATATTTTAAAATATATGAGGTACAAGTTTTGGTGTAAATATTAATATTTTTATATTCATAATTCAGTTGAGATATAACTGGCACGTAAAGAGTGAAAATATAAGCGATCATACTGGTAGAATCACGCTTTTGACAGTTTTCTGCCTACAGTCGCGGGCCGGTCCGTCCGGGTTAGTACCACAATCTCGCAGAAGATCGACGGCTGAGTAATGGCAATGTGCTATTGCGCTTCGTTCGGTGAGCGAGAGAGCCGACAGCCCAACTGGGTTGGGTTTGGGGATTTTATTAGTTGGCAGCGGCCTAAGCTACCCTTGGTATTGCAAAAGTCCATGGGCGGCAGTGACACTTATCATCAGGCGTGCTGCTTGCTTGCTCGTTTGCCACCACCATAAGCAATAAAAAAAATACAAAATAAAATTGTAAACATGACGCGTATTCAAAATTACTTCATCGGTTTTGTATCTATCTGTCACAGAGATCAAGCTATATTTTAAAGACTATAGGTACACAACTATGATAAATTAACATATCACTTTAAACTTTTAAACTGAGGGAATGTCTTGAAGAAAAGGAGTTCTTTGTTAAAGATGGTTGCAAAAATGAAATTAATATGTTTAAGGGATTTGTTAAAAATCAAAATTGATCTAGATCGTGATAATCATTAAACTTTACCTTCTCGAAGAGGATAAATTGTTATTATATATCTCTGGTTTTGGCCAAGTTTCCTCAGCTCTTTGTCGATGCCTGCACAGATAATAAAAATAATAATATTTTGCATATTATTCAGTCTATGAATTTCAATAGAGTTTACATAATAGGTTTATCATGTGTAAGAATATAATGTGTTATTCTCACAATTTCTCAGGCTTCAGAAAACGTTTTGAATGAAAGTTAAATGAATGTAATGATTAAACAGCCTGAAAAGCGTCGCAAATATAACATTATCGCTCTTGCTCGCCTATGTTTAACTGTGAACGTAATAAGTTGATGACTTCATTAAGTTGATATTGTAATACCTATTTCATCATCTCTGCTCATATAAGCCCCACTGCTGGGCTTAGGCCTCCTCCAAAATAGGAGGACTATTAACCTACTATACCACGTTGGTCAGGTGGGTTGATATAAAGGATTTAAATTCGAATTCACCTTCCTTTCCATAGATGTTAGTTGTCTTCTTTCATAATACCCACGGCATAAAAAGGGTAGTACACATACATACATACCATCACGCCATGTCCCTTGCAGTGTAGGCAGAGAGAACAGAGTGCCAGAGAACTCTATCCTTGCATACTTCACTCGCTTCCTCAACATTCATCTTCTTCATACACGCTCGCCGGTTTCGGAGACTCTTGACTCCACCTTCCTTCAGTACATGACCGATCTGGTCTAGGTAGGTTAGTCTCGGTCTCTCCCGGTACCTACATCCTTTCACTTTCGCATTGTATATCTTCTTAACCAGACGTTCGTTCGGCATTCTTTCCACATGTCCGAACCATCGGAGCATTCCCTTTCGCATCTTTACACCAATACTCTCTTTCATACCTACTCGCTCTCTTACGTCATCGTTACGAATGCGATCGGTCAGCCTAACTCCACAGATTTTCCATAGAGATCGCATTTCGACCGCATTAATTTTACTTTTATACTCTTTTCTGCATAGCCAACTCTCGCTTCCATACAGTAATGTTGGGACAAACACTGCGTTATGTATTGCTACACGTGCTTTCTGGCTGAGGTGGTGGCTACCGAGAAGTTGCCCCAACTCTCCGTTCACTCTATTTCCCGCATTCACTCTTCGCTCTATATTAGTGGTGTACCTTCCATCTCGGCTAAATCCACATCCAAGATATACAAATTCAACCACTTGCTCAGTGGAGCACATCATTACCTATTGTTACTCTTACATCTGTTCTGGCTTCATCTCTTTCAAAGACCATTATTTTGGTTTTGCTCACATTCACACGTAGACCCCTTTTCTGACAATCTTCTGTCATTGTGTCGACTAGGTTTATCCAGATATATGATAAACAGCCTGGCTGCCAGAACGCACCCCTGCTTAACGCCGATATTTACGTCAAACCATGGCGACATTCCATCATCCAGCCGCACACTGGCTCTACAGCCCATGTAACTGAACTGCACAGCCTGTAGCAGTTTACTGTTAATACCATACTCCGGTAAAATGTCCCAAAGTTCCTTTCGTACAATCGTGTCAAATGCTCTCTCCAGATCTACAAAACTGCAGAAAACCCTCTGACCTAGAGCCAGATGCTTCTCCACAATGTTGTGCAGAGAGAACACTTAATCCATGCATCCCCTTCCACTCCTGACACCTCCTTGTGTCTCACACAGCAAACCATTGAACACCATCCTCATACTCCTTTCAATAATTTTACCGTACACTTTTGCTGCCAAACTGATCAAGCTTATGGCTCTGTAATTCGCGCAGTCATGACGTGAACCCTTGTTTTTAAACAAGGGCACGATGACTGCGCTATTCCAGTCCCCGGGAACCATTCCCGAGCTCCAACATAAATTGAGGAGCAACAGGAACGCCTTCCAGACACAGGAGCCACCAAGCTTGATCATCTCGGCAGACACTATATCAATACCCGCTGCCTTACCATTTTTCAAACTTCTTATCGCCCATTCAACTTCATCCATAGTGATGCCATCGGAGGACGCCGGTGCCGAATGTTTATCTACTAAACCACATACGACACCGGCACCAACTCGAGTATCCGTATACATATCGCCAAAATATTCACTCCATCCGCTTAACACGTCTTGTGTTTGTGTAAGAATGTCTCCACCTTTAGACCTTATTTTATTCATTCTGAAGGCTGACCAACCACTCCGAGACTTCTTCACCTCCCTCCAAAAGAGTTTGGTGCTACCCTCGAAGTTTTTAGTCAGCCTATGTTCTGCACTTATATGTGCTCTATCACGTTTCTCTTTCACTAAGGCCTTGGTGTCGTTCTTACTTCTTACTTACTTCTTCTGTTCAATCATACTGTCATTCAGATTTAAAGAAGAGACATAGTCCAGCCACGCTTTCTGCTTTTGCTCTACGGAAGCTGCCACTTCCGCATCCCACCATGCATCACCATTTGTTTTTCTATGCTTCTTTGAGCTTCCACATACTTCTTTCGCTGTATCTACCATACTCTCTTTCAATATTCTCCAGCATTCTTCAATGTCCGATTGCGGCTGGCTTGCCATCGTCAGCCATTCTCGAACACACTCTGCATACTTTTCTCTTACACACTCTTCTTGCAACCTTTTGACCTTTATTCTTTCAAGCCCTCCGAAGTGGGCACGCTCTCGCCAGTGCCTCCACTTTCTGAACAGACCACTAACAAGGGTACCACCAACACTAAAAAGGGTAGCGAGTTGTATTATTATTCTATTGCGTCATGACATGCTGTGAATATCAAATTTCTAATCTGATTAATAATAAGGCAAGCCCTACCTAACGACAAGTCTTCACTATATACCTATATATATATATATATATATATATATATATATATATATATATATATATATATATATATATATAAATATACATAGCCTCACGCCTGTTTCCCAGAGGGGTAGGCAGAGACTACGGATTGCCACAAACCACGATCCTGACATACCTCCATCGCTTCCTTCACGCTCATCACAGTCTTCATGCATGCTCTACAATTACGTGTACTCTTAATCTGACCTTTCACTAACACATCTTCAATTTGATCCAGGAAAATACGACGTGGTCTTCCCCTTGTAGTCGTCCCACTCACACTCGCTTTGTATACTTGTTTAGTCAACCTTTCTTCACTCATTCTTTCCACGTGTCCAAACCACCTTAGCATAACCTTTTTTATCTTTGTCACTACTTCTTCATTTACATCACAGCGCTCTCTTATAACACTATTCCTAATTTTATCTTTCATACTTACACCACACATACTACGAAGAGCTCTCATCTCTACAGCATTTCTTCTACTTTCATGTCTTCCCTGCCAAATCCAACTTTCACTGCCATACATGAGAGTGGGAACTAATACTCCCTTATGATATATATATATGTATATATTTCACATTTTATCTATAGTAAAAACTGGAAGTTCTTTATTAAACTATAAAAACGTTAAGGTACTTACTCAAAGGCATTCAATACTCCCAGTTTATGTATAGAGTGCTGAAAAATGGATATAATTTTTATTATAATATAAAAGTAATACCTAAATCTTATATTGATAAAACCTGAAATCGAGACGAGAAAATATTACGAGAGTAAAGTTCGTAACATACTTACTTAGATATGCAAATAAGTATAACTTACAGCGGGTATAGTCGCGTGGGGGTCCATAAAAAAAACTGGCGTAAATTACTCTATTATTTGTTAGCGTATAATCCAATTTTCATTAAATTATCCATTTACCAGCTCTATATACCTACGCTATGTTGGGTAAAAAAAAATCATCGAGACGACTAATGGGATATAAAACGCATATAACATCTATGCAAGAGAAGGAAAACTCGAAACAAAACCCTATACCAACACGTCTGACCAGCGTGGTGTAGTAGGTCAATTTCCCTTCCATTATTTAGGAGGCTCGAGCTCAACAATGGGACATATATAGGCTGAGATGAAAAATTCCACTGCTGGGCTTAAACTGCCTTAACAATAGAAGGGAGATTAACCTACAATATCACGCTTGTCACACGAGTTGGTTTAAGGTTTTATTGCCCTTAGTCGTCTTTAGCGACATCCACGAGCAAGATATGGGGTGGTTAATTGTATTCCTACTCTGTTACCACACGGAGAAATTGAATTACATTTAAAATATGATGATTGACAAATTTATTGGGTTAAAAATTGCAGATTTTTGAACATACATATCTTTGAAAGAATGTTAGCAAAAGTTCGAGCAATAATAATCCATGAAAAGACGACAAAACTTACATAGCAACTTTGTTATTATTAAGATTTTTAATAAATTAATATTATTGATTTATTTAAAATGTCTTATAAGATTACTGTTTTTACAAAGCTAAATACAAAAACTTTTTGGGGTACTCGGCAAAAAAAACCGACTGAGAGGTCATTAAGAGAATAGTCAGCAGAACTCCCCTCAGTAACATAGAATACTTACTGAGATCGCCAACTTAACTGCCAAACATAACGATTATATAAGGGATATGTTCGACAGTAGACGGCAATAGGCTGATGTATGGACGGATAGAAACTATATATAGCATATGGATAATAGCACTTGAAATACTAACCTGTACAGTTTTGATATATTTCTCGTAGTCGTGATAATAAACCACAAGTAATATAAGCAAAACGCAGTTAATCAGATGAGCAATGTATCCCTTTAATGCGAATGTCATAAGCCAAAAGGCACCTTGTCGAATTACTTCTATAAGGTAGTTAGCCGGTGAGCCGGCAGTTAGATCTCTCTGAAAATGAATATTAACTTCTTATCAGTTTATCAGTACCTACGTCAAAATAAGTTTATTAAAATCTTAATTCGGCAAACGTCTTCTAACCGTTCTCACATGGCTTGCCGAAGCGATCACATTACGGCAAGATACATTTTGTTATTTATTTATGGAAAAAATTATGCAATACATTTATGCGTATTTAGTTGTTAGGCGCAGATGGCTTTAACAGCTTTACCCGAACTATACTGAGGTCTCTCAACCCAGAAAAGCTTTAATCGACATTGCCCAAGACCTTCCTCTGTGGGAAACAGATTTCGGCTTGAGGCGTTTCAGATGGTTTTTGAACTACGTTGTGCGTTTAAAATATAATATCTGGAGGACCGAGCCTTGCTCGGTATTTTCTTATTAGTGTGTTTTGGAATATATATTTAATATAATTAAAATAATGAAAAAATAAATTAAAAAGGCAAAAGTAGGTACTAAAATAGAAAATAAAAAATGTATCGAGCAAAAAGTAGCCAAAATCACGTTCGTCGTATGGGAGCACCCCTAAATATTTATTTTATTTTGTTTTTTAGTATTTGTCGTTATAGCCGCAACAGAAACACATCATCTGTGAAAATTTCTGTCTGACTGCTGTCTAAATATCATGGTTCATGAGATATAACCTGGTGATAGAAAGATGGACGGACGGGAACAATCAGTAAGATACGATAGGGAGACAGGATGTTGATGCTGATCAGATTGGTCGCAAGACTCCATGACCTACCTATGTGCGCTACTACGGTCGTTTCGATTTCTTTATACTATTTACTTGCAAATATTTTAAATCATTCGAAGGAAAATTTTAAAATAAATGCTTCTAATAAGTGATAAACCCTGAGTCCGACAACCTGTCGAGTTCCTGAATACTCTGAAGGCTCCTGGTCTCCCAACTCACATCTTAAAATTGAGAGCTGGCGCGCCAAAATTATACAATGCCACCAGTTTGCAAGAAAAAACATTACATTGCATTGTAATCGAGTCAACTATAGTGATCGGTGGTTCTTGAGCAGAGTCTGTATTTATTCCTAGGATTCTCCAAATACCATCAAATTACTCCTACGAATTTCAGAGTAGGTACAGTTTGCCATTAAAGTCTGCTCCGCAATAATCATAAACAAAACTCTAGGTCATATTCTTAAGGTAGCGGGAGTAGATTTGAGAAGAAGCTGCTTCTCCCATGGACAGTTGTATGTGACATGCTTTAGAGTAAGCTCACAGAGTAGCCTGATAATTCTAGCATCCGAAAGAAAAACAAATGATATTGTTTACAAAGAAATACTGTAATACGTGTACTACACCTATTACAGTATTTCTATAACCTCGCGGGTGGATGTCAAAGAAGCGGTACCAGTGATCGGCCTAATTTCGATGGCAAAGACGGTGGATTATGGGGCCGCACACTATCCTTCCGTCGCCTCGGTCGCAATGAGCACGTTGTGTTAAAAACATGGTCTGCTAAGAAAAAGCCTGATGTCCATAATATATAACAAAATTTCATTTGATTTTTATGTTTATTAAACCTTCCCTACACTATAACAAATATTGTTATCATTATCATCATCATCAATATACGTCCCACTGCTAGGCTCGAGCCTCCTCCATAATAGGAGGGAAGTTAACCTGCTATACCGCGCTGATCAGACGTGTTGGTATAGGGTTTTGTTTCGAGTTTTCCTTCTCTTGCACAGATGTTATATGCATTTTATATCCCTTAGTCGTCTCTTACGATCACTCACGGGTAAAATAGGGGGTGGTGAATTGTATTCTTACTCCGTCACTACATGGATAAGTTTGTTATACTATTTACGAATACAAACATTTATACATAATTATCTACAAATAACAATAAAAATATTAACGTAAAAACAAACAAAAATCCTATTAAAACATTATCGACTTCTACACAGACAAGGATGCGGGCAAATGATAATAATTGATAAAATAATAAAAAAAGACCAAAAAGTAAATAAGAAAAAATAAGGATCCGAACCAAGCTCCGGTTTGTTTGGATTAGACTACTCGATTTTCCAACTGAGCTAAATGTCTATTCTTAATGACAGCGTCAAAATTTGAAAACATTCATATTCTATAGTAGAAAAATTATATTTTTTGATGCCGAAAAATACTGACAAAATAATATTTTCTATAAATAAAACCTAGCTAGATCGATTAATGGCCCCCGGAACCCTTTGTATGCTAAATTTCAAGAGAATCGTTGGAGCCGTTTCCGAGATTCAGATTACATATATATATATATATGTATATATATATATATATATATATATATATATATATATATATATATATATATATATATATATATATATATATATATATATATATATATACAAGAATTGCTCGTTTAAAGATATAGTGAGACTAGCTTCTGGCCGCGGCTTCGCCCGCGTAAATGGTTACTTTCCTAAAGTTTTTCATCCCCTATTTTTATTACACCCCTTAAGGGTAAATTTTTACAACAGGTTAATGTCATATTTATTTGTATCTAAACAATAGCCTAAAAATAAGTTTCAAGCTTCTGGCTTTAAAAATGACGATACTTCCTTACAACTTTTCATCCCCCTTTACAATCCTTTTTTGCATTAAAAAGTAGCCTATGTCCTTTATCAGGCTCTAGACTATCTGTGTTCCAAATTTCATTTAGATCGGTTAAGTAGTGTTGCCTTGAAAGAGTGACAGACAGACAGAGTTACTTTCGCATTTATAACAGATATTAGTAAGGATTTAATGTCACACTTATGTTAGACAGCTACCGCTGTCATACGCGCGCGCACACACGAATAGAGAATAGCGGCGTAGTATCACGGCATGACCACATTTGCCTTAGTACCTACCTAACCCAATCTATCATTTCCAGTACTCAACATAATTTTACTGCCAAGGCGCGCAAAAAGATGTTTCATATCACAAAATTTCAATACCTATCTAAATATACAGGTATAGTATGTTATTTACAAATCGATAGTGCTGTCAAAAATACAACAATCATCAACGATGACTGCTCTCACGTCTTTACTTGTGTTCGGGTCGCACAATCGGCGATCATAGATTTCTTGCCATATTTCTGTAGTGCGCCCGGTTGCTGCCTGACCACAGCACTGCGCACTCTTATCGTTCTAACTTTTGAAACATTGTACCAAACGACACGCGGTAAAAAGCAAAAAATATGTACTTTAAATATCGAAAGCAATAAAAGCATTTGTTTGCATAAGAATCAATTTGTTACTATAAAATGTGCATCGGCAATAAATACCAAATTATTTTGAATTTTTAATTTACTATTTTAACGATAAATGCTTAAATATTAGAAATAGATATATGCTGTCGCGGACTTTTTTGTAAAACTATTTAAGAGGTACATTTCCACAATACATAACATTTGTCTAACTTTCAAGATCTTTGTAGCGTATGCAAAAATAGCTCGCAGATGGGCGATTTTTTCTGTCTTAAGCGATTTTTATCGTTATATTTTAGCCAATTTACAAAATATCTTTATAAATTATAGCCTATGTGTTATTCTGATGTGTAAGCTATATTACTGTAAAGTTTCATCAAAATCAATTCGGTAGTTTTTGCGTGAAAGAGCAACAAAGATTATCACATCCATACATTATTACAAACTTTCACGTTTATAATATTAGTAGGATGCTGGTAGAGTAGACTCATCTCCAAGCCCGGCTGAATAATAATCAACCTTCATTTTCTAGATCAGTCAAGACTGCTCGCGGACCGCCTCTTCTAGCACCTCGAGTAGATCGGGCCGGGACTGTTAGAAAGTCAATACGGGTTCAGGGGCGGCCGGTCAATAATTGACGCATTGGCCGCCTTGAAGTCCCTGGTCACCGCAGCGATGGCCCATAAGGAAGTACTTCTGGCAGTCTCGCTCGACATCAAGAACGCCTTCAACAGTCTCCCGCACGAGACGTTGAAGGAGGCGCTCCGCTTTTATGAAGTGCCTCCGTATCTCCGGAGGCTGTTGGAGGCGTACCTCAAGGGAAGGCATGTGCTCTGGGAGGGGGACGACGGGCGCATACATCGCCATCGGGTGGAGTGCGGCGTTCCACAGGGATCGTGCCTCGGTTCGGTCCTGTGGAACGTCGGATTCGACTGGCTACTAAGGGATCGGCTTCACTCTGGGATGAGGGTCATCTGCTATGCGGATGACACCCTCATCACGGTGAGGAGGTCCGACTTCCGGGGGGCTGCCCGATTGGCACAGGAAGGAGTCGCGCTCGTCGTGGACTGGATCGGCATGTTGGGCCTAAGGGTCTCGGTGGAGAAAACCGAGGCCCTCCTATTTCATGGCCCAGGTTGAGGTCCGTCCGAGGAGCACAAATCAGTGTGTCTAGGGTTGCCGTACCGGTGCGGGCCCGGATGAAATATCTGGGTCTGCACGTAGATCCTAAATGGAATTTCGGGCCACACTTTGCCCAGCTCGTCCCGCGGCTCGTGAAGACGGCTGCGGCCTTGGGTATGCTTCTGTTCCGTTAGCGCATAAAAGCGTTTCCACAGCGTCAACAAAAAAAAAAGATCAGTCAAGACGTTGGACTGTACTGAGTGTACAAAGAAGTTTGGGCCGCATACACGAATTGATGAAGTTAATAAAATGATAGCAATCGTAAGTAGTACAATAATAGGTGACGTCACTTCATTTCCATTGAAATTACAAAATCTATTTCAATGGTCCCTAATATCGATCTTTATAGCAATGCATATTTACTCGTATATGTATATGTTCATACATATATATATATATATATATATATATATATATATATATATATATATATATAGATTCATATCTGTATAGATCCAGATTTGGAATTTCGTTATTTACCACTTTCCATTACTTTATCTAGGTAATCGTATAAACTAGGCGAAGTGATTATTAGAAGAATAAATAGTAGCACTAGCAAGAAAAAAGTTGCTACTAATAATACCAATTGCCTTCGTCAATCCACCTGCCGAACTATTTTTGTTACCCATTTTGACATTAATTCACCTTGAATCTATAGAACAGTAGACATTGATAAATTTAGGGGTAGCCAATATAATAAGTTGAATAAATTACGATTTTATTTATTGAAATGAAGAATTCGACTGCAAAAATTCTACTGCACAGATCGCGTAGTGATACGATACCCACTATCCGTGCCAGTGCCGTGGGTTCAATTCCTACATAGCACAATACTTGGTGCGATTTACAAAGTCTTGTTCTGAGCCTGAGTGTAATTTATCAGCGTTAATTATATGTTTATAAAGTCACCCGCAGTACAAGGATTATTTCCTTAATGCAGAGTGGTATCTTAATAACAAATTATAACTGAGTTCATATTGCAGTAAGGAAAAACAAATTATGTAACAATACAACAGAAATATACAGAATATAAGGTAGGTAAGTACATAGGTACGTTACACAAAATTGCTGACTTTGAATGTAGGATAGCAACATACAGATAGCAACAATAGCTGGTATGATTTCATAATATCGAATGACCGGCGTAATGAGGTGTTGAATTACATTACTGTATGGATTCGTGTGAATTGTTTTTTACATAATTAACAATAAATATTATGTTTGCAGAGCAGTAAACTGAGACATCAGGCTTCTACAATATTTTACATGTTATAACGCGCCTTTTTGAATTATTAATACTTAAATTATTTTCATGTCTGCTGACCAGTTTAATGTGTCTAATTACTCTTTTGGTCTAAAACCAAGAGTTCTAAGGAAACGTTGCCAAGTTAGTATATAACTTTCCACCGAAAATTGTTCCTTGAAAACTTTCCTTCTTAGACCATGTACGTGTGGTCCACTCCCATATTTAAATTATGTAGACACTGGTCGAATTTGACAGTGGATTATATTTCGGGTAATCTCACTCTCTAATTCGAGTATCTATAGGGTTTCGTTAATATTCCACTGTGGGATCTGGAGGCGGATCTCTCGCCAGCTTATATCGGGCAGGGGCGCCACCGTCTCGCTCAGCGAGATGGCCACCTGCCGGAGCAACGGCTACCGTGACGTCATTGTCGGATAGGCAATCCGGCTAGAGAGGCCTTGGTTCGGTGTTCGGACTGTCGAGGCCTTCCGGCCGGCAGTGATAGAGTGGTTGAGTCAGCGGCACGGGGTCCTTTCCTTCTGACTGGCGCAGGTCGTGACGGAGCATGGCTGCTTCGGCAAGTACCATAGTCACACATAGTCGTGAGGAGGGAGAGGACACCGTCCTGCCACCACTGCGATTGGGACAAGGACACGCCGCATAACACGCTCGAGATTTGTGTGGCTTGGGCAGTGGAAAGCGCTGTAAACTCGTCGCAATCATCGGTGCCAACTCAGATTGCCAACCATCGCTGAGCCGATGCTGGACAGTGTCAGGAACTGGGACACGGTCCTCACGAGACAGTCATCTAGGGGAAGGAGGCAACGGGGCGAGTCCGAGAGGAAGTTCTTTTCGGTGACACGCTCCGCCACTGGTATCTGTGGCGGCGCAAGCGCGAGTACCTGCGCCTGATGCTGTCCTAGCCGAGGCCTTGGGTGACTGGACCGGGGAATATTCCGTCGCCCGCAGCGAGACTGAACGCGTGAGGGCTACGCCCCAGCAGTAAGCCGGGGTGCGACGGGGGATGCTACCCGAAAGGGTAACCCGCCTGCCCGGTCATGGATGTCAAGGAAGCGGTATTGGTATTCAGTCCGATAGCGATGGGAAAGGAACACGGTGAGTTATGATGCTGCACGCCACCTATCCGTCGCCCCGGATGGAGTGTGTCCAGACCATAGCCAACCAAAAAAGAGGGGAGTTTAATTTAAAGTTTTGTCTTTACTTTCTGCTGACAACATGTCAGCTTCAGTTGTTAAAAAATAGTCAATTATAAGGATGGGTTATGTAGTTTAGGTAGGTTTCCTTAAAATATTTATACGTAAGGGTAATATTTGTTTCTTTTGTTTTTGTTGATTTGATTGGAAGGCAGATAAACTCATAGCTCGTTTTGACTTCGTCGTAATACAAATTACTGAAATTTAGCATTTAACATGTTTAATTATTTATAAAAACTTGATTACGAGCGAAAAATGATTGTCGCGCAAGGGATTCGAACCCACACCTATTGAAATCCGTTCCAATCGTGTTCCTACTTACACCAGCGTGAGCTGTCGTATGACATTCAATTTTCGCCTCGTATTATATTTTCGTCTTTAAAGGAGACGTGTGCCATCTACCTGACAATGTTTTTTCGTCGTAGTAGGTAAAAACAACTTACCAATAATGAACTTAGGTAGCTGTAGTCCATTCCGAAATGGGATGCCGTTGCAAGATCAACGCCTAAAGATATAATGCAACAGACAATATAGGTAATAATGATCCATATAAGATAACTTGTTCGAACCCCATCTTGTACAACTGAAAAAAAAGAATAATATATAATTATTTTATTACCAATAGTAACACAGATATAACATTGAAGATAATTAAGAAAATAATAGATGATACAACCAGAAAATCAATATTCGTTATTTTAAATAGCAAATTTGTTTTCAATACTCCCAAAAAAAAAAGAAAAAGAGTGATCTTTATATGAATACATAGGTAGGCTTTGATACTTATTACACGCAATCCACACATTGTCTTTCCGTATTTTGGTCTAATTTGTGTCCTTTAATTGTATATTTTTAAAATCTCTTGCAATACAAGGATTCATGAATCTAGTATGTGTCGTTAGAAAAATTCTACAAGGAGCAAGAAATTTAAATATTCTTGTTCTTCTATAAAACAACTAGACTTTTTAGTGCAATGCGAGTTTCTATTATGCCGCCTTTTTATAGAGCCGGTAATGATGGAAGCCTTGTAGTTTTGTAATTTCTAGGCATGATCCACACCACCCCAGGTCTAGACGCAAGCTTATTCACAATTCGGTTTACAAAAGTATACAGCCTCTATATACTCTATTATTGGACACCAGTCTTTCACAGTTTAGGGGTAGGTATTATACCACCTTTTTTTAGGCGGGTGGTGACTCCGACCACATCCAGCTTATCCGGTCTCATCCAAGCCCGGGATGACAGGAGAGCGGCGTTGGGTACTATCTTCCCCTTGGTCGAGTTAATGTCTTCTTTTTCTCGATATTAACCGGTATTTATAATATCAATAGAATAAGTAGGTGTGACGCAATTACTAAGGCAATGCGCGCGATACGAATATTACTTGTTACGATTTTTAAAGTGTTTTTTTAATTTGAGCTTTTGTCTCAATGGACGCCAAAGATAGTTAATACTGTAACACCAAGAAAGACGCGAGTATATATTGAAACATGAATTTAATAAATAAAATAATCAATCATTATATACTACATCATCATCATCTCAGCTCAAATATGTCCCACTGTTGGGGTCGAGCCTCCTCCATAATGGGAGGGAAATTAACCTACTATACCACGCTGGTCAGACGTGTTGGTATAGGGTTAGTTTCGACTCTTCCTTTTCTTGCACAGATGTCATATACGTTTGATATTCCATAGTCGTCTCTTACTATCATCCACGGGATGTGGATGATAGTAAGAGACGACTATACGGATGTGGTGGTGGTGAATTGTTATTCTTACTTCGTCACTACACGGAAAGAATACTACATCATTTAAAAAAAAAGAATTTGAAGCAATTATTTCCGATGCCCCGATACCACTTTATAGGGTATAAAATATACGTAAGACTACATTTACTATTTTAAATTTCAAAATGATTCATATTCACAGAAATGCGATATTTTTTCGCAACAATTTTTATCATAGCGCGCGCATAGCCTAATACACCAAAGTATGAGTATTGTATCTTTTATTTTGATACGAGAATTAGTCACGAATAATAGGTTACCAAAACTATTTATAAGATACTTGCTTATGATAAGAGCGATAGCTGCAATCAAACATAAAACGGAGAAGACCATTGTCAACCACATCAGTATATACAGAGTCGATTCATTCGTCAACATATCAACTTCAAGTTTTTCATCACTGCATGTGCTACCTGTAAATATATCATTGAAAAATGTATTTATTTAAAAGCCTTCACAAAAAACGATACTGATATATGGGGATTCGTTCGAAGTTGAAGTCTATATTAGCAATTTGTAACTGCACTTCATTTGGTGAGCGTGACATCTGTCGCATACCCTATTTTACGGATGGCAGCGTGGAGCTCTACAAGCTGCAGTTACCACTTAACATAAGGTGCTTGCCTGTCTGCCTTAAAAAAAGCTTTAAAACTTTATTGGGGTAAAGGCGAAGTGATGTCATAATGTATTACATAATTATACATAATTATAGAATAGTAATCATTATAACTTTGATTTTATCTTCAAGACAGGGGTACAGATGAAAAAAGTAAAAAGTATAACATATATGTCTATGGCTAATTTAAAAAACCAGTCATATTTTCCTTTCTGTATCTACATACGTCACACTATTAATTACAATTCGCCTTCGAAGCTGATACTTAATTAGACTATTACGCTAGACTAGCTAAATCATATCTTTATATAAAATATTTTTTTGAGTTTTACTTCTCTTGCTGTAATGTCATTTGCTTACGTTACAGATCTTATACGGTATCCACGGATAAAGGATATAGTAGACATATTGTATTATTAATCTATGACCACATAAAAGTTGATCTTTTTCTTCAGACATATGCCATACCACTATTTAGCGCAGAACTTTTCCACAAGGGAGGAAAAATTGAGCAATTATGTAATACGCTAGTCAGATGAGACAGTGAGATGTCATGAATTATAGTTATTTTTAGTCTGTTACCACACGGAAATGGTGATTAGCTTGTATAAAATCAATTTATTTTTATTAATTTGAATAAAAATAATAACATAATAATTGATGTGTACGAGATATGTAGCTAAATATAATGAGATAAAAATAGTTTAAAAGTAATATTTACTCAGAACGTAAACTCTGAAAATTATTGTCCAAAAGTATTCGGCTCCAGTAGCAGATGTCATTGAACCGTAGTCGCATTGTCCCCGAAATATGAAATATGCTATGCCCAGCAAAATATAAATCAATGAGAATGCCTGAAAATAAATTTGAATAACTTGTATACATCAAGTAAGCACGTGTGGAAATTTCTTACTTTATTCACTGTAGCATTCAACGCTAATGTTGAGATGATTCACGTACGATATGATGACAATGAATAATTTAGGAATAAATCTATCATCATCATCACAGCCTATATATGTCCCTACTGTTGGGCTCGGGCCTCCTCCGTAATGGAAGGGAAATTAATCTACTATACCGCGCTGGTCAGACGTGTTGGTATAGGGTTTTGTTTCGAGTTTTCCTTCTCTTGCATAGATGTTATACGCATTTTATATCTCTTAGTCGTCATTTACGATTACCTACGGGTAAGATTTTGTGGGCGGTGAATTGTATTCTTACTTCGTCACCACACGGATTGGATATTAAATCTATATATAAATTCAATTGGAATTTATATATATATATATATATATAAATAATTTATAGGTTTTTTACTTTTTACAAGCTTGAAAGTTGCGTCATTTATTGAAAATTTAAAGAATAAGCATTTATTTATACGGACATGCGATAAGTCAGAATTAAAAATAATGTTGTTAAACAGTTTTCAATATTAGTTCTGAAGGTTTCAAAGATGTGGGCAGAACATAAAATAAAGATATATAAAATTTAATATGAATTAAAAGGGAATGAATATTGGGACTATAGGACTAGATATGTATATGAAGAAGATGATACATTACACCCACATCAAATAATTAGGATTTTAATTAATCTATTCAAGAGGATGTTCCTACTCTTTGGTAGGAGCATACTGATGATGAAAATATCCGCTGCAAATTACATCGTATTTTATAAATCTGAATTACTTAAGATAATTATTCTTTTAACTAGTTCTGTTAGACATTTATATATGTAGGTATGCTCACATTGCATTTGTCTTTGCCATTTGATTTTTTTTAAAAATGCTATCGCTATGTGCATCCTTATTATACTAATATTTTTACATTTAAAATCTAGCTCTTAATCATATTTTATCTAAAAGGGTACTAACGTTCTTTGGTTCAAAACTGAAGCATTATTAATTACAATTTAGTTGCAAGTTACCAACTGTCATATAATATGTTGCTTTAAATTCATTAGCTACAATATGGTTTTGGTTAGCGTTAACTTGAACTTATAAATCTATAAATTACCTACTACTCATAACAAGACGAGGCAGCTATCATTTTAGCACTAAATTAAATAAAAAGCGACAGGTATATTAATTTGAAACAGGCTCCTATTTTAAAAAGTTCGAAGCAACGAATATATGACTAAAATTGATTATACATCATCGAATATAACGTTGAGATTAACCTAAAACTACTGTGAATTCGATTAATGAGTCATGATGTAAGAGTAAGACGTAATAGCAGATAGTCACATTTAAAAATGTAATCATAGAAAATGTGCGAAAGTAATATTAAAATATACGCAAAGCTGAAAATAACGTTACTCTGTTATTGATAACATAAACTTATAAGGCTTAATACTTTAACGAGATATTTATAAAATATCACGTTAAAGTATGGCGCAGCACTAATTCTACAGATATTATTCTACGCTTATGGTTAGTTGATGTAGCTTAAAATTCTAATAAGAAAGCTCATATCATATTAAAATAAATATTTAACGGTTCCAACTGATATAATAACTCAACTAACTTATTATAGAAAATAAAAATTCCTTACCGTAGTTATTCCGCCAGATAATATGGCGGTCAATACTAGATGGGGAGGTAATTTTGTATTCACTGATCTATTATTCATTTTTCTTAATTCTATATTCCCTTTATTTATTATAGGAAACGCGTCATATCGTTTCAATGTTCGTTTACAAAGAAACTCAATAAGATATCAATGTGTTAATCGCGCAATGATAATTGTTATCGATAATAAAGTCCACTATCTATATGGAAGTACTTTATTAATTTTAGCGATCAAGCGATTACATCGGATAGCAAACGCACACGACGCAGTATTTGCTAGATCACAATACACAACATTCAGTTGTATATATATAAAAAATATAAACAACTCAAACCCCTAACAATAGGATGAGTTCACGAGAGAAAAAAATAATGTCAAGCGAAAAATATAATGCCAAGGCACTTGTTCTTCAAGCTCTTTGAATTTTTCCCGGCGGGCTACGATTTTTGCTACCTGACAGTCTAAGTGACAACTGAACAATATAGGCTCCTATGCGAACGCTCACGGGCTTTTAACGGAATACTGGCACTATGCGCGCTATAACTGCAATATATAAGCGCTAATGTAATATACTAGCTTTCATCCATGAATATGTCTGCGTAAAAATTATATCTTACACAGGCACACAGAGAGCGCTATGATGTTCAAGGTAGATTGAAACTTGAACATCCTCCATAGCTTTCTATTTCTATTAATTTTACAAACTATATCGCCTTTCGCATTCTATTTAGTGTTCAGTTTCTGTATTATAATAAAGTTAATGTACATACATGCAAAATCTGTTTAAAAACAACATTTATGGTACTGCCTACTGGTACAAGAATTGCCTGACTGCTGAGGCAAAGTTTAAAATGATTTTCATTATTTGTATTGTATAATAAATTTATTTATAAATATATAATTTTCGGGGGTTGTTATACCAAGGGGTAACCGCCACCACGGCCACATGCCGTCACAATGGATAGTTTCGGTGGGGTGTGATCAGACCATAATCTATCAGATATCAAACAAAAATTCTTCCTCTATTTTACACCATTGGAGAGGAATGTATCCTCTGAGGAGCCCTACATCATAGATATAAGACGCAAATTTTAATCTCCATTTAGAGGATGAAATCGGATTAGTGAGTACCTACGTCACAAAAAAGAAAATATTGTCTGAACCAGATCCTTTATATAAAAATAAACACTAGCGAATATTTTGAATTTGTAGTGACAAGCAGTTCTTATTAATAAAAATAGATAATGGATTTTTTTAAAAGAAATCATGTTGAAAGGAATAACTTTTGTAGGCTAGAACTTACCCTTTCATCCATCCATTAGACTATTGTAGTTCATTTTTGCAAATAGGCCTTCCCAAAGAAAATTTTGCTACAGTCACCGTTGCTTGGCAGGCGGGTAGGTGTTTGCAGTTATAATTATATAAGTATCTTTCTAGTATCAAGTATAATTTGCGTGTGTTCCTATGGTTCACAAAGCATCATATTTGGCTGGTTTTTAATACTCATATATACTCACAATTAAAGGCTGGTAATAATATGTGAGCGGATTAAAAATCCCCCGGCACACAGTCAGCATACCCATAAACAAATAAAGACCAAAGTCATATATATTATAGGTAGAAATAACGAGCACCTGTGGATTGCTAAAATCCTCCTTGGTACCGAAAATTCAAATTTTCTTCCTTGGGATCAAACATTCGCTAGGTATATACTTACCTGATACACCATCTATACAGTCTCAGTTATTTTATTTCCCATTTATAAATAAACTAACTGTGCCACTGACTTTTCTTCGTAGTACGGCTTTCCACTAGTTGGTATGTTGATACTGTTAGCTCTGTAAGCAACCGGTGGTTGGATGATAGACTGTCTAGGACTATATCGAGTTACGGTACGTAATATTCTCATATCTAAATCGTACATACATACACACATATCATCACGCCATATCCCTTGCAGGGTAGACAGAGAGAACAGAGTGCCAGAGAACTCTATCTTTGCATACTACACTCGCTTCCTCAACATTCATAATTCTCTTCATACACGCTCGCCGGTTGCGGAGACTCTTGACTCCACCTTCCTTCAGTACATGACCGATCTGGTCTAGGTAGGTTAGTCTCGGTCTCCCCCGGTACCTACAACCTTTCAATTTCGCATTGTATATCTTCTTAACCAGACGTTAGTTCGGCAATCTTTCCACATGTCCGAACCTTCGGAGCATTCCCTTTCGCATCTTTACACCAATACTCTCTTTCATACCTACTCGCTCTCTTACGTCGTCGTTACGAATGCGGTCGGTCAGCCCAGCTCCACAGATTTTCCGCAGAGATTGCATTTCGACCGCATTAATTTTACTTTCATACTCTTTTCTGCATACCTAACTCACGCTTCCATACAGTAATGTTGGGACAAGCACTGCGTTATGTATTGCTACACGTGCCTTCTGGCTGAGGTGGTAGCTGCCGAGAAGTTGCCCCAACGCTCCGTTCACTCTATTTCCCGCATTCACTCTTCGCTCTATATCAGTGGCGTACCTTCCATCTCGGCTAAATCCACATCCAAGATACACAAATTCATCCACTTGCTCTAGTACATCATTATCTATTGTTACTCTTACATCTGTTCTGGCTTCATCTCTTTCAAAGACCATTATTTTGATTTTGCTCACATTCACGCGTAGACCTCTTTTCTTACAATCTTCTGTCATTATGTCGACTAGGGTCTGCAGGTCAGTCGCTGACTGTGCCAGCAGGACTGCATTATCTGCATAGAGCAGACCAGTGACCACTGAGTCGCCCATCTGGACTCCCACATTCATATCGTTCAACCTTTGGAGACATTTATCCAGATATATGATAAACAGCCTGGCTGACAGAACGCACCCCTGCTTAACGCCGATATTGACGTCAAACCAAGGCGACATTCCATCATCCAGCCGCACACAGGCTCTACAGCCCATGTAATTGGACTGCACAGCCTGTGGCAGTTTAGTTTGTCTAAATCGTGCTTATATTAAACAACGGATATGTACTGATGGATGGATAGTTAGCTTTTTTAGAAATTATGGCTTTCACGCTTTGTATTAAATTTATTTACGCATGCCCAGGCTCTCAAAAAACAGGAGCGCGACATGCGGCACCGCCTATGTATCACTTTCATTAGTCTGAATGTTTAATTGCTACATCGACTGTCCCACTGTCTACATATATTATCTCTCACTCTACCATTCCTTTATCAAGGAGAATTACTGACTACCATATTCTCTTGATGCGCAGATGCGTATGGGTACCATACTCAGCGTAAGAAGGGCCAAGCTGCAATAAGCTGCTGTAGCTGCAAGAAGGGTCAACTACTACATTCTACTGTCGACAGTGGTTATCCACTGTCGACAGTAGAATGTAGTAGTTGATTTTTTGAATGTAGTGGTTGAGTTTAATTGAGATATATATTTATATATGACTAGCGGGCCGACCCGGCTTCGCACGGGTGAACATTCATTTATTAAACATTTTGGCATAAACGTACAGTAAATGGCATAAACGTACAGTAAATGCAGGACATACCTAAATAATAATGTATTTAGCAATAGTGTATCGCTGGCTTCCCTTGGGTTGTAGCATCCCGACTTATGTGCTAAGTCTTTTTTTTACATTTATTTTTCCTTTTTGATTTATATTTTTTATTTATTTTAATGTAGTTTTTTTTTTATTTGTATATCATTTCTTTATTCAAGTACATCTTTTATTTTAAAGACTTTTAAATTTTATTTGATTTTTATTTTAATTTTCCATTTGTACCTTAATGTTTCACAATACACTATGTTAGCAGTGGTATTTGTAGATGGCAATAAACATATTGATTTTCAGGAGACCCCACTCGAGAAAGTGCAACATATAGTTGGCCATGAGAAAAGCACTCTTTTCTTAGATCGATGCCAACCATAGAAAAAGTTTGTCCCTGGGATTTATTGATTGTAAGGGCAAACGATATCTTTACAGGAAACTGTAATCTTTTAAAAGATATAGCACAATCCGTCGGTATCATCGGGATCCGCGGAAAGTGAGCAAGCTGTCCGGCCGCGGGGCCGGTGATGATAGTAGCTACAATCACATTGTCTCGCAATTCCATAACCAAAAGTCTTGTTCCATTACACATATTAGGAGTGCTTAAATTTCTCAGAGCGAGCCGCGCGGCTACCTATTTCATAGATGTGCCCCTCACCTGCACTCCGCCCCGCCGCACCGGCGCGTCACGGCGGCGAATTAATTTTATTTCAATTTTATTAAACTCGTAATATCTGTCGAATGGAGTGTCCGATTTTAATAAAATTAAAAGTTATTTACAGGTATTTAAAAAGCCTTGCTTAAGAAATCATTTATTTAGGTAAGGATTAAGGCAAAGGTATAAATAACTTGGTCTGATTATGGACGAAATTTCTATTAAATTTTAAAATGTTAAAAAGTAGTTAGAGTGACATAACTACAATAGTTAGACACATGCTATTGCGACATTTTTTGTAGATATTGATATGGTCTTTAATATTATGGAACATATTTGGTTCTATTATCAATAGTTTTCGCAGCACATGCGATGAAAGATATTTTATGGGCGTTTTTTTTACACCTTGGGTAACATTATTGTAATTTTAGTAGGGATCCTTATATTTTTTTTACAATTAAAATAGCCTATAATAATCAGTGATAATGCTGCATTCAAAATTATTTAAATCGGTCCAGTCCACAAACATACATACAAACCTTTCCTCTTTATAATATTAGTATAGATTAGCTATCCCATTGCAATCCTTCGATCGATCGATTTTCTGTAGAAAAAAAAACTAAAGCGAAAAAATAAAATGAAAAATAAAGCTAATGGCATTATAATGTATGTTTTAATCTTATCACGTATACGGGAACGTACCCATAATACGCGATCCATTTTTTGCAATTTTTACCCCCTCCCACTTGCATCAACATTCGTAGTTTAGAAAATTCTAATTTTCATCAAACGTACTTAGTATTGTTGAATATTAAGCTGTGTGGTAGCGGCTACGAATACTACCAACCCTTAATTTGCTCGTGGATGTCGTAAAAGTGGACTAAGAGTTTTATAACGACCTGGGCCAACTCTATCTGATGTCGTTTGATCAACAATTTCATTCCCAAGGAGGGTTGACGTTTGGCAGGCGGCCGGTCATAAAACTATTGCCAATAACTTTTACAATATGTACTATGAAAGAAGAGTCCATATTGTATCGACCCCAAGCAATTGGGATAAAAGTAGGAGAATGATGATGATGATGTACCTAGTATTGTTGAACACCCTCATCCCAAAGGTAACTTTGTATGGGTACGTTCCAATATACGTAAATAGGATTAATATAACTTTATTATATACTTACTTCCCCTTTTAGTGTGGTGACAAAAAGAAATGTATCAGCAGTCTTTCAATAACTTCTTACTACAGTTTTCAGTCTTCTAATAACTTTATTAGACGAGGAGTACTGGTAAATATGTCAAGATCAAGCCTAACCTAGACCAATCCAACTATTCAGCTTGCTATAGTACCTATACTAATTACAAGAGATGTGACTACGATGTTGGCCGTCTAGCCGACAAGCTGATTAGTTAGTAGTAAAGAGACGGAGTAGTCGGCCAAGTTAAATCCTACTTTTTTATTGCAATAAGAATAAATAATTCATAAACAATAAATGTTTATTATACATATTTTTTATTTGAATATATTTTTGTATTGTTTTAAAAATTAAAATATTAATTAATTATGTTTGATAAATATATTGTAGAACTATTTTATTATTACTTGTTTCTAGGCAAATATATACTTTGCTTTATATTACAAAATGACTGATTATAAAATAAAAATATTAAAAAACAATTAATGATTCTATTAAATATAAATATACATCTACATATATACATACCTATATACAATTACATACATACCTATATACAATTTATTTTAGGTTGTGTGGTAGCGGCTACGAATACTACCAACACTTGCTTTGCTCGTGGATGTCGTAAAAGACGATTAAGAGCTTTATATCGACCTAGGGCAAATCCACCTGATGCCGTTTGGTCTAGTTTGGTTGACATCAGGCAGGCGGCTAGTCATAAAACTATTGCCAATAAATTTTGCACTATATATTCGTACATATTGCGTCGACTCCGAGTGATTGGGATAAGAGTAGGAGAATGATGACCTATATACATTTTATTGAGATATATATAAAAAATAAGAAGCCGGATAGTAGGCGTTCTTTGCCGAATAATTATTCGGCATTATAATCGGCGACTAGGATAGTGACCGGGTAGTCGTCGTTACCGACTAGTCGCCGACTAATCGGTACATCTCTACTAATTACATTAGTACAGACTATGTTTTTCCACTTTCTACTATGTGGACATATTTCATCGCATTCTGGTTCATAATTAATAGTATTCTAGTGCATGCATATGCAATGCATATATCTCTATTTTATCTATGTAGGTGTATTCTTCTTTTCGCCATTATACATTTCACTACTGGGCGGGGAACGCCTAATTAATTTATAATGGGAGGAAAATTAACTTATTATAATAGGTTGATCATATGAATAAGTATTGGGTCTTATTTGGAGTTTTCCTTATTTTGTATTGATATTATCCGCGTACCTATATTGTTTTTTTTTCAGACAAATCTTAGCACACTTTTTTACTACTGTAACGCCGATAAATCAGAATCGACAATGGTAACCAATGATAACGAGGTAATGATACCGAGGTTAGACAGGAAGTCCCGGGAAAGGTTTTTAATTATCTTGATAAGCGTAACAAATTTAATTAGAAAAGAAAATAGAAAAGTTGAAATAAAACCAGTTCTCTTCTGCGTACAAATCTATTGACTAATAAGCGAATAAATAAGAAGTTATATAGCTACGAAAAGCGTAGCAGCAGTAGCATATGACAGAGGTTATGGAGCATATATGTGAGCCATAATATTGATTACAGTAATAGATATGAAAGAACGCACGGAAATCTTTTCGAGTTGCTACAAGATCCATGTCTTACTACTTCAGATGTGAATTAAAGACTGTCCAACATAAGGTCGTGCTCGTTTTGCTAGAGACTGCAATCGCAGAATGTGGTGAGCTGTTTTCTCAAAATCGTAGACGCCGAACATTAACAAAATGGTGAAGGCACTAGTTTGAAATAGAATAATTTACTAGTGAGGAATTAGGTTACTTGCTGTCTGGAGATTGACACACACTACACTTTCTCTAAACGTTTACGAACGGACGGGACAAAATAATACAGGTGATGGCTCTTCGTTGATGAATATATATTTTCAATATAGACGTCGTACGTTAAAGTACATAGTCGGGTCATAAGACCTGTCATCTTATTTAAATTAAAATTTCGAACACTGGCCGAAAATATTTGACATACCTAGTTTGAAATATTCAACAAATATTTCGAATATAACAAAGATATTTTTGTGCCAAATAAAAAAAAAGCGCCTTCATTGAGTTAAAAATAAATGGATTTGACGAAAAAAGGAAACTAAAGGTGATTTTCAACCTCTTACAGAATTTGAAATTAAGGTTTTACTAAAACATACTGTCAATCGATTCGATGAAGATTGGTGCATCGAAGATCATATAAAAAAATAGTTGACTACACATGATTAGAACAACAGCGGTCATCAAAACAATACGGATGCTAATTCAATAAAATCCTATCCGCAAACAAAAAATGTTAGCCTTATAGTTAAGGTTATGTAAAACTATGGTCAAAAAGTTAAATGATCTGGGATTTCAAACTTATTATCATTTTGAACGATAAGTTTGAAGTTTCAGATCTTTAGGACGTTTTCTTAATGATCGTCTGAGTTGAGACACCATTATCTGCTGATGAAAAAAATAACATTAAAATATAATAACTCATCATTTAGAAGAGCTTTAATAAAATTTTAATCTGCATTTAATTACATTCGTTTCCATGTAGATACTTATATATTTTATATAAATTTCGGCGGAATACGTTTGTGACAGATGTAAGATCTCGAATAGGTATAACTCATATAGATATATTTATTTTATGAATCAGGTATATATAACTGCTTAAATATTTCGTATAAGCCTCTCTGCATAGAACTACATTCGAAAAGGTTAGCATATATATATATATATATATATATATATATGAAATTAAAATCGAATAATTTCTTAGATTTTTTTTATTAATATCATATTATAAAATTAAATATACGTTCCTACAAGCAAATCTTAAAAGATAAAATATAGCTTAAATGCTTCTCAAAATATCAATGAGAGGTGAAAGCTTTTCATCGTTACACATATCATTATCATATATAAGAAAATGTTGTAATTTTGTCCATACGGAACTATTAATAAAAATTAATTGACAATTTATTACAACTATAAACACAACAACAGATGTAAACACACAATAAATAAACAATATGATAGTCTGAACTTTTCTTTAAAAAGTTCAGTTATCGAATTTCAGCTAAATATAACGAATTTAACATAAGTAGTTCTCCTATTATTTATTTTAAGATTTTATAGGAAACCCTTACAAAAATATGGATGTGAATTTACAAAAATAGCGAATTCTAAATGAATATTATAGAAAAAAATAATGATCACAAGTCTGTCGCAAGACTTTAGTTCAATTACTTCTGAATATATCCTTGAAGTAGTAGCATTTTTATCATATAACTTATGTTACTTGATTATGTTGTTACAATACATTGATTTAAATTTCTAATTCAAATCGATGCGCTACTTTAGTAGTTCTTTTACGCCTCTTTTATGTTATAATATTATAATATAGGAATTGTCGGCACAAACAGCTCAATATACACTTATATCTAGGCACATATTATAAAACAAAGTATTAAAACAGTGAATTTTATAGCAATATGCCGCAAGTTATGAAAAAAGTCCATAATAAAAAAAAATATTATTATAAATCTTTTGATGCCCACGTAAGTTGATATTAACTGGAAATAGTTACAAACTTTAAGATAGCAATCTGTAGAAATAACTAAAATTTTTATCTTTTTCAAGGATTCCAATTTAGGAGCTTGCGATTGACAGTCGTACATATCCGCTACTCGCTTAACCTTCAATATACTCTTAGCGAACATTTCATTACAATGATTATAGCGTCTTCAGAAAATAATGATTTAACTATTTACAATTATATATTAAATTATTTATACATATTTAATTATCACTCTGACAAAATCAATAAATATAATTCATAAGTAAGGATTATTTTGTATTAAGATGATATTGACTATGTCATGAATTGTGCAATGTACGTCCAAATATAAGTAAAAGACAAGTCACATATTTCTCCAGATTCTTCTGCAACAATTATTTGCAAGTTTGTCTTAAGATTTTATATAAATTAATATAAAACATCTGACTGAAACATCACTGAAAAAAGAAAAATAAATTATAATCTTAAAGTAAAAGAAAGCTCTACAAAGAAGCCGATGTTAAAGTTAAAGTTTAATATTAGCATTGTGTGGTAATAGTGTTTATTAAAATTTAATAAAATATAGTATTGCCTGTTGACAGATTTCTGTCCACAGTAGCAAGCCAGCCTGCCTGGGGTTGGACCACACTCGGAGAATATCGGCGTCTGAGCAGTAGCAATGAGTTATTGCACTTCATTTGGTGAGCGAAAGAGCCGGAAGAACAACGCTCTGGGAGGGTTTTGATTGGTAGCCAGCGGTTTTGCTGTACGCCTGGTATTGCAAAGGTCCATGAGCGGCAGATAAACTTACTATCAGATACGTTGCTTGCTTATTTGCCATTATAAGCAATAAAATATATTCAGAATTTTATGTTTTTTTTTTTTATTCTTTTTATTTCTTAAGACAAACAAATTACATCTAGTCCCAGACAGACAAATTACGTCCTGACTCAGAACAACATTTTATGGATCGCACAAAGTATTGTCCTGCGTAGGAATCGAGCCCATGGCACTAGCACGAAATCTTAACCACTATATACTTATTTTTATAACGTATTTAATTATGTTATAAAGAAACATTATTAATCCGTCTATCATGCATGTGCATGTGTACTTGAAATAACTATAAAATGAAATCTATATAAATAAAAATGAAATGTTCGAGTATAACTTCTGAACGAATGCACCAAATTGGATAATCTTTTTTTGTGTTCGTTTTGTCAGGACAAGACAGGTATGTATAAAAGAAAATTTTAATAATCTAATAGAATATTTTTAAAAATCTCACAATATATAGAGTGAGGGAATGAGATAGAAAGCTGTGAGAGTTTTTCAATATATTGACGAAACATTGAACGATTGAGTTATCAGTAAATGAACTAGCAGTTGGTTACTTCAAAAATATTTACAACATTTTGATTAATATTTGATTCAAATTCATTTATTATGTTATCTATATCATTTATTATGGGAGGGCACTTACATATTGTCAACTTTGACATTTTAAATTAATCCATTAAACTACCACCGGATCTCAACGTAACCACTATTGTGAAGATGCGGTAAGAAACTCAACGGGTTTATCTATTATAATTACTTCTTTACAGTTTTTTTTACCATTACGCCATGTCCCTTGCAGGGTAGGCAGAGAGAACAGAGTGCCAGAAAACTTTACCCTTGCATACTTCACTCGCTTCCTCAACATTCATAATTCTCTTCATACACGTTCGCCGGTTTCAGCGACTCTTGACTACACCTTCCTTCAGTACATGACCGATCTGGTCTAGGTAGGTTTGTCTCGGTCGGCATTGTTTATATTCTTAACCAGACGTTCGTTCGGCATTCTTTCCACATGTCCGAACCATCGGAGCATTCCCTTTCGCATCTTTACACCGATACTCTCTTTCATACCTACTCGCTCTCTTACGTCGTCGTTACGAATGCGATCGATCAGCCTAACTCCACAGATTTTCCGTAGAGATCGCATTTCGACCGCATTAATTTTACTTTCATACAAGAGTATGAAAGTAAAATGAATGCGGTCGAAATGCGATCTCGTTGGGTATGCAGAAAGGGCTGCATACCTAACTCACGCTTCCATACAGTAATGTTGGGACAAGTACTGCGTTATGTATTGCTTGCTACACGTGCCTTCTGGCTGAGGTGGTAGCTGCCGAGAAGTTGCCCCAACGCTCCGTTCACTCTATTTCCCGCATTCACTCTTCGCTCTATATCAGTGGTGTACCTTCCATCTCGGCTAAATCCACATCCAAGATACACAATTTCATCCACTTGCTCTAGTACATCATTACCTATTGTTACTCTTACATCTGTTCTGGCTTCATCTCTTTCAAAGACCATTATTTTGATTTTACTCACATTCACGCGTAGACCTCTTTTCTTACAATCTTCTGTCATTATGTCGACTAGGGTCTGCAGGTCAGTCGCTGACTGTGCCAGCAGGACTGCATCATCTGCATAGAGCAGAGCAGTGACCACTGAGTCGCCCATCTGGACTCCCACATTCATATCGTTCAACTTTTGGAGACATTTATCCAGATATATGATAAACAGCCTGGCTGACAGAACGCACCCCTGCTTAACGCCGATATTGACGTCAAACCAAGGCGACATTCCATCATCCAGTCGCACACAGGCTCTACAGCCCGTGTAACTGGACTGCACAGTCTGTGCAGTTTACCGTTAATACCATACTCCGGTAAAATGTCCCAAAGTTCCTTTAGTACAACCGTGTCTGCAGATCCACAAAACTGCAGAAAACCCTCTGACCTAGAGCCAGATGCTTCTCCACAATGTTGCGCAGAGAGAACACTTGATCCATGCATCCCCTTCCACTCCTGAAACCTCCTTGTGTCTCACACAGTAAACCATCGGACATTATATAAAAGATAACATTCAAATACAATATAAAATATTATGCAGATCCGCTTTTAGGATCCGATTACAAGTTAATTGCTATTATGATCGATATTAATTCGATTATTAAATAAAATCGATTTTATGAGTTGAAAAAACACAGAAGAATTTGCGTGGGTCAGCTAATTTATTATATTTAAGTTATGTAGCAATCATTGTATGCTTGTAATTATTATTACCATATTGATAATTATATTAATATGTGACGTCCTTTAGAACTAATTTGGTTCAGCGTGTGCCGATAGTGTCACGTCCTTATTATCACATGACCTAAATGACGCAGACACTGATCTTAAGCTGCTTGGGATTGGAGTTTGAACATTGCAATTTCAAGTACGCAACAGATAGTAAGTACATTGGTATATCTTATAATATTAGTTTTTTATTATTTAATTAAGATGATCTTTGTAATATTATTCCAATGTTCTAATATTATTAATGACGACTGCGTGGCGTAGTGGACAATGTGCCTGCTACTCATATAGGCATAGTTTCGATTTGTTCATTTAGTGAGCAAATATAGAGAGCAAAGTAAATTTTATATTATGGTAATTTCGAGTACAAGAATGGCGTGGAGGTGTAAGTCACCTTTTTACTACGTCTGCTTTCAATTCGACATTTTTTTACCTTTAAAGTAACGATTTAAGTTTGGATGTTTTTGAATATAATGTCCACAAAATCTGCTGGGGAATAAAGTTTAATATATGTATAAAATTATATATTGCTGTGTGGTAGCGAATACGAATACTACCAACTCTTACTTTGCTCGTGGATTTCGTAAAAGACGACTAAGAGCCTTATAACGACCTGAGCCAACTCTATCTGATGTCGTTTGCTCAACAATTACACTTCCAAGGAGGTTTGACGTCTGGCAGGCAGCCGGTCATAAATAACTATTGCCAACAACTTTTACAATATGTACTATGAAAAAAGAGTACATATTGTATCGACCCCAAGTAATTGGAATAAGAGTAGTAAAATAATGATGATGTATAAAATTATATAAACTATTGTCATCACTAAAAATCTTATTAAGTCAAATACACGTTATTTTGAATCAAATACATATTATTGGGAATATTATACACTTTTTGTGATGCCATAATTATATTCTTATTATTTAAATAAAGTATTATTTTTCGAGTAAGTTTTTTATATTCTCATTCACGATTTCACACTCAAAGAACAGGCAAGATATAATCATTAAGTAACTGTCGGGTATTTCCTGTTGTTAAATTAGCGCCCGAATTAGGATTCGAACCAAAAGGCTTTAGGGTCGGTACTTAAATGCTTACTTGAATATTTGTTATTAGATTATAGCTAATATCTTTTATAAAATTCTTGCTGTGTGGTAGTGGCTATGAATACTACCAACCCTTACTTCGCTCGTGGATGTCATAAAAGACGACTAAGAGCTTTATATCGACCTTGGCCAACACCACCAGATACCGATTGGTCAACAATTACATTTCCAAGGAGGGTAGACGTCAGGCAGGCGGCCGGTCATAAAACTATTGCCAGTAACTTTTGCAATATGTACTGGTACATATTGCGTCGAACCCAAGTAATTGGGATTAGAGCAGGAGAATGATGATAATATTTTATAAAATTTAAGCCTCAATACTAAATTGTTACAATGGTATCTACTTGATTCTTACCTTATAATGAATAAGATAATGTTGATAATGATGAAATAAATCTACTTGTAAGTATAATACTCACTACGCGTTGACTGGGATGTTGTTTGATCTTTCTTTTGAGTTAATGAACTTAAACTCGAAGCGGCTCTGTGGACGGCTGAAAAATAATATTTTTTTTTACTTAAAAATCAATTACATAAAATTTTCATTTACATAAAATTTTTTTTTCTTTGATTCATCTCCGTAATTAACTAACCAATATCAATAGAATTTATTGAATCTTAATGGTTAGTTGTAGCTTGCAATATAGGATAGATTTGGTAGGGGATACGCGAAGACAAGGCTGTCAGTTGTAATATAGATGGGTTAATTTTTTTTCCAAACAGATAGTCGTTATCATAATTCTGTTTGGGATAATAATGAGTCACTTAAATATTGAAAAAGGATTTTTTTGTAATATCAAGACGTAGCTCTTGAAACTGTCCATATGTGGCAAGCGGACTTAGTAATCACTTGTCCAAATTTGGATGGAATGTAAGTGAATGTTGGAAGATAAACATAAAAAATTGTCGATTTAATTAGCCATGGAATATCCGAAGATAAATGCTAAGAAGAATACTTTTGTTTTATATCTTATCCAGAGTTTGATAATAATAGTAGGTTATGAAAGTACCACTATAGGTCACGCTTTTATGTCCTAAGGCATAATTCGAAATGTAACATATACAAAGCTATATATAATTCTTAGTCTTATAATAAAGAATGATTTCGAGTGTGTGATTAAGTGTTTCTGTAGAATATCTTTAAAAAATCCAACAATATCTTTTACTCTTCTTAAGGTTCGCCGAAACGTTATGGTTATTAATGAAAAGCTTTTCATAGGTTTATTCTTGTTAAAAGTAAATTAATTTAAATATATTACTTACATGCTTTTCTAACAGACTGGAGGGCGGTGTAATCCGGTAACGGAACAGGGGGGAGATCCTCGTCCGGAGGGAGTTGATCCCGCATGCGGTGTGCGGACGCTGGTATATACGCCCAGGGAAGCTGGCCGTGGAGCTCGGCCGTCGTTCCACGTCGTCTGTCCACCAATTCAAAACAAAACTCATTTACCTACTATATAACATTCCTTTTATCTATCTATTTATACATCTATCCAGCCTTTAAAACTAAAAATTACTTCTCGCAATATGTTTAATTGTTAACAGTTAAGGGTCTGACTGTTGAGAATATATTGATATTGGTTGAATTAAAATTGTAAAAGCATTCGATAATTTGTTTAATAATAACTGCGGTAGGACCACGCTGTGGACAGTTCTCTGTTTATAGCCGTGGGCCGGTCCGTCCGGGGTAGTACCACACTCTCGCAGAGATCGACGTCTGAGTAATGGCAATGTGCTGTTGCGCTTCGTTCGGTGAGCGAGAGAGCCGGAAGCTCAACTGGGTTGGGTTTAGGGTTTGTATTGGTAGGCAGCGGCCTAGATCTACCATTAGTATTGCAAAAGTTCATGGGCGGCAGTGACTCTTACCATCAGGTGTGCTGTCTGCTCGTTTGCCACCACAAGCAATAAAAAAAAATATCATACCATAAAGTAATTAGTAAACATAAAATGAAAACTGGTAATTACTTTTTAAATACATATAGTTCTACGCTTTATCCTCGAAGAAATATGCAGAGGTGTATACAAAAGGCGTGTTTTTTTTTTAATCTGAGGTGTAAATACTAGCCTCACAGAACCAGCCAATGCCTGTGTGGTACTAGGGATTAATGCAAGAAAATCTTTAGAAAACCACAACAACATTTTGCCAGATAAGGTTTTGCGTCTTGACCATCAATAGGGAAACAACGAGACACTTACTTAGTGGCTTTTACTTAGTGATAGGACCACGCTGTTGACAGTTTTCGGTCTGTAGCCGCAGGTCCGTCTGTCCGGGGTAGTACCACACTCTCGCAGAAGATCGATGTCTGAGTAATAGCAATGTGCTATTGCGCTTCATTCGGTCAGCGGGAGAGCCGGAAGCCTAACGGGTTGAGTTTGGGGTTTGTATTAGTAGGCAGCGGCCTAGCTATTCCCTTGGTACGAGTATTGCAAAGGTCCATGGACAGCAATAATACTGCCCATTAGTTCTGCTCCTTGCTCGTTTGCCACCAATAGCGATAAAAAACACTGAGACTAATACAATAAGAACATGCACGAAAAATCGTAAGATACGGATAAGCACCTTGAAGTTTCGGTTGTATGCTACTGTTAATCTTAAGATCTAGTATCGGCCTACTAAATAGGAGAAATATAACTATTAGGAAGTCCTACGTCTTTCTTTCAGACATATTAGATTTGATATGGTCAAATCAAAATTAATAAAAAATGTGTAGCAATCAAATTCTTGAGTTTGAACTAAAAATGTTATTGGGTTATTTCAAAATAACAACTGCAAAAGCAGTCAATATCGGCGTTATACCGTAATATAATTAAGGTACACATCATCTGGTTAACTCTTCAAGGTATGCAGCGTAAGGCGACCTAAGAAACCGCAGACATTAAAATAAATTCAAAATATTTATTCATATCACATAGGACATGTCATGATACGAAACGAATTAACTTAAATGGATGAAGCATGAAGTGATAATAAATAAATCTGTATCATCACCTGAAAAATGCTAGATACTAATGAATTTTATTTAAAGATGATATAATTGGATATTCCAATTTAACAATCCAAACCCATTTAAATGGAAAATGATGAATTTATTAGCATTATCATCTGATGGAAAAAGATGAATTTGGTAAAAGATAAAAGTTCTTACCAAAGATGTCTCGGACTGAGACAGAAGCCTCATTCAGACTGAAAACATAACGATTTATATTTATTTAATAGCCTTTCTTTCATTATAATCAAGAACACAATTGCGAAGATTTTTCAATTCAATAATATGTACTTGATCGTAAAAACAGCGTCGTTTTTATCTTTGGGTATCTGCTAATTAAGTGCATGCATATTTCGTGCCCTTTCATGTTCATAAATGTATATAAAAAAATGATTTATTAAAAATGTAAGTTCAGAAAGCAAACTAAGAAATTAATTCATAAAAAGTTTAGAATTCATATATAATTTCATATTAAATTTAGTCGCTTAGCTTAACGCTAAAAAAAAACATTTCATGTGCATGGAATTTGTAGAGATTTTGGAAAGTAATAAGCTAATCAAATTAATGGTTGGTCTTTTAAAAGTAATTTAAATAGAAGACAATTACTTTATCTCACAATTTAAGTTAAATAAATGCTTTTAAAAAGTAATTAAGTTAAAAATATATCATTGTCATTAAATATTGTGATTATTACAGCGGGTCTGAGCCGGTCTATAGTCTGACTTATTACTATTGGACTATTACAGAGATTTTTATATATTTCACACATCACGGCAAATATTTCATTTTCAATAGTGTCACGTTGTTCTTCTACATCATGTATACATTCTTTAAGTATAAGTATAGCACTATACGCTAATCACCGTAGATTGTTTATGAATACAGTTTCAGCTAAGGCAAATATTTATTGCTCGAGAAGAGTAATAAAGGTAATTATTTTTATCTAAGTTCTGATTTTTCAGAGTTGACACTAAGAAAAATGATATTTAATCTACAACGACAAGAAGCTAGACAAGAGTCAAGAGGTAGGGAGTCCCCGTCTAGTCCTTATTTGTTGTAGAGTAAAAATCATTCATTTTTTATTTAAGAAGATTTAATTTGTGTATATTCTAAATATTCTCATAAAAATAATATAATACTATTCTTTAGGATATGATACGACATGCCCAGAGGCTACCGCTCTCTTTTTAAATGAACTTGTGAGTATTTATTTTGTATTTGCCTGACAAGCGGTAGAAATAGTTATACCAGCTTTCTTATGAAAGTCATTGTATATTTGCCCATACCGTTCCCTAAGGATTGAATGGAACTTATTTCATCGTTCGGCTATGCGCAAGGTGGTCACCCCTACCTTAATTGGTCTAAGTAATAATAACCAAATCGGGCTCACCAGTTACACATTATTGAAATTTTCAATAAATCCAAGGAAAACCATACACTCAAGCCCAAAACACCGCAACAAGGAAAGGCAAACTCAAAATAAAAAGCTATGCCAATAGTTATAATTGGATAAACTTGTTTGGAGTACCACACTCTCGCAGAATATCAAAGTCTGATATCAGCTTCTTTTGGTGAGCGAGAGAGCCATAGACCGAAACACCACCTTGATATTGTAGAGATCAATCATCGTCAGTTACCACTTACCAAAATAAGTTGACCAGACGTAAATATTGAATATTTAATTTAGGCAATTGTTGAACTAACCCTCGTCCTTCTGGCTGTGTGGACGTTGTAGCGAGTTGGGGCATGGATTGCGAGGTACGGGGCGGGCTATTTCGTCCCGAGGTATCAATTACTGCTCGGTCGAGGCGCTTCTGCTGCTGCGCTATTATATTCTCCAAACGCTGTGGCAGCGAGAGTAAACTCTCCGGAAAATTTACCGTTCTCTTCTTGTTTAAGTCCTCGTGTTGTACACGTGGTGACCTACAAGAGTAACGAATGATCAATTATTATCAATTTATAAAAACTAAAAAACCAATAATCTTTTCTAGTCATAGTCAAAATTATCAATATGGTTTTGCTAATTAGAACCAATGTTAATATAAAAAGTCATGTATAATACACGATCTGTGATTAAACAATATTGGTCTTAGCTTGAAGTGTTTATGCAAGTTACAGTTATTAAATTCATCTAAATATTTGATTATTATAAACTTTCAAATCTTGTAAATTCACTGTTTTCAGATTTTTTCCTTTTATACACACAATTACGTATCTGGATATCAAATTTGAACATTCTTGATCATCTGGAAATATGTTAGGTTTTTGATCTATATATTAGTCAGTCATAAATGCTGTGTGGTAGTGGCTACGAATACTACCAACCCTTATTATGCTTGGATGTCGTAAAAGACGACTAAGAACTTTATATCGACCTAAGCCTATTCCACCATGCCGTTTGGGCAACAATTACATTCCTAAGCAGGGTTGACGTCAGGTGGTCATAAAACTCTTGCCAATAACTTTTGCAGTAGGTATGTACAATTGCAATACCTACTCCTCTTAGTAGGTATTCCGTCGACTCCAAATAATTAAGATATGAACAGGATAATGATGATGATGATATCAGTCAGTTATAAAAATGATGATTTTTAGACGTTAATATCTAGTTAACTATTTAAGCAGCGTTTATAAAATTTGAAATGCAAAGTTTGTATTATGGGTATATCTTTTTGTCTATGTCTCTATGTATAGTCCTATATTTCTATAACTCTATGTATAGGCCAAATTTGGTTTATGAGTTATGAAGTGGTCAAATGTGGCTCGAATTAGTTCTTGTATAATAAACTCGGTGCGCGACTCGCCAGTTATTTTTGCTTGAACTTAGCTCAATACACTACCGCGTATCTAAATTCTATGCAGTATTTTCTGTGTAGTGACAGAGTAAGAATACAATTCACTACGCCCTTTCTTGTCTGTGGGTTTACTGACAAAAGGCTAAGGGATATGATATGCGGCAACCATCACTACAGGAGAAACAAAACCCAACATAAAACCTTATACCAAATCATCTGGCCAACGTGTAATAGCAGGTTTATTTCTTTATTATTGTGGAGGACGCTTGATCTCAGCAGTGGGACACGTATGGGCTGAGCAGAAAAATTAAAATTCTATGCAGTTTTAGTACTTTGGAGAGTTTTGGGGTTGATCTGATGTGCAGTAATTAATATACCTATATCATTTGGTGAGATAACTTTGTTTATTGATATTATTTAGAGATTAATATCTCTCCAAGTTTGCTTACGATAAGAATTCTGATATTCGTCTTGTAGGCCGATTGCAGTTAGCTTGAACAACGACAGTTAAATTTTTTATAGTGTAAATTTCTATGTTGGATGGAGTGAGAATATACGCTCCCCTATCTTGCCCGTGGAAAGTAAAAGACGACTATGGGATATAATATGCATATAACATCTGTGCGTGACAGTAACAACCGTCTGACCAGAGTGGTATAATAGTCAGTTTGCGTCCCATTGTCGAGAAGGCTCGAGTCCGACAGTGGGACGTATATCAGCCGAAAGCCTAATAGTATAAATATTATTAAAAAATATTATTATTAAATATTATTATAGTATAATTTTATTATTTATAATATAATTATAATATAATTTTAATAATTATAATATAATTATAATAATTATAATATAATTACAATAATTATAATATAATTACAATAATTATAATATAATAATAATAATTATAGTATAATTATAATAATAATATAATTTTAATAATTATAATATAATTACAATACTTATAATATAATTACAATAATTATAATATAATAATAATAATTATAGTATAATTATAATAATAATATAATGTTATTAATTATATTATAATGTTATTAATTATAATATAATGTTATTAATTATAATATAATTTTTGGTATTATAATATAATTATAGTTTAAATATATATTTTTTTTCTATTACTTCACGTTGCCAATGATCAAACAATAGATTATAACCTGCAACGCGAATTCTTATATGCTCATATAAAAGTAATATAATAAAAACTAACACATTAGGAGACACTTCCACGGATTCGGGGTTTGATTGCCGTTGATGGATTTCTGGAGATGATGACTTCCTGAATAAGAATGTTTTCATACGTCGAAAGGACTTGCTAAGTCCGGCACGTGGAATTCTCGTAGGTGGCTGCGTTTCACTCGGACTACTTGTTGATTCTTCACCCCTGTCGCTGTGGTCTTGAGTATTGATAGCAGCAGGAGGAGGCGGTGTAGGTATAGGTGATGATTGAACACCAGTCGATACTTGAATAGGTATAGTAACTTGGGCCTCCGTTTGTTCTGGCGCTGGTGCTTCTACTTCCTGGAAGCAATAGTTAGAAAGCGTAAAAAGTATATTTTATATGATATATGAAATAGTAATATATGAAATAAAACTATTTTCATGAATACTATTGCGTTTGTATTTGATTTTTAATTTGCCGACGTTCTGAACACTACCGCGTTCTGGTCACAGTGGATTCAGTTCTCGATATTATCTTTTCTTGAATCCATAAAAATAATTATATTCAAATGTGTAACAGTCGCGTAACCATCAGAAATCATTGCGTTAACCATTAAAGTATATAATCAATAATATAGCTTTTCCAGAAATCAAAAATATTGTATTCATGCAAAAAAGCTCAAAACACGGGAAAAATAAATACCGATAATTTTTTATCCAAAACTAAGAAATACCTACCACCCCTTTCTTGACTGTGATAGTGTGAAAATATAACTAAGGGTACATTAACTTATCCGTGTGGTGACGGAGTAACTATACCCGTGGGTGATCGTAAGAGACGACTAAGGGATATAAAATGCATATATAACATCTATGTGATCTATGCAAGAGAAGGAAACTCGAAACAAAACCCTATACCAACAATTAAGACCAGCGCGGTATAGTAGGTTAATTTCCCTCGAGAATGCTGATGATGATGAGACTAACTTAAATATCATCTATATAACTTATAACTTCTATGGAAGAAAAGGAATTCTCGAAATAAAACACTATACCAATCTGGCTCATTTGTCCCTTTTACACTTACTCCGGCACCGTGACGTAGTAGGTCTGTTTTCCTCCTATTGTGGAGGTACGAGCCCAGTAGTGGAACGCAAATGAGCTGAGATGATGATTATGTTAAAACGTATAAATAACGAACAAATATAAACTCTTATTTGAAATAAAACTAATTTAAACGAATATTATCGTGTTTGTTGAAATCAAATGATTTCCCGACGTTTCAAACACTTTACAGCATTCATGGTCACGGGAAGATTTACATGACAATAATTTTATTTTAAATATGTAATACTCGAAGTAAATATTAGAAATCATTATATAAACTATTAATTAAAGGAAAGTGAGGTACAAATTATCAGTTAAACTCACATTCAAATCTACTTTATCCTCTGGTTCCATATTGAGGCTGACGATGACTAGAATAAGAAGGAATATATTTATTAAGAAAAGAATTACGAAGCGTGAGTATATTAGGACCATGAGCCACGCAGTCCATGATGTATCTAACTGTACGCCCGCCACCCCGCTTGCCGTTGCACCGATAAAATCTGTTATATCGGTTAGTGTCTGCAAACAGAACAAAAAATACATGCTGATAATAAATTTAGTAGTATATACAAAGTTCAAAGAAGTCAGGCATAGTAATATCTGTATCAGTTAATTAACAAATAATATATTTCGTAGGCATACAGTCTAATGATCAACTAATAAAGTATGGTATTTCAACTATAATTAAGTGCAAGTTTGCAAATATTGTGATAAGCGACGTTGCTGATAGTATATTGTTCGTACCCTACCCATAAATGGGTCAACAAGTTTATTTTATTATTATAATCTCGCAGAAATAAAAAAAAAACGATTTTGAATTGTAACAATTGCCTACTGTGTTTCTTTTACTAAGCTAGACATACACTGCCTCCTGCCTTTATGCATCTTGTATTTTTGGTAAGTAGCATATTGGCTGTATCCCTAATAGTGCTGAAGTTCACTGTTATTATTTACTAACAGGTATGTTTATTCGTTTGCTACCAAAGCAAAAAGAAAATACGATACGATATGATTCAAAGCTAATTATTTATGAAGTAACTTTCAATTATACGGTATGTTAATAGCACGGTATTCTAATCAATTTAATATACAAAATATCTATATATATTAATAAGAACGATGAATAAAAACTTAAGGCACATGTAATCAAATAGCAGAGCGTAGGAGTCAATGAGAAATCTCATAAATCAGCTCTTATCAGTTGCCACATGATAAAATTGCATTGTTAGACAAACTATTATTGCATCAATTTATTTGTTTACATTCATATAAATATTGATTACAGTAAATAAATGAATAAAATATGTCAAATTGTGCTATGAAACTTATCATACACGTATCAGAGTTTCACTCTACATACGAGTCTACGTGAAATTGTGGTGAACCGCCAATAGAAATCATTCAATAAGAAGCATTATCGGAAATATATCTTTAGCAAAAAAAAACCTATTATCTCTAATATTATATTACAGATAATAGGATTGTTGTTTTTGTTAATTAAAGATTTAAGTAATAAAATAATCTATTACTAGTTTTGTGTTCGTTTTAATAAAGAGTCTCATAATAATTGTTCCCTGCCATCGCCATTGGGCCGATCATTACAATAGTAATGATTCCTTGACAATGTGGTGATACTATAAGGATATATATGTCATTAATCCTTAATCGCCCACCAAATTCGTAAAAGTCGCTCCAGGGATAACTTAGGCAGCAGTATGTTACTGGTAAATTTGTAGTGAACCCTGAAAAAACCTACCAAGATGGCGATAATAGCATTAACTCATCTTGGGAATGCCTAAATTGAACAGTGGAAGTCGATAAGGTGATGTATGGATAGATAGAAGATGACTTTTAATGAAATTGATCAAACTTTAAAAGGTATTCAGATATATTTTTACCCTTGTATGAAATGAATCGTTGGCATAGGTGACAGTAGCCACTAGATCCAGCCCACAAATAGCTACAGTGATGATGATCCATGGCCAACGCATACTTTTTGATTGATTGTTTCTCGCTCCACCCACTGAAAAAAAAATGACATTCATATAGTGCTGCGACATAATAACCGGAATTTCGATTTTGTGGTAACACTTTAAGAAGAATATCTAACAACATCGACTAAGGGTTCTTTGCACGAACCAAATCCACTCTTAGCATGTAGTTATATTCTTGTGTATGTAACGCGAAATTTGAACCTCAGTATCTAGGACCTGCTGCATTCCATTGATTATCTAGTAGAATGTATAAAGTTTTATCTTTTTAGATAAGAAAATTAGAACAGGAGATCTCTAGTAGAATGATGTATTCGGATATATTTCACACTTTATATTGCGTCATCATCATCACAGCTCATATATGTCCCACTGTTGGGCTCGATCCTCCTCCATAATGGGAGGGAAATTGACCTACTGTACCACGCTGGTCAGCGTGTTGGTATAGGGTTTTGTTTCGAGTTTTCCTTCTCTTGCATAGATGTTATATTTTTCTTTCAAGCTATATGCGCTTTATATGCCATAGTCGTCTCGTACGATCACCGACGGGTAAGATAGGGGGTGGTGAATTGTATTCTTACCCCGTCACCACAAGAATAGCGTACTATTATAATTATATTGCGTACAAACTTTAAATAACAATGAGCCCGGAGTTTTATTATCTTTAAACTCTACAGGATTCCTTTATAGTCAATGTTTCGCTCTTATCAGATGCTGTATTATTAATATATAGGCTAAAACCTAATAGGTTAAATAATAATCTAAAATATATATACATGTATAGTTATTGCCATCAAATCAGTAATGAGGTTACTCACTAGTAATTATAACGCTGGTTATTATCCATAGAACACTGAGGCCAAGGCCTAAACAGTTTATAATAAATGTCCTAAATGCAGGTAACGGTAGATTAGTTATTAAAACAAACGCTTGATTAGCGATTCCATCTATAGATTGACCAATGTTGATTCGACCACCGCAACTATCAGGATCTGTAAAAATTAGAAAAAGCACTTTAGTCTCACATTTATGATATGTAATATTTAAATATTCATCATCATCATCATCATCTCAGCTCATATATGACCCACTGTTGGGCTCGAGCCTCCTCCATAATGGGAGGGTAATTGACCTACTATACCACGCTGGTCAGACGTGTTGGTATAGGGTTTTGTTTCGAGTTTTCTTTCTCTCGCATAGATGTTACTTGCGTTTTATATCCCTTAGTCGTCTCGTACGATCACCCACGGGTAAGATAGGAGGTGGTGAATTGTATTCTAACTCCGTCACCACACAGAAATATTAATCTAAAGTAATAATCAAGATTATTGAAATTATTCTGTTCTGTTATGATATTAACAAATAATTAGAATTACACATTTTGCCTAATAACAGGCTGTCTAAAAAAATAATAATGATTTTGGATACCATTCATCATCATTCTCCTACTACTTATCCCAATTACTTGGGGTCGATACAATATGTACTCTTCTTTCATAGTACATCTTGTTAAACTTATTGGCAATAGTTTTATAACCGGCCGCCTATCAGACGTCAACCCTTCTTGGAAATGTAATTGTTGACCAAACGGCATCAGATAGAGTTGGGCCAGGTCGTATATAAGGCTCTTAGTCATCTTTTACGACATTCACGAACAAAGTAAGGGTTGGTAGTATTCGTAACCGCTACCACACTTTACATTGACAACACAAATTAGCAGACAGCTACCTTACAGCGAGCTTACTGTTAGTTAACCTTTACGTATCGCTATTTTTATTGGAGTGGGTATAACTAAGCACATGTCGTAATGGTGGGTGATGACCCATGATTTGATTAAATCCGCGTCGGATGTTATTGTATTTTACCGTCAGATAGATACGTTCTCTATGGATTAGTTTGCCAGACTAAGTGCAGCTTACCCGTCGACGTTCTAAAGTCGTGTTATGTAGCCACTGCTAAACCATATAAATCGCGGTGAATTAATCAACCCAATGAGTTTATTGTTGTTGTTAGTTGTGTTGTTGCTGTTCTTGTTGTAAATTACCTATTTGTTATTTTTTCATTGTTATAATGTAATTTTTTTTTCATTTGTAAGAACAAATAAAGATCTTTTCCTTCTTTCTTTCTTTCTTACATCTGCTGGCTACTGAACGCAAATTCTTAAACTATTCATGATCAGCCCGAAATTGAAAGAGATATCACGCCGAAAATAGGTGGCCTTACCACCCTATTCTCCTACCATATAGCTGATCGGGTTGAGATTCAAATATTTCTGTTACAGCCTTTTTTTGTCAAACTATTGTTTGGACACTCCCCACCCATCCCGTTCAGGGCGACGGAAGGAATAACCCACTGCGTTTCCTCTTCATCGCCATTAGGCCGACCACCGGTACCGTTTCCTTGACATCCGTAGCCAGCCCGGTGGGATACCCTTTCGGTGTCATCTCCATCGACACCCCGGCAACATATATCAGTACTGCTGAGGCGTCATCTTCATGCCTCTGCCTATCTTCGGGTGGCGAACTAACCAGTCCATCAGCTAGGGCACAATTAAGTGCAGGTACTCGCTCTGTTACAGTCTTGCTTTGTGTTTGGGTACTACCTGTATCTATCTCATTCTCCCTCCCATTACGTAGGAGGCCTGAGCCCAACAGTGGGACATATATGGGCTGTGATGATGATGATGTACCTAGGTTAGAAGTTAAAAAAAATCACAATATTTAAGTTATGTTATACTACATAATGATTAAAAATTTACTTACTGTGGAAGTAAAGAATTTTCATATAAAGAAGTATCGGCAAACCTCTTAGAAAATCTACAACGCAGAAGTATTGTGTAATTGCCCATGTTGTTAGAACTAATTGTATACCTGCCTGCAACTGAAGAGAAACGAACGTTATTAGCGACAATGAAAACCTGTAATTCATTCTCTTCTCCTTTTAACTAAAAAATATATATTATATTAACTTAACCATATGTACATAAAAAAAAAGATGCTTTAGTAGGTCTAAAGCATATATTTTTTTTTTTTGTACTCGCCACCCTGCACTAAGGGAATAAACCTTGTATTGCGGGGGACTTTACAAACATGCAATTAACGCAGGCAAATTACACCCAGACTCAGAACAACACTTTGTGGATCACACAAAGTAATGTCCTGCCTGTCGAATCGAATCGAACCCACGGAACTGGCACGGAAGGTCGGTATCTTAACCACTACGCCATCTGTGCAATCATTTGATACCTACGTTTGATTGTTTTTAAGTAAACATTGATTTCGCGACCAGCCAGGTTATGATCCATAACTTGATACTCCTTTTGCTCTTTCATCATCGAAGCAAAGCTTTCAGCAACCATTCATGTTAATATTAATTAAGATCTAATATTATCGAATTAATATGAATAATAAAATTGAATTATCCGTGTAGTAATGGAGTAAGAATACAATAAATATCACTTCTGTCTTTCCTGTGGTTATCGTAAAAATAGATTAAGCTAATAATCAGCTAACGGAAAACTTGACCTAAAGGATAAGCCATTAGGTCAAGTTTTGTACATCATGTAACCTAATTCCCCTCATCTGGTGACAGCCCGTGCCCAACAATGGAACGTATATGGGCTGAAAAGTAGATGATGAAGAAAATGAAGGGTAAATTTAAGTGTAATAAATATAGTTGAAGAATTATTGGAAGAATTGAGTAACACAGTTGCTTCACAACGAGATTAAAATAATTGGTCTGCGTCTATATTCCCGTCCGATATAATTTACTTATGTTATAATTATGGTCAAATCTAGAAAACAGAGTTACAAAACTAATCCCTTATTGACTAATTATTATTTTTCAACGGGTAAAAATAGGCTTTCCATGTGGTGACGGAGTAAGAATACAATTCAACACCACCTATATTACTCGTGAGTGATCGTACGAGACGACTAAGGGATATAAAACACATATAACTTCTATGCGAGAAAAAAAACTTGAAACAAAACCCTATACCAACACGTCTGACCAGCGTGGTATAGTAGGTCAATTGCACTCCCATTATGGAGGAGGCTCGAGCGCAACAGTGGGACATGTATGAGCTGAAATGATGATGATCATGATGAAAAATAGGCAAATACTGACATATTTTTAGGTAAAAATTATAACGTGATCACTATAATCTAGCCGTATAGTACAATGATAGTTACGTGAAGTCTGTATTATGTTTCGATGAGAGCACGTTGCAGTTGATAAGATAAATAGAGATATTAGATAAATATCTCAAGAAACTTTGTGACGATATTCCTAAAGGTATTATTCATCAACAAGTATTTTAAGTTCATTGCTGTTCATCATTAGATTAGTAAATGATACGTAAAAGTAGTTTCGGTGATAATAGCCCTGATAGAACAATGGTATTACCATGATTATACGAAAAGTAGGATACCAGGTGTTAGTGAGGCCTCCGTGCGGTGTCCCACAGTCACAGTCAGACGTGGCACCGAGATGTCCAGAAGGAGGGTTAGTTCTGCTAAGGTTACAATAGCACACGGTTTATTTTTTTATATTTTTAGTTATCCTCCATAAAATCCTTCCAATGTAACTCTTGTAAACCAGAATCTACAAAGGTCTGATTCACAGATAACACGAACGTTTGACCAACAGGCAGCCTTGAGAATGGTTTTTAATTGTCTTGGGTTTTAACACTTTAACGTGAATCTACAAATTATAAGCGCCTTGCCTCCTTTTGAGAGGATTATTATTAACATGGTATACAGAGATTGTTTTTCGTTATCTATGGTGGCCTGCCGTATTGTATGGGTCAGCATGTTGGGCTACAAAAGCGACATATGAGAGACGGCTGCATGTAGCAGAGATGGCAATGTTGAGATGGATGTGTGGCCTAACGAGAATGGATAAGATAAGAAATGAATGTATAAGAGAAAGTTTGAAAGTGGCGCCAGTGACCGAAAAATTTAAAAGTGAACGCCTGATTTGGTATGGACATGTGATGAGCCGGGACGAAAATAATGTTGTGAGAAAAATTTTAAGTATGAATGTTGAAGGCTTTAGTGGTAAGGGCAGACCAAAGAAAAGATGAATGGATTGCATGAAGCATGATAAGAAGGGCGTGACCGCAGATATGACTTCGAATAGGATTGTGTGGAAGAAAAGACCATATTGCGTCGACTCCAAGTAATTGGGATAAGAGCAGGGTAATGACGATGATGGTGACCAACGAGCAAGCAGCATAACTGATTATAATTGATACTGCCGCACGTGAACCTTAGTAATACCAGAGACACATTCGATAGTGTTTCTTTTTAAACCACATTTAAAGAAGGATATATATATAGTGCTTAGAAAACATCGCAGCAGGCGACTTATTTTACTTGCACCACTGTTACACGCAGTTATGACGACGATTTAGATAAAAAAAAATACAAAACTCCTATTTTATAATTATTTAACCTTCTTTAAGGGTCATTATTAAGCTTTAAGTAATTCAAAAGCAGTTGTATTGGTAACTTGCCCTATAGTAGGAGAGGAGATACATACATACATACATACATATCATCACGCCATATCCCTTGCAGGGTAGGCAGAGAGAACAGAGTGCCAGAGAACTATATCTCTGCATACTTCACTCGCTTCCTCAACATTCATGATTCTCTTCATACACGCTCGCCGGTTTCGGGGACTCTTGACTCCACCTTCCTTCAGTACATGACCGATCTGGTCTAGGTAGGTTAGTCTCGGTCTCCTTCGGTACCTACATCCTTCCACTTTCGCATTGTATATCTTCTTAACCAGGCGTTCGTTCGGCATTCTTCCCACATGTCCGAACCATCGGAGCATTCCCTTTCGCATCTTTACACCAATACTCTCTTTCATACCTACTCGCTCTCTTACGTCGTCGTTACGAATGCGGTCGGTCAGCCTAACTCCACAGATTTTCCGCAGAGATCGCATTTCGACCCCATTAATTTTACTATCATACTCTTTTCTGCATACCCAACTCTCGCTTCCATACAGTAATGTTGGGACAAGCACTGCGTTATGTATTACTACACGTGCCTTCTGGCTGAGGTGGTGGCTGCCGAGAAGTTGCCCCAACGCTCCGTTCACTCTATTTCCCGCATTCACTCTTCGCTCTATATCAGTGGTGTACCTTCCATCTCGGCTAAATCCACATCCAAGATATACAAATTCATCCACTTGCTCTAGTACATCATTACCTATTATTACTCTTACATCTGTTCTGGTTTTATCTCTTTCAAAGACCATTATTTTGGTTTTGCTCACATTCACGCGTAGACCCCTTTTCTTACAATCTTCTGTCATTGTGTCGACTAGGGTCTGCAGGTCAGTCGCTGACTGTGCCAGCAGGACTGCATCATCTGCATAAAGCAGAGCAGTGACCACTGAGTCGCCCATCTGGACTCCCACATTCATATCGTTCAACCTTTGGAGACATTTATCCAGATATATGATAAACAGCCTGGCTGACAGAACGCACCCCTGCTTAACGCCGATATTGACGTCAAACCAAGGCGACATTCCATCATCCAGCCGCACACAGGCTCTACAGCCCATGTAACTGGACTGCACAGCCTGTAGCAGTTTACCGCTAATACCATACTCCGGTAAAATGTCCCAAAGTTCCTTTCGTACAACCGTGTCAAATGCTCTCTCCAGATCCACAAAACTGCAGAAAACTCTCTGACCTAGAGCCAGATGCTTCTCCACAATGTTGCGCAGAGAGAACACTTGATCCATGCATCCCCTTCCACTCCTCCTTGGTGGTACACCAGACCACAGAGCCATCCCGCCACCAGGAAGATCGCAGGCGTCGCTGCCCCTTCGCTTGGTCTCTGTTACACAGAGCACGTCTAGCTGTTTGTCCGCCATGACGGATATCAGCTCGTGCAACTTACCTTCCACACAACCTCTTACATTCCACGTGACAACAGTCATGTTATATTACTGCACAGTTATTCCATTATTAAAACGCGCCGACCAACGATGATGACGACTATAGGCTGAGGGATGGATAGATGGAGGGCGCGCCGAAAATAAATGTAACTAGAATAAGTGAATAAATTTAAAAAATTAAGATGTCCTCGTTATACAAAAATCGTTGTATGTAATATAACTAAAATCGAATCTGTTATGGAAAACCAAATATGTAATCCATATATAGTATATAACCAATTCAGGTTTTTCTTTTAGAAGATCATCTAAAATATGCAACAATTTTGATACTGTTTTTACATCTCCTATTTCTAGAAAACATAGAAAGGTCAATGATTCATAAGAAATATATAATTAGGGTATTTTATTGCTAAAGCTATCTTAACTTGAAGATATAGGTCCGGATTATGTAGCTTCTAACGATCTAATAAAAAATTCACGATGCTATATCTCAATCTCTTACACATAAATCAATGTAACCATTTTTATGTTTTTAAGATTATTTCTTTCTAGATCATATGTGCTGAGATCGTTATGCATTTGAATATACATTTTTAGTAGAGGTAAATAATAAATTATTTCGATAATGTTACATTTAACTTTAAGTTTAAAAAAAAATGCTTAAAAATCGCACTAAAACGAAGCGACAAGAGAGTAGCTTGAGGACAGTTTAGTCTTTAATATAACTTAAAATTACAATATGTCCGGATATGTCGGATTAACAACAAACTAAGTCAACAGGTCCTACCAGTATTAGAAAGAAGAGGTTAGAGTGATGTGAGCGGCCACCGAAGACAAAGATCGGGTACCGGTGGCCCGCTCGCACGGTGAAGAGAGGCATTTTACAGGGTGGGTCTATGGGGTCGCGCGCCGCTTCCTCCGTCGCCCCGGACTGATTAGGTGAGGCGTGATCACCTCCATAGTCCACCACAAAAAAAAAAGAAAAAACGAGTGATGTGCGCGCTTTACGTCGTCTTAATCTACTATGGCTAAATATTGCAATTGACTACGATGAATTATTAGCTAATTTTGACAAAAAATTACACATAATATCTTAGCATAGAAGTGTATCATTCAAATTACAATAATTAAAACTTTAATTTTATATTGTTGACTGATCATAGATGATGTATATACTAAGAAAGAAATATATGTTGCAATTTGTATACGAGTCCCTAAGAGCCTATTAAATTATGTTATTATTAAATAAATAAGAAGGAAAATTTGACATAATATGTTAAGGTATTTTAACAATATTTATGATATGAGATCTTTTAGCAACAGTCCATATCTTTCTCACGGCGTCACTTGTCTAAAGTATTTGATGCCACATCGTTATCGGGGACAGAAAAACTCAACTGATAAAACCAATAATCTTTACTATCATCTTAGTACACACTATTGATCAAATGTTTGGTATGCGACCTATTTCCTTTTATAAAGAAAGTTATTTTACTAAAATACAAATTATGTGACTAATAATCAAGTTTAATAAATAATAATAATTATCTTATAATCAAGTTCGTTGTTCATTAAAATATATTCGAATCAGAAAGTTGGTGCTAACTATTCTATAAGTTAGATGTCTCATTGACCATCAATCATTCTCTGTACTTAACTTTATGTCTTATTAAGACATTACTTTAAATTTTGTTTAATCTATAATATTTGCTGCGTTAATATAGCCAAATATACTACGACTTCTAAAGTACCCTTAGATTGGGGCCAACGTATTCAAGGAAGTAGTACCGCTGGCACTATTTTTTTGCGGTGGGCTATGGATGTCTCTCGCCCCGCCAAATTGGTTCGGGGTGACGGAAGAGGCGGCGCGTGACCTCATAGACCCACCATGCAAACTCCCTCTTCGCCGTGCGAGCGGGCCACCGGTACCCGATCTTTGTCTTCGGTGGCCAGTACCGCTGGCCCGCTCAATAGGCAAATTATATGAGATAATTATGTCTTTTCTTTTTTCTTTTTCTTACAGCCGTGTAGGTTGTACGTAAAATATAGATGGATCTTTAAGAACAATTAGCTGATATAGGTAGGTCTTACAATTTAAGAAATTGATTTGACTGAGGAACAGATTAATTATTAAAACACTATCACGATTTGTCACTAATATTGAAATTATTACGTGATATTGTAAATGACAGAAGACTAGACATTATTAAGTTCACATCACTATACAGAACAATGACGTTTAAGTGCTCAGTTACGTATCAATAATACTACGATTTAAAATTATATATTTTTTAATGTTCGACTTTTTGTATATATGTGTTGATTCATTATACAAAAGGGCTCTATAAATTAATTTAAAGTAAAGATCAGACTATCTACGAGCTATTTAGAAACATTTCTTATATTAATTTGAGTTATTATTTCCTGCTTTATTACCTTAATGTTAATTTATGAGAGCATAATGAGTTTATCCACATTTCCAATATAAATTTTTAGACATAACTCTAAGCATTCGCAATAATGAAATAAAATATAAAATATATTCAAAATATTGTTAAAAGCTGTGAAGAATATAAGTATCGCCAGCATGTAAATTAGCAATTTCTAAATAATTTAACTAAAAACATAAAAGTGCACTCACCAAAGTCACGACACCGGCAGATACCATAATTTTGTTTAACGTCATGATGTTATGGGATCTAAATTTTGCTAAAGTCCATTGATTGGTACGTGGGCGAAGCGGAACGGCAGCGTCTGACAATGTGTCATATATCTCGTGCCTTGACGCAGTCCACCATCATACTGATAGTTGATTCAAACCGAATCTTTCTCAAAGATAATAGAACTATTGACTTTTGTAAGATATCATATCCTGATGTTATTTTTGTTAGTCTCTAGCGTGACGCGTTTTATTATTACAGCTTAATAAAATAGTGCGCTGGGACGTCGTTCAGAAAGTAGATATCTGAAATTACAGTTTCCTTCAGCGGACTATAGAAATCAGAAACTTGAGTTTTGAGATTACATGACCCATATCATCACCGTCGTGGCTAAGACGGGGGTTGTCAGAACTACTAAACAAAAAATAAATATTGTGTACATCGAACCAAAGGGCTTGGATTATACAGTAGTGCGAAGATCGAAGTCAAGAGTTCGTTAAATTTATCATTCTACCACCTTCACTTTTAGAATAGAAGTATTATCCTACCATGATTTTTTTATTAGGGGAGAGCGGGTACAAAAGTAACAGCGGGATGTAACAAATGCTCTATATATTTATTTATCCAATGTTAAAAACCCCACCTCCCTATCCTCAGATGATAGCCTATATCCCCCACTACAGTTCTCTTCAAAGTCAAATGTTGTTCTTTGGTTGGTTCTTAATGAAAAGAAAACCAAATGTATTAAATTTACCACACCTATTGTGAGACTAGTGGAAACTAATGTTCAAATGAATGGTGTGGCTCTAGAAATTGTGGAGCCCACCTCATTTTTAGGTATTACTATTGATACTCAACTCCATTGGACCCTCAGATTGAAGAAATTGTCTAGTAGGCTACGCTCAGCGGCTTATGCAATAAAAAAAATCGAATGTTAACCGATATTGAAACGGCGAGAATTGTTTATTTCGCTTACTTTCACAGTCTTATGTCTTATGGCATATTACTTTGGAGATACTCTGCAGATTTGAATAACATCTTTGTTCTCGAAAAACGGGCTGTCTGCGCGATTTATAATCTAAACCCAAGAGCTTCAAACCGGGAAAAATTTAGGGAATTAAACATTCTAAGTGTTTGTATGTACATATGTATGTAAAAAAGATATTGATAAATATAGTGACATTCACGACGTGAATACTAGGAATAAGGATAATCTAGTCATCCATCATACTCGTCTACAAAAAATGAGTAGGTCTTTTATATGGCAATGTATGCACTTTTACAATAAACTACCTAAAGATATCCGAGATATGCCCATGAATAAATTTAGAAAGGCTATCAAATATAGACTTTGCAAAAAAGGATATTAAAACATTTCGGATTATCTAAATGATAATACGGAATGGTTATGAGCAGCTTCTCTCCCAGGAATTCCTTTATATAATTTTAACTCTTACAGTGTTTTGGCGCGGATCCTCACTGTCGTCTGAATTCTGTATATTTTTCATTGTCATAATTGTATAGTGTAGCAAGTTTTGCCTAACAAGTTATTTAGTTATTTTTCTGAGCTATCTGATTGTAATTTATAGATCATTGTGTGGTCATGCTCACTGAAAAGATCTCTGCTCCCGTTAACTACATGGAGCGGGTTTCTTCCTTCCCTCGAATGTGGTTGAGGGGCGTGATGGCTGCTCTAGTAGATAACTCGTGATCGGGAGCTGCTTGTGAAATCATTTTTGTTTTGTTTTAATATTGTACTTAACTTTTAAAAGCAATCTTTACGCGAATGGCATCTCATTGGAGCTAATATAGACTAAACATATATCCAATCATTCAATATTGATTTTTTTTAATATATGGTTATAGAGAGATAAATGTGAATTTTGAGATTTAAATGTGAATCTTTATTTATCATATTGATAGGTATGAAGTTGCTCTATAAGTAATTTGTTGATGTAATATATGATATTTTTCATAAACTCCTTTGTCCTATTACATTTGACCCATAACATGATACTATCGACCTGTCAACGTGGTCGAAAGTAACATTTGACGAATTAAATTAAGTCTTTTTACATACAATATGCATAATAATAAAGCAGAACAAGATACTAATGTAAAGACTATGAACGAAATTCATAATATATATAGCTATATTCATTTTATCAAAAATTTTAGGTGCTTATGAAAAAATTATGACAATTAAATTTTAAGATGTGCACGCATCATTTTAATACAAAAGTAAAAAAAAAATAGTTTGAGATTGGCCGCAAAACCACTCTTTAAGTTTCTAAAAACAGACACTAATAAAATAGAAATAAAACCTCTTTCTAGTTTCTACATTGACAACACGTGTTTTAGTTTCATACAAGTGCAAATTATATAAGTGCTAATAAATTATAATCAGTAGTGATTTAATTTAAATATTATGATTAATGTATTTACTATTCGTAAATATTAGTGAAATAAATATCCTATCCTTTTCCTATTTTATTGTAATTAATTATTTGCATGCAATGAAAAACTATTTTTAATAATAACAACGAAGTATAACTTCTCACGCGCGTACATAAGCATTCATTTTTTTTAAAAGCACACCACTCTGCACTTATTATACAATCCTTGTATTGCGGAGAACTTTACAAACATGCAATTGACGCACATAAATTGCACCTAGACTCAAAACAACAGTTTATGGACCGCACAAAGTATTGTTATGCGTAGTAATCAAACCTTCGGCACTGGCACGGAAGGTCGGTATTTTAACCACTACGCCATCTGTGCAGTGAGCAGCAAAATAATAACACCTAACCAGATACCAAGGTAAAATTATAAAAAGTTACTCTCCCCTACGTCGAACATATCTTAAAATCGGCAACGGATCGTAAAACCCAGCTTAAGGCGATACTTTCGCTGGGTTTTACGATCAACACGAGTATGAGTAGGTACTCGTCTAGGCAACATATAACACCAACTAACATCGCTAACTTGTAAGTCAAGGGTGACGATTAGGGCATTATTTCCTCTTGATAAGGTCTGTATCCAACAATGGACATCGATAGGATGATGATAATGATAGAGAATTGTCATAGGTATACAAGACAGTCAGGTTAGATTTACCAAGAAAGATATTAGGTAGTTTTTCCACGTATAAAGTTTTAAGCTGTAATACATTTTCTTTATTCAGAAGAATAATAAGGGAGATATGCTATTTAACCAAGGTCTAAAATTATCAAAGAATACAGTAACGGTCAGTGTTATGAAAAGTAGATATAAAAATAAAATGGTATAAATAACTTAGAATTTGAGCATATTCCACTGAAGAAAAAGACCACGTACCAGTGACCCACCCGCACGGCGTCGAGAGGTATATTGTAGGGCGGGTCTACGGGGTCTTGCGCCGCTATTCCTGTCGCCCCGGACGGATTAGCGGGGTTTGACGTACCGTAGTCCGCGGACAAAAGAAAAAGAAAAAGAATTTGAGCATGTAATATAACGTAAGCTCCTTGAATGTCAATTCATGTAGTATTGAAGCTTGAAATTTCACAATTAATTTTAAGTTTAACGACTTATGTAAAGAAATATAATTAAAATATCGGGTTTATATTTATTTTTGGGACTTTAGCATACATTCCCACTACTGCAACCCTTGTAAACTAGAATCCACAATGGTATTCGTAAATCACACCGAGCTTTGGTTTGCGAAAGAAAGCTTTTTCTTTTTTGGAACCTGCAATATATAATAATAATAAAAAAAAAACAGGAGCAGTTGGAAATATTCTACTGCCCTCTTATGCAAAGCAGTAGATACATTGTGCAACACATGATGGAAATTGACTAATAATCCAATAAAGCGTGAGCCTTAAGATTGATTGCATTTAAAGATAGAAACGCTTGAATGCACGGCGATTTTCTCGAGTTACTACAGGATCCGTATAGTATACTATACCAGACGAGACTTGCAAAATGTCCAAATGACTGCGCCCTACGCCAGAGAGTGCCCACCCAGGCTCTAGAATATATTATAATATCTGCTGGTTAAAACAACAACTCTTGGTATCTTTTATAATCGAATTAATCCCTAAGTATAAAGCTGTCGATGGGTAACTAGTAATTGCAATCCCTATCATCTAAGTTATAAATTAAAAAGATATATATGCGTAGATGATATCTAGGGCGTTGCGCTGTCCTAAGCAATCCAAGGGTTTCATCGTCATTTTTTTTTATTGCTTATGGTGGCCAACGAGCAAGCTGCACACCTGATGGTAAGTGTTACTGCCGTCATAGACCTTCGCAATACCAAGGATATAGCTAAGCCGCTGCCTACCAGTATTAACCCCAAACCCAGCCAGTTGGGCTTCCGGCTCCCTCACTCACCGAAAGAAACGCAATAGCACATTGCCATTACTCAGACGTCGATTTTCTGCGAGAGTGTGGTATTATCCCGGACGAAACGGCGCGCGGTTGTAGACAGAGAACTGTCAACAGCGTGGTCCTACCACTTTTTTATATGGTATATGGCTTTATATTGAGTCTGTCTTCAGAGACAATTATATTTATAGTTTGTCACTATACGAACTAATACTCTCATTCGAATGAAATTCTCGCACTCTCTCTCTCTCCCCCTCCCCTTCCCTTACTACTTCCCCCACTCTCTCTGTATGCAAAATTATGAACCTGTCTTGTTAAAGTTACCTAGACCATTACGTTATATCTCAAGTTTCCTATTTTCATGTAGTGAAGATAATATATATTTACTATTCATATATATTTACTATTCATCATTCTCGTGTGGTGACCTAGTCAGAATACAATTCACCTCAAATCTTGTCCATAGGTATTTTAAATGACGCCTAAGGTATCATCATCATAATGTCAGCTCATATACGTCCCACTACCGGGCTCGTGCCTACTCCATAACGGGAGGGTAATTGACCCACTATACCGCGCTGGTCAGACGTGTTGGTATAGGGTTTTGTTTCAAGTTTTCCTTCTCTTGCATAAATGTTATATGCATTTTATATCCCTTAGTCGTCTTGTACGATCACCAACGGGTAGGATAGGGGGTGGTGAATTGTATTCTTACTCCGTCACCACACGGAAATAAGATATATAATAAACATATAACATCTATGCAAGAAAAGGATAACTCGAAAAAAAACCTATACCAACCCCTCTCGCCAGTGTGATTATAGTAGCTTAATTTCTCTTCTATCATAGAAGAGGCTCGGGTGCAGTCGTATAAGAAGACTAAGAGATTTTAGCTCACAGTATCATCACGAGTCTACAGGCTAGGTCTCGTATATGTTATTTATCAGCGTGTCAGTGTTTTGCTACTACATCGTATGATTTATATAATTTTCCAGTTGGCGATAAACATTTACAATAGTCGGTAGTCATGATTCATTTATTTAGATTTTTTTTTATTACTTGTGATGGAAAATGAGCAAGCAGCACACCTGATGGTAAGTGTCACTGCCACCCATGGAACTTTGCAATACCAAAGGTATAGCTAGGCCGCTGCCTACCAATACACCCAGTACCTAAATACACCCAGTTGGGCTTCCGGCTCTCTCGCTCACTGAACGAAGCGCAATAGCATATCGCCATTACTCATACGTCGATCTTCTGCGAGAGAGTGGTACTACCCCGGACGGACCGGCCTGCGGCTATAGACAAAATACCATTAACAGCGTGATCCTACTACTATTTAGCTATAGTTATTTTGTAGTTAAGTGATCAATCAACTCATTGAATCTATCAGTGAATATTATTTTCTCGAATATAATTTCCCAAGAGTTAAATGATCCTACAATTAACATCTCATACAGTAAGAAAATTTAAAACTCTATACCAACCCACACGACTAGGAATTTTCCTCCATTTGTACAGATTACCTCTTACATTTACAAGTTCAAATAATTACATTATTTTTTCAAACTCGATATATTTATAATATTTGTATATACAGGGTGTCCCAAAATTCAACGATAAGCTGGCACCAGCAGGTGGACCTACATATGACTACTCGAGAACAGAAAAGAAAAAAATTCTACCTTGATTTTTTTTTTCATTACGACAAAAAAACCAAAATCTTTAAAAATGGACATCCTTTATTATATTATTAAGTGCTATTGCTACAGTTTTACAAGTAATTCTGTGATTTTTTTTGTATTGGCAAGGTAAGTAGCACTACTATCGATCACAACCATTAAAAATTCCAGAATATCTATAGTTTTTACACAAAAATCAATCAAAACTATGTTTTTTTCATAAATTATGTAAGATTTTGACTTTCAGCTCACTTTCACTCATCATAGTGAAAAAAAAAGTATGGACACTACTGTGGCAAATAGTATTAAAAATTGGCGCAACTAACTATAATTCTAAAATGGTATAACATTCAAGGCAAACTAGCCACAAAAATATACTTAGGTGTACTATTTCAAAATAACAACCATATTTCGAAAATTGTTAGTGTTGATAGTAATCACTTTTACTAAGTAGCCAAAATGTTTTTGTAGCAAGTTCCCAGAATTTGAATGAGACATGTGCGTAGTCCGTAGATCCACAGTCTGAATTATTTTATGGCGAAGCTCGTCCAAGGTTGCAATCGGTTTTGTGCAGACTCTGTCCTTTAGACAACCCCAATAGAAAAAGTCCAGGGGACCCGATCTAAAATCGGGTGAACGGGGTGGCCACAAGATAGGACCAAGTCGCCCGATCCAACGCCCTGGGTACTCTTGGTCTAAGTACTCTCGCACAGGACGGGCATAGTGAGCTGGGCAACCATCGTTTTGAAACCACATGGTTTGCAAATCACTTAAGGGCACATCTTCTAATAATCCTGGCAACTCATTTTGTAAGAAGTTTAAATAACTATTGCCATCTATGTTTCCTTGTAACTCAAAGGGCCCTATCACTTTGCCATTTATTATGCCAGTCCATAGGTTAACCTTAAATTGGTATTGGGATTGTCTTCTCTCACCAGGTGCAGATTTTCATTGTTCCAGCTATGAAGATTGTGAAGATTTAAATATCCATCTTTCTTGCAGGTTGTTTCATCACGACGACGTGACGTTTTAAAATTCTATGTGCAGTACTTTTTGGGATTCCCGTTGCTGCTTGTACAGCACGTACAGAGGTAGTTGAATCGTTTTCTATTTCATTGAGAACTTCTTCATCGTGTTCCGATCTAGGTTTTCCAGCGTTTCGCCTGTCAGATGGTATACGACCCTCCGAAAAAGCTTGATACACGTTAATAAATACGCGATAATCCGGATACCTTTGAAGATTAGGGTACCTTGCTCGATATAATCTGCTAGCAGCGTTGGCATTGCATCGGCATTCTCCATAAATTAGGTGCATATTAGCGTATTCTAACGCTGTGTATGGTAGCGGCATGATGAATGCTAAATACTTGAAAATAAGGCAAAACTTCTTTAAAAAAAAACACAAAATCACAGTCTAAAATAATGCCAAGTCAGGTCAATTTCCAGGTCACTTAATTCAATCCAAAAGTCGTCAGTACCAGAGCCACTTTAATTAAAACAGAACGGTGTGCAGTAAACAAAGAAGTAGAGCATACTGACTTGCTGTGCTGCTGAGGACATTAATAACTTCTCCACCTGCATTAATGTTACTAAACAATTAGCATCTATCTATCTCCCTCTAAGGTATAATCTCTCTATCTCTGTCTAACTTATTTTATGGACTTATGGACTACGCACATGTCTCATTAAAATTCTGAGAACTTGCTACAAAAACATTTTGGCTACATAGTAAAAGTGATTACTATCAACACTAACAATTTTCGAAATATGGTTGTTATTTTGAAATAGTACACCTAAGTATATTTTTGTGGCTAGTTTGTCTAGAATGTTATACCATTTTAGAATTGTAGTTAGATGCGCCAATTTTTAATACTATTTGCCACAGTAGCGTCCATACTTTTTTTTTTCACTATGATGAGTGAAAGTGAGCTGAAAGTCAAAATCTTACATAATTTATGAAAAAAACATAGTTTTGATTGATTTTTGTGTAAAAACTATAGATATTCTGGAATTTTTAATGGTTGTGATCGATAGTAGTGCTACTTACCTTGCCAATACAAAAAAAATCACAGAATTACTTGTAAAACTGTAGCAATAGCACTTAATAATATAATAAAGGATGTCCATTTTTAAAGATTTTGGTTTTTTTGTCGTAATGAAAAAAAAAATCAAGGTAGAATTTTTTTCTTTTCTGTTCTCGAGTAGTCATATGTAGGTCCACCTGCTGGTGCCAGCTTATCGTTGAATTTTGGGACACCCTGTATATATATTGTGTACCTCTGTCTAGATTGTAAGTAGTACGCAGGCGCCAAATTTACGCATGCTCTCTCTCTCTTTACTTTAATGATTCGTCACACCTCAAGCAATACCGACGAACGTGTTAAACAAAAGAACTGTTGAAGATGTTAATCAAAATGTTAATACAATCAGTTTTATAACACTTAGAGAACCCCGTAGGATATAATCAGTTGAAGATGAGCTCACCTAAGTTAAACGAAAGATGTCCCAGTAACTTAAGCAACGGAAAAAAGCTACTCAGCAATGACTCTAAAGAAGATTCAATAGACAATTCTGTGAGTTTTTTTGTTAATCTAATTAATTTTAACGATACTACTTAATATACCTAAACAGTACTTACCTTAAAAATTTAAATACATGAAAATAGAATATAAAAATTTGTAAATATTTAAAGATATATATTTGTCATCTTTTAGTTTTTCAATTCCCCACATCCCAGGATTGGGCATGAGTATCCTCCAAGTGTGAGATATATTTAATCAAATAATTATAAATTAGTGATATTATTAATTTTAATACACATATACCATATTGGCTAGACTGGTTGTAACAGGCATTTATTTCGTGATTTTCTGGCCATGTAATCATGTTAATCGCTTATAATTCATTATCGTTGCTTATGAAGTCCACGGAAAAGGAAAGTGAAGTAATTGTATTCCTATTCATAGCGGACCACATGGAGAGTTTCAGTTCTCATCTAGACCTGTAAAAGAGTATGATTTGTGACTGGAAATTACTTTAGTTACAAAAAATAATGATTTTGAAAATAATTTATGCTTTTATTATATGACAGGTAAGAGAATCCATTAAATCAGAAAGACTGGGTGGGAAGAATGAAGAAGATTGGCGTCGCCGGACTATCATCGTAGAGAAGAAAAATGGCAGTTACGGTTTTACACTTCAGAGTTATGGAATCCATTACAAAAAGGTAATTATAATTATGTTTTGTCCCAGAATGCGATCGTTACCTTGCTTTTTTGGGTAGGCTATGGTTCAGACACATGCCACCCGTTCCTTTCTGGGCGACGGAAGAGCAGCCCCATACCCTACCGTACTCCCTTCATATCGCCATTGCGCCGACACTGGTAATCGTTACCTTACTGTAGCTAAATTATTTGCTTCAAAAATCTAAGAGTATCTGGTGTCTGGTATTAATAGTGTTGTATGTATCCCAATACGAGGCCTAAAATATTAGTAGTTTTATCTTAAGATAATACGACTAATAGGGCTTAATCCCAATAGACACATTCATTACGGAATTCCTTTAAAAAGCGAGGGAAATTGGCCCATACCACGTTGACCAATGGGGTTGGCAAAGAATTTAATTTGAGCTTGTCTTCTCATGGCGTCTATGATATCTACTTACATAGTCTTTGAAGATCTTGGTAGATGTGAAAGAGAGCCGGTACATCATATTCATGCATGCATATGGAAAATTTAGGACAAAACGATAGACCGTAGCCTCGATAAGAGTTGAATGTCATGCCATATTAGTAAATGTCAACAAATCTAAAATATGTGACTAAGGTTGAATGTTTTACGAATATTATATTATTAATGGTTTCACAGGAACAAGAGATTGAAGTAATAACGTACGTGGACCACGTGGAGAGTGAGGGCGCCGCATCATCGGCTGGCATGCGCGAAGGTGACGTTATTCTCTCTATCAACGGTACAGACGTAGAGCGAGCTGACCACACCGCCATTGTAGACGCTATCAATCATTGCGATTCTAGAATGCGTATGGTGGTTATTTTTGAAGATTGCGTCCGTAAAGTAGAGCTTCATCTAAAATATATAAACTTACAACGAGCTTTACAATCGAAAATGAGGGACCTTGAACAACTTACGGTTCGCGAGAGACAGCTATTTGATACCAACTGGAAGACGCATAGCTTACCTTCACAAAAAAAGAAAACATCCCCCTCTGATGTAATTTCGGACAATGAAGAAAATAATGTAGGTGAAAATATAAATAATACGTTTTGTCGTCCAACGCTTTCGAGCGAGAACGTAACAGCAGCGAAACCATCTACAGCCAATGTCTTCATGTACCAATATCTAGATCCCCGTTATGGTGCTTGTCTTATACAACCAAATCTACGTACAGGAAGTTTTATTATTACTGTAGGATCACCACGAAATAGAAGAGATTGTCACCATTACATTGTGAAAACACCTAATGAATGTCATCGGGCTTCCGAGAATTATAAAACAAGTAGTGTAAAACAAAATAAAGGGCATAGAAGTAGTCATAGACATGGATGCGCTCCATGTATACCGGTATACAATAATCAAGATGCTAATAGTCTTGAGGCCTACGACCTTGCTAGTCCTTGTTGCGATCCACATTGTGTTCCTAATACCAAAAAGAAAATTCGACGTAAGCGAGAGTGCTCTAAAGAACATAAAAGAAAGGACAAATGCCAGCAAGTGGACAAAGCTACTCAGAAGCCTGATAGTGGTCCTCACATACGAACTAAAAAGGTATGTCAATCAGGACATTGCTCCAATCGCTACCGGTATTTAACAACTGAGTCTACTCAAACGAGTCAGTGCAGTCTTCAATCATATGCAACAAGTAACGCAACTGTGCCTTGTGATAATTCAGCTTCCAGCTATAGTACTTCCTTGAGTAGTGATACCCTCTTTTGGGATAACGATCGCAATGAAGCCAAATCATCACCAAAAATACAATATCAAAGTAGTCATCAACACGTGAAACCCAAATCTTGGGATAATTTAACCACAAAAGCCTTTGGTGGTTATGGTTTTGGATACGGTTACTTGGATACCACTACAAAACAATGTCGATCGAAGAGCCATGGTCGGAATCATAATAATCGCAGCACTCAAAGTCACCACGAATATCAACACCACCCTCAGGAAAAACATCCTCACCGTCAGAGTGTTCCACATCATTATTCTATATATCCAAGGGGACACAGTCATTGTGAGCCTACTAAGTCAACAGAGAGTCTCATCATGGTGCCCAAATACCAATTAGCGAGCGGTGGCTCAGAGAGTAGATTGGCTTGCGACTGCGTTGAATCTGTGGAGTACTATCGAAGAGCGAGCAATAAAAGTCCAGGGGACACACATTCTACTGCTTATTATACACAACATTTTAATTATCACACGCATTCATATAAAAAGAAGGATTCTAATGTAAGCTCAGAAATTACGAGACTTTAAGATTGTGAGAATATATCGATAGTCTTCATAATTTATGCTCAACAATAGGCCTAAATAAAACATACTAGAACTTATTTCTGTGTTGTATCTAGATAATTTTACTAACAATAAGTCTATATTAATCGCTTTTTACGTATGTATGATTCATAGTTGTTATAATAAATATAAAAACGCAACCAGTCTTTTATTTCTAGTTCAGTAAAAATAAATTATTTATTCCTATTGAATGGTCGTGTAATATTGTGTATCTGTAGAGAATGCCCAGAATAACGATGATCTGTCGTGAAAATACCGGGTGAAAATGATTCTTTATGAAATAAAATATGTGTGTCTAAATATATCTTAATTAAAGATAATACCTACATATTTTTGTTATAAAAAAATGTTTAGATAGATCAGATCTCATAGATATGAATTAAATACAATCATAACAATATATTTTGCAGCAAACTTATTAGATTATGTTTAGAAACATATTTTATTTGATAAAAAATATTTTTCATCCGGTATATAAGCAGGGGTCTACAGTAATAAGAATTTAACTTGACAATTTAGAATTCAGATAATAAATTATTTTTGTAAATTAATGGATGGTTTATAATAGCACAGTGGTCTTAGCAATGAACTCGCATGGCGAGTGTCGTGGATTTGATCCCCATCTAGAACAATTTTATGTGCCATCCACAAATGATTGATCATAATTTGTGTCCATTGATTCCACGTTTTCCGTGTGGTGGCGGATTAAGAATACAATTTACCACACCTATCTTACCCGTGGGTGATCGTACGAGACGACTAAGAGATATAAAACGCATATAACATCTATGCGAGAGAAGAAAAACTCGAAACAAAACCCTATACCAGCACGTCTGACCAGCGTGGTATAGTAGGTCAATTGCCTACCCATTATGGAGGAGGCTCGAGCTCAACAGTGGGACATTACTGAGCTGAGATGATTTGAAGTTTGTAAAGTGTCTCGCGACATACACTATAATTATTCATTAGTACAGCAAAAGTAGCATATTATTATTGTAAATTAATAAAAAACGTTACACATTTTTCGATTAAAACAATTGCTACGAATTTTATGACTTTCAATCTGAACTTTATTATCAGTGAACCTAGTGACCGACTACCCCAAATGTTTGATCTAGGGAACTTCTTCCCTTCTTCGCTTTATGATTAGCATAATTTAATTTCTTACTTTGTGATTAATTTTTATCATTAAATATCATTTTATATCATGTTAACAGATATATATATTGAACAATTTTGGTTGAATTTATATCGTTATCAATTCTTATTCCTTAAATGCCTAAACATATAATATTCATTGCGTCACTTTGATAAGCTACTTATATACATAATTTGATTACTGTAAGAATAGATATAATAACGTAAGAATAAATTTAGAATTAATAAGTAACTACATAATAGATATTAAGTAGTCAACTTTGGTGTGCTTCGAGATAAAATATAAATGTGTTAATCGATCTACAGTCTTGGGTATCAAGCATAAATACCAAAATAACTATTCTCATTACATTAATGATGTCTGCGTATAAACGCATACTTACTTAATTATTATCATATATCTAAAACTGTTACACCCCAGTTACAGTTGTTTTACTGGTTAAATCTCAGAACGAGAGGGTTTTTTCACGATGTACTGAGTATTTCACATGCTAGCAAAGCATAAAAAGTTCCAAATTATGTAAGTACGAGTACTATAAAGATACGCTTACAAGAGAGGGTTAATGGGGTCTGAACACGCTCCGTGTGTAGTTCCAATAGGTTTTCCTGATTATTTTATAATTTATCGTCTTGATGTAATGCTCAAAATAAAATTTGCATTTAATTTTACAAAAAAAATCCTAGTTCGTTTGTCCTACCACCGAAAGGAATTCGGTATCGGTGAGCCGTCCAAATGGCGATAGAAAGGTACGTATACAGCAGATTATATGATTGTACGCTGTTCTTTCGTCGGTCTATCAATTCATACATTAACCTACTGAAAGTGATAAAAGTAAACATATATTATGGTAAATCAGTACAAGTTTCATGTGACACTTGACTGCTGGTATTTTTATATTAAACTTTTTTTTTTGTGTCTGTCTTTTAGCTGTTAGCCGGAGATGGCTGTCACAGCTTAACCCGGACTATGGTTAAACGCAGAGGGCTCTCAACCCCGTAAAAATTTTAAGTGTCAACGCCCGAGGGCTTCCCCTGTGGGAAACGGATCTCGGCTCGGGGCGTCGCTGGTAGCAAAGTGGGCGTGCCCACGTTTGAATTATTGAATATTTCGCGTCGCGTCTTCCTTGCGCGGCGCCGGATGCGCGGATATTTATGTGTTATGGCCGCGCGGGCCGTATAGGTATGCTCTTTCTTGAGCGATCGTAATCGAATCGTTGCGAACTTGCTTACATCATATCATCAAAAGGGGCATGCCCTTGGGAAAACCTATATTCTGTAGTGGAGGACGACGAGTTGATAGATGGATGTAATATTTACTAAGTACAAATGCTTTAATATCTATTCTAAGAGGATAAAGTAACACTAAAATTATACATCCATCAGCCCGTAGATGTCCATTGTATATAGATCTCTCCAAGATGATATCACTAAGAATGGTGCTGTGCTACTTCCATCTAATGACTGGCTTTTTTGGCAGGCTGTGGTCTGGACACACGCCGTCTATTCTGTCCGGGGTGACGAAAGAGCGGCGCGTGGTCCCATAACACACCGTATTCGCCCCCATCGCCACTGGGGCGGCCACTGGTATTGAATCCTTGACGTCCGTGGTGAGTCCGGCGGGTTCCCCTTTTATGTACCATCTCCCGTGGACGTCCCGGCTTGCTTCCGGGTGTAGATCTCACGCAGTCAGCCTTTTTACGGATGATGGACTATTCCCCGGTCTAGTCACCCGCGGCTAGGGTGGCTTCAGACGTAGGTATTCGCAGCTGCGCCGCCCTAAGCGCTGGCCGTTGGGCATGTCACCGAGGAGGATTTCCTCTCGGACCCGCCTTCCCGCCTCCTTTTGCGAGACGACTGTCTCACAGAGGGCGGTAACCGCATCTCCTCTTCTGACGATCCTGACGCTGTCGAACATCGTCTTAGTAATGGTCGGTGATTTTGTATTAATGTAAATGCGTTGGTGATGTTCTGTGACATCGCCAACAGCACCCCACCGCCGGTGACAGCCTCTGCGACCAAAGCCCCAAACGCAGGAAGGCCGCAATCATCGAACATCCCTTCCAGAAACCGAATTAGGCGTCTGACAGATCAGGGTTGATCGCGCTAAGACGCTGGCCGATATGGGCAGCCAGTATCCTTCCCAACAGCCGCCCGACTGGCAGAGGTTGGTGTAGCGCTCATCGTGGACCGGATAGGCAAGTTGGGTCTCAGAGTCTCTCTCGAGAAGACGGAGGCCCTCCTATTCTATGGCCGGAGCCAAGATCTCCCTCGAGGAGCACAGATCAGAGTGTCTGGAGTTGCCGTACCGGTGCAAACCCGGATGAAGTACCTGAGTCTGCACCTAGATAGTAAATGGAGCTTCGGGCCGCACTTTGCCCATTTAGTCCCCAGGCTCGTCGGAGCAGCCGCGGCGCTGGGTAGGCTTCTGCCAAATACTGGTGATCCTGGATCATCCTGCCGGCGTCTATATGCGGGTATTTTGCGGTCCATGGCATTGTACGGTGCCCCGATTTGGTCAGAGTCTCTCACCGCCCCCAATAAGGCTTTGCTGCGTAAAGCACAAAGAACCATGGCGGTGAGGACTATAAGAGGCTACCGTACGGTATCCTGGACCGCAGCCACATTGCTGGCGGGTGATCCACCCTGGCTGCTCCAGGCTAGGGAACAGGCGGAAGTCTACCGATTTTGCACTGCGGCGCGGGAAAGCGGCGAGCATATTACCGTGGGGGAATTGATTAGGGCAAGAGAAGCAGCTCAAGCGGCAGTTATCCGGCAGTGGAGGGAGGAACCGTTGAGGCAATTGCGCCCCACCTCCACCGCTGGATGAAGCGAAGGCACGGCAACTTGTCCTTCAGGATGACGCAGGTACTTACTGGATACGGGGTCTTCGGTAAGTACCTGCACAGGATCGGACGGGAAGAGGCCCCTGGATGCCATGGGTGTGGCGCGCTAACTAATGATGCGCGTCACACCCTAGCGGTATGTCCCGCCTGGGGGCCTCAGCGCCACGACCTGTCGTCGGCGGTGATAGGAATAGACCTGTCGTTGTTGACCATCATATCTAAGATGCTTGACAGTGACAGGTGCTGGTCGTCGATGGCCTCCTTCTGTGAGGAGGTCATCTCTTCGAAGGAGACCGCGGAGCGGATACGTGAGGCATTTGCTTCTGCAGACTCACTCCGTAGGCAGCGGCCAGGAAGGCGGAGGCACCGTTACGCGCATCTCCTCCCGCCGCCTTGACTGTCGACTGGACGTGGCCAGATGGCTTAGCATTGGGGTGTCGGGGATAGAATGTCAATAGACGATCTCTCCGGCATCCCGTAAAAGCGCGGAAGGGACCGCTGTGGTTTTAGTGGGTATTTCGGTCGAACCAGCTGACCGGCGAGTCCCACACACCCCCTCGTCTGTCACCGGCGAGGGCTAGTGCGTAAATGCATTTCCACAGCGTGAACAAATAAAAAAAAGAAAAGTATTCTTCCCAACAGTTTTCCCACGTCGTCCAGCATTGAACGATTCCCTGCGACTTTTATGATATCATCGGTCCACCTAGAAGGAGTTCGGCACAAACTGTTAGACTCACGGTCGCTACTCGAGAATCTTCCTTCCCCAAAGATTGTCGGTTCGACAAGCGATTTGGCCTGCCTATTGCTATTTCAATGTGCTGATTCTTCGACCTAATATCGGTTACAGCTCTCTTGTTTACATCTGTCTATAGCACGCTGAGCAACTTTCGATTCTTATTATGAAGCCGACAGCTAGAGAGCTCTAAATATTATAATTTACGGATATCTTTTTATAGCCCATGTATATCCCACCGTTGGTCACGTATCTTTTCTAGTTGAGGAAATTAGGCTGCCACCCCACTGCCCAGTGAGCTTAACATAGATCATTATCATGAGGTTTCTTTCTCATGTAATGAAGTTATCTGCTTACATTACTTAATCGATTTATACGATATTCACAAAAAAGGACAGGGTAGTGACCATTGTATTCTCATACCGTTACCACACGAATAACAGAGAGCCTACATTTAAACAAAATAAACACTAAATCTGTTACTAAAAAATAACTAGGTTAAATAAGTTATCTCAAATATACGTAGTTATAATATATTATACTTCCTCAAGTGAAGACTAAATTGTGGCAAATCTGCTCGTTATCGCCGAAATTAGGTGGGTGAACTTATATCTAGTGCGGGCAAGGGTCAGGTGGCGGGCAGTGCGCCTACGACGATCACAGAGTGGCAGAGAGTCGGCGCGCACCACCGCATCGGCATGCGTCTAGTCGCTCTGCTCAACCCGCTGCCCACCGCGGCGGCTTCAACAGCAGCTATCATTTTTCTCATTTTTACGTTCTTCAAATTGACGATTTCATTTCAACCGCAAGTAAGCATTACAATATTGTGAATTTTATACATACTAGTGTTAATCATTTTTTAATTTTGTGTGATGCTGTTGTCAAATAAAATAATTAAAATATCACAGTGTAAATATAATATTATTTTCAGCAGTATGTTGTGTGCAAAGAATTTAAATCACAACGGTGTTTACTATGGCCAGTTCAAACGAAACATGACGTATTTGAAATCACTGAACCGCATTGGATCATTGAAGAGAAACCTATGTGCTTCATCGGCGAGTTATTATCATCCACGACGGGATACGGGTTTATAACGGTAAAATACTTGTATGTCATTAATAAAAATGCATAAATAATGCAAAAATGCTGAACCCATTATGAACAATTGCAAGTGCGAATCACTAGTCAAAAATTTATATAGTCGGTAATGCTAAGCGACGATATTTCTATCAGCGATCCCAAAACTTAGAAAATTTAATTTAACTAGGAAAATGATATCCATTTATAAAGTACATACTTAATATTTAAACAATATTTATAAATTTGGCAACCAAGTGGAGATTTTGGCAACCAAGTGGAATACTTGACTGTACCCTTGATATTTTTCAAATCCATGAATGGCATTTATTTACTTAATATGAATTGGGTTGCATGATCGTCTGCCCAATATTATTATTGGATAATAAATAAAATATGTACTTTTAAGCTTTGTCATGGACCTTAGAACTAAGTATATGTTTTATTAAGTTTATTTCACTATTATAATCACAGCTCATATACGTCCCACTGTTGGGCTCAAGCCTCCTCCACATTAGAAGGGAAATTGATCTACAATACCACGCTAGTCAGACCGCTTGGTATAGAGCTTTAATTCGAGTTTTATTTTTAATAAATAGATGTATCGGCATATTATATCCCTTAGAAGATTTGTACGACAAATAAGACGGGGTAGCGGATAGTGTTCTTACTCCATCACCACGTGGATGTTTTATTAAACTTATCTCAAAACGATGTCAATCACAAAATATGATTTAGTCTTTGAGTTGACAGTATAAATTGTTTGAATATAATTCGTAACGATCACTTTTTAGAGTTTACTCCTTAAGAATCGATTTTCATATAAGGCGCCCGGTATGAGAAAAATTTGAGGAGTAAAATCTAGAGATCGAATGACCTCGTTACGTTTTTGGTGCCCAACCTATTCTGCTCACCTTTCACTTTCTGACGTAAGATACTTCACTGAACAGTTTTAATAAATGTAAATAAATATATATATATATATATTATTTTTAGTCAAATGAGCTTTTTTTGCGCCCGTTTTGATAATCGTACTTAAGGAGTAAACTCCAGTCGTGCGTCGGAGTTGACACACATACTTTTTAATTCATATAATTTTAAATTAAATTAAAATGGATTTTAGTTTATGTGGTACTTGAAAAATTTAAAATTCATTCCCATGCACAATAAAGTTCACCACGCATTACAATGCTTATACCTATTTGACTTCATGCCAATATTAATGGGTTTCAACTTATATCACAAAAGTTTTATTATGATAATAAAGTGTTTTGATATATTTAAATATAAATAAAGCATTTAGAGTTTGCATTTTTAAAATAATTCGTGTAAATATATTATATACCTAGATCGCAATTATTTAACAAGTAGATATGGAACATAAAAGGAAATGTGAAGTTTGGTTTAGCTTATGGCACAATAAGCTTTATTCTCAATGGCGATCATATTTTCAAGTGTTAGATGAACAACTTTGACGTTTGTCTGTGTTACTCTTACGTCTAAAAATTATTTTGTTCTGAAGATATCTTGCTTTTGACGGGAATTTGAAAACGTCATGTGGTGCTCTTGTATTATATTCGATATCTTAGTGTTTTAACGTCTTATATTAGATAATTTTGATGGCATTTTATGTAATATGAAGCGGCGGAACTACTGGGATGTAGTGAATATCATACAAAAGTGCTTTACAACGTTTTCGTTTTCCGTCAAAATTCCCACAAGATACCATTAACAGTGTGGCCATCGCACTGTTAATGGCGACAGTTTGACTTAGACAATGACTAACTTGAAAGACTAAAAACGTGAAAATATTTATAACTTGACACTGGCACCAATAGCTCGTATATGTAGCTGATTGCCAATATATAAGAAGAAGAAGAAGAAGATATCTTGTTAATAAATTGACTTGTTAATCGTAATTAAAGTTGAAGTTAAACAATGTTGCTAATTATTGTATAGGTTATCTTGTCGTTTTAGTTATCAAATCAAATGTAAGTAACTAATACTGATTAATGACTCACCGAGTACCTAACATATTCTTTACGAATATTATTTTCTTCTTGATTCACCACCGTGTCAATATTGGGCAACAGTCTCCTTCATTTCCCTCCTCTACAAGAAAGTGAAATCGATATACCTACTACTACCACGCTAGCCCGTGGTAAATATAAAGTTTTATTTCTTCTTCTTCTTCTTATGTATTGGCAATCAGCTACATATACGAGCTATTGGTGCCAGTGTCAAGTAATAAATATTTTCACGTTTTTAGTCTTTCAAGTCAGTCGTTGTCTAAGTCAAATTGACACCATTAACAGTGCAATGGCCACACTGTTAATGGTATCTTGTGGGAATTTTGATGGAAAACGAAAACGTTGTAAAGCACTTTTATATGATATTCACTACATCCCAGTATTTCCGCATATCACATTACATAAAATGCCATCAAAATTATCTAATATAACACGTTAAAACACTAAGATATCGAATATAATACAAGAGCACCACATGACGTTTTCAAATTCCCGTCAAAAGTCCAAAGTTTTATTTAGAATTCTCCTTCTCTTAAAGTGACAAGTGATATCTGGAGTCGTCTTTTATGATAGCGACAGAAAAGTAAGAGTTGGCGAATTGTATTCTTACTTCATGACCACAAGGCAAATAAATATTATTTAGCTATATTATTTTATCACTTAAGTATTAGGCGATAAATTATTTTTGTCAAGGTTGACCGCGTTTCCTTGGCCTATGTTTCACAATGAATTATCATAAATGGAACAAAGAAAAAAAAAGGTGTCAAGGAAATGTAATGTTTACTATCGATTATGTTTTATTCAAATTTTATTTCAAAACAGGTCAAACAATTGGGCAATATATTAGAGAAGCGAGTGTTTTGCACATCTATAAAAGTCATATCGATGAGCGATGTCAGTACTAGGAACGCTCAAGAAACACTAAAAGGATTAAACAGGGTACGCCGTACAGCTGCCTATTCGTTACGAGGCCGATATAGAGGACAAACTCAATCACAGTATTTAGCCATAGATAAAGGCAACAAGCAGGATGAAGGCAAGGCTGAAGCACATTCTGCTGCAGATTCATCCAGGGCTACCGTTAGTGAGTATCGTAACATAAAGTTTTATCAACATTCCAAAAAAAAAGTAAAAAATCATTGCCTGTTCTATAAAAAAGTGATTCAGTCACCGCCCCGAAAGAGTTATTTGCTATTGGGCTTATTTACTTACAGTTAGTTCTTTTTTATTTAAACCTAAAGTGTAATATAGACCACTTATACCAGTGTCAAAAACTGGATTTTGTCTTACTAATACATTATTACAACCAGTACAATTAAATGGAGTATTATCCGTATGATGACGGAGTAAGAACACAATTATTACATTCATTTACTTTTGTGTGGATATATAAAATCGCTCAAAGAGTGTAACTCGATAAAATCATTGCAAGAAAATGTAAAACTCTAAATAAAAATAAAACCATAAGGCAACCCTTTTTGCCATCGTGGTGCAGTAAGCTAATTTCTCATATTGAAAGTAGCCTCGTACCCAACAGTTGAAATATTCAACAAAATAAAAAAGATATGGCCTAATATGACGCGTAACTAAAACACCAACTTGTCTCATTTTGATGAAAAATATACATATTATAATAATGATATGTCTTGGATAGCACAATGCATATACATTTTAAGATAAATATGATGACGCGATGAGACACATTATGGAAGACCCTTCCCTCTTTATCCTAACCTTAGTTGCTAAATAAGGTTAACTTTCTAGTGTGACCAGACTGGTTAAACCATTGTTTTATCCGTAGAGCGATAGCCTCTGGATGTCCACTATTTAAGCGGATGACCATACTCTAAAAAAATATACCTACGAGGTATTCAAGTCACTGATTTTCCATACCGAATGTCATAGATTTTTATGACAATACGGCATCTTGAAGATTATCATAGCCACCGTTTCCATTGTATAATATAGTCTACATACAATACCTGGCTATAAATATTGCACACCGATACTTGGAAAGAGATAATTGACTAATTTCGGCTTCGTGGAACATTGTCTTTATTGCATTTACACATATTAGACTCTTTTGCACTTGTACAACGACTGACAAAAGTCACAAACGTAATGTGCGATAGAGACAACGTTCTACAAAGCCGGAATTAACCGATTTTCTTTTCGATCGATCGAAAAGATCGATGTACAATATTTTTTGCTGGGTACTGTACATTATATGCATATTTCTATTGTATATAAGCTTACGAAATTTTGTAGGTGGGAACAGTGGCATGGGACAAGCACAAAGTCAGTCAATGTACGATCCAAGTTGCGATGATTGTTTAGGGCGAACAGATATAGAAGCAGAAAGTTTGAAACGAGGTCCTGCAGGAGTGTATGTATTTATCTTTAATAAATAAGTACCAAGCACCATTACTAAATTTCATATACGAGTAGTTTCAAATTTGTCACCCCATAGGATAAAGCTTGATATTAAGTTTTATTAACGTATGTAGAGCACGATTTGCGATTTCGTGCAGATATTGAGACTTTTCCGCACGATGAATTAGTGAAAATAAGATTCACCATCATTATCTTTGCCATGGATGTCGTAAAACTTGATAGAGGGATGTATGGAGATAACATTACACCAAGAGAAGTGGAACTCGAAATAAGATTCTAGACCAACGTGTTTAACTTACAAAGTAGATTAATTTCTCTCCTATTATGTAGGCCTGAGCCGTATATGAGTTGAAGAATATTGAAAATGATGGTGACAAAAATATTGTTCCAAACAGAATTTGAACTCCAGTTTAACTAATGCCGCATGAATTACGATACTGTAATATCTTTATTTTACAGGATATCAGGAACTACGGGTTATGGAAACGGGCCTTCTCGAGACTGGGGCAATCAGGGTAATACGCCAGGACAGTCAAATATTCTTACTAATGCAGATAAATCCGGTAATGGGATACCTTTTTATCCAATAAACCAGAATGGTGCTACCGGTGTGCGCCCTGGCGCATCAGGATATGGTCCTGGTACCACTATCGGGCAAAATTCCCCTGGAATATACTATCCAGGTGGTTCGGAGGGTCAGAGACCTAATGTACAATACAGACCTAACGGAATTGGTGGACAAGGGCCTGGTGGACATTATGGACCTGGTGTAATTAATGGTCACGGGCCTAGTGGAATAGGTGGGCAAGCACCTAGTGATCTCTATGGATCTAATGGAATAGGACAAGGGCCTAGCGGAATAAGTGGACAAACACCTGGTGGACAGTATGGACCTAGTGGCACAATTGGACAAGGTCCTAATGGAATAGGTGGTCAAGTGCCTAGCATAATAGGTGGACATTATGGGCCTAGTGGAATAGGTGGACAAGGTCCTAATGGAATAGGCGGCCAAGGACCCAGCGGAATAGGCGGACATTACGGGCCTAATGGAATAGATGGGCAAAGCCCTATTGGAATAGGGGGACAAATGCCTGGTGGACAATACATAGGTGCGCAGCCTCCTGGCGGAATACAAGGACCTGGGGGAGTAAGAGGACAAGGACCTGGAGGTGTAGGTGGGCGAGGGCCTGGAGGAGTAGGAGGACAGGGACCTGGGGGTATAGGTGGGCAAGGGTCTGGGGGAGTAGGAGGACAGGGACCTGGGGTTGTAGGTGGGCAAGGTCCTGGGGGAGTAGGTGGACAGGGACCTGGAGGTGTAGGTGGGCAAGGGCCTGGGGGAGTAGGAGGACAGGGACCTGAGGGTGTAGTTGGGCAAGGGCCTGGGCGAGTAGGAGGACAGGGACTTGGGGGTGTAGGTGGACAAGGGCCTGGGAGTGTAGGTGGGCAAGGGCCTGGAAGAATAGGAGGACAAGGTCCCAGTAGTATAGGTGGGCAAGTACCTGGGGGAATAGGAGGACAAGGACCTGGTAGTTTAGGTGGGCAAGGGCCTGGAGGAGTAGGAGGCCAAGGTCCTAATAGTATAGATGGGCAGAGACCTGGCGGCCAATATGGAAGTAATGGATTGGGACCTGGTGGCATAAATGGTCAAGGACCCGGTAGCTCTTTTAGCTCTTGGCCTGGTGGAACATACGGGCCTGGGGTTATAGACGGACAATATAGGCCAGGCGGCAGTCAAGGTGGACAATATAGTCCTAGTGGAAGTGGTGCACTAGGCCCTCAAGGACCATATAGCACAAGTGGAATAGGTGGAAGAGGACCTAGTGGCCAATACGGTCCTAGTGGCACAGGAGGACCCGATTCTCATGGACAATATGTTCCTGGTCCAGGATCGCAAGGATCTAATGGTCAATATGGACAAGGACCTAACATACAATATCCACCTAGTAATATAATACAAGGATCTGGGGGACTAAACAGTCCAGGTATAACAGGATCTCCTGGATTTAGTTATCCTGGTAAACCAGGCACTTATCCCGTGGGTACTAAGTGGCCGTCCGGAACCGGTTCGTTTATAGGTCCTGATGGCCTAAACTATGTTTGTTGTGTAGCTAATCCAAGCAACGGTAACCTATTACCTGTTACTGGTAGTACGAGTGGTCAAAGTACCGGTGAACAGTATGCTCCGAGTGGGACAGGCCTTCAATATGGTCCTGGCGTTTCAAATGGCTTAGGTACTGGTGGGCATGGTCCTGGAGTTCTTATCGATCAAGGTAATGGTTATTATAGACCTGGAGAATTAAACGGACCAGGGGGCCAAAAGCTGAATGAGCAATATGACAACGGTGGTACTGGGTCTCCAGGTAGCATTCGTCCTGGTTCGGGTGTACAATATGGCCCCGGCGGCACTGGATCGAGTGGATCTTATGGCCCTGGCACGCTTGGAAACTTTGGACCGTCCGGACAATATGGGCCTGTCGCAGCAGGTGTTCCTGGTACAGGACAATATAATCCCGTGTCAACAGGAGGATCTGGAGCAAGTACGCAATATGGTCCTGACAAATTAGGAGGCAGCGGTTCAGGCAGGGATTACGCTCCCAACTTAACAGGTATGCCCGGTGTGGGCGGACAATACGGACCTGTTGCAGGCGGTGACATTGGGCCAAATGGATATTATAATCCTGGAGCTACAGGCAGTACTGGGCTGGGTACACAATACGGACCTAATGCAATGAGAGGTTCTGAATTAAATAGACCATATGGACCTGGTACAACAGGCAACGGCTTAGGTGGACAATATGGTACTGTACCAGGAGGAGTTGGATCTAGCGGACAATATGGCCCTAGTGGAGGTGCTGCACAAGGACCTCAAGGACCTTATAGCTCAAGTGGAATAGGTAGTCAAGGACCCAGTACCCAATATGGCCCTAGTGGTACAGGAGGACCTGATTCTCGTGGACAATATATTCCAGGATCAGGGTCCCAAGGATCCAATGGACAATATGGACCAAGTGGTATAGGAGGACAAGGCCTTGGACCTGAACTAATGGGAGGATTAGGACAATATAATCCTAGTACTACAAACGGTATTAATCCCAATGCCCAGTATAGTCCAGAAGGGAAGTATGATCACAGAGGTACCGGCAATTCGGGTAGTACAGGTGGATTGTACGGGCCAACAGCATCAAGCGGCCAAGGAACAGATGGATCATACAATCCTGGATCCAGCGGACAATATGTTCCAACCGGCGACAATATGGGTGGTCCAGCGAGTATGGGCGGCAAAGGATCTGGTGACCATTATAGGCCTGGTGGATCAGATGGATCTGGAGGAATGTATGGTCCATCAGGTGGACAATATAGCCCTGGTAGCTCCAGCGGTCCCAACAGTTTAGATGGCACGGGGTCAGGGGGTCCTTACGGGTTAGGGGGTCAGTACGGGCCAGGGGGACAGTATAGCCCAGGTTCACTAGGTGGAACTAATGTTCAATACGGCCCCGGAGGTACAAGTATCACGGGGCCTGGGGGACTCTATGGAACACAAGGACCCAATAACCAAATGGTAAGAAACGTTTCTTAATATACACATACATATACATATCATCACGCCATATCCCTTGCAGGGTAGGCAGAGAAAACAGAGTGCCAGAGAACTCTATCTCTGCATACTTCACTCGCTTCCTCAACATTCATAATTCTCTTCATACACGCTCGCCGGTTTCGGAGACTCTTGACTCCACCTTCCTTCAGTACCTGACCGATCTGGTCTAGGTAGGTTAGTGTCGGTCTCCCTAGGTACCTACATCCTTCCACTTTCGCATTGTATATCTTCTTAACCAGACGTTCGTTCGGTATTCTTTCCACATGTCCGAACCATCGGAGCATTCCCTTTCGCATCTTTACACCAATACTCTCTTTCATACCTACTCGCTCTCTTACGTCGTCGTTACGAATGCGATCGGTCAGCTTAACTCCACAGATTTTCCGAAGAGATCGCATTTCGACCGCATTAATTTTACTTTCATACTCTTTTCTGCATACCCAACTCTCGCTTCCATACAGTAATGTTGGGACAAGCACTGCGTTATGTATTGCTACACGTGCCTTCTGGCTGAGGTGGTGGCTGCCGAGAAGTTGCCCCAACGCTCCGTTCACTCTATTTCCCGCATTCACTCTTCGCTCTATATCAGTGGTGTACCGTCCATTTTTTTTCTTAATATATTATGAATCTAATCAAGAATATCATATGTACTCACTATTTTTATTGATTAAAATTCATTTGGGACCTAGACCTATGTATGATTGATACATAATATACGAATATAAGTGAAAAGCTCTTAACAATTGAAAACTGTCTTTATAAAGTGAAAATATACTACAATTATTATTAAAATAAAATGTTTTTGGTTTACAGGGCGCGGACAACAACCTAGGTGAGTTATTATCGAACTTACTGACGTTGCCCAAGTATGTATAATAGAAATAAACTGACGTGTACTAATCAAATAAATCTTTTTACATACAAAAGCACCCAAAAGAGTAAAAGAGAATGTTAAGGTTTATCTAAGCTAAGTTTTTAATAATATATACGTGTTTCAATGTTTCATAATTTGACTTTTAAGATATTTGAGTGTTGTCATTTCAAATGGTGAGTTGGCTACATATAGATACTTACTATACACGACCGAATTGACATACTATATCACGCTGGTCAGATCTGACGGCATAGCATCTCATATGAAAGAAAACTAATTCATATAAAAATAAAACCAAATTTATGAAACCGTTGAAAATTTTTATAAGCGGGACTGAAGCCATACTTGTAGTAAAAAGGTGAAGTGAACCTGTATTTATAAATGAAAGTTCTACATTTATCTTCTACTGAAACTAAATTAGACTGCACAGATGACGTAGTGAGTAAAACACGGACCTAGCAGGACGAGTACTCCAAGTTAGACTCCATCGTACGATAAGTTATCGTCGATAATTTGTGTTATGTACAAATTGTTGTTTTGGTTCTGGGTGTAATTTGTGTCCGTTAATTATATATTTGTAAAATCTCGCAATATAAGCATTAATTATAGACAGGCATTAATAAAGACTATAAAAAAAAATCTAAACTTTTTATATATTGGCAGTCAGTTTTTCAAATTGACTATAATCATTTTGTTTATTTAATTTATAAAGATACTAGCAGACTCGGCCACGCGTTGCTGTGGCTAAGGTAGCCTCAGGAATACGTGGTGGTTATGCTAATAAATGGTAGCTTATAAGAAACGTTTTTACGTTTAACATAGGGCCATCTATTAAATACTTACTCAATCTAGTGAACAGATACCGTCATCTGTTAGAATCGTTTGGAGATAACAGATAATTGTGACTGTCAAATAATTTGCAATAAAATAATATTGCGACTATAAATTGAGATGGAAGCTAACCTATCTTTTAAGTTCGATCAAACTACACATGCTGTGCAAATTTGATTAAAATCGGTTAAGTCATTTAGGAGTCCATCGCGGACAAACAACGTGACGCGTAATTTATATATATTAAGATAGTTTTAAATTTAACATACTACCTTTTTTTCGATCTTTAAGGTAACTCACACACATTTTGCCAAAATTCGTATTATGACCATCCGCCTGCCTAATAATTTATTCAAAGAAGATCAGTATCTATATTTCTCGACCAAATTGTACTAAAATGACTTGGACAATGTCAGTATGAGACTTATTCAGGCTACTACTGAAACATCGTTGCCGCAGAAAGTGGCATTTATATTAATTATAATATTAATGTCTATCACAATTTAATATCATAATTGCATTATCGTCTTTTATACAAGGAGACTTGATGAATCGGAATTTTACTCATTTAGGACGATGTTAGGCAAGTTAGGTATTAAATATTGTTTTAAAACTATAGGTTTCACAAATGTTTTGTATTTCAGTACCTCCACAAAATGTGATGGATCCAAATTCAATCGCTGACGGTGATGATTCAGAAGCTGAAGCAAGTGTCGCCCATGCTGTAAATGGCACCGTTGCCTCGGCTTCTTCTAAAGGCGGGAATGATAAAGGACGTGCGCAAACTCATGTTACTGGCACATATACAGGTAATGGATCGTTTTCGGCTCAAGCTGAAATTACCGGCGAAAATAAAGCTGCAAATAGTGAAGTCAGTGGAGATAAAAAAGGTGCTTCAAGCACTGCACAAGGCAGTGGGCGAAATAATAAATCGCAGGCTAACGTAAAACTTGGATCGGAAACTGGTTCTGTATTAACTGGTTCACAAAGTGAAGGTGTATTGCACTCATCTAACTCTCAAGTTCAAGGAAGCGTAAAAGGAGGTATGGCCGATGCACAAGCACGTGGCCCTGGAAGTACTTCTTCTCAAGCTCAAATAGGCTTTACTCCATATAAAGAAGGCGACAAAAGTCATGATAAGCAAAAAGTTCCTTTCGTTGGCGGCGGAGTAGCATCTGCTCAGTCTAACGGTCGCACTGGTATGTCGCAGTCACAACTGCATGGTACCTTTAAATATGGTATTTCATATAATGGTGCTGCACAATCTGGTGCCAGCTTAGATAAAGATGCAGTATTTCCTAACCGATTATCGTTTGACAAAATTGATGTATTTGATGAAGATAATAAAAACATCAATGTCGATGGTATTAATATAGAAAATACCGAAGAAATTACAGAACCTCCAGAAATTGCGTCATCAACTGATATTCCATTAGATAGTGATCCAGTGACAGACATTAACAAAAAAGAAGAAAATACTAACAATTCTGAAGAGACATATGATTCTCATAGTCACTCTGATCATCACACACCGAATGATATATCTTTATCAACTACCCTTGCACCGCCCGTTGAGAGCAGACGTTCATTTAAACCCACATATAGCAATAATAATGAAGATTACGTATATGCTACAGACAAAGAAGATAATTTACCAGAAGATTATGACGTAGATGAAGGTTACGGCCCCGATGGAAATGATCAAACTGAAGGCGAACAAGGTTACATAAATACAAATTATAATGAATTTTCTAGAGATCCAGAGGCAACACATCAATCGTTGCAAAATCCAAAAAGAAAAGGGCTAGAAGTAAGACAAACTACTGGTGGAAATACGCAACATATATTATTAGGTTCTTTAGAGGATCAAGATGCAGAAATTACTCAAACTCGTTCTGAACGGCCAGACGAGAATAAAGTTTATCAACCTGGAGAGCGTGTACCCGGAACTGGTGGTTATACAATACCCATAGGTTTTACAGGCAGTGTAAAATCGGTAGCATCAAAAGAAAAAACCTATGTAGTAGGATCAAAAGAGTCCCCATCGCAAGCACAAACAGTTTCACTTACTCCAGGTAATGGTAAAGTGAAGTATAAATACTCCCCATACGGCAGAAACATTAATCCAAAAAATTTGAGATCACTGTATAATCCTAGGTCAGATGACGATAACAGATATGTGTCTGTTTCAAAATCTGTAACGAGAGATCTGGATAGTGAAAATAATATTCGCAAACAATACTCACATACCTATTATACTAAGTCATCATCTTGTGGCTATTTTACTTTCACTTGTACCATGGTAAGCAGTGCTGAAGGTAAAAAACGGGTATGCAAACCAAAAATTCCACAGAATCCAGACGGAACTCCAATTAGATGTTAACATAAATTTAATTATATAACCGTTTGGTGTATTAATATATAGAAGATAAGTTACAAGTTCTTGGCCATGGATCTCTTAGAGTGCAAAAATACAATTCTATATAGGTACCTATACAATACATAAATTATAATTATCTAGTGTCTATAAAATAATGTATATCAAAATATAATATGTCTAAAATAATCTTAAAAATAATAGACATTGAAGACTATATTTATATGAGGAGACTGTCATTATTTTAATACAAAATACTTTTGTTCCTGATAAGTTATAACGTGCCGAATAATAATTTTTATATATCATTGTGATGACCAATTTAGTTGACAATACTGTTTGTGATATAGCGAGTTGGCGATATTATAGGTATTTTATGAAAGTTAGGAGATGGTAATGAGTAATTGTGTGGTGGAGGTTTTGTTTTCAGATAACATTTTTAGAGACTTTTCACGAAGAAATTATGTGTTAGATGAAATAATTATTTAGGAAAATACAATTACGTATATATATAATTATTAGTAAATAAAATTAAAACCTTTAAATCGCCTGATATTTTATTTATAATTATAAGTACTCCCGCAATAACGGTTAATTTGAACAGTCGTAATAGTGATTTGAATTACCTAATATTACACTATGAACTTAGAACAAAGTCAAATACATCGAAGTGACTGGATTCTGGATAGTTTAGTAGGTATATATACTGCATGTGGTTATGAGAAAGTTTCATATTTATAAACCCGTTATAATAATGTACATACATACTTATCTACATACGAAGACACACAACCTGTTTTCCAAAAGGATAGCGCGCTACTTACAGTTGTTTTATGTATTTTCTCTATCCATTATTTCTATAGGCATATCTACAGAATAACATTAGTAGCAGCAGCAATCATATTATCACTGAACCAGCAGCAGAGCAGAGTATTTCAAGTACCTAAGGGGACGTCCATTAATCTTGTGATCGGTTTTTTAGCATTTTTTAACCCTCGCTCCCCCTTGGTGAGGTTTAAGACTATGAAGGTTTAGGATTCATGATTTTTATCAAACAAGCCCCTCCCCCCCCCCTTACAAATCTCACGTGATTAATGGATGGCAGGGGCTATAACCTAAAGGCCTAACCTAAATAAAATACTGTTTTTAAATTATATCGAATGCTATTTATTAACAAAAGTATCGATTTCCCACGTTACGAAGTGTGTGTAGCATTAGGGAAGGTGTTTTATAATATTATCTTAAGGAAAATGTTCAAATTCGTTTGATTTTATACATATTCGCCACCTGATGTCTGCCAAACTACGATGATTTAGTTCTTGTTATTCATAACACTGTTGGGAAAATATGTTAGCAAGCTGTTTTAGTGACGAAGGTATCTCGAACTCTTGTTCCAAATGAGTATATAATGATCAACAAACATGTAAGTGTAGTTAATAAAATGATTATATTATTTCGATATTCTTAATTCTACTTGACTATCGCACATAACTAAATAACTTTATGAGCGGTCTGCGATTAAAATAAGTCAAAATTGTAAAATAATGTACAATAGCAATATAACTAATAATTCGAAATGAGTAAGTCTTATTTTATCTATTTTAGCATTTAAGTATCTCAATCTTATTATCACAGGCGTGAGCACTTTTCCTAAAAAAATATTTTTTGGAGAAATGGCTGTTACTGTGATATTGTTTAATGTTTGGATTAGTAAAAATGTGTTATATAATTTGAAAAAAAAAAAAGACAAATATGTCGATCTCTCTGTGTGTGTGTCTTTTTGTACCTCCTCCTTGACTAATAAGTATATCAAGTACGAATAGACATTGCAAGAAGACACTCGTTTATTTTATACTCGAACCAACATCATTCCAAATCATTAGATGTCACAGTATTTTCAAATACTACTGTGCCAGTCAGTTATGAGTATGACACAAATAGGGTAAGTTGTTAAATAAACACACAATTTCTTTATTACAGTGATGACATTTAATTTTTTAAACATTTTTGTATCTTAGGATTAAATTTATGTATTTTAGAATTTTGACATTTATGACATGTTCCACGATCGTCAAATAAAGTTATTGGGTCTCGTTCAATTAAACAAACGATGTTTATTTTGAGTAACAAGATAAGATGTTTATTGTATAATGAACAAGTACCTTTATTTGACAATGTGAAACAAGCTTTAATATATTTAATTTACGAGAATAACAAGTAAATTTTAAAACAGATAACTTGAAATCTACATACATTTTCTATTATTATTATACATAACATTATCTGTTCATACATTATTTGAAATTTGTAAATTTATATGCTATTTGGACATAAATTAAAGGAATGTAAAATTCAGGGACCATATTATATCACAGGGTAAATGTATTTAATTATTTCACATCTTAAAATGGATTAATAGATAGACACAAGAGACAACATTTTATAATTAAGTTTTAAATTACAGATTTGCAATTAGGCGGGATATTTCGTAATAGGGTTAAATATTGTAAATACATATGTCTGAGCCTTCACAGATTTAATTACAATTTTTATATTAGGCATTCAGCAAGGAATGCCAAACTTTACTATTAACACCTACCTACGTAAAGATATAAAATAGATATTTAAGATAAAGTTAAATTTGAGTTCCTGATATTAAAAATGAAAATACTATATATTTTTAAGTTCTTCTAAAATCTTATTTAAAATTGTAAACGTGAATATTCAAATAAAAATTATTAAACATAAGCTGACATAAAATAAGCAAATTATTAAGTACATAAAATTCATTTGTAACATAATTGATAGCGTGAGCTGCAGTCAATGGAATGTAATAGGTTTAGGCGAGATACTTATTATAATAATTAGCGCAGAATATATGCTTTAGTATGTACTAAAGATAAACAAATCTATCGATCACTTCATACTATAGTTCACTGTTTTACATAAACAGATAGATAATTGAAAACGGCTCTATAAATAAAAATATTTATTATTTCATTTAAGATATTATTTTTTAAACTAGTAACAAATATACCACTCGATGGGCAACCTTTTCATGGTGTTGTGTTGTGTAACCACTGCCAGACTAGCCCAAAGTGGTTCGCACTTGATCGAAGTAATTACTCAGGCATACAAGTTACCGCCCGATATCCTTCTTTATAATTAAGTACACATGGATTTCATAGTCATATTTACTATTAGTGAGGGTTTATTGTATTTTGTTTGTTTCTAAAAAAATATTTCCTAGTGCCATTGATATTACGTAAAACTATATGCATAAAATTAATAGCTACAACTTATACTAATAGCTATAAAAAAAATTAAGAAACTAACATGGCAACTTCATATTTGTACATAATTATGTGAGTTTTGGCATGAAAGGTCATGTGGCGCTCTTAAATTATATTCAATACTTTTGTGTAAATAATAAATAATTTTGTTGTCATATTACGTGATGTAATGCAGAAAAAGCGCTAAGGTGTAGTGAATATTACAAAACAGCAGTACATGGTTTGATGTTTTCCCAAAATTCTCAGAAGCACCTTTAATTAGGTAATCAGCGTTCAATTAAATATAATGATTTTACTTGCTGATAGTCAATAGTTTTGAACTAACTGCTCTATATGAAGTAATTGAAATACTGTTCTATAAATTATGAAGATAATTGTATAAGATTTAATAGTATTCAAACTGTTAACCTAACAATATTTTCGACTGTAGAAGACTTAATATAATTTATTTAAAGGGACACTTGGTCACGAATAAAAATTATAAAAATATAATAATCTGAATTTTTTTTGACATCGGCTGCTTTTATAATAAAATTTATAATTTCACAATTTGCTAATTTTGCATGAATAAGGACATAATGTTAAAAGCTGATTACGTCATTTCCCATTATTATTTACTGAAAATAAATAAATTATATAAATATTTTGAGGATGTAAATAAGTCACGAGTTATTATTACTATTAGAATACAAACAGCAAATGCCACAGCCTGTTTCTACGTTAAACAACATTTAGTGTATACAAATCAATAGACAAATTCTGATTTTTTTAAAGTTGAAAAGGCTTTGTGGTTTTTAAAAATAGATACTTAATGTATTATCAAATAATATATACGGCGAATGTAACTTTTTATTATAATTCAATCCTAATATTATTAATGTGCAAATGTATGGCTATGTTATGTTTTAAATTAATGTGTGTCGTAATCACCTTCCGTGTGGTAACAGAGTAAGAATACCTACTATTCACCGCCCCATATCTTACCCGTGGGTGATCGTACGAGACGACTAAGGGATATAAAACGCATATAACATCTATGCGAGAAAAGGAAAACTCGAAACAAAACCCTATACCAACACGTCTGACCAGCGCGGTATAGTAGGTTAATTTCCCTCCCATTACGGAGGAGGCCCGAGCCCAACAGTGGGACATTTATGGGCTGTGATGATGATGATGACGATGAATTGAAGGAAGAATCATCATCATTAAGTTATTGATGTTCACTGCAAGATAAGCCTCTCCACAACACATTGGGGTTATAAATTTCTCAGGAGAGGGCAGTTGCCAATTCTGCTGAGAATGTATGCTCTTAGTCAATTTCAATAACTCCCACGGGAGTGGAAAGGTCTTAAACATTATATTCTTACGTAACATTCTCGTCATGGTGCTTGAAAAAAGTCGCTCGAGATATTTTATTACATGCATCATATAGAAAAAAGTACGTTTGTATTCAATTTTATAACGATAGTTTAATCTGTATTACTTATTGATTGAAGTCATATTAAATAGTGCAATTTGAGATTGCCGTAATATATGCCATTATTCATGCGAAGCAGCAAATTATAAGTTATTCTTTTGTAACATTATATATGTATTTCTATTCTTACTATATTATTAAAAACTATTCAGTTATAAACACTTTCTATACCAAAATATGCAAGTCTAATAAACTAAAAGTAGAAATTAATTACCATAAGAGACAGGAGCCACTGCGCTTTGGAGTAAATCCCAACTGTAATATGTTTATACGTAATGACGTTAAATAGCCTCTGAAGTAATCATTGTAACTATAGGTAATACCCATTTTAATTCATCGTAACATATGGCAAACATTTTAAAATTCACCGTAAGTAAAGAATCAAGAAGAAATAAATGAATATATATTTTTTATCTGTATATTTTCTATGATGAGTAGCTCCTTTCACTTGATACAAGTATTCTTACAATTAAAAAATAAATATACCTAATCATTAAGCCATTTTAATGCTGCAATAATGTAGACTAACACGTATTACATATTTAATAAATAAATCAATAAGGGACTAATCTTTAGGACCTAGACTGGCTCTAAACCGGTTTTAAGTACCAGTATATCCAATGCTCATCATCAAGGCGACTGCGCAGCGACGTTTAGCTCACGCCGTGTACCTACTGCACGAAATTTATCGCCGATATTAATATGTAAATATAAGTTAGAAATATAAAATAGATATATATCTAATTGCAATTAAATTCAAATCTATAAATGATACCGTACATATTCCTTATGTGGATATAATTTTAAAAGTGCTTTTTAGATTTTTTTTTTGCCTTTTTACCACACTTTTACCATGTTAGACGTGGCACAATTTATGTGGTTAGTCACGCTATTGAGTGCGAGCGACACACGATTGATTTAACTTAGTGGGTTTGTGTATCTATACAATATGTTTAATCCAAGTTTATAGTTACATAGATGAGTATTTCAATACAATTTATAAAATAAAACTATTTAATATTATTTATACTTTAAGCACTAAACTTGCCAGGTTATATATTAGTCTTGATTGCGAACTGTACGTGCTATATGTAAGATTTCAACACAAACATTCTACGGATGGTGACGAATTAAGAATTTAATGTATCACCTTACTTTATGCCGGGAGTAGTACAAACAGGCGATCACTAGGAGAATGGACAGCAGTACTTTCCTGGGAATCTCATAATAACAACTGCAATCGCTAACCTGTCTGGCAAGCGTAGAAATTATGGCGTTATCCCATTCTTGTGAGGGCTATGTGTATGTTATATAACAGTGGACGTCAATGGTTGGATAGACTTATCAAAGTATACTCATACCATAAATAATTAATCTGTGTGTTAATTATAATTTTGGAAAGAGTTAAATATTTAAGACCTATTTGTGTTACCCATTTTTCAATTTAGTGTAATATATAAATATGATAATTTCCTATTCCATTCCATCATAATATCGGCTCCCATTGTTGGATATAAGCCTCCCCATCAAGACGTCCATCATGTATTTATAGTGTGTGTTAGAATCGAAAACGAGAGAGACAACTTAGGTTTAAGAACGCAGGCAGTTGGTAATTGTAATAATATTCTCGCCTATTGTACAAAATGGTTGATAAGGGTCTTAACTAGAGTATACCTTACGTGTTGTGTACCAATGGGGCTGACATAATTGAGTAAACCCTTTCTAAAATAAAGATTTTAAAAAACCTTCTAATGGGGTAGAATACCGTAATCGTCACACATCTTCAGGCAGTTAGAGGTTCGACTTTGGTATTATCAGTTTCCTAGTAATGAATGCTGATGTTTTCTTATTAACCCCTTAACAGATTTAACCAACTTCCAAGGAAAGATACGGTGTGGTGGAACTATGTATTTATAATCTATAGCCACACAAATAATGTGATACCATTATTGATATTTTATTTAATAATAATTGGTGAAAATAAAACTTTTTATGTAAGAAATTGCATACCTACATGAAATTGATTATTAATATATTTATACTTAGTGATTATATAAGTGAAATTTGGTTGACAATCCGAAATTAACAACCATTTTTTATAAATTTCAAAGATATTTTGAAATTATATAAAATAAAACTCCATCATAAGTAAACCGCTTAATAAAATTGAAACAACACTTGTTCACTACAAGTGTTAATAACGTTATTAATCACAAATAAAACATTTATGTCCCTTTGCGATTGGTTTAAAAACAATTCAGTATCATCTGCTTTGGAACTTTTTGAATATATAAATTCAGACTTTTATATCAAAACCTGTACGGTATGCACAGCCTGCAGTGGACTGTATGAGGTAAGTTTACTGAACTAGGTGAGGAACTGATATTATCCTATCCCTGCAAGCCGCGAAGAAGTAATTAAAAAATACTCCACCAACCTTTCATCCACTTTCGCCGAGGGCAGTAGTGTCGTCGCAGTAGGCTCGCCAAACCGCGCAGTCAGCTTCACTATATTCTATACAACTATGCAGTTCACAGCACCACAAAACACTATTATGGTGGTTCCAACAGTTCCGTTAAACAATGTCCTACCAAGGATTAAGCAGGTGCGGCGATTACGAATACACCGAGTGGCACAACCGCCTGGCGGACCGAGTTGTCTCAAATCTTCTACTCAACTCTCATAACGACGGTTGCAGAATCGAAGTTGTGAAGTTTCTCCAAATACCCTCCACATAACTTGCAAGGACCGAACATACCCCTCACCGAATTCAACATGATGAATTCCCCATTCTAAATTAAAAAGCAAGTAAGGGATATACAATCCACTAACCTATGTAAACAAAACACATAGAATAAATAAACCTTTAGTGAGGTATATTTTTGAAAAAAAAGAATAATAATAATTAATTAATCTAGATAAACAATAAAATTTAACCTAAGAAAAAAATAAAAGGTAATTAATTTGCATACGGTAATGGACAAATTTTATTCACCGGTCTCTTAATTAGACCATTTTTAGTTCTCAAAGTAACTACACGAATAATGCCATCAACGCCCTCGTGTGTTGTTTCAATTCTACCAAGAGGCCACTGCAATGGGCGCGTCAAATTTGATTTCAGTAAAACTAAATCACCAATCTTTACGTTAGGAGGTGAGGCAAACCACTTCTCTCTTTGTTGCAGAGTATGAAGATAGTCATTTGACCAGCGCTTCCAAAATAACTGTGATATTTTTTGAATTGACTGCCAACGAGATAATCTATGTTGAGGAACGTCCTCATAATTATATTCAGGCACAGCCACTAAGCTTTGTCCTATCAGGAAATGACCAGCAGTTAATACATCGAACTCGTTTGGGTTTTCAGATAGTGTACATAAAGGGCGTGAGTTTAATACAGCCTCTATTCTGCAGAACACAGTTGACAACTCTTCCAGAGTGAGACTTCTATCACCTACAATACGTTGTAAAATGTGTTTCGTACTTTTTATCCCGGCTTCCCAAAGTCCACCCATGGAAGCTGCGTTAGGAGGATTTGTCCTCCACTCTACTTGCCGCGCGGTTAATCCTACGAGTACCTCGTCATGAATCTTATTACCATTTAAAAATCTAAGTACCTCCTTGAGATGCTTGGCTGCCGATACATAATTCGTCCCGCAATCGGAATATAAACAAGTACTTAATCCGCGACGGGCTACGAAACGGTCATATGCAGCTAGAAAACATTCAGCTGATAAATCAGTTAACACCTCGCAGTGTACTGCTTTTGTTGAAAAACATACAAATAGGCATAGATAAGCCTTGTATATTTTTGCGTTACGACGTGTACTTTCTTTTACAAGGAATGGACCACCTATATCTGTACCTACATGGCTGAATACCTTATCAACCTTAAGTCGGGACATGGGCAACGTACCCATTTGAGGTTGTAATGCAGTAGGTCGGCATTTAAAACACACCTTACACTTTGTCAGTACCGATCGAATGATGCTACGAGCACCAACGAGCCAATAGTTTTGACACATTAGACCTTGTAATGTACGAGGCCCTACGTGTAGGTATTTTACGTGCAAATATTCGATTAATAATTTACTTGTATGGCATTTTGGTAGCAAAACCGGGTGCTTCGTATTGTACGGAAGGTCAGATTGTGAGATACGACCCCCCACCCTGAGGACTTTATTTTCAACGAAGGGTGATAGTTTACGTAAAGAGGCTACAAACTTACCCTTTTCTAACGCTACTATTTCAGATTCAAAGTGATTTTGTTGAATAATTCTAATAATTGAATCATGACCTTTGCGCAACTCAAGGGTCGTTAGAGGGCCTAAAGACCGATTTGAAATTTTACACTGAAGATTTATAATAAATCTATGACACCATGAAATAATACGCTGTAATTTATTAAAAGAAGAACACTTATTAAATATTTCTTCAAGGTCATTTTTAATTTCAACCTTTAGAGAAGAATTAAAACTAAATGTTGCACTATTTGATTTAAGTTCGGGAATCTTGAAGTTATGATTTAATAAATATGGTTTTATAGGCCACTTTTGTTGGTTATCATATAGCCAATCGGGGCCGTGAATCCACTCTGTAGCTCTTTCCACGAAGTGAGCAGGCAACGTTCCACGTGAACATATGTCTGCAGCGTTATTTTCGCCCTTCACGTGATACCAACAACTAGGTGGTACTGCGGCAATAATGCGACTAACACGGTTAGCCACAAAAGTTTTTAACGTGTATGGTTGTGTATGTATCCAAGCCAAAACATTTTTCGAATCGCTGAGCGCAAATATAGAAACAGATAAATTATTATCGCTTAAGTTTTGTACGACAAAACTTACAACCTTCGATAGCAGCACGGCTGCTTCGAGTTCGAGTCTAGGTATAGACAAGAGTGGGTTTAACGGCGCAACCTTTGACTTACTAGTCAGCAGTCGAACCTTCACTTCACCTATATTGTTTATACTACGTATATATAAGCACGTTGCGTATCCACGGGATGACGCATCGCAAAATGCTATTAATTGTATTTCACTAAAATTAGGTATTAAGATGTGACGCTCAAAACGCAATTCACTCAAAAGTGGTAGATCGGAGATGAATCGATTCCACTGTGAGCACGGCTCAGGTGGTAGTTGCTCATCCCATGCGACTCCCATCTTCCAGAGATCTTGCATGATACACTTTGCGACAAACGTACATGGTGAAATAATACCTACAGGATCGAATATGCTCGCCAGTAGTTTTAAAACTGATCGTTTGGTCTGTTTATTATCAGTCATGTTATAGGAAAACGCAAAACTGTCACAGGCAGGTAACCATGTCAACCCTAACACCTTAAGGGAGGATGATAACGTATCATCTTGAAAATCGATGGTTACAACTTGATTTGACTGCATATGAGTAAGTAACTCGGGACAGTTGCTAGCCCATTTTCTTAAATCAAAGCCACCACTTTTAAGAAGTGTCAGCAAATCATCCTGCAACGTGCAGGCCTGTTCTAATGATGGGCAGGACCATAATACGTCATCAACGTAGAAGCCTTGTTTGAGCACCTTTGCAGCCTCTGTACGCGGACGTTCAGCATGAGTGAGCTCATCCTCAGCTAGCTGATGCAGCGTGCGCACAGCTATGTAAGGTGCACTACGGAGACCGTAGGTATTCGTTCGAAGTTCGAAGACGCGAACTGGCTCCGTTGGAGATTCTCGCCAAAGAATGTGCTGGTACTTCCTATCAGCAGGATCAATCAGAACAGCCCGATACATCTTTGACACATCAGCAGTGAAACAAACTTTATATAACCGAAAGCGAATTATAATCTTTAGTAAGTCTGGATGTAGTTTTCTGCCTGTCAAGAGTGCATCGTTAATTGAAATACCATTCTTAGGTTGTGCTGAACCGTCGTAAACAACGCGCAGAGGTGTACTTACGGACGATGGACGCAGAACACAATGGTGCGGTATATAATATCCTGACTGCTCAGGACCTTGATATAACTCCATGTGTCCAAGAGATTCATACTCTCGCATGAAGTCAACATAAGACTTATGAAGGTCTGGCGATCGCGCCAGGCGGCGCTCGACCTGTTTAAGCCTTGTTATAGCCACATCATAAGAATCACCAATAGGTGCATGGTGTGGGTTTAATAAAATGGGAGAAACATAACGACCATTTTCATCACGACAGTGTTTTTCTGTGTACATTTTTTCGGCTAACTCCTCCATAGGATCCGTTGGAACTTCACACGGTAAAGATTCCAACTCCCAAAACCGTTTAAGTGTATCATTTAAATAATTATTTTCAATTGTGTACGACACAAATGACGTTGCACACGGTACAACATCGAGACTACTAGAGCAATTTTTTAACCCTAGTCTTCCAGTTATGACGTAACCAAATATGCTCCCCAATGCCACTGGTACATCTTTATTTATTATAAATTTTGTCCCGTCATAAATATAGGGAAACACTTCGCCCGATAAAATAATGTCAATCGGGGACGTTGTATAAAAATACGGATCAGCTAATTGTAAGTCTTTATACTTAGTAATCAACTTATCGGGAATAAGTACGTTTGGCAAATCGGATGTAATTTTAGGTAAAATTACAGCATCAATGTTAAACACCGGCGTGTTATTGTAGCGCGGCTGAATAACACACGAAGCCATTCCATAATTTTTTACATATTCGCCACCTAGTCCGAAGATATTATATGGACATTTATTAGCTGATAATCCTAACCGTTGAAAACAATCTAACGTAATGAAATTACTTTGCGCCCCAGAGTCAATTAATACGCGCACGGGCTGATAATTATTAAACGCGTTCAAAACATTCACAACAGCTGTTCCCAAGATAACTGTACAGTTAGAAGTATGCGTAGACGTCAGATGACACACCGTACTTATAATTGATTGTTCGTCTCCCTTGCACGGCGCAGGAGCGGTCTCAGTCGAAATCAGCTGATTCGAACACGGTTTGTTATTATCTATCGCGCTAACTTCACGATGTAACAGAACATGATGCGGTAAATTACAGATTAAACATTTAAAATTACTTTTACACGCCTTAACGGTATGATTTGATTTTAAACAATTATGACATAATTTTAATTCATTCGCACGGCGAATACGTTGCTCATTAGACAATTTACGAAATTGTTCACAACGGAAAATCATATGATTACTATCACAATGTACACATAAACCCTTTAATCCAGAGCGTGTAGAAGATAGCGAATGCTTTTTTGTATCCTTTTGTCGCGAATCATTTTGTTGATATTTATTAGAATACACATTAGAATATGACGCAGAATGATCTAGAACTTTTATTTGATTATGTATAAATAATGCTAATTCATCGAAGGTAGGAATGGAATTTTGATCTAATTTTTGTTCAAAATATTTTCGAGTTTGTGGATCTAATGCCCTTAACGCAATATGACACATTACATAACTGCTTAAATCTTTAATATTAAGTGCCTGTATTGCCTTATACGAATGTTCGAAGTTCTCAATAAACATGTTCAAATCAGCAGACGATTCCTTGCGTAACGGTGAAAAGTTTAACATTTTATCTAGGTACCTACCAACTAACAATCTATTGTCTCGATATTTATCAATTAAACTCTGCCAGACGAGATCGTAGTTATTGGCGGATATCGGTACACTTTTAACCATATTTAATGCAGAACCTTTCGTGCAAGACAATAGATAATGAAATTTATCAATTTTTGGAATGTGCGGCTGATCATGTACTAACGAGCAAAATGTTTCATAAAATGTATTAAAATTCTCAATATCCGAATTAAATGTAAATAATTCAAGTTTAGGCAGGCGAGGGCGGGACTCCATGGTAACCAAGCGATTCTCACCGTTATTGCCGATGCGTGCCGAGCTATATTTCGAAGCACATAATTTCACTCGAAAATATAGTTCATCAAAACTTTGTAACTCTTGACTTCTAAGTATTGACTCAGAATCAACTAAAAGTTCTTGTTCGAATATATCGAATATTATTTTTTCGAATGAACTACGTAGGTCACTAATTTCAGAGACGTGCAATAAAAACAATTCTTTCGTATCAGAATTCGATAAATCGTGGGACATATCATATACCTTTTGCATTTGTGAAAACAAGAGTTGTTTTCGTTGAATTAACACGGTTAATTCTTTGGGTAATGGATGTTTCTTATCACTAGAAATTTTTGCTTTAGGTGCCGCCATCTTGTGAAACAACACACGTAGCCCAATGAAATTATAAAATTAATATTATATTACTTTCACTAATACTTGTTACCTATACAATTTAATTATATAACACTTAGCTGAATAATTGTACGACAAATAATAATTTATGTGTTTTGTTTATATTGTATACTTCGTATAGTGGAGAAAAGTAAAGTAAGTACATAAGATATGTATAGAACGTCTACACAATGAAATTATAATTTCATTAAATAATGGGGAATAAGAAGTAATTGGCACGGCCAATATAAATAAATTATATGCTAAGAACGTCTTAACATATATGATATTTATTGGGAGGTATTCTAACACGGTTAGAAATAACGGTACAGAACGTCTGTACTGTCTAAATACCTGGGAATTACGAATTCCTAGGTGAGGTATGAGACCTTAGGAGCGGTATCCTGGGTCGAAGTGACCAAAAAAAGACTGTACGGTATGCACAGCCTGCAGTGGACTGTATGAGGTAAGTTTACTGAACTAGGTGAGGAACTGATATTATCCTATCCCTGCAAGCCGCGAAGAAGTAATTAAAAAATACTCCACCAACCTTTCATCCACTTTCGCCGAGGGCAGTAGTGTCGTCGCAGTAGGCTCGCCAAACCGCGCAGTCAGCTTCACTATATTCTATACAACTATGCAGTTCACAGCACCACAAAACACTATTATGGTGGTTCCAACAGTTCCGTTAAACAATGTCCTACCAAGGATTAAGCAGGTGCGGCGATTACGAATACACCGAGTGGCACAACCGCCTGGCGGACCGAGTTGTCTCAAATCTTCTACTCAACTCTCATAACGACGGTTGCAGAATCGAAGTTGTGAAGTTTCTCCAAATACCCTCCACATAACTTGCAAGGACCGAACAAAACCTAATATGTATTTCAGCATCTACATAAAATTAAGTACATATAAAATTAAGTACAAGATATATATATAGTATATATCGCATCACTAAAAGCATTAGTTACTTCACGCCTATATTTTATTAGTTAAACGTCCTCTTAGTGATATATATCACTACGTAAGGAACTATATAGCCGGTCATGCGCACGTGCCCTGCGTCCGCTGTATTATATTACGTTATGTAGATACATCCCACTAAGCAAGTAATTCATACCGCGTCAATCAACTTTGACATAAACTTAACACGTCTTAATGCAAATTCAAGCCACCCTAACATATATGTGACTCGAAATTAAATGACATATGGCATAGACGGTGTGATTTATTAAATAGAAACCTTAGCGAGCTCATCTTTTGGATACAAAAACAATTCAAATGCCTAACTTTCATCTAAGAACATCGAATTAAGGATCTTTATTCATTTAAATACAGTGACAAGTGTTTACTACTAATAATATCAAAATAATTTATTAGATTAAACGAATACTGTGTAGGTAAAATAAATTAAATATATATATATACACAAGTTTTTGTAGATATTTAGAGATTCCCACGTTATCCGAGTAACTAGATATCATTATCATTCTCCTGCACTTATCTCAATCACTTGTGGTCGAAGCAATATGTATTTTCATCGTACATATTGCAAAAGTTATAGGCAATAATGACCGGTCGCCTGCCACGTCAACTCTCCTTGGGTAATGTAAATGTTGACCGAACGTCATTAAGTGCAGTGTGCCCAGATCGATATAAAATTAATATATTGATGCGATATATAATACGATTATTAAAATCCGCACAATAGTGCATAATACTATCTCATAAGATACATGTAACCTCATCACACATAAACACATTACAAAACACGATAAATATTTAAACACATATGTATTACACACACAAAATAATAATAAATTCATTCAAAAATGAGATCAATTTTCAGAATGTAGTTGAATAAATATTAAGTACTTATAAGTTACGAGATTCATTATAATGGCGAGATTTCAACAGGCAGCAAATACTGATGCGTAAAGGAACTTATTATTGTAATGGTCACATCTATAAATATTAAATAATTATTGGAATCGTTCAAAAATCACACGCATCGTTTATACGATATAGAAAATTTCATAATTACATTAATAATAATAATATTTCCCAATGATTTGTACTTCGTCTTCCTTGGATGTCAATTCATTAATATTATTAAAATTATTCTAACGCCTGGTATCATTGAGTATCATACGGAATGCACGTATCAACAAATTAAACAGATAAACGGTTATTTAAGTCTAAAACAATATCTGAAAAATGTTGAGCATTTTGCTGATATGACTATCGTTGTTGGGATATTTAATAATCACAAACAGAACAGTAAATTAATCCTTAATGAATCACGGTAAAAAAATTTGCTTGAAACGCTAATAGTTGAGCTCTTTTATATATTTACTTCGAATGACACTTTTGTAGTATTAATTACTATAAACTTTTGAAATATAAATACTTAACAGGTATTATTTATTTTAAATCTCTTAAAATACGCGTTTTATAAAACAATTTGAAACAAATTACTTTATTTCACTATTAAAGTTATACATTTGTTTGTAATAATATCAATAAATACAATAAGTTTTGCATTTCAAGAGAGCTCATGATATTTATTATTAATAATGAAAACATGTAGCTGAATTTAATGACCATATAACGGATGTAACAGAGAATGGAGCAGCTGTTCCGAAGGTCATAGACTCATCAGCTATTTGTAAAGGCGACGTTTGTCATACTGTAGCAAACATCATCATTGATTTATTTAGGTTCTAATGAATATTTAAGAAAGTATGAGTATTTAGCAGATTATTTATCATTTACTTGGTACATTTCATTCAGTTTCAAAGAAAATGCAATGACAAAATTGAAAACTTTAAATGCTTCTAATTCATCAACGAATCGACATTTTCCCCATCAAATTTTTGTTATAGTTCCTACCATCATTATCTACCACCCTTCTGACCAACTGCTCCATTCTCTGTTACACCCGTTATATGTACATTTTGCTTTACTCCGAATTGTTAAAACGTACACTTTTATATAGATTTTAGGGGTTTGTTGCTACTTATTTTGATAACACTACTATCTATTTTTTTTTGTAAATGAAAGCTGCCGTATACCATATCGCAAAAGTTACGATCATTAGTTAATTGCAGGACGAATACAATTAAATGTATTCCTTATAAGTACCTTGAACAACTAAAAATCGAAGCAAGCAGTAAAAAAAAATCCAACAAAAACAATACTTCAATCGTTCAAGTTCAAAATTCATTCGTCTTATAATTTATATGACGGATAAAATATATATCATCAATTTTTATGAAACAATAGTTTCAGGAACCTATTCTTTAAACATTAAAGAATATTACTTAATTTTGTACCACGATCTAGAATCTCGGTTTGGAAATTTCCAATCAGCTCTTTAGAGAGCGAGGCATGAGGTGTTAATCACTTGGATATTACGTACTTTAATTACCTCGTGGTACGAAATTGCTTGGTAAGATTAATAAATAATGGTGTAGTCCTCGTGTTGAAACTATTATGGGGCGACAGCTTCTGGTTAGAAGGTGTTTAAATTGGAAACAAACTCACTATTATTTAACTTTTTAACTTGCTCCGCGTAATCGTTTCAGGCGTTCTTTTTCTTGATGGTCGACAGGTGGTTCACGTTCAAAAGACGTTATCTCCAATGCTGAAACAGATGAAGTAGTAAATGGCAAAGCGCTATTAATGTATACGCAAAAAACTGCATACTCTCACGAATTATTGCGTAACATCGTTATAATATTTAAAACTATATAGGTACTTTTCAAATACTTAGTTTGTAATATATTAATGTTATAAAAATGATAATGAATAATGATGACCTGCAGACCTTAGTCGACACAATGACAGAAGATTGTAAGAAAAGGGGTCTACGCGTGAATGTGAGCAAAACCAAAATAATGGTCTTTGAAAGAGATGAAGCCAAAACAGATGTAAGAGTAACAATAGGTAATGATGTACTAGAGCAAGTGGATGAATTTGTATATCTTGGATGTGGATTTAGCCGAGATGGACGGTACACCACTGATATAGAGCGAAGAGTGAATGCGGGAAATAGAGTGAACGGAGCATTGGGGCAACTTCTCGGCAGCCACCACCTCAGCCAGAAGGCACGTGTAGCAATACATAACGCAGTGCTTGTCCCAACATTACTGTATGGAAGCGAGAGTTGGGTATGCAGAAAAGAGTATGATAGTAAAATTAATGCGGTCGAAATGCGATCTCTGCGGAAAATCTGTGGAGTTAAGCTGATCGATCGCATTCGTAACGACGACGTAAGAGAGCGAGTAGGTATGAAAGAGAGTATTGGTGTAAAGATGCGAAAGGGAATGCTCCGATGGTTCGGACATGTGGAAAGAATGCCGAACGAACGTCTGGTTAAGAAGATATACAATGCGAAAGTGGAAGGATGTAGGTACCGAGGGAGACCGAGACTAACCTACCTAGACCAGATCGGTCAGGTACTGAAGGAAGGTGGAGTCAAGAGTCTCCGAAACCGGCGAGCGTGCATGAAGAGAATTATGAATGTTGAGGAAGCGAGTGAAGTATGCAGAGATAGAGTTCTCTGGCACTCTGTTCTCTCTGCCTAACCTGCAAGGGATATGGCGTGATGATATGTATGTATGTATAAAAATAATTTAAAAAAAAGTGATTTTTTTTACAAAAACTAAAGATAAACTTATTTTAATTTTACTTATATTAATTTTAACTTTATTTTACATTTATTAATTTCTATAAGTATACCTATTATACTTTATGAGGAACAGTGCGCTGATAGACAAATAGACAGGGGGAACTAAAGGAGTTATGTTACGTTTTTGCTATAGTCAAAATAATTTGATCTATACACACACGTATAACTTACAACCTTGTCTTTAAAATATAGGATGTGGAAGTCACAAATTGAATGGCCAAGTTCAAGATGGCCCTAAGTCCATTTTCTTAGGTTACAGAAATGGCGGCGGTAAAGTTTTATATAGTCTTTGAAACTATACCAAAATACTTTATAGCATAATTTATGTCAAAAAAAAAAGTAACTTGTCTTTTTAATTTGAACGTTGTAAAATATTAATTTAATGAATAGTAATAGAGTAAAACGCTATAAATAGTTTGGCCTAAGTATATTAGCTTTTGGACTTAGAGACTTTAAAGTAAACTTAGGGCTTTTAATACATAAAATTTTGGACTTAGGGCCATTCATAAATTACGTAAGGGATTTTGAAGAATGATTTATCTTATATCATAATAATCATCTCATCTCATATAAATCTCATTGATAGGCTCGAGGCTCCTCCGAAATAAGAGGGAACTTGAACTAACTATACCACACTGGTCAGACATGTTGGCGTGGAGCTGTGTATCGAGTTTTCCCTCTCTCGAAAAAGATTCTTCTATTTTCTATACATGCCACAAAAAGGTAGTCAACATCAATTGTGATGGTGTCATTTGTATAACTTGCTAAATGTGACATATAAGGCCTGAAAATGAAATTTTGAAAAAAAGTATTACCGATTTCAGAGAGCGTTGGCCTATCATTTAAAAAACGCCAAACTGACAAGTGCGGTGTTTGATGCGACGCGACGGGACTCTCCTCACTAATCAGCCGTCGGCTAGCCAGCTGTGTGCTCACGTGTCGGCTAAGTAGCATACATTTCTCAAAATTTACACGATTACCCGCCAACCTGTAAAAATAAACTTATTATCGGGGATGTTATGTAACTCCGTATTATGGGAAATCCGAAAATATAGCCAAAACCGATATAAAAGTTTCGAATGATTTCGGATTGAGGCGCAGTTTGAAACAAACACGTTACAATGTTACATACCAAAGCCTAGCCTAAATATAAAGTCAAATCGTTATTTTATATGTATTTTTGCTTTACAATTTTATCAATCGACAACGAGGAACAACGACTGTGCAGATGTCGAAGTGGTTGAGATACCGACCTATCATGTTCCTGCGTAGGACAATATTTTGTGCAATCCCCAAATTGTTGCTCTAAGTCTTGGTGTAATTATATTGCATGTTTGTAAAGTCGTCTGCAAGACAATGAATATTTCCTTAGTACCGAGTATTGTCTTTTATAGCAATAAAAATTATAATCGTAACTGAAACTATTCAAAACTATCGGATAATCTGAAGCTTTATGTTATTCTAATATCCGCGTTCAGATACGAAACTTTATACCTGAAAAGTCACTACTTATTATCAAAATGAAAACATATTTTTTTTATAAACTAAGTCAGGGCTTGACTATATTATTAGTAATGACAAAAATCTTAAACAATGCCATAATGAACTACGTTTAGTTAATTATTAAGAATACAAAGTGCTCATCATCACTTACTTCTCTGAGAGCCATAAAAGGCGTCTGAAGGGTCATTGTGGAAGGACAATGGGCACAAGCACTATACTGAGAAACATGCCTAGCTGCAATATGAGCGCCTAACCTATCTGCCTAGTGTGGCAATTATGTTACTCTGTATCATCATAAGGATCGTAATTTGATAAAATATCTACGACGTATAAATGGAAGTCCAATGTTAGTATAATCTTTACGGGAGATTTATTTTTTAAAGAATACACCCGGCACTAAGTAAATAATCTTTATACTGCGGGGGACTTTACGTACATTCAAGATGACAGACACTACGTACACCCGTATTTAGAACAATAATTTTATGGATTGCACACAACAGTTTTCTATGTAGGTATCGAACCAATGCCGCTGGAACGGTAGGTATCTTAACCATAGTGTCATTCGTACAGTCGCAAAAACAAAAAGGTCAACCCTTGCATAGGTTCCTACACAATAACAGAATGAATTGTTCTGTGCGGGAAGTGGTTAGACCACTGGCACTCAGCAGGCGAAATCGCTATTTACACCGGTATGCAGTCTGTATAGTTAATATAAGCAAAGTGGAGATTCTATATATGGAATGAGACACTTACTTCGATGGAGAGCCTTGATTAGCGAAATGCAGATCTCTACAAGTGACGGACAATAGCGGCACAGCAGTTTCAGTGGGCGCTGCGGCCAACGCAGCACGGTACCTGTCAAAAACAATAAATAATTAACAACTAAAAAAGCTAACCGCAGTCGACGGCCGCCAGTTAGCACCATTTTTTTTTTGTATTAGACAATATGATTAAAATAGTAATCATCATCATCATCATTTCAGCCCATCGCCATCTACTGCTGGACGTAGGCCTCCCTTATGGTACGCCACAGAGTGCGGTTATATAATGTGTGCTAATTCTTCGTGCTATGTCGGTTCCACCCGTTCTTCTGCGGATTTCCGTATTACGGATTCTATCACGCAGAGAAATCCCGAGCATAGCTCGCTCCATAGCACTCTGAGCTACTTTCAGCTTGGTTATGAGGCTTACATTTAGGGATCACGTTTCCGTGCCGTAAGTCATCACTGGTAATACACACTGGTCGTAGACCTGTGTTTTCAGACACTGAGGTGTGTTGGACGAGAAGATCCTACTAAATTGCCCGAACATTGTAATAAATAAAAAAAAAAAAAAATTAAATGTATGAGAAATTACAGGTACGAAGCAACAAACCTTGCGTGATTGCCGCTGGGTTCAACACAAAGCTCCAATTGTCGTAATTGTTGACCACATACGGCCGACGTTCGGTTCCACTAGAATACATAACAAAGTATATAGAATATCTGTAAATTATTAATCACATCACAAAATAAATCATAACTTATTACCGATCGTAAACACCTTAGATTAGACCCTATAGTAGTTAAAGTTCATGGTATATCACCTTTGATTAACCTTGATAAGTTACCATTGCAGCTATACATACATACATATCATCACACCATATCCCTTGCAGGGTAGGCAGAGGGAACAGAGTGCCAGAGAACTCTATCTTTGCATACTTCACTCGCTTCCTCAACATTCATAATTCTCTTCATACACGCTCGCCGGTTTCGGAGACTCTTGACTCCACCTTCCTTCAGTACATGACCGATCTGGTCTAGGTAGGTTAGTCTCGGTCTCCCCCGGTACCTACATCCTTCCACTTTCGTAATGTATATCTTCTTCACCAAACGTTCGTTCGGCATTCTTTCCACATGTCCGAACCATCGGAGCATTCCCTTTCGTATCTTTACACCAATACTCTCTTTCATACCTACTCGCTCTCTTACGTCGTCGTTACGAATGCGGTCGGTCAGCCTAACTCCACAGATTTTCCGCAGAGATCGCATATATTTATCGCAGCTATATGAGATCAATAATAGATATTAGCTGATAATATTAGTTTTTTTTTATTATTGCTTATACGCATACGATCAGACAGCACACCTGATGGTAAGTATTACTGCCGCCCATGGACTTTAGCAATACCAAGGGTATGGCTAGGACACTGCCTACAAATATAAACTCCAAACCCAACCCAGTTGGGCTTCCGGCTCTCTCGCTCACCGAACGAAGCGCAATAGCACATTGCCATTACTCAGAGTTAGATCTTCTGCGAGAGTGTGTTACTACAGATGGTAGGCACAGCTTAGAAATTTATAACGATAATTTTGAATTTAGCTGATTTAGAAATATATAATATGCTTACCGTTTTCTTCAATCTTGTTACCGGTGACATGTTAAGTGCACTGATGATAGCCATAAGTGAATTAAAATTACCAAGATTGAAACATTCTCTCGCCGTCATTACCCATTGTTCTATAACCCGGGCGCGATATTTGCTTTTTATGGACTGGAACAACAATACAGTATGAAGTCGTACGTTTATGACAATTTAACCATTTTAATCACTTGCTTAACGAGATATTCCTATTCATAGTGAGAGAAATAAAGAAAATAAAGAAAAGTTAAAAAGTAAGCATAGTAAATAAGTGAAAATACAAAAAATAATAAAGTGAATGAAATTAAAAAGTTCAATATAAATAAATAATTTGATAATCTCTTCTTATTGGGCAACGAACCTACAAGTTCCTTAATCAATTATATCTTCCAATTACGTCACTAGCTTGTAAATACTAGTAGAATGAATACTTTGTGATGAGCACTGCGTACTGAGTGGACATTCATATTAAGCTAGACAATCCAGAGACTAAGACATATAAAAAAAAATCACTGCTATGGTTTTAAGTAAAGCTAAGTTGTTAAAAAACAATACCATAGATAGTTTTCATTATCAATTTATTGCCATTGAGAATCTTATGCCATTGACAGAATATGGCATGAATGCAAGGGTTAACCTCATCATTTCTTATTCGAAAAGAATACATTAAAATAGTAACACTATTTATACAGATGGTGCTGAATTACGAAAGAATAAATTTTTCTATTTATAGTTTCAGGCCTCCTATGAGTTAAAAATTTAAACATATTTACATTTCAACACACAATTTAAGGTTGCTCGTAATAGGCAATCGATTCTATTGCTGATGTGCATTTTCTATGAATGCTACTCAATAAATGGGACATTCAGCAGTTAATAACTATGCGGATGTCATAAAAGACGACTACGAGCCTTATAACGACCTGGACCAACTCTATCTGATGCCGTTTGGTCAACAATTGCATTCCCAAGGATGACGTCTGGCAGGCGGCCGGTCATAAAACTATTTCCAATAACTTTTACAATATGTACTATGAAAGAAGAGTACATATTGTATCAAACCCAAGTAATTGGGATAAGAGTAGGAGAATGATAATCTAGATTTCTTTCAAGTCTTAAAAAGTTTTTTTTTACACAGACATATCTGTGTCATTCTGTGGAATATAAAGTAGTATATGGAGTATAAGAGAAAATAAGATAAAATTTACTGATATCCATGTACAATGTGTAAAAAAAAAATTACCTTCAGTATATCAGTTGCAACTAAATAACTGAGTCTGTTAAACCAGTCGGCGTATGCTTCTAAATTTCTCGTGCATTTTGTTTCAATGTGATGCAAGTTGATGGATCCTTTTCCACAGGAGGATGTCGATTGTGGCGGTTGTGTCGGAGCAAAAGCCTGTACGAATTCTTCGGGGCCGACAAAAGATAACCTATGCAGTTCTACAATGGTCAACTGATTTGCCAATTCTACAGGGGTTAGGCCCAGTGTTAGTATATCTCCCTAAAATTAAAGGAATCAATATAAATATAATATGAAGGAGGTAAATTCATTACCATACGAGGAGGTTATCTCTTCATTTTTGGAAAACTCATTATAAGCATGTCATCTTTCTTGAATATCCTATTCAACAGTCACTATAACTAAAAAAATTTATACGTTTTTTAAAAAAACATTAATATTATGCTCATGGGTGTCGTAAAAGACGACTGAGAGAATTACATCGACCTGGGCTAATATCATCTGATGCTGTCTGGTCAACAATTACATTTCCCATGATGGTTGACGTCAGTCAGGCTGCCGGTCTTAACACTTGCGTCGACCCCAAGTAATTGGGATAAGAGTAGGATTTCATTTTTATGTAAAAGCAGAAAAACAGTTTACAAAGTGTAAATGCATAATGTATCATATGTATGTTTATACAGCTGTAACACTGTTAGTGAGAGAATAAATTGCCCTTACATGGCAGTCTCATGATGATCTTATAATCAAAACAGATTTAAATTGATATTAGTAGACTTAGTGGTGAAGGAATAGAATAAGAATATCTTGATTCTATGTGACACTCTCAATTATTTGTGAAAATCATAACACAGAGAGCATGCTAAGGCATAGTTTCCAGCTGTCCTGAATACCCGGAATGAAATTTATATCCATACATCCGCCCATCAACCTCCACCGTTGAACATAGATTACCCCAAAAGTGCATAATAACAAAATTTAGCTAGCTATCCCAATTTTTGTTACATATTTCCAGAAGAGTGCGACTGCACATTGTGCTGATGAGCCCTCAGCCGGCGGCAATTATGGGATAGCGACACATTCTATTCTGACCAATCACAACAGGGGGATAATATGGATAATGAATTCTTGTTTACTAGTTATACAGAATGTTTATCACCAAAGGATTGCGCAGGCCCAATGATTGTTATTATGTGTAAAAAAAACCAATTGTATGATGTTTACAGACTGCAGGATTTGCTTAGAGTAAAAACAGGAGCTCAGTGTGGAAAAAACTTGATGATGTACAATATTTTAAATGTGTAAATGTAATTTTATAAGCATTATAATGACTTGGTCCAACAAATCTGAATGCTTGATCAATATATATGACGTACGTTATTAATTTTTCACACCTTACCTGAGTCAGCTGATCAACAGAGTTTACTTGGGGTATTTCTACTAATGTTGCTTCATATTGCTCAAGAGCTGTCAATTTATCCAAAAGTTTTTCAAGAGTTGTTGACATTTCGGACCTCACTGATGCCATGTGATCTGCTGCACATCTATACATAAAAGATTTTGACAATATATATTATTGAACATTAATAGTAGAGATTATACATTAACAGTAGAGTTATAACTTCGTTATGACGTATTTCTATATTATCCCTACTAATATATAAATGTGAATGTAAGTTTGTTTGTTACGCTTTCACGCTAAAACTACTCAACCGATCATCATGAAACATTGTACATATATTCTTGGAGGTATTAAAAGTAACATAGGATACTTTTTATTAAAAAAAAATCATAATTTTTATATGAAAAATAAAAAAATTGTTTGTCAAAAAATCTCAAAATCTAGCTTCTTCAACGCCATCTAGCAGTCCAGTAATGAAGTTCCAACCCTGAGTATTGTAAATACTGTTGCACTGTATTACCGACGGTCAAAAATAAAAATAGGGGATCAAAAACTTTAGGAAAGTAACCTTTTACGCGGGCGAAGCCGCGGGCAGAAGCTAGTTGTTAATATATTTGAATTAAAAGATCGTAGTTGATGTTGTGTTAGATTTAGTTTCTTTTTTAAAGTCTAACTTTATTAATAAGATTATACTTTTTATCAAGAACACAAAGGATTTGAACAACTTGGGTTATCGGATGGATTTATATATTTCTTATATTTATGTCAACAGTGGTAGAGGGAATAAAACTTATTGCGAAATTACATGACCAATTTTAAGTTTAATAAGAATAAAAATTTTGAAACAAATGATGGCAATAAAAATTATATGACATTAATTTGATCATATCATTAACTATGTCTATTATGTATAGTATTAAATATGAGTACAAAAAAGCTTGGATTGGTTAATGGTTTGGCAGCATTTATAAAATGGGAAAGAAAGATTTTATGGTTGGTATTATAATCAAAACTGGAGCCACTGGCCATATTTATAACGGTATTATGTATTTGACTTACATTATTAAGTGTTAATTAAGTAAAATAAGTGTACTTAATTAAAATGTTTATTGGTAGTATTGTTTACCTCTGTGTTATACTGCGGACGAGAGCCATCACTCTGTCGTCGCGGAAATCATAGGGAAAGATACTCGTCCACTGATTTAATACTCTTACTAGAGAAATCATATCATTTAGTTCTTTTTCCAACAAATCTTTCACTTCTGATCTTCCCTAAAAATATGAATTAAAGTGTAAGAGAAATGAATTTCAAGTATGATTGATAGGATAAATACTATTTACAAAATTTCTAATGAATACTTACAATTTTGTCATAGTTTTTAAAATAACGTTTGCAGAGTTTGTTTAGAAGTTCGTGTGGTTTAAAAAACAACCGTGAACACAATAAAAATGTAAATGTGAATGCTTTGCTAGCACTAGGCCTCAGCATGTCCACTAATGCCTCTAATGTTGCACTCACAATTTGACCATCCCTGTACTCAACATCTGCTTTCTCAGGGCAGTTTACATAAGATGTTGCCAAGCTACTGGTTTTAAGCCCTGGTTGCAGTACTGATGACAGCTAAAATGAAGTCTTTTTTATAGTGGATCTAGAATAATTATATAATTCTTAATAATAACAAACAATTAGTTACAGTTGCAAGTACCTGTTGTTCCTCTACTTTTTGAGTAGTAACAAAATTGATACCACCATTCATTACAATGTGTTTGCATGCTGTCTCAGACATAAATTTGTTTCCCCTTACCATTGAGTAATAATCATCATTCTGAAACAATTGGTTAATCTAAGATCAAGTATTTATTTAATTTAAAATCAGAAAATAGTTGCATGGCTTTAAGATTTTTTTTTAAATCAGTAAAAGCAAAGAAGCAACATTTGTGGCACAGGGTTCAATACAAAAATACAATTAACAAACACAAATTACACCAAAACTTAGAAAAGTGACTTATATATCGCACAAAGAGTTGTCCTGTGTGGGATTTGAATCTGCGAGACATGTTGAAAGGTCGCCTAATTTGCCTGCCTGATTTCTAATCGGGAATCAATTTATTTCTTTGCGAATATTAGATAGATTTACAGTTTGAATGGAGGGATTAATCTTTGGAACTGCTATTTTTTTATTGCTCTTGGTGGCAAACGAGCAAGGATCACACTTGATAGCAAGTGTTACTGCCGCCCATGGACCTTTGCAATACAGCTTAGCCGCCAATAACAAAACCCCAAACGCACCCAGAAAGTTGAGCTGCCGGCTCTCTCACTCACCGAACGAAGTACAAGCACGAAGCAAGCAGCACATTGCCACTGCTCAGACGTCGGATTTCTGCGAGAATGTAGCACTACCCCGGACGGACTGGCCCCGGCTATAGACAGTAAACTGTCAACAGTGTAGTCCTACCACTAGAAATACTAGTTTGATTTTGTCATTCTTTCAAACATTATTTGAAGTACCTAATTTAATAAGTTCGCATTTATTTTATATGACACGTTAAGTCCACCGAAAAGTAATAGATACCTAAGAGGCGTCATTGAAAACTAGTAGATAAAAAAAAGAACTCACGTCGTAATACGAAAGTCCCGTGCCACGTAAAAGAGCTGGATCTGGAGGTAGTGGAGCAAGATCTGTGGGTGGCGGTGGTACAGGTGCTGGATCTGCAGGTGCTGGAGGTACTTTGATCTTACAGCCACTACATGAGGCTTCATTTAGTTTGCTTGCGTAATAATACATAGCCATTCAATTCCTTAGTGGTGACTTACGCTATATGCTTCAAATGAAGCTAACTGGCAGGTTTTATGGTAAGGAACCCATTGATCCAAATCCAATCTGGAAATCAGACCATCATTATAGATACGAACGAAATTGCCCTATTAATTAAGAATTTTAATTGAAGCAAGATATGTATGTATAGTAAATACATATTTATTTAAGTACTATTTTTGTTTAAGAACAAAGAAATGCATGGCGGTGACTTTATCAATTATGGTCTTAAAATCACGCCACAACCCTCATACGAAAGATTATTCTACACTTGAACATTCTATTATGCGACTTTGATATTAAAAGTTTAGAATATTTAAAATTAAAAAACACAAAATAAAATTTATTGCACTCCAATTTTACACTGCCTATTTGCCATGTGGTGTCAGAGTAAGTCAATTCAACCCTGTCTTAACCATGAAAAAAACGTCTGAGCTGCGTGGTATAGTAGGTCCATTTCCCTCACATTCTCTGTCATGACCCACCCTAATCCACTTGTTCCTACACGCCCACTCGTAATTCAAAAATCCGACATCCGCGGCACGTCATCGACAATGACGACGACCATGCACACTCGTTCAATTAAGAGCTTACACGGCCCGCGAGGCCATTACACATAAATACCCGCGGTTTCATCCTCGCCGTCGAGGTGCGAAATCGCGACGCACAAAAATCATAAATCCAAACATGGGCACGCCCACTTTGCAACCAGTGACCCCCAAGTCGAGGTCCGTTCCCTACAGGGGAGCCCTGGTGCTGTGTGGTTGCAGCTATGCATACTACCAGCCCTTACTTTACTCATGGATGTCGTAAAAGACGACTAAGAGCTTTATATCGGCCTGAACCAAGTGTACCTGATGTTGTTTGGTAAACCATTACAGTCCTAAGGAGGGTTGATGTCAAGCAGGCAGTTAGTCATAAAAGTACTGCCAATAATTTTTGCAATATGTACAAGTACATATTGCGTTGACCTAGGAAATTGGAATAAGAGCTAGAGAATGATGATGTTTAACCTTATACGTAGGGCTGTTATATAATAATCCCACTTATGTTGTTATACATGTTCATGACAGCTTAATATACTCACTGAAGCACAGATATTTATGACAATATTTTTGAGACAGATTGATATATGTGCCTTCATATATATGACTCAATAAACATAACTCTCGAAGCCATAGATGTACACCATAAAGATCGAAAATCAAAGTGCTGTATAGAGATCTGCTTATCTCCTAATCAACTGTTACTATTGTTGCATACTATTATGTACTAAGGTATGCCTGGGTATGATTTGGTTTTTCTAACATGTAAAAAGTAATTACTAATGGAATTTATATCCACATTGTTTTTGTCGGAGTGCTCTAGATTTCAGCCTGCTAGAGAGAATTTAATTATGCAGCTAAATGTAAATGTGAGTGATGTAGGGATGTTTCATCACATATTGTTATCACTTAATTTTGAAGCAGCCTATAAGTTAATTAAGTTTGCTATGTTACATTTTAAGTAGTATGTAATTTATTGATATACGATGGTACTGGCATGTACATTTGTATAAAAGTTCCTAATAATAAACAGAGACAAAAAAACATAAAAAATAATCCAATTTGTTTATACTTTAAATTCCACAGCAGAATTACAAGGGTTTCTAGCTATAATTGTCACTCTCACAAATACTAATAATTGAATAGTCTATAAACAGTAATAACTGCCAAATGAATATATGTATGTTCAAATTATTTTCAGTCAATAACAATTATATCCATCCAGGGGACAACTTTCATATTAAAAATTTTACTTCAACACAGTAATAATAATAATAGCCTTATCCTATATTTTGCCCGTCCTATTTTGTAGAATCCAATGATATTTTAATTAATCATAATTATGCATTTTTTTTTTTGTAAGCATAGTTTGATTTATAATTTATGCATCCATCAGCCTATCAACTTCCATCGCTGGAAAAGCCTCCCTAAATATATATGAAAACTTGTATAATATGTATGTATTTGTATCTATGTGTAGATAGAAATACATACATATCACTGAGTTACTAAATTTAACTACAGTTAGGCAATTGAATATTTATAGATTTTTAAATGTCTTGTTGATATCACTATATAACCATTAAAATGCCAAATAAAGTGATGAGTTTGATGCCTCACTTAATACTTTGGACTTTACTTGGTAAATTTAAATTGTCAATACCACACAATATCATGGTATTACATTATCATTTTATTCCAAAACTGTAAATGATTATTAACATAGTAAAAAATAACTTCAGTCCATGAAACAAAAATAATCACCATTTGAAAATTAATATTTGATTTCCAAATGATTTTAAGAGAGCAGTTAACAAATATAGGTTAAATATCTTACAATATTCTTCTAGGCTCTGGGTTCCTAACCTGGAGGTAATTACACCCGCTGGGATAAAGCTTGTATTTCTCGGGGGTAACAATGAGCTGGTTGTTGCCTCTCTGTTTGCTTTAAACTTTTATCATATCATTCCTAAACAATTTTATTTTTAGTTATTATATATATTCATTGAGTTAAACTTAGCTTATAAATATAATTAAAAGTAAAAATATCAATGCAATTGTTTATGTGCAATTGTTTTTATGTTTAAAGTCTACAAATTTGTATGAACACGTATTGATTGAGATTATCATTGGGAGGAGGGGTAAAATCAGTGACCCTAGTTAGGTCATAAGGGCAACGGACCTACAAAGATTAAGAACCACTATTCCAGGCAGTTCCAATATCTATCTCCATTTGAGTTATTCAACTAAATATATTTAATCATATATTTTGTTTCAATATAATTTTAACTTACATGGCACCTGTCTTTACTAACACCTCTAAAATTTCACTTTTGCACATACAATACTCACAATTTCATTGATGATAATTATGTTAGAAATCCATAATTAATAATATAGCATAAAAGGTTATTTTTTTCAGGGAACTTGCCCAGCAATGGTTTTAATTGTAAATTATATTTTTAAGTACTAGCTGTTCCTGCAGTTCCACAAAATAAGTTTTACATCCTTCATTATTTTATACTATAGAAGTGATCAAAATGCGAGATAGAATTTTTGTTTAAATTTGTTGTAATGTCATACAATAAATTACATTTATTTGCAAAGATTTTAGAAAGTTATATATTCATAGTGTCATAGTACTTATTCTGTACATATGGATGTCAATATTATGTTTCATAGCTTGGAAAAAGGATTTTTTTAATTTATTTAGATCTATGGGTGCAGAATAGCTTTGAACAGCAATGTCTACTTAATTATAATACATATAACAACAATTCATTGTAAGTTTTTTTTTAAATGAGTATTAATAACTAAGGTTTTTTACATACATTATTAACTAATTTAAATATTATTAACTAATTATTAATAATTCGTAATGGCATTGTGACTATTGAATGATGTTTACTAACATGGCTTAAAAAGAAAAATAATAATTTAATTATAGAATAATGTGTTTACTATAATATGGTAGAGATTAAAAAATATTCGCGAAACATATATTAATTATAAAAATTACTGTTTAATAGAGCACAAATTTAAGTAGTTACTTTTACAGAATATTTTTAAAATGAAAAGTATGTAAATAGTAATTTTTTTTAAAGAACAAATATCCCTGTATAATAAGTACTGTATGTTGCGTGTTTATACCTATACATAAATAATCGCCACTTTTTTACACATGAAATAATAATATATTATTTTTAAGAGAAGTCATAATATAATCGAGATATGCTTCTTTTTGTCCCTAAAACATAACGATAAAATTGTTAGAAGCTAAAGGTGAAAGTTGTATTACATCAACTAGACGACTTGGTACATACCTTACTTAAAACATTATTTAAAATGCAGGCACACGTTTGAGAATTTTAAATAAATAAATACTTAAAATAATTTGAAGGCAGTTTATTCAATAAATCTAAAAATAAAACCCAAAATAGCGCCAATCACACAATCACAAATCAAATCATAGACTATTTTTTTGTTCTATTCCTCCGTTTGGATTGACTAAGGTAACTAAGTCCATAGAGCCAAGTCTTAAACAATTCACAAATTATCAGTTTCATCACATTTTGATTGAATTAACTCCTGCCTTCAAATTATTTTATCTACGACAAGTCTTTACAAATTACAGTCATTGTTTTTCAGTCAAATCACCATATATTGTCATAGCCGCAGTATTATTGGTATCTTCTGGGAATGTCGGTGGTCTTATGGGAATGAAAATATATGTAAAGCACAGTTATATTGTATTTACATCTACACCTCAGCACTTCCTCGTTACACATTACATAAAAAAATATGAAAATTGTTTAACATCACACGTTAAAACACTAACATATTGAATATAACAAAGGAGAACATGACGTTTTCTCGTTGCCTGCCAAACGGATTTTGAAAAATCGTAGGTCACATTAAAAAATTACGTACCTAGATTTAGGTAGGTACTTATATATTTTTTCTTTAGAATTTTGTTCAAACTTTATTTTCTTGCTAATGCGTTTACTTTCATCAATAAATAAGAACACTACTTGTAATTGGTATATGATGGCTTATCTGCTGCTATATAGATCTCATGTATAGGCAAATAGCAAATAAATTACGAAAAGTTTAATAAATTGCACTATAGGTACTATATCTATTTAAAAGTTGGTCCGAAGGATGCGGTATTTTTACTATGCGTCCTGGATGAGTATTTACAATTTAAAGTAGGACCTGATTTAAAAAAATACTTGATATTATTTATATACAAGGGATACTTTCGTCCATAACCGAATGACAACATTTGGAGTTTCATCATCAATCCATAATAATATAGGTATATATATAATATATCCATAAACACGTGTTAAGCGTTTATAATATATCCATAATTACGTGTTAAGCCGATGGAGCGAATATTTTGGCGATATGTATGCGGATACTACGATTGGCGCCGGTTTCGCGTGTGGTTTAGTAGATCACCATTCAGCACCAGCATCCTCCGATGGCATCAGTATGGATGAAGTTGAATGGGCGATAAGAAGTTTGAAAAATGGTAAGGCAGCGGGCATTGATATGGTGTCTGCCGAGATGATCAAGCTTGGCTCCTGTGTCTGGGAGGCGTTCCTGTTGCTCCTCAGTTTATGTTGGAGCTCGGGAATGGTTCCCGGGGACTGGAATAGCGCAGTCATCGTACCTTTGTTTAAAAACAAGGGTTCACGTTATGACTTCGCAAATTACAGAGCCATAAGCTTGACCAGTTTGGCAGTAAAAGTGTATGGTAAAATTATTGAAAGAAGAATAAGGATGGTGTCCGATGGTTTACTGTGTGAGATAGAATGAGGATTACTGTGTGAGATACAAGGAGTCCTAGTCGACACAATGACAGAAGATTGTAAGAAAAGGGATCTACGCGTGTATGAGTGTTTTGTTCAACAAAACCAAAATAATGGTCTTTGAAAGAGATGAAGCCAGAACAGATGTAAGAGTAACAATAGATAATGATGTACTGGAGCAAATGGATGAATTTGTATATCTTGGATGTGGATTTAGCCGAGATGGAAGGTACACCACTGATATTGAGCGAGGAGTGAATGCGGGAAATAGAGTGAACGGAGCGTTGTGGCAACTTCTCGGCAGCCACCACCTCAGCCAGAAGGCACGTGTAGCAATACATAACGCAGTGCTTGTCCCAACATTACTGTATGGAAGCGAGAGTTGGGTATGCAGAAAAGAGTATGAAAGTAAAATTAATGCGGTCGAAATGCGATCTCTACGGAAAATCTGTGGAGTTAGGCTGATCGATCGCATTCATAACGACGACGTAAGAAAGCGAGTAGGTATGAAAGAGAGTATTGGTTTAAAATTGCGAAAGGGAATGCTCCGATGGTTCGGACATGTGGAAAGAATGCCGAACGAACGTTTGGTTAAGAAGATATACAATGCGAAAGTGAAAGGATGTAGGTACCGGGGGAGACCGAGACTAACCTACCTAGACCAGATCGGTCATGTACTGAAGGAAGGTGGAGTCAAGAGTCTCCGAAACCGGCGAGCGTGTATAAACAGAATTATGAATGTTGAGGAAGCGAGTGAAGTATGCAAGGATAGAGTTCTCTGGCACTCTGTTCTCTCTGCCTACCCTGCAGGGGACATGGCGTGATGGTATGTATGTATGTATATCCATAATAATAATATCGTCAGTGCACCTAATGGGGAGGCTATCTTGCGTTATCCGATTTGTAGTTGTCACTCGAGAACATTTACTTACTTTCCCAATAGTAGTCAGTGTGACGAGGGATGTGAGCTGCCCATTGCTACTTCAACGTGTTAATTGTTCGAGCTATGTCGGATACAAGTGATTTTGAGCCTATTTATGTGGCCGACATACAGAATTTTTTTTTCCCGCAAGGTGGACCAAGGATGTGGTCGCGCCCCGACAAATCGTCCGGGGCGATAGAAGAGGCGGCACGCAACCCCATGGACCCACCCTGCAAACACCTCTCTTCGCTGTGCGAGCGGGCCACCGGTACCCGATCTTTATCTTCGGTGGCCAGCCGACATACAGACATCATGTTTCAATGCCATAATTCAACTTTGGTAACACAGACTGGTTACAAACCTTGTTTTCAAATTGCGGAATATTAGACGAGGAGAGTGCTCTCCTAAGTTTACCTAAAACATCTTGTAATATATATCAAACCAGTAATATAGAAATATTAGTAAATAGCAATACATAATAGAAACTGTAGAAACAGTTACCGAGAAATATTTCAAATGTTGCTGAATTTTGCAGCCATCGCAATTACAGGCAAGAATTTAATGATCAACTGCATTCACTTTCTTTCATACTAAACCGATTACATGGAGCAGGGTTAAAACTAAATTCACAAAAAATATATAATTTCTTGTAAAAAGAGGTTGCGTTTCTGAAGCACTTAATAGGTAAATATGGTATACGCCTAGCAAAAGCAGAAATAAATGTAATTACGAAAGTTTCAAATTCTGTTATTAGTTACACCAAAGAGCTAAGATTATTTTTGTTGAGTAAATTTTATAAACGCTATATTCCACATCTATATTAAATATATTTAGATAGATTTGCACGAACTAACTAGCGGCAGATATAATAGTATTGGACTGAGCACAAAAAATAAATCTTAGGAGCCGCTAAAGCATGCATTACTACCCTTAAACCGTTAATAGTATTTCACAACTAACGTATTCTCTTATAGGCTTGTATTTGAAAAGAGCATTGGAACAGTGTAATATCATAAATATAAGAATATTAAACAACGTATAGCATTTGCATTGAGGAAACTTGGCAGCAAGTTTTCCTTAGATTACGAACCACTTATAAATATAGTACGTGCTCGGCATATTCTAACAAAACTAGTTAACAGTAGACCAGTGAGCTCTATTAATTGGAAGCTATAATTTCGACATTTACATACTATAAACAAGATGAAATTAACATCTTAGCTGGTTGCCGTTCTAGATTGTCTAATCCAGAAATGAAATCATCACGAAAGACATTAGTGAATAAACACTCAGATACATTTTTTTTATTGTTTATAGTGGCAAACGAGCAAGCAGCAGCACACCTGATGATAAGTGTTACTGCCGCTCGCGGACCTTTGCAATACCAAGGGTATATCTAGGCCACTGCCTACCTATATAAACATCAAACCCACCCAGTTGGGCTTCCGGCTCTCTCGCGCACTAACGAAGCGCAATAGCACATATCCATTACTCAGACGTCGATCTTTGCAAGAGTGTGGTACTACTCCGGAGGGATCGGCCCGCGGCTGTAGATAGAATACTATCAACAGCGCGTCCTACCACTAAATAAAATGTTTTTTTTTTACAAGTTTGTCTGATTGGTAAAAATTGGCAGTTAAACAGAGATGAACGATTTTATTGAAAATATTTTATAACTTTCAAAAAATATCTCTTTATATATATTATTTATATCTGTATATCAATAAAATAAATTAAATAAACATTTCCCTATTATCTCAGCTCATATACCTATGTCTCACTGTTGAACTCGAGCCTCCTCCATAATGGGAGGGTAAATTGACCAGCTATGCCACGCTGGTCAGACGAGTTGTATATGGTTTTGTTTCGAGTTTTCCTTCTGTTGCATAGCTGTTATATACGTTTTACATCCCTTAATTGTCTCTTACGATCACCAACGGGCAAAATAGGGTGGTGAATTATATTCTTAGTCCGTCACCACACGAAGAGACGATAGATATGTTTGTAACTAGAGACCTGAGGTGACAACAAAACGACATACTAATTCAAAGTTTCCAGTCTTCTCTTGAAACATTCTAGATCAAGTGGTGGGAACGGATTGACATTGATTTCACCGTTTGAAGGTACCTATTAATTATATGTAACATGTTATCATAATGGATCGAAGTGCGGCCTAAGAATAAGATTCGACAAGATTATGTTCGGTACTGGATGATCAATTTTGTATATTTGATCTTCCACTCATAATAATAGCTTTTAATCGATGATCAACTGGACATACTTGAACGCCTTCAAAACATCTGTATTCGATTTTTATGTGGATTACGAAGATATGATCATTTTTCTGAATAAACTCAAATTTCGCAATAAACTAAAAATTCGCCGTAGACGGACTACTTACGTTTATGTAATCTAAGTTCTATTATCATAAAAGAGAGTAGCAGTCATCAAGTTAGGTTTTACTTGTAGAAACTGATTTGTTTTTAAATTGCTTCTAGGTCATCATTCTCCTACTCTTATCCCAATTACTTGAGGTCGATACAATATGTACTCTTCTTTCTCTTAGTACATATTGTAAAAGTTACTGGCAAAAGCTTTATGACCGGTCGCCTGCCAGACGTCAACCCTCCTTGCGAATGTAATTGTTGACCAAACAGCATCAGCTGGAGCTGGCCCAGGTCGTTAAATTGCTTCTAAGTATTATGTATATTTCTTCATTAAATAGATGCATTATTCAGTCTCTAAAATACACGAAGAGATAATGAAATCAATTCAGAAAATTCAATAAATTTAAATCTACTAGTACGATATACTTGAAATTAATTTTAATTCATTTATCTTTCTCAGAAACTATTGTAACGAATCATGGACATAAAAGTTAGAACGTGGAAGGAAAATATTGTATAGAAAAATATTCTTGAGTATGCAAGAATTCCCCTATAGCAACATGTTTGACCAGCGTGGTATAGTAGTTCAATTGCCCTCCCATTATGGTGGAGGCTCGAGCCCAACAGTGGGACGTGTATGAGCTGAGATGATGCAAGAATTCCTTGCATTGGAGAGTCTTTAAATTCGATTATCGTAAACATATCTGATAATTGATATGACGAATCAGTACCTTTAAATATCTTAATATCTGACTGAAAATATGGTTATGCTTTTGAGTTGCGAAAATTAATCGATTGCCGCTCTCATGGCAAATATTCTGTTAGACAGACTGTTTAGACTTGACAGACAGCCTAAATAAGCACAAATATTGCAAACTTTGAGACCACCTAAATAAGCACAAATATTGCAAACTTTGAGACCACCTAAATAAGCACAAATATTGCAAACCTAGGTTTGATCATTTTGAGTAGTACCTATTTGAGTTTGAAAGTTTCTATTCCACTAACATGTGGTATATTGCAGACAGGTATATGGTAGGCAGGTACCTGTACTGTAGGCAGGTATATAGTACCTCTATTGATTGCTCTAACAAAGTATTTCATTCATTGCATTTCAGGTATCCATGGCAATATATAATTTGTTTATCGTTCTATGAATTGTGTCAGGATTCGGTTAAAATTTTATATGCGTCCTGTTTAATATATTTAGAAACTTGGAGGTACAAATATGTCTTTTATTGATAATAATTTGAATAGACGAAGAACATTATCGACTGCACTGCCGGCTTTAAATACAGTACAAAGAAATGTTAAAGAAGTTCCAACGTTTTATACGAGGTAATAAAACATATTCTTTCTGATGGTTATAATATAGGCATGTAGCAACTAATTCAGTAGCGGGTGCGCCTGAGGCGATGATGATAAATACAATTATCGTCCAGCTATGGATGCAAATTGTAGGAAAAGAGCGGTTTCACAACCGCTCTTGTCAGGATGATGACGATATATTTGAGGAAATTTCAGAAAACCGTTAGTATACTTTTTATTACTATACTCAGGCTTAAAACCCAGTAGTAGTTAACAGTCGCATGTTTTTTACGAATCGACAGATATAAGAAATTGAAATGTATTTATTTAGAAGATATTTTTGAAACGCCTAAAATTTGAAATTGGATTTTTTTTAATCGTAAGCTGCATGAATTGTGGCTTCTCCTACAACGTTCAGAGGTTAAATTTTAAAAAGTAGAATTCTTAATATTATTAATCATGTAGGTACTATTTAAATATCTAACAAATAGGTAATTTTTCGTTTTTATAAATAAGGGCGACAAATTAACTTGATAGGTACAAGCCTTGATAGGTGTTATCAAACCTAAATCCATTCCCGAGAATTATATTTTTCTTTCCGTGTGGTGACGGAGTAAGAATACTATTCACCACCCCATATCTTACCCGTGGGTGATCGTACGAGACGACTAAGGGATATAAAACGCATATAACATCTATGCGAGAGAAGAAAAACTCGAAACAAAAGCCTATACCAACACGTCTTACCAGCGCGGTATAGTAGGTTAATTTCACTCCTATTACGGAAGAGGCCCGAGCCCAATAGTGGGACATATATGGGCTGTGATGATGATGATGAATTATATTACTCTTATGATATTATAGGTATTTCTCATAATTATTGTTTTGTAATATAATGTTTTCAGAAAACCAAAAGAGGTCCCATTTCATTGGCCTCATAAAAAGTTGTTGGAGAAAATTGAGTATACCAAAAAAGAACCCGAACCTTTGGTAACTATTTACTTATAAAAATATTGTAGATACTATATTATCCTATTTATCTCAATTACATTTACATCGGTGTTTATATTCCAGTTCCATACCTATATGTAATTACGAAACGTTGTTGTATTCAGTCTGCAGCATTATCCGTGTGGTGACGGTGTAAGACAATTCACCACCCCTATCTTACCCGTGGGTGATCGTAAGAGGCGACTAAGATATATAAAACGTATATAATATCTATTCAAGAGAAGGAAAACTCGAAACAAAACTTTATACCAACAAGTTTGACCAGCATGCTATAGTAGGTCAATTTCTCTTTCATTATGGAGGAGGCTCGAGCACTACAATAGGACATATATGAGCTGAGATGATGAGTCTGCAGTATTACGTAATAAAAGCATCACTTTTAATTAAATACACTCATAGTTCCATAACCTAAATATTATATTTTATTTTAGTACCTACTAGCGACCCGCCCTCGCTTCACTTCAGTTACGTCAGTTCAGTTGTGTAGTTTACTTTGGCATAGAATTCCTTTTGGAGATGAAAATTTCTTAAAATCCTACTTCATCTGACCTTTACAGGGCAGAAAAAAAGTCCACACCAAATTCCAAGTCTGTAGAGGCAGTATTTGATAACTTTGGGAACGGAATTTTATAAAACCTGTAATTATCTGACCTCTACGGGGCAGAAAAAATGTTTCAAGTCTGTAAGAGCTATATTTAAAAATATGATTTTTACACGCGGGTGGAATTTCGTAAAGCCGTTCTTAGCTGACCTCTACTCGGCAAAAGGAATATTTTTACCAAATTTATAGTCTGTAGGCGTTATGGTTCTAGACATATCGAGATGAGTCAATCCATAGGTGGAAATCTCTTATATATATATATATATATATATATATATACTCGTTTATAGATTTCAATATCTTTATTTATAACATTCTTTGTTTTGTATGTACCTATATGTGACTGAGCTCTTTAAATGGGCTGATTTTCATGAAAAAGCAATGCGTATATTTGACTGGGTTGAAATTCATAATTGGGTACAGTAGGTGTTGCTACAAATGACTTTTTGGATTAGATATGATATGGTCACATTCTTCCTAACCCATCAAGTTGAATGAGTCACTAGAACCGATTCCTGGATTGGTGGTGGTGGTTAGTGGTCCGTCCAGCAGGTTTTTCTTTTGGGTACCTACCACAATCGCAGTCTCAGTTAACAATCGCAGGAACGTTTGCCTCAAGCAGCTGGTTTCACTTCATGTAAGACTAGTTCTTGGTTCGGTTACCTGCAGCCTCGGTTAGGGTGACATTAGGCGCAGTTATTTGCTCCTGCGCCGACTATACGAGTATGCGCTTGCGGTAGAGCAAGTGCAAATAAACGAGCGGCGTCGAAATTTTTTAAATTATTTATAACGTATGTCTGGCCTTCCAATGGTCTTCATTCAAAGCTATTCTAATTTTAAAATACAAATATTAACATTATCCATGTTTAAATAATTACCAAACTATATATAATACTTTCTCGTTTTATTTGCATCATACTTTAAGGAATAAAATCTTCTGTAATCCCTATTTAGTGCCATCCATTGTTTATCACAATCCTAGTTTGTAATTGATTTACTACTTAAATAATTCTGTCCCGACAGGTTTGTATAGAGGTTTATTTTCAGACAGTTTTCTTTTGATTGATTATTTACATTCTCTCCTCTAATCGCCTCATAAAATATGCGCAATGAATGAAGAATGGGTAACGTTCATTCTATTCTTAATCCACACGAAGTGAAATACTTAAATATGTTCAACAATGTGTCAGTATAAGTAACAATATACCATTGGTTAATTTCAGACTGGGTTTTCTCAAGCCCAAGAAAACCGGTTTAAAAATGAAAAGAAACCAGGAAAGTTAGAACCACTACAAGAGTCGAACAGTAAGTTTAAATTTGTTTCTTATGATGATGATGATTTGATGATCTGTCTCTGGTTATGTCAGACATAACTTCTACGTGGACGTAATCGCGCACAATAGTTAGTTATATATGTTATGCAAATAAAGATTTCTATATTTATTATTTCTATTAAGTAAGATTCTGGCATAATTGTCAAACAATACAATGTAAGAGTAACAATAGGTAATGATGTACTAGAGCAAGTGGATGAATTTGTATATCTTGGATGTGGATTTAGCCGAGATGGACGGTACACCACTGATATAGAGCGAAGAGTGAATGCGGGAAATAGAGTGAACGGAGCGTTGGGGCAATTTCTCGGCAGTCACCACCTCAGCCAGAAGGCACGTGTAGCAATACATAACGCAGTGCTTGTCCCAACATTACTGTATGGAAGCGAGAGTTGGGTATGCAGAAAAGAGTATGAAAGTAAAATTAATGCGGTCGAAATGCGATCTCTTCGGAAAATCTGTGGAGTTAGGCTGACCGACCCCAGGTGCTTACCGGACACGGGGTCTTCGGTAAGTACCTGCATAAAATTGGAAGAGAAGGGGCCCCTGGATGTCACGAGTGTGGCGCGCCAGTGGATGATGCGCGTCACACTCTGGAGGTTTGCCCCGCCTGGGGGCCCCAACGCCACGTCCTGTCGGCGGTCGTTGGAAGAGACCTGTTGCTGTCGACCATCATCTCCAAGATGCTCGACAGCGATAGGTGCTGGACGTCGATGGCCTCGTATTGCGAGGCCGTCATGGAGAAGAAGGAGGCTGCGGAGCGGGAACGTGAGGCGCATGCGTCCGCTGACTCGCTCCGTCGCCGGCGTCCGGGGAGGAGGAGGCGCCGTTATGCGCATCTCCTCCCACCGCCTTGAGGATCGACAGGGCGTGGCCAGAAGGCCAAGCGTTGGGGCGTCGGGGATCGAATGTCAGTAGACGATCTCTCCGGCGCCCCGTAAAAGCGCGGAAGGGGGCCGCTGTGGTTTTAGTGGGTATTCCGGTTGGACTAGCCGGCCGGTGAGTCCCACACTCCCTCCCGTCTTGACATCGGCGGGCAGGGGTTAGCGCGCAAAAGCGTTTCCCAGCGTAAACAAAAAAAAAAAAAAAAAAAAAAAAAAAAAAGGCTGACCGACCGCATTCGTAACGACGACGTAAGAGAGTAGGTATGAAAGAGAGTATTGATGTAAAGATGCGAAAGGGAATGCTCCGATGGTTCGGACATGTGGAAAGAATGCCGAACGAACGTCTGGTTAAGAAGATATACAATGCGAAAGTGGAAGGATGTAGGTGTCGAGGGAGACCGAGACTAACCTACCTAGACCAGATCGGTCAGGTACTGAAGGAAGGTGGAGTCAAGAGTCTCCGAAATCGGCGAGCGTGTATGAAGAGAATTATGAATGTTGAGGAAGCGAGTGAAGTATGCAGAGATAGAGTTCTCTGGCACTCTGTTCTCTCTGCCTACCCTGCAAGGGATATGGCGTGATGATATGTATGTATGTATGTAGAAGTTTGATTTACATAAATTAATTTTGTCTACCCAAGTACGAGTATATTCAAAAATGTAATTAGCATTTCTCTTAGATATAACAATATGTACATTATAAAAATTGATCACATCATATTTTTTTATTGGTTATAGTGACAGACAAGCAAGCAGCATTCCTGATGGTAAGTGTTACTGCCGCCCATAGACCTTTGCAGTACTAGGTATACATACAGGTAGGTAGCAACCTACCGTTTTCATTGGTACCAATGAAAACCGCAAACCCACCCAGAAAGTTGGGCTGCCAGCTCTTTCACCCACTGAACGAAGCACAACAGCACATTGCCAGTGCTTAGATATCGATTTTCTGCGAGAGTGTGGTACTAACTACTAACTGCATAGACCGGCTCGCAGCTATAGAGATAAAACTGTAAACAGAATGGGCCCATTAAAATAATATAGGGACTAGGATCATATAAGTGGGCTGTACAGTCACTTAATCGATAAGTAATTACAGGAACGGATTAAATTTAGACTTGGTTTCAAGATGGGCGACTCAGTGGTCACTGCTCTGCTTTATGCAGATGATGCAGTCCTGCTGGCACAGTCAGCGACTGACCTGCAGACCCTAGTCGACACAATGACAGAAGATTGTAAGAAAAGGGGTCTACGCGTGAATGTGAGCAAAACCAAAATAATGGTCTTTGAAAGAGATAAAACCAGAATAGATGTAAGAGTAACAATAGGTAATTATGTACTAGAGCAAGTGGATGAATTTGTATATCTTGGATGTGGATTTAGCCGAGATGGAAGGTACACCACTGATATAGAGCGAAGAGTGAATGCGGGAAATAGAGTGAACGGAGCGTTGGGGCAACTTTTCGGCAGCCACCACCTCAGCCAGAAGGCACGTGTAGCAATACATAACGCAGTGCTTGTCCCAACATTACTGTATGGAAGCGAGAGTTGGGTATGCAGAAAAGAGTATGATAGTAAAATTAATGCGGTCGAAATGCGATCTCTGCGGAAAATCTGTGGAGTTAGGCTGACCGACCGCATTCGTAACGACGACGTAAGAGAGCGAGTAGGTATGAAAGAGAGTATTGGTGTAAAGGTGCGAAAGGGAATGCTCCGATGGTTCGGACATGTGGAAAGAATGCCAAACGAACGTCTGGTTAAGAAGATATACAATGCGAAAGTGGAAGGATGTAGGTACCGAGGGAGACCGAGACTAACCTACCTAGACCAGATCGGTCAGGTACTGAAGGAAGGTGGAGTCAAGAGTCTCCGAAATCGGCGAGCGTGTATGAAGAGAATTATGAATGTTGAGGAAGCGAGTGAAGTATGCAGAGATAGAGTTCTCTGGCACTCTGTTCTCTCTGCCTACCCTGCAAGGGATATGGCGTGATGATATGTATGTATGTATGTATGTATGGTTTCAAGTTCTCTCTGTAGTAATCTAGTCATCTAAATCTAAAGTCTTGCCTATTTTTCATGGATGAATTTATACAACTAATTTGTTTTCTAATTTTACTTTGTTTTTAATACAAATGGGTATGGCTTATAATACACAGTTATCTACTAACTTTTATTATTATTTAGCACAAATAAAAGAAAAGAAAAAGCTTCAAATTAAAGAAAACGATCTAAGTGAAGAAGGGCATAATAAGGATCGTGAAACGGCTGACCCTTTGAAAGTGAAACCAATAGTAGCGTCTCAAAAGGAAGTTATTGATTATGTTAGACAAAATCCTTCGTGCGGATTTCGGTACATGGTCTACGCTGTCCACCCACAGAATGTTTACTTTACTCCCTATTACCTTAAGTAAGTATCTCCGTCTTCTCAATCTATTTATGTCTCACTATTGAGCAGAAGCTTATTCAGATAGGTAAAATTAATATTTTATATCATGCTAACTAAACAAGTAAGCATTGGGTTTTGCTTCGTGTTTTCTTATATTATAGTGAAGTCATCTTCTTTCATTACTTACTCAAGTCTTCAGTAATAGTTAGGTGGTAGAAAGACGGCAGGGTTTTAGTAGGTATACAGTAACTTATACTGTCATTGCGGTACGCCTTCATGCACGTGTATGTGACCGGACAATTCCCCGGTCCGATCACCCGAGGCCTCGGTTAGGGCGGCATCAGGCGCAGATATTCGCGCCTGCGCCGCCCCGGCCGCTGACGGCGGCCCGGGTCGCGGGCATCCTCCCGGACTCGTTCCGCCGCCTCCTTCCGCGAGATGACAGCCTCGCAGAAGGCGGCGACCGCGTCCCAGTTCCTGACGCTGTCGGCTATATCGCCCTCGCGACAGCCGGCAGCGTCAGGTCGGCACTGATAACAGCGACGAGGTCACGGCGCTGCCGGTCCCAGCCCGGACACACCTCTAGTGTGTGTTGCGCCGTGTCCTCGTCACTGCTGCTATGGTGGCAGGCCGGAGTCCACTCTCTATACGCGACCGTGTGCAGGTACAAGCCGAAGCATCCGTGCCCCAACAACACCTGCACCAGTCGAAAGGAGAGGACTCCGTGCCGCCGCTCCATTCACTCCATCAGTACGGGCCGGAGGGCCTCGACGGTGACGACACCGTGTCTAGGCCTCTCCAGCCGCGTAGCCCAACGGGTGATGACGTCTCGGCGGACGTCCTCGCGCCAGGTGGCTATCTCGCTCAGCGATGGGGAGCCACCTTCGTTGCGCAGTGAGGTAACCCGCCGGTAGAGGTCGGAGAGCATCTCCGCCTCTAGGTCCCATGGGGGTGTCCCGGCCAGTAGGCATGCCGCCTCGGTCGATACCGTGCGGTACCCGCGAATGGCTCTGACCGCCATGACTCTCTGTGGTCTCCACAGAACAGCCCTGAGCTGGGCGTTCAGAGCCCTCGCCCACACGGGTGCGCCGTACATGGCCATCGAACGGATCACTCCCGCATACAGCCGTCGGCCCTTAAGCTGGGTCCGCCCACGTTCGGCATGAGCCACGAAAGGGCGGACGCCACGCCGACCAGCCGGGGAGCATATCGGCGAAAATGCTCCCGGAACCACCATCGACCGTCGAGCACCAGACCCAAGTACTTCATATGGGCCTGGATACTGATCTGGACGGAGTTGACGACTAACGAGGCGCCGATTGGCGGCCTTACGCGTGGCCCATGGAATAATAGGGCCTCCGTCTTATTTAGAGTCAACCTGAGCTCCAGCGCCCCGATTCGCCTGACCATCTCCTCGGTGCCGAGAGTGGCCAGGCTCGCCGCCTCTTCGAGTGTCCTGCCCCGGGCTGTGACGAGCGTATCGTCAGCGTAGCATATCAAGCTCAGCCCGCCCCGGGGGGAGACTCCCTCTCAACGCCCAGTCGTACCCGATGTCCCACAGAGTCGGCCCCAGAACCGACCCCTGTGGAACGCCGCACGACATGGGCGTCCGCACAATGTCTCCTGTGGGACCCGCGCAGAGAACACTGCACCCACTCTTTGTTACCTATGGATGTCGTAAAAGTCAACTATGATACATAATATGCAGAGAATATATGGACATTATATGCAGATAATATATTTACAGAAGATGGATGGATGAAATTCAAAAAACTCAAATATATTTGCAAAAAGTAAAATTACCCGACCGATACCGATGTACCGATACCTACACGTATTTATTATAACGAGGTTTGTAAACAGTTGAAAGGGATAGATTAGAAAGTGTAAAAGTAGAGACATAAGCCAGCACCTTTGTTAGGAACGCAAAAATTCGACATGTTGACTCGGAGACATTATCTAGTCAAGTGGATGTCAGATGGGAACCGGCGAGGAGTTTAGATCTACCTAAACTCACCGCAGACGTTCTTTATCGGTGTGTATCAATAATAATTTACTGTAATTAAACTATTATTACATAAAATATATATTTGCAGAGTAGTGCCGTACGAAGAAATCGATAAAAGAAATTATTTTACAATAAGCCCATGTGGTGTCACGCACTATTCAAATGAAATGGTGTTCACTAAACTTTATGCCTGGGAACAGGAATACACCATTTTTGTGAAATTAACTGACGTAAGATTTTACACATATCAATAAAAGAACATAATTTTAAATAACAATAAAATTAATGAATAAAATTTATAAATATTGTTGTAGATAAAGTTTTTCAAGGTATATCGATATTGGAAAGCATTCTATGTTTGGAGAAAATCTATTTTATTTCGAAAATATACAAAAATTAGAGACAAAATAGCGAAGAATCTCTTTATTTTAACACCTATTCTAGGAAAGGCTCTGCTAAATGTACAAGCAATGTGTTGTGAAATGTACCTGAAAACATTTGCAGACTTAAGCAGAGATATGGATATAGCATTCTTTTATTTTATAGAATTACAGGTGAGTGCGTTTCAAAGCTATATGTTTTACTCAATAATATATTCCCAAATACTATTAAATTCGCCTACTTCCTTGATTAGGTATCCTTTTTGTAGAGGCTTTTTTTTGAAAGGTTGACATGGTATGGACATGTGATGAGACGGGATGAAAGTAATGTTGTGAGGGAAGTTTTAAATATGAATGTTGATTAGGGGTAAGGGAAGGCTAAAGAAAAGATGGATGGACTGCGTGAGGCATGACATGGACAGGAGAGAGGATTTTGTGACTGCAGAGATGACGTCTGATAAGACTGTATGGAGGAAGATGACATATTGCGTCGACCCCAAGTAATTGGGACAAGAGCAAGATGATGATGATGATGTATTAGTAATAATATTTTTCTTGTAGTTATGCTTAAATCCTTTTATGGGTAATATAATTTAAAAATGCACCGCTGTGATTCAGTTAGTTCTATTTTTAAAAAATAATGGTTAATCTAGGTTTAAAATTTCATTGCAATAAATTACTTTTATTTGGAATACTACTGACTTAGGAATGCTACCGATAGACTAGAAATATTACCGATTCTAACATTGCTTACCACATCTGGCAATGTGTAGCACTTCAGACAGTAATTTTTCCATCTATGTTAAAAATTGGCTTTCAGAAAGAAATTCGAAGGCTGACTTTAGGAAGATAGTAGTCGTAAAATTAGTGAAAATTCTATGTAACATATTCTGCTCACTTTCCACCTTTATTAGAGACGTCGCGGCAATCCCAAGTAATTTAGGAAAATATCAATAGCGTAATTATTGCAGCAAGTTACTACCAACTTAATGTACGTGTTTTAATACTTTAATTACAGATGAAACGATTGGAATATGTAAGAGAAAAATTAATAGAATATCGTACGGTGGTGCTTGATATTATTACACAAGCGTGTCACACGGCTCTATATCAGCTAGGATTTGTGTACGACGATAGAAATATACCACCATTTCAAATCATTAGAGGCAAAGCCACCGGTGGTATGTCTTATACGGAAAAGGCAAATAAAAGGAAATATTGTGAAAGATTAGCTTGGTATTTATCTACTTTATATTGTGTTATTTAATTAAGTCTATAAACTAACCCGCGATAAAATAATGCACATCGTGTTTGGAAAGTTGGATAGACGACAAATTTCTATTTCGTAGAGCATTGTCTCTGCGGCTTACTAGCTGTGTGATGTAGCACGAAACATTAATAGTCTTTTATCTATTAGGAAATGTTAAAAACTATTATGATTTTTTGTGTTTATGATATTGTTTATGTCTATTTCAACTAACTCATTATATTTATTCTCATGTATGCACAGGCGTAGCAAAGTTATAATATCGGAGAAGGTTGAAAAAAATGAAACAAAAATATGAACCCCCCATGAACTGGCTAAGCGGGTGCATCATCTCATCATATCAGCTCACACACTTCTCACTGTTGAGCTTGAGCTGCCTCCATAACGGGAGGGTAATTGACCTAATATAACACGCTAGTTAGACGTGTTGTTATAGGGTTTTGTTTTGAATTTTCCTACTCTAGCATACATATGTAGATGTTATATGCATTTTATATCTCTTAGTCATCTCTTCCGGTTACCCACGGCCCACGGGTAAGATGTGGTGGTGGTGGTGGATGGTGGTGAATTGTATTCTTACTTCGTCACCACACGGAACGGTGCCATATTTTATCGGTATTAACTAAGTATATTTCACTATGGCGAAATAGGTTTGCTTAATCTTTTCTATATACTTAAGTAAGTAGTCAAACAAATAAAAAAATATAGAACCATATATGGTTCAAATAAATAAAAAACATGTAGACATAGATAGATCTTTAATATGTAAAATGAGTTTGAATTTTTTATAGTTTCATAAAATTAACAGACTATATGACTATTTATATGTTATATCGATTAACAAAAAGATCTAATAACATGATGGCGGGTATGCTACGCTTGCATGTAAGTTTTACACCTTCTGAAGAAGTGTTAACTGGTACAGAGATCGACGAAGTTCTTGAAACATGCCCGCGTGAGATAACAACCTGCAAGGTCTGTATTATTTGTATTTAACTCCACTGTCACGGCTATTTATATTTGCATTATTACCGCATAGGATAGACCTATGATAATAAAACTACAACTTCTTGTTATTATTGCTTCTTTGGCATAAGGATGTCCCAGTTGCATTGATTTGCAATATTATTGAATCTTGTAGTTAAATAAAGCATTTCATGACGCATGTGCAGTATTTCATGTGCAGTCTCTGATCATCCATCTCAGGCCCCTCATCCGGCGACTACAGAAGCCAATGACGGTCAGAGACATACGTGGACACCACACGGTGACGACAGAGGCAGTGTGCTTGACACACTACGCCGCGGGCGCATCAGGCGGTGCAGACGTGAGTTTGTGCCCCTGATGCGCTCTAGCCGAAGTTGCGGTTGGATGGACCGGTTATTAGTCCGCCACCGGCAGAGAGGCCGACCACGTGAGAGCGACCCCTAAGTAACATAACATAATTGTTTGCTGCCGAGGACTCGATCGAGATGGTCCCCGAAAGGGTAACCGGCCGGGCCGGTCACTGATATCAAGGAAGCGGTACCGCAGTAATGGCGGTAGAGAGCGAAGGTGGGTTTTGGAGTCGCACGCCGCCCTTCCATTGCCTCAGACGGAATAGATGGGGTGCGTCTAGACCATAGCCTGGCCAAACAAAAATATATATATATATATATCCTTAATTATTTACTGTAAAATGTATTTTAATTTGTTTTTACAGTGGCCCTTGTTTCAAATAGACGCTTACGTCAAAAGTAACGGAGATGTTGAATTAAATCCTAGCGAGGACATAGTTGCCAGCTATATGGATAGAATAACTACTTATTGGGACGAATATGTGCGCACATTTCATAATTATCTTAACGATGAGTCTTTGCAAATTTTTGTGCAGCCTAAGATAATGGGTAAACAAGTAGACTGGTCTGCGGGGGCATCTCCAAATTTATATTTCTTAATGAACCAAGACACCCAAATGTTGGATGATATAAACTATATACCCCAATCAATAAGGTATGCGTACGAATCTGTATGGCTATTCCTAAAAAGAATGCAAGACTTCATGGACAATTATCGTGATGCTTGTGCAATGGATATCAACTTAATCAAAGCTGAACGTGACACTAATGAGATAAAAAGAATGTGCGATCATTTCGTGAAACAGATGGAATCTATTGAAGAAGTAGTAAGCTATCAGCCATTGGGTTTGCTTTTCCTGTGTCTTGCACCGTTCCAAGAAATATTTAGACCGCAACCTAGAAAACTGTTTGATGTTGTTGCATCTGTTACGCCTGAGTAAGTCACCTGACTATTATACGAATTACTATGTCATACAAAGTAGTAAATACATTAGGCACTATTGTTGTTCGTGACTGTTTTGACATCTATCTCAACTTACCATCGTACCGCTATGTTTTTGACACCTTCTCAGTTATCAGGCGGTATTATTATTATTCTCCTACTCTTATCCTTATAATATAATTACTTGAGGTCGATACAATATGTACTCTTCTTTCATAGTACATATTGTAAAAGCTATTGGCAATAGTTTTACGATGAGCCGCCTGCCAGACGTCAACCCTCCTTGAGAATATAATTGTTGACTAAACGGCATCAGATGGAGTTGCCCAATTCGTTATAAGGCTCTTAGTCGTCTTTTACGACATCCACGAGCAAAGTAAGGGTTGGTAGTATTCGTAGCCGCTATCACACAGGTTTTCTAATATAGTTTAAAATTAAGAAAGACTTAATATATTATATAAATAGTGGTAGTACCACGCTGTTGAGAGTTCCCTGTCTGCAGCCGCGGGCTGGTCTTTCTGGGGTAGTACCGCACTCTCGCAGACGATCGACGTATGAGTTATGTTAATGTGCTATTGCGCTTCGTTCGGTGAGCGAGAGAGCCGGAAGCTCAATTGGGGGTTTATATTGGTAGGTAGTGGCCCAGTTATAACCTTGGTATTGCAAAGATCCATGGACGGCAGTTACACTTACCATCAGTGTACTGCTTGCTCGTTTGCCACCACTAGCAATAAAAAAAACAATATATTAGCGTTAATACATAAATACTGCCTTTTCTTTTATAGTATTGGCCATGATTGCATAAAAGAAATACTTAACGGTATAGAAAATATTAATGAAGATATAACTAAAGAACCAGCGACGGCGGCAGACCTGGTTGAGTTTAATTTTATGATGGACGGCCTTGAAGCTCGTGTGGTATTCCTAGAGGAGAGATTAGAGTATCTTCGTGAGCTTTATGATGTTATGGGCGAGTTTAACATAGCTATCTCACCTGATGATTTAACAGATTTTCTTGGTTTGTATATTTAAAGCTCAATGATTATTATTTTTCTGACAATATATCTTTTTTAATTTCGTACAGTTGTAGCCTATTGACCTTCACTCATCATTCTCCTACTCTTATCCCAATTGTTTGGGGTCGATACAATATGTACTCTTCTGTCATAGCACATATTGTAAAAGGCATTGGCAATATTTTTATAACCGACAGCCTGCCAGACGTCAACCCTCCTTGGGAATGTAATTGTTGACTAAACGAGTTGGCCCAGATCGTTATAAGGCTCTTAGTCTTAGTATTTTACGACATCTACGAGCAAAGTAAGAGTTGATAGTATTCGTAGCCGCTACTACACAGCACCTTCACTGTTGAACTTAAATGCTACTGGTATCGTATCTAATCTCTTATTGTCGTCTTTCGTTTTTATTATCTTTTTTTTATTATTTAAAAGGCTCTTAATCTTTGTGACTAACTATCGACATTTTTTCACATGCATCTAAATAAAAAAGGGAAAATAAATAAAACAAATAAATAAAAAGCTCGTGTATTAATTAGAAATAATTATAACCTTGATTATCCCGGATGGTGACAGAGTGAGAATACAATTCACTACAGCCTTTCTTATTTAGTAGGTATCGAAAAAGACTACTACAGGATGTGATATGCAGATGACATCTACATATGTACGCAAGAGAAGAAAAACTCGAAATAAATCTATATCAACACGTCCACATAGTATAATTTTAATTGATAGCAAAAATACATAACATAAAGTATATTGGTAGAATTTCCTTCTCAGTGTGAGGGAGTCTCAAACCGTGCAGTGGAACGTATATGAAAAATGAATAACCCGGTGGTTAATATCAATTATGGGCATCCACGTAATGAATCGCTAACACAGATATATGTTTGCAGGATTGAGCGTAGCTTTGGGCACCTTACGAACTAATGTCGATCAGAGACTTGAAACACGAAGTAAACTCGCGGGAATGTTTGCCAGCCAGGTTGGCAACGACATCATGATCCTCATGATGGATGTTAATAAATTAGGAACTGAAGTTGCTGTATGTAAATTGATATTATAAAGTAGATATATGTTTATATTAAATATATGTGTACTGGCGTACCCGGCTTCATCATGCCCGCAATAACAGCCCGCTAATTTTACATTTCACATTTACATTTGCCAAATTTTGCGATTCCATAATTACTTCTACCGTATATTCGTATATGGTTAACCTAGCGCCACCTACCGGGTCCAATTTTGTTTTCAAAACATCTAGAAGCCCACTGAAATATACACTTAAAATTTCATGCAAATCGGTCCAGCCGTTTAAGAAAAATTGGTGAAAAACACGTGTGTAAGAATTATATATAGCATGCTACGCTACTTTGCTATCAATATTATAAAATTGAACATTTGCATGTTTGAAAATTGACACATAAATAGACCATTTACTGGATTAACACGTAGGATATTTTTTATACCGGTAATGTGTTCCCTTGGAATCATTTAGTGATTAAATTTTATGGTAAGTCACTTTTTTGCGGGTGAAGCCGCCAACAGAAGCTAGTTAAGATAAATTTAATACGAGGATGATCGTTACTGTCGGGCGGCGCAGACGCGAATATCTGCGCCTGATGCCGCCCTAACCGAGCCATCGGGTGATCGGACCGGGGAACAGTCCGGTCACCCGAAGTGTGGCCACCGCGTGAGGACTCGAGAGGAACCCGCGAAGGTAAACCGACGGACGGGCCACCGAAGACAAAGATCGGGTACCGGTAGCCCGCTCGTACGGCGAAGAGAGGAGCTTTGCATAGTAGGTCTATGGGGTACCGCGCCGCCTCTTCCGTCGCCCCGGACCGATATGGCGCGGCAAGACCACATCCATAGTCCACCGCAGAAAAAGGATGATCTTTACTATTATGTCTCCACTATGCTTGTCGTAATAAGTGAATAAATATATACTTATAGCAGAGAAATAATATCATATGACAATAGCAAATACTTACGTGAATCACGTGAGTTTTATTGCAAATTACTTGGTCGATTCTCAAGATAAACCGAAGGACGGGATATTGGTTATCTCGTTCAGAGTAAATACATTAAAAGCAAAGCAGTCACCTTTTGCACTGTCGAATCTAAACAATAAAATTGTTTTAAATAGCAAATTATACTTGATGGAAATATGACTGACGTAATGGTTTAATATACTGACCTGCCGTGCCAGTGTCATGGGTTCGATTCCCACACTATATAATACTTTGTTTGATTCATAAATTGTTATTCTGAGTCTGGATGTGTCCGTCAAATTATATATTTGTAAAGTCCCCAGCAATACAGAAATTATGGCCTTAGTGTCAAGTATTTCCTTTTATTTAAAAAAAAAACTAACTTATTAGGTTCATTGCATCTTTTAACTTAGATTATATTTTAGCAACCATGGCTATATGATGATAAGTCGGATATGGAGAAAGTTCTAGAAACTTTATCAGATTTGCAAGAGAAACTTAAAGTTTGTACTGCTAGGGAAAAGCAAATACGCGACTGGCAAAAGATATTCAAGGTTAGTGATATGAATAGCGAATGTAGATCAAACTAAATTAAGTAATTAAGATATTTGGATATGATATTTTGTTTTCAAATATAGTTTCACTACACTAAACTAGAGAATTGGTTTGGTGTTTCTTCAGTAGTAAATATTTTGCGGTGCCTATTCTTTTCTTATTCAATTTTGTAGAATTAGCACTAGCTAATTATAGGTAGCCTAACCTATATCCATATTATAGGTAATATATTATAGGTAATATATTATAGGTACTAAACCTAAATGTTTTAACTGAAACGAAATTAAAATGTACATTTGTATTAACTCTTTCCAACAAAAATCGTCTAAATTTGTTCATAAACATAGAGATTATACGTGGTTGGCGTTTACTAATAAAAAATATAATAAAATCTAATGGAGATCATTTCATTTTTTTAAGTTGAAAATTGATTAAATTTATAGTTTAATATTGGTTAATATGAACTTGTTTATTTATTACATTTTTAGATGCCACCTGTAAGACTGGAACAGCTTGACGAAACTATAAATGATGTCAAACTCAGACAACTCCTTTGGAATGCTTCACAAGAATGGAATGAAATGTTTAAGAGTTGGTAAATATTAACAATTTGAAAATTTAGTTTTTTAAAAATATTTTTTTATACAAAAATTACCTAATTACCTAAAGAAAGTTAATTATAAGATATAAGAAAATATATTATTTTATTCAATTAAAATAATTACTACACCATTCACGCATCCATTGACCTATCGACGCGACATCCACTGCTCAAGATATAACCCTCTACTGAGAGAATAATATTCCTATAGTGGCCACGCTTGGCAGGTCGGTTAGCGATCGCAATTGGTGTTCGAGTTTCCCTGAAGGACACAACAGCCTTCTACCCTAGTGATAACTTATCTGGTTACTGCGGTACCCAAGTGAAAGTAATCGTTGGTTAAATTGTATTGTTAAACTGGCTCTATATTAAATATTTAAAACTATGGGTAACAGAGAAATTAATTTGAACACTGTGTGATTTATAATTCTTTCCGCGTGATGAGGTCGTAGGAATACAATTCATCACCCCTTATCTTATCCATGGGTGATTGTAAAAGACGACTAAGGTAAAATATATGCATATAAAATCTACGCAAGAGAAGCAAAACTCGAAATAAAAGCCTATACCAACACGTCTGACCAGCGTGGTGTAGTAGGTCAATTGCCCTCCTAATGTGCAGGAGGTTCGACCTGTAGGTACGGAGCCGTCCATTAATCACGTGATCTTTTTTTTTATATTTTTAACCCCTCCTCCCCCTTGATGATACGTGGTGAGGTTTAAGACTATGAAACTAACATCACGTGAATTTTAGTACCTACAAAGAATTAGCCCACAACTCATTATATTCTCGATTTTTCCATTTTTATACTTTGCAAAAAGGTCTTTATACAGATCACCTACTTTAAATATTGTTTTGATGCAAAAAGTACGAGGAAGAGGAGTAACAGAATAACTGGCGACTGGCGTGCCGAGCTGGTTGGTCGTCGGTGGCGTGTGAGGGCTTCGTTTGTTGCCTGGCAACGGCAAGTCAAAGTAGCACTATACACCGCATTTCGGTTTAAAAATCGCGCGTTTGACAAAAAATAAATACACGTGATATCTTACTACACCCCCACGTCCCACAGGTGATATTTCGTGGTTTTTGTTAAACACCTCCCCCTTCTCTCAAGTCTCACGTGATTAATGGATGGCCTCTATCTATAGGACGTATAAGTCCCATTGCTGGGATGATATGAGCTGAGATGAGATGATAGTTTATAATTTAGTATTTAATTCAATTATACCTTTATATTATTTTAAACGATATTGTTACGATAACTACGATTTAAACGATATTAGTAATATGTCAAAATCTACTATCAATAAAGACCATATTTGAATTATATCCACATAGGTTTGAAGCACCATTTCATACTTTGGACGTCGAAGAAATTCAAACGAACACAAACAACTTTGGCAAAATATTCAATCAACTCGACAAAGGTTTGCCTGTCAATAAGATTGTGCCCAAATGCAAAGCTACTATTGACATTATAAAAGAAAAGGTAAACACATGGCACACTTTTATACGTATCTATATAAAAGTACTTCTTTTGCTTGATTATTTTCCATTACTAATCGTTTTGCAACTTCAAATCTTACAAAGTTTTAGCGTTCTAGGATTTTATGAGAATACACATATATATATATATATATATATATATATATATATATATATATATATATATATATATATATATATATATATATATATTATATATACATATATAAGAATCATCACGATATCTCTGGCACCATAAGGGCTACTGACTTCAGATTTAGTAGGAATATCCCTTTCGCCGAGTAAAAATCAGCTAAGAACGGATTTTACGAAATTCCATCCGCAAGGGGGCTGGGGTGTAAAAATCACATTTTTTAAATATAGCTTCTACAGACTTGAATTTCGGTAGGCATATTTATGTTACGATACAGAGGTAAAGTAAGAAAGGCTTTTTAAAAATTACACCCCTAAAGGGGATTGCGTAGGTGTTAATCGAGAAATCCACTTTTTCTATTACGTACCCTACAGACTTGGAACTTGGTGTGTACTTTCTTTCTACCCTGTAAAGGTCAGAGTAAGTAGAATTTTAAGAAATTCCTTCACCGAGTGGAATTTAATGTCGCAAAAGTAAACTACACAACTGAACTGACTTAACCGAAGCGAAGCGAGAGCGGGTCGCTAGTGTAATATATTTATTCACAAATATATATCCTGGTTAATTGACATATAGATATAGACTAGCTCTTACATACAAGCGCACATTGTAATAATTATTAAAGGAAACACTTCGCGAATATCGAAATGCCGACTATAAGTTGTATACTGATCTAGATTTATTATTTAGATTTATTATTTGGTCCTCCCGTGACCATGATCACTGTAAAGTGTTCGAAACGTCGGGCAATTAAAAATCAAATACAAACGCGATAGAATCCGTAAAAGTAGTTTTATTTCAAATAGATTTATTATTATTTATAACCACTAATTAATGGCAAACAGATACGGTAAGCGACAAAAGGAAAAAGTATAGATTTCTCGTCAAGAAGTTAGACATTAAGCTTAGGTGATATTAATCACATATATGTAGATTAGCACTGCTGTGTGGTAACGGCTACGAATACTACCAATCCTTACTTTGCTCGTGGATGTCGGAAAAAACGACCTGGCCAACTCCATCTGATGCCGTTTGGTCAACAATTACATTCCCAAGGAGGGTTGACGTCTGGCAGGCGGCCGGTCATAAAACTATTGCCAATAACTTTTACAATATGTACTATGAAAGAAGTGTACATATTGTATCGACCCCAAGTAATTGGGATAAGAGTAGGAGAATGATGATGTAGATTAGCACTGAATAATACATAATTATGACGTGTATCAATATTTATACGTAGAGTTATGTCTACAGTTGCCCGTTCTCACATATCTTCGCAATCCTGCATTAAAACCACGACATTGGGTAAAGATTGAAGATATACTTCATACTCGCTTTACACCAGATGCACAGTTGACGTTAGGTGTATTCGAGGAATTACAGGCTTTTCAACATGCTGAAGAGCTCATGGAAGTGGCTGGCCAAGCGAGTTCCGAAGCTGGTCTAGAAGCATTATTAAAAAAGGTAAATGTTACTTATCTGCAGATTAAGTTATTTTACTTCATGATCATCATCACCTGAACTCATATACGTACTGTACTGTTGGGCTCGAGCCTTCTTCATCATGGGAGAGAAATTTACCTACTATACCATGCTGGTCAGGCATGTTGGTATAGGGTTTTGTGTTGACGGAATTTTTAACCATGTTTTGTATGAATAAATTACAACCATTTGTGAATACATGAAGTCCTTCAGATTTCTGAAATAGTGATACTTTTAATCGTTTTTCTTCACCACGTAGGGTCTCGTTTCTCGCCACAAATCAAGGAGGTCTTTAATCATTTCCCTATTACAGGATGTAATTAAATTTAGATGATAGATTTGTATCTTCAATACTAAACTTTATTCTTCGATATGGTTATCTTCAGTCATAGTGGGAGATAATATATGTTTGAAGACAAATTTAAAAAGTATTAAGTCATAAAAGGTACTCGGTTGGACAAATATGCAATCAGCTTTATGTTGAGTAGGTATACATATTTATACTAATATTATGAAAAAGGAATCTTTCTTGCGGACGATACCTGAAAGGGTAACCCACCGGACCGGCCACAGATGTCAAAGAAGTTGGTACCAGTAGCCGGCCGGATGGCGGTTAGGAGTGAACACAGCACCCACCACCATAGCCTACCCAACAAAAAAAACATAGAGAAACTTTCTTAATTTAAATACGTAGTACCCTCACCGATTAAATTCGACTGATTTATAAGGAAATGAGGAAATACGTGTTCCCAGATGCAAAAAATCCTACTTAATACTAAGTAGAATTTTTTGGGGGTTAGGTTTGATTTGGTTGTATAACCCACACTTACAAAAAATCTTATTTAATACTAAGTAGGATTTTTTGTAGGTAGGTGTAGGTTATACAAACATTCTATTAATCTAATAATGCTTATCATAAATTAAATTTTAAGGTGGAAGAAATATGGGCAGCTTTAGAGTTTCCTGTTGTATTACACAAAGATGCAAAGGATGTATACGTATTAGGTGGTTTGGACGACATCCAAACTTTTATTGATGAAAGCAACATTCATGTCAGTACTATATTAAGCTCAAGAAACTGTGGTCCGATAAGAAGCAGAGTAGAAGAATGGGCAAAGAATTTGGATCTCTTCTCTAAAACATTGGTAAAAGAAATAACATTATTCTTATTCTTATTAACAATCCTAATTGAAAGGCAATTTACCAAGTTGAATAAACTAGTCGTTATTAGAGTTTATTGTCAGATTTCATTCTGTTATCAGCCACTTTGTTTCGCCGACATCTGCGGGACAAATTGGTCTGTTGAATTGTATACTTGAGACTGAGCACGTTAAACTGTAGAATAGCTGGATAACTCTAATAATAAATATCGAACAAATCCATGCCTCAAATGATACAAGATGTGTACCAGCACCACAATAGTTAAAACCTAAACGCATAGTTTTTTTAACATAGTATAGCATTTGCATTTATCTTTACGCGTAATAAGTACATTTCATTATGAATTCTAATTTAACTATACAAATAACATACATACATACATATCATCACGCCATGTCACTGGCAGGGTAGGCAGAGAGAACATAGTGCCAGAGAATTCTATCCTTGCATACTTCACTCGCATCCTCAACATTCATAATTCTCTTCATACACGCTCGCCGGTTTCGGAGACTCTTGACTTCACAATCGGTACCTACATCCTTCCACTTTCACATTGTATATCTTCTTAACCAGACGTTCGTTCGGCATTCTTTCCACATGTCCGAACCATCGCAGCATTCCCTTTCGCATCTTTACACCAATACTCTCTTTCATACCTACTCGCCCTCTTACGTCGTCGTTACGAATGCAATCGGTCAGCCTAACTCCACAGATTTTCCGTAGAGATCGCATTTCGACCGCATTAATTTTATAATACTATACAAATAATATTAGATATTTTACTGACTTAGGTTATATATGACGGTAATACATACTTATTTTGAAATAGAGAAAAGGAAGAGTGACCACCATTTTCCCACGATTAAACCATATACACATATATTAAATAACTGCATTTTAAAATAATTATTATCTATTAATAAATTAAATTTTATGTGTGGTGACGGAGTAAGAATACTATTCACCACCCCATATCTTACCCGTGGGTGATCGTACGAGACGACTAAGGGATATAAAACGCATATAACATATATGCGAGAGAAGGAAAACTCGAAACGAAACCCTATACCAACACGTCTGACCAGCTTGGTATAGTAGGTTAATTTCCCTCCTATTGCGGAGGACGCCCGAGCCCAACAGTGGGACATATATGGGCTGTGATGATGATGATGATGATGAATAAATTAAATTGAAGTTCAATCTATCCAATCGAAAAAACTATCCAATCGAAAAAATATAGTATAATAGGTTAATTACTCTCACGAACGGTATGGTAGTAGACATATATGGGTAGAAGAAGAATCAACTATTATGTTTATTCTTGCAGGAAGAGTGGTCTGCATGTCAACAAACATGGATGTATCTAGAAGTTATTTTTAGTGCTCCCGATATACAAAGACAATTGCCAAATGAAACTCGACTGTTCACTATTGTGGATAAATCTTGGAAGGACATCATGCGTAAATTAGCGAAGGTATATAAAATCACAAAGAAACAAATTATAAACTTCTGTAATTCTAACTAAGCATAATCCTCAATTAGGTACCTTTAGCAATGCCAGCTGCGACACAACCAAAGTTATATGAAGAATTTGTTAGAAATAATGAAATGCTTGACCAAATTATGAAGTGCCTTGAAGCTTATTTAGAAACTAAACGAGTCGCATTCCCGAGGTTTTTCTTCTTATCCAATGATGAACTTTTAGAGATATTGGCTCAGGTATTCATGTTACAAATATCTTATTATTTATTTTTATTTAAGTCTATTTAATATTTACTATAATACATCATTCACAATGTATTTTATGTGATTTTTATGTAGACTCGGAACCCACATGCCGTGCAACCGCACCTACGTAAATGTTTCGATGCCATTGCAAAGTTAGAATTTGGTGTGAGACTAACTGAAAATGAAATGGATATCACGGAAGAAGGCAATTTAGTTGAGAAAGAAATGTCCTTTCATACAAGGGATATGCTTCAGGCTAGGCTTGCAAAGACTGCTAAACCTGATGAACTAACAACAGATATTATAGCAATGCTATCTCCTGAAGGCGAGAGAGTTAACTTGGGCAAGGTATGATTGCTACTAAGTTTGTTTAGTAATAATATAAGCAGGAAACTTGGTGAGCTAGTACCATAGCTTAAAAGCACTTCTATTAACTCAAAAACGGGGACTTATCGTTTTTAGGTAATATAATTCAATAATCGATTTTATTAGTTTTATATATAATATAGCTATTTACATAATTATTAAAATGATATATAATAAAAATATAAATTATTAAAATGAAATCTATATAGAAAAAAAATATAAAATATATAATACAATACAACAGGGTCTAAAAGCACGTGGTAATGTTGAAGATTGGATAGGAAAAGTTGAAGAGGCGATGTTTGCATCAGTTAAGAGATGTATGAAATTTGCATTAAAAGATTTTATGGCACGGCATAGAGTAGAATGGGTTCAACTACATCCGAATCAGGTAAACATTGCATATATAATAAAAACATATTCTTTAACTGGCAATTGAACTCATTTTTATTGTATTATTCAAAAGATCATTTTAGCAGTATCTCAAATAATGTGGGCAAAAGGAGTGCATGAAATATTCGACCTGGGGATACCTCTTCGCATTGATACAGGTCTGATGGAATACGAGAAGAAATGTATATCTGATTTGAACGATCTGGCAGCTCTCACAAGACGAGATCTTAATAGTTTGTTCAGAAAAGTATTATGTGCACTTATAACTATTGATGTCCACGCAAGAGATACCATTACTTCTATGGTTGAAAAACATGTACAAAAAGCGTTAGTATTTCATAATTATTATGTTTATAATATAATAGATATTTTTATTTCATCTTATATAGATTGAATTACTTAGTACCTCATTTGCCGAGCTTTGCTTGCCTTTTGTTATATCTTGTAGTAGGAAGGTATTGCTACTCCATAATGTCTTCATTCAGAGTTTCGGGTTACTATTACGCTAATCTCCAAAAGAAAAAATGTAAGGATGTCGAAGATAATGGTAAAGATGGCGTTATTAACGATTTTTTTAATGTTTTTTTTAATCATGTCATTACATGATTCTGTTCGAAAACGATTCTGTTTGGAAGCAATATGGTAATAATAATAATCATTTATTGCAGGCGTACGCCCATAGTGTTAGTAACAATAATCTTAAAGCTAGTGTTAGTATAAATTAAATATTAATTTAAGTGTAGAGTTTCATCCAGGGACGCAACATTGAAGACTCCCATCTATCTATAAATACACCCAAGATAGTGTTGCTGCTGCCGCGGACGCGCGTGAGTAGCGAGGCGCATCTTTTACGTATGATGGTTTTAAAACCATCTATACGTTTTTCCGCGAACATGGTAGATGCACTGCAGCGCCACGGCAGCCGCAACAGCATCATGAGTGCATTATTGTATTGCACACGTAGGTCGCTATACGAGCGCAGGCTATATCTAGTCCACAGGCTGCACGTATAAAATGACTGGCAAAAAGCTTTAAATAAAGTGACCTTGACTGCGTCGGTACATCGAGCAAACCTGCGAGCCAGCATGTTACAGCGCACTGACAACGACCTACGCTCCCTATGTCCTTGTTATCGCTTAGATCCTCGGTAACCTAATGACCCAAGTACTTAAAAGAACTAACTCTTTGTAGAGGCGAACCGCAGAGTGATATTTCTGGTATAGTATGATAATCTATGGAACCACCCTTAAACACTAAAATCTCACTCTTTTTTGTATTGTACTTGAGTCCTTGAGCCTCCGCATACACTTCACAAACTGACAGCTAGCGTCTTAAAGCGCTGATGGGTTGGCTCAACAACACCATGTCATCAGCGTAACTGATATTATTAATACACATACCGTCAATATGACATCCGACGTTAGTGTTGTTGAGCTCACCAATCAACTGATTCATGTAAATATGAAAAAGATGTGGTGAGCTTAAACTCACCTGTCTCACCCCGCATTCCAAACGATATACATCCGAAGACACATTCTCCCACCTGACATTGTTTTGTTGATTGTTATACCAATATCTAGACAGGTTTATTATTTCAGGTGGCAATGTAGTTTCATGCTCTAACTTGTACCACAACACTTTGTAATTGACGAGGTCGAAAGCCCTGGATAAGTCCAGAAAACAGGCATATATTGCCGTTTTTCTATCAGTATAGTACTGGACAGTCTGTTTAAGACACAAAATTGCACTCTCTGTAGAGAGTCCCGCTCTAAAGCCAAATTGATTATCAAATAATTTAGTATGCTTACATAGTAGCTTATCAAGTAGACTGTCCAGCACCTTAGCTATGACAGTCGCCAATGATATTGGCCTGTAAGTGGAAATATCAGAGGCATCCTCAGTCAGTATTTTTAACAATAGGTACTACGGTAGTATACATCCCAAGCCAAGGCAGCGGGTGACCGGACCGGGGATTAGTCTGGTCGCCCCGAAGCGAGGCCACCGCGTGAGGACGACGCCCCGACGGCGAAAACTGCCGGGGCGTCGACTCGAGAGGATACCCGCGAGGGTAAACCGCCGGGCGGGCCACTGAAGACAAAGACCGGATTCCGGTGGCCCGCTCGCACGGCGTGGAGAGGTACTTATAGGCCGGGTCTATGGGGTCGTGCGCCGTAGAGCGCCGCCAAAAAAAAAAAAACGTAAGTATACATGAGATCATTAGGTAAATAACAATGATTCAAACAAGCATTAAACAACATAGCCAGCACTCGAGGTAGGTATATACCCGCGTTTTGTAGGTGCTCGATACTAAGGCCATCGTGGCCGGGTGACTTACCTCTTTTCATCCCGGATATTATCGAACTTACTTCTTTTTAAGTGAAACGGACGGTAATGTCACCTAAGGCTGCCTTAGCGTCGAACACCTGAGTCTGTCCGCCAAGACAGGAGTTGACCTTAAAATGTTTCCTAAAAGTATAAGCTATTTTAGGTAGGTCATGTACACCCGCTACGCTCACAGGGCAACTCGATCTAGAGTTTAAGTTATTTGTCGATTTCCAAAATTATCCAAACATTTTATCTGAGAGATTCTTAGCTATTATATCCATTTTTATTTGCTGTGTATTATCTTGACAATATTTTAGTTTCTTTTTAAATATGCTACGAAATTTACACATATTA